>CM066035.1:444818365-446174226 GCA_033557465.1 Ichthyophis bannanicus | reverse complement strand
ATGTGCTGGGATAGAAATGTCTTTTAAATAAATAAATACTATCCGGAGAGTGCAGTGGTGATCATTGGAATTCAGTGGCACTACCCGGATTGTGCTGCTGAATAAATGGCATAGCAGCATTTATCCCGTTATCAAGTGCTGCTGCCCAGATAGTGGGCCCTTAGTGTGTGATTTAGCACATGCTGAGTTTGAACATACAACTGCACTGACTTGACACTTAGGAGAAATTTTGCAAAGGCATTTTCATGTGTATATGCCAGTATAAACATGTGCAATGCTGCTTATGTATGATGACAAGAGCAGGCATATTTGTACACAACTCTGTAGCAATCATGTTCAGTGGAAGGTTTTGGGCAGAGCCTAGGTAGATTTACATGCTTATGTTATAAAATACACACATTCATGCAGAATTTATAAAAGTCATGAACATTTATTTCTGCATCTGAGCAAGTGTAAATGTATGCAGTTTTATTTTAGACAAAACTTCTGCGGAGTTTTTGGGACAATTTTATAAAGACACCTATCTGCCTATGGGGGTCATTTTAAATTACTTAGAAGTGATTTGGACATCCGAAAATGTGCACTTGAACATCCAAATCTCAGAGATGCACCCAGAGCAATTATAGAAATGGAGATTTTAAACATCTCTGTTGAGGAGATCTCTAAATAGGTAGAGGGTGTGACAGAGGCATGTCCAGGGTGGAACTATGGACAAAAACAGCCCCGATCAATCTTAGAACCCTTGGGGACCTACTCCAGGCACGAATAGGCATTAAAAAGGTGCTTGTTTCAGCACTAAAACCTCCGAGAAGTTAGCACTACGCTATCCTAAGCACTCCTCACAATGACAATGCTACATTCTGTGTGTTTGGGAAATTTGTTTTCAATTTGCATCATTGCTGCATGTCTTGCAGATGTCCCCATTATTAAATACTATACTGGGGATATCTATGTAGATTTCCCTGCAGAAGACTATATCGAGCAAACTACATTTATGAAATTGTCCCCAAACTTAGATGTGCTTGCTGATTTTAGGGGACGTTCAGGCTTGGTGTCCTAGTTTACACTTGGACGTCCTTTTTAAAATCTGCCTTCACGTGCTTTTGTAAAATAGGTCCTGAATATGTGCCTAAATGCCCTTCCAACCAGATGGTCTGTTATAAAATTTCCTAGAGATTTTTATGCCAAAATATTTCATTTTAATTTTTAATTTTTTGTCTTTGTATCTTTTATGAGAGTCTGCCTTATTGAGCAATAGTGCACACTTATTCACAAGAGTGCACTCTATTAAACAATAGGGTACACTGTTCGTATGCATGCATGAATAGTGTGCACTATTCATACATGGGTAAACAGTTTTCCCTATTGCTCAATAGTGCACACTCTCAGAAAAAAGTGTTCATTATTGCTCAATAGGGCATACTGTCATGGGAAACAGGACACAATGATGCGTTTGTCATAGCCCATTTCTCCAGGATCCCTGCTTTCATTCCAGATTAAAGCACATCCCTAAAAGTTACTCTCTTATCATGTGCTAATTCATATGCTAAGTGCATTATATGGAATGCGGTGGAAATGCTTGGGAAATGGGCATGGACTGGATGTGGACTGTGCCTTATGGCTAGTGTATGATAACTTGCTGTGCATTAACTATTACCATACAATCTCAGTAGGTGGCATTAAGTGCATCTGCATTATGTGCAATGAGGCTGATTCTGCACTGGGCGTGTTCGGGCCATCTGGACATCCAAAAAATAAACAGGGCTGATTTGTACCCAATTCTGCAACTGTGGGAGCTATATGTTCTTGTGGTTGCAAAACCAGGGAACTTGGATGGCCCGACTTGCATAGCATTCTGAGCAGGGATATGTCCAAGTGACTGCCCGTCCACACTGCTTTCTGTTCCGGGTGGTGTGGCGGTGCCATGGCGTCTCGTCGCCATGGCACCTGCATGTCCAGCCAGAGCAGCAAATGCCTAACCATATAACAAGCCCCTTTCCCTACCGCCCAACCCTCGGCAGGGGTGGTCAGGGCTGGGATCAGGCGGTGGGACACCTCCCACGGTGTTGCAAGGTCTGTGTGGGGTAGGGCTGCAGGCCCCGATCACCCCTATGTCCAGCACGTATTCCACCTTTGGGATGGAATAAGACGGGTATCCATAGCAGCTCCAGTGGAAGAACAGAGGCCTAACTGGAATGGCCTCTGTACGTCTGAGTGCCTGGCCAAAGCCCTGCTCCACCCTCAAGCTGCCTAGCACTGACCCCTCCCACCCCCGTCCAGTACTCCCCACACATTAGCCTTGTACGTGCGGTGAGCAAACGGGGTGATATACGGTCCAGAGACTGTGAGCGGGATGGACGTTCAACCCCGCTATTCAGTGCTCAGAATGCTGGCCATTGTGGTTAACATGGTCAATCTTTTTCTCTGAATTAACTGTATTAGAAAGTGATGGGCACACACCGACCATGCTTCATTGAAACACTGCCACTGCTTACAGTGAAAATACTGTATGTGCCACTCAGTAACATATGAAAGGTGCAGGTTCACAAGTTGGCAAGTTTTCCCCTGAAGAAGCTGAAGACAAAACGCTTCTGATGGCATCTTGTGGTGGCGTTGGGATGTTTCTGCTGGTGCAGTTAATTTTTTTAGATGAATGCAGATAAGTATGAGTAGCATTGATAAATGTGGCATATTATGCATTTCATTTAGAAAGAACCTCTTTGCATGCTCTGAGAAAGTGAAGATTTGCTGTGAAGTAGCAATAAGAAAATAGTTCAAATAATATTTCAAAATTGATTATTAAAATGTATTAAAGTGATTAAAGATTTGGCATATGGGGAGTTTTTCAGGATCCATGATGCTGAAGTTTGTACTCCTAAGGCTTGATAAGTTCTGCCTTCTCTTTGTACTGTCAGCAGCAACCTTGGTAAGCCGTTTTGGTGTTTTTGAGTTGCTGTGATCCTTTTCTCCCTTGCGTAAGTGGAATGATCAGATGGACATTATGGGATTCCACATCCAGTAACCCTTGATGTTGTCATAGTGGAATGATGTTTTCATTTTTTGATTTGTGATCTTGCTTCATTCCGTCAGTGGCATTTTTGTTTCTCGGATTTTAAAGTAGGCAATCAATTGGCATCCAGTGATCAATGGAACATGTGGTTTGGTATTAAGACAAAGTAAACATGATGGTCCTAGAATTCAGAAAAACTAACTTTGTAAAGATGGGGGAATACCTCAAGGAGTGGTTAGCTGGATAGAAATATCTAGGAGATGTAGAAAAAGAGTAGGTAGAACTGAAAGGAGGTATTTTAAGGGCAAGGAATGTTTTTGTTAGGTAAGTAAATACACTTAAGAGGAAAAGCAGGCCTTTATGGTTTTCAAAGGAAGTAGTTGAGAAAGTAAAGATAAAGAGATTAGCCTTTAGAAAATACAAGAGATCACAGAATAAAGAAGGCAAGCAACAATATCTGGACAAGCTAAAAGAAGCTGAGAAAGTAGTCATGAAAGCAAAGATGCATATGGAAATAAATAAGTAACACAGCAACATGGGGGAACAAGATTAGGAGTGAATGGGGAAATATGAAGGAATGAATGAAGATAAAGTGAAATTGCATAACAAATATTTCTGTCCTGTATTCACAGATAAAGGTACAGGAGTAAAACTGAAGAAACAAATAAAAACAAGAGTGTATCTTAAATGATTTTCAGAAGATTTGGTACATGATGAGCTAGCTAAACAAAAATAGATAAAGCTTTGAGGTCAGTTGGGATACATCCAGGCACCTAGATAAGTTCTAGTGGCTCTTTAAAGCTTCATTGGAGTCAGGAGTAGTCCTGGTAACTGGAGAAGATCAGGCGTGGTCCCTCTATATGGTACCATTTATAGAGGAACCTTATGTAGTGAAGGAGCCAGTAGGCCTTGCTCCAATTCCCACTGACTACCAATGCCCCGGTAAGCCTGGGGATGGTCATCAGAACAATAGGGGGTCTCAGACAGTCGAGGCAGGCTTTTGAAGGGAGGATCAACATTTGGATGGGGGGGCTCACTGCAGTTTACGGCCTGGGGTATGTTAGTCCTCTTGTTGATTAGCTGTTTCTTACTTGGCCCTTGGTGATCATGGTCTGTGTGTGTCTGAGTGTTCTTTTATGCATCTGTGGCTTTGTATGACTCCCTGATGTGTATGTGTGTGTATGTATGTGCATGTGTTTCCCTGCTGCATGTGTATGGCTGTGTGGCTGTGTGTGTCCATCAAAGTATGTGAATGTAAGTATATAAGTATTGCTTTTGGTGTTAGTGAAGGGAGTCACTGGGTGTTAATGGAGGAGGCAGGAGCCATGGGTGATCTGAACCAATTCTTTGTGCAGGCCAGGCTGCATGAGGCATGCAGGGAACACAGAAGAGCTACCAGGGGGCATAAATATCAAAGGGTATACAGGCCCCAGGACCAATTCTTAAACCACACCAACGAGCAGTACTTCACCAGGTTCTGATTTAATAAGGCAGCCATCCACCATTTCTGTCAGCAGCTAGAGCTGCTCCTCTTTCTTCTTTGACACTGGCTCTTTCCAGTCTTTGTAGGGAATCACTGCAAGTCTCAGTGTGTCAGCCATGACACAGTGCATTTCACAATTCCTGAAGCTTTTTCTTAAACACATTACATAATATGTTGCCTTCCCTCAGACCATACAGCAGCAGCAGCTATCCATGAGGTGGCCAGATTTCCATCACTGTTCTCTCTGCCACTGTTTAGATGTTGTCAGTCATTGTTTCCACAAGCACTGCCTCTTCTTAAATGTTGCTAAATGTGAAGCTATCCACTTTCCCTCTCACAGCCTACATCAGACTCTTCCCCACTTGGTTCTTGTTTCCTCTTTCCTCTCCTTGGTGGTTCTGTCAAAATTCTTGATGTCACTATTGACTCCTCACTGATTTTCAAATTATCTCATTTACTAAAAGCTCGTTTGCTGCCCTGCACCGTTTATAGCATCCTTACTCAGCTGAAGCTTCCGGTGGTCCTTCTTCTATCTAGGCTTAATTATTGTAATATCCTCTATAACTGTTTCCCTCATTACTCAATTCACGATCTTCAGTTGATCCAGTTTATGTCAGCCAAAGTTATCTTTAGTGCCCGCTGTTTTAACCATACCACCCTCCTTCTCATAGCTTTTCACTGGCTTCCTGATTCTGCATATTTTCATTTCAAACTTCTCACCCTTGTTTATCAGGCCTAGCATACCTCCACTCATATCTACCTGGCCTCCCTTATCTCTCATAACCTCCCATGCTCCCTTCATTCCTCTCAAGCCTCCCTCCTCTTCCTCCCCCCCCCCCCCCCCCCGGTCCTCCATCTGCCTAGATGTCTCCCACCAATCGTCGTTCTCCATCTAGACCCTTCCCTCTGGAAATCCCTTTTGTAACTCTCCACTGAGAACCCTCTCTTTCAAGATTTGAAAAACAGCTCAAAACTTGCCTTTTCCAATCTCTTTTTCCTGTCTTCCTCTGAGTGCTTTCCTGCCCTCTATTCCATTTTTCTTTGCCTCAGGATTCACGTGCTTTTTTCCTTGGCATCCCAACTCCCCCATCATCAAAGGCTATTTTTCACATCCCCCCTCACTCGACCCTTTTTTTTATTCCTCTGCTTTTCTTGACTTTCTCTTTTTGTTCCCTTGCTGTATAGCAAAATATCAAATGCCTGAAATAAAAAAAAAATATTGTACTTTAGTAAATGTAGCCATTAATTTGCTATTAGAAAACTCTTTTTGAGTGAATACATTGTTTATTGAAAAAGAAAGATTTTCAAATATTCTTTATGCTTTCACATATTGTTTGTAGTCTAAAAATGATCATCTATAGATTACATGTATTGATTTTTTTTTATTACGTTGAAAAATTCTTCTCAGGAGATAGTTTTATATTGCACAAACACCATAATTGTTTCAGTTCTGCATTATTATGTTAGCCTAGGAATCAAAAATGAAATATCTTGAACTCTCTAGCTCCACTTATCTCAAAAAATCCAGACAACAGTTAATGAGAAATATTCAGTAATAAATTGCCTTATTAGACTTACCATAAGAAATATTCTTTCACTCTTCAAAACATTTATATTTTTGACAAAATGTACCCACTTTAATTTACTTCACATGATACTGTATATTTTAAGGTAATAAGGAGTATCAGATACATTACATATCATCATGTATGGCTCTGAGTTCTGAGTATGTAGCTTCTGATGCATGGAAAACAGACATATTGCAGGTTGGTGTGCACTTCAGTTTTACATTATAGGCCTAATGAGATGTAAGACTAGTTTACACCATATTATCATATGCTGTGCTGGGAGGTTTGATATGTCGCCAACTTTCAGGCCTTCATGTGGAATCCTCAACAGTCATGGGTGACAAAGGGAAAAAGGGATGTTAAGATAGGTAGCTTTCTCCCAGGTTCCTGGAGTTGGGAGGGTGATCGTTCCAATGATCAAGGATTCAAGCATCTCCTCTGCCACACCCATCTCCTGCTATTCTGCTTCTCCTCCTACTCTACTTCCTCCTCCTCATGTTCACAGCTCTAATAGGGTTGAGCTTTTGATGTAGCTCTTCCACACCATGACAGTGGCCTCATCTTTGTCACTAGTCATGTGCATTCATTAGCATGCTTTTGGTTCTTTTGGATGCCTCAACAATTTCAGTGCATTCAAATTAGTGGCATGCACATGTACCTACAAATTGATGTTTATACAATCCATTTGTGTTTTGTGGCAGGAATGGTCTGCCTCAGTCTCCAGGGTGGGGAAGAACCCCAAAGTCCCTAGTCCTGAGAGCTTATGAGGGTCAGGGACATCCTTGTTGGAGGAAAAGAAACCCAAGATAAGCCCCAGAGAGAACAGCTATGCAGGATCTGGGCCAGGATTTAGAAACCCCTCTGCAAATGGAATCTGGAATATAGGTCAAAGGGGAGAAATCTGTGATTGGATGGTTTCCTGGGGGCCTCATGGAAGAGGGTAGCGCTGACATACCTCCATCCAAGATTAAGGAGTATATGAAATCACTCCCAAACACCAGGAGGGCTTCTGCCTAGAGTCAGGCCCCTTATGAACTCTCCATAATACAAGAGGTACCTGAACCCATGGATTTGGAAGAAGTGGAACCCTCTGACTGGATATCTGAGAAAATGGAGTATCAGGAGGCCGGCACACCAAGTGTGTGAGTGAAGGTGCTTAACCTTTGGCTGACATGGATTGGGCTTTAGGGAATGCCTAGGGGAGGTATGGGTGAAGGCTTCCCCAACCTTACTCCAGTATATGAAAGAGGAGTAAGGGTTTTCCCAAATGTGAGGAGTGGATATTATTGCACTTGATAAAGTAAACTATTACTACTATTTGTTTTGAGCACAGGTGTGAAAGTAGAAGAACACCTAGAGAGGAAAAGACTTAGGGTTAGGGCGGCCCAATTTGCTCTCAGTGAAAGCAATGAGTTTGCCTAACCAATGAACTGTTTGAAAAACCCAAAGTGCTCACTTTGCAGTCATGTAAGTATTATAAGGTGATTGTGTTGAGGACAGGAGGGTTTTTATTGGGGGTGGGGGTTGTGTTAATGTAATTATTATTTTTTTGCCTGCTTGGGAGGCACGGGACTAGTACAAGGCAAGCAATTGTAAAGATTTTGGAGACTTACATGGAAACCATTTTAGATAAAAAGAAATAACTCAGTGTCTTGTAGTATTGTGCACTTTAGTCCAAGTGTTGCAGGAAGGACACTGGTTATTGCAACGCCCAAAGACTACGTGCCCTACGCAGCAAGCAGCATGCAAAGACTTTGGGATATGTTTACTAAATGGCGGTAGTGGCTTCTATGCGATATTGGAGCCGCAGCCCCATTGAATTCAATGGGGTCATGGCTCCGATACCATGCGGAAGCCGTTACCGCCATTTAGTAAACATATCCCTATGTAGCACACATGCAAGCTGCCCATAAAACATGAAAAAATGTTGTGTTTTTTTAATCACAACTTGGATGGATGGATATTCAGTCAATGTGGTTAGAATTTGTTTAAATGTCAGTTCAGTCATTATTCAATAACTATCCAGATAATTTAAGACAGCCTTTTTGCTGTCCTAAGTTATCTGGATGGTTATCTGGGTAACAGTGTTGAATATCATTGTTATCCAGATAATTCACTTTTCCATCTGTAGTCTGCCCATGGACTACCTCAGCACTATCTGAATTGTGCTGCTAAATATCACTGAATAGCCCCAGCCAGTAACATTTATTTGCTATCCAAGTACGTGCTACTGAAAATATACCCTAGAACTTCCATTCCACTCTGGGGTCCATGTTGTTGTTGCTGTTATTGTTAAGTGCCGTAGAGTCGGGGTCGACTTATGGCGACCTTCTGGATAGTTGTCCTAAATTGTGTTCGGTCTTCTGTCAAGCGGCTCATTGTTGACAGACTGGTACCTGTAGCTGCTGTTATTGTATCAATCCATCTCAATGCTGGCCTTCCTTTTTTGTGTTGACCTTTTATCTTGCCAAGCATGATGTCTTTCTCTTATGATCTCTCTCTTCACATGATGTGTCCAAAGTATGAAAGTCAAAGTCTTGTCATCTGAGCTTTTAAAGAAAGCTTAGGTTTGATCTCCTCTAGTACTGACTGGTTTGTTCTTCGGGCAGTCCATGGTATATGCAGTATTCGCTGCCAGCACCATAATTCAAAGGCATCAATTTTCTTCCTGTCTATCTTTTTCACTGTCCAACTTTCACATCCATATAATGTTATTGAAAATACCATGGCTTGAACAAGTCAAATCTTTGTATGGAGAGAGACCTCTCTGTTCTTGAGAATCTTGTCTAGGTCTTTCATAAACCATTATTAAGAAGGGACCCAGGATATCAATGCTTGACATAGTACAAGCATTGCAGAACCTGTGTCTTTTGGGGAAACTGCTAGGTACGTATGACCTAGATTGACCACTGTTGGAAACAGGATACTGGGCTTGATGGACCTTGGTCTGACCCAGTATGGCATATCTTATGTTCTTATGTTTATTCTGCCAAGAGCAATGCATCATCGGATTTCTTGACTGCTTGTTGCTTCTTTATTAATAGTTTATCCAAGTAGATTAAAGTTGTCCACAATTTCAATTTCTTCTCCTTCAACAATGAACTTGTTGATTTTGCCAGTTGTCATGATCTTTGTCTTCTTTATATTAAGGTGCAGGCCCATTTTGAGGCTAATGTTCTTTGATCGTGAGAAGTAAAAGTTTCAAATCATCTTCACTTTCAGCCAGTAATGTGGTATCATCAGCATAGCGAAGGTTGTTGATGAGTCTTCCACCAATCTCCACACCTCTGTTGTCTTCATACAATCCTGCTTCTCTGATGATTTGTTCTGCATATAAATTAAACAGGTAGGAGGAAAGTATGCAGCCTTGTCGCACACCTTTGCTTATTTTAAACCATTCCGTTTCTCCTTGCTCCATTCGAACTGTTGCTTCTTGATCAATGTACAGATTGTGCAAGAGAACAATCAGGTGTTCTGGTATACCCATAGCAAACATAAACTACTTAGTCCTGTCAATTTTTATTGCTCTGTTTCTGAGTTTTTTTCTCATGATAGCCAATCAATATATTGCTATCCTTAAGGAAAAACAGCCAGTGCATAAAACTATGGCAGAATCTTTGGTTCCCATCAGTTCCTCCAAAGGCAGAAGGACATATAATAACAAAAGTCTGTAAGTGGATTTTGAACCAGTAGCACTGATGGACAGAAGAAACTTCTCAGCATAGGAGCAGCTTGCAATGAGTGCACTCATCAGCTCTGTCTATACTGCACATCTTATTGTCTTACCACAGGTTGTTTCCACAAGTCGTTAAGGCAGGGCCTCTACTAGTCATACCCTCCCATCAAGGATTTGATAGCCCTTCTTGTCTAGTACAGAATCCTTGTAGTAAGGTGACACAGAGGATTAAAGGCAGAAGCTTCAGGCTATCAGAAGGCTGGGTAGCCGTCAACCTAGCAACCGTCACCCTAGCAGTTCAGAGACAGAGGCCTATAGTCTGGAAGGTAGGAAACTTGACTGCAAAGCTTGCTTTTAGAAAATAAAAAGGCATGGCATGAAAACATACCTATTGGAGTACAACTTATGTTCTCCTACAATAGAGTGGTAAATTTACAGCTGGCTAACCCATAATAGTGGCACCACCCACAGTAAACAGAACCTCATATTCAATCAGAACAAGAGTGAGCTAGCTGAAAGGCCCTTCTATGTCTCTTGCTGCCTGCTTAGCCTTGCCTTCTTTTTCGAGGCCTCTCCATTTTTTCTGGAGGTCATCACTGTCAATATGATAGTATATAAAATACTTTGAACCTTGAACATTAAGATTATTCAGTTTGTTACAAATATTCTACCAGATTTTTACATCGTGGTTGGATGTGACTTTGATCGAGGTGGGCCCATAAAGAAAGTTAAGATATTTTATCATCTCCTTCAAAAGAAGAATAACCTCTCCAGCCATTATGTATGATATTTATGTTTTTATTTTTATATATTTTGATTTATATATTTTATTTCTCTTACAACCTGAGGCCATTAACAAAACACCCTTCTTAATTAAAACATACTTCTTATTAAAAGATAAGAAAACCACGCTACTTCTTCCCCTGCTTCCTAATGTCCTCTTAAAACCTTATCAACCAACATCTCAGTGTACAGCTAACCGCAACCAGCCCCGTAACAATCAATTCAAATGTGCTACCCATCTTAACTATGAGGACTTCAGTACCTGACAGAAATATAAATAATCAGATCTTCACCTTATTTCACCAAGCAAAATATTCCACAAGTTAGGATCCAAATTGAAAATGCTTTCCCCAGGGGATCAAACATACCTCTGCTAAGCCTGATATCACCATTAATCCTCTTCCCTAAAATAAAAGTTGTTAATGTGGCACATATTTCTCCAATTTGTTTGCCAGAGAGCTAGGGCTCAATCCATGTGGTGCCTTAAACATTATCACTTACCATTTAAAAAGAATATGACAAATTAAAGGGTACCCATACAGAGTTTTAAAAATAGGTGACATGTGATCTCAGTTTTTTCGGACCTCCCACAATCTTAGCTGCTATATTTGGTAAAATTCGCAAACAATTCAGGGACCTCTGAAGGAGGAATGCATGCATAGAATTATAATAAGCAAGCATTATTAGCCTACAGCATGAGCCACTGCCACGACATCCAAAAAAGATTCCTTGGGCTGTAACTGCCTCAGAATATGTAACCACAAATAACACCTGGATAACTTCTTCACACTCATACACCTCAGTACTTGGCTAATCTTGTTCATCTGCACGCTCCTACCCGCTCCCTCCGATCCTTCCACCTTAACCGCCTCTGCCTTCCCTCACCCTCCTCTGCTTGTCTTCAATCCACCCGCACATCTGCTTTTTTCTTTCTGGCTCCCGCTCTGTGGAATTCCTTACCTTCCTCTATCCGGCTCGAGGCCGAACACCCTACTTTCAAGAATAACCTCAAGACTCCCCTCTTTGCCCGTGCTTTTGACCTACCAGATCCTTTTTTGTGACCTTACTCTACCCTGTCCCCCCTCTCTCTCCCCGTCTCTGTCCTGTTGTATGACTCTGTTAATTTTCCTTTCCTATGCCATATTGTAACTTCCTTTCCTTTCAAAACCTACATGGGGTTTTGTTTTTCCTCCTTCCTTAATTTATATTATGTAAACCGCTGCGATGTTTTTCCTCAGCGGTATATCAAATCCAATAAACATAAACATTTGACAGTCTATTCCCAAAATGATGAGTCAAGAGGATCCAATTTCTTTGCGTTATAATCACCTGATCGCCCTCTGGTTCTTTATCCCCATCCACCTTGCCTCCATCTTATAAATATTCACCTTCAGTCTGTGACTTTACTGGCAGTCCACTATCATCACCAGACATGGTGTGTCTCTCCAAACTCTCCCCCATTCCTCTGCCTATTAAATAGAGTATATGAAAACCATAATCATCTGCAAATATATGATATGCATATACCACCTATTTAATAATTTGGCATGGGGTTGAAAATACAGATTAAATAAAAAGAGGGACATAATTTACTTTTGTAGTGTTCCACCTGTAAGTTCCCAAGTCTGAGAGAAATAGGATCCCATTACTATGTTTTTGTGGCCTGTATGTGTTTACCAATCAAGAAACAAACCAATGTAAAACTGCTCACCTATTCTTTCATCCAATAAATACCTTGAATCAGATGTCAGCATAGAAATTAAATTCTTCCCAATGAAAACAACTCCCATAGTTTAATCTTATATCTTCTTTCAATTTTGACCAAAAAGCCTCTTTACTTCCTCACAGACCTCTCATATCTTATCGCAACACCAAGCTCTCTCGTTTCATTTTACATCTCACTTCAATCCCCTTAACTCCCCTGAATACCAAGGAACCAATGTCCTCACCATATCCTCCACATTGCTGCCATCTCCTCTATACTCTTCTCGGTCTCAGAATCCCACCATTCTACTAACCCATCTACAGTCAATCTTGCATAGTCCTCTGCTATTGATTCAATGACCTCCAAAACCATTTTGTAAATAATTGCTGCAGTGGCCTATCCAGTTGTTAATAACCTGTGATCCATGAACCCCTGGAGGTTCATGAAACCACTAGAGGACCCATAAATACACAACAATTGAACATCCTCAGGACATATATATATATATATTTTTAAATCACATGATCATCATATGTCAACCATGATTCTGTAATAAAAAACAAATCCTCAATTACATCCCTGACAGCAGCAACCTTATTTTTTATCAAATGGACCTTCAGCAAACTTCATTTTCATCTTTCCTTCTGTGAATTTTGCACTCTTAGTCAAACTGATAGCAAATCTCTAAGAGGCTCATAGCAACTTATAACCATCAATATGGGTTAGATAACTATAAAACAACCAGTATCAACACTAAACCCCCCCTCCAATCCTTTTTTCTTATCTATATGCCACATCATCCCTTTCCCATTACAGTCTTGATAATTCCTTTCCTCCTCCATTAAAACCACACTACTCATCTTCCTTACACAATGAACCCCCAAATACTCCTTACGTACCCAACCCAACCCACTATACTTCAAAGTTAAGAGCAACAATTCTAATTGGGGGTGAAGACGCTAAAAGATGATGTCAGTGGGAATCAGAGCTTACCGTTTCCCCTACAGCCTCCTCTAGTAAAGCTCTCAGTACAATATTCATATACATGAAAATGTCCCACTGTATCATACAACAAATGATCAGGCATTGAAAGCCTAAGGCTAGTGATTCTTATTGGGGTAGAGAGACTGAAGGTGCTTACCATTCCTCCACAACATCCTTCACTAAAGAGGTCCGTGCAAAATTCATGACCAAGATAATGTCCCAGGGTAGCAGTATACAACAATCAGGCATTATAGGGTCAAGGATGTCTATCTTTATCATAGCTAGAGACAAGTTCATGAACAACATAATGTGGATTGTCCCCTCTGGGAAAGGTGGCTTTACACAAGTTTCCCCACTAAATTTAAGTTTTATCTTGATGCTAACAATATACCACAAGCCATCTCCCAGTCCAATGAGCAACCGCATAAAAATTTTGAGTTGAAAAAGTGAGGTGATCAACCTGGAAAAGTTAACAAAAGAACTGCATCAGTAATGTCTTTTATTCTTTTCAAATTTGAATAAACATGTTTTCCTTTTAAAATATGACAGTGACTACCATTTAATTAAGAATTAAATAACTTAGTCAGACATCCATTTTTTGGTTTGTGTAAAGGCACATTTTATGAAGGACATCCCAGTGTAATCTGAGATGTCCAAACCAGAACATCTGAAAAAAAAGTAGTCACTTCCAAGTTCAGGCACAATTTCACAAATATGGACGTGACTGATATGGACTTCTATGGGGATGTCTACAGAGACATCCCCAGAATGACAATTCATAACCAAGGTGTCTAATAGCCTAATGGTTAGAGTAGGGACTAAAGCCATGGCTGAAATCCCACTGCTGTTCCTTGTGATCTTTGTCAAGGCTACTACTACTACTACTACTTATTATTGTATAGCGCTACGAGGTGTATGCAGTGCAGTGCATATACAATAGATGTAAAACACAGTCACTACTCATCAGAGCTTACAATCTAATCAAGGTGAAGAACATTATAAAATTGGGGACTAAAGTATAGTAAGATACACACAAGTAACGAACAGGAGAGGGAAAAGCATAAAGATCCAAAAGTAGCCTTGAAGAGGTGGCTTTCTAGTCTGGCTTTGAATAGAGTTAGAGAAGGAGCCTGATGTACTGAATCAGGTTGTTTGTTCCAGGCATATGGAGCAGCAAAGTGGAATGAATAAAAGCTGGAGTTGGCAGTGGCAGAGAAGGGCATAGATAAAAGGGATCTGCTAGAGGAGCAGAGTTCCCGAGGAGTGGTGTAGAGTGAGATAAGAGAGGAAACGTAGTGAGGACCTGCAGAACAAATGCACTTGTAGATCAGTATGTTTATTTGTTTATTTGAATTTGATATACCGCTCAGGCCGAAGCATTAGCAGAGAAGGGCATAGATAAAAGGGATCTGCTAGAGGAGCAGAGTTCCCGAGGAGTGGTGTAGAGTGAGATAAGAGAGGAAACGTAGTGAGGACCTGCAGAACAAATGCACTTGTAGATCAGTATGTTTATTTGTTTATTTGAATTTGATATACCGCTCAGGCCGAAGCATTAGAGTGGTTTACAATAATATATCATTTGTGGAAATATGAAAGGAACACCATTTGTAAGATAGGAAAGAGTAGAGGACAGAAACAGTCAAAAGGATAGGCAAACAGCAAGGATAGGCAAACAGGCAAATAGGAAAGGGAACAGCAGGTTACCATAATATAAGCGTATGACAATCCAGACCACATATTCAATGCTCATTTCAGGACAAACGCCATGGACCAACGCCTAAGGGCCATGCCAAAGGGCTCTCTGGCGAGGCCCTCAGGCGCGGGCCTGCCGGTGGAATGGCGGTTTAAAAGCCGAAGGAGTGGGCAGTCTCTGTGGAGGGAGGTGGAGCTCCCGCTCTCACCTCTGATGCTAGCTTCTCTCCCCTCACAGAACACGCTGGTGGAATGGCGGTTTAAAAGCCGATGGAGTGGGCAGTCTCTGTGGAGGGAGGTGGAGCTCCCGCTCTCACCTCTGATGCTGGCTGCTGCTCTCCCCTCACAGAACACAGTAGTTGAACTGGATGCAGAAATAGATAGGGAGCCAGTGAAGTGACTTGAGAAGAAGGGTTACATGAGCATAGCGACACTGGTAGAAGATAAACTGAGCAGCTGAGTTTTGAACAGACTAAAGGGGAGAGAGATGATTCAGAGGGAGACCAGTGAGAAACAGGTTACAATAGTCAAGACTGAAGGTGACTACAGAACATAAGAACATAAGTAATGCTTTACTGGGCCAGTCCAAGGTCCATCAAGCCCAGTATCCTGTTTCCAACAGTGGCTAATCCAGGCCACAAGTACCTGGCAGATTCCCAAAGAGAAACATAGGTTCCACAATGCTTGTCCCAGGGCAAGCAGTGGATTTTCTGGGTCCTCCTTAGTAATGATTTGTGGACTTTTCTCCTGGAACTTGTCCAAACCTTTTTTAAACTCAGCTACACTAACAGCTTTAACTACATCCTCCGGTAATGAATTCTAGAGTCTGATTACACGTTGAGTGAAAAAATATTTTCTCTTATTAGTCTTATATGGGTTACATTGTAGTTTCATTGCATGTACCCTAGTCTTTCTACATTGTGATGTCATAAACAATCAATCTACATTTACCTGTTCCACTCCATTCATTAATTTATAGACCTCAATCATATCTCTTATCATATCTATCATATCTTGTGTGCATCAGTGATGCTGAGAGCTAAACTATTGGTAGTTTAACTACTGGCAGGGTCTCACAAGATAGACAGGTCTCAGCTGAGGTGCCAGACTAAGACAAACCACTCATCTGGGCAGCAGCAGAATGGGATAGTGTTGACGGCGGAGAATCACATTTCTGTGACAACAGCAACAACACCAAACTTAAACTGCGCCGAAGAAAGGCCCGGCAATCTACTTCTGTATCTTGCCATGAAAACGCAATGGATAGTTACAACAAAACAAATTGTGCTATAGTGCTGGAAGATGAGACCCCCAGGTCGGAAGGCACTCAACTAGCTACTGCGGAAGAGCTGAAGACTTTTCAGAGTAAAGCCAGCATTTATGATGTGGTTGGATCAAAGCCATTGGGACGTCTGACTGCTGATGTAGCTGCGCATGAAATGAGAGTCAGAAGCTGTAAAGATGTCTTACGCATTGGAACATGGAATGTACGAAGCATGAACTAAGGGAAGTTGGAGGTGGTCAAGAATGAAATAGAACGTGTACAACTTGATCTGTTGGGTGTCAGCGAACTGAAATGGACTGGCATTGGGCACTTTGCATCAGATGATTACATGGTCTACTATGCTGGAAATGAAAGACAAAGAAGAAATGGTGTTGCATTTATAATAAAGAAGAAACTTGCAGGAAATGTAATGAAATACAATGCAGTCAAGCGAATGCTTAATCTCTATTCGTCTATTAGGAATGCCTATCAACACAACTATAATTCAAGTATATGCCCCAACAACAGCTGCAGAAGAGAATGAAATTGAAGAGTTCTATGAACAAGTACAAGCTGAAATTGACAGAACATGCAAACAGGATATCCTGATAGTCATGGGTGACTGGAATGCAAAAGTTGGCAACAAAGAAGAAGGCAAGGTAGTTGGAAAATATGTACTTGGCAACAGAAATGAAGCTGGAGAAAGACTGATTCTGCAAGACCAACGATCTATTCATCTCAAACACCTTCTTCCATCAACACAAGCGGCGACTGTACACATGGACTATACCCAATGGATTGTACAAAAATCAAATTGACTACATCTGTGGAAGTCAACGATGGAAAAGTTCTATAACATCAACAAAGACAAAATCTGGAGCTGACTGTGGAACAGATCATTAACTACTAGTATGCAAACTCAAGCTAAAGTTAAAAAAGAGCAAACCACTCATGAATGCAGCAAAATATGACCTTCAGAATATACCATTGGAATTTAAAGACTGCCTGCAAAATCGATTTGCTGCTTTAGATACAAATAACAGAGCTCCAGAAGAGTTATGGAATGACATCAAGAAGGTTGTGTTGGAAGAAAGCGAGAAGTCTCTACAAAAGGTGAAAAAGCAAAAACAGACAAAATGGATGATGGAAGAAACTCTGAAAATTGCCCAGAAATGCAGAGAAGCTAAAGCCAGAGGAGAAAGAAAGACAATAGCAGAACTCAACAGAGATTTCCAACGTGCAGCAAGACAGGACAAGGAAAAGTACTACAACGACGCATGCAAGGAAATAGAAGCAGAAACTATTAGAGGAAGAACAAAATCAGCTTTCCTAAAGCTACGAGAGTTAAAGAAAAAGTTCCAGCCTCGAATTGGAATGTTACAAGATGCTCAAGGTTCTATGTTGAATGATGCTGAGAAGATCAAGAAAAGGTGGAAGGAATATACAGAGTTTTCATATGATAAAGATCAAGTGGACCAACAGCCGTTTCAACCTGTACTTTATGATCAGGAACCATTGGTGATGAAAGAAGAAGTTAAAGCAGCATTGAAAGCCTTATCAAAGAACAAAGCACCAGGCATTGAAAGCATTCCCATAGAAGTATTACAGCAATCTGATGCAGCTGTTACCGTACTTACAAGGCTCTGCCAAGAAATATGGAAGACAAAATCATGGCCAACTGACTGGAAAAGATCTGTGTTTATACCAATACTAAAGAGAGGTGATCCAACTGACTGAGGAAATTATCACACAATCGCTCTGATCCCACATGCCAGCAAGATTCTACTGAAGATTATTCAAAAGAGACTACAACCATACCTGGAAGAAGAACTACCTGAAGTGCAAGCAGGGTACAGGAAAGGGCGAGGAATGAGAGACATCATTGCGGAGGTGAGATGGATCCTTGAAAAGACTAAAGAACACCAAAAGGATATCTATTTGTGCTTTATCGACTATAGCAAGGCTTTTGACTGTGTAAACCATGAGAAACTCTGGTCCACATTAAGAGGCAGGGGAATACCAGAACACCTGATCATACTCTTGCACAATCTTACATTGATTAAGAAGCAACAGTTCGAATGGATCAAGGAGAAACAGAATGGTTTAAAATAAGCAAAGGTGTAAGACAAGGCTGCATGCTTTCCCCCTACCTGTTTAATTTATATGCAGAACAAATCATCAGAGAAGCAGGACTGTATGAAGACAACAGAGGTGTGACGATTGGTGGAAGACTCATCAACAACCTTCGTTATGCTGATGGTACCACATTACTGGCTGAAAGTAAAGATGATTGGAAACATTTGCTTCTCACAATCAAAGAACATAGTCTCAAAATGGGCCTGCACCTTAATGTAAAGAAGACAAAAATCATGACAACTGGCATAATCAACAGGTACATCATTGAAGGAGAAGAAATTGAAATCATGAACAACTATAACCTACTTGGATCAACTATCAATAAAGAAGCAACAAACAGTAAAGAAATCAGATGATGCTTTGCTCTTGGCAGAATGACTATAAAAGACCTAGATAAGATTCTCAAGAGCAGAGATGTCTCTCTCCATACAAAGATTCGACTTGTTCAAGCCATGGTATTTCCAATAACATCATATGGATGTGAAAGCTGGACAGTGAAAAAGATAGGAAGAAAATTGATGCCTTTGAATTATGGTGCTGGCGGTGAATACTGTGTATACCATGGACTGCCCGAAGAACAAACCAGTCGGTACTAGAGGAGATCAAACCTAAGCTTTCTTTAGAAGCTCAGATGACAAGACTTTGTCTTTCATACTTTGGACACATCATGCGAAAAGAGAGATCATTAGAGAAAGACATCATGCTTGGCAAGATAGAAGGTAAACGCAAAAGAGGAAGGCCAGCAATGAGATGGATTGATACAATAACAGCAGCTACGGGTACTAGTCTGTCAACAATGAGCCGCCTGTCTCAAGACCGAGCACAATTTAGGATAGCTATCCAGAGGGGCGCCATGAGTCGACTCCGACTCGACGGCACTTAACAACAACATCATATCTCTCCTCAGCTGTCTCTTTTCCAGATTGAAGAGTCCTAACCTTTTTAGCCTCTTTTCATAGGAGTAGCATTCCATCCCCTTTACCATTTTGCTAACTCTTCTCTGTACCTTTTCTAATAGCGCTAGATACTTTTTAAAATACGGAGACCAGAATTGCACAGAATATTCAAGGTGCGGTTGCAACATGGAGTGATACAGAGGCATTATAATATCCTTTGTTTTGTCCTATCATTCTTTTTGTTTTCTTGACCA
Organism: Ichthyophis bannanicus; assembly: GCA_033557465.1. Taxonomy (NCBI): domain Eukaryota; kingdom Metazoa; phylum Chordata; class Amphibia; order Gymnophiona; family Ichthyophiidae; genus Ichthyophis; species Ichthyophis bannanicus. The sequence goes on along the minus strand of CM066035.1, from coordinate 446,154,775 downwards.
CTGCACACTGATATCTCAAGGAATTACTGAGCCCTACTAGAAGTAGGAAAGAGACCTGAAGACTAGGCAGTTAGAATGTCTAACTCGGGAATAAGCTCTCCCTAGATGTCTTTCCTCTGCACACATCTTTCAGTGATATCCCAGAGGTGCACATAAGGAGAGCTCTAGCATGGAGTAGTGTCTTTTTCAGAAGAATCAACATAGTATACAATAATGTTTAGGGGATTCTACCTTACAAGGGATCACATCATCTTCTTTCTATAGTTGGCCAATCACCTCTTGTTGCCACATTTGTTCAAGGTTGATGGGAGGCCCATAAATGACAGCAGTTTAGCCAAAAACAATATAAAATATAATATAAAATATACAAATTTGTAAACTCTGTAGAAGAAGGTTAGGGGAAAGGAAACCTCTATGGATATAAAGCAGGGTTGAATATAAGGCTTCTCAGAGAGAGAAGATTGAAGATGGAAGAATAATTAAGGGGCTTAGGGGATAAGCTTGGAGAGAAATCCCTCATACTACAGGGCAGATGTGACCATACAAAACAGATCTAGCATATTTTCCTGCTGAAGAAGCATCTCTCTATTATCGCCTCCCTCATTCTACAGACCTCCTATGCCATGGAAGTGACTAACTACCCTAACTGATGCAGCACAATGTCCACTGCACCATTTCTGAAGGGCTCAGGAAAAGATATTGCAACTCTTCCCTGGGCTCTAGCATGTGATAGTGCAGTGACTGCCTTTTGGGAAACTGAGGATAGCTGGCTGAAAGCAGAAAGGTAGAGGGCCTCCAAATGGAGAATCACTTTCTAAAATCCCATCTTTATCACTTGGGACAAAATGGAAGCTGGACTGATAGGGAGAGGCAGAGAGGAAGGGAACAATAAAAAGTGGGGACCAGTAGTGAAAAACCAGGGGTTACTGGTTGGGAGCCACTTCTGTATCTTCCTCTACTGATGCAGGGGATAGGCTAGAAAGGAAGTGTGATCCAAAAAGGCAGCTATGGACCTAGGCCTAGAGAGAGGATCATCTGCTAATGTGGTATAACATGATGGGCAATTGTGGCTATGTCTGAAAATATGCTGAAAGGATAATGCATGTGGTTGCCCTGAAGTAGGTGTACTAACCTGTCATTTATTCCATTTCAGTCTAAATGTTCTCCATCTGGGCAGCACAGTGAAGCCTCAAGTAGCCAGCACCTTTAGAGAAAGAGAGAGAGAGAGAGAGAGAGAGAGAGAGGATATCCTTCAAGCGTGTTAATGGAGCCAATCCTTATCTTGTTTATTTACCCTAGCCCTTGCTAGAGTGTGGTATGCTTTTTGTTGATAGAATGCAAGGTTCCTATCTACCATGGCCATGTTTTTAATGAATCCATAGGTTATGTTTGGCAATAGGACATCCCTAGAAAAACCCATGCTACCCTTTCCCTGCAGTTAGTAAGATCCTTATTTTATTATTTATTTTATTTATTTACATTCTTATATACCGCACTTGATTCTTTAATCCTTCCAGGCTGCTGTGATCTTGTTTTGGTCATGGCCAAAGAATCACAAAGACTGACAAGGACTGAATGCACCCTCTTACCATCTCTGTGCTACACAGAATAATGAGTTTATTTGGGTTCTTACTTGTACAACAGTCTTTTGCTTCCAATTACCTTTGTGCTCTCAATAAGGCTATCATGTGGCTCCTGAATGCACTCCTTTGTAGGCTTTTACCCCTCTGGGGTTTGTGGATCACTAAAGCACCTTAATAGGTAAAACCAGGCCCTGATCTGGTCTCTTGGTACCTAGCTCTTAGTGGAGAACAATTTATGCAGCCACTACATTATGAATCAAGCCGAAAAGAGTGTGTCTGTGGTCTCAAAATTGTGCTTCCAGATCCTGGATGCCATTTTGCAATTCTCTCCATGCATACATGTCAGTACACACATCAACTTTAGGTTATGCGAACAAATCTGTACCTGGGCATTTTTACACAATTCTTTGTATCTTTTTAGTATCAACTTATTATGTTTTTTTTTCCAGGAATTGTATCAGTATAGGGTTTGTTCAGGAGCCATACCTTTTTATTGTGGGATGTTTTATTACTCCATAGTTTGTCAAAATCGGAAAACCTGGCCCTTTGATTAGTTTTATTGCTATTTCCCTTTTCTTTCTGAATCAGTTTTATGATTTTGGCCTGTTTGCTTAGCTTTAAAGATGCTAAAACATGTAAACAAAAATAGAGGCACCAAATTTCAAAAAGATAGTGGACCCATTTTTTTGTTGGAATCTTTGTCTCGAGGAGCTGCATGCTACTCATGTATCAGTTTCCTATTTATTCTTTTACTTTAAAGACAGTTCACTTGGTGGTGTTCTCACAGTCTGATGTCTATATGGTGTCTTTAAAGTAAAATAATACATAGGAAACTTTGTTATTTGAGTAACATGCAGCTGCTCGAGACAAAGGGGTATGTTTACAAAGCAGCGGCAGCGGCATCCAGGCAAATTCAATAAGGCGGCAGCTCCAATATCGCACAGAGGCTACTACCGCTGCTTTGTAAACATACCCCAAAGATTCCAAGTTCTGACTTCATTTTTTGGAATTATTATAGTGAGCTGGATTACTTGTTGATTATAGTGCTTGAAACTTTAAAGATGTGCATATATTAGTGTGCATTTGTTAGTGCCCCTTAAAAACTTTAGTCCACACCAAACTAATGCAATGCATGTTAACATATGAACTAACATGTAATGTCCATTAGCACATGCTAAAAAAAGTTCTAATATATTAAAAAAGCTTTATTAAATTGAATGTGTGGAAAAAAGTCCATAAATTGGGAGAAATGTCCAAACAAATTGAACATGAACTGCAAATATTTGCCGGGTGCACATTCTAATAAAACTTGCTATGACAATTGTTAATTTGCCACTTAATATGTTAAACTCTAATAACGCATGCTGTTTGAAAATTAACATGCAGTAATTGACAATAAAAGGTTCATAATGTGCATAAATTTTTATGGTAACATGAGTTAAATAATAATCAGCTGCAAAACATGCAAATGTATTCAAAGAAGCTCATTAGTATGCAAAATAGCATACAGCTTGAGTTAAACTTCACAAAATATGCTATTAAAAATTAACAACACCTCAAAAGATATGTTTATCTTTTCCTCGGGAGCAGTGGCTCTGAAATACACAAGCGGATAGTCCCAGGGATCAAAGTTAAAGAAGTTGGTGTGGTTGTAAATAATTAATGCTGTGCCTGATCCATTTAGCAACATGTGTAGCTCCCTAAATCCAGCCCCTATTTCTTAATCCAATCCTTCATAAAACTGCAAGTGGCAAATCCCTGAACCAATCACTCATCAACAATTCTGAAAAAATAAAGATGGGAATTTTAGAAGGGGCATCTAAGTGCTGACGTCTAAGCCAGGATGTCTGAAAAAAAAAATCTGATGCATCCAGGTGCAGACATGATTTCACAAACATGGATATGCCTGATATGTATATCTGTCAGAGTTTCTACATAGACATCCCCAGAACCATAATCCAGAACCTGGGCATGTAGGATAGCCTAAAGGTTATAGTAGTGAGCTAGGAGCAGGACAGCCAAGGTTCATATCCCACTGATACTATTGTTGACTTTGGGCATAATGGAGTGCTATCTTCTATACACCCTCGGTATGTTTTTCAGTCAAAACAAGCACTTTTCAGGTGCGTGGAGCACGTTTAAACTTATACGTGATGTGGGACAACCATGACATTTCTGAGATCAGATGGGGATGCCCAGGTTCCTAGAAACAGTCCAGCCATGACCTCACCATACCTCCATTCAGACATGGGTGTCCCTAGATCCACCTTTTAAAATGGCTCTGAAGATCTCTCTATGTTGGTTTTTGGATGTTCAAAGCACACATAGGATTTCCAAAATGACCCCCATAGGGTACCCCTTGATCCCTCTTTGCAATCATGTTATACCTCCTCCTACCAGCAGGAATGCTGGTGCAGGATTCCTGTGTAGCTTCAAGCTGCTTAGCAGGAACACTGGGGACAAACCCTAACAACAAAGGTCCATGACAAAAAGAAAAAAAGGGAAGAAGTTAATGAAATTGCCACAGAGTAAATGAATTACCACAGAGTAGACTTATTCAGCTCGACAGTGCCATGTTTTGGATCAGACTCTTCGTTACTACCTACCCCATTCTGACTATTTTCACGTCCAACCCCAACTCAGCTTTATGTAAATAGCTAGACTTCACTTTGTTAATGTGGGCTTTGACTAGCCCCCCCCCCCCTCAAAAGCAACCTTGCAGGGCTCTTGAAGCTACTGAAGACTACATTCAAAACAATGGGAAGGTAATCTAAAAGACAGCAATAAAATACACACATCTATAAACATACACCAAATCTTCAGTGGAGAGAAACAAACAGAAACAAAGTTCTCTTTGTTTACTCTAACTACTAGCCTTGGTTCACTTTATTTATAAGGCTCTTTTGGATGATACAGCATAATTTCACTTTATTATTACACGTCAGACATTACGCATTTATCATATCGTAGGTCAACTTCTAATCAGTGTAGGTCAATATGAGGAGACATACATGGATTCCAAGACATAATTGTTTACCGCTACATAGGTTAGTATGAGGAGACATACACATATTTCAAGACATAACTGTTTACTGCTGACTGCTTGGTATCTACTAACCCTGAGACTGCAAGGCTAGAGTTCAACCTGCCCTTTCTTGTTTACAGGACATGTACCTCTTCACCTACTTAGTAAGCATTTATATGAAGTTGTATTTCTAAGCAAGGTTCTGAAGAGAATTAATTCTTTCTCAGGTTTAGTCAGTCTAATAGTGTACACTACCCTGTACAAACAGACATGCTTTCAGTCCCTCCTCTGATTCTGCAAAGAATCATTTCTAAAGTAAGGAAACTCATATATTGCCATTAAAACTAGATTCTGGGTCAATCTGTAACATTATTGCAGGGGTCAGTGATTCTACTGCTTTATTACAGAAAGCTGTGAAAGGTGAAGAGGTTGAAAGAAACCAGTGCTGACATAGAGAGACAGCCCCAAGGTACATAGAGAATTAATACTCCTAGAATGAGGATTCCCAAAATACCAAGCAAAGAAGCTAATAAGCCATGCAAAGGCCTGGATAATGCATTCCAAAATGAAGAAACGGAATCAAATAGAGCTGAAAAAGAACTTACATAATTATCACTTGACACAAAAGTACGGTTTCTGACTTTATCCAATAGGCCTTTCACTATTTTTCCATTATTATCAAGCATACTACAACAAAAACCAACTATTACTTCACACACACCATTTTCCTTTGCTAGGAGAAAATCTAAAGCCATTCGGTTCTGGGCTGCATAAGCTGACACTTTGTTTACTGGACCTTGCAATACACACTAATTGCCTCAGTAAGAAGCAGAGCAGCCACTATGACTTCATCCTGAGGGGAAACATCCCATTTTCTTCCTAAAGATTTGTTCAGGATTGACAACAAATTAATATAGTTCAAATCACTATGGGTATCCACCAGGGCTATATAGCAAGCACCTGACCAACCTCTGGGAGGTTCTATATACACAAAAATAATCTCCTTCTAAAACCACTAAGCTCTCTGCTCAGATTGTCAAATTCTTAGGACAAGATATATTCTGTATACAATTACTCAATACCACTTTAACTCTGGTTAGGTATGCCTAGGTCAGAACTAGAGGCATTCAAAAGGGTAGCCAGAACTACACACTTGGTTCCTTTTAACTAGCATCAATTGTAAATTACTGAAATATAGGAACCTGTACATGGGCTCTTCATACCTATATCTTTAATTATTCTAGGTTCTGTGTTTGTATAAGACCATATGTTACAAAACTCTTCAAAGTTCTTAGGCCTAACTCTTGGTAGAAATCCATGCTGAATAGCTGCCACTGTTGGAAGGCAAACAGCAACATTTGATAACTTGAATTGCTTTTGTCATCAAGTGTAAATGTGCCTCAAAAATATTTGGATATTCCCTCTAACATCCTCATGATTCTGAATGCAATACTGCTTCATTAATAATATGCCACAGCACATCTAGGACCAGATTAGGAAATATGCATAGCCAATATGCATAGCAACAAAAATATTCTAAAACAAACTACATATACCTACTCTTCTTAATACTTTTCTTAAGATGATGAAGAGATATACTATAGATATACTGGCCCTCTAATTCTCAATTACTTTATTAAGTAGAGGTTAAGTACCTAAAGATCATTACATATATATCAGGAAAATACTAATCTAAACTAACCTCATCCCTCTAAGCCTTACTATAAATGCTAAATAAAAGCATTTTACATGAATAGTCCATTGAGAATTTACTTAATACAATAATCTCTCTGTAATGTCATTGTTGTTCCTTCAGAACATACTTTAAATCATAAAAGTCCTTTTCTTCAATCACTGTTGTCCAATAAGTCTCTGCTTTGCAAACTCTTGATTCACCGACACAGGAAGCCACCTTCTGAGCTTGTGAGGGGGCCACTGTATAAGATGCATCCAATGAGAATGTCTTTCCACTTTACAAGCTGAGTATCCCACCAGGAACACACGACATGGACCAGGAACTTGGGAGCCAGGAGTGTCTTCAGATGCAGTCTTAATCAGGATCCAATCTGGTGACTTCACCTCTGATGAAATAATTCTGCGGATCCCGGATATAAAGAACTTGTCATCTCATTAAGGAGTCACTTGCAATAAAAGGAAAACAAAATAGGACTGAGTGCAACCGTGCACAATAAGTTAAGATATCGCTGCGCAACACCTGGGGGTCTGGAATAACTGCCAAGGCATATGGAGAAGGAGCTAGACATCCATTAACTATTTCAAATGGTGTCAGGCTAGAGGAAATACACACTGCCATAAGGGCAAAGGGAAAAGCCTTTATTCAATCGGAGGCTGTATCAGTGTGCATAAGTGACCTTTTTGGGAATACCACCTCCCTCCACTGATACAGGACAGATCTACAAAACAGGTTGCAAAATCAAAATAAAATGAATTCAGCAGGCAGGCATATGTATACTGTCCCTAAACTAACCCTACAGTGCCAATCCTGAAATAGTGCAAACAGATTGTACCAAAAAAAACAATGGGGAAGAAAAAGAAGATATTCTTCCGCAAATGGACAACCAAGGGGAAACAGCGGAAGTATGACCACGGCCTACCAGATGGTAATAAATATTCTTTGGGTCCCTAATAAAGAATATTTATTACCATCTGGTAGGCCGTGGTCATACTTCTGCTGTTTCCCAAAAAAAACAATAACAAAAAGACAAAATGCATAACCACGGCAGTAAAGCTTCTGCTGCAGGAACAGGGCAAGTAGAAACAAAAGAAGGTCAGGGCAAATAAACAGATGATTCACTTTGCAGCTTCCCAGAACATCACGAAGTCCAAAACTGGGTATCTTCAAAGAAAGATGAAAGAGAAAATAAAGTCATCTTTAACAGTGCTAAATACAGCAATATCAGTGACACTGATACCAGAAGAGCGTCTTTTCGGTTCATAAAATGGTGTCCTTTGGATTTCAAAACTGCGACGTGTGCTGGTAAGAAGCACTGTAGAACCAGAAACTCAATAAGATTCAATTGCAAAAATCACCACTACACAGACACATCATTAATTCACTCTGAATAAGAGCCCACTGGCTTACAGTCGAGAAAGCTCACAAAACACACAGATAACAGAGTCATCAGAAATAGCCACAAACAATTTGAATAGTTTACAATAACCATGGCACTCTTCCCAGTACATTTCTACATTTAAAACAAACCTCCCACTGCGATAATGTGGAAGCTACGTAATAACAATATTTTGAGAAATAAATTGCAGTTGAGACAGATTTAACCCTCAAACCTAACTTAGCAATATAAGCAAGAAATCTGACCAATAACATACGTAATTTAGTCTACATTAAAAACAAATCATTCACATAATAAACTAAAGAGGAATGGTTGAGTCTTACATCAAATAATGCAGTTTTTAGGGCCTGTGCAAATATGCAGGACTAACCTTCAAAAAGAACAAATAAAAACAAGATTGCTTTTTATTTGCCAAGTCATACTGAAAATAAGCAAATCGCAAATCCACAACAAAAGTCCAGGGAGAAATTGGAAAAATCACATTATTTACTGCGCACAGGTTCTGCACAAATCTATAAGTCTTACCATCAGCCTTCCGCAGACAGTCTCGCCTTTAGCACAGGAAGAATTGAAGTCTTACATAATGAAGTGACACTTTGTGTCTGGAGATCTTCAAGCACAAAATAACTTTCTTCACCAGCGGCTGCAGGCAGTGGACACAGGTTTCACGATGATCCTCACAGACGGGATAGAAAGGCATCTGATATCTGATCCCAGCATTGTCCATAAAGAAGAAGAAAGCTCTCCAGGATGAATGATTTCTGGAGATCTGCAGAACACGGCACTTCAGATAGAAAATACAGCTGGAAATATCTTCACACTCAGCCAGGATAGAGTGCAATCAGCAGCTACTGGAGTTCTCTGACCATCAAGACTCTGATTCCGGAGACAGTCTCTCTGCAAATGCTCAATAACAAGCTTATCTGAACTGTCTCACTGAGGATTCCTATGACCTTCTCTTGCTCTGATCCTATCCCTCCCCCTGCTCCTGGGAGGTTACATAGAAGCAATCTACAAGTTGAGCAATTTAGTCATTTCATATCAAGTATCAGCTTACTGTACTGAAACTTACAGCAGCTGTTCTAGCCGATCAATCTGTTATAGAAGCTTTAAAAAAATACCTTTTACTCACGGGACTAAACCATTTACAAAAACAATTGGTGAATCCTGCCTTAAAGATGTTAATCTCAACCAATCCTTTCACAAGTTTTCATACTACTGTAAGTGATTCTAACAGAAAATCATCTTTTTTCTTTTATTAACCACTAAAACAAAATTATCTTTTTGAGTTTTCTCTTGGAAATTTATCACAGGGTATGTCACAAACTGGATAAAAATCAGCTGGGTTATAAAACGCAGTTCTAAGCAAATTATCTAAAGCAGCCCAAGTAGAATATGAACTATTATGCTGATGTAAAACAGTTTGAAGAAAACTTATAGCACCATGTAATTGAATACATTTCTCTCTATAGGTCATAAAATGCTTATTCAGACCCTTTTCAATATCATCAACAAGTTTACTAGAAATTCCCAATTCCTTTGTAGCAGAAATATCATTTCTTACTGTTCCCTTTAAGGAATCTATTATATGTACAATATATTCTATTTCACGACTAAGAAGGGCATTCATTTCTCTGAGCTGAGAAACATTGCAAGTACCAAAATTCTCAATTTGTGCATTCCCCAATATTCTTTGCTTATTCCTTATCTCATCTCTCAATTTTGCTGCACGAGTGATCATCTACCTCTCAGAAACTACATAACTCTTAGAACAAACAAGGGGAGACGTCAGGAATACACCTGGAACCCTTCCAGCTCCAATTGCAGCCACCTCTGCATCATACTCTGGAGAAAAAATGACTGGGAACTTCCCTGCCCAGTCATTACCATACTCTTTCTCCTGTGGTCCACTCATTTTACCAGCATTCCCTAATACAACATGTGCCATTTGCTGCCACCAACCAAACACCAGCCCTGCACGGGCATCACATACACTGTGTTTAGCCTGCAAAGCACATTTCAGATAACAAAGCTTATCTATAGAAAATGTTCCCTCCAAAGGAAACTGTAAAAGCACCTTATCATTAGTCACTGCATACCAGTGCACAACATAATTAGTAGCTATATCCCCATACTTCTCACACATGCAGTAAGAAGGGCTACCTTTCTGAACAGCTAAAACCATAGCTTTGTCATGCCATTCACACAATTGAGACAAATCCTGTTCACCCAAGATTGCTCATTGCTGGCACCATATAATACTCACAAACACCTTCCGCCCTTGCCAGGAATGTTGAAATCTGTAGAACGGACACGGCACCAACTGTGGGCTTTGACTAGCCCCCCCCCCCCTCACCAGCAACCTTGCAGGGCTCTTGGAGCTACAGAAGACTACATTCAAAACAATGGGAAGGTAATCTAAAAGACAGCAATAAAATACACACATCTATATACATACACCGAAGCTTCAGTGGAGAGAAACAAACAGAAACAAAGTTCTCTTTGTTTACTCTAACTACTAGCCATGGTTCACTTTATTTATAAGGCTCTTTTGGATGATACAGCATAATTTCACTTTATTATTACACGTCAGACATTACGCATTTATCATATCGTAGGTCAACTTCTAATCAGTGTAGGTCAATATGAGGAGACATACATGGATTCCAAGACATAATTGTTTACCGCTACATAGGTCAGTATGAGGAGACATACACATATTCCAAGACATAACTGTTTACTGCTGACTGCTTGGTATCTACTAACCCTGAGACTGCAAGGCTAGAGTACAACCTGCCCTTTCTTGTTTACAGGACATGTACCTCTTCACCTACTTAGTAAGCATTTATATGAAGTTTTATTTCTAAGCAAGGTTCTGAAGAGAATTAACTCTTTCTCAGGTTTAGTCAGTCTAAAAGTGTACACTACCCTGTACAAACAGACATGCTTTCAGTTAAGTATTATTATTCTTACCTATGTTCTTTGTAATGTTACTTGTTCTAACTGTTCCCTGTAAACCATTGTGACTGGTAGATACAGCGATATAAAAGGGTTGCTAAATAAATCACCTTAGTAGCCCTGGCTTCATCTCCCTTCCTTTGCCCCTGCAGGACTCCTTAGTTAGTAGTGAGGAGCAAGAGCAATACCCAATCATCCCTGCTCTAATAGATACATGTCAAGGGAAAAAGGGAGAGGGGGGACAACCAATATTCCCGTTAATCAGCTTGAAGCTGCGTAGGAGGTAATGGGATTGCGCTTAACATTGCATGGCTTAGGCTGGTCCTGAGGGATAGGCAGGCCTGCCCCTTGACATGTTTACCAATCTTTTGGGGCTTGACTATGTAATGTAAATTATGAAATGTAATTTTGCTGTAGTTTATGTATAATTTAATATAATGTACTGTAGTTTACTGTAATGTACTATCTTGTTGTCTCCCCCCCCCCCTCGATGTAGTCCCTCTGTTGTCTTGTTGACCACTTTGATTGAAGGATAAGGTGGTATATAAAACTGATTAAATAAATAAATAAATAAATGATCCTAAATGCAATCATTTTACTCCTTCCCCCACCAGCAGGAATGCTGGTGGAAAATTCCTGCGCATCTTCAAGCTGCTTAGCAGGAACACTAGGGACAACCCCTAACAACAAAAGTCCACGACAAAAAGAAAAAAAGGGAAGGAGATAATGAACTTGCCACAGAGTAAATTAATTGCCACAGGGTAGATTTAGGATACCAAACATGCAGGTACGAAAAAAAGAGACTGATGGTGATCCAATTCAGGAAAAAAACATTTTATTAACCCCTACGCATTTTGGCTGAAAAACCTTCTTCAGGGGGTCTTTATAGGGAACATACCTCAAAAAATAAAAACAATAAACATCAAATATGAACACAATATAAATCATTTACAAATCAATTATTTATAAAAACATAGAAATAACAATAAATTTAATAAAAAATATATTAAAACTAATAAAACTTGATAAGTGCTTCTAAACATGTAAATCATAAATTATATAGAAGATGTAATTAAATTCCCCCTCCTTCCCCCTCCCCTCCCCTATCTTTACCCCTTCCTTCCCCCCTCCCCCTCCCTTCCCCTTCCCCTTCCCTCTCCCCCTTTTTTTCCTTTTCTTTTCTTTCCTTTCCTTTTCTTTCTTTTCTTTTTTCCTTTCTTTTCTTCCCCCCTCCCTTCCCCCTCCCCCCCTCCTCCTCCCTCCCCTTCCCACCCCCCCTTTCCCCCCTTTCCCCTCTCCCTTCTTCCCTCCCCTTGTTCCCCCTTCCCCCTTCTCCCTCCCCTATTCCCCTCCCCCTCCCTCCCTCCCCACTTCCCCTCCTCCCCTCCTTTTCCACCCTCCCCCTCCCCCTCCCCTTTCCACCTCTTCCCTCCCCATCTCCCCCTTCCCCTTCTCCCTCCTCTCCCTCCCCCCTCCTCCCCTTTCCTGCCCCTCCCCTTCCCCCTTTCCCCATCCCCTTCCTTTCCCTCCCCCTTTCCCCCTTCCCCTCCCTTCCCTTCCCTTCCCCTCTTCCCCCCTTTCCTCCCTCCCTCCCTCCCTCCCCCTTCTCCTCCTTCCCATCGTCTTCTCCTTCCCCCTCCCCCCTCCTCCAATCCCCCTCCCCCTCCTTCCTTTTCCTCCCCTTTCCTCCCCTTCCCCATTTCCCCCTCCCCTTCCTTTCCCTCCCCCTTTTTCCCCCTTCCCCTCCCTTCCTCTCTTCCCCCCCTTTCCTCCCTCCCTCCCTCCCCCTTCCCCTACTCTTCTCCTTCCCCCTCCCCCCCTCCCCCCCCCTCCCCCCTCCTCCAATCCCCCTCCCCTCCTTCCCTTTCCTCCCCCTCCCCTTCCCCCTTTCCTTCCCCCTCCCCTTCCTTTCCCTCCCCCTTTTCCCCCCTTCCCCTCCCTTCCCCTCTTCCCCCTTTCCTCCCTCCCTCCCTCCCTCCCCCTTCTCCTTCCCCTCCTCTTCTCCTCCCCCCTCCCCCCTCCCCCCTCCTCCAATCCCCCTCCCCCTCCTTCCCTTTCCTCCCCCTCCCCTTCCCCCTTTCCCCCTCCCCTTCCTTTCCCTCCCCTTTTTCCCCTTCCCCTCCCTTCCCCTCTTCCCCCCTTTCCTCCCTCCCTCCCTCCCCCTTCTCCTTCCCCTCCTCTTCTCCTTCCCCCCTCCCCCCTCCCTCCTCCACTCCCCCTTCCCCTTTCCCCCTCTCCCCCTCCCCTCCCACCTCCCCCCTCCCCCCTTTTCTTTCCCCTACCCTCCCCCTTCCCTCCTCCCTTCCCCCCACCCCCTTCTTCCCTTTCCCCTTTTTGCCCCCCCTTCCTCCTTTACAACTCAGGCATTAGATGTTGGTTCAAAGCAAGTTCTTTTTGTGCTTAGCAATCGTGAATTTATGACATTTCATCTCATAAAAACGCCTACATTTTCAAATAATTGTCAGCAGAATGTTTCATTTTAAATTAACACACACTATAACTTGCAATAAAATGGTAAAGTTTCTTTGCTATTAGAGATTCGGTTTGCTATGTTTTCTCTTTGATGATATAAGATATCCATCCTGCTTGTTGCAAACATTTCCGGATTCAGTGACATTAAAAATATTTTTAGTTTATGCTTTACACACTAAGGGGTTTCTCATCCAAATTCTGATTCTACAGTGTTAATGCTTTCAAATATCGACATATGGATTGTCGTATTACAATTTTTTTACTTGAGACATAGAAGTCTTCCTAGCTAGTAGTGCTGTGAACGTCACTATGTTTATTTCTTTAAAGAAGCGGTACCCTACATCATGTAAATTTTAAAGATCTTTAACAGCAATGTTCAGTATTCATTGAATTTTTGATGCCCTTTGTTTTTTGATTTACGATGTTTTGTCTGCACATAGCAATTGCGCATTCATGACCTTTCACCTTATTAGGGCGGGAAAACGCCTATATCTTTAAACAACTACCAGCAGAGCGTTCTGTTCCAAAGTTTTAAACATTGCAACTTGCATCAACACGGTAAAGTTTCTTTGCTATTAATGTTTGGCTTGTCATGCTTTCTTGTCTTTTGTGTTACTAGATAACTTTTCTGTTTGCTGCATTTATTTCCAGTTTGGGTGACATTAAAAACATTTTGCGTTTTACACATCAAAGGGTTTTATTAAATTCTGATTTTTCAACACCAATGTTTTTAAATACCAGCTTTAGAATTTAATATGTTTCATTATATTTGTTTACATAGTTACAGTTAGGCGATATCTAAGTGCTATTACAAAATAGTTTGTTCCCTTTGTATTAAACATTGAAGTAAAAAAAAAATTTCACCTGCCTGGAGCCCCGATGTCCGGGATCCTTTAGCCAGCGATACTCCATCTACTGCCACTGAACTCCCAGGAGAAACAATGTCTCCATTCTGCACCGACACAGCAGCGTCAATCAAACTAGGCACGGGAGAGGTGGAAGGGCCAGCAGGGCTCAACAAGACATCACTGCCCAAACTGTGGGATGCCCAATTCCTTTGGCTACGCATAGTTCTCCATGGTACGCTGCCCTGCAGATAATCCTCCCTTACCCTTTGTCTTACATTTCAGCATAGGTTAGGAAAAGAAAAGGCAACAAAGGTAATAAAAACAGGAACAGCTACCAATTGCATCTTGGATCCCCAACTGTTTTCTTATAAAACTGAGTTCCCCCCTTTCCCCTCCCCTCTTCCCCCCTTTTTTCCCTCTCCCCTTCTCCTCTCCCTCCCCCTTTTTTCCCTTCCCCCTTTTCCCCTTTCCTCCTCCCTACCTCTTCCCCTTTTCCTTCCCGCTTTCCCTCTCCCCCTCTCCCCCTTTCCCCACTTTTCCCTTCCCCTCTCCCCCTTCCTTTCCCTTCCCTCCCCCTCCCTGCCTCCCCCTCCCTTTCCCTCTCCCTCTTTCCCCTCTTCCCCTTCTTCCACTTCCCCTTCCCCTCCCTACCGTTCTCCCCCTTGAGTGCCCATTTCTTTTTAGTGATTATTTATTTATCTCTTTTAGTTCACATCATTTACTTATTTATACTTTTAATCATATTCTTCTTTTTTAATTTGAAATATTTATTTATTTATTTCCACTAGAGTGTCGGGTCCCTAATCATACATGTTATTGATCATGAACTCGCCGTTCTCTGTATCAACTCTAGGCTATAGGTCTGGTTTCATTCATTTTTGTCCATTATGTATTTATTAATTAATTACTTATATTTTTGTCCAACATGAATACAACCATTTGGTATCGGTTTTGTTTATGATTTATGTTTTTAAGACTTATTACGATTCTGATCGATGGTTCCATTTTACTTTTGTGCTATATGACGACCTCTGCACCTGTTTTTTATGGCGGTTTGGTTTCCGATGTCCTGAATTGGATATCCTTCTGATTCGTAAGGATTGGTTGAAAGATTATTTATATGCTGGAAGGGTCTCTTTTAATATATTTAATAGTGTTTTAGAGTAGTACTACAATTATATACGAAGGAAACGCTAAGCACAGTTAATTTTTTTGATCAGTAGGAAACTACGATTCATACGTTCTAATACACTTCATCTTTTAAAATATTTTTTTCAATTCCGCAGTTGGAAGGTGATCTTTTATTAGGATCAGTCTGATATTCAAAAATATATGTTTTTTTTTAATTTTCACATTTAGATCTTTAGCACTTTGACCTGTAGGATTTTGGTGTGCATGAGAAGTGGGTTTAAAATCTCGGTGTTCTTGCATTGAGATTTCTTAATGTGCTGGCAATCACAAGAATGGAAAAATTCAGGCAAGTGCTTTAAGAATATAAGGGTGATTGTTGGTAGTTCCATCCAATTGCAGGTTGGCTCAATATATAGCATTTGCTTTATTTTATTATTTTTTCCTACTTCAGGTCCTCGTTTTGGTATTTACAGTTATTTGCCTTTATAGCAAAATGAGTGAGTTTTTACAACTGCATTACGTGTGGTATGGAGATGGTCCTCCTCATCCCTTTTCCTTTCCTTACCCACATTTACATCAGCACCTTGATCTCCAAGAAATTAAAAAAACATCACGGGTGTTGGTTGTATTTAAAATTAAGGTTCACTTTGCTCATAGTCATATCCTGTTCTTGTGTTCTTATACTCTGTACACAATTTTTTTTTTTTTTTTTTTTTATTTAATGGTATTTCTATCCCGCCTTATCCTTTAATCAAGGCGGTTACACAGCAAACAATCAGTGGGAGTGGCGCTTGGGTTTAGTGTGTGCATCATGTACAGTGAAAGTGTGTGTGTGTGGGTGGGTTGATTAGTGTGCGCTATTTACAGCATGAGCTATATACAGGGAAAGTGTAGGTAGCGTGCAGGTAAGTTGTTGGTCCATGGTTGTATCACTCATTGAGTGTTCAGTCCATAGTGCTCCAGGAATAGCAGAGTCTTTAGTTGTTTCCTGAAGTCTTTGGTGTCTTCAGTGGCTCGCAGTTCGTCCAGGAGTGAGTTCCACATGCCAGGTGCTGCCAGTGACAGTGCTCTTCGTGCGGTGGATTTACATGCTTTTGTGTAGTCTTTTGGCATGTTGATTGTGTCTGATGTGGCTTTTCTTCTGGGTCTTGTACTGGTGTCGGGTTGTATGAGGGGTTGAAGGCTGTGGGCAGAGTTCCTGTGTTTGATCCTGAATATGTTTAGGATTGTCTTGTATTTTATGCGTGAGTTGATTGGGAGCCAGTGTAGGTCTTTTAGTATGGGGGTGATGTGGTCTTGTTTGGATGCACCGGCTATTATTCGTGCTGCCGTGTTTTGGACCATTTGTAGTGGTCTGAGTGCCTGTTTTGACATGCCTGTGTAGATCGGGTTGCAGAAATCAAGTATGGGTGTTATGAGAGCTTGACAGACTGTGCGGAAGTGCTCATGTGTGAAGAGTGGTTTGAGGCGTCTGATTACACAGGTACACTAAAAAAAATTTTTTTTAAATGCCTCTAATGTTTCGATTGATTTTTACATTTTTTGGTGCGCTGAATCCAAATCTGGTAACCAATTTGCTCCATCACGTACAGATTTTTTGCTACATTGGGTTAGCAGTTTGAGGTGAACGTTTCAGATTGAGTGCAATCGAGATAAAAGTTTCTTGGATGAATTCTTTATACTAATTGTTTAGTAGTTATTCAAATAAGAATAAAGAAAATTGTAACAAGGCAGCACATAAGAATAGAGTAATGTCAACAAAACACACTGTGATGGTAGCAAAATTGTCTGCACTTAAAACAGCCACATACATGTGCACAAACATTGAGCATATAAGAGCGAGGTGAGACACAAAGCAAAGCAAAGAAATGTGCAAAAAATGTTGTACAGGTATGTATGTAAGAATAGAAAACGCAAACCGCACCATTGCAATACATGAAGACAAACACCCGATGGTGTGAAAATAAAATTCTAATAAATGAGATCCGACACTGTGGTAATAACTAGCAAATTTTTATTTCAAAGTTTAGTAAAAACACGATATTTGTCAACACAGTTTAGATTTTAAAGTCATTCTTCGGTCAATCAATCTCCTGGTGGGCCCGTTTCTTCTTCCCCCGAATGCTTCTCTTGGTGCGCTGCTTGGCGTATTTTTCATCTGGGGTTTCCCGCAGCAGCAACCAGCAGAAATCAGCCATCATAGTGGTGTTCCATCTTCCTTGGTACCTTCTCTCTGCGTCCTTGATGTCCTGATGAAACCTTTCACCTTGTTCTTCACTATACGCCCCCAAGTTTTCGGGAAAGTAGTTCACATGGGAGTGCAAGAAATGGACTTTCAGGCTCATGTTACAGCCTTGTTCTTTGAAGGCATTGAGCATCCTGGCAACAATATCCTTATAGTTCTCATCCCGCCTGTTCCCCAAGAATTTGAGAACAACATCCTTGAAGGAATCCCAGGCTTCTTTTTCCTTCTCAGACATCGTTTCAGCGAATGCTCCATCTGAAATGAGTTTCCTTATATCAGGGCCAACAAACACTCCTTCCTTTAGCTTTGCTTCAGAAAGTCGGGGGAACTTTGAGCAAAGGTACCGAAAGCACTCACCATCTTTTGGAAGGGACTTGATGAATTGCTTAATGAGACCCAACAATGTGGAGAGGTGGTAATAGAATTTTATCACGAGGTACCAAGCTCTCATGAAGAACATTTTTCTCACCGGGTCTCAAATACTCCCGAATTGGCCATTCTTTTTTCCCCCAGTGTAGGTCGCAGACCCGGCTATCCCACAAGCAAAGGAAGCAGGGATATTTGGTGAAACCAGATTGCTGCCCTAATAGCATGGATAGAATTTTAAAGTCTCCACAAATCATCCACTTATGCTCATCATAACGAATCTTCTGAAGAATCAGGGCCAAATTCTCGTATTTTTCTTGGAGAATAACAGAGTGAGCAATAGGAACTGAAGCGAATGTGTTGCCATTATGAAGAAGAACACCTTTTATGCTGTCTTTTGACGAATCAATGAACAGCCGCCATTCAGCAGGATCATACTTGAGTTTAAACTTTTCCATCACTCCGTATATATCGTTGCAAAATACCAAATCTTCCTCTTTGCTGAAATACTTCAAAAATTGTGTCTCGCGGTTGCGGTACCAATAAAAAGTTGTTCCTGGTGACAATAGATTTTTCTGTTTAAGCCGAGAACCTAGCAGTTGGGCAGCATCTTTTGGGAGTCCTAAATCCCGGACTAAATCATTCAATTCAGCTTGAGAGAAAAGTTCAGGTTTCGGATCTGGTTCAGTTTCAAACTCGGAAGTACTGGGCTCATCGGGAAAAGCCATCTGATGAGTCTCATCATGATCAGAACCGTCCACACAAATATGATCCAAAGATTTTGGTGGTTCAGGCACAGGTACTTCGTTGCTATGAGGCATAGGCCTAATT
This sequence comes from Ichthyophis bannanicus, assembly GCA_033557465.1. Lineage (NCBI taxonomy): Eukaryota > Metazoa > Chordata > Amphibia > Gymnophiona > Ichthyophiidae > Ichthyophis > Ichthyophis bannanicus. The sequence continues at coordinate 446,136,224 of CM066035.1, read as the reverse complement.
GCTGAGGGAAGGTTGGGGTAACTTATTACGTTCTTATTTTTTAAGTTGTATCCCTTCGCAATGCAAGAGCAAAAATAGCAGTCACTGCTGTGGTCTCTTTGTTCACGCCACATCATAGGTATTCCGAAACGAAATGCTTGTTTTTTACCTTTCATCCATAAGCATAGATCTTCCTCACATGTCTTGCACACTTTGTGAGGAGCCCACGGTTTGTCTTGATCGCCTAACTTCAAACCGAAATAGGCGAAATATACTTTTTTAATAAATGCAGAAATGTTCCTCTGCCGCTTTTTCACGGTATATTCCCCACAAATAAAACAAAAACTGTCCGGAGAGTTGACGCAACCTCTGGCTCTGTGAGCCATCACAAATACACAGCACTGCAAACTACAACTGTAGTGAACCACTTCGGAATAAAGCTGGATTACGACTGAGCAAACAAAAGGTAATAATGAACTTGCAAGAAACTGAAATTTGACAGGAACGTTCATGTCGCAACCACCGTGTTTGAGTGAGCGAACGAGGCGAGGCGAACAGGAAAGAACATGCGCCAGCGCGAGTACTGGATTTAGCCCCCCGCCTCCCAATTGTCCTGTTAATGTATAAAATGAATACAAAACACTGTAAAATATCATGAGGGAGTGTTTCTAATTAGTTAACCATTACAACCTCTATTTTGGGCCAAGAAAATAAACTGCAGTCGGCTAAAAAGAAATTATGTGAACATTCCTTATATGGGTAAGAAATCTAATTTTGCAAGAAAACGTGATGTGATGGAACATTTTGGCTATTTTTCTTGGATTCAGCACCCCAAAATCTATAGGAATCAGTTGCAAAACTGGAGGCAGTTTTTTGGTAGTGTACCTGTGTTATTTTCAATTTGAAGTATGCATTTTTGGTGGTCTTGCTGATGTGTGATTGAAAGTCTAGCCTCTTGTCGAGTGTTACTCCGAGATATTTCACCTCATTTTTGAGGGGTATGGATGCGTTGTTGACCTTGATGGGGGTGGCGGGCTGAAGTTGTTGTTTCGTGTGATGAGCAGTGCTTCTGTCTTGTTGTAATTCATGGTCAGGTTGTTGTCATGTAGCCAGTTGGACATGTTGTTGAGGCAGTCTGTTATTGTGGTGTAGTCTGGGTTGTCGAGGTTCACTGGTGTGTAGATCATGATGTCGTCTGCATATATAGTGCAGTGTATCTTGTGCTCTTTTATGATATTGCAGATTGGTTGTATGTAGAGGTTGAATAGTAGTGTGGATAGGGTGGAGCCTTGTGGTACTCCTTGCTTGATTTTTGCTTGTTGAGATGTGTTGGGACCAATCTTGACCTGGAACATTCGGTCAGTTAGGTAAGAGTTGAACCATCTTAGGGTGGTGCCATTTATTCCAATGCTCTGTAGTCTGGTTAGGAGGATTTTGTGGTCCACTGTGTCGAATGCCACTGATATGTCTAGGAAGATCATTAGTGTTCCTTTTTTGTGGTTATCTATGGTTTGGAATATGTCGTTGAGTAGGTAAAGCAGTAGAGTTTCGATTCCGTGGTTTGGACGGAAGCCGTGTTGGTGTAAGTCCAGTGGGGCATGAGTGTCAATATGGTCCTGGAGTTGGTGTTGTACAGCTTTTTCTATGATCTTTGCCATTAGTAGTATGCTGGAGATTGGCCTGTACGCTGCTGGGTTGCTCTTGTCTAATGTGGTTTTCTTCGGGATCGGTCGTATGGTAGCTATTTTTAATTGGTCTGGCATGATGCCTTGTGTCAGCGAGTTGCGTACTATGTTGTGTATGGTGTTTATGTAGCTGTCCTTTGAGGCCTTGATCCAGGTTACTGGGCATGGGTCTGTTGGCGCGGTGCTTGTGTTGAGTGCTGTGATGATGTCTGCCAGCTGTTTTTTGGATGGGGTGTTGAATTTCTCCCAAGTTGTGGTGATTCTGGTCGGGCTGGTAGTTCTGTTTGTAGGAGCTTGTGGTCTAGCATCCAGTTTCTCTTGTAGGTGATCTGCGTAGGCTTGTGGGTCAATCTTCACGTCTTTTTCGGGATTGGGTTCATTTGTTAGGTTTTTTACTATTTCGAATAGTTCCCTAGGTTTGTTGTAGGCTTTTAGTATGATGTTTGTGTGGTGCTCCCTTTTTGTCTCATTAATTAGTTTGTTGTATTTCTTTTGTTTTGCCATGTATAAGGCCTGTGTGGCGGGAGATTTGGAGCGCCTCCAGCGGCGTTCTAGCTTTCTTAGGTGTCTCTTTGGGTTGCGTATGTCTTTTGAGTACCATGGGGTGTGCTGCCTTCTGGGGTTGGGGGTTTTCCTTGTTTTGTGTTCGCTGGTTCTTGCTGCAGTGTGGATGACAGTGTTCCATATTTGAATTTGTTCGTCCAAGTTTTCGGTTCCGAGGTCCAGGTGGGGTAGTGTGTCCTGAAGGAATTGGTCCTTGTCAAAGTTTTTGAATCTTCTTTGCATTGTTGGTGTGTCAGCTGTCTTGTCTCTCTCGCCTTGTGAAGTGATGTTTATTTTAATTCTGTAGTGGTCTGACCATGGGACTGGGGTGACTGTGGGTATTGAGATGCCTCCTCGGTTGAATAGGTTTTTGGGGGAAAATATGAGGTCTGGAGTTGATCCGTGTATGTGTGTTGGGGTGTTGATCAATTGAGTGTATTGTAGGGAGTCCATAGCTTGCAAGAAGGTCTCTTTGTCTTTGTTGGTCGCTGAGCTGAGGTTGAAGTCTCCCAGTACTATTAGAGGCTTGTGATTGGTGTTGACTGTGCAGACTGTCTCTAGGATGGAGGCTAGGTCTTCTGTTGGAGCATGGGGAGCTCTGTAGATGAGACCTATGGCTATGTGCTTGTTCTCTACAGTGATTGTGTTGCATATGTCTGAGTTAGTGGAGTTTTGGGTTTTGAGCTTTAGTGTGTTCTTTGCTATGATCAGGACTCCACCCCCTCTCCTTTGTGTGCGTGGGCTGTTGAATGCTGTGTATGTGGTGGGTATTAATTGATTGAGGAGTACATTGTCGGTGGTGGTGAGCCATGTTTCGGTGATACATAGGATGTCGGGTTGTTGCTTGTCTATGTGGTCTTTGATTGTGTTTATTTTGTTCCTTATGGACCTGGTGTAGATCAGTTCTATGGAGATGGAGCTGGGGGTGTTTGTTCCCTTGGGGCTTTGTGTTGGGTTTGTGTGAGGGCTGTGCTTGTGGTTTGAGTGTTTGAACTTCTTGAGTGTGATCCAGGTTGTGTGTTTTACTTTTATATCACCACTGGTGTGTAAATATGATCTATAATTATGCTTTTATATGTTTAATCTATTACTTTTGTTTTATTTATCTGATTGCATTATGCAATGTATATGGTTATTATCTTCATTTTTATACATTTCTAGTCTTTTAATGCTGCCTTTCAATTTTTTGTGGCAGTGTTTAATATGTTCTTAATATATTTTTGATATGGTTTTGATTTTATTTATTTATGTATGTATTTATTTATTTATAATTCTATGTTAATTTCCTTTTTGTTTTGATTTGTTTTATGACCTGAGGCTATAATCCCCCTGAAGAAGGCACAGCCAAAATGCACTGGGTAGCTCCTCAGCAATAAAATTTATCATCTGCCAAAAGACTCTGTGTATCCTGTTTTTCTGTGAGAGTGGCTGCTCTTTTTTGGACTCCTATTTACATATAATGCCATTCCTCTTAACTTTCTTCCTATCCTGTCCTTCCTGAATAAAGTGTAGCAATTAAAATTGAAAAAAAATCCCTCTTTAAGAGTTTGTATTCAAGTGCCACAGATCTACCTTGTTTGCAATGGAGACATTGTAGGAATGGCAGTAAGTGCAAGGCATTGAAGAACTTTATACAGCACTCAACTATCAGGATCCTAAGCAAGCTAATTAAGAACACTAACATCTGAGAAGGGTAGTGACATCCAAGATTTCCCCTACCAACCAATAAAAAATACTGTTATCTTTTCTAACAAGCTAATTGGTGACTTGCCCTGTATAGAACTCTCACATGAGGTGGATGGGAGCTGGTTGGGAAGAGATGGATCTAACAACTGAGAAGGACAGTGACTTAAAGGAGCGGGGGTGGGTTGCACAACCTGGACATAAAGGGCCTATTCCGGTCATGAACCTGTAATTCCGGCAGGGCAAAGATGGACGTCAGACTTATTCCACCCCTGAGGTGGAATAAGTCTGACAAATGACAGAGAATGAGCCAGGAACATCCCCCTCACAAGACACAGAGGAAGGTAGGCACCTGTGCCCGATCCAGGCCCTGGTATCCCCCTCTGAGGGTTGGGCGGTGGGGGAAATTTTATCACATGCTGTCAGGCCTTTCGGCACTCCTGCATGGCATTCTGGTGCCATGACCATTGAGACACCACAGCATCGCGGCTCCAGTAGGAACATAAGGAGAGATAGCCAGATAACAAGGCAGACATCCAGTGCGGAAGAATCAGGGCCCATTCAGCCCATCTAAGTGCCTGATTCTGCAGCCACAGGAAAGTCTAGCTCCTGCGGGTGCAGAATCAGGTACACATCCGGGCCATCCATATTTTGGACATACAGATAGGCCGAACATTCCCAGATCTGAATTGGCCATATAGGAATGGTCATATATCACAATTTGTTTTTTAGTGACTATCCAATGGCATCTTGACACCTAGGCCTTTGCTCAGTTAGCTTCCACGCTACCCTGCTGATCCAGTTATTCAATGCCAGTGGCCGGACATGGCCCCAGCATTGAATATACGGGTCTTAGTTTAGCAGCGATGGCTAGTTGCTTTACAACAGCTAGCTGCCGCCAGTGAATATCAGAACCCTAGAATTTACCAGGAAGGAAGAAAAGTTATACAAGGTAATTACTAATTAAGTTCAGCAGAGTATGGAAGCAAATCCACTGGAAAGTGTTGTTCTTTTCCAAAGAATATTGTTACAGTATCTTGTCTGAGTCCAAACATGGCTAATAAAACATGTCGCTCTGTGTCATTGTGAATTTACAAGGTGATGAGAAGAAGTTCTTTCTGACTGACTGTGAGTTTTTTTATCAGAAACCAATTTATGATCCTGTTTTTCACAGGTTGAAAGAACAAAGAGAATATTTTTCCTTCTGTATTTCATATGAGAACCTGATTCAAGCCCTATGCAAGTGGGTAGAACCATAATTTCAAATTGATAACAACATTTTGTGGCCTCTGGCAGTCTGTGGGGGGGATTTAAATGGTTCACTGTTGTTTCAGGCACTGTTACCAATATAAATGTCAGGTATGACAAAGATGGTCTCCAGTAGCATCAGCAGCTTTTATTCATGATAAATTTGAAACTCTATAGGAAATGTCATTGATGGCAGGAACGTTCCAGCAGGTCAGACTCAGGTAAGAGTAATTCTATTTTAGGTTTTGCAGCACATTACATCACAACTTGTTTTCATTAATGTAAATCAGCTTAAATGCAGCAAGCACAAAACAAAATGACTGGCATATATATAATACTATAGGTCTCAGGGAGGCCACACTTCAACATTCCAATGAACAGGAGTAAGAAAAGTAGTCAACTAATGAAAGCAGTCTTGGATCCAACTAAAGCACTACAAAGACTTAACATGTATTTTTCTGTAGTTACAGAGCCCTTGCAAAGGTAGCTTGAACTCAGCAGACTGCTAAACATTTGGAGCTTCTGCTTAGTGGTGCATAGCAAAACCATTTGCAGCATATGAGCCCAGACTGTTTGCCTGTCAGAGTGCCTGAGAACCTTCATATTCAGTGATCCGACTCCCTCAGTGAATTTTTCCTTTAAATACACTTGAAAAACTATTTAATATTAGTTTTTTTCCTCTGTCACAAGCTTCTTTTGAAATTTTCTCTTTTTAATTGATGTTACATATCTAACCTGACAGTGCTTACATTCGTCTTTATTTTCCTCACTGAGTCTGCTTTCCATTTTCCAAAAGATGTCCCTTTGGCTCTAAGGGCCTCTTTTACCTAACAATTAAACCACACTGGGAATCATTTGGTCTTTTTTCATCCCTTTTTAATGACTGGAATATATTTTGTGTGGGCTTTGAAAGGCTTAGTTGGTAAGATGTCGCAATAAAGTCCAATAAAGTTTGTTAAAATAAAAGGAACCTTATCCTAATAACAGCAAAATATAAGAACAATATTGCAAGCAAAAAATGCACACAATTTATCCAATACCACACCACACTGTGCTACCACATTCCTGCAATATCTACTGCGGGAACTTTGGGTCACCAGTTTTAAGGTAAGAAGGTGGACTCCTGGCACCTTATCGGGTCCCAGGTAAAGTTTCAAAGCTGGAAAGTCCCGGAGTCCCCCTTTTTATAACCTCTCAACTTGCTTAGTCATTGATACTGCAAAGTCTCTAAGGGGATTTTTTGCAGCACAGCTGTTTTCCTTAGAGGTATGTTTACTAAACAGCGCTAACGTTGCAGCGGTGGAATTAGCGCACGATAAGTGACGTTATCGTGCGCTAATGGAGCATTATCGCACGATAACATCACTTATCACGTGATAACATCACTTATCATGCGATAACGCCCCTGCGGCATTAAGGCACCCTAACGCCTTGAAATCCGGCCCTAAAGGGCAGAGGAAGGCTTCCCAGAGGGCAGAGAGAGGGGGGCAATGGGTGGAGAGTGTGAAGGGAGAGGTTCCAGGCACACTAACGCTGTGGAATCCGGGTCTGAAAACTAACGCCAGTGAAACCCTCACATTAAGGCACATTTTCAGGAAAGAGAAACCATTTACATCAGCAATGTACAGCAAAGCCAGGGAAACCTAGAAAAAGTGATAGTTGTGATACATGTGCATGGAACAAAAAGGCACAAAAACACAGAAAATGACCTGAACAAAATTTAAAATGCCCATAACCAAGCTGGCCAATAGTGATATTACTGAGAAACATTAAAAAACACTACTGAGAAAGCTAAAAGAAAAAAGATATCATGTCTGGAAGTGTCTATGCTCTACAAGGTGAATGATCCCACATTGAAATAGCGCTGATCAGGGTTTTCCCTTTATATTGGGCAGCTTTCTTATGGTGTTCATATGTGCCGCAACAGCAGGATGTACTATGAACCAACCCACTAACACAATACATATCCCTTTTATTCAACCACATAGGTTCAAATGTTCAAAACGTTTAAGTACACCAAAACATTTCAGCAATAAAAAAGCACTGCACTTATCTGAGACATGCGCATGCGCGACGTGCATGTTTCGGGGGGAAAACCCCTGCATCAAGCGCTCAGAACTCCACTTGTAAAGAAAAACCACAGCCGCCATGGAACTGGCAAAGAACGCCGAATTGTTGGCAGTTTAAATAAAGGAAAACAGCTTTGGATTTGGCTAACAAAAATGCCCGTCAAAAACAACCAACCAATCAGAAGAGGGGAATCCCCACCAGGCAGAGCACCCCCTAATCATGAAAGGATGACATCACATCGCCCCCAGCCAATCGATCTCACAGTTCAAACCAGTAGGAGACACTGCCCTTAAAAGGAATATCCACCGTTGTTCAAGCCTCCGTAACTTAAAGGTCCGATCACCCCCTCTAGGATCCGCAGGGACATGATCGATCACAGTCCACCGTAGCTGCTGAAAGTCATGATGAAATTGAGTACAATGCGAGACCATCGGAGCTGTAAGAATCAGCTGTCGAAGACGATTGGCATGCTCCGCCAGACGAATCCGAATCTGACGGGTAGTACTACCCACATAACGTAAAGGGCAGGTGCATTCAATAAAATAGACCACATAAGTAGAATGACAAGTGGTTTGCCAATGATGATGAAAAACCTGGCCCGTATGTAAATCAGCCCAAGAACCACCAGACATGGTGGTATCACAAAACCGACAGGCCCCACAAGGTTCATGAAGTCCAGTCCGTAATTGGGGACGCAACGGGCGATCCAAAGGTGTAGCGGAAAAAACCAGCTTGTCCCGAAGATTGGCTCCCCGTGAATATGCAATCCGCAAGGGCTTATTAAAACTCAAATGGAGAGATAAGACTGGCCAATACTTCTTCAAAATACCTACCACCCGTGATGAATTGGACATATAGGGCAAAACCCCGGTCACAGTATCATCCGCTGTAGGAGACGGCCGAGCCGATGGCCACTCTAAAAACCACTCCTGATGCGAATACAAGGCCCGCCGATAGGCACGCGATACAACTGTCCTGGGGTAGCCCTTAGCCATCAACCGAGCTATTAAATCAGCAGCATGAGTTTTAAAGTGAGCCGTAGAAGAGCATAACCGTCGAAGCCTCAAAAATTGCCCATAGGGCAAACCCTTTCGCAGGGGCTCAGGATGGAAACTGTTATAGTTCAACAAACTATTACGTTGAACCGGTTTGCGAAACAAAGTGGTGGCCAAACAGTCCCCCGCCCGAAAAACGATCATGTCCAAAAATTCCACATGATCAGAATCAATATGGGCAGTATATTGAATATGAGGTTTTAATCCATTTAACCAGTCCAAGAACACATGCAAAGAAGGTAAGTCCGACGTCCAGATGAAGAAAATGTCATCCAAAAAGCGCTTCCATACCAGCACTGATGAAAAATTGGGTGAACCATAAACAAATCGCTCTTCCACATCTGCCATATAAAGGGTCGCCACCGAAGGAGCCACAGTGGCCCCCATGGCGATGCCAAATATTTGCTGATAAAAGGACCCTTCAAACAAGAAATAATTACAGGTAAGAACCAACGTAATAAAATCCATCAAAAAAGACTTGGGCAGCCGAGGGGGAGCCTATGGGCAATTTTTGAGGCTTGGGGAACACAACGGGGTCTTGTTTTTGTGGTGTTACTTTGACTACCGTTTTTTGGGGTTGTTTTTTGCAACAGCAGGGTGGGCATGTAGGAAAGGGCAACTGTACAGATGCCGGAAATGGGATACAGATGACTGCAGGTGGCACATGCTGTGGTGCAGCTGGGGCACAGTGCGGACTAGGCAGTTGCCTAGGTGGCACATAGAAATGCTGAAACTGTAGAGCAGCCAGACAGCAACTGATGAGGGCCCAACATGGGCACGAGTGTGTTTCTCACAGTGTCACAGGGGATAGTACCCGGCAGGTACCCCCAAGGGGACAGAACATTGGCAGGCGATGTGTGGGGAGGGGGGGGGGGAAGCACGCATGTCCATGTAGGCACCCCTACCAGAGAACCCACACCATAGGCAGCTGCCTACCAGCATACTGGATGGCCTGGGACTGTGCACCACCAGCACCACCGGCATAGTGGCATGGCAGCATGGTGGTGGAGGGTGCTGGTGGCGGAAGGGGCAGTGGCATCTGCCCACAGCAGACCATGGCCTAGCCCCATTTAGTTGGGTGCTGTGCACTGCAACAGACAGGGTCTGTCTGACGAACAGTCATGGTATCCCCAGGAAATGAACAGTCCCTGTGGCAACAGTGTGCTGCAGTAAACACAGCCAGTGTGTTCAGGAGCAGAAGGTCACAAGTTCAAGTCCCAGCTGTGGCTCCTGCCAATCCAGTCCCCATATTTTACCCAGTACTAAACCATGGTAATAAAGAAGGAACCTTTATTGCAGATAAAATAAACATGCCTGAAATGCCTATATTTTACCCTACAGAGCACAGACACCATAAACATGTGCAATACCTAGAGCAGAGTTTCCCAACTCCAGTCCTGGAGGGTCGAACAACCTTCAGGTGTCATGCTCTCTCTAATAAATATGCCTGTGCTACATTTGCATGCACCACCCCATTGTGTGCAAATGTATCTCATGCATATTCATTAGGAACAGTACAAAACCCCGAACAGTGTTTGGCCCATCAGGACCGGAGTTGGGAACCTGTGCCCTAGAGCAGCGGCCAACAGGGGTACAAACACCCACATCCACAGGCTCCACTATCCAATGCCTCATGGAGAGGCAGGCTGTTGGGCCCTGCGTGCAGCAGCATCTCCCAATGCTAGCACTTGCATACCTTAGCAATGCCGCCTTAAACCTGGGAATACGTTACAACAGGGGTTCTCAACCCTGTCCTCGGGACCCACCTAGCCATTTTGTTTTCAGGATAACCACAATGAATATGCATTGGAGAGATTTGCATATAATGGAGGCAGGGTATGCAAATCTCTCTCCTACATATTCATTGTAGTTATCCTGAAAACCCGACTGGCTAGGTGGGTCCCGAGGACAGGGTTGAAAACCCCTGCATTACACAAATATCAAAAGGTTGCTATGATTAATGGCAGATAGCAATTCCTAAGTTAAGCACAATTTGCTGATTAAGCTGCAACATAGCAACCTTTCTGATATCTGTGGAGTTTGTTTCAGTTCTGGTCTCTGACAGTGTTTACCACCCCAGGGAGTGACCCCAACAGTATTGCGTACCATAGCCATGCCTGTACTGTGCTCAGGACTGGTGTGGTGGCCAGCGCTGCCAAAAGCCTCTATATTTGCACAATGCTGGCATATGTGTGGGAGTGTGTGTCTATCTATCCAGTGTGTGATGGCTGCCAACACCTTACTCAGCCCACACTGCTTGCACTGTTTCCAGTGTTAGCCTGCCAATGTGCATAATGAGGAGCAAGGTACTGTGGGTATAGCCCAGATAGGGTGGCCTGGGCAGGATGCATCTGCACAGGGCATAGGGCAATGGCTGGGATATTGTAGTGCCCGGCCACCACCTGCACGGAAAGGGTGGTCACAGCATGTCCTGCTGGGAGGTCACTCTCACCCTGACTGAGCAGTAACCACCTAGTTTGGTCTTAAACTCAAGAGTAAAATTGCAGTTAAGCCAAAAATATGTATTTTACTCAATATAAATTGCTGAATTTCCAGATAAAAGCAAATAATGATAACTTGCAAAAATCATTTAACATGCACACGTTTTTTGAACAACGGGTCTCAGATTCTCATGGAGTTTTTCAGTGACAATGGCAAAAGCCAGTAACTACTCCCGATATACATCAACGACCCTTTTTGTTTTTTGAACGTGTGTTTTTTTTCAAGCGTTTTGAAATAATTTATCCAAGATGCATTTTATAAAACAGAAGTTAGGCTTATCTTAAAAGTAGTTTGTCCCAACGCCTACTTCAGCGCCATCGCGTTTCACAAGGGTTGAGTAAGGCTTCTCAGAGGGCATAGAGAAGGGGTCAATGGGCGGAGAGTGGGAGGGAAGAGGCTCCAAGCACACTAACGCTGTGAAATCCATGTCTGAACACTAACGCCAGTGAAACCCTCGCATTAGGCACATTTGCAGGAAAGAGAAACCATTTAAGTCAGCAATGTGCAGCAAAGGCAGGGAAACCCAGAAAAGTGATAGTTGTGATACATATGCAGGAACCAAAAAGGCAAATAAACATATAAAAGGACCAGAACCACATTTAAAATCCCAATAACCAAGCTGGCCAATAGTGATATTAATGATAAACATAAAGCAACACTACTGACAAAGCGTAAAAATTAAGATATCATGTTTGAAAGGGTCTATACTCTGTCCCCCTACAAAGTGAATGATCCCACATTGAAATAGCGCTGATCAGGGTTTCTGTCATTTAGATTAGGCAGGTTTGTTATGGCATGCACATGTGCAGCAACAGCAGAGTGGGCACGCAGGAAAGAGCAACTGTACTGATGCTGTAAAATGGGATACAGGGGGCTGCAGGCGGCACATGCTGTGGTCCATTTGGGGCACAGTGCGGACTAGGCAGATGCCTAGGTGGCACATAGGAATGCCGAAACTATAAAGCAGCAAGACAGAAACTGACGGGGGGTCCAACATGGGCATGAGTGTGTGTCCCACATGTGTCAGAGGGGACATTACCCAGCAGGTATCCCCAAGGGCATATAACATTGGCAGGCGGTGCCGGTGGAAAGGGTGCATGTCCTTGTAGGCACCCCTAACCGAGAACCCACAGCATAGGCAGCTCTCTACCGGCACACTGGATGACCTGGGACAGTGCACCACCAGCATAATGGCATGGCACCATGGTGATGGAGTGGTGCTGGTGGCAGAGGGGGCAGTGGCATCTGCCCACAGCAGACCATGGCCAAGCCCTGTTTAGGTGGGTGCCATGTACTGCAACAGACAGGATTTGTCTGGCTAACAGTCATGGTATCCCCAGGGAATGACCTGTCCCTTTGGCAACAGTGTGGTGCAGTACACACAGCCAGTGCATTCATAAGCAGAAGGTCACAAGTTCAAGTCCCAGCTGTGGCTTCTGCCAACCCTGTCCCCATATTTTACCCAGTACTAAATCATGGTAATAAAGACAGAACTTTTATTGCAGATAAAATAAACATGACTGAAACTCCTATATTGTACCCTACAGAGCACAGACACCGTAGGCGTTGGTCCGTGGCGTCTGCTGCTGAGGGTTGCACTGGTGACATGGACTGAGTTGACATGCTTCTATTTCATGGTAACTTGCTGTTCCTTGTTCCTCTCCTTCTCTTATCTGTTTGACTGTCTCTGTCCTCTATTCTGTCCTATCATATAAATGGCATTCTTTTCCTATTGCCTCGAATGATATAGCATTGTAAACCGCTCTAATGCCTCTGGCCTGAGCGGTATATCAAATTCTAAATAAACATAAACATAAACATAAACATGTGCAGTCCCTAGAGCAGAGTTTCCCAACTGCAGTTCTGGAGGGCCAAACACCGTTCAGTTTTATGCTGTCCCTAATAAATATGACTGTGCTGCATTTGTATGCGCCACCCCATTCTATGCAAATGTATCTCATGCATATTCATTAGGGACAGCATGAAAACATGAACAGTGTTTGGCCCACCAAGACCAGAGTTGGGAACCTCTGCCCTAGAGCAGTGGCCAACAGGGGCATAAACACTCACACCCACAGGCTCCACTATCCAAAGCCTCATGGAGAGTCAGGCTGTTGAGCCCTGTGTGTAGCAGCATCTCCCAATACTGGCACCTGCATACCTTAGCAATGCCATCCTAAACTTGGGAATATGTTCCACATATATCAAAAGGTTGCTATGATCAATGTCAGCTAACAAATCCTAAGTTAAACACAATTTGTTGATAGAGATTCATCATAGCAACCTTTCTGATATCTGTGGAGTGCGTTTCAGTTATTGATTCTGACAGTGTTTACCACCCCGGGGAGAGACCCTAACAGTATTGAGTACCATAGCAATGCCCACACTGTACCCAGGACTGGTGTGGCAGCCAGGGCTGCCACAAACCTCTATATTTGCACAATGCTGGCATAGGTATGGGAGTGTGTGTCTGTCTATCCAGTGTGTTGTGGCTGCCTACACCTTACTGAGCCCACATTGCTTGCACTGTTTCCAGTGTTATCCTCCCAATGTGCATAATGAGGAGCAAGGTACTGTGGGTATGGCCTGGACAGGGTGGCATGGGCAGGATGCATTTGCACAGGATATAGGGCAATGGCTTTGACATTGTAGTGCCCAACCACCACCTGCACGGACAGGGTGGCCACAGCATGTCATGCTGGGAGGTCGCTCTAACCCTGACTGAGCAATGACCATGGCATGGCTAGGTTCCCCCATAGTGCTATACAGTTTTTTTTTCTCAAGTGATATTTATGGGTTCTGTTTTTCTGGGGCTTAATCACTGATATACGTGTGTGGTGTGTGCTGACATCCCAGTTTTGGGTGCTCACAGTGCCTTCAGGAGCATGCACTATGTTCTAGCTAGCAGACTGTCTGCAGTTAGCATCTGTATGCCTGCACCACCTTGTAGGGTGCAGCAGGTGCACATTGACTGCCCTATGCTGGTGAATGTCAGATCGTAGTGGGGGGCAGATGAGCTGACTGGGCCCACTACCTATCTCCCAGTGGCCCTGTAACAAGTGCAGATCTTCAGCAGCTGTCAGTTCACCACCAGGACTGGGGCTGCTGGTCCCACAGCCCGTTCTCATGTACTTCCACTGCCCCCCTTCCAAAGGGTGAGAGTGTGGGTCTGTTGGGGGGCAGATCATGTCCCCCACCCTGACCCACAGAGTATAGTTTGCTAACTACATTGTTGCCATATGAGCCCTGACACAGCCCTGCTCCTTAGACAGATGACCATAGCAAGTATAGTGGATATGCACTATGTTGTGTGCATCTTGGTCCACAAGGGTCAGACATGACTCGCAATTATAAATGGACACAGAGACTGCCTAAAGGTGTCTGTGTCACACACTGGCACTGATGGAGATCTGCAGTACAGCCCACCTCAACCAACCCGGGTACTGCGGACCTGGTGCTGGCCACTCCACCTCACCCTCAGGGTGAGCACAGAACACGCACATTGGCACGGCCTGTGGGTACTCTGTGCCAGTAACATGCACGGTCATTCCCTCCTACCAAGCTGACATGCTGTAGAGGTGCATACCCCATCTGGTGAGCAGATGCAGACTGCTGTTCTGCATGTGAATTGCATTATGGGTACTGTTAGTTCTATCCTATCCTGGTAGCCACAGCAGACAGTTTTATGGTGGTGTGCACTCTTTCTGTAGCCAGCCATTGGTATAATAACTCCTATAGTGATGTAGCACAATGGTTAATGCAATGACTTCAGTAGCTGAGGTTATGGGTTCTGTTCCTCTCTGTTTCTCTTTTTTTTATGGCTGTCCTACACAACTACATTTCATTTGTGTGACAGTCATATCTGTGCAGATCTGTGCTGCTGCCACATTATACCCTCATCACTGTTGCCATCCATCCTTCTGTCCGTCTATGTGTGTGTGCCAGCTGTGTGGCGTCCTGCCCTAATGTGAAGGCTGCTACCCCATGTCCTGCACTGGCACACTTTTCTGCATTGCGGCTCTTCATGCTTGCCTCTCCTTTGTCTGCTCTGCATGGCACTGCTCTCCTCTGTCCTCCTGTCATTGCACTTATCCTGCCACCTTTGCCTCCTCTGGTGGACACATATCCCCATCCTCTGCCACACACTGTCATTGTTGCACTGTACATTACCATCACCCTGTACATCATTACAGCTGCCCCTGATATGTTTTTCCACTTTACCTGCTGCCACATGGGCTGCACGCAAATTTGGCTGGTCCATGAACTCCGTCATCTACTTCCTTCCATCACTTGTTCATTGTCTTTCCTTGGTGCTCCTGATCACTCTATCAGCAGTCAATGCATTAACCAGTGTGCTACAGCGCTGTTGCTGTGTTGGCAGGTCAGTGCGCCTAATTAAGGCTAAAGCTCATTAACGTGCCACGGCTCCCTTAAGACCAGAACGCCCACTACCTTATATGGCATTCATCACAGTAAGACTGCAACTAACACCGGTAACATTAAGACGGTTTAGTAAACATACCCCTTAGGGACATGTTTACTGGTAGTTGGCAGCACAGGGTTTACTGCTGAATTAAGGTACATTTTGGGCCCATAGGAACTGGGAGCACATGGCTAGAACATGCTGGTGCTAAAAGCACAGCACTACCTTTGGGCATGTGAATAGGTGAGGTTAGAGTGGTGTTGGGGCAGAGAGTGAGCAGAAGCAGCCAGGCGCAGCTAGCATGGCTGCATTAGCTGTGTGCTAGAGACACAAAGATGCCATTAGCACAGGTGCAATTACTGCCAGTCTCAGACCAGATGGCAGCTGTATAAATGTGCATTATGGCTGTTAATTCCACACTGTTTAAAGGTCATAATCATCCCACACATATACCATTCATCACAATGCAGGATAGCAAAGGTCTTATGTGAACTAGGGCATCAGAATCAGAGGGGGTGGCATATCAGAGAAGCATCACAGTCTGACAGCCACAAAATCAGGGCCTGCCTCACATGAGTGTGCCATTTGGGAGAGTGGACACACCTCCACATACTCAGCAATGGCTGTCTTGATAGTATGCAGGTCATGTTTGCATATGGATAGATGTAGGTGGGCTTCTGATGTGATCGGCTGTGGATGAGCTGGGAGATAGGGCTCAGTGAAACAGCTAGTACTGCCCACATTGCCAGGGATGAAAACAGTAGAGTTCAGTTGGGGACGGGGTATGCAAATGTGATGTGTCAACCACTGGCAGAAAGACGGTTTGGCACAAAACTGTGCTGTCAGACCACTATCTCCTCTGCATGTGTGACCATGTAGCAGTGCATACATGTACCTGGGGCCTATTCTGGTGCCATGGGTCCTGATCTTCTGATCAGATGGCCATTCACCCTGATCAAATGAGGGCATGTCTTTGGCCTACTGGCTCTGAGCAGATGCTTGCATTTGTACCACTAAACATGAGCTTGCTTGGTTGGAGTCCCCTGATAGGTGTCTCCCCCCCCCCCCCCCCTCTTCTTTCTTTGCTTAGGGAATAAGGTGTTTCACAGACCTCAAGAGCTATTGTAAGCTCTAAGTGGTCTGTGGGCTTTCAGGGGTCCTATTGTTAGTCTTCAGGGCCAATGGGCTGCATCTGGGCAGTATGGGTCTGATTCTTTCCCAGATGTAGATCCATTCTAGGCGTCTGGTCTGAACCGGATGCACAGAGACGTTTGCGATTCTGAACCGTGGGTAATGTCTAGCCCTGCAGGATCAGAATTACAAACAGTCTTGCACATGCAGGCTGCACCCGGCTAACTCTGTCAGGGCCTTTAAATGGAGCCGCAGTGCCATGGCACAGTGGCTCCATTTAAAAGTCATGACGCCAGGTGCCCAGTTCAAGTGTTTATTCCCTGCAGCCTGACCCCAGATTTGGCCTTCTAAGGCCAGGGTTGGGCTGTGGGGAATAAACCATTGCACCCCATGCCCCATCCGCGCACCAGCAGCTTAAAAAAAATGTCCAGGACATTTCACTGGCCCCGGACATACAGGGCCAACATTAGAATTGGCCCTGTATGTCCAGGGCTGGCGACTGCCCACTGCCCACCCACTCTCCACCCCTGGGCTGTCTATTCCCCGCCTCCATCTAACTTACCCACATAACCGGCAGGGAAGTTATTCGGGGGCAGGAGAAGCCATGAATAGAGGGAATGGGTGTCCCGTCAGGCCATCCATCCCCGCCATTTGTTGCTCAGAATAACCTCCTATGTGCCCCATGTGGTGAAAAGGGGTGTGTGGTCACTGTGATAGTCTGCAGACTCCCTTCTCCCATATTGGTGCAGACCTCCTGAACAGCTAGTGTACTGTGCTAGATGCATAAGGGAGATGATGGGGGTCCCATCCCCCCTCCACACATACACACCAGACATCTGATAACCTGTCCTTTGCAACCTAAGTAAAGAGGCATCCTGTGTGACTCTGGGGTGAGAAGAGTTCATATGGCTGTTCCACATGGCAGCCATGCCTGACACCTATGTGCATTGAGACTGTGTTCACAACAGCCATGCAATTGATGTAGATCTCTCCTGTGGCCACAATGTCCCACTGCGGTACATCCCACTCTAATTGCAGGTTAGCCCCAAGTTACCTGCAGCATTTTCATAAATATGCTTCTTATTCTTAAAATTCTTAATGAATTCAAGTGTTTGCCAAAGCTTGTTGCACAAACATCTGATAGCGCTCCAGTTCAAAAGGAAGCTCCTGATGCAAAATCTGTTCACTGTTATTTATTTATTTATTTAACAGTTCTTCTATACCGCTCTATTTTAGATCAAAGCGGTTTACATTCAACATCAACCATACAACACAGGAACCCTGAGTTGTATTTACAGTAAACAGGAGATCAACTTGGAAGTAACTGGGGGGAACTATTGCACTGTAACTGGGGGGAAGTAACTGGGGGGAACTGTTATGTGCACATCTTAATCTTAGTACTCAGTCAAACTGCTGGCTGTATTCAACAGTCCAATATTTTCTTTTCCATTCTGCACAAAATATCTACATTTTCCCAAAATCAAATAAGAGAACTCAGTTACTAGATGAGATTGTAAAACTAAGAATTCCTAATGTGGCTAACACACAGTGGAATTATAGTTCACGGATTATCAACATTGTGAAAGAAAATAAAAATAGGATTACTTGACTTATTTGAAGATATAATTACTAACACTCAAGAATGGGATGGTGACACTGCTGCATTAGGTTTTCATTACAGACTCAATGATTTTGAGTTTCCTTCCTGTTGATCCTTTTTGCTGCAGTTTTTGCTCACACAGATGGCTTATTTTAATTTTACAAGCAAAATGATTTGATATTTCTTACAGTGCAGACATTCCTAATCAGAGGAAAAATTTCATGAAGTTTATGAAACCCTGGAAGAGAATATGAACTCTCCCAAAAAAACAAAGTTGTGGAGATAATTTTGAAGCTAATACTCAATTGACCTTCAAAAACATTGCTTGTTACTCCAACTCAGAGAGAGGTTTACAGACATGAGTAAACTGAAATTTGTAGTTCTTTAGGATCCTTCAAAATGTATAACACATGCTAAAGCTTTCCCAGATGATGCATTCTTCTCTTTGAAAGAAGCTTACTTTGTAAAGCCTAAAAATGAGCTTACAGTGATTTATACAGTACAGTACATCTGAGTTCCATGCGAAATATTCATGACATTTATAAACCACCAAGAGATAGTGGCCTATGTTCAGTAGGCTTCAATTATGCTTTCAAACTTGTTACACTTGTTCTTACAATCCCAAGTACTACAACTACAGAGGAAAGATCTTCCTCTGCTTTGAAGAGAATACAACTCTACTGTGGTAATACAACAAAGCAGGAGAGACTTTCATCTTTAGTAAAACTCTCAGTAGAAAAAGAGCTGCTCCTGACTTTCAAGTCAAATACAAAATTGTATGATGATGATGTCACTGAGCATTTTCTTAAACAAGAGAGGAGGCTAGAGTTTTAGTTTAAATAAGCAGTACCTCCAGGAAGTTGTTAGCTGTGCCTGCATGATCGGTTCAGCCAAAAGCAACAGTGACTGAGATTTTGTTAACTGGTTCTGTTTCAAGTATGAAGGCCATTTTTATGGATGTTCCAGGCAGCTGGTAACAGTGACTGAGATCGTGTTAACTATCCCTGCTACCTATTTGAGCATCACATCAGATTGAGGAGAAGGGATGGGTGTCAAGGTAAGGCAAGAGAAAGCAGTGTTAGACTGTTTCTTCCACTCTGGAGCTCATTTCTCTGCTGTACTTTGCTCTTGCTTGTGTCTGTAGGTAGACAATAACTTGCTACATTAGCATTAAAATATCACACAAAAACAACTAACATATACAGCATTTTCCTTTGAATCTGTAGCTGTGCACCACTACCACATTATGTTAGTCTACATCTAACTGCTTACCCTGCCTGGAACTGGACCATGACAGCACCTCCTGTGATCTGTGCCAGGATATGATGCCTAAAACCAATAAAAAGAGGTCGTAATGTAGGAGAAACTGTTCCCAAGGTCTGACTCGGCATGGCCTCCCCGATACCGAGCTCTAAGCACAGCACTTCCCGTAAGACCCAAGCATCCTGGGAGTCCTGCAGTGGCGGTGGCTTCTCTGAGAAGACCTCAGACCCTGAGCAAAAGAAAAAAAAATCCTCAATGTCCGTCAAGGTTCCACTGGAGAAACCCGGTAAGACTGCTTGGAGGAACTCGGCGACTCTGAGAAGGTTCCACCAAGATCCTCAAAAAGGATTCCTCAGCCAGCAGAGACCATGCGAGGTTCCTTGAGACCATAGTCCTCATCGAGGATGCACTCGTAAGAGTGCTGGTGCTGGGCCTGAAGAATAGGACCGGGACCTTGACTGGGGCCGAGGACTTTCCCAAGGCTAGTGGCACTCAGAGCTCGGCTCAATGACCAGGGACTACCCCGCAGTTGGGGGCCCAGTCCATGGTCCAGTTCCAGGCAGCATAAGCAGCAGTCATGAGTGTCAGTGACTGACATGGTTTGACTGCAGCGGTCACATTTTTTGAACCCACTGGGGAACATGGTGGGAAACACCCAGCCGGGGTCGATGACCTCCGGGCAAAAAAAGGTGTGCATGCTGGTTGAGGCAAGCCTCAATCGAAAAATCCAGAGCCCCCTTCAATCTAATTGTTCTTGCCACCACTCTCCCCGCCCCTCCATCGCCACACTCCTTCTACCCCCAAACCTAGCAAACCCCACCCCTCCTCTTTGTATATAACACATTGTATATAGCTCAGACTGTATATATTGCATCTCATAATTAAGAAACACATGTATTACACATACACAAATGCTACTATACTAAACTGCATGCCTACACCTCCGCACTATGCAACTTGATTCGTTTGAAGTGAAAATCGCTTTGATTTTAAGATAAAGTGGGATAAAAATCCTTTTAAATAAAATAAATAAATAAATAAATAGATAAAAAGCCAAGAACAGCATCGGGCATGGCGCCAACTCGAGGTGGGAAGAGGAACCGGTGCATAAACTGGAAACAGCTAATTCTTAAGGATATAGCAAGGATTTTTTCTTTAGCTTTATAGGTGCTTAAATCTCTTAAAGGAAAGGAGGTGCCATATTCACTCTCGGGTGCAGCTGTTTATTCCCATCAGCATACATTAAGGACCTGAGATTAATTAAACTTCAGGTGAACAAAGTACATTAAAAGCATTAGGTTTAGTTTTATTAGTATAAGTATCCCTAGCAACCCTTAGTAAGTAAAGAACTTAAATATCTAAACACAACTTTAAAATGAAGATGCAGACAGCAGTCCAGCAGCGAGATGGGGGCTTTCCAGTCTTTAGCATTGAGTGTCACATGTATGATTTTCTCCCAGTTGGTGAGGGTTCTTACATGTGCACAAGGTGCAAGGAGCTCTTTGCTCTCAGGGAACGAGTCCGATCTCTGGATGTTAGAGTAGCAGAGTTGGAAGACATAAGAAAGATAGAGAGGTACATAGACAAGACCTACAGGGATATAGTCCTGAGGTCCCACCTCCAGTCTGGCAGCATCCATATTGCCATGGAGGAGAGAGGTCATGTGACAGGAAAGCAACACCCTGGTGTGGCAGGAAGTGATCCTGTAGCTAGGACCTGTTCTCCAGGTGATGTAAAACCCTCTCGCACCGAGGAAGTTTCTCCAGGGCCATGTACCCATGAGGGAAGGTTTATGACAGCCGTTACAGTTGGTGATTCATTCATTAGGCATGTAGATAGCTGGGTGGCTAGTGGACATGAGGATCGCCTGGTAACATGTCTGCCTGGTGCGAAGGTAGCGGACCTCACGCTCCACCTAGAGAAGGTCTTAATAGTGCTGGGAAGGAGTCTGCTGTCTTGGTATATATCGGTACCAATGACATAGGAAAAGGTGGTAGGGAGGTTCTGGAGGCTAGATTTAGGCTTTTAGGTAGGAAATTGAAATCCAGAACTTCCAGGGTAGCGTTCTCTGACATGCGGGAGCGTTTTCATTCATGCGGGAGCCATCAAACAGAAGTGGACATCGGATGTTTTTTAAGGTTGAACAATTCACCCTGATGAATCCATGTTGTGGCGAAACTAATGCTCATGCTGTGAATGGAGTTTTTTAACATGAAGCGGCGATAATGTTTTGTTTGATTCTGATGGTGGAAGTTTCCCTTAGTGGGATTTTTTTCAAATTATTGAAGAGGGAGACCTTTATGGTTGCAGTACCAAGGTGTTTCCTGTTTACTGTGGAAAGCTGGTGGTGAGATCGGTCGGTTTCTGGATGATGGACTTATCGGATACGACATGATCGTGGTTTATACCACTTTTTACTGGAGCTCTTGAATGATCTTTCTTGGGATAGTAATAGCAGTCTAACGTGGTACAGCTTTCTTTGCACTGCAGGGACTTTTGTGGAGCTATTTTTCCATTGCTTTCAACAACTTTTTTGTAAATTTATTAAAATCTCATGAGCATTACTTGGTTAATAACATTGTTATAGTTTGTTTGTAATCTTTTTGTATAAATTAATGTGTATTATTGTTATATTTGGGTTTATTTTTTATTAATGTATGAATGTATTATGTATTGGGTATTGAGATAGTGGGGATAGAATATTAGTATGTGTTTTAGTAATTGTGATTGTATTGCATGAGTGTATGTGTGAATGGTGTGTTTATGCGATTTGTGTTTTTTCATGTGTTGTAATTTAGGTAAAATTTTGGTAAATTGGCGATGATATTGCCTTTGGAATAAATATATTATATTAAATATACTATCAATATTTACATATTTTGATGTATCCTATATATTTTTGAAGGATGTATGTTTATTACACTGTTATATGACTAATTAATATTATTTATAAAATGTGTTAAATTGATATATGTTGCATTGTATTTTTGATATTGGTCTATGATATTTGCAACTAGTGGTTGTTTCATGTAGTTTACAACTATTTGATAAACCCAAGAGTAGCAAATCACCTGGACCAGATGGTATACATCCAAGGGTGTTGAAAGAACTAAAATATGAGATTGCAGACCTGCTATTAGTAATCTGTGAATTATCATTAAAATCATATGTAATACCTGAAGATTGGAGGATCGCCAATGTAATGCCAATTTTTAAAAAGGATTCCAGGGGTGATCCGGGAAACTACAGACCGGTGAGCCTGGCGTCACTACCAGGAAAAATGGTAGAAACCATTATAAAGAACAAAATTACTCATCATGCAGATAGTCATAGCTTAATGGGAGACAGCCAACAAGGCTTTAGACAAGGAAGATCATGTCTTACTAATCTATTTTGTTTTGTTTTTGAAGGTGTGAATAAACAGGTAGACAAAGTTGAGTCAGTTGATATAGTGTATCTGGACTTTCAGAAAGCCTTTGACAAGGTCCCTCATCAGAGACTTTTGGCAAAACTAAAAAGTCATGGGATAGGAGGCAGTGTATTATTGTGGATCAGGAACTGGTTAAAAGATAGAAAGCAGAGGGTAGGGCTAAATGGCCAATTTTCCCAATGGAGAAAGGTGAATAGTGGCGTACCAAGGATCTATGCTGGGTCTGCTACTTTTTGACATATTCATAAATGACCTGGAAAAGGAAATAACGAGTGAGATTATCAAATTTGCAGATGACACAAAACCCAGTTGTTAAAACCCAAGAGGATTGTGGAAAATTGCAAGAGGATAAACTAGAAGACTGGGCATCCAAATGGTAGATGAAATTTAATGTGGACAAGTGCAAAGTTATGCACCTAGGAAAGAACAACCCAAATTATGGTTACACGATGGAAGGTTCCACATTGGGAACCACTACCCAGGAAAAAGATTTAGGCGTCACCATGGATAATATGTTAAAACTCTCTGCCCAGTGTGCAGCGGCAGCAAAGAGAGCAAATGGAATGCTAGGTATCATAAGGAAAGGAATGGAAAATAAAACAAAGGATATTATAATGCCTCTGTATCGTTTCATGGTGCTATTGCACCTTGAGTATTGTGTACAGTTCTGGTTGACATATCTTAAAAAGGATATAGCTTTATTAGAAAAGGTACAGAGAAGAGCCACCAAAATGGTAAAGGGGATGGAAGGATACCACTATAAAGAGAGGCTAAAAAGGTTAGGACTCTTCAACCTGGAAAAGAAACGGCTGAGGGGAGATATGATAGAGGTCTATAAATTAATGAATGGAGTGGAACGGGTAAACGTAGATCGATTGTTTACATCAACAGAATATAAAAAGACTCGGGGACCTGCAATGAAGTTACAGGGTAACCTATTTAAGACTAATAAGAGAAAATATTTTTTCACTCAACATGTAATCAAACTCTGGAATTTGTTACCGGAGGATGTAGTAAAAGCTTTTAGTGTAGCTGGGTTTAAAAAAGGTTTGGACAAGTTCCTGGAGGAAAGGTCCATAAACCATTATTAAAAGGGATCCAGGATATCACTGCTTGACCAAATACAAGCATTGAGGAACCTGTGTCTTTTGGGGAGACTGTTAGGTACTTATGACCTAGATTGGCCACTGTTGGAAACAGGATACTGGGCTTGATAGACATTGGTCTGACCCAGTATGGCATATCTTATGTTCTTAAATTGTACCGACGTCCATTGAGTTCCATGGAAAAAAGGAGGCTGAGCAAGATGGAATCCTTGGGAGGGAAGTGGACCACACCTGTGTGGTAGCATATCGCAAAGGCTTTATTTGAAAGCTGGGGAAATGTTCAGCACAGCCCGACGTCACCCATATATGTGGACTGACCTCCTGTTTGTTCGTGGAGAAGTTTAAATAACTCCATGGCATAAATGCACAGGAGGAGAGCCTCTTTCAATTGATAAAAATCTCTGCAACGAGGGAGCATAGGATGAAGGTGAAAGGGGATAGACTAAGGAGTAATATGCAGAAATATTTATTTAAGGAAAGAGTAGATGCATGGAACCGTCTCCCAGTGGAGTTAGTAGAGTCCAGGATAGTATCTGAATTCAAGACAGCATGGGACCAACACAGAAGATCTCTAAAGGAAAAAAAAAGGACTATAGTTTTTTTTCTGCCATCATGTATCTATGTTTCTATGATGTACATCACATGCACCTGCATTGCTGATCACCCAGCACCAGTAGTACTTCAACCTCTTTTCATGAACTGCTGGGGTCATGCTTGTTGCACATATTTTGTTGCTGCAATCCTGCCACTGTCTGCTGCTGTCTACCCGTCTGCTGTGTTGCCTCTTCCTCACAACATGAGCTAATCTTACTGAGATTACACACTTACTGTGCTGTTCCATTGCCTCACACCATAAACTGTTCTTCATAGGACACAGGAGGTCTGCCATTGACTCCAGTTACCTGTCTGCTCTGTGTTGCCTCTTCATGCAAATCTGAGTTATTCATGGTGAGATTTCACACTTGCTGTGCTGTTCATGATCTTCTGTTCAAGACTTTGTGCTGTTTTTCCTTTTACTACTGGGTTCTGGGTTTCATGATACTGCTTCAGTGCCATGGTTGCCTATAGACACCTGCCTGTGCCTTCTTTCATTCATGTCACCACTGGATGGGCACCACTGCTAATCATCACTGCTGCATTGTTGTCTCTTTCTCTCAGCCTGAGCCTGGTAAGGAATTATATATGAGGGACCAGGTGCAAAGAAAAGGAAAGGGTGGTGTGGTGTGGTGGAGGACATCATGCCTGAGTATGAAAGGAGGTTGGAAGGATCAAAAAGAACCAGAGCAGGAGAGTGGGAGAGTGGGAGAGAAGAGGAAAAGTTGAATGTCAACAAAACTGACATTTTGTTTTGTCCTGGTAACTCCCTGACCCTATATCACTTATCATACGAACTGGGGATTGTTTGTTACCAGTAGGTTTTCAAGCTCGTGATCTAGGGGTAGGTAGTACTTGACACCCAGTTGAATATGCAAGCTCATATAGAGAAAGTCACTAAGGCTGCTTTTTTCAAACTGCATTTACTTTGCAAACTTAAACTGTTTTTGTCAGCAAAGAATTTTCAGATTGTGTTTCAAGTTTTGGTTTTGTCGCTACTTGATTATTGTAATAGTTTATTCCTTGGGTTCCTTTCGTATGCCATTTCTCCTTTGCAGTCAATACAGTACACAGCCACATGTCTTCTCACTGATAGTAGATGGTTTGAGCATATTTCTACTGATTTATGTAAATTGCATTGTTTGCCAATTAAATTTCAAATTTTATATAAGGTCATCATGTTGGTATTCAAATCACTTAATCATAAAGCTTGTGACACAGCGCCAGGCGCGGAGGCCATGGAGACCGATACTGACCCCCTGGTAGAGTCCAGTATTGCAGGGAAAAGAAGAAATTCCCACTCTCAGCATAGCCTTCAGGCAGCCAATCAACTCACCTCAGAGGAGGAGAGAAGCGGGGCTATGGATTGGGCACGCCCTAGGAGCAGGCGGGCATCCCAGAGTAAGGGATCCTTCTTAAACAGAGAGAGGGAACACTCAAGAGAGAGGAGCAGAAGGACTAGAACGAATGGAGGAACAGGACCATGCCAGAGGCTGTCACGAAGGAATGAAGGAGTAAGCACTGCTAGTGGATTGAAGAGAGAGTTTGCTTTAAATCCACAGGAGAGAAAGCAAGAGGTATTGGGAAGGCAGGAAGTTCCACGGACTGCAGAACCCTTTGACCTGGCTACAGAAGCTGAGCCCAGCTGCCACAGAAGGGAAGTTAATTCAACCCGAGGAGAAAAGCACACGTTGTTGAAAAGCAGTTTTTATCCCTGGAGAGAAAAGCATGCTGGCAAGACAGTTCCTGAGCAGTCTCATTTGAAGGTACCTGCTAGTTTTAATCCTTCTGATAAATGTTATATGCCAGGAAGAGAGACTCCTGTTTATAGTGGACAGGATAGTTTCAGGGAATATAAAGGAAGTTTGTTTTACCCTGGAAACTCTCCATGCAAGCCAAGTTTTACTCAGCCAGTAATACCTGTTCTTAACAAACAAGCTGAGGAAAGAAAGGCAGCCCAGCTGTTTATAAAAGGACCAGGTTATCCTGATGTAGAAGATCTTACTTTTGAAGCCTTCCTTAGAAGTAGAGCTGCTGCCAACGAACGGGAGATTCCACCATTCATTAACAGAGAGAAGTGGGGGAAGGGAATCTCTACCTCAGGCATAGACTGTCTGAATAGGGAAAGCCGTGTTTGCTCACCAGATGCAGATAATCAGCTGTTTAAACAAGGAGAAGCTTTACCATTGAGTCCTGCTAGGAAACAAGCAGAACAACTCTTAAATGACCTTAGAGAACTCTTGAATGAAAGAGTCATTTCACAACAAGCTATTCTTCAAGCAGTGAATAATCCTGAAGGCAAGAGTATTCCCCAAGCCCAAGTTCCCATGTTGGACATCAATCAACCGATGGATTGCTCTGTAGGATTAATAGAGAGAAGTGACGAGACAAAAGCTTGAATGATTATACCTGACTTTTATTCTGGTTATGCTAATCCAGAATTGCTGAAAATTACCTGACAAGAAGTATTGTTTAGGGCAATTGAAAGGAAAGCATATCCTAATATTGAATGTATGCTGGACTATGATATAATTGATAAAGAGAACAATTATACTTCTTACCTGAGCACCTGTATATATTGCACGGAAGAAACACATGAAGCAATGTGTTTTTCCATATGAGAAGTTTTGTTGAAGCACAATACTGAAAGCCTCTGTTCGCTTGATTCCTGATTTACTGATCTTTTCTGTTCCTGTCTCTCTCACGGAGCGGGGAAATAAAAATCCTTGAAGACAAATAAATTTTCTTGTCACCGCATATTCATTTGGCCCCCACAACTACACAAGGCCTATCCCTCCTTAGCTCACAAGGTTGGGGAGTGGGTGAAGGTTTGACAAGCTCCACTCAATTTGACGGCTTTACAGCTTTAATGCCCTTCTTGTGTTTTATGCTAGCAGGACACATTGTTGTTGAATGTTCCATTATTTTGGCGGATTCATTTTTAAGTGTTTTGTAACAGGAAATTTTCTATGTCTGTTCCACATATGGGGGGGGGGGAGGGGGCTGATAGGTCTTTGGCCTTGGAACGAAACAGAAAGCTACGGGCACACTTCAGTTCCGGAGGTCCAACTGGTCTCTCTGCAGTTTTGTTTTATTTGGTACCAAATACATTTGAAATGCTTTGCCTGCAGAACTGTATTGCATTTTGGACATTTTGGCTTTTCAAAAAAAAGTGAAAGGATGTTTATTTTGACTGTCTGCATGAATTACTTATGCAATAGTGTCAGATTCTTTTGAGCATTAGTCAGCTAGCAGGTTTAGGTGTTTTTCAGTATGAGTATGTTATGGTATGTTACCATTTTTGGTGTAACGTTTATGTATATTTTGTATTATCTGCCTAGGTTTTAGTGCGGAATACAATTTTTTTTAAATAAATAAATATCTGAGGTGCAGTAGGAGGAGATAAGGCTTTTGGCTGGAAGAGGCAGGGAGCCATATAACTTGATGGCCTGTTTGTCTCCCCCATTATTCAATCTGCTATAGATGAATTATGACTTGTAGTTACTGAACTTTCCACTTTACTTGTGTTGGGTAACTTTAACCTTCATGTTGACAATCCATATTATGACTGATACTGATGTGTTATCTTGGCTTTGGTCAATGGGTATATGATTCTATCCACTCTCCTGGGCATGCAGGAGGTAATTTTATGAGGAGACCTATAAAGTTAAGTGATATAAAAGCATATACATTATTCATTTTTAATGGCTTATGGGTGTGGATTGTGCCTTTAAAAGCATTCTTTAGCCAGTCACTATTTTACAGGTATATGCATCAAGCTGATGGCATGCACTTCACTGTGTGCCAGGGCAGAGAGCTTGGGCAGTGTGCTGCTTACAATAAATGTGAAGAGGAAATGGGTAAATGGGAGGGGTTGACAAGGAGGGACATGCACATATCGGTCTGTCTATGTTTTTCCTCTTTTTTGTGGGGGTGGTGCCCTGTTTTGATGACTTTCATCACTTTTCATCACTTTTCATCACTTTTTATGACTCTATTTGAGTATCATTACCTATTTCTCAGGGTGCAGATGTATAGTAAAATACCTGTTGGTAGCTATGATGTGGGGGATGTGGATTGGATAGTCTGTATTCAAGGGTATTAGGGGCCATTAGCAGCAACAGTATCAGGTTTGGCTCTGTTAATGGATATGTCTGTCTCTGTATTTGCATAGGTGAATAAAATAAAGTTGCAAAAAAATACACAATAAAATATTAATACAGTATTTATTCAGTATCTATTTTGCTAAAGGGTCTGCAAAAATTTACACAAAACTGCAAATGCTCTGCTTAATACAGTATGTTGCATTCGGTATGCAAGCTACCCTCAGTAACAGTGGTACTTGGGGGGAGGGAGAAGGCAGCTACACCAGAGCCAATAGTGAAAGGGGTCTTTTCATGCTGTGTTTAAAAATGTCCCCACAGTTTCTTTGTTGCTGGCATAGGGTTTATTCTAAAAATTACTTGCATGCAGCTCTGTTCTAACTCTCTCACCTCCTCCTCTCTCTGTGCTTCAGCAGCAAGGGATAGAAGAGTGGTACAAGCCCCCATACCCCAGTCGTCCTGCCCTTTTCTCCTCCTTGAGTCACACAATCAACTCTTTGGACTACAGAGCTGCTGTTCAGTGTGAATAGAGCAGGAGAGAGATTTCAGTGGCAGGACGAATGCACTACAAGAATCTCCGAGTTTCCAATGAAGCTTTCCTGCTGGGTCAGGGCAGACCACAAGTAGGGAGACACAGTAAGTCTGATTTGTTTTGTTCTTGCAGTAGGAGGCACAATAGTGTTCTAGGGCCTGTTGCAATATGTGCAATGTTGGCTTTTCATGGATGGCATTGTTCCTATTTCAGTTTGGGTGGGCAATGCTCTTTTGATCTGGCAGACTGAGGTTAGTTATATAAGTTTGTATGTGAGGGTTTTGCATTAGTTCACAATGTGCATGATAGTGAAATCCACATTCTCC
Organism: Ichthyophis bannanicus; assembly: GCA_033557465.1. Classification (NCBI taxonomy): domain Eukaryota; kingdom Metazoa; phylum Chordata; class Amphibia; order Gymnophiona; family Ichthyophiidae; genus Ichthyophis; species Ichthyophis bannanicus. The sequence continues at coordinate 446,106,951 of CM066035.1, read as the reverse complement.
AACAAAAAAACAGTTCAACTTCTTGGTGTGTATCTCTACCTGGAGTAGATTTATGTTAGTGTGCTGCACAATTAAATAAGTTTGATTTAGTTTATGTAATCTTTCAAGACCATAGTTTTTGTCCAAATTATTTTGATTAATATGCCTATGATTCTTTTTGAATATGCTTTTAGTTATCTCCCTACACCTTTTCTTTTTCTAAACGTACTGGTATTTGAGACTGAGTTCTTCTGGAGATCCTCCTGACTCAGAAATTGGATTCAAATCTCAAAACTTCACGACTATTTGAAAATGTTTTGGTGCAAAGGTCATAGTGCACTCTGTAAAATGCACTTCAGGGAAAAAAAATAGTTGTGGAAACCATAAGTGCCTCAAAAATGAATGTAGAGTGCAAGGAGAGATACCATGTGATTCTTAACAAGATTCTGACACTTTAGTGGCTGCCTGTTGTAGCAACATATTAACCCTTATCATCAGGAAGAATGCATGTCAAATCAGCCTAAAAATGTTATGATTTTTACTGAAAGAAACCTTGTATCAGATCCTGTATCAGATCTTGGTACAACTACATACAACTGGCATGTCAGAGCCTCATTTACTTCCCAAATCTGTTTCTGGAGTAAGCAAAACCATTCATTTGCATCAGAATGCTACAAGATATTTTCCTTTTAAATGGAAAGAGGTGTCCCTATTCACTTTCAGGTGCAGCTGGTTATCCTCATCAGGAATAGACTGAATAATCGTGAGGTGAACTAAGTCCCTTAAATTTGCTAGGTAAAGTTGTATCAGTGCAAGTATCTCTAGTGACTGTGAGTAAGCAGACAACTTAGCTAAACAAAACCTTAAAACTGAGGGGCTTGTTTACAAAGTAAACAAGCCCCTAAGATGCAGACAGTAGTCCAGCAGTGAGATGGGGGCTATCCAGTCTTTTGCATTGAAAATCTATGATTTTCTCCCAGCTGGTGAGGGGTCTTATGCGTGCAATAGGTACAAGGAGCTCTTTGGCAGATTCAGCAGGACAATTTAAATAGATAAACAAAACCTTAAAACTAAGGGGCTTGATTACAAAGTAAACAAGCCCCTAAGATGCAGACAGTAGTCCAGCAGTGAGATGGGGGCTATCCAGTCTTTTGCATTGAAAATCTATGATTTTCTCCCAGCTGGTGAGGGGTTTTAGGTGTGCAATAGGTACAAGGAGCTCTTTGGCAGATTCAGCAGGACATAAGGAAGACAAAGAGGTATATAGATGAGACCTACAGGGACGTAGTATTGAAGTCCCATCTCCAGTCTGGCAGCTTCTCAGTTGCCACAGAGGAGAAAGATCACGTGAAAGGAGAGCATCGCCTTGGTGTGACAGGAAGTGATCCTGTAGCTAAGACTCACCCTCCATGTGTTGTAAAATCCTCTCACACCAAGCAGATTTCTCCAGGGTCATGTGCCCATAAGGGAAGAAGTAGGATGGCCATTATTGCTGATGATTTGTAGGTAGCTGGGTGACTGGTGGACGTAAAGATCACCTGGTAACATGCCTGCCTTGTGCAAAGGTAATGAATCTCAAGAACCACCTAGACAAGGTTTTAGATAGTGTTGGGGAGGAGTCTGCTATCTTGGTAAATGCTGGTACCAATGGTTAACAAGAAACACAGAGAGCAAAATGTAAACAAGGAAGTCCTTTATTGGAATCCAGCAACACTGACATGGCCGCATCCAGTCAGATGAAATTTAATGTGAACAAGTGCCAAGTTACACACCTAGGAAAGAACAATCCAAATGACAGTTACACGATACAATGTTCCACATTAGGAACCATCACCCAGGAAAAAAGATGTAGGTGTCATCATGGATAATATGTTGAAGCCCTCTACCCACTGTACAGTGATGGCCAGGAAAGCAAATAGAATGCTAAGAATTGTAAGGAAAGGAATGGAGAATAAAACCAATGATATTACAATGCCTCTGTATCATTCCATGATGTGACCTCACTTTGAATATTGTAGGCAATTTTAGTCATAAAAAGGATATAGCAGAATTAGAAAAAGTAGAGAGAAGAGCCACCAAAATGGTAAAAGGGATGGAAGGATGCCCCTATGTGGAAAGGCTTAATAGGTTAGGACTTTTCAACATGGAAAAGAGATGGTTGAGTGGAGATATGAATGAGGTCTATAAATGAATGAATGAAATGGAACAGGTAAACGTAGACTGGTTGTTTACACCATCAAAAAGTAGAAAGACTAGGACACATATAATGAAGCTACAATGTAACCCATTTAAGACTAATAAGAGAAAACATTTTTTTGTTCAATGTGTAATCAAAATCTGGAATTCGTTACCGGAGGATGTAGTAAAAGCTGTAAGTGTAGCTGGGTTTTAAAGAGATTTGGACAAGTTCCTGGAGGAAAGAGCCATAAACCATTATTAAAGAAGGCCCAGGAAATCCACTGCTTTCTCCGAGATAAGCATTGTGGAACCCATGTGCCTTTTGGGAACCTGCCAGGTACTTCTGAGCTGGATTGGCCACTGTTGGAAACAGGATACTGTGCTCAATGGACCTTGGTCTGATCCAGTATGGCATTTATGTTCTTATGTTCTAACCCAAGAAGATGTTTGAAAATGGTTTACAATAAAAAAAGTAAAGGGTAGAAAAGAAATTATCATTAAAGAGAAAAAAACAGGAATGCATTCTAAGATTCATTGATACGCTAATCTATTAGAATATTCAGCACTTCTTACGGGTATCAGAGATCACAGATTTTTCAATTGTAGCACAGTGCTATGATGGGGCTGCTCTCATGGAAGACCATGTAAATGGAGTACAGCAAAAAAAAATGCTGAAAGATCACCCCACAGCTACCTATACACCTTGCATGGAGGCGTAAAAAGTAAACCGGACTGCAACAGAGATTTTTTTACACTCTCAAGAACTTGTTCACATTTTTTTTCACAGTCTGGCACACACCATGCTTACCTAGAGGCTCAGGAGATGCTTGGTGTGAAATTGGAATTGTTCAGTTTAAGTGGCATGTGATGGGCCTGCAGATGGAAAAATGTATCTGTTGTAACAACAACTCAGCACTTTGCTGGGATTTTTACATTCTCCCTACTATAGGTTCGTTGAAGCATCAGGTTCATTGATAACTGTGCACAAATTACAATTTTGTGTGTGCTTGACCTTTTTTTTACAGTCTCCTTAGTACAATTCATGCAACACACAAAGCTTTGCAGCCAGACGATACAACACTCTCAGGCCTTTAGTATATTGCAGAGAACTGCCGATGTATTGCATACTGTAATATGTACACAGATGCTAAGTGGAACGATATTTGGAAAGAAATCCAGAAGTTCTACAGGCTGCATGATTTTCCTGTTAATATTGGCACAGATGAAGAGTCCATTTAAAAAGCAATGACAGTTAAGACCAGTGAAAAGAACAGCTGCAAGAGAATGTTCACTTGTTACAAGCACACCTGGACTATGAAAATATCTCCCAGAATCAGATAACCATGTGAATGCCAGACAGCTATGTTTTCCTGTGTTTGGAGTATGCAACCACAGGATTTCATCTCAGTCTATGGAAATTGCTAAAAGTGTTGATGCAGTTCTGAAATGTGATTCTCAAAGCATAGATGGATTGCTCAGTAAGTATGCAAGTGTCCTTTCAATCAATGCAAACTTGCTCCACAGAGAGGGAGCTGATAAAAATGAGATTGCCATACATAGAAATCATTTTGGAAATTCTGAGAATAGCTCCTTCAACACCTCTTTATCCAATTTTAAAACCTTTGAAATTGGCTTTGACTTTCCCTATTGGAACAACTAGCTACCTGTGCAAGATCTTTTTCTGCTATGCAACATGTATGAAAATGACTGAGATCCACAACAGATCAGGAGAGACTGACAACTTTGTGTATATTAGACATTGAGAGATATGAATCTGGGGCAGATCACCAGTACTTACTGTATGCTATGAAGTGTAGCTGCAGCACCCAACTCAAATTCACTGAAAGTGCAGCAGTGGCAAAACAGAGATGCAAGGAACTCTTTATCCTTTTCTCATGCTCCTCAAGACAGACTGATACATGGATAGGGTAATAGCTGTGCCTGAGGGATTTGCCTTGGCTTCAGTTATTGCAAGATGATTGAACAATGAAAGGATGCTTTGAAGACTGGGTGGAGAGCCCTGTTTGTTTTTGCCAGCACAGTGTAGTGGCCGGGAGGCTCAAGGCAATCTGCTAATGGATGAGATGGCACCCCCCCCCCCCCACCCCCCAGAGCAGGGGGTGCAATCTCATCCTTAAAACTCAAGTCAGGGACTGAACCAAACCAAAAAGATGATTAGATAATGTGGAAGAGATGCAAGATGTTCATACACCAAGGAACTAAAAGAAAGACTGAGAAACACAGCACAGTTTATAACACTAAATTATAATTCATTTTTATGTTGTTATAAACTGTGTTATGGTGCTTGCTTTTTCTTTTTGAACATATATTTTGCATTCACAGAACCTCCTCTCTCAACAATGGGGGCAGAGCAGAAGTAGGATATTCACCCACAGAACTCAATATCTAAAAAAAAAATGTTATTCTTGTCATCTCATAGAAACATAGAAACATGATGACAGAAAAAGACCACATGGCCTATCTAGTCTGTCCTTCCATATCAACAACTACAACAGTCCCCTTTTTACCTTTAGAGATCCTCTGTTTTGGTCCCATGCTTTTCTGAATTCAGTTACTGTCCTCATCTCTACGACCTCCACTGGGAGACTATTCCATGGATCCACTACTCTTTCCGTAAAGAAATATTTCCGCATATCACTCCTGAATCTATCTCCCTTCACCCTCATCCCATGTCCCCTTGTAGCAGAACTTGCTTTCAATTGAAAGAGGCTCTCTCCCTGAACATTTATGCCACGGAGGTATTTAAACATCTCAATCATATCACCTCTATCCCGCCTTTCCTCTAAGGTGTACATATTAAGATCCTTAAGTCTGTCCTCATATGCTTTATAATGAAGCCCACTAATCATTTTAGTAGCCACCCTCTGCACCAACTCCATCCTGTTAACATCCTTTTGAAGGTGCGGTCTCCAGAATTGCACACTATACTCCAAATGAGGTCGCACCAAAGACTTATACAGAGGCATTATCACCTCCTTTTTTCTGCTACCCATTCCTCTCCGTATGCACCCAAGCATCCTTTTAGCTTTTGCCGTCACCTTTTCTATCTATTTAGCTACTTTAAGATCATCAGACACAATCACGCCTAGGTCCCGCTCTTCTTTAGTGGACAAAAGTACTTCACCTCCTATACTGTATTGCTCCCTTGGATTGCTGCAGACCAAATGCATGACCTTACATTTTTTAACATTAAATCCCAGCTGCCAAATTCTAGACCATTCTTCAAGCTTAGCTAGATCCCTCCTCATGTTATCTACACCTTCCTGGGTGTCTACTCTATTGCAGATTTTGGTATCATCTGCAAAGAGGCAAACCTTACCCGACAGCCCTTCTGCTATATCACTAACAAAGATTTTAAAAGAATCGGACCAAGGACAGATCCCTGGGGCACACCACTGGTAACATCCTTCTCCTCAGAGCGAGCTCCATTTACTTGTACTCTTTGTCACCTTCCACCCAACTAATTTCTAACCCAAGCAGTAACTTTAGGGTCCATCCCTAGGATGCTCAGTTTGTTTATAAGTCACCTGTGAGGAACAGTGTCAAAGGCTTTACTGAAATCTAAATACACCACATCTAGAGCTCTCCCTCGGTCCAACTCCCTGGTCACCCAGTCAAAGAAATCAATCAGATTTGTCTGACAAGACCTGCCTCTGGTGAATCCATGCTGCCTCGGATCCTGTAATCTGCTGGACTCTAGAAACCTCACTATTTTCTCTTTCAGCAGCGTTTCCAATAATTTACTCACCACCGAAGTTAAACTAACCGGCCTGTAGTTTTCAACTAAATCCTTACTTCGGCTTTTGTGTAAAGGCACCACAAGAGCCTCTCTCCAGTCCTTTGGCACCACTCCCGACTCCAACGAGGCTTTGAAAAGGTAAATCAGTGGAGTTGCTAGAACGTCCCCAAGTTCCCTCAGTATTCTAGGGTGTATCTCATTCGGTCCCATCGCTTTGTCTACTTTAAGTTGAGCTAGTTTCTCACGAACACAGTCTTCTGAAAATTGTTCAAGATGTCCCTCGCTTCTGTTCCTATTTGTGGGTGTTTTCTAAGGTCCTGCTCCTGGTTCTTCATCTGTGAACACAGAACAAAAATATTTGTTAAGCAATTCCGCTTTATCCTTATCAGCTTCTACATATTCCCTCCCTGCACCCTTGAGTCTGACAATACCACTTTTGCCCTTCCTCTTCTCACTAATATATCTGAAAAATGTCTTATCCCCCCATTTTATTGCATTGGCTATTTCCACCTCTTTTTGAATCTTTGCCTTCTTGACTACTTTGCTAGCTTCTCTAAGTTTTTCCAAATACAGATGCCTGTCTTCCTCTCTCTGTGATCTCTTGTATTTCATGAAGGCCTCCCTCTTTTTCTTCACTTTTTCAGTTACTTCCTTTGAAAACCATAGCGGTCTCCTTTTCCTTTTGCCTTTATTTATCATTTCAACAAAAAGGTTGGTTGCCCTTAAAATACCCCTTTTCAGTTTTGCCCACTGTTTTTCTACATCCCCCAGCTGTTCCCATCCCACTAACGATTCCCTGAGGTATTGGCCCATCTTCGCCAAGTTAGTCTTCCTAAAGTCTAAGATCCTCACCTTGGAATGGATTCTAACAGCCCTAGTCCTAATAATGAACCACACCATCTGGTGATCACTGGATGCAAAATGATCTCCCACTACAACATCAGAAACACTTTCACCATTGATAAGCACCAAGTCCAGTATGGCCCCTTCACGTGTGGGGTCTGTTACCAATTGCCTGAATAGTTCTCCCTGTAGAGAATCCAGGATCTCCTTACTTCTAGATGATACTGCAGCAGGAATGTGCCAATCAACATCTGGCATATTGATATCTCCTATCAGTAGCACTTCCCCTTTCCTAGCAATGCTGCGTATGTCTTCAATTAACTCTCTGTCCACCTCTTCCTCTTGTGAGGGAGGTCTGTATATCACCCCAATGCAAATAGATTTATCTTTCCCTCTTTCTAGTTTAACCCACAATGCCTCCTCTCTCCCTTTTAAGCTCTGTAATTCCAAAGCTTTAATAGTAGTTTTTGCATATAGTGCCACTCCTCCTCCCCTTCTTCCTACCCTGTCCTTTCTGAGTAAAGTATAGCCAGGTATAGTTACATCCCAATCATGGTTTTCTGTGAACCATGTTTCTGTAACTGCCACTAAATCCAAGTCAGCCACTCCCACCAAAGCTTCAACATCAGGGATCTTATTTCCCATGCTACGGGCATTTATACACACTGCTTTCCATATGTTACCCCTGTTACCCATTTCCATAAAGGTATTTAATGTATCATCTACCTGGGGGCTTTCACTTACCTGGGGGCTTTCTTCACCCATCCCCAACGAATCTAGTTTAAAACCCTCTTCAGTAGATTAGCCAGTCTACTACTGAAGATGCATTGACCTTTCTTGGACAGATGGATGTCATCTCTCCTCTGCAACCCTTGGAACAGCATTGCATGGTCTAGGAATCCAAAATGCTCTCGATGACACCATCCACGCAGCCATGCATTCATCTCACTAACAACAACAAGCATTCTCCAGTACCAGGTACATTGTGAATAAAAAAAACCTAAAACAAAGCCACTTAGGATCTATAGAACAAATCTACTGTACCATTCCAGCACCAACTTCCAAAACTCACATAAGGAGCCTATCCAAAAAAAAGCATCACTGAAAATACTGCTGCGGGCCCTGGAACATCCCACACCTATTTGAAGAGCTGAACAATTCAGATTACTGCAAATCAGATCCCTATGTACAAACTCCATGTTAACAGAACACCTGGCCTTCATCACATACTCAGAACACAGACCCTCACCAAGTAAGGAATGTGACCATAACCTAAAAATAAGCATATGTAGGTAAAAATTAAACAGCAACTCCAAGAAGCCAGATTCTACATACAATGCAACACCAGAGAAATAAAAAGAGATGCATTTTTCTGTACTGTATAAAATATAAAGATAGCACCAAGTCTGATCATTAAAATGAAAATAAAAATTTATTCTATCTTTGTTATTTGATCATTTTATTCTCTGATCATGCTGGTCCCAATATGAGGTTTCTGCTTTCCTCCACCTCCCAGTGCTCTCCCCCTGTACACTTCTCCCCAGGGATGGCATGAGGGTGATTCAGGGCCTTGTGCGGAGACTCATTGCGGCATAATTGAATAGCTTTAGTATACTATATTTTTAAATGTATATGCCTCCCTTCAAAACTCCTAGGTGGCTTCCAAAAATACACATGCAATTTAGTAAAACAGATGTTGCAATAAAACAAACTTAATAATAAAACACTAAATTTCTTTAATGAAAAGCCACTTACACAGCATCCCCTCCCCAATCAAACCATTATAAGTATCTGCACATCTGATTTATTTAGCTTTGACCAGATTATTGATGATGAGGGAAGATATAAAATGAGAAAAACTAATCCTGGTAGCCATGAATTCAGAAGCTGGATTGGATTGTGCTAGAGCTGGAAAAGTCTGGAACTCAGCCGCAGTGAAGCTATAAAGCTACTAAACAAAATTAAACTGAGACGTTCCCTTAAAACGTATTTATTTTGTTTATTTACTTATTTATTTAGCTAGGCTTATATACCACTTTTCACTGGGTCAAAGTGGTTTACAGTGAACAGAACAATATCATCTTAGATAACAATTAATAGGGTTAACATAGTTACATGGGACCAATAACACCTTAGTTACTGTATATAGTATTATAACAGCAAACTATTTGCAATCATTAAACTATTTACAATAAGAGAGCAATGTACAAATGATATATTCTTTAATTTATTTACACGTACAGAACCTGTCTTGATGGTGTCATATTGAGGGGGGGGGATGGGGTTAGGTGGAGGGTCCAAAGTGTTCACAGAATAAGAGGGTTTTCAGGTGTCTGTGAAAGGAGGGGAGCACTGTTCCCTCTAAGCTGTGCGCATGTGCGCGCGCACACACCTTGCTGAGCAAGCGCACATACTTTACAACAGAGTGCACAAAAATTACAGCTCTGATTCTGATAGAAAACAACACAGGCGTCTTAAAATTTAAAAGTTATGATTGTAATTACTAGAAACTTCCCGCTTCATTTAGTAATCGTCTATTTTCATTTAATTTAATTAAAATCAATGTGGTGTACATACTGTATTCTGACATGTAGTCATATTTTAAAGTATATAATTCCGAGTGTCGTTATGTGGCGCACAAAAATTTAACCTTCCTTCAAAAGCTGCACACAGCTGATATTTTATGCGCACATAGCCTACAGAAAATTAGAGGGAACAATGGAGGGGAGGTTGGTGATATTCCTTTTTTTGTTTGGTGGGGAGTTCCAAAGGCACGGTGTGTAGAGTTCAAATGCTCTGTGGCAAATTTGTTGGTTGAATTTGGTTTTAGTGTGCGCTATGGTGAGTTTGTTGTTTGTAGCAGTTCTTTGTGGTCTGTTTATAGTGAGTTTCTAAAGGAGGGATTGGAAGTGGGTAGTTGAGTATGTGTACAGTTTTGTGTGTAAGGAGCAATGATTCATAACTGATTCTTTTGTGAAGGGGCAGCCAGTGGAGCTGCTTTAGAATGGGAGTGATGTGGTCATGTTTAGCAGCTCTCTGGATTATACATGCTGCATTGTGCAGAGAGTTTGAAGGGGGAGGAGGGTGGCTTGTGGCAGACTTTGGTAGATGTTGTTGCAATAGTCTGCATGAGGGAGAATGAGGGCTTGAAGTGCTGATCGGAAGTTTATTGGTTCGATGAGGGGACGGAGTTTTGAAGTAGATTGTTTTGGCTGTCTTCATTACTTGAGTTTTGAAGGAAAGGTGTTGATTGAGAGTAATCCCAAGTTATTTTAGCTTTGGTTGAACCTTTATCTGAATGCTGTTTAGTATTATTGTGGCTGGAGGGGTGAATAAGTAATCCCTTATAATGAACAGAGAGCTTCAGTCTTTTTCTAATTTATTAATAGGTTGTTTGCTGAAAGTCAATGGGAGACGTCATTGAAGCAGCCCTGAATTTGTGTGTATATTGGTTGTATTGTGTGGATTGGGCAGAATGGCATAATGCCATCGGCATATAAGTGGAAGTGGATATTGTGGTTTTTTGATGATTGAGCAGAGGGGTTAGAGATATAAGTTGATGAGGGGTGCAGATAGTGTGGAACCTTGGGGTACTCCTTGCATTTGTTGCTATGGTTTGGAGGTGCTCGTACCCATTTTTATCTGCTGTTATCTGTCAGTGAGGTATGATTGAAACCATTTGAAAATGGATTCCATATGATTGTAGTCTTTGTAGGAGTGTGCCATGGTTGCCTGTATCAAATGCTGCAGAGATATCAAGAAAGATCAGAAGGCAGGCTTGTGAGTGGTCTTGTATTCCTTGGGTCATTGTTGATTAATATGGTCATTAGGGTTTCTACTCCATGCAGCGGGTGGAAACCATGCTATTATGGATCAAATAAGCAGTTTTCATCAATGTGGTCTTGAAGCTCGAGTTGTATAGATTTTGGCCCGGAAGGGGAGGCTGGCGATGGGTCGGTATGATGCAGGGTCTATAGGGTCAAGGGTTGATTTCTTTAAAGTGGGGGCAGATAGAGGATAGCTTGAGGCAGCTTGATATTATTCCTTGTTATAGTGTTCCATTTGTTATTTTGGTGAGGACTGGGCTGAGTTCAATTTTTGTAGCTTTGACCAGTTAGCTGGGCATGGGTCAAATGGTGATGTAGATGTGTTGAGCATTGTTAGAATTCTCTCGATCTTTTCATTGGTGATTGTACGAAAGGTGGACCAGCAAGTTGTGTTAGGAAGAATTGTGATGGGTAGGGAGGTGATGTGGTCTTGATGGGGATGTAGCTGTTTGTAGTGTGCAGCTAGTTGTTAATGGCTGAGAGCAGGTATTGTGTTCTGGTTGGTGGGTGGTTCTGTTAGATGCCTGACTGTCAAATAGTTCTTGCGGGCGATTGATAGAGGTATTGATGATTTTTGTAATTTTCTTGAATCTGAATTGACAAAATATTTTAAATTTTAGTCTGGAAGCATAAAGAACACAAAACTGTAAATCTCAAAAACGATCCATATTCCAGTAAAACCCCCCACCCCCCCAACCAGCACCCTGCATTTGACTACCTCAAGAAACCAGAGTACAGGACCTATAGAGCAAATCTACTATTCCATAACAGCACTAACTTCCAAAACTCACACAACATGGAGCATACTCAGAAAAGGGCAGCACCATAAATATTGTAGTATGCTCTAGTACATCCATATTCCAATTCAGAAAACTGAACAAGTCAGATTACTACACATCCCTACGAAGAAACTCCATGCTAATAGAACACGTAGCCTCAGTCACACATGCAGAACAGAGATAGATCTTTGTCAAGTAGGGAATATAGTAATACAAATTAAAAATAGACAGACATATGTAGACAAAAAAAATGCTTTTACCCATTACTCTTAGGTCTACAGGATTTCTTTCCCAAAATTATACTTTACTCCAGAGTGAAGTGAGAGAAAGTACTCTCACATGCAGGCATATGCATTGTTGACAGAAGCTAAAATAATGGCTCAGTGCAAGTAGGATGAGTAAAACTAATGCCACCTCAGTGGGTGGCCTTAGTTGCACCTGCATCCGTTTTGCCACATTGATATGCTAACTTGATAAAACCCTTTGAATATTGGCCCCAAAGAAAATTTTCTCAAGCCCTGCCTTAAGTATTTTTATTAAAGCTACTATGAAATTAAACATTTTGTTTAGAAGGAAGAAGGCGTGCTCATAGGTGGTGCTTATGCCTTCCTAGAGACATGATTCTATGGTGGTGTAGGCGTCATTTATGAACACAATTTTTTCACTTTTTACATAATTGCTGAAGAGACCTATATATATTTACTTAAATTTACCATTTAGTTTTGTTACTACTTTATTCTTTGTTATTTCCTACAAATAAATATCAAAATTTAATAAAAGGTATTACCTACAGCTAATTTGTTACCCTTCTTTTTGCACAACATCAGACAATTATGGATTCGGGACAAAAAAACAAACCATCATCATCTCAAAGATTTTAACTCATTTCCCCCTAGCCCTGCTCTAGTCCCATCCCAGCTCCACTCCACTTTAACCTTGCCAAACAGATAAGCCATCAACCACCTGTGTTGACACTGTAGTTTACTGCATGGACCTTTCAGTTCTTTTTTGGGAGGGGGGGGATTCTTCTTTTTTCCTTTTTGTTTTGTTTTCTCTTCTACATAATGTTTTATGATCTATTAATCTATCTCAGCTTGGTTACTGTAATATAAATGTCTCTAATGTGTCCTAAGATTATGCCAAGTCTTATTTCTGAAGGGTGTTACCATCATTATACGTAGTTGCATTATGTACTTTGAAGTGCATACACAATTTGTTCTCTTCTCATCCAAAGATATCAGTTCTTTTTTTATATTATGTGCCTCTGTTATTAAGAATTTAGTCATTAAGGGCAGATGTGTACTATCATGGTTCAATTGATTAAAATGCCATTATCATTTTATTGCTTTTTTCCATCTTAATTGTACTAAAAGTGAGACTATGAGATGTAAATTAGTATACCACTGAGCACATTAGAATTTTTAATGATATTTAATACACTTGTTGATATAATGTAATTTAATTCTGCAACAAAAATATTCAAGCAGTAAATATAGAAAAGGTGTCTAGAACCAATAAAAGCTTTGAAAGCAAAATTTAAATGTTGCATGCTTTCAATTTTGTGTAAATTTTAATGTCTGAATTGCTTAAAAGTGAAATTTATGACTCCCCATATTGTTTCAAGTTTTTCTAGCAGATAGCTTCAAGATTGTTTGTGTGGGTCAGCTGTATCAAGATGGAGAAATGCTAGCCCAGAAAGGTTTAGAGGTATGTAAGGGAGCAAAGATGCTGGTAACGGGCGTTATCGGCACCTGTGAGCAGTTAACACTGCAGAAAGCGTCGATAACGCTAGATTATTTTATTTTATTTATTTATTTATTTAACAGTTCTTCTATACCGCGCTTTTCAGATCAGTGCGGTTTACATTCAACATCAACTATACAACACAGGCATTCTGAGTTGTAAACTTTACAATAAACAGGGAAATCAACATGGAAACAACTGGGGAAACTATCTACATTGAATTTACACTATTACCTTTTTCAAGCAGGGTCTATCTACATCTTATTTACTTTTGAAGGATCAGGTGGGTTAGCCTTTTTCATACTGAGTCTGATTGTTTAGGTGTGGTGCGTGATTAACATGCAGAAGCTATTAAGATAAAAGAAGGTGGAGAATGGGTGTTAATGGGGAGGAGATTAAGTGGAGATAGAGTGTGCTTCTTTAAAGCTGGTTTCCTATGAGCGACAGGGTTTGAGGACTATGAGCAACAAGGTTTGAGGAAGAGCCGGGAATAGCGGAGGCTCGAAACACTACAACGTTGGGTTAACAGTTATGCCCATGTGAAGTTGTTCATTGGACGTTGTCTTGAGGGTTTTTCTTTCGACTAAAGGCTGCCGAGGTCTGTGTGAAGCAGATTATACTGGGCATCGGTTTGAGCGTCTCACTTGTGATTAAAGACAAGAGAAGTGGAATGGTCTAACAGCCGAGCCCGGAGTGTCTAGGCCCCGCAGTGGCTGCGAGTATGAACACTCAATTACAGCAGTGAAGACCTTTAGGAGTATGCCAGCGGTGAATACCTTTGGAAGCTTGCCAGAAAATAGACAACCTCAAGCTAAGTACTATTTTTGAAAATCATTAATCATTGGTTGGTATTGAGGGTTATGGTCCCTCGATCCTTTATTAGGGGTAAATCCCTAATTCTTAACAAAAGATAAAAACGGAACAACACGCTATGAGAAGGGGAGGTTTTCTTCCTTCCTTCCAGGCGTGCGTTCCAACAAAAACTTTGTAGATTAACTGGTTTCTCTTTCCTTTTTGAAAGTAATACTGTCAATTGGATGGCAAGGATGTCAGCAGTAGGTACAGTACAGCACATGGTGACACACAGGGCCAGGACACAGATTTGTATTGGTGAGTTTCTTTATATAGCAAGAATTCTCTTGTGGGGTGGGTGGGAGCTGGGATGAGAAGGACAGTGACTTCAAAGAGCTTACCTTCTTCTTTCAACCTGAAGGCTACAGGAGAAGGAAAAAAAATCTTTAACGGCAGAGAAAAGCTTTGCCTAAGAACACAAAAATACCCCTTTTTCAATATAGCTACAATTCACTAGGCAATGCAGCAGAAAAAGTTAGCAATTAAAATTGAAAAAGTCACCTTTAAGAGCTCTCAGAGTTAATATTCAAATGCCACAGAAGTACCTTGCTTGCAATGGAGACACTGTAGGAATGGCCATATATCACAATGGGGGTCATTCTGAGGCATGCTATTCTTGCTGGCTCCTACCCCTTATAACTTCCATGCTGTGTGGGGAAGTTAAACGGAGGTGGGGAAGAGGATGCACGGGGGCAGAGAGTGCGTAGACAGTGGGTGGTCAGTGGCCCTGGACGTCCAGGGCCGATTCTAATGTCAGCCTTGTACATCCAAGGCCGGCGAATTGGACGGGGATGTTATTCCACGTCTGAGGTGGAATAAATCGCCTGGGCATTTTTTTTTGTGGACTCAGTGTGCAGAAGGAGTTGGGGGGAGGGTGGTAAAGTTAATGCCCTGCAGCCTGACTCAGGCCTTAGAAGGGCGGATTGGGGGTCGGGCTGTGGGGAATTAATTTTGAGGGCAGCGGCTGGCATTGCGGCTTTTAAATGGAGACGTGGTGCCATGGCAATGGGACGCCATGGCTCTGTGGCTGCATTTAAAAGCCCTGGCTGAATTAGCCGGGCTATCACTGTACTTACAGGCCGGTAATGAATCGCAGTCCCAGCCTGCACATACAGGCCTGTTCGCGATTCTGAACCTGCGGGGTTAGACGTGCCCAGCGGGATCAGAATTGCAAACTCCTTTATACGTCTGGGTCTGCCTGGATATACAAAGGAATTGTACGTCGCAATCAGAATTGGGCCCAGTTTGTTTTGTGGTAACTATCCAATGGCTTTTTGTGTCAAAACATGGAAGCATATTGCTAGGCCTTTGCCCAGTAAGCTTCTGCTCTACCCGACCGACCGGGATATTCAATGTCAGTGGCTGGATCTGTATATTCAATGTGCCGGCATTGAATATACAGGTGTTAGGTTAGCAGCGATGGCTAGCCACTTTACAACAGCTAGCTGCCACCAGTGAATATCAGGCCCTTAGAATTTACCAGATTCTTTGGAAGGAAGAAAAGATATATGAGGTAGTTACTAATTAAGTCCAGCAGAGTATGGAAGCAAATCCACTGGAAAGTGTTGTTCTTTTCCAAAGACAATTGTTACAGTATCTTGTCTGAATCCAAACATGGATTAGAAAACATGTCGCTCTATGTCATTGCGAATTTACAAGGTGATGAGAAGAAGTTCTTTCTGACTAACTGTGAGATTTTCATCAGAAACCAATTTATGATCCTGTTTTTCACAGGTTGAAAGAACAAAGAGAATATTTGTCCTTCTATATTTCATATGAGAACCTGATTCAAGCCCTATGCAAGTGGGTAGAACCATAATTTCAAATTGATAACAATTTATGGTCTCTGGCAGTCTGTGGGGGAGATTTAAATGGATCACTGTTGTTTCAGGCACTGTTACCAATATATATGTCAGGCATGACAAAGATGGTCTCCAGTAGCATCAGCAGCTTTTATTCTTGATAATTTTGAAACTCTATAGATGTCATTGAAGGCAGGAACGTTCCAGCAGGTCAGATTCAGGTAAGAGTAATTCTATTTTGGGGTTTTCAGCACATTACATCGCCACTTGTTTTCATTAATGTAAATCAGCTTAAATGCAGCAAGCACAAAACGAAATGACTGGCATATAGATAATAGGTCTCAAAGGGAGGCCACACTTCAACATTCCTATGAATAGGAGTTAGAAAAGTAGTCAACTAATGAAAGCAGTCTTGGATCCAACTAAAGCACTACAAAGACTTAACATGTATTTTTCTGTAGTTACAGAGCCTTTGCAACGGCAGCTTGAACTCAGCAGACTGCTAAACATTTGGAGCTTTTGCTTAGTGGTGCATAGCAAAACCATTTGCAGCATATGAGCCTAGACTGTTTGCCTGTCTTAGAGTGCCTGAGCACCTTCATATTCATTGATCTGACTCCCTCAGTGGCTTTTTTCTTTAATTGTACTTGAAAAACTATTTAATATTAGGTTTTTTTCCCCTCTATAGCAAGCTTCATTTGAAAGTTGCTCTTGGTAATCATTTGGTCTTTATTCATCCTTTTGTAATGAATAGGATATATTTTATATGGGCTTTGAAAGGCTCAGTTGGTAAGGTGTCACAATAAAGTCCATATATTGGTTTATGAAAATAAAAGGAACCTTATGCCAATAACAGCAAAATATAATAATAATATTGCAAGTAAAAAATATACACAATGCATCCAATACCACACCACATTATACCACCACTTTCCTGCAATATCTACTGGGGGAACTTTGGGTCCCAGTTAAAGTCCCAGTTTATCTTTATCTGATCCCAGTTTCAAAGCTGGAAAGTCCCCTTTATCAACTTGCATAGTCAGTGATGCTGGAAAGTCTCTAAGGTTTTTTTGCAGCAGGCTGTATTCCTTAGTCACTCTAAAATGCTGTAGAACTTGGTTTTCTGCCAAAGATTGGATGATACTTGTGATAAACAGTTACATGGTAGTTTTAGTTTCAGTTTTTCAGCTAGCTTCTGCTCTGTAACTGTGGTTTCTATTTCCCTAGGCGTGCATAGAGTGGAGTTCTAATTCCCTCAGCTCAGGGCCCCACCTGTTTTCTCTTTTTCCAATTTGCAGACACAAGGGAATTGGTAAAGGATTCCTAAAACTCTTCAATGAACATCCAGCCCCATTGCCCAGGGGATGCTAAGGAGGGTGGGCCTGTTGATAAGAGGGGAGAAGATTATGGAGTGTTGACAGTAGAAAGGGAGCGCAATGCCAAGCCATAATTAAGGAAACTGTGATGAGAGCAGACGTCAGATGACAACTATGAAGGAAAGGCAGGGGAAAGACCTCAGGGAATTGGGGTGCACCTGTGAATAATAGTGATGATGAGCCCAGGACAGCTAAGAGAGACTGTTAGCCAGGGGGTGGGTGGGCTGTGGGGTGGGAAGGAGGGCCAATTAGGAAGTAAAAAAGAGACTTTGGAATCAAACAACTGGAAATAAGAAAGGTGCACCAGATTACAATAAAAAAAAACACTTTGACTCAGTGAAAAGAGATATATAAGCTTGGTTAAATAAATAAATTAAAAATGCAGAGAAGATAAACAAGCACACTAACAATGATAAAATAACTAACTAAAGAAATATATACATATCTAGATAGACAGAGAAACTCATAAATTGACAGCAAAAAGTGTAGCCCTGGAGCTGGGAACAGAGCTAGTAATGGAGTTGGACCTTCCGCAGCAAGAACTGGCAAATGGCAGAAACACATGTGGGGAGGGGAGATGAGGAGGGTTAGATAATCCTTCAATGGGGGGAGCTATACTAACTACACAAACAGGTAGGTTAGCAAGCAGGCAGGGGGATATTTACAACACTCAGTGAAGAGCAGCACAAAGAGGTAACAGGAATAATAGATCTGCATTGCGGCCTCATGAATGTAGGTATGCATATTATGTGGGAGACCATGCACCAATGATACAAACAGGGAAGTTGTGCACTGCTGCACCCCACCAGTACCAGTCCTGCATGTGTAAGGAGATGATACACATGCAATGTACAGATTGCTGCACACAGGGAGGGGCCAAGGTACCCCTCTATGTGGACAAATCCTAACTGCCACATTCCACTTGAAGTTATACCAGTGGAGGACTCTAGGCCAGGATATGGTGCTTAGTGGGATCAGTGCTGCACACACCCATTGTAGCCAACAGGGCTGTGGGATACACCCACCCTGTCATTGGGGATATCGGTGTGGTTCGATCATGTACCCCAGTTGGCAATTAGGCACCATGCCCACTCTGTCCCATGTCCCCTGTGTGTTTATGGTTATTGTTTATGTTTATTAAAACTTTCTTAACCACCCTTCATAGTTGCACTTGAGAGTTGTTCAATATAAAAACAAAATATGAAAAGAAACAGAAATGGAACACCAATAGTCAAAGGACAGAGGGAGCTTCATTCACACGGGGTAACAAAGAAGATAGGTAATTCAGAAAGTGGGGGAGGGTGAGCTTCAGGAGGGGGGAAGGTTAAATGCCATGTTGAAGAGTTGAGTCTTAAGGAGACATTTGAATTTTGTATAGGATGCATCTAGTCAGATGGTAGAGGGGAGAGAGTTCCATAAAGTGGGACCAAGAACATAGAAGACAGAGGAACGGGTGGATGCTAAATGGGTTTGTGAAGCAGAAGGGAGGTGCAAACGGTTAGTGTGAATCTCATGGGGGACATGGTGAGGAGTGTGAGGGATTAAGGAATCTGAGAGATAATGGTGGAGACCAGTATGTAATGTACGATGAACCAGAATAAGTAGCTTGAACTGAAAACAGAACTGCACTGGGAGCCAATGGTGATGGATGAGGAGTAGTGTAATGCAGTCAAATCTTGCAAACAGTAGAGCTGGTACTGAGGTAAGCCTAGGTAAATAATATTATAATAGCCAATTTTGGATATGACTAAATAAAGTAACAGGATAGCAATGGAATGAGGTGAGAGAAAAGGCCGGATATCACGTATTTGGCGGAGTGATAAAAAGCAACGACAAGATAAGGAGGACAGATGAGCCTGAAAGGACAGTGCTAGGTCCAAAATAACACCCAAATACTGGAGGGAGTTCACCAGAGGGAAGGGAGAACCAATGAGGGAGGGGAGCTGCCAAAAGTGAACCAAATAGCTGCTGATTTACTAGAATTCAAATGAAGGAAATTATTGAATAATCAGTTAGAGACAGCAGAAAGGCAGGTATTAAGGGAGGCAATGTCAGGGGCAGTTGGACTGGTATGGTGTAGTATGATGACATTGCTGGTATAGTATTGCGCTGAGATACCATGTTGCTGGACAAGGAGGGCTAGGGGAATCATGAAAATATTGAATAAAAGAGGTGCAAGAACAGAACCCTAAGGTACACCACAATGTAGGAGAAGCAAAGAGGATGATGTATTACCACTCAAAACAGAAAAAGACCGGTGCATGAGAAAAGAGTGAAACCACTGAAAGACAGTGCAAGGTAGAGTGATCAACAAGGCCAAACGCTGCAGAAAGATCTAGGGCAGGGGTTCTCAACCCTGTCCTCGGGACCCACCTAGCCAGTCAGGTTTTCAGGATAACCACAATGAATATGCATGGAAAACATTTGCATATAATGGAGGCAGTGTATGCAGATCTGTCTCATACATATTCTTTGTGGTTATCCTGAAAACCCGACTGGCTAGGTGGGTCCCGAGGACAGGGTTGAGAACCCCTGATCTAGGGAAACTGCCACTGAGATATCACCACGATCGTGGGTTTGGTGCAGCTCACTGAGAAAAGAAAGGAACGTTTCAGTGCTATGACCCGAACGGAAACTGGATTTATGGGGGTGCAGGGCTAGAGAATCCAAGTGAGAAGAAAGTTGTGCAAAAACTAGCTTCTCCAGGAGCTTTGAGAGGAAAAGAAGCATGGAGATTGGCCTGTAATTAGATGGGGAGGAAGGGTCAAGGGAAGAGTTTTTCAACAGTGGCCAAACAATGGCATGATTCCAAGGAGATGGAAAAACCCCAGAGGTAAGGCTGTTGTTAAGAATAGATAAGGCAAATGGAAGCAGGGTAAGAGAAGGGATGGAAATCCAAGAAAAAGGAATGGGATCCGTTTTAGTGATTGTCTTATGGGAAGAAGTAAGGACTTTAAAAAGTTCAGTTGAGGTAATCAGGGAAAAAAGACAACTAAGTATGAAAGAAGGCAGAGCTAGAAAGCTCAGTGGACATCTCTGCATTAGCGGGCTCAAGAGCAGGTGAGGACAGTAAGAGAGAGAGGGGTAGGGGACATTTTGGAAAGGAGGCATGTAGGGTAGAGACCTTGGAACTAAAATAGTCCACAATGCACTGAGACAAAGGGAGCAGAGAATCAGTAGGAAAGAATGAACTAGTGTAGGGCTTGGAGAGTGATGAAAATACCAAGTACAGGTGGTGGGAGGAGTTGGCAGAGGTGGCGATACGATTCGAGTAATAGTTACCTTTAGCTAGATGAACTTGGGAATGATAGTATTGGTGTGCCAGCTTATAAGCGTGAAGAGTATTCGGAGAGGGATACTTGAACCATTGACACTTAGTACGATGGAGCTGGCGGCGGTGAAGAAGAAGGCCTGGGTGAAACCATGGGTGATTATGCCTGGGATTTCTTTGAAGGGGGCGGAGAGAGGCAACTAAAACTAGGACAGCAGAGAGGGAGGAAAACCAAAGATCAGCCTAGGAGTCAACATGAAGAGAGGTGAAATCCAGAGGAAATAGAGAATGAGTTGTAGGAAAATGGTCAATGGTTGCAGAAGAGAGATTGCAGGAATACACCGGAGCCGATGATTGAGAGGAGCTATAGAAGAGAGAAGGTGAGACAAGGAAATACCAAAAAGAGAAGAGAATACAGAGATGATCAGACCATGGAAGTGAGGGAGGAAAGATCAAGGAAGAGGTTAGGGGAAGAGAAGATCAATTCAAAGGTTTGGCCTGCAGAATGGATGGGGGATGATATATGCCAATGAAAGGACAGGTCAGAGAGTAACTGACATAGAGTTCTATCATGAACCATTGTGGGGAAGAGTAATGGACATTAAAGTCACCCAGAAAAATGAGTTGAGGGTAGAGAAGGGAAACTTCGGAAAGGAAATGAAGGAAGGATCCCAAAGATGTGGGCATATAGCTGGAGGAGCATAGACTAGGAAAACATAGGAGGGTGGAGAGCCATCGAGGTGAGCAAGAAGGGCCTCTGAACAAAATAAAGAGAGGGAAGATACCAGCATGAGGGGGAGGGTGGTTCATACCAGAAGGGCAACCCCCCACCAACATGGCCCAGTCTAGGGGTTGAGAAGGCAACATAGCCAGGTTGGAGACATTGGTGAAGGAGGGGATGCTCTCCCTCCTTTAACCATGCCTCCATCAAGAACAGGAGGTCAAGATCGTAGCATTCAAGAAGATCATGAATGAGAAGTGTTTTTGCCCTGAGTGAACAACAATTTAGTAGAGCTAGGGACACAGAAAGAGAAAGAATAGTTGAGGAGGGTGGGGGAAAGATTAATATATGGCAAGGTATCAAGTTCACAGATACATGAATAGAGCCAGGTACAGGGGGTAGCATACGGATGGGATGCCAGCCCCAGAGGACAGGAATTGAGGACATGGAGGCAGTAGAACACAACCCTGTTGCAGTAAGTAATAACAAACACAGGCAGGTTACATACAAGGAGATGGCAGGTCAGCATAAGCCTAAGAGGAACAGTCGGGTATAGCAGCACCCAATGCCCCAGGAGTTGCCCAAGGAGCATGTCCTGCTCCTTGGGTGCGCTCCTTCAGCATACGTCCATGGCACAGAACACCGCAGATGAGCCTTTTAAGTACCGCTCCAGTATTCCTGATGTCACTTCTGGTAGGAGAAGTTTGAGTCAGCAAGCAGGGAGAGCCTGGAAAACAGCAGCAGGAGCAGATAATTAGGGCAACAGCAACACACAGCAAACAGAACAGAATAGGTAGTGAACATAGTGAGCTACAGGTCACGCACTGTACCTAATACTCACAAAGGAATGTACCATGCATGCATGAAAACCAGACTGAGAGGTCCTCATGGCTGCCAGTGGTGTAGGTGACAATATTGGACAGCAGCCCCACAATAATGTCCCATGGCATCCCCAGTGCAGGCTCTGTACCTTCTACCTGGGCCTCTGGCTGGTCAGCTCCTGCCATCTCCACAACATCCACCATTCTACCTTTCTCCTGGGTTCAGTCCTGCATCCCTTGTGTCTGGTCACCTTCTACTTCAGGATCAAATTCTGACTCCAGATGTAGTGTAATGCTGGCCCCAGCTTCACTTTTGTCAGCTGTGGAGCACTGCCCTGCCCATCCTCCCATCCAGACTCTTCATAGCTGACTGAGCCGTCATGCCCAGAGACACTATCACCATGCCACTCACTGCCACTCAGGGATGTCTCCTCAGTGGATTCCTGTGTACTGTTGCTGAGGACATGCTGTGGCTGTGTTTTCTGTAGGGTTCCAATAGCTCCTGCTGCAGGCCCGGATGGTGCCATTGGGACATCTAGTAAGAGAGCCACACAGTACTACAATCAGACATCAAGCATGCAGCAGGCATCCTCACATGGCAGCAGTTGACAGCAATTCTGAATGTTTTGGTGGATACAGGATCACTTACATCATGTGTGGGTACAGTTAGTTCACCTCTCCACTGTAAGCCACATTGCAAGTCCTGCATTTCCCCACCACAAGGTGCGCTGCCTTTCTACCACAGGTGTACTGAGGCAGGCGATACCAATCACCATGAGCCGGATCTCATGTTCCTGGAGAATGGAATGGTCAGCGCTGCAATGTTGAATGAGGTTTTCCCATCATGTCACACACATGGTGTTGTGGTATCATCAGTCTGAGTTCCTATGTTACTGTGGTGCAGCCAGATTGCTGACATGAAACAATGCATACCCTGTGCATGTTATCATCAGAGGTTCCTGACTGTCTCCAATGTTTGACCACTGTATGGGTTGCATCATTGCCCACACCAATGTGGACTCTAACCCCATGGCAATAGTGATCCCTATTTATGCTAAACAATGATGTTAAAAAGATGGTAGCACTGACAGGTGATAATGTCTTCATAAAAGGTCTAATGAATACTAAGCCTTCTCTTAGCATCAATTTCACAGTCACTCTTGGTTCTTCTTGATTCCCAAAAAGTCCCAAGGCTTTCACCCTATCCTCAATCTCCGGAACCCCCATAGACATGAAAGCCTATATAAGCAACATGGTCAGAGCAGTTTACCACAAAATACGGACACTCTGACACCTACGACATCTGCTTGAGCCGGATGACTTCCGAACAATCTATCAGACTCTTGTAATCCCTCACTTTGATTACGTCAATGCAATTCTGCAAGGACTTCCGAAGAACACGCTGCACCCACTTCAGCTTGCAATGAACGCAGCTGCCAGAATATTGCATGGAGCCTCTAGGAGGGATCACGTAACCCCAATCTTGAAACACCTCCATTAGCTGCCGGTCCACTGCAGACTCTCCTTCAAAATACTATTGATGACCTTCAAAGCCATCAACAAGTGCTCCTCCACCTCCCTCACAGACCTCGTCTGCTCCACCCCAACCCCCCAACAGAGCCAGGAGGTCATTCACAGCCAACACTCTGATAATCCCAAATGCAATAACAAAATGCTTGCAAGCAACAAGAAACAGAGCCTTTATATTCTATGCACCCACATGCTGGAACACCCTCCCACCCACCATCTGGGCCATCACTGACCTCGCCCAATTTAGGAAGTCACTGAAACACCATCTCTTCCTCCAGCAATACACCCATATTAATGACATATCACAACCAGCCAGACTCAACCACCAGGAAACCACCCCTAGCACACCCACATCACACGGTTGCAGCTCCACCCTTTAGCTCAATGATACACCCAGTATGTATAATGTGTATATAGTTATCTAATACTGCAAATGGATACCAATGTGAACAGATGTCAATGTGTATATAGCCACCTAATACTGCATCTAGTCGCCAAGCAATACTGTACATCTGTTATCTAGATGATCAACCTGTATATAGTTAAACAACCTGTAAATAGCTGCCAGCCGATCCGATCACCTGCGACCTGATCACTTAGCCTGTACTGTACATAGTTACCCTCGTTAATCCCAAGTTGTAACACCTGTTCATTGTAAATCCAGTGCAGGCTCTGCCTACACTGTACAAATTTTGTTAACTGTAAACCACACTGATTCTAAAGAGTGCGGTATAGAAGAGACATTAAATAAAATAAAATAAATAATGTGACTGTTGCTGCCAGTGCAAATGCATTGGCACTAGCGTTGATGGTCCCATGGTGGCTTGTTAGTGCTGTACACGATTATCCTTTTCTGGACTGTCAGCATACCTCTCAGAGACATACATATGTACTGGGCTCATGTCTACTGTGGCAATCTGTCTGTTAGGTGCAGGCTTCCTACTGTGTGTTGTCAGAACTGTGCATATGTCTGAGTAATGGCCTGGTCCTAGTTTGGAAATAGTCTCCATAAGTGCCTGAGCATTTTACAACTGTACAGAAGTGCACCCATATCCCACACTGCCTTCTAATCATTCTTGTTGTATGGGACATTATAGCAATTGGAGACATAGACATCCCAGTATGCAATGTGTGGATACAGGACTGAATGTTTTTTGCCAGGCACATCTAGAGACTATTGGCAAGCCTGGGTTTTGTAGTGTCTGAGAATTACATGCAGTAGGTGTGCACCTGTGTAAGCTGTTTCAACATCACCGTATGAGAAGGGGCAACTAAGTGTTTGGCCTTGTATGGATTGTAAAAAGCTGTGTTATGCCAGTTAGGCTACAGAACTACAGGGCCTACAAACAGAGGTATATGGGTCGCAATCATGACATTCTGCACAGTCACAGTACATCCAAACACATTAGACAGGATATATTGTGTATTTGTAGAAAAGTGGGGGAAGGGAAAGCCAAAGACTTATCAGCCACACCTCATATATGTACATGATGCCAGACTGGTACCCTGCACAGGGGGGCATTGATGATGTCATGCATGACAAAAAAGACCTGTTACGACCACTCACCAAATAACACAATGTAATAGGGTAGACAAGCTGTGGGGATAGCTCTAAGGCATACCTCTCAGAACACATTCACATGCTGGAATGAGAGAGCACACACCAAACAGATTACACACACACACTCAGACACTGTCCTGTGAATGGGATCTATTGAGCAGGCTGACATGTAGAGAATGTCCATGGCTGCTCACCGTCCTGGCCCTCGACCCTGCTCCTCTCCTCTACTGACACATCCTGGAGAGGATGTTCACCTGGTTGTCCTGTTTCCTGCAGTGTTGCAGGGTCCTGCTCAGCCCCAGGTCTTCCACCATCTTTTCCTTGTCTACCAGTTGGGTCCATCACTCTGCACGCTTGCAGGTGCTGGGACATAGTGAGCCAGCAGGAACTTGCAATTTATAGTAATAGGCGCTACATGCATGTATAATGGGAACACGCATAAATAACACCCATTAGTGCTCTCTCATTGCCATTGCATATTTGAGGAATCACCGCTCAGTGCTTGACCAATTTAAATGTATTTCCCAGATATCTCATTGACCTGCAGTGCAGCAGAACTAAGTGGATCAACATGGCTCTGATGATGTTTACAAATCTGTATGTCCATTGTGATGGCAATTTCAGCTACCCTGGAGGTATATATGAGGTTAGCAACATGAGTCCAGATGTTCCTACCAGACCTGATCCAGTCCATACTTTACCCCATTCTGTACAAGACTTTGGAGCTTTCTGATCCAATATGCACTTGATGGAATCTGGCAAATCACAGGTCCACACAAGCTATGGGATAAACCCAGGCCAGGATCTGGATTGTTGGCAAGCCTATGTGTGTGTCATACCTGCCCATTGTCCAATAGACATTTCACTGTGTTTGCTGGATGCATTATTTGGCACAGCACTACTGTTTGCACAGGATCTTGTAACCGATATTTGCTACCTCACAGCCAAGTGGATACTCATGTGCTATTGCGGGATCTGGAGTGCCAATGTACATGTTTATCAGACACTTGGTACTGTGGTACTGTGCCTGTTCTGCACCACCAGATTGTAGCTGACATTCTGGACAGGGGTTCCCACACACATCTCACCTTTCCTACTGTAGATGACATTCAGTATGCTGTGATGATTTCATGATGCTTGCTGCTTTGGGGTGGCCGAGGGAAGAGCACATGCATGCAGGGATTGGGCCAGTTGTACAGTTACCATAGCTGTTGTGACCCACTTGCCTTTGATGCTGCAGCAGTTGACACAGGTGATTTTGCATGTGAAGACCAACACTTGCTGTGACTATGTTGGCACTCACATTGTGCCCTCACCCTTCCACAGCTTCAGTTTGTCTATGTGGGTCCTATATTGTCTATAGTCGTTGTGTGCAAGCATTGTTCTGTGTATTCACAGATCTGCCATGATCACTGACTGAGGAACTTTGATTTGGATCTGCCCATTCCCTCGGGCCACCTTGCCTCACATTGGTGTGTAGTACCTTGCCTCACAACACAGATGCCAATGCCTTTAATATAGGTGCACTGAGGTCTCCTTCCCTCCCTCCCTTCACTGATCCTCCTGGATGGCTCCAGTGCCTCCTAGTGACTACAGACAATCTATGTGCACAGGGTACAGTGTGTCAATGTGAGGTGTGCATTCACAAACAGTAGTAATCTGCATGGTTTTGCTGTCAAACTTGAACCATGGTCAGGAGGCATCAGGGACCTGTGACTGCTCTCTGCCTCACACACCACATGCTGACTGCTGACTGGCAGTACCTATCATCAGTCACACACTAGGTCCTGCATGGAAGGTGCTGTCCATTGATCTAACGCCCTATCCACCAATGTTGTGAACACATATGTAGTTGTGTCATGGGATTTGTGAAACATATTAGTGGTGACTCATAAATTGAAAACTGCTGAATGCAACATGACTTTGATCTTCCAACTCAACCGAAAGGGGAGCCAACTGCATTGACACACAGGACACACACATGCATGTGCCTATTCCTAGTTTGTATCTCAACAGCATAGTAAAATATTGAGCCAATTCTGTGATTGCCTCTACCAGGACCCTTTCAGTGAGATTCTGAGACTGTGTTTGTTACAAATATGCACGTCATGGTCACATCTCTAGCTTAAGGAACTAGTGTTTTTCCTTGTGAGATGGATATTGGAATCAGGGAACACCACACATGGGTGCTGTGGATTGACCCACCTCCCAGTTCTCTGACATGTCCTCTGTTGCATATAGATGTAGCTGACAGTCTCTGCTGACTGTCCTAGGGGTATGTTTACTAAACAACAGTAGCGGACTCTGTGCGATATTGGAGCCACATGGAGTCCACTACTGCCATTTAGTAAACATACCCCTTAGTGACAATGTAGACCCCACATACAGATTATGCCCTGGAATGCTGCTGTGGTGTCCCTTGGAGGAACATGAAGAAGCAAGGTATGAAGAAAAGTTCTTTATTCAAAACAGCATCCCCGGCATGGCCACATTTTGGCGAAAACACCTTTGTCAGGGGTACCTCAAAAATCAAATGTGCAATTAAAATGTACAATGAAAAAAACATCATTCTTAAAAAACAGTGGAATTAAATAAATAAATAAAAAGCTCATTGGATGTACTTATTGTACACATCATAAACCATTGTGAGTAATAAAAATAGGAACAAATGTAAAAGCAAAATTATTAAAGAAACAAAATCATTAAGGAAACAAAACAAAAAGACAATAAAATGTATACCAAATCAATAAATAAGAAATAAAAAAGTAAAGAAATAAAAGTTGATTAAAAAGCATCGTTAGAGAGACAAGAAGGAAAACTTTAAATCATGAACATATTATATGCATTAGAGATTTCAAGTATATGCAATGCAATACATCATATTAGAAAAAAATATACAATACATTCATAGCAATTCTATAGACATGTGTATACAAACCAGGAGGAGAAGAAATGTATCAGGTATTATTTTAAAGTAACACCAGCACAGAATAGGGGAATTGTGAATAAAAAAACAGAACCACAGAGGAATTACTAAGTTTGGAACAAGTCTTTCTTTGAATTTTCTCCAATGTAGAAGGTGTCAAGACTTGTCTATAATGTCGAGAAGGAACGGATGAACAATAAAATTGGGTGAAAACCACAGAGAACCAAATAAATCATAGAATCATGGATTAGTGCGACAAAAAAAATCAATGTTATCTATATAAATGTTAATGTGTAATGTATTGCAAAAGGTGTATAGTAGTTGAATTAATTCATAAAAGTAATCTCAGTTATATCTTGCCGGCTGGAAGCATATAATTCTTTTAGGGGCTTAATAGAATATTTTGTGACCCATCGTAAAAAAGGGGGGATGGGGGATTGCAAAATGTAACATAACTTGAAAAGAAGTTGTGTATAACGTGATATTTTAAAACATTGTAGCTCCAGGGCAAAGAAACATCATGTTGAGATAGCTTTTATTGCTGAGGTAAAGAACTTAACATAAATCAGAATGCTCTGCTGTTGTCACACAATGCCCCTAAGACATGTATGATAAGCAACACTACTGAGAAGTGTTCCATGTTAATCACAGTTAGGGAACAAAGCCTGAACTGAACAGTTAGGATGGGCAGTATGTGTTATACCAGGAAAGACCAGTTTTTCCTTCCAGACACGCCACATAGACATGTATGGTGCTTTGGTTAGATGGACAGCCCTGTCACACAGTACTGTAGTGGTTATGCTTGGAACTCCCATCATCTGAGCATATAGACAGATTCTCTTTTGACTGAGCAACATCTGTCACATCTAGTTATAAGGCCAATATGTGCAATTTCTGATGAGTCGTACATCGAGAGTTGTCTTGTAGTACAAGTCAGTTGCATGTTTACCATGTGACAAGATCCCTTGAGTGGCTTGGTGTAATGGTGCAGACCTTCAATGCTTGTGCCAGATGTGCTAACCAGAGCATCATGGATACAATTGCCATGTGTCACAATCCTAGGAAGATAAAGAATCTTCTCACCCTGCACAGCACCTGAACATTCTAAGATCAATGCATGCTGGAACACTGCATCTATTCTCATGCATTCAGACTCGCATACATAATGTTACATTGAGGTACATCATAGACCACAGCTTGCTATGTTATCCATCACCACAGAACATACATGATCTTCATCCATGTCCTTCTATTTGGGTAGGACTGGTCTAGTGTGTGAAAGCTCTGCTGTGGACCATTCTTAACAATGTGGTTCAGTCCCAGGGTACATGACAGACATCTGCTAGAATGTGGAGCCCAGAAACACTAAATTCCACACTTAGGCAGCACACATAACAGATAAACACATAGGAGCACATGTGAGTGGTACCACATATGCTTGGTGGGCATCATGGGATCAAGGGTTGCATGTCCACAAAATGTACACATATTGTCATGAATATCATAGCCTTAGGTGACTATCCTAGCTCATATGCTCCATGAAATGCATGCATGCAGGATGTAGTGGACTGGGAACTGTTTGGCCTGTATAGTTGTGCATCTGAACATCATAACCTTGACATGGTGTCCTATATTCTCAATATGTACATGTCAGCCATGTTTTCTGTCTCCACATGTTTCGCCAACATAATGGCCAATGTGCGTGCATGATATGGTAGCTCAATCCACAAACATAGGATAGACACTGTTCATGCACCAGACATGTTTTGGACAGAAACAACTCTTCCCAAGGGGGCTACATATGCATCACACTTGAACCTACATCTGCAGCACATGTCATTTGAGCACTCATCTAGTACTCCTGAACCTAACCAATGTAAGCAGGAATCCAGATGTTCATGTTCCATAACCACATTGATCATTTGCCACTTCCCTGGTCACCAAACATATTGCTCATCCATCATAGTATGCATGCTGGTATGCCCTTGACATGCTGCTGCTCCAATGTCCAGATAAATGTCATCTACTGGAAGGGGCACAGTAATTCACACATATATGCCTGTGTGGAGTACCCTGAGACATCATCTGCAGGGTGTCTTCTCTGGGGTTTCTGTAGGTTTCTCATATTCACCATATGGCATACTTTTGGTATCGCGGACCGGCGTCTTTAGGAGTTTGGGATTAAACTGATACCCGGTTATAGAACCGTGGAGACTCAACATTTGAACGTGGGCAGCATCAACGAGATTATCCGGTGCGTTAATAGCTGATCCCCTGAAGAACCCGTTGAGGAGAAACGCTACGGAGGCACCGGGGGAGAGCGTCGGGATCATAACAAATATCTAATCAGGACTGTGAGCTTTATGCATTGTGAATGCCTTGTGAAAGAGTATTATACCATGCATATGGGATATAGAAGATTGTGCATTCGCTTTGGTGTTTAAGTTTGGCATACTCATATGTTCTGAAAAGAAAACAAGTCAGTACGGAGGTCATTGATGCGATTAGGCACATTATTGTTACAGACCTTGAGTCTGAAAAATAGTGCCGCCTTTAGTCTGAGACCTTCCGACAGACTTACTGTTTGTGCTTTACTGAAAGGAAAAAGGAAGAGTCTTTGGAACACTTTAAAATATTTCCTGGATGTTTTATTGAACGAGTTAGTGAGTTTGTAGAGATATTTCTCGTTCATAACCTGACCAATATAATACTTTTGGTAGAGACATTATGTGCAATGACACCACATTGGAGAGGAAGCCTGAGCTACATCAGAGTGGCCCTATCCTATATACACAACCTGCCATGTTCACATATTTCCCAAAGATGACACAGCATATACAGTACATCTTGCGGTTTCAGAACACATAAGATGTCACGAGGGCTTGCACTTGTGTAAAACCTCTGAGCTCCTCCTTGCTTTTTCATTGGATGTGAATGTATATGTGAATGATGTGTGGACTCCTATGGCCATTTGTTCACATATAGGTTTCCAATAGAGCCACCTTTTCGAACACATACCATACTGGCAATGGCAATGATGTCCTGGCCTAAGGGATTATGTTTGCACAACCAGACTAATATCATGCACATTGTTGCACAAACACCATCCCATCACACAACTGGGTGGGCATTCAAGTGATGTACATCATCATGTCGCACACTTATAGTCCACAGGTCAGCACCTGTGATGTATGTTTACTAAGGTGGTGATGAACCTGCAACTGTGACACCAGTACACATGAGACATTCTCCATCACAGATCCTACAGAGTCCATGCACATGATGTTCTCCAACTGCATAGATCCACCAACCAGTAAACACACAGGCTCATTCCATCCCGGACGTATAGAGGGGATCACAATTTTGATCCCGTGGGGCATGTCTAGCCCCACAGGATCAGAATTGTGATCAGTCCTGTACATGCAGGCCGGGACTGCAATTCAGCTCAGCCTGCATGTGCATGATAAGCCCAACTAACTCAGTCAGGGCTTTTAAATGGAACCACAGTGCCATGGTGTCCAGTTGCCAAGGCACCATGGCTCCATTTAAAAGCCGTGATGCTGGCCATGAGAACAAACTGTTTATTCCCCACAGTCTGACCCCTGATTTGGCCTCCTAGGGCCAGGGTTAGGCTGTGGGGAATGCTCTGCCTCCTTCTACCCTTTCCCAGTCCCGGGCCCACTGATTCCCGACGTCCAGGGCCAACATTAGAATCAACCCTGTACGTCCAGGGCCAGCAACTGCCCACTGCCCTAATACTGCCCTGATCCCTCCCTTTCCCGCCCCCGTCTAGCTAGATACCAATGGGAGGGGGCACGAATTGTGGGAATGGGGTCAGGTGTTAAAGGTTAGCACATCTACTGTCCACGCAGGTTCCTGCTACCATTCTACAGGCACAAAGTTAATATCTTCTACATCAGTGTCCCTTCAATGGTGTCTTCCAATAGTGATAGTCTCCAAAATGTTCCATATAGCACAGCTCATGATCATGGGGGAAGGACATGGGGAAATTATGTGATCTTTGGCCTGTATACCACAGAACAGATATAGAAGGACAGTTATAACATCATGTCATTTTGTGTCCATTCTCAGAACTGCTGACCCTACATCTACATGGATGATGTCTCTTCACTTCCCACATTCCAACACATCAACAGTTCTATTGCATGTATACATATCAACCTTGGCTATAATATTGCATTTCAGAACACCTGTGCTGAGGAACATGTGCCCAATGGGCTTCTGTTTGCTGATTGCATTGAGATAAATGTGCCAGGGTTTGAGCAAGGGATCACAGGAAGTCATACCTGTGGTGGTAGTGTGCTGCCTTCCATTTCTGTCAATTCAATGGCCATGACTAGTTGCTTATATGAGCTGCTGACATTATTCCTTGGAAAGGCATATATCTCCCAGGCAAGGGAAACAGTCTGAGATGCAAAGATGTGCAATCTTACAGCTAGTGTAGAATGGTATGAACATGTTCAAGATGCAAATTCTGGTCATAGGTGTACATGTTGCACACAGAGTGAGGTCTACTTTGAAGTTTTCATACCATACAAGTGAGAAGGATGTTGTGCAGATGCTTCCAAAGGATTGAGCTGCTCATGCAATTAGTGGTGTTACATGGGGCATTTTCTCACTTCTAAGCCAGGATATGTGGAGTATGATCTTAGTCTCTCAAATTTACTGCTAATGGTTGGTACTTGCATCATGCCAAAGAGAGCTTCCTTCTGGAGTTTGTAAGATGTAACAGGTATGGGCAGTTTGTCAAATTGTGCTTGGAAATTCCTCTTTATCAAGTCTGTTGATCCCAGTACAATGGGAAAGATTTCTGTATCTTTCTACCACATTTTCTTTGTCTCTGTCTGCATTTCTTGGTACTTCAGGATCTTCTGCCTCTCCACATGATTCACAGAATAATCACTTAATACTGACACTTCTATTTTCAATGCCATTCTGTTGTTCTTCTCCTTTACCATTATGTCAGGTTTACTCACATCCAGTTTCTTATTCATCATAGTGGGAATGTCCCAGGTGATCAGAACCTCTTCATTCTCTGTTATTCTCTTAGTGTCATGTTCCCAGTGCTTTTCAGGGACAGCGGAGAAGGTGTTCTACTTTGTTGTACCTTTCTGTATAGAAATTTTCCACCATCCATACTTCATAGCCTGCTATAAGGTGAGTCACTGTTTCCAGCTTTCTTAAAGAATTGGCATATGTCTGTTTTGCCAGTTTTTTTCAATGCTCACTGTAGACCATCTTGTCCGTAATCCACTGTCCTGAGCTGCAGCTATCAATCTTTCATTCTTGGGTTTCAGTTCACCTCTCCTTAACCATTCATGCTTCCATTCATGATTGACAAAAGGTTCTTGGTTAGTGGTGTTCTATGAGGGAATTATAGGAACTTGCGGAAGAGTGCAGATATGAGTGTTTGCTATTATACCTCTGCTATGGTGCTGTATCCAGTACATGCAACAAGCAAGGATAGTTGTTAATGCACTCACATAAACCACCCTTTCCGAACAATACATATGTGTACTGTCGCGCCTCTGTCGGCTAGGCGGTTGCCTAGAGACTGGAGACATGAACTTTATATGTTTCCCTTGATGATTGCCTATAATTGTAGTTGTGCGGTTGAAATGACTCAGCCGAGAAGGTTTATAGGCTCAAAGGATTTTTATTAT
The DNA here is from genome assembly GCA_033557465.1 of Ichthyophis bannanicus. Classification (NCBI taxonomy): domain Eukaryota; kingdom Metazoa; phylum Chordata; class Amphibia; order Gymnophiona; family Ichthyophiidae; genus Ichthyophis; species Ichthyophis bannanicus. The sequence continues at coordinate 446,073,298 of CM066035.1, read as the reverse complement.
TTTTTTCTTCAGCCAAAATGATCTTCTTATTTATAATTCAATATATCAAACATAAGTGCGGGTGTTTTTCCCAGAGTAATCAAACATAAAGTGCTTCCATATTCAGCTTGGCAATCAAAACAACAGAAAGTATTTCTTCATACGAAAACAGCAGTGAAACTTTTGTGCAGACAAAACCAGCTTCCCACGTGGCTTTACAACAGGAACAGTTTGCAACTCTCCCCTTAGTACAAACTCTATTGCAGACTGTTTCCTTCTTCTCACAATCAATTAGTTTCTCTATTTGCTGTATTGCAACTCTATACTTCTTAGCCAACAGTCCTTTAAACACACAGTCAGAGCTTAGAATCTCAGCAACCTCATTTGCATATTCTGCTCAGCCGTGCTCTTCTTGACAACAGCTGCCAGGTTTTTAGCGTATCTAGAAACCTTCTAGCTTTCAGTTATTTCTTATAAACTAGAGAGCAATCCATTTCTATGTCTGAGCTTGCTTCATTTATCATAGGGGCTCCTAAATCCATGCTTTCCACATCTGAATCTGTTATAGAAGCATTGGATTCAATTTCAGACCTATAGTGCTTTAACCTCTCTAGGATTTTCAACACTCTGCTTAATGCAGACTCTTCTCTCTTCTGAGGAGTGCTTTTACAATTAGGAAGTTTCTTAACTTTCAGAAAATTAGTAGAGGATTTTAAACGGCTCACCTTAGTTTGTGGAAGTAAGCTTCTGGCAGGCTTTTCTGCTATAAGGTCTGTTTCCATATAAATTTCAGGAGAATGCTTTCTGCTACTCACATGGCTTGCAATTTCCCCTGGGTAAGCTTTCCCTCTAAACGGAGTTCTCCTGTCTCTCTTACAGGTCACTGGGCTAACTTCAATACTTCTGGCTGGCCTTGCCTTCCTCCAAGAGGTCTCTGGTGAAGTTTTCCTGACTCTCTGTGTTCCTTCCTTGGTTAGTGCTCTGGAGCTCTTAGGGCCTCCTCCCCTTCTGGGACCTTCTGCCCTATCCCAACCGGTTCCAGAATCAGAGCTAGGACTCCTCCTTGTCCTTTCTCTCTCAATGAAAGTTTCACCTTCTCTGGCAGTCCGTCTCCCAATGCACTTCCTCTCCAGGCTCTCTAGGCCCTCTAGCCTCTTTAGCCTTCCTGGGCTCTCTAACCCTCCTCGGTTCTCTCCAAGGCTCTCTAGGCCCTCTAGCCTCTTTAGCCTTTCAAAGCCTCCCTCATCATGCCTTTCTCCAAGTTCCTGCTGTTTATATCTGTGATTTCCCTTTCTGCCTCCTAGCCACTTCCCCAGCTGTCCCTCGTGAGCAGGGCTGGTAACTATGGAGCTAGGGCGTGTCTCTTCACTACAAACTTTCTGCAGGGAGTTTTTTTCTGAACCAGGAGTTTTAACCCCTAAACTCCTGGATTTGGTTCCTTTCTCTGGGGAAAATGACGGATTTTTCCCTCCTTTTGTATGCTCTCTCTCGGCTGCGCCATCACAGTACTGACTGCAAGGTCATGTACAATGACAGATCATGGAAGGACCTCTTCCAGACATGACCTATCCAAAAGCTAGTTTCTGGATATAATGATGCTAGGCAGTCACAGCAAACCATCAACTATTACCTCCATATTTCTGTTCTTCTGGGCACATGGTGAAGTCATTTGCATGCTGCATGCATCTGCATTATTGTGACTGTGACACACCTGCAGCACAAGGGGCCAATGTGATTGTTTTATGTTAAGCATGTCATACTGTCAGGTGATAACTGGAGACAGAGCCTGATAACGCTTTATGTGTAATGCTCATGCTTACCTGTATGTTCTATTTTCACAGAGGCAGGCCTTTGACAGCAGCTATGGGGAGCAGCGCAGTTCAGAAGTCCACCCTGGAACTAGAGGAAGACCCAATGGCCCCAGGAAAAGAGGCAGAGAAGGGGGAGGATAATCCCTCTGAGGAGGGAGCGGACATCTCGGCATAGGAGGATGCTAGACCAGAGGAGGTGGGGAGGCCTGGAGGAGACTCAGGACAGGGCCATGGAGGAGGAGGCCCATGGCAATGACAGTGGCCACACCAGAGAGGCCAACCTGCAGGATCCAAGATGCAGCAACCGGCCCTATCCTGCCCCCACCCTCAGTTCAAGGAACCCTGGCTGCAGAGGTACCTGGGGAGCAGAGTCAGCAGCTCCACAGTACACCGGGGTCTGACAGGCCACCATCTATGTAAGCAGTCACTGCCTCAGCCATGCCACTGTCAGAGGCCTCCACCCAAACCCCATATATGTGGAGTGTTTGGCTGGGGGACCCTGACAGTGTCATGGCTCTGGCAATGGCAGCCAATGTTCAGGCACAGTATGACCTGACAATGTCTGTGGAGCAGCTGACCATCCATGTGGCAAGGCTGGAGAGGCTGTAGCATAGTAGTTGGACTTCTTCAGACCAACAGCCATCCCCACATGGGAGTCCAGATCCCCAGAAGTGAGGCCTCTGGGACAATATCCCTTAGGGCTCCTCTGCATCTAGGGGTCCTATGTTATGCGATGTGCCATCCAAAACTATTGGGACATGTGTTCTAGGCCATAGGTGTTTGCAAAGAATTGGTGTTCATCAACAACTGCTGGACAAGATGTGAGGTGTGTGCTGGGGCATTATCATGATGGAGCTACCATTCACCGTTCCTGTGTCACTCTGGCGTCTTACAAGAAAAAGGTCATCTCTGCAACATGTCCAAATTGGGACATTATACTCTGTATTGATGGTTGTGCTCTGTATTCTGGTGGGGTCTGTCTGCCTGCAGTGCGGATGCTGGTGCAGTGACTCACGGGAGCTACAGTCTTACAGGGCTTGCGCTGGTGGTAACTGGTGAGGGAAACGTCTTGGATATAAAACTATGTTTCCCAGTGTGCAAAGGGAGCCACATAGATATTTTTTCTTAAGATTTTTTGGACAGCCCTGCAGTCCCGCTCCCTGAAGAAGCTATCCGTGAAACACTTGATGTCAGAGACTTGCTCAACGATTGCAGACAAGCCGCTCTTTTTTGGATTCTACCGTTTCTTTAAGCTAAGTTGAATTATGGATTTACATTTGGTTACTGATGGGTTTTTTTGCTGAAACACATATGCAATACACTACCGAAACGAAAGAGGTTTTTTAGACCTTTGATGTCTGTGCCACCCATTTGTCTTTTGTTTTAGATGGCGGAGTTGGCTTCTCTTTTTGGCAATTGTGCTTTCTTGAGATATACAAATGTCTTTTTTTCTTCTTTTTGAAGCTCTTCTGATTGATTTAGGGAGTATTGTGGCAGTAAATCTAGTAGTGGGTTGATTCACTTTTGATAGTGTATTTTCTGAGTACAATACACATGATGACATGGACAGCATTACTGCCACCCTTCACTGATATTTGGTGGCACAACTCTTGACAGTGACGACAGCCTGTAAACATTTATGGTAGTCATGTTTAAGTTTCTTACATCTGTCAGCTGGTAATGTCTCCCACTCTTCAATTGTGATTTCTTTGAGCTCATGAATGTTTCTGGTATTCTTTTTACTAATGCCAGATAACAGCTCTTTCCAAAGGTTCTCAACTGGATTGAGATCAGGACTCATTGCTGGCCATTTTCACAGAGTCCATTTGGTTCTCTGAAACTATAATTTTGTACTTTGGGATGTATGTCCTGGGTCATTGTGCTGTTATAGGTCCCAGACCTAGCTTTCTGAGCCTAAGAAGCACATTCCACTCAAAATACCCCTGGTATTCCTGTGACCTCATGATTCCTTGCATATGTTTCTGGCCTCCAGTTTATGATGCAGCAAAAGGAACCCATTATGGCATGTCCACCATATTTAACTGTGGGCAGAGTTTTGTTTTCCTTAGAACCCACATTTCTTCACTTTTAGATGTCTCAGTGGTCTATATTGGCAAAGAGGTCACGTTTGGTTTCCTCCATCCACACAACATTTTCACAGAAGGATTATGGTTTCTCAAAGAGACTTTGGGCAAAGATCAGGTGTGCATTTTTTAGGCCTGTGTTTCAGCAGTGGGGTTCTGCTCATTCCTTGGGCAATGATGTTCTTCTTTGTTAAATGCATGGCATATGGTGCAGGTTGAAACCATCACTCCAGATTGATGCAGGTATACCTTAGGCTCTTTGGATATTGTAAAGGTTTTTTGGCCACAGTCTGCACTAACTTTCAAAGACTTCTAGGAGTAATATACCTCTTCCCACCACATCCTGGGAGGTTCCTGAAAGTTCCATAAGTTGAGACATTCACTATAACATGGCATACTGTTAACACAGGAATCCTGAGATCCTTGGAGATGGCCTGGTATAAATTTGAAGTTTAATATTAGGTTGATAATGGCTTTTCAGATGATCTCAGCCAGCTATCTTGTCTTTACCATTGTGAAAACTGGAACTGTGAATGAATGTGGCCATTTTACACATTAGAGGCATCATTTATTGGTTGGTTCCAGTCATGTGAGTACTGACAGTAGATCGCATGTGCCTCTCATGTTACTGCAATGGGATAATGGTTCTTTTTATTTATTTATTTTATTTATTTATTTACAGTTTTATATACCACCTTTTCCTTCAATCACAACAGATGAAAATAGTTTATTAGGGTGACAATAATCATGTCCTGGCAACGTCACAGTTTTTGAAATCTCTCCGACTAATGTCTCATTTAATTGGTCTTGTTTTATTGGATTTTGTATGTGTCACATATCTGTGCAGATATCATCCCAAGCCATTTCACTGGGCACTTTTCTTTAGGAGATATGTGAAATTTAGGGGATGAACTAAAAGACTGCCAATATTGCAGACCACAACTGTACTCATGCTGAACAAGATGCTGCTAATCCACAAAAACTGTGATCATGACATTCACATAGCTCCTCCCCTGGCATCCATTATCAAGTTTGGGAGTGTCTGGAGTCTGGCATTGTGAGGACTGACCCTTAATTTCTGAGTCATAACTATACATTCATGAATAATTGACCACTGATAATTATTTGGATGGACACAGAGTCATTTTATGCACATTCCGACAACTCCCTGGCTGCTAGCAGGCCATCTTCAGGTACAGGACTTTCTGCAAAGATTCTTAGGACACACTTCTCATCCACAAAGTGACAATATGACTGTACTTTGCACAGCAGAAAATGTTTTCCATATCCTCAGCAAGTGCATAATGCAGCACATAATGTTTTAACTTTGCCTTCATTCCTGCTCATGTGTGTGTGGCCTTCCAGAAGATTTATCAGTGTGCAGACTTTGGCAATCATCCTGAACACATTAGTCATGGAGTGGGACACAACACAGGCATATATCTCCATACACTGGCTCTAATTTGGCATACATGACATGGCATTTCATGAGATACTGAATGACACTGCATCGCATACCCTCCTACTCACTCATGGCACTGCGATACCAAGGTATTGAAACTGCACACGGACAGCACATGATAGGTAGCAGACATATATCTGAATATGCAGGTTTGTCAAATGTACAATGAGTGCACATAAACTCCACATCAAATAATGTGTGTACACAACTGCACATTGCTCCTGTCAGGATGTAAGAGCAATCAGTTAGGTGCCTTGAGCCCAGCAATGCACAGTCTTACATGGTTCCTCTATGAACTGTGCATTTCAGACAACCAACAGTGATGCTTATGTTTCTTCACAGATGATGGAGCAACAAAATCATCACTCCAAAGGGAAAATGTAAGGAACACTCCCCACTCAATGGAACTATTGAGCCCCATAGGCTCTAAAGTATTCAGTTTGAAAATCCATCATTGTTCGAGTTGTAAAAGTACAGTGCCTCGATGCCACCATGAATATTATAGGGTATGTGATCAATTACCGCACACTGAATGTCAATAAAGTCATGACAACAATCCTGACAGTAACTAACCATTGGGGCATCTATTTTACCATTCAAAAAACAATGTTTATGTTCAGATAACCACACCTTCAACTGATGCATCGTCTTACCTATATAGAACTTCTTACATGGACATCGTGAGGTGTAGGCTACATAACTTGAGGAGCAAGTAGTAGCTGCATTCAAAGTAATTGTACGAGTCCCAATTACCACACTAGCTCCTTCCTCCATGATCTGACAACACTGGAGATGTCCACATTTCACATGGCCAGGTTTTAAAGTGACTCTAGTCTGCCGGACTGCAGAACACAGATAATCCTTTAAATTTCTCCCACATCGATATGCTATCCGTACTTTGCTTTCTCCAAAGCAGGAATGTGTGTGAAGCACAGACTACCTTTTTTTTTTACTGCTATCGCTATTTTATAAGATAACAATGAATATGATAAAACAAGTAACACAGTTTCCAGTGTCTAATCCTGTTGAAAGTGATTGATATGATGCAGAACCCAATAACCATTCTCGATGCTTATTCATAACACCATATACCACATCCTCTGATCTCAAACTTATCCTCCAATGTCCGTGCTTACCATTGGCAATCCATCACTGAAGAACAGATTCTCCTATATCTTAGAAAATGGGAAAAGGGTATTTATTTATTTATTTATTTACTGTCTCTTTTATACCGCGCTATTCGGCATCAGTGCGGTTTACATACAACAACTTACACATCTCAATAGCTGATTTGTGTTTACATTGAACAAGGTAATAGAACTTGGATAACAAGGGGTCAACTATGTACATCTGTTATGGCAAAATAGGTATCACCTCGCTGGACATAGTCATGTTTGGCTGTGTGGTAGGGCTTACTGAACTGAGTCGGCTAAGTGGTGGATGAGGATATTAAGGCGCTGTCTGAGGGTAATATTGGAGGAAGAGACGGTGCTTCAATGCCTTTCTAAACTGTGTTAGGTCATGGATTGCTCTATGCTGTGAGGTAGGGCATTCCAGCATCTTGGCGCACAGAATTTGAAGGCTCTGTTTACCGTTGAGCATGTGCATAGGGTTATTGATTTCGGGACTATCAGCCTATTAACTGCTGTAGATCTTCTGGACCTATTGGGGGGTCTGGATCAGCTCTGCCAGTGAAGTGGATGAGAGCCCGTTGACAGCCTTGAATGTCATCAGTAAGATTTTGTATGTGAGTCTGCCGTGTATTGGGAGCCAGAGTAGGTGCTTCAGGATGGGGGTAACGTGGTCTTTCCTGGATGCTCCATGGAGAACTCTTGCCGTGGTATTCATTGTTAGTTGCAGCGGGTTCAGCGTGGCTTGAGGGAGTCCATGCAGAATTGAGTTTGCATAATCCAGATGTGGTATGATTAGTGCCTGATAGATTGTCCTGAAGTTGCCTGGTGTTAGCAAGGATCTTAGGTACCTGAGAGATCAGATCTTGTGATACACCGCTCTCACCGTCTTGCCTATGTGCGTCTTCATGTCCAGGCGTCTTCATGTCCAGGCGCTAGTGTGACTCCCAGGTACCTGATCGTGGGTTTGGACTGGAGTTCTGCTTCATCGACGTTTAGAGAGGGCGGCGTGGAGAAGTTTTGATTCCTTGTAATGAACAGGACCTCTGTTTTCTTATGCTGAATTCTGAGGTTCTGGGTTTGTAGCCAGTTGGACACTGCGTTAAAGCAGTTTGTCAGTGGGGAGAGGTCAGGGTTCTCAGTCGAGAAAGGCACGTTTAGCAATATGTCATCCGCATATATCAGGCAGTTAACGTTGAAGGAATGGATCAGGTTACAGATGGGTTGCATGTATATGTTGAACATCAGGGCGGAGAGGGAGGAACCCTGCGGGACACCTTGCTTCTGGTGGAAAGGCTCCGATGATGTAGTCCCTGATCGTACATGCTGCCATCTGTCAGAGAGGTAGGACTTGCACCAGTCTAGTGTATTTGTCAGTGCTATTTCTCAGTTATGCAGGATAAAAACAGTTATATCTCAACAGAGTATTACAGTCCGTCAGTTTGGAGTACACTGAAGTAGCAAAGTCTGTTGCCGTTTTGGTCACTTGCACATTAGGTAATGTATGAAAGAGACATCACACTGCATCTCAAATAGAATAGCCATATTGCAGGAATTTGAGTAGAGCAAAAACTGATTTAAATCTTCTTTAGAGCTACCCCACAGCAGGAAGTTACCAGTCATGTAATGATACCAACAAATGATAGAAGTTTTAAAAGGGGAACTATAGACCCAACACTCTTCAAATTCTTCCATATACAAACTGGCTAAAGAGGGGGCAAATGTCACCCCCATTGCTGTTTCTGATATCTGTAGATAATACTGCTCTTGATACAAAAAATAATTTTTTCGCAGTGCAATCTCAGCCAAATTCATTAAAAAATGTGCTGACACCCGATGAAGTCTAATTCTATGATCTCAAACTTTACATAACACCTGCATAAGCTTCACATTGAGGAATTGATGTATACAAGCACAGGCATCTAATTTAACCAGCCATTGACTGGACATCTGATAGAACTTTAAAGATTTTCAAAAACCATGTAGTATCTTTAATGTAAGATTTAATCTTAGGGACATCAAAGCACAAAAACTCATCCAAATACTTTCCAACACATTCTGAGAGTGAGACATTACTTGATAAAAATGGCCTTCCTGGTGGATTTTACTAAAGTCTTTTGGACATCAAAGGAATTTTGAAGTGAATACTTTAGAGCCTATTGGGCTCAATAGTTTGATCTAGTGGGGAGTGTTCCTTTAATTTTCCCTTTGGAGTGATGATTTTGGGATGGTCTTTTCTCCCTTTGGCTTTTGATTGGTTCTTGAGGGTGTTTCAAAAGCTATTTAAAAAACCTTGATGACATCAGATGCCAGAGCCAGGGTCTGGATAGCCTACTTGATTACTTTGTTGAAGCAGCCCCATATGAAGCAGTGATTGCAAAACGAAGGTCATCATAGGGCATGTATAATGGTGATCTCCAGAGAATCTTTAAAGATAAGTGTTTGAGAATGAATAGCTATGTGCTGAGGTTTGTATGAGGGTGTTGTGTAGTATTCTCATTGTGGTGTTATTTAATATAGTTTTTCTACTCTGAGAACTATATTGGCCTCCTTTCCCTCTTACTTTGATTTAAATTCCTAACAAAAATGTTCATTGCCCTTAAAATATCCATTTTTAGTTTTGCCCACTGTTTTTCTACATCCCACAGATTTTCCATCAAGCCAATGACTCCTTTTGGTATTCTCTCATCTTGACAAGTCAACCATTCTGAAGTCTAGGAACCTCACTTTTTTATTTTTATTTTATACTTTTATTGAATCTATCCATACATTCAAGAAACAGAATGAAAGCAATTTGGCAAAAACAAAAACATTATACAATTATAAACTAATATTACAAGAAAATTACCAATTGCCAAGGTTAGCCCACAAAAATTAAAAGGAGGAGGCAACAGGAAAAATATACAATACTACATAGTAGGAAAATAAAATTTAACATGGCAATGTGAGACTTATGCGTCAGCCGTATGAGAGGCAGAAACAGCAGCAGGTTCTTCCCTAGCCACTAGAAACTCCAGCAGCTGGCGGGGCTCAAAAAACAATACAATTTTTCTTTATAGGAAACATGACATCTAGCAGGAAATTTCAACAAAAAAGTTCCGCCGAGGGAGAGTACCCAGGGCTTAATCCCCAGGAATTATTTTCTTCTTAGTTGGGTATCCCAGCGAGATCAGGAAAAATGCAGACGTGAGAGCCCAGAAACTGCTCACTGAAATTTCTAAAATAAGATTGCAAAATTAACACTTTATTGGATTCAAGAGCTAAAGTAATGAGGACAGTAGAACTAGCGGTGACCAACTCCACAGTACTCTTCAGAAAACCCATAAGGTCTCCGGGGAGTCCCGGAGTCCCACCACTATCTCCCTGGTCCCCCTGGCCCACAGACAATATTGAGCCCTAGTTAATGGTGGCAGGTCCTCCCTGGGAAGCCTCAAGACCTCCTGGAAGTGCCTACGAACCATTTCCATGGGTGACTGCAATTGGGACCTAGGGAAATTAATCAGTCTTAAATTGCTCTTCTGGACTTGATTCTCGAGGTATTCCATTCTCCTAGAAGTCACACTCTGATCTTTAATGTGGGCACTCTGGAGACCCGTAAGTTGCTCAAGTTCTCCATTCAACTGGGCCAACCTCCCCTCCTGCTCCTTTTGAACTCTTGAAACCTCTTGAAACTCTTTACGCAAGAAATTAGTTTCAGTACTTACAAACGCTTCAATAGTCCCAAGAGAGGAGTTCATGGTTGAAATTGCATCCCACAGCACCTCCAACATGACTTTTGGGGGCCTCACCAACACACCAGCACCTGTGTTGACCAATGGGTTAATCACACCCTGTATAAGGCTGCCCTCCAATAGTGAAACAGCCTCAGATACCTCAATTTCTCCAGGGACCCCACACGGACAAGCAAAGCCAATACCGGAGCCCTCTTCACCTCCCTGTACCAGCGTGCTGGTCTTCACGCCGGAGGGAAGAACTTCACGATCAGCCACTACACTTCGGGGGCATGACGGAGGGGGGGGGCCCGCTTCTCAGGGGATAGCAATATCCCTGATGAGCTCAGATCAGGGAAACAAGCTGAACCTGCCGAAGATGCTGCTCCCACTCCCAAAACGGCAAAGCCACACATCGGCAGTGTTTTCTGAATGGCGCAGTTGGAAAAAGCTTCACCCGAGGGTAGGGAAGCTTGCTTACTGTTTCTTCTCCCCATACACACCAGCCAGCAGCAAGAAACGCTGAAACTGCACACCGCCAAGAAGCCCGCTCACCAGAAGCAGATCACCGCCGCCATCTTGCCCCCTCCAGGAACCTCACTTTTGAATGAGCCATCTCCATCCATTTCCTCATACTGAACCAAACCATCTGGTGATCGCTTTATGCCAGATGATCATACACTATAACATTATAAAGAATTTCTCATTTGTAAGAACCTCTTTAGCAATGTGTTGGAACCATTTTTCTGTACTAACAGTTTGAAAATTGTATGATAAAAAGTTTGGAAACTTGAAAGAGCAATGTAGGTTTTTTACACCAGTGATGAAAACTACTCAAAATTTATACTGAAATATCTGGCTAGGAGTGTGATGTCATAGAAACGGAGAAACATGATGGCAGAAAAAGACCATATGGCCTATCTAGTCTGCCCTTCCATATCAACTACAATAGTGCCATTTTTTTCCTTTCGAGATCCTCTGTGTTTGTCCCATGCTTTCTTGAATTCAGATACTATCCTCATCTCTACCATCTCCACTGGGAGACTATTCCATGCATTTATCACTCATGCCGTAAAGAAATATTTCCGCATATTACTCCTTAGTCTATCTTCTTTCACCCTGATCCTATGTTCCCTCGTAGCAGAGCTTGCTTTCAATTGAAAAAGGCATGTATGCCACGGAGGTAATCAAACGTCTCTATCATTTCTCCTCTTTCTTGCCTTTTCTCTAACATCTACATTTTGAGATCTTAATATGCTTAATATGTAGATATATTAAATCTGTCCCCATATGCTTTATAATGAAGACCACTAACCATTTTAGTAGCCACCCTCTGCACTGAATCCATACTGTATATTCTTTTGAAGGTGCAGTCTCCAAAACTGCACATAAAACTCCAAATGAGATCACACCAAAGACTTATACAGAAGCACTATCACCTTTTTTTTCCTGCTGGCCTTTCCTCTCCCTATGCACCAAAACATCCTTCTGGCTTTAGCCGTCACCTTTGCTACCTGTTTAGCTACTTTAAGATCATCAGAAACAATCATACCAAGGCCCTGTTCTTCTTTTGTGGACAAAAGTACTTCTCCCCTTACACTGTACTGCTCCCGTGGATTTTTGCAGCCCTAATATATAAAAATGGGCAAGTCACTTAACCCTCCACTGCCTCGGAAGAAAGGTCTGGCAATCTACTTCCGGTGACACTGCCAAGAAAACCCAGGAGCTTCTGGGTCGCCAGGAGTCAGGACTGACTCAAAGGCACACATTGCATTGCAATATATAAAAGATATGTCCAGTAGGACTGTCTTGCTATAATGCGACTATGAAAGTTCTATTGTATTTTTGTGTTAACCCACCCCCACCTGGAAAGTGACTGTTTTGAATTTATTGTTGAGGGCTTCGTTCCTTGAGTTTGGTTTTGATATCCCAAAGGTAGGCAGATTCTATGATAGAAACCTCAGATTGTCTGCACTTCAAGCAAGGTAATTCTATGGCTTTTAATACAAATTCTCTACCTTTCTTTTATGAGAACATTTTTTACTGTTTATTTATTGTTTATTTATTTATTTATTACAAATTCCTATATACCGCGCTATTTAGTATCAGTGCGGTTTACATTGTAACAACATTTTACATTAGAACAAGATCTTTTGCTTACATTATAACAGGGATTGTAACTTGGAAGTAACAGGGTAACAAAACAAACACTCAAGCCACTACAGCTGGCACAAAACACGGCTGCACGCATAATATCTGGATCGTCAAGACAGGAGCACATCACACCCATTCTGAAAGAGCTACACTGGTTACCAATAATTTCACGCATCAAATATAAAACAATCATAAACATATTCAAGATCAAGCAACACACCTCAGCAAACAGCCTGATCTCTCTCATTCAGACAGATACCAGCACACGACCAAGAAGAAAAAGAACCTCCAACTGAGACATCTCCTCTAATGACTTCAGAAAAGCACGAAAGGACACTACAGAAAGGGCACTCTCTCTTGCTGCGCCAACAATCTGGAACACCCTCCCAGACGATCTTAGATCAACATTGGACCTCAAGGACTTTCGCAAACAGCTGAAGACAACGCTGTTCATAGAACACTATGGACAAGTTACATAATCAATTCATATACCAGGAATGACCAACTTCTTACCCTCAGACACATGGACAAAGAATGTATATCGGCACTTGTTGTTTCTTAACAGTAAACATATAGAAGATTGTATTATAGCACATGTTGTATAATAGCACACAATGTACATAGCTCAATATATTCTAATACACAACACATCATAATCTCAAACTACGTTTTAACCCTCACTGCATGATTACACCATCACCTCTTTTGATTGTTTTGCTGTTATACCGCTTTGATTGTAAGATAAGGCAGAATAGAAATACTATTAAATAAATAAATAAACTATATACAGTTCAAACAAAGGCGCTTATAAATTATTTAAGTTATATTATGTGATAGAGTCGTAATGTAGTCATGCTGATTGTGAATGTTCCTAATGGTAAGTTTCTTTTGTAAATCACTGGGTGTTATGTTGTTGGTACGTCAGATGCTGTGTGGGTGAGATGAGGTGTTTGATGTGAATGTATTAGGTTAGTGTGGGTAAAATAAAGGCAGAACAAGTGATGTTTAATAGCTTTTCTGAATTGCGAGAGATCAGCAATTGATCTTATATGAGGTGGGAGATTGTTCCAGCACTTAGGATCATATAGTGTAAATGTTCTGTTTTTAGTTGTTTGGGTACATTTAGTGGACTCAGGTGGTATAGATAGCGTATTGCTAGTTGTTGACCTTCTCAGCCTGTTAGTAGGGGTACTGGTCAGGAGTGAAGAGAGGGATGTGGAAGATATCCAGTTAATTGCTTTAAATGACAGGATTAACGCCTTGTAGGTGATTCGGCATTGTACTGGTAGCCAGTGTAGATCCATCATCATCACTATCATTAAAATCATCTCTAATACCTGAAGATTGGAGGATCGCCAATGTAACAACAATTTTTAAAAAGGGTTCCAGGGGTGATCCGGGAAACTACAGACCGGTGAGCCTGACGTCAATACCGGGAAAAATGATAGAAACCATCATAAAGAATAAAATTACTCAGCATGTAGATAGTCATGAACTAATGAGAGACAGCCAACATGGCTTTAGACAAGGAAGATCTTGTCTTACTAATCTGTTATGTTTTTTTTGAAGGAGTGAATAATCAGGTGGACAAAGGTGAGTCGGTTGATATTGTGTATCTGGACTTTCAGAAAGCCTTTGACAAGGTCCCTCATGAGAGACTTTTGGCAAAACTAAAGAGTCATGGGATAGGAGGCAGTGTACTATTGTGGATCAGGAACTGGTTAAAAGATAGAAAGCAGAGGGTAGGGCTAAATGGCCAATTTTCCCAATGGAGAAAGGTGAATAGTGGTGTACCCCAGGGATCTGTGCTGGGTCCGCTGCTTTTTGACATATTCATAAATGACCTGGAAAGTGGAATAACGAGTGAGGTTATCAAATTTGCAGATGACACAAAACTATTTAAAGTTGTTAAAACCCAAGAGGATTGTGGAAAATTGCAAGAGGATCATGATAAATTGGAAGACTGGGCATCAAAATGGCAGATGAAATTTAATGTGGACAAGTGCAAGGTTATGCACCTAGGGAAGAACAACCCAAAACTATGGTTACACGATGCAAGGTTCCACATTAGGAACCACCACCCAGGAAAAAGATTTAGGCGTCATTGTGGATACCATGTTAAAACCCTCGGCCCAGTGTGCAGCGGCAGCCAAGAGAGCAAATAGAATGCTAGGTATGATAAGGAAAGGAATGGAAAATAAAACAAAGGATATTATAATGCCTCTATTTCGTTCCATGGTGAGACCGCACCTTGAATATTGTGTGCAATTCTGGTCGCCGTATCTTAAAAAGGATATAGAGTTATTAGAAAAGGTTCAGAGAAGAGACACCAAAATGGTAAAGGGGATGGAAGGATACTCCTATGAAGAAAGGCTAAAAAGGTTAGGGCTCTTTAACCTGGAAAAGAGACGGCTGAGGGGAGATATGATAGAAGTCTATAAATTAATGAGTGGAGTGGAACGGGTAAACGTAGATCGATTGTTTACCTTATCAGAATATAGAAAGACTAGGGGACATGCAATGAAGCTACAGGGTAAATTATTTAAGACTAATAAAAGAAAATATTTTTTCACTCAACGTGTAATCAAACTCTGGAATTTGTTACCGGAGGATGTAGTAAAGGCTGTTAGTGTAGCTCGGTTTAAAAAAGGTTTGGACAAGTTCCTGGAGGAAAGATCCATAAGCCATTATTAAGAAGGGACCCAGGATATCAATGCTTGAACCAATACAAGCATTGTGGAACCTGTGTCCCTTGGGGAAACTGCTAGGTACATATGACCTAGATTGGCCACTGTTGGAAACAGAATACTGGGCTTGATGGACCTTGGTCTGACCCAGTATGGCATATCTTATGTTCTTATGTTCTTATCAGTATGGGAGTTATGTGGTCTTTTCTGGAGATGCCACAGCGAATGCGGGCTGCTGTGTTCATCGCCATTTGAAGAGGATTGAGAGTGCTCTTGGGGAGTCCATGTAGGATGATGTTGGCATAATCAAAGTGTGGCATTACAAGTGTCTGGAATATTGTTCTGAAGTCATCTGGGGCTAGTAGAGGTCTTAGATGTCATAGTATCCGTATTTTGTTGTAAATGGATTTAGTGGTATTCTTTATATGCTCTTTAAAGTTGAGCTGCTGGTCTGTTGTAATCTCCAGATATCGTATTACAGACTTGCATGGGAGCTCAGCGTCACAAACTTTCAATGAAGCAGGGGGAGAGAAATCTTTGGGGCATGTTTACTAAAACCCCGCTAATGTGCGGGCCACGGTAGTGTGCGGATGCCATAAGAGGAGTGGGCGTTCCGTCCTGAAAAAGAAAAGCCGTGATTGACATATGCGCTAAGGTGCGTGGCGCCCATGTGCGCCCCGCAAATTAGCGCATGAGGAAGCTGCGCGGGAGGCATAAGTGGCGCGTTGATGTGCAAGCAGAAGAGCAGAGCCACAGCACAATGGTGAAGACACTTACCAATGGTGCAAAGATCAGGGGTTCAATCCCCCACAGTGCCCAATGAAAACAGCTGGCTGAGGCATTACTTTATGAGCCAGTGTAATAGTGGGTGGCATAAGGGGGCACGCTATTGCTTTAGCAGGCATTTTAATATTGGGCGGCATAAGGCAGCGCGCTGATGTGCAAGCACAGGAATAGAACCACAGCTCAATGGTTAAGACACTAACCAATGGTGCAGGGATCTGGGGTTTAATTCCCCACAGTGCCCAATGAACAAGGCTGGCTGAGGCATTGCCTATTATGGGGAAGATTGCCTTAGGAGGCATTTTATTTTTATGTTAATTATCACTACTAGCAAACGCACTCTCAAAGCGTGTTAACATAAGGCGCCCCATAAGGCACATTTTAAAGTGCACTGTCCGCCAAGGCACCCTAGAATGTTGCTTATAGGGCGCTTTATAGGGTGCCGTATGAGGTACCGCAAGGTCAGAGTAGTGTTTTTGATGGCAGCACTGTGCAGTTTAAGGAATGAAAAGCATAAGTAGGTGCGCTGACATGCAAGGAGGAGCAGCAGTGGAGCACAATGGTTAAGGCACTGACTGCTGATACAGGGGTCATGAGTTTGCTCCCCAGGGTGCCTAATATGTAAGGCTGGCTGAGGCATCAGCTTTGCACTGTATGTTTTGTTTCCTGCAGCACGTTATTCTTATTTTAGTAATTGCTGCCAGCAAACACGCCCTCACGTGCCGTAATTGAAGGTGCCGTAGAAGGCACCCTATAAGGCACTCCATAGGGCACATTATAAAGTGCACTGTCCGCCACGGCACCCTAAAATGTCCCCTATAGGGCACCCTATAAGTTGCATCACAGGATAATGTATAGTGCACCTTATATGGACAGGAACCATCAGGTGCCCTATAGGGCGCCCTATAAAGCGCCCTCAGAGGCACCTTATGGGTACAGTACGCTGAGGGTGGTTGTGCTGGCAGCAAAAATGTACATTAAAAAGAGATAATGCTTTGGGCAGCCCTATCAAATAGCCCCACTGTGGGTTTGAACCCATGACCTCTTGCTTCACAGGCAGTGAAGTAACCATTGGGCTACAGCTCTATTGCTGCTAGCAAGCCTCTGGCTGGCTGCAGAGAGCCTGCACGTCACCACACAGACAGTCTGATGTGGTCACTAGGATAGAATTAGCCCACCCGTACCCATGATGCACTGCATATGCAAATCAGCTGTCCACAGATAAACAAAAGATGGGGTATGCACCCCCACAGCACCTCGTCCTGGTAGGGGGTACTGACCGTGTGTTTTACTGGCACAGAGTAGCTACACACCGTCACATTGTGCGGGTACTGTGCTCACCCTGAGGGTGCGGTGAGGCGCCCAGCACCAGGTCCACAGCACCTTCCATGGCTGAAAGAGGCCATGCCGGAGGTCCAAAGCAGTGTTAATGTGTGTGAGAGGTAGTTTCTGCAGAAACACCTTGGATATCTCTGTCTATCTCAGTCAGGTGTATTCCCTATGGACTCCTAGGAGGATTATGTACCGCCCCACCCTCCTCCTCCAGGGCTGTGGGTGGAAAACAGGGTCTCACATCAAAATATCCACATTATACCTCCCTACAACGGTGGCAGTAGAGGACCATCAACCCCAGTCCTGCTGGGGAAAAGACACCCTTCAGAGCAGTCAATGCAGCTCTGTACATGGCCATAACACAATAGCAGACAGACATTAGGCCTGTATATGCTAAGATGCACCCCACCACTATCTGATATTCTCCTGCAGCAAGCCTTCAGCCACTGCACTCTGCAAGGCACTCCATCAAGACACATACCAGCTGCAAACAGTCTGCTAGTTAGTCCATAGTGCATGTTCCTGGTGGAAATTGATGCACCCAGAACTGGGATGGCAGCACACACAACAAGCAGATAAGTCAGTGACTGGGCCCCAAAAGGAAACCCATAAATATCACATGAGAGAAATACTATACAGCACTATGGGGGTGCCTAGCCATGCTGTGGTCACTGCACAGTCAGGGTGAGAGTGATCTCCCAGCAGGACATACTGAGGTCACCCTGTCTGTGTAGGTGGTGGCCGGGCACTAACATGTCCCAGTCAGTGCCCTATGCCGTGTGCAGATGCACCCTGGCCAGGCCACCCTGTCCTGGCTATACCCATGGTACCTTGCTCCTCATTATGCACATTGGCAGCACAATACTGGCAACAGTGCTGGCAGTGTGGGCTGTGGAAGGTGTTTGCAGCCACCACACACTGGATAGACAGACAGACACCCCCACACCTATGCCAGCATTGTGTTACTATAGAGGGGTTCAGCAGCCATACCCACCACACCAGTCCTGGGCACAGAACAGGCATGGATATGGTACGCAATACTGTTGGGGGTCACTCCCCAGGGTGGTAAACACTGTCAGAGACCAGACCTGAAGCACACACCGCAGACATCAGAATGATTGTTATGATGGAGCTCAATCAGCAAACTGTGCTTAATGTAGGAATTGCTATCTGCCAGTAATCATAGGAAATGTTTGATAACTGTGTACCGTATACCCAGGTGTAGGGTGGCATTGCTAAGGTATGCAAGTGCTAGTATTGGGAGATGCAGGCAGGGCCCAGTGTCCTGCCTCTCCAGGAGGTTCCCAACTCCAGTCCTGGTGTGCCAAGCACTGTTCGGGTTTTCATGCTGTCCCTCATGAACATGCATGAGCTACATCTGCATACCATGGGGGTGGTGCATAGATATGCAGCACAGGCATCTTTATTAGAGGCAGCATGGAACCTGAATGGTGTTTGGCCCTCCAGGACTGCATTTGGGAGACTCTGCTCTAGGTAATGTGCCTGTTTATGGTGTATGTGCTCGGTGGGGTAAAATATAGGCGTATTAACCATGCGTATGTTCTCAGAAATAAAGGTTTGTCCTTACTATCACCGTTTAGTAGTGGGAAAAATATGTGGACTGGATTGGCAGTAACCCCAGCTGGGCTTTGAACCTGTGACCTTTTGGTTTTGCACACACTGTGTGCACTGCACCACCGTGTTGCCACAGATATGCTGCATTCCCTGGGGAGTCCATGACTGTACATCCGACAGAGACTGTTGCAGTGGACGGTGCCAGCCTGCACAGGCCTAGGCCACTGTCTGCTGTGGCTAGCAGCCACTGCCCCCTCCACCACCTGTATCCTTCCGGCAACATGCTGACATGTCCTCATCTTGGGAAAAGCATATGACCTGATTGAGTTGTGGCACTCCAGGACTGCATTTGAGGGACTCGGCTGTAGGTAATGCCCATTGTTATGGTGTGTGTGCGGTGTAAGGTACAATAGAGGTGTTTGAACCATGCTTATGTTCTCTGCAATAAAGGAGTGTCTTTACTATCTCTGTTTAGTGGTGGGTAAAATATGGGGATTGGGTTGGCAGGAGCCCCAGCTGGGATTTGAACCTGTGGCCCTTTGGTCCTACAGGCACTGGCTGTGTCTGCTGCACCACACTGTGGCAATAGAAACAGTGCAGTCCCTGGAGATAGGAAACCTGGCCGAAAGGGTCAGAAACCCTGCTCTGCAAAGTTTTACTGTGGGCTCGTTCACCTTGTATGGAGACAAAAGGGCAAATAAACCTCAAAAATGACCTCTGATAAAGGGAAATAAAACATAACCAAGCTGGGCAACAGTGATATCAATGGGCAACATTAAAAAACACTCCCCGGAAAGCTCCAAAAAAATGAAATGATTTTTGGAGGGGTCTACGGAGCGTAGACCCTTCCAAAAATCATTTCTTTTTTTGGAGCTTTCCTGGGAGTGTTTTTTAATGTTGCCCATTGATATCACTATTAGCCAGCTGGATTATAATTTTTAGGAATTTTGTTGTGGTCATTTTCAGTTTTTATTTGCTATTTTGTTCTCTGCACATGTATCACACTGCTCACGTTTATAGGTTTCCCCGGTTTTGCTGTACATTGCTGACGGAAATGGTTTCTCTTCCCTTTAAATCGGCTCTAACGCGAGGTTTTCACTCGCGGTATTTTTTTTGTTGAATTTCAGCCCTGCTCCTGTGCGGGGAGCCTCTCCCCTCCCACTCTCCACCCATTGACCCCGTCCCCCCGTCCCTCGGGAGCCTTCCTCCGCCCTCGGAATGCCTTTCCACGCCTCTATCGCACTTCAGCGCGCCGCGCACTTGTGCATGTGGTGCGCACATGTGCGGGGCACTAAAAACGCACTGTTAGCGTGCGCTAATGTACCTTAGTGCACGCTCAAGTGCGCCCCGCACAATTGCGCGGTTTAGTAAACATACCCCTTTGTTCCTGGTTATGAAAAGGACTTCAGTTTTTTTAAAGTTTATGCGAAGATTTTGGGACAGGAGCCAATCAGTAATTGCATTGAAGCATTCAATAAGTGGAACAAGGTTTGGCTGCTTGATTTTAATTGGAGCGAAAATCAGTACATCATCCGCATAGATCAGACTGGAGATGTTAAAAGAACGGATGATATCACAAATAGGTTGCATATAAATGTTAAAGAGTAGAGCCCAAAGGGATGATCCTTGGGGTACTCCTTGTTGCTGATGGAATGGTTCCGATGTTGAGGAGCCTATCCATACTTGTTGCCAGCGGTTTATGAGATAGGATTTGCACCATTCCCAGGCAAGGCCATGAATTCCCTTTTCCTGGAGGCTCGAGAGGAGTTGTACATGGTTAACAGAATCAAATGCAGCCGCTATATCAAGAAATTTGAGCACGAACCCATTCTCAATTTTGTCAATACCTCTGGACAATGTATTGATGAGTATGGTGAGTAGAGTCTCTATACCATGTGACTCACGGAATCCATGCTGACAAGGATCAAGAGGGGCTGATATATCAATGTGTTGTTGTAGTTGAATTTGAACCACCTTCTCTATGAGTTTGGCTAGATAGGGTATACTTGAAATTGGGCGGTATGAGTCTGTCTTTGCTGGGTCAAGTTTGTTGCTTTTCAGGAGAGGGTGTATGGAAGTTTGTTTCAGGGTTTCTGGGAATGTTCCTGTTGTGAAGGAGAGTTCCATGATGTAGACTAGAGTTGAGCTAAGTTCTACATGCATCGATCTGATCCAATGGGCAGGACAAGGATCATTCGGCGCCGCAGTGGTGTTGATGGTGGCAATAAGGTCAGCAATGTATTCTCTGTCAGAGAGATGAATTTTGTTAATGGTTGATGTATCTGGGGGAAGAAGCATGGTGTGGAGCTTTGTGTAAAGTTTGTTTTATAATTTTAGATTGTAGGTACTCGGCAAAGGACTGGGGTTGGATAGAAACTGTTTGATTGGAGGAAGGTGTCTTGGTTAGAGCTTTAGCAATGCTAAAGAGGTCACGTGGTTTATTTAATGATCTAAGGAGGGTATCCGTGTGGTGCTCTCTCATTTTTTTGTAAATTTTCTCACGGTGTTGCTTCAGGGTGTTCTCATAAGCTGATTTGTCAGATGTGGATCGAGATTTGCGCCATTTTCTTTCTTGCCTTCTTAGAAGCTGAAGCGATGCACGTAATTCAGCAGAGAACCAAGGGGCTGTTTTTCTGCTTTGTGGTTGTTTGTTGGATGCTGGTGATTTTTTGGATGAAGGTAGATGTGAGCAAGAGATAAGGGTGGAGTTCCATCTATGGATCATTTCATCAAGGTTCTGCGCTGGTTGACGGAGTGCTGGAAGAGTGCTGCTGAGGAAGTCATCTCTGTCCAGGGATTTGAAACAAGTTTTTGCTCCTGAAGAGGTTGAGATTGCTTAGTTGGTTGAAGTTTGGGTATGGTGGTATGGGATTTGGAAGGAGATTACATTGTGGTCTGACCATGGAACTGGAGTGGATGATAGGAAGATATTCTTGATTAATTCAGATTGAGGGGAAAAGATAAGGTCCAGGGCATTACCCTTGAGGTGTGTTGGAGAGTTCACCAGCTGGGTATAACCAAGGTCCTTCATAGTATCGCAGAATGTATCAGAGTAGGTAGGCTGCAATGAGGCGAGGTTAAAATCTCCAATCAGCCAATTAGGTTTGCTTGGGCTTCCAGGGTTACAGGCAAGGTCTATAATGTTGGATAGATCTTCTGGAGGTGAAGAAGGAGCTCTGTAAATGAGATTTATGTTGATATATTTGTTAGCGATAGATAATGTGTCCATGTGCAGGATACTCATTGAGGCTAGTGATTGGAGCTGGAGATTACTTTTTGAAAGGATGAGGACGACTCCTCCTCCTTTCCGGTTGCTTTTATGACAAGCGTGCATCACATAGCCGTGGGGGATGAGTTGATTTATGATGACGGTATCTGTGTCTGATAGCCAGGTTTCTGTGACCATGAGGATATCAAGGTTCTGAGTGGTGATAAGGTCTGTGATGGCTGGCCATTTTTTTTTGAATTGATCGTGAGTTGATGAGAGCACATTTTAGGTTGTCTTGTAAAAGGCTCCGGACTAAAGGAGTTATTAATGGAAATATATAGTAAGTGTGAATGCCTGATATGATGTGTATGTGGTTGTGTGTGGTGGGAATTGCTACTGTTTCTCCTTCCCAGACTATGCAGGATAGGGATATAGTTATGGGTGGGTGATAAGGCTGAAGTATTTTGAATGGTGTCAGCTAAGAGGTAAAAGCTAAATATAGCAAATAAGGAGATGGCCATGTTAGGGTGACAGGCTAGTAACAATAGTATATTAATTCAAATCACAATGGTAAGTTATTGGCAACAGTACAATGGTGACTGGCAATGATAAGGCTACTGACAACAGTATAGTGATATAAAAGCACTGGTAAGTTACTGGCAACAGTACAATGGTGACTAGTCACTAATAAGGCTACTGGCAACAGTATAGTGATATAAAAGCAGTGGTAAGTTACTGGCAACAGTACAATGGTGACTAGGCACTAATAAGGCTACTGGCAACAGTATAGTGATATAAAAGCAGTGGTAAGTTACTGGTAACAGTACAATTGGTGACTAGCACTAATAAGGCTACTGGCAACAGTATAGTGATTAAGTAGCAATGGTAAATTACTAGCAACAGTACAATGGTGACTGGCAACGATAAGGCTACTAGCAACAGTATAGTGATTAAGTAGCAATGATATGCGGTGGCTATACTTGCGAGGCTATACTTGCAACAAGCAGAAGGGGAGGACAATTATCTGAAGAGAGATGTCGGTTCAGGTCCCTGTCGCGTGGTGTCTGTTTGCTGGCGTTGGGCTGTGGATTTATTTTTGTAGCAGTTTAGAAAAGGGGATTTTTCTGTTTTTAGCCAAAGATTTACTGCTGCTATTTTTTTACTCTACTCTTCAGGTTCAAAGAGGAAGGCAAATTCTCTAAAGTCACTGCACTACTGGGTGTTAGTTTCCTCCTTTTCCACCCGACCTCCCACCAAACTCATGATGCAAGTCTTGCTATATACATGTAGAGAAACTTACCAATTAGCTTGTGATTAAGACAAGAGTGTGGAAGAAGTGGAAAGGAAAAACCTAGGAAGCAAATAGTATCACATTTGGATATCTGTTAAAAGTTAACAATTAATTATATCTATAGGAACTTTGCATATGCAAATCTCCAAAGGGAGCACATCAGACTATTCACCTCAAACACATATCAGATTTTAGTAGCTTAAAGTGATAAGAAACGTTTCCATACTCAAATAACAGGTGATCGAGCAAGCAGGACTACACACAGGGAATCAGAGCACAGGAGTTAGATCTCACATAAGAGGCTAGCTGCTTTTTATTTTAAAGGATGGCTGTGGAAAATTTAGGAACTTTGGTAGGTCTTTTTCTCATTGCCTTCAACATGTGCCAAAGCTCCAGTAATTTACCTATGACTGGAAAAAAAAACATATTGCCGAAGATATTTCCCCTGTTACAGCTTCTGCTTCTGTCCAGATGGACAGTTTGATCCCAGGTGAGGGACTGGTTCCATGCACAAGATGTCTGCATGCTGACTCCCTCATTAAACAAGTGGAGGAGCTGAGAGAAGAGGTGGGAAAACTGAGAAACATTTGTGGCAGCAAGAAGTATATTGAAATGCTTCTTGAGGTGTCTAAGCTCTCCAAAAGAAGAGAAGATAGTTTGGTACAGAAAGAAAAGAGCAGGGCATGGGTCACCAGATCCTGCAGAAATAGCACCTCATCTCCAACTCCACCATCCCTCAAATTGAGGAACCAGTATGTAACCCTGGTAGTAGAGGAAGCAGGAATATCACAGGAACGGGAAGAACCAGAGCTCAAATGTTCCAAAGTTCCTGAATCAGTGACCACATGGAAGAAAAGGGTAATGCTGGTTGGTGACTGTCTTCTGACAAGTACTGAGACATCCATATACCAACAGACTTGATGTCCCAGGAGGTGTGCTGCTTTCCAGGTGCCAAAATCCAAGATGTTACAGAGAGATTGCTGACTCATCAAATCTATATTTGATGATGCTCATCCGTGTTGGCAAAAATGAAACTGCTAGTTATCCCTTTCAGCATATCAATATTGACTTCATGGCTCTGGGAGAGAGGATGAAGCAGATAGTTTACAGGTAGTGCTCTCCTCAATCCTCTCTGTTGAGGGTAAAGGAAGAGGCAGAGAAGTTCTTATCCTGGAGATGAATGCATGGCTGAGTGTAGTGTAATCAGAATATTTTGGTTTCCTGGACTATGGGATGATTTTTCAAGGACTGCTGAGTAGAGATGTTGTCTACATATCAAAGAAGGTTCAAATTGTCATCCACAGCAAATGACTGACCTATTGAAGAGAACTAGATTTGTTGGGGGTGAGTGAAGAAAAACCTTCTGGTGAAAAAAGTATATATGATTTACTCACCACAAAGTTCATGCTACCTGGCCTGTAGTTCCCAACCTCATCTTTTATTTATTTATTTTATTTATTTAGTGTACACTTATATCCCGCTACTTCCAGCGATCAGCAGCGGTTTGCTATACATAACAGTATGGTTGTACAGGCCATGGATTAAAAACATACATAATGATTCAGTACAGGACACAAACATTCAGATTATAGGTTTACACTTGATTGCAAGACATTGACATTGATTGCAAGACATTGATTTCACAAGACATTGACATTGATTGCAAGACATTGAATTCATCCTTACTTCCTATTTTATGTAGAGGGACCACTTGCACTCTTCTCCCAGTTGGGAACTACAGGCCACATAGCATGACCTCTATGGTGAGAAAATGAATAGCAATGCTGCTGAAACAGAGGATAATGAGGTTTAAAGAATCCAGTGGACTTGAGGATTCAAGGTAGCATGGCTTTACTGCAGGCAGGTCTTGTCAGACAAATTTCATTAATTTCTTTGACTGAGTGACCACAGAGTTGGAACAATGGAGAGTGCTAGATGTGGTGTACTTGGATTTGATGCTATTCCACACAGGTGACTTATATATAAAGTGAGCACTCTAAAGATGGACCCTAAAGTGACTGACAGGATTAGAAATTGTTTGAATAGGAGGAGACAATGGACACAGGTAAATGGAGCTCTCTCTGAAGAGACAGTTATTAGAAGTGGTGTTCCACAGTAATCTGTTTTTGTAAGTGATATTGTGGAAGGGCTGTTGGGTAAAGTTTGCCTCTTTGTGTATGATACCTAAATCTGCAATAGGTTAGACATCCAGGAAGGGGTAGATAATATGAGGAGAGATCTAGTGAAGCATGATGAATAGTTGAGAATTTGGCAGCTGAGATTTAATGCAAAATAATACAGGGATATGGATTTGGGTTACAAAAATCCAAGTGAGTGGTACAGTATAAGGGTAGTACTTCTGTCCACAAAAGAAGAGTGGGACCTGGGGGTGATTTTCTGATGATCTTAAGGTAGCTAAAGAGGTAGAAAAGACGACAGCGAATGGCAAATATTATAAGGGGTTAGGCATTTCTGTCTATGAAAAAAGAACAGGACCTGGGTGTGATTGTTTTAGATGATCTTAAGGTGGCTAAACAGGTAGAAAATGTTACTGTAGAAGCCAAAAGGATGCTTGGGTGCACAGGGAGAGGAATGGCCAGCAGGAAGTAGGAGGTGATAGTGCCTCTGTATAAGTCTTTAGTGATACCTCATTTGCATTATTGTGTGCAGTTCTGGATACCACACCTTCAAAAGAATATAAACAGGATGGAATCGGTGCAGAGGGTGGCTACACAAATGGTCAGTGGTCTTCATCATAAGGCATATGGGAATAAACATAAGAATCTCAATATATATACACTATGGAAGAAAGACAGGAGAGAGGAGATACAATAGAGACCTTTCAATACCTCTGTGGCATAAATGCACAGGAGAGCCTCTTTCAACTGAAAGTAAACTCTGCAGCAAGGGGTCATAGGATGAAGATGAAAGGAGATAAACCCAGGAGTAATTTGAGGAAATATTTCCTTATGGAAAGAATGGTGGATGCATGGAATAATCTCCCAGTGGGGGTGGCAGAGACAAGGACTGTATCTGAATTCAAGAAAGCAAACAACAAACACAGAGGATCTCTAGGAGAAAAAAATGGACTGTAAAATTTAGAATTTGGTATGGAAGAACAGACTGGATAATTACGCCTTATGGTCTTTTTCTGCTGTTATTTTCTATGTTCTGTGTTTTACATATCCCCATGGATAAGCACTGGCTTTCCCTTGGTTTTCATATTAATATTTTATGGACTTTTCCTCCACTGATTTATCCATACCTTTTTTTAATCCAGTTATGTTAACTGCTTTTACCACATTCTCCAGCATGGAGTTCCAAAACTTACATATTGGTCCGAATCCAAGACGGGTCCTGTGGGGCTGTATGTACCAGCAGGACTACAGCCATAAAAACATAAGATAAGAACATAAGATATGCCATACTGGGTCAGACCAAGGTCCATCAAGCCCAGTATTCTGTTTCCAACAGTGGCCAATCTAGGTCATATGTACCTAGCAGTTTTCCCAAGGGACACAGGTTCCACAATGCTTGTATTGGGTCAAGCATTGATATCCTGGGTCCCTTCTTAATAATGGTTTATGGACCTTTCCTCCAGGAACTTGTCCAAACCTTTTTTAAACCCAGCTACACTAACAGCCTTTACTACATCCTCCGGTAACAAATTCCAGAGTTTGATTACACGTTGAATGAAAAAATATTTTCTTTTATTAGTCTTAAATAGTTTACCCTGTAGCTTCATTGCATGTCCCCTAGTCTTTCTATATTTTGATAACGTAAACAATCGATCTACGTTTACCCGTTCCACTCCATTCATTAATTTATAGACTTCTATCATATCTCCCCTCAGCCGTCTCTTTTCCAGGTTAAAGAGCCCTAACCTTTTTAGCCTTTCTTCATAGGAATATCCTTCCACCCCTTTACCATTTTGGTGGCTCTTCTCTGAACCGTTTCTAAAATCGCTATATCCTTTTTAAGATACGGTGACCAGAACTGCACACAATATTCAAGGTGCGGTCTCACCATGGAACGATATAGAGGCATTATAATATCTTTTGTTTTATTTTCCATTCCTTTCCTTATCCATACCTAGCATTCTATTTGCTCTCTTGGCTGCCGCTGCACACTGGGCCGAGTGTTTTAACATGGTATCCACAATGACGCCTAAATCTTTTTCCTGGGTGGTGGTTCCTAATGTGGAACCTAGCATCTTGTAACCATAGTTTGGGTTGTTCTTCCCTAGGTGCATAACCTTGCACTTGTCCACATTAAATTTCATCTGCCATTTTGATTCCAAGTCTTCCAATTTATCAAGATCCTCTTGCAATTTTGGGAATTTGGGAAACTCTGCTCTAGGTATTGCACATGTTTATGGTGTCTGTGCTCTGTAGGGTAAAATGTAGGCATGTTGACGTTATCTGCACTACAGGTTCTGTCTGTATTACCATGTTTTAGTAGTGGGTAAATTATGGGGACTGGGTTGGCAGGGACCACAGCTGGGACTTGAATCTGTGATCTTCTGCTTTGAGCACCCTGGCTGTGTGCACTGCACCACCATGTTGCCACTCAGACAATGCATTCCCTGGAGATACCATGACTATTTGTCAGACAGAGCCTGTCTGTTGCAGTGCATGGCACCCACCTATACAGGGCTGGGCCATGGTCTGCTGTGGTCAGCAGACACTGCCCCCTCCACCACCAGTACCCCTCTGCCACCATGCTGACATGCCCTTCTGCTGGTGGTGCGCAGTCTCAGGCCATCTAGTGTGTGGGTAGGTGGCTGCCTATGGTGCATGTTCTGGGGTAGGGGTGCCTGTATAGCTGTCCACACCTCCCCCCAGCACCACCTGCCAATGTTCTGTGCCCTTGGGGGTACCTGCTGGGTACTATCCCCTGTGACACTGT
This sequence comes from Ichthyophis bannanicus, assembly GCA_033557465.1. NCBI lineage: Eukaryota > Metazoa > Chordata > Amphibia > Gymnophiona > Ichthyophiidae > Ichthyophis > Ichthyophis bannanicus. Next base: position 446,045,184 of record CM066035.1, on the reverse strand, counting down.
GGGAAACACACTCGTGCCCATGTTGGGCCCTCATCAGTTGCTGTCTGGCTGCTCTACTGTTTCAGCATTCGTATGGGCCACCTAGGCATCACCCTAGTCCGCACTGTGGCCCAGCTGCACCACAGCATGTGCCGCCTGCAGCCCTCGATGTCCCCTTTTCCAGCATCTGTCTAGTTGCCCGTTCCGACATGCCCGCCCTGCTGTTGCGGCACATGTGCATGCCATAGGAAGCCTGTTCAATGGAAAGGGAAAAACCTGATCAGCGCTATTTCACTGTGGGATCATTCACCTTGTATGGGGACAGAGCATAGAACCTTCCAAAATTAATATTATTTTTTTGGAGCTTTCCCGGTAGTGTTTTTTTATGTTTCCCATTAATATCTCTATTGGCCAGCTTGGTTATGTTTTTTTTACATTTTGTTGGAGTCATTTTCAATGTTTATTTGCCCTTTTGTTCCGTTCACATGTATCACACTTATCACTTTTTGTTGGTTTCCCTGGTTTTGTTGTACATTGCTGATGGAAATGGTTTCTTTTCCCTTTAAATCTGCTCTAACGCGAGGGTTTCACTGGTGTTAGTTTTCAGCCCTGGATTCCACAGCGTTAGTGTGCAGGGAGCCTCTCTCCTCCCACTCGCCGCCCATTGACCCTCTCTATCCGCCCCTGGGGAGCCTTCCTTCGCCCTCTGGGAGCCTTTCTTCGCCCTCATCGCTCATTTGTGCCGCAGCGCACGTTATCGCATGCTAAGGTACCTTAGCGCCTGGTAACGCGCCTTCATCGGGCGATAAGGTACCTTATCACCCGATAATGTCGCCAGGTGCACGTTAAGACTGCTTAGTAAACATACCCCTAAGTATGCAATCAGAGATATATATACTGAGCTAAATCCAGATCCTGGTTGATCATCACTAAATGGACAATAAGGGGATAAGGCTAGGTAAATATCTCTTATGGTATACTTAAGTGCAGAAAAGGGGCGGGTCACACTATGGGGTATGTTTACTAAACCGCGTTAACATAACAGATGCTACATTAACACACGTACAACAATTAATGCGTGTTAACGTTACATAACCCGCGTTAGCGTTCCGGGCCACGGTAAGTCCCGCAGAGGGTGGAGAGAGGACGGAGAGAAGGGGTCAATAGACGGGGAGTGGACAGGGAGAGGCCCCTTCCACACTAATGCGGGGAACTGAAGGGCTGAATCTTACCGCAATTGAAAACCTGGCGTTAACATACATTTGCAAGAGAGAGAAATAATTTCAGTGTCAGCAATGTACAGCATAAGCAGGGAGCCCAAGAAAAGTGATAGTAGTGCTCCATTTGCAGCAACAGCATAGTGCCCAAGTATGAAAGGCCACTATGGTGATGGTTCAAATGGGGCATAGGGGGCTGCAGGTGGGACATGTAGTGGGGGCAGCTGGGGCACAGGATGGACTAGGCAGTCACCTAGGTGGCAAATAGGAATATAGAAACCGGACATCAAGAAGACAGCAGCTGACAAAGGCCAAACACAAACCACCTACATCTACCTGGTCCACCCGAGCTAACAGTTGCCAGGGCACTGACCTGATATCCCCCCAGCCAACCCTCCCCCAAGCGGAAGGGACATAATATTGGCAGGCGGTGATGGGGCGGATGTGCAGATGCCCGTGTATGCCTCCCCACCCCAGACCCCACTTCCTAGGCAACTGCCTACCCACACAGTGGACAGCCTGGGACTGTGTACTACCAGCACTGACAGCATATGGTCATGTCAGCATGACAGGGGGGGGGGGTGCCCATGCTGGAGGGGGCAGTGGCACCTGCCTGCAGTGGATCTAGGCCATGCCCTGTACCAGTACGTGGTGTGCAGTGCAACATAAAAGGTCTGGCTGAGGAAAAGTACAGGTAGCTCCAGGGACTACTATGTATACAGTGTTGTGCAGTGCACACAGCCAGTATGCCCAGAAGCAGTGGGTCACAGGTTTGAGTCCCAGCTGTGGATCCTGCAGACCAGGTCCCTATATTTTACCCTACAATGCAGATGACGTGTCACATTTCGGGTTTGACAAAAAAATCTTCAACCCTGCTTCAGGTCAATATATCCGCAGCAAATCCAAAGCAATAATGAAAGCTCTATGGAGAAAACATCTTAAATAGCATGCCTTCAGCATCTGACATCATCAATGATGAACAGCAATCGTCTTCCAACAGAAACAGAAGCCACACCTCTAACAGGAAAATTCCATTGATAAGGAAAACCCTGTAATGATAAAAGGGACTGGGATGGTAATAGATCAAACAATCGTATACCAGTCAATCTGTGCATTAAGATCATCCGGGTTAACTGTGCCAAGTGAAAATATCCAACGCTGTTCTAAAGTCTGTAGACAATGTTCACGATCTCCCCCTCTAGGGTCCTGCGGAACATGGTCCAATACTCACCATTTAAGCGATCCAAACAGATGTTGATTTTGCAGGCAATGTTCCATCATATGCGCCGAAACTGTCTTTGTTCGCAAACGTGAAGCATGCTCTGAAAGACTCGTTTTAATAGGACGAATTGTGCGTCCAATATAATACTTCATGCAAGGTCAGACAATCAAATAGACAACATAGGCAGATAAACAGTCTGTATGCCAGCGGGACCAGTAAATCCGTGATGTATGCAAATCCTTCCATTCAGGGCCCAACAAGGAACTTGTACAAAAATCGCAATTTCCACAAGAAAAATGTCCACTGTGGTCATGAGAGTACAAAGGACGATCAATTTGAGGAGTAGTTTTCATTACCTGATCTCTAAGATTGGCTCTCCGAAAATCCGCAGACGTTAATCCTTAAAACATGAGTGAAGACTCAAAATTGGCCAAAAATGATGTAAAGGTTTTACAACTTGTGTCATACCCCTAATGTAGGGGAAGACACCAATAATAACATCTTCCTCAGATCGACACTCAGACGATAAAAAAAGCCATTCCCTATGGGTAAATCTCGCTCTCTTATAAGCTTTTTTGACTATCGCCATAGGATAACCCCTACGAAGCAAACGAGACGTTAAATCCACAGCATTAGATTCAAATGCTTGTACAGTAGAGCAATTACGACAAAGTCGCAAATATTGACCATATGGTAACCCACGTTTTAATGCCTGAGAATGAAAACTATCATAGTGCAATAAAGTATTACGTTACACCGTCTTACGATATAACGTAGTTTGAAATCCCAAAGGGGTCAAGATTACCAAAATATCCGAAAACTGTATCTGGGAAGTCTCTACTTGTGCTGTAAATGTGATATTAGATTTGTGAGTATTAAGGCTTTGTATAAAAGATTCCAACTCAATCCGGGTGCCCGTCCATAGAAAGAAAATATCGTCCAAGAATCTTTTCCAGAAAGGGACAAACCGGAATAAAGGATCCGAATAAACAAAATCCTCTTCAAATTTAGCCATACAGATAGTTGCAATTGATGGGGCCACTGTTGCACCCATTGCTATTCCAAAGATCTGTAAATAATACTGTTGTTGATATAGAAAAAAAAATATTTTTAAAACCAGAGCAAGCAGGTCAAGAATAAAAGACCTAGGAATACGATCAGACAAATTTAAAGGATAATCAGCCAAATACTCTAGTACTTCACTTTGATCTATATTGGTATAAAGGGATTGAACATCCAGAGTTACCATGTATATAGTAGTGCCATAATTTGTATTCATCATAAGCTGGCTTAAAAAATCACCTGTATCCTTAATATAAGAAGTGACTTTAGCTGCAAGACGTTGTAAAAAAACATCACAGAACTTCGAAAGAGGCTCAAGCAAAGAATCCCTACAAGAGACGATGGGCCGTCCCGGCGGATTTACCAGTGTTTTATGGATCTTTGGAACCAGATAGAAAATAGGGGTCTTAGGATTCCTATTAATTAAGAACTCCGATTCTCGCTTAGTGATCCAATTATGACTAAAAGCTGAGGATATTAATAGCTGAATACGTTTCATTAAAGCGCTGGTGGGATCTGTGGACAAAAGAGCATAATGTGTCCTATTATTCAAATGCACTGCAACTTCCTGTTGATACTGATCTGAAGAAAGGACCACCGTCGCTCCACCCTTGTCAGCTCTCCTAATGATTACATCCATGGTCCATAATTGCTTTAAAGCTTGATATTGATCCCTAGACAGGTTTGGATAAAACCACGGATGTCCCCGCTCTACGTTCTGCAGTTCTTGTAAAACTAAATCCTGGAACGTAGATATGGCTCTAACCGGAATCCCGGATGGTAACCATCTAGATTCTAGAGGGAGCTTTGATCACCGAAATGTCAGAATCACTAAGTGATCATGAAAAATAATGAAGCACACATACTTTTCGAAAAAATCTTTGCAAAGCCAGTCTAGTAAGGAAGCCATCGTATTTAGAGATCGGAACAAAAGATAAGCCCAGCTCTAAAACCTGCAACTGAGGGGGTGTCAGAATTCGTCCCGATAAGTTGACAACTGACGATTCTTGGTTCTGGAGCAGGTATCCGGGCCCTCCCAAAAATCCTGTTGATAATTTCTATGGGATCTACGGCCCCGAAAAGAATTTCCCTGATGATTGCTCAGAGCCCCAGAACGTGATCTGGTGGCCTCATGTAATCCTAATTCATCAAGATCGGTATCTGTAGAATCATCCAAACTGGTCTGAAAGGAAACCTTCTTTCCAGTGCCTTGTTTTTTTGTCATAGGAAACCAATTATACACCCGATCATTATCATAGTCTGACTTGTACCTCTTAAATTTCTTTATTTTTAAACCTCGAACATGATCCTGAAAAATTTTCAATTGTTTCTCCACCACCTTTTAAGGCACCCATTGAACCTGAAAAGCATCAAAGTCCTGTGTTTCCAAAATCTTCTTTTTTAAATCCTGTACTTGAACCGTCAAAATTTCTTGTTCCTGTAAAGATCTCTCTATAAGGAGGGCTACAAGATCGAAACTACACTTATTTAAAATGTCATTCCACTTCATCAAAAAAGAGTCATCATCAGTGAATTGTTTGGGAGGATTAATGATACGAAGACCCCTGGGAAGAATTAAGGATTTTAAATATTGCGTCAAGGCAGACCCATGTAATTGGACTCAAATCAGCCGTTTATTTAAATCTTTCAATTCTAAAACCGTTGATGGTAATTTATCCAGGGAACTCAAAGGATCATCATCAAAAAGTGACTTATGTTTTCTCAATTGTGATAACTGTTCATCTGTATACGCAAACATATCCGAAGCCATGTGTAAATGGTTTTTAGAAAAACAATACAACCCGCAATTCAAAAAAAAAACCCAATCAGAATCCGGTCTAATCACATTCCACTGAATTATGATTCCGATCACTGCAGAATCATAATTCAGTGGAATGTGATTAGACCGGATTCTGATTGGGTTTTTTTAATAGCGGGTTCTACTCAAATAGTTTGCATGCCTGTAACAGCCATATTTTTGCAGATTTGTGCTGCCAGCCCATAATACCCTCGCCACAGTTGCCAACATTCCTTCGGTCCGTCTATCTGCATCTGTCAGCTGTGTAGAGTCCTGTCTGCCTGAGCAGGCTGCCACCCCATGTCCTGCACTGCTACCCTTTCCTGCATTGTGCCTCTTCGTGCTTGCCTCGCCTGTGCCTGATCTGCATGGCACCACCACTCCTCTGTCCCCCCATCATTGTAACTATCCTGCCACCTCTGCCTCCACTGGGGGACACATATTCCCATCGTCTACCACCCACTGTCTTTCCAGTACTTTACATTGCCAACACCCTGTGCTGTGGTACAGTTGCCCCCACCATGTTTGTCAACAGTACTTGTAGCCACATGGGATGCCCGCAGATATGGCAGGTCCAGAAGCTCCCAGCTCTCCCTCCTTCACTCACCTGTTCATTGCCTTTCCTCGGTGCTGTATCTAATGTCAGGGCTACATCTATCTCTATGCCTCATGTAGCAGCACTGATAAGCATTGTGATAAGGAAGCTTATCATAGCTCAGGAAGGAGCTATAGTAAAGGTGAAGTGACTCTGAACAAGCAACCTGTCAGTTCTGGTAGAAATAAGAAAACAGAATTTTCTCATAAAAGACTACCAATCCCAGAATGCACCAGGTTTCCAACAGCCATTAGAGGAGCTGAAGTGGGGAAACGTGTGTTCAATCAGGAGGGGTATGAGGTAATCCCTAAGCACTCATCTCAAAGGGCAGGGCCTGATTCAGCACAGCTGCGCTGTGCTAGGGTGGAGTACTCATCTAAGCAGAATAAAGGTAGAGTTTATTCTACAGAGAATCATCTTCATGATCTTGGACATCTTCATCATCGGGAGGATCATCAGAAGCAGAAGCCAGAGCGGACGGACAGAGAGGGCAAGAAACCCTTTGGAAGAAAGAAGAGAAAAGCCTTTGGGAGGTCTAAAGGAGTCCAGAGCAGTACGTATACTGGGAGGCATTCCAAGGGCCAGCATACACCATTGGACTGGGAAAAGCCAGAGGAATGGTGCTGCAGAGCTAGGAATCTCCAGACGGTACCTGTGAGGGAGACGGCTGCACTTGGAAGGGACCCTAAGACCCGTGACAGAAGGTATGTGAAGAGAGACCCAGTGTCCAGGGATCTGGATTGGAAGGCTGGACATAAGAACTGGACTACATACTGGCCAGGCTATTTAGAGAGGAACTCTAACAGCAATGGAAGCTCAGGTATGAACACTGATCTATGCCCTAGCTATACCCTTGAAAGACAGCAGGGAAACAAGTATTCTCCTGAGAGTGCTCCATTGAGAATTTCCTCTGTGCCAATCCATGAAATTGAACCCATGATTGTGGAAGAAGGGGGAGAGGTTATAGATGCAGGCTGTGAGTACATGGATTGCTCTCTGTCTAAACTCCTTTGGTGATTTTCTGTTACAAAATACAACAACCATCACAAAGAAATACAAACTTGTTCTTTAAATCTACTCAGAAAAGCTCCTGAGTAGGATTTGAGTCATGCAGTAGAAAGTAAGCCAGCTAAGGGGTTTCAGCTGGATAACTGCTAGCAATTGAGCCTTATCTAATTGCTTGTGAGCTCTGAGGGAATCACTTCTGAGTCTATCTGTGAAGATATAAGAAGTTAACCTGAAAAGAACAGTTTTTCCCTACTTTGTGGGTTTTGTTTGTTGATTAAAGCACTGCTAAGAAAATATTAGCTAGAGCCTACAGAAAAGACCAGTTTGTTACCAACCAGGTCTTTATTATTTTGCTTTGATTGCCTGACAAGTTCAGATGTTGTTTTCCTGATTTTGTTTTTCTAAGTTTAACACTGAAAGCAAGTATCCTGTTTTATGTGCTACCAAGCATATCTGTGTTGGGAGAAATAACCCCATAAATAAATATCTTATTGGCTTTACACTCAAGCAAGCACAACTAATTATTGTGAACGGCTGTGGACTACATTTCCCACAATCCCTTGCAAAACATATTAATATATGCCTTTGCCAAGACTGTGAACATTCTCACCAAGGCACCCGTCTGACAGCATGCAATAAATAAAACCAGGAGTCTGTTCAAAGATCCAAGCCAGTTTATTGTGCACAGGCCCAGTCAGTCAAAGCTTCAAAAGGAACTGAGCCAAGGTTTGTACAGAGACATAACCATTTATACCCCTTTTTCAGTTTGATACATGAGAACTTTCTATTGGTTCTAACTTGATACATGCAAACTTCCTAGTGGTTCCAACACCCCCTGCACCTGTCCAATGAGAAATCCCTCTGGGGCCTAGCAACCAGCCCCCTCCATTAGGATTGTTCTAACAATGGTGCAGTTCTTGATTTTGTTACTTCTCTACTGCAAGGTTATCCCTAGCATCAGGAATGCATGTTTTGTAACATTTCTTTCTTTCACACACAAGAGAATAATGGAAGACTTATGAATTCATGTAAAACTTCTTATTAAGCATTTTAAAACAGTTTTCTCATTTTCCACAGATTTTTAGTTCTTTTCTAGCTATAATGGGAGTTAGGATCCAGGCCTAACTTACAGGCCTTTCATATTAGCAGACTACTCTAGGCCATAGCCTGCCACATTCCCCCCTTTGATTATTCTAACCCGCAAGTGAGAAAGGGTGTGAATTAAATCACATATTATACTTGTGTAAAAACATCATTTTGGGGTATAGGGTAATATTGCCACATAGCTAAAACTTTTCATAGCTGCCTTCCGTTCTACAGTGCTATCAAGGACTGCTGACTTTACTTGACTGTGATGAATCCAGGGTTCGAGTTCTGCAACCTTAACCACTGTTGGGGTTAATAAGATGACAACATAAGGTCCTTTCCAATGCGGTGCCAACGAGACTCCAGGCTTGAGAGGATGCAGGGATTCTGTTAGATGGATGAGCAGCTGGTCTTGTACCCAGGTATGAAGACTCTGCAAAACAGAGCTTAAAACCAATAGTTCTTGTCTAGTAATTTCAGATCCTATCTGTTCCATATCTCCCTTTATTTCCTATACAATAGGCGGGGGTCGCCCATACAGAATCTCAAAAGGGGAAACTCCTAAAGACTTAGCAGGGACTCAGTATATCCTAAGAAGGGCTATAGGAAGAACCTGGGGCCACTTCAGGTAAACCTCTTGGCAAAGTTTGGACAACTGAGATTTCAGGGTTCTATTCATACATTCTACTTTTCCTAAATTCTGAAATCTGTAGGCAGTATACATCTGATAATGTCAATATCTCGGGGCCATACTTAATAGACTTGCTTCCTGAGGTTATTCACCCTTATTCTTTGTACAGGGCCCCATATGCATGCAAGGTTGTAAGGGCATACTTGGAATCTGGGTAAACATTTAGACAGAGCCCCTTTTGCTATTGTCAGTGCTCTAGTAAGAGCTATTAGTTCAGCTCTCTGTGCTGAAGTTCTTGGGGCCAGAGCTGAGGACTTAACTACCAGATCAAAGGTCACCACTGCATATCCGGCACAACAATATTATTAAGACTCTATTCTGTTCTATGTAATTATCTCTTGTATATAGTTTACCCCGGTTCTCCAAGTTTGTACTCCTGTTCGATGTAAACCAAACAGCTTGTTGTTATGGTCTTTATGTTATAATGTAAACCGCGCTGATGCCGAATAGTGCGGTATATAAGAACTTGTAATAAATAAATAAATAAATAAAAACAATGTCCATTGATGATGACAAGACTGCTTCCATCTACAAAGAAAGTCCATCCAGGGTTCTCCAAAGGAACATCAATCAAATCAGGGTGACTTGAGAATATAGTGTCCATAGTTTCTAAACAGTCATGATCAGGGGGGTCAAGACCAACTGGTAACAACGTAGCAGGATTCAGAGTTTGACTGACCTTCAATTGTATCTGGGGGTTTTCACACATCATACTCTGATACCTCAACATTCGTGAATTAGCTAGAAGTTTCCTTTGTGTTTCATTATGGTTAGAACAGAGTGTGGTACAGTAACTTGAAGATTGCTTACTAGGAGGGCTGTAGCTGCAACGGCTCTCAAACAAGGGGGCCAGCCTTTTGCAATTACATCTGATTGTTTTGACAAATAGGCTACTGGTCGTTGCCAAGATCCAATGAGATTGAGTCAACACTCCTAGAACATTTCCTTGTGACTCATAAACATAGAGACTGAAAGGTTTTCTGGACATCTGGTAGACCCAGAGCTGGTGATAACATCAGAGCGGTTTTCAAAGATCAAAAGGCTGCATCCTGTTCAAGTCCCCATTCCAATGGAGACTTTTCCATTCCTCTGGTAGCTTAATACATTGGTTTTGCTAGCAGCGCAAAATTGGGGATCCATATATGACAGTACTCTGCGGCACCCAAGAAGGCTCTCACTTGCCTCCTGGTGGTTGGAGTAGGGATACTGCATGCAGCTTCTTTGCATTCTGGTCCCAGGCGTCAAATTCCGCTGGACAACTGGAATCCTAGGTATTTAACTTGTTTGACATAATTGTGCCTTGGCTCTTGAGACTTTGTATCCAGCCTCATTAAAAAGGTGCAAGAGTTCATTGGTGGCTTGTAGACATTCACTTTCTGAGTTGGTGGCTATGAGTAAGTTGTCCACATACTGGAGAAGAACCCTTCCTCCTGGGTTCACATAGTAGCTTGAAAGATCCTGATTCAGGGCAACACTGAAGAAAGTAGGTGAATTCTTGAATCCTTGGGGTAATCGAGTCCAGGTGAGTTGGCTCCGCCTTCCTGTTGTGGGGTCTTTGCCATTCAAAAACAAACAAGAGTTGACTGGTGGGGGGCTAAGCGTATGCAGAAAAAGGCATCTTTCAGGTCCTGGATGGTAAAATGAGTAGCCTCAGCGGGGATCAGTCCCAAGAGAATATAAGGATTTGGTACCACTGGGTGTATAGTTTCAGCTGCATCATTCACTCGCCTCAGATCTTGTACTGGGCGGTAATTCCCTGTCCCAGGTTTCTTGACTGGGAGAAGGGGGTGTTCCAAGGTGACTGGCACCCCTTGAGAAGTCCATACTTCAATAGTTTCATTAGCTGGTCGGGGAAAAGGATATTGCTTCACATGCACTGGTTCCGCTCCTGGCTTGAGGGTGACAATGACAGGGGCTATGTTCTTCGCTAGGCCAGGTGGATTATCTTCTGCCCATACTCCAGGTGGGGCTATAAGGTTGGTGGGTATACAGGAACTAGCTGGCTTGATTGGAGATGCACTATAGAACCGCTACTCTTCTTCTCGGGGAACAGTCAGCACCATCAATCCAGCAGGCCTTGGGTTCACAGTCATTTGCATTTCTCCCCCTTCAGCAAAGGATATCTGTGCCTGGAGTTTGGCCAGCATGTCTTGGCCCAACAGTGGAATAGGGCACTCAAGCATATACAAGAACTGGTGCGTTATTTTCTGTCCCCCTAGTTCACACATGCGGTTCTGCAGGAAAGGCTTTGTGGCCTTAGCCCCAGTAGCTCTGACAATGGTGATGCATCGAGAAAACAAAGGGGCTACTGGCTTTAGTATTCTGCTCCTGTATCCCCCATAAAGTCCATATATTGGTCCCCTATTTTCAGACTGACCATAGGCTCCTGGGGACCCAGGGAAACTTGGAGTCCGGTCTGGCCTAGTCTTCATCCATGCTGTAGCCCTCTTCGGCTGCCACTCACTCTATAGTTGCTTCCCTCTCTTGCTGGAACACTGTGCTCGGTTTATTCTTTCTAAAATCAAGTACTCCCTCCTCCCCTCCTGGGGGTGGAGTCAAGATACGGGCATTCATTACATTCACTTTCTCTGTCACATTTATTTCCACAATTCACAAACTTTCTAAGCAACTTTCATTAACTGTGCTGTATTCATACCCGCAAATCCATTCATTTTCTGTAATTTTCATCTTATATATCTCTGGGACTGACTGACAAAAATGCAAATTCTCCTGGGCTGCTGGATCGCATGGGGTATATAGTGAGGGCTTCCTGCGCTATTTGAATCCCACTTGGGGCCATCAAGGCTGATGGGTCTGCATAATACTGTTCATTAGCTCAATCAAATCCTATGGTTTCCCAGTGTAGGAGGCATAATGCAGCTTTCAGTTCAGTAAATCAGTGGCAGAAACAAAACTGTCCCTGGACCTAGTGCAATGGGATAACATGACCCTCCCCTTTTACTGGTAGTTGTACTTCTGAAGGCATATGGCAATCGGGACTGTCTGCTGCAGATGGAGCACTACTATCACCTTTCTCGGGCTCTCTGCCCACTGCCCTTCAACTAGAAGAGTCTTACCCCAAGTTTCGCTCCCTCCTGAAGACCTACCTCTTCTCCTCTGCCTTTAATCTTCCCCCCTGATTTCCCGATTTCCCACACCCTACCTCTACTGAATTTTATTGTTTATTTTTTTCCTCTCTTACTTTTCTTTATATTGATTGTAATTTCTTTTTCCTTTCTGATTTATTTTTTATTTGTATTGTAAACCGCCCTTATGTAACGGAGGACGGTATATCAAAAGTTTTAATAAACATAAACATAAACAGGCTGTACATTGCTGACACTGAAATCGTTTCTCTCTCCTGCAAATGTGCATCTAATGCCAGGTTTTCACTCACGGCAGTTTCCAGCCCTTCAGTTCCCCGCGTTGGTGTCGTGGGAGCCTCTCCCCACCCACTCCCTGCCCATTGACCCCTTCTCTCCACCCCTCTCTCCACCCTCTGCGGTGTTTACCATGGCCGGGAATGCTAACGTGCGTTAGGTTACGTTAACGTAACATTAACGCGTGTTAACATTACATAGCGCGCGTTAACATTACCTAACGCGCGTTAATGTATCCGCTGCTACGTTACTGCAGTTTAGTAAACATACCCCTAAGTGGTTGAACTGCAAGGGTGCCATTTTACAAATACCATCAGAAGGACTGACATTGACATTAGCATGCCACCAAAGTCTAAAGTCTTCATCTGCAAAGTCAGCTTCCATGCGGGCGAGGTCAACATTATTTTGTGGGAGGTCCCAGCTAGACAGGGATTTCTCCTGGGCAATGAGGACACCCACATAAGTGCTTAGCAAATGCAGAGGCAGTGGCTGGACATAAGTCAGAAGTTAAATGCCATATACCACAATAATCGTAACATTGTTAATGTGAAAAGAAAATGGCATCATGCCTGCAGAGCCACATGAAAGAAAGCCAAGGCCATTGGTTCTGATTGCCAGCCTCTCAAACTCATTGAGCTGGAACAGCAGGTGCTCAGTACCATCAATATTGCCACTGTGGATGGAGAGTGGGGAGCCTGGACACATTCAAAGTATCCCAGGATCAGAGTAAGTATATACTGGATATCTGCCTACCTTTCCATTCCTCCTTACCTCTGCTGCCTGCCAACACTACCTACCCACAATCTGTAACTGCTAGCCCACCTTCATGCATTTACCTGATGCATGGTTGACTATGTCATATATGGATCACATGATGAGCAGTCTACACTAGGATGAGGGCTACCCACACATTTATTATAATGTAGGATTATATATGCTCCCCCCCCCACGTGCCTCTGTATATACCACACTGCACCTCACTCTATCCACAACATTTGCAGTGTCTGTGCAGTGCTCCACATGTGCATGCTGTTTGAACCATGAAGTGGCATTCTAGGGTTGCAATCCTCTGTTTGACATATCAACTACTGCTCAACACAAGGGTGCTATTTGTGAACATGTGTGACCTGCTGGCTCCATTGCTATTGCGCTACTTAAGAACATAAGAACATAAGATATGCCATACTGGGTCAGACCAAGGTCCATCAAGCCCAGTATCCTGTTTCCAACAGTGGCCAATCTAGGTCATACGTACCTAGCAGTTTCCACAAAAGACACAGGTTCCACAATGCTTTTACTGGGTCAAGCATTGAAATCCTGGGTCCCTTCTTAATAATGGTTTATGGACCTTTCCTCCAGGCACTTGTCCAAACCTTTTTTAAACACAGCTACACTAACAGCCTTTACAACATCCTCCGGTAACAAATAACAGAGTTTTATTACACGTTGAGTGAAAAAATATTTTCTTTTATTAGTCTTAAATAATTTACCCTGTAACTTCATTGCATGTCCCCTAGTCTTTCTATATTCTGATAACATAAACAATCGATTGTTTACCCGTTCCACTCCGTTCATTAATTTATAGACTTCTATGATATCTCCCCTCAGCCGTCTCTTTTCCAGGTTAAAGAGTCCTAACCTTTTTAGCCTTTCTTCATAGGAGTATTGTTCCATCCCCTTTACCATTTTGGTGGCTCTTCTCTGAACCTTTTCTAATAACGCTATATCCTTTTTAAGATACGGTGACCAGAATTGCACACAATATTCAAGGTGCGGTCTCACCATGGAACGATATAGAGGCATTATAATATCTTATGTTTTATTTTCCATTCCTTATGATACCTAGCATTCTATTTGCTCTCTTGGCTGCCGCTGTACACTGGACTGAGGGTTTTAACATGACGCCTAAATCTTTTTCCTGGGTGGTGGTTCCTAATGTGCATCGTGTAACCATAGTTTGGGTTGTTCTTTCCTAGGTGCATAACTTTGAACTTGTCCACATTAAATTTCATCTGCCATTTTGATGCCCAGTCTTCCAGTTTATCAAGATCCTCTTGCAATTTTCCACAATTCTCTTGGGTTTTAACAACTTTAAATAGTTTTGTGTCATCTGCAAATTTGATGACCTCACTCGTTATTCCACTTTCCAGGTCATTTATGAATATGTCAAAAAGCAGCGGACCCAGCACAGATCCCTGGGGTACACCACTATTCACCTTTCTCCATTGGGAAAATTGTCCATTTAGCCCAACCCTCTGCTTTCTATCTTTTAACCAGTTCCTGATCCACAGAAGTACACTGCCTCCTATCCCATGACTCTTTAGGTTTGCCAAAAGTCTCTGATGAGGGACCTTGTCCAAGACTTTCTGAAAGTCCAGATACACTATATCAACTGACTCACCTTTGTCCACCTGTTTATTCACACCTTCAAAAAAACATAACAGATTAGTAAGACAAGATCTTCCTTGTCTAAAGCCATGTTGGCTGTCTCCCATTTGGCCATGACTATATACATGCTGAGTAATTTTATTCTTTATGATGGTTTCTACCATTTTTCCCAGTACTGACGTGAGGCTCACCGGTCTGTAGTTTCCCGGATAAAGAATTTTATTCTTTATGATGGTTTCTACCATTTTTCTCAGTACTGACGTGAGGCTCACCAGTCTGTAGTTTCCTTGTGAAGGCTGCAACAATATCTCCCCTCTGATAGACCTATCAACCAGCAGAGTTGGATTTTCCAGAGATTTGTGCAGAGCCCACCAAACCTAGAGAGTGGAGTAAATTGAGCTGATGCACTGATCCATTGCACTACAGGAGTGCCAACTGGTACATGGAACATCTGTCTACTCAATACCTCACTACAGGCATAGTTTCCAGAGATGAGGAGGCTCGTCTTCACCCCCCCCCCCCCCTCTTACCTCCCGCCTTTGGCTGTTTGTTCATCTGATTTTCCATCTTCTTGCCCATGCTATTGTGATCCTCAGTACATAAA
This sequence comes from Ichthyophis bannanicus, assembly GCA_033557465.1. Lineage (NCBI taxonomy): Eukaryota > Metazoa > Chordata > Amphibia > Gymnophiona > Ichthyophiidae > Ichthyophis > Ichthyophis bannanicus. The sequence continues at coordinate 446,030,154 of CM066035.1, read as the reverse complement.
ACAGGCATTAGCTACCACCACTCCTGCTGCTACCACTACCACCACCACCATTAGAACTAGGCATGTACAGACCTTTGTAACTCCTGTACCAGATCCAATATATATTTCGGGGCCAACAATAGAGAGTATTGACTTTAATTCCACCCCCTACCATGATTCCATAGAGCAAGCTGGTGTGCACAAAGGGGGCAACAGAACCTCCTATGATTTGAGTGATACTCCACCCAGCATACTACCCACAATAATAACTCAGACACAGGTGCATGTGCCATCGGTTAGAGGGAAAATGGGCAGAGGTCATGGAAGGAAGCATGTATGGGGCAAGCCTTACTGATATACTCCCAAGGGTCTTCTTTGCAGACTGTGCTAGCATGAACAGATTGGTAGGGGCATGTTTGAGGAGGGATAGCCCATGTTCCCTGTAAAATAGTTATCTCCAAGTTATAATGCCCTGTTCAATGTAATTTCAGTTTGTTCAATGTAAACCACACTGATGCAGAATAGCACGGTATATAAGAGAATGTAAATAAATAAAATAAATAAATAAAATGGTTGGTTATTGAGGGAAACCGAGCATGTTTGGGAAGGAGGTGGGGTGCAGGGAGTTAAGGTGTGTGGAGGTTGGTGGGTACAGGGTGTGTGGGGGGGAGGGTATTGGGGGCCAGGATATGTGAGAGGAAGGAGATGTAGAGGGTGTATGTGATGGGTGTGTGAGTGTGTGTGGAAATGTATGAGTGAGAGGTGGTGGGGAGGGTATATGAGAGTGTGTGGGAGTAAGGGAAAGGTTTGTAGAAGATGTGTACAGGACTATGGTACTTATACTGAGTGGTGGGAAAGATGGTAGCGTGTGATTTGTATCATACTTTTTTATTCACATGCACTTATTTTGGCAATAAACACTCACCTTCACATGAAGTATCTTTGTATGAGGTCATTTCTTAAAGCCAAACCCTATTGATATGCATATCCTGTGTCATCATGCCCTAGTACCTCTCCATTTACACCTGCCTCTTCCTGTGCTTTGAACTATAAGTTTCACAGGGATTGTCTTCACTATAAGTTATAATTGTGTAACATTAAGAAGGCCATAATTCTTTGTATTATGGGTTAGCTCAGAAGCTCGTTTGGTATCTTCCATTGGCTCAGAATATTGCAGATAGGCTCCTTTATGGAGGCCAGAAATCAGATCATGTAACTTCATTATTCTATACTGAAAATTGCTTACCTGTTCATTATCATCTTTGCTTTACATTACTTTTTATAGTTCATTAGGTTTATTATGTTGAACTTCCTTTTTTCTTTCTTTGGTTTTAGGTTCTTATTCTCCTTTCCTGTCTCTTTGCTCATAACAGCAAAATCTCCTGATTGTACCCTCTCATTCTGTGATCTCTTTGCAGGGTTATCACCATTTGTCCTTTTCTGTTGGTGGCCCTTCATTGTGGAATGTGTTACCTCTTGTTATTTTTTAGAGTCCTCCTTCTGAAATTTTAAAATGGCCCTTAAGACACATTACTTTGTAAAAGCTTTTCCATCTGACTGATTTTGGCAGGGATTAATTTGGCTGGGTTTGTTTACCTTTCCTTTTGTGTCTTTTTTAGCAACTGTAATTCCTTTTGTTTCTTACTTGTTTTGTTTTATTTTATAATGCCTTGAGGTGTTTTCCCATTTATTATTGTAAATCACATAATTACTGTATATTTTTGAATTACAGTATATCGTGAATAAACTATATGAATTTTTTAAATAAACATAAACAATAAAAATAAACTGGACAAAAACAGAGGCTTGTTTTTGAAACTTTTCTTTGGGAGAGTAATTTCCTGTTTTATGGTCATACTGTTTTCCAAGATCTGTCTCCAACAGGAGCTCTAAGAAAAAAACAATCCTATTGATGAGTTCATGGGGGGTTTTCTATTCATTCATTGTATCTCTAATTTTTATGTAATACCATATATTCTTAAGTTCATGTAAATAAAGGTATCCAAATTCATTTTAATCAATTAAAAATATTTTGCCAGGATAAACCCTTTGTATAAATTCATGGTACAAAAGTGCTTTGAGTGTTGTATGCGGTTTAGTTGCACCATCTTAGAAAGGACATAATGGAACAATAAAAGGAAACAGAAGGGAAACAAAAATGATAAAGGCTCTGGTAAGAAAAAAAGGCTAAAGAGGTTAGATTTCTTCACCTTAGAGAAAAGATTTCTGAGAAGAGATATTCTAGAAATGTATAAAATCATTAGTGGAATGGAACAATAAAATATGAAATGATTGTTTAATAACTAGAGAATAATCCATGAATTTAAGAACCAGCAGATTGAAAACAAACCATGGAAAGTTATTTTTTCATACAGGGTCTGAGTCTGTAAGGTGACTAGCGGAGCTGTATGTCCTGGTGGGATATGTAGCCCTGCTAGCCATCCTGCCTGGATTCTGAGACACTTTCTCCCCCCATGCACAGAGGCTCTGTGCAGGGAGATCGAGACAGAGGCAGCATGGGGGTGGAGCGTGGCAGGCCAGGCACCCATACATACAGGGCCGATTCAGGTCATAGCCCTTTAATCCGGGGAGCATCAGGGGGATGCACAGCTTATTCCACGTTGGAGGTGGAATATGCACTGGTTGCATATGTACCCTGGCCTGGCATCCCCCCCCCCCCAATGCAACAGAGCCCCCAGAAGTAATACCCTGCTGCCTGATCCTGGCACCAGCAGACCCGCTGGGTCTCAGGCAGTGGGAGGGTTGGTTGGGGGAGGGGGGTGTTTGGCACCAGCACAGCAGCAGGAGCTGGAGGAGGCTTGGCCATACATACATATGTCCCCCGTGGCTGCTGAAGGGGATGCCAGGCCGTCCTGTTGCTCTATTCTGCTACCATGAGAGTGTCTTGCTCCCACAGTGCAGAATCAGGTACAACAGGGCCCCTCCTAATGGGACGTCTGGACAGCTCGGATGTGCCCCTTCCTGGATCAGGCTCATAGTGCATAATTAAGCTGTGGAATCCATTGTGGAATAATATGGCCAAGGCAACTAACATGAGTGGAGGGTCCAGAAATGGTTTGGACAAGTTCCTGATGGAAATGTCCATAAACAATTATTAGCCAAGAAGATTTTGGGAAAACCATCATCTATCCCATGAAGTGAGCTTTAGGAAATAGATCTACTTTTTGAGTCTTCATTCTTCCCAGCTTGCATCTCAACTTGCATTGACTTTTCGTCATAGAAAATTAATTTCTTGTCGTGCTGTGAGGGCTTGTGTACATCAGTGATGCTGAGAGCTAAGCTATCGGTAGTTTAACTACTGGCAGGGTCTTCCAAGATGGACAGGTCTCAGTTGAGGTGCCAGACCAAGACAAACCACCAATCTGGGCCGCAGCAGAATGGGACATTGTTGATGGTGGAGGATCGCATTTATGTGACAATGGCGACAACACTAAAACTGCACGGAGGAAAGGCCCGGCAATCTATTTCTGTATCTTGCCATGAAAACCCATCTGGGCAGCAGCAGAATGGAATGGTGTTGGCGGCGGAGGATCACATTTCTGTGACAATGGAAACAACACTAAACTTAAACTGCACGAAGGAAAGGCCCAGCAATCTTTTTCTGTATCTTGCCATGAAAACCCAATGGATAGTCACAACAAAACAAATTGCACGATAGTGCTGGAAGATGAGATCCCCAGGTTGGAAGGCAGTCAGCTAGCTACTGGGGAAGAGCTGAAGACTTTTCAGTGTAAAGCCAGCATTTATAATGTGGTTGGATCAAAGCCTTCAGGAAGTCTGACTGCTGATGTAGCTGCACATGAAATGAGAATTAGAAGCTGTAAAGATGTGTTTTACATATTGGGACATGGAACGTAGGAAGCATGAACCAAGGGAAGTTGGAGGTGGTCAAGAATGAAATGGAACATGTGCAACTTGATCTGTTGGGTATCAGCGAACTGAAATGGGCTGGCATTGGGCACTTTGCATCAGATGATCACATGGTCTACTATGCTGGAAATGAAAGACAAAGAAGACATGGTGTTGCATTTATAATAAAGAAGAAACTTGCAAGAACTGTAATGAAATACAATGCAGTCAGTGAACGCTTAATCTCTATTCGTCTACGAGGAATGCCTATCAACACAACTATAATTCAAGTATATGCCACAACAACAGCTGCAGAAAAGGATGAAATTGATAAGTTCTATGAACAGGTTCAAGCTGAAATTGACAGAGCATGCAAACAGGATATCCTGATAGTTATGGGTGACTGGAATGCAAAAGTTGGCAACAAAGAAGAAGGCAAAGTGGTTGGAAAATATGGACTTGGCAACAGAAATGAAACTAGAGAAAGACTGATTCTGCAAGGCCAATGATCTATTCATCTCAAATACTTTCTTCCAACAACACAAGTGTCAACTGTACACATGGACTTCACCCAATGGATAGTAAAAAAATCAAATTCATTTCATCTGTGGAAGTCAACAATGGAAAAGTTCTATAACATCAACAAAGACAAAACCTGGAGCTGACTGTGGTACAGATCATCAACTACTAATATGCAAACTCAAGCTAAAGTTGAAAAAGAGCAAATCACTCATGAATTCAGCAACATATGACCTTGATAATATACCACTGGAATTTAAAGACTGCCTGCAAAATCGATTTGCTGCTTTAGATACAAATGACAGAGCTCCAGAAGAGTTATGGAATGACATCAAGAAGGTTGTGTTGGAAGAAAGCGAGAAGTCTCTACAAACGGTGAAAAGGCAAAAAAGGCCAAAATGGATGATGGAAGAAACTCTGAAAATTGTCCAGAAACGCAGAGAAGATAAAGCCAGAGAAGAAAGAAAGAAAATCACAGAACTCAACAGAGATTTCCAACATGCAGCAAGACAGGACAAGAAAAGGTACTACAATGACACATGCAAGGAAATAGAAGCAGAAACTATTAGAGGAAGAACAAGATTGTCTTTCCTAAAGCTACAAGAGTTAAAGAAAAAATTCCAGCCTCGAATTCGAAAACAAGATGCTCAAAGTTCTATGTTGAATGATGCTGAGAAGATCAAGAAAAGGTGGAAAGAGTTTTTATATGATAAAGATCAAGTGGACCAACATCCTTTTCAACCTGTATGTAGTGATCCGGAACCACTGCTGATGAAAGAAGAAGTTGACGCAGCATTGAAAGCCTTATCAAAGAACAAAGCACTAGGCATTAATGGCATATCCATAGAAGATTTACAGCAATCTGATGCAGCTGTTAGCATACTTACAAGGCTCTGCCAAGAAATTTGGAAGACAACATCATGGCCAACTGACTGGAATAGATCTATGTTTATACCAATACTAAAGAAAGGTAATCCAATTGACTGTGGAAATGATTGCACAATCGCTCTGATCCCACATGCCAGCAAGGTTCTACTGAAGATTATTCAACAAAGACTACAACCATTCCTGGAACAAGAAGTGCAAGCAGGGTTCAGGAAAGTGTTAAGAATGAGAAACATCATCACAGATGTGAGATGGATCCTTAAAAAGACTAAAGAATACCAAAAGGATATCTATTTGTGCTTTATCAACTATAGCAAGGCTTTTGACTGTAAACCATGAGAAATTCTGGGCCACATTAAGAAGCATGGGTATACCAGAACACTGATTGTTCTCTTGCACAATCTGTACATTGATCAAGAAATAGCAGATCAAATGAAACAAGGAGAAACAGAATGGTTTAAAATAAGCAAAGGTGTAAGATAAGGTTGCATACTTTCTCCCTACCTGTTTAATTTATATGCAGAACAGAACATCAGAGAAGCAGGATTTTATGAAAACAGAGGTGTGAAGATTGGTGGAAGACTCATCAGCAACCTTCGTTATGCTGATGATACCACACTACTGGCTGAAAGTGAAGATGATCTGAAACATTTGCTTCTCACGATCAAAGAACATAGCCTTAAAATGGGCCTGCATCTTAATGTAAAGAAGACAAAGATCATGACAACTGTCAAAATCAACAAGCTCATCGTTGAAGGAGAAGAAATTGAAATCGTGGACAACTTTAACCTACTTGGATCAACTACTTGGATCAACTATCAATAAAGAAGCAACAAGCAATTAAGAAATCCGATGACGCATTGCTCTTGGCAGAATGGCTATGAAAGACCTAGACACGATTCTCAAGAGCAGAGATGTCTCTCTCCATACAAAGATTTGACTTGCTCAAGCCATGGTATTTTCAATAACATCATATGGATGTGAAAGCTGGACAGTGGAAAAGATAGACAGGAAGAAAATTGATGCCTTTGAATTATGGTGCTGGCGGTGAATACTGTGTATACCATGGACTGCCTGAAGAACAAACCAGTCAGTACTAGAGGAGAACAAACCTAAGCTTTCTTTAGAAGCTCAGATGACAAGACTTCGACTTTCATACTTTGGACACATCGTGCGAAGAAAGAGATCATTAGAGAAAGACATCATGCTTGGCAAGATAGAAGGTCAACGCAAAAGAGGAAGGCCAGCAATGAGATGGATTGATACAATAACAGCAGCTACAGGTACCAGTCTGTCAATAATGAGCCTCCTGACTGAAGACCAAACACAATTTAGGACAACTATCCAGAGGGTAGCCATGAGTCGACCCCGACTCGACGACACTTAACAACAACAACAAGGGGATCATTGTAAACATTCATTTTGCAAATGGGCTCAGTGCATGAAAAAAATGAAAAAAACAGAAATGCTGGCATTTTAGCATGTTTTATCATATGCAGGCCTGGTCTGCAAAACAAAACAAAATTGCAGTTTAGTACATTGGTCTCCAAATGTACTTTGCCAGCAAAATTTTGCTAATACAAATATCAGGTTCAAATGTCCACAAATACTTTGTACTCACAGCAAGTTAGAAAGTAATAGGTTGTAGTTATCGGGGGTGTCAGCATCATGCTGTAATCAAAGTTGTAGACATCACGGGTACAACTAACATCACCTGAATGGATGGTGTTAGTTGCTTCCATGGTGCTGCTGGGCAACGCTCTGTGTAGTTTCAATGTGTTATCTGCTAGGGAAATGTTGTGCACACCCTCAACAGGTACGTCATGGCTTTTGTAGTTAACACGGCACTATCTAGACGTTTTTGCCACTTTAGCTGCAAAAGCCTAATGCAGTTTAGTAGACATACCCTATGAGTTGAAAATATCCACAAACTTTGTCCCAAGGTATAAGACTTCTCATTGCACCTATATGAATATTCTGAAATTATATAAACACAGCAATATTACAAGTTAACAGAATGTGGTCAGCAGTTATCATTTGACTTATCTGGCATCCTATTTCTTCCAGGAAAGTAAAGAGAGCTGACTTTGGTATTGTTCCAGGGAAATGCAGTCTAGTAAGTACATACATACATAAAGAATACAGTGTATCATCATCACACGCTAGCACTTAATATATTTCTGGACACCCTGATATTATATTAGCTTGTTTGCAAAAAGGGAGGGGGGTCATACAGAATTGCAAAACATTTTAAATTTCTGTATGTTCTCTCCTTTCTCCAGATAAGCAAAAATATTTGAAGGTGGTATTTTTTGAGGGAATTGATTCTTGCCCATGAGTTTTGGTCCTTTTTTATTTTTTTAGGGAGGAGGTAGTCTCTTTCCTTTCATGCTAAGGGACCCTTTTACTACAGTGTGCTGTGGTATCTAATGCACCAATAGTGCACAAAATGCATCTAATGCCTCAATAGTACACAAAATCGAGGTACATTAAGTGCAAAGTCACAGTTACAATTTATTTATTTATTTATTTATTTATTTTATTTAAAGTCTCTTTTATACCGCGCTATTCAGCATCAGTGCGGTTTACAATAAACAACGAACATACACATTTCCAATAGTACTTTGTGTTTACATATGAACAGGAGAACAACTTGGCTAACAGGGTAACTATATACAATAACAATATATACAATTTACAGGCTGGTCATGTGTTCTTATGGTTTCAGACAGAGGAGATTTGTGAGGTCTCGGTAATTGGTGCAATATTTTTCAGGCAGCTAATGTGCTGTATAGTTCGCTAACATGGGGTGCAATTACTACATTTGTAGTTAACTTCACCTATTGAGGTGGAGGCAATTGCATCCGAGCTAATTGAACAAGTTGCAGTCAAAGTGGGGTATTTACCCATGCGCTGAATGCACAGTGCTCACCATATCTACTTGTTGCCCCTATTCCACTCATTTCACACTCTAATATGCAAGGAACAGGTGAAGTGGAATTTTACAAAGAATAACCAGATAACATCTGGGATGTTCATGGCAAAACATCCAAAAAAAATCCCATTTATGTTTTGGCCCAATTTTAGCAACTTTGATGTCCATGAAATGGACAGGCACACGGGTGACCTCATAGTTGTCCCCACGCTTGGAGCAAAAATGTCTATCCTATGCAAGATATTTTGCATGCAGGAATGTGTATCAGCATGCTGAACTGAAAACAAGTGTCTGCATTGCCCTGCAGTTTTCATTATCATCCTGGAAAGTATAGGGGATATCAAAGTCCCGTCCTCTTTATGCCCTCCATGTGTCTGGAAGGCAGATTGAGAGTTTTGCTGAAGCTTGTGCCCTGGAGCAAGAATAAATCAAATGTACATATAGAAACCTCAATCACCAGTGCTATAAAAAGTTTTTTTGGAGGAAGGGAATATGTAAATCAATTACTGCAGTTATCAAGCCTACTAACCGTGTTAATCGCTGCTGCATGCCCTGATGCATCATGGCTTTCCACGGACGTCACCAAGCAATAACTGAGCAATGTCAATATTGAGCTGCTTCCCGGTTATCACAAAGTAGCAAAAGTTAGGCATATTAAAGGCTGGCCTTTTACAGTTCGGTTAGCTTCTTTCCTATCCAGCTGACCAGGATATTTAATGCCGGTGGCCAGATATGACCCCAGAATTGAATATTCGGATTTGGGTCTCAGCAGTGAGGGCTAACTGCTGAAACCACTTTTTCTCCAAGTTACTCAAGTAAGCAGCTAGATAGATTGGTCCAGTTTAATCTGAATAAAAATAGAAGTACCACAATTCAAAATAATCAAATGGATGCTTGCTCTATATATCTTCGTATAATCATTTCAACTTTTACTCAATATATCATCATCATGTCATAATGCTGACACAATCTTGCGTTTTGAACCAACCAAAATAAAAGTTCTGCTTCAAAGCATATAAGTTCACACTTATCTGAAAATTTATAATGAATCGTTGGTTGGAAGCTGTTAATTCCTGTTTGGAAGAACGCCGACATTTCAATTATCAAACACCATTGTGTCAGCATTATGACATGATGATGATACACTGAGTAAAAGTTGACATGATTGTTTGAAGATAGATAGATATAAATCAAGCATTCAATCAATCTGTTTTGAATTGTTCTACTTCTATTTTTATTGAAATTAAAAAAGACCTATCTATCTAGCTGCTTGCCTGAGTAAATTGGAGAGAAGTGGTTAAAAAAAACCTATGGGGGGGGGGATATTCCAAGCATAGTGGTTAGAGCAACTGGCTAGTACACAGAAGTTCAAGGGCTCAATTCTCACTTGCACTCCTTGTGACCTTGGGCAAGTCACTTTACCCTCTATTGCCTCGGAAGACAAGACCTGGCATTCTACCTCCTGTGATACATTGCCAAGAAAACCCAGAGGCAGCTGGGTTGCTAGGAGTCCACACTGACTTGATAGCACCAACAAAAAAAAAAAAAATCAAAGGCATTTATGCTGTTTGTAGACCTGCAAACCACATAAATGCTGTTCACACATATATTCAGAAACACTAACCTGGTTAGTGCCACTGAATATCCCTGGTTTGGGCTGCTAAATGCTCCGATGCTAAGCGCTTAGCACCAAGGGCGTTTTGAGGGCAGAGTGGGGGTGGCAGCACAGGTTAACAGCCACTGCTCAGTTACCCTGACAGCTGAATGACTGGTCTAACTTTAGCCAGTTTTGCAGTCTGGCCAGCAGCTGAATATCACCGCTAACCAGACTGCAAGATCACAATCCAGGCAACCTGGATATTCAGTGCCAAGGCCCTGATATAACCCAACCATTGAATATCTAGGGTAGAACTAAAGCGGTGAAGGCCAGATCTTTAACTGTGCTGGCCACCACTGCTGAAAATCCCCCCATATTTTTTAGCACTAGTTACTAGGGTTTCTACATATACATTGGATTTGTTCGTTTACCCTGATTTAGGATTAGTGAAACAGGAATAAACATGGATGACCATGCTAGTGGGTGGGGACATGCTTGCCATTTCTGAATCCTGGGCTAATTGCATAACAGGACCCCAAAATTTATAGATAACACTGGTGTTCACTCCTGCACATAGCCTTACCACATAGCTAAGCCTTCTGACGGTTACCTCATAGATTTGCATGGAACTTTACAGATGACTTTATTTAGAGCTATTCATTGCTCGTCAAGTTAGCTTTTAACAGGATGAGGCAGAAATGCTGTTTCCAGCCCCAGGATAGCCTCTTTACAATTTGTGTAATTAGGAAATTATATCAACCTATAATTTCTTGTGGTACGTTGCTTGCAAATTAAAATACTTTTACAAATGAAAGGGAAAATGTGAAGTTCACTGCATACCTATTCTTAAGTATCATATTAATGGACTGTACAAACTCAAATAATAGAATGAGTCTCATATAATATATACAATAAAGGTAGAAGTTCATTTATTGATATTTTACAATGAGACATCAATGGATACTAGCTGCAACATCATGGAAAAAGAAGAGAAAGCGAACTAAAAAACAAACAAACTGCAGAACATTTAGGTGAGATGTGATGGCAACCAAGAACTGGAAATCTGTTTTGGCAAGAGTTTACGACTACAGTCTATAATCTTCTTTTGAAATATGGTAGTTAAGTATCTGAAAGGAACCAATTTCAAAAGCTTAATTGAACAGGAAAGCAATCATATTATATTCGTCTATGTTTCATGGTAGTCATCGATTATATGCAATGTAATGATAGGGTGCTTTTATCCTTTTTGTGTAATAAGATGTAATAGACATAGCCTTGTGAGACTTAAGAATATATTCCATTCATGAAAGACATTGCAGCAAAGTAATAACAAACAGCTTATAATTTTCCTTGATCATGGTAGTTAGGTGGGAAATTATAATGAAAGGGCCATAAAAGGTTGTTTTTTCCATCAAATGTGGACATTTAATACTGATGGAGCTAAACATAACCTAGATCAGAAAGTAATGTTTTATTACATTAATTTCTTTTAGAGAGCACTAAAAATAACCACAATGAATGATAACTAGAATCAAAGTCACAATCAAGAAGAAAGAAGCTCAGCTTGTTGAATTTACAGTAAAAATAGAAACAGAAAGAAGTTTATGAGGGTGTGCCATGTTCATTCATGGAAGAGTTGAGAAGTCTTGTGAAGACACGCAACATACCTGTCTGGAAAAAAGGTAAAGTAAAAGTCATAGGTCAAACAGGAGAAGATATTTGAAAGTAATGATATGATGAAAAGAGGAAATAGGAATACAAGTAATAATGTTCAAACTATTCAACCTAAAAGACAAACCGGGGTGATTTTATGGTTTATTTGAGTTTGTCACATGTTTGAGAACTTTCATGAGAGCTTTCTCAGAGTGGAGGTCTAACTTATCATAGCAGGCTGTGAACCAGTGATGCCACTGCTGCTCCTACTAACACTCCTTGACACATGTTTACTAAAAATTGCTCTAGTACCATGTGTTTGGGTCATGAAACCTGAGTGGATGCCTGTGCAGAGGGTTTGTGCATCCATCCCTCTGCTGTTGGCGTGGTTCAAATGTGCAGCACTGTGGTAAGCCGGCAATCAGGTGCAACTAAGGTCACCCATTGAGGTGGCATTAAGTGCACTCACGCTAACAGTGACAATTGCAGTTAGCATGTACCCATTATAAGCCACATTCTGAGCCCAACCCGTCCTGTCTCCACCCAGTCATGTGCTAAATTACTAGTGCAGGATTTTCAACATGAGGCGTTGTGCTAAATTTTAGCGCAGTACCCTTAGCGCATTTTAATAAACATGCACCTTGGTGACCTGACCTTGGGTGAGTCACTTAACTGTCTATTACTTTGGACAAGAACTGTACCATACCTGATGCTAACTCAACTTGACCTCTGATTTAGAAAGGTAGGTTCTAAAATCTAAAATTTCAAATCCAAGAAAAACATAACTATATAAACTGATTTTGATGAAGATCCCCATCACGTCTGCCTGCTATGGTCCCTGTGATTTCACCTGAAATCAGATGCACGTTTACTGATTTAAGGAAACATTAGATTATTCATGTAAGAAAAATCTATGCTGAGCATAGCATACAATGAGTCCAATTCTAAACTGTGCACATCCGGACATCCAAAATATGGACGGGGCATAGTTGATCCAGATTCTGCAGCCGGGGAACATGGGTGGGCCAGTGGTGCACAATATTCTGAGCCGGGAGACGTACAGCATGCTGCCCATCTCCACCGTTCAGTGCTCCTGCCGGTGTGCCAGTGCCAGGGCATCCTATTGCCATGGCATCAGGACACTCAGCAGAAGCAAGCAAGGACCGACAGTGATCAAAGTCTCTTATCCCCGCCGCTCAACCCTCGGAGGGGGGCAGCCAGGGCCAGGATCGGCCAGTGGGGGCTTACCCGTAGTGGCCCCGTTGTCCTGGGTGGGTGGAAGGCCCTGATTGCAATGGCACCCGGTCCTTATTCCACCACCAAGGTGGAATAAGCAGGGCGTCCAAAGTGCGGCCACTGGACTACAGGGCCCGACCTGAATAGGCCCTGTATGTCCAGGTGCTACGTCCCACCCCCGCTTTGCCCACTCTCTATCTCCGGCCCTCTCCCTCCCGCCCCATCCAGTGCTCTCCACACTAACCCTCTGTATGTGGGGAGGGCTGGACTCGGAATAGTATGCCGGGCCAAAGCGGGAGTAGGACATCCAACCAGGATGTCCTACCCCCCTCTTCGTGTCTGTGCATCAGGCCCAATATGGGCTGTAAATTAGGTTTAGAATATAAAGAAAGTCAACATGTTGCATTCTGAAACCTAGATTTTTATGAACTAAAATCATGGGGATGCACTTTTAAACCCTAAAATAATTTGCCATGAGCTATAGCAGAAAGAAGCATGTTTACGAAGCCATGCACTGTAATGTATGGGCCGTGTCACAAGGTCAGAGTTTTGTGCTACATGCAGGGGACTAGATACATCCATCCCCCTGCATTTACTGTGTCGCCCCATAGTAAAATGGTCAGAGGAACAATTAATGCCACCCACTGAGGTGGTTTGTTTCATCTATGGTACTTGTGCGGTGGGAACGCCGCCTTCATGCCCAGTCTCTGCCCAAACGCATGTTGCAAGGGCAGCGCGAGCTTTTTAGCATGCTGCTGATACCATGCACTAATGCCACGCTACCCCTGTAGGGCACTTTAGTAAACATGCCCCAAAATGCACTACAGTGCATAAATCTATGCCAATGTTCCTGCAACCCTTCTCTGTGCAAAGTCATCTGTTTTATAACATTTTGGTAATTTCTCATCTATTCAAAACTCTTCTTTGCAACAAAAGACAACAAAATAGGTAATTTCTCAGGGTGCAGTTTATCACTCTTGCAAATGTTTATGGCTAGATGTGTTATAGCAAAATTGGCATGCTTATACCTGATCCTATGTGATTTGAAATAAAAACAATGATAGTAAACATCTTGTTAAGTCCCCATGAAAACAATGCTTTGAGATTGTTCCCCATGCTTTCAGTGGTTGAAATGTATTATAATTAAAACCACTGTGATCTGACCTTTTGCAGCACATGGCCCTCATTTGCATTAATGAATATACAAATTTGCTCAAGGACCAACATAAACAAACAGAACAGAGAGAAAGCTGAAAAATTATTTTTAACCTTTTGTACTGTTCATTTAATAGCTCGTAAATTACTTATGTATAAACAGAAAGCAATTTCATGTTGAGATATTACATTCGTGAAAATGAAGCCAAAGAATAAACAGGAATAATCCTTACCACTACGCTCTGGAAATGAAGACCCTGTGCTATAGTAATTGCAAAAGAAACCAAGAAATTAAATAAATTGTCTAATTAATACTATGAAGGAAAATGAAATACTACACTTTTTCTTTATCGGTGATTTGATATTACAAACATCTGGGCTGCTAAGGGAGGCATGAATTTATAACTGTTTTATAACTTTACGAGCTAATATTTACTACTACTACTATTAAACATTTATACAGCTCTACAAGGCAAAGGCAGCTCTGTACAAACACAGATAGAGACAGTCCCTACTCATTAGAGCTTACAATCTAATCAAGAAAGACAAGACAAAAGTTAGGAATAAGGATCGAATAGGGAAGAGTAAGGAGACACAAGGAATCGGGATCCAAAGGCAGCCTCAAACAGGTGAGCCTTTAGCATAGGTTTGAAAAGGGGGAGAGATGAAGCCTGACGTACAGACTCAGGAAGTTTGTTCCAAGCATAAGGAGCAGCAAGGTGAAAAGACCAAAGTCTGCAGTTAGCAGTGGAAGAAAAGAGCAAAGAGAGGAGCAAGCCAGTAGAGGAGTGGAGTTTACGAGGAGGGGTGTAAAGGGGGAGGGGGGGAGAAGAAAGATAGTGAGGGACAGAAGAATGAAGACATTTAAAGGTCAGAAAAAAGAGTTTGAATTGGATACGAAAATGGAAGGGAAGCCAATGAAGTGATTTGAGCAGAGGGGTATATGAGTATATTGAGGGTGACAAAAGATTAGTCACGCAGCAGAGTTTTGAGTAGATTGAAGGGGAGACAGATGACTCAGAGGGAGACCAGCAAGAAGGCGGTTGCAATAGTCGAGATGGGAAGCAATTAGAGAGTGGACTAATGTTTTAGTAGTGTGTTCAGAGAGAAAGGGGAGAATTTTGTTAATGTTATAGAGGAAGAAACAACAGGTTTTAGCTATTTGTTGGATATGTGAGGAGAAGGAAAGATTACAGGCTGAGGAAACAAGATGTAGAAGAGTGTTATCAACAGAGATAGAGAAAGGAGTAAGGGGAGATAAAGGTTTAAGGGGCAAGATAAGAAGTTCCGTTATGTTCAAGTTTAGTTTCAAATGGTGGTGAGACATCCAGGTGATGATGTCAGAGAGACAGACGTACGGGCCTGCAGTGTCAGATAAATATCAGAGTAGAAAGATAGATCTGAGAATCATCAGCATAAAAATGGGAGGAAATTTATTTTATTTTATTTACCTGTGGCTATCAGCTGATACCGGCCAGCACTTAATGTCCAGAATCAGTGGCCAGTGCTGGCACTATCCAAATAGTGACAATATTCAGCCGCTATCTGGATAAGCTGTCCACATAGCACTTAGGACAGCTTTTTGCAGTCCTAAATTGCGAAGATTGTTATCCTGATAGTGCCGTTCTCTGAATAACTCCTGTTGTGTCCCAGGACCGCCCACAGAACTACTGAGTTAATGCCAAGGTGCTCTGTATAGATGTTTAGGGGTATATTTACTAAACTGCAGTAATGTAGCAGCAGCTACGTTAATGCACATTAAGTAACATTAACGAGCGTTAACGTTACCTAACGTGCGTTAACGTCACCGTCCGCGGTAAGTCCCGCAGAGGGTGGAGAGAAGGGGTCAATGGGTGGGGAGTGGGTGGGGAGAGGTTCCTGCTACACTAACGTGGGGAACTGAAGGGCTGAACAATACCAGGACTGAAAACTTGTCGTTAGATGCACATTTGCAGGAGGGTGAAGCCATTTCAGCATCAGCAATGTACAACATAGGCAGGGAGCCCAAGAAAAGTGATAGTAGTGATCCATTTGCAGCAACAGCATAGTGACCAAGTATGAAAGGTCACTATGTCGATGGTGCATATGGGGCATAGGGGGCTGCAGGCAGGACATGTAGTGGGGGCAGCTGGGGCACAGGGTGCACTAGGCTGTTGCCTAGGTGGCACATAGGAACATAAAAACTGGAAATCAGCAGGACAGCAACTGACCAAGGCCAAACATGCCCACTAGTCGGTGTTCCACAGTGTCCCATCCAGGGGATATAACCCAGCAAGTACCCCAAAGGTCACACAGGTACCACTATGCCTGTAATAGGGCAATCAGTGCACATCTGGGGACCACTCTAACAAGGGTCCACAAACCCTACCCAGGATGCTTTCCAAACATTGTAAACCCAGCTAACTGAACCCCTCTACTGCAGCCCCTAGTAAGGCATTGCAGGGTGTGACCACACATTGTTTGAAACATATACACCCAGTAGGCCAAACTGGGTACACCATACCTGAGGTGCATGCCCTATCCTGTACACAGTCGGCTGTCACAACACAATCTACCTACATCTTCCTGCTCCACCCTAGCCAATAGTTGCTAGAGCACTGACCTGACATCCCCCCAGCTATCTCTCCCCCATGTGGAAGGGACATAGCATTGGTAGGCAATGATGGGGGGATGTGTGGATGTCCATGTATGCCTCCCCACCCCAGACCCCACACCCTAGGCAACCACCTATCTACACAGTGGATGGCCTGGGACTGCACACTACCATCACCGACAGCATATGGTCAGGCAGCATGGCAGGGGGGCGTGTGTTGGTGCTGGACGGGGCAGTGGCACCTGCCTGCAGTGGACCTAGGCCATGCCCTGTTTCAGTACGTGGTGTGCAGTGCAACAGAAAAGGTCTGTCTGATGAAAAGTAAAGGTAGCCCCAGGGACTGCTGTGTTTCAGTGGCAACAGTGTGGTGCAATACACACAGCCAGTATATCCTGGAGCAAAGGGTCACAGGTTCAGCTCCCAGCTGTGGATCCTGCAGAGCCTGTCCCTATATTTTTCCCTACAATGCAGATACAACAACAACATGTGCAATCCCCAAAGCAGCGACCAACAAGGGTACAAACACCCACTCACACAGGCTGCACTATCCAAATCTCCATGGAGAGTCAGGCTGTTGGCCCCAGCATGGAGCTGCAGTTATCACCAGAGCACTATTACTACCTCCTGCGCAGTTTGGCAATGTCGGCAATGTGATCAGGACTAGTGTGGCAGGCAGGGTTTCCAACCACTCCTGCCTTTGCACAATGCTGAAATAGGAGTGTGTGTGTGTGTGTATGTCTATCCATTGTTTTGTGGCTGCCTACACCTCACTGGACCCACAATATCCCACTGTTGGCAGCATTAGCCTGCAAATGTGCATAATGAGGAGCAAGGCATTGTGGGTATGGCCCGGACAGGGCGGACTGAGCAGGATGCATCTGCAGAGGGTGTAGGGCAATGACTGGGACATTGTAGTGCCCAACCAACCCCTGCATGGACAAGGTGGCCACAGCACGTCTTGCTGTTAGGGCACTCTCACACTGACTAAACAGTGACCATGGCACGGCTATGTTCCCACATAGTGCTACATAGCATTTATCTCATGTGATATATGCATGTCACCTGTTTTGGAGGACCAATCCCTGGATCACCTGCTGGGTATGCATTGTTCCACTATGAACATGGCTGGCTAGTGGGGTTTCTGTGTTTGTTTTGTGCATGACTGGAGCACCTGGTCTGATGCAGCAGGTACAGTCTGACTGTTCCTGCTGCTGGTGAATGCCCGACCATGGTTGGGTGCTGCAGAGGTTCCTAGTGCTATTGTTAGTCTGTCAGTGGCCTGGCAACAGGTTCAGATCTGGTCTGACCCCATGATGGCATCCACAATCTAAGGCACCTTGGATCTAAGGCAGGGGTCCTCAAACTTGTCCTGGAGGGCCGCAATCCTGCAGGTTTTTGGGATAGTCCTAATGAATATGCGTAGATAGACTTTGTCACATTCCTCCTCACTTCTCACCACCAGACAACTTTTTGTGGTGGTGAGAATCGAGGAGCAATGTGACAAATTCTGTCTACCCTTTTGATTTCTAGGATATCTGTACCTTGCACACTCACAATCTTAAATGACAGAGGTGTAAGGCAAGGGTCTCCCAATCCAGTACTGGAGGGCCACAAACCAGTCAGGTTGGGAGGATATCTCTAATGCATATATATCTCATGCATATTCATTAGGGCTATCCCAAAAACCTGCAGGATTGCGGCCCTCCAGGACAGGTTTGAGGACCCCTGATCTAAGGTATCTCAAGTAAGGTAAGATGCATCAGGTTGGAAAGCAGGGGAACAACTGTAGTCCTAAAACTGGTGGGAGCACACAGGAAGGGCAATAGACAGGTAGTGTGCAGTATTGCGGCATATGCGTGTTGTGTCTTATGTGCGTTGCGGTGAACGTGTGTATGCCTGTACACTGCAATGTGCATTGCAGCGACGAAGATGTGCAGTGCTCATAATAATGAGTATGACATCTGTTTGGGACATGCATTCTTACGCACCATCATCTGACCACATATTGTAAGGCGCTTCGACGTATCTCATGAGGCACATAGAAAGGTCTGTAACATCATGCACGTTATTGTGCATGCTGTATATCAGACGCCCTGCTACGCATGTTCTCCGCAAAGCGCATATGATGCAACACGCGTAAGCCACACTACTGCGTGATAATCTAGCAGACACGATGGTCACTTGGTGGAAAATATTTGCATTGTGCTTGTTGTGGTTGTTTGGGATAGTGGTTGCAGACGTGCGTGGAGCCAACATAGGTTGTGGGTTTGGGTCCCACAGGTTCCCTTTCCTTTTGTTTGTTCTGTTCTCCTTACCATATAATGGCTCCGGCTTCGTCCCTTCTCCACACACCTTTCTTTTTCTTCACTGGTCACTGCAGTGTCCCCTCCATGCAGCCTATCCATCACATGCTAACTGTTACATATGCTCCCTTTCTCTGGGCTGTCTGGGTGGGCAGGTGGCTCAGTGGTTTGGTATTGGTGTCGGTGAGCTGTGTTTGGGCTCTTCAGTGTACCAGTTTGATTCCCTCTTACTCCTTTTTGGTTTGCAACTTGTCGTGCTGTGAGGGCTTGTGTGCATCAGTGATTCTGAGAGCTAAACTATCTGTAGTTTAACTACTGGCAGGGTCTCTCAAGATGGACAGGTCTCAGCTGAGGTGCCAGACCAAGACAAACCACCCATCTGGACAGCAGCAGAATGGGATAGTGTTGACGGCGGAGGATCACATTTCTGTGACAAAGGCAACAACACCAAACTTAAACTGCACAGAAGAAAGGCCCGGCAATCTACTTCTGTATCTTGCCATGAAAACCCAATGGATAGTTACAACAAAACAAATTGTGCTATAGTGCTGGAAGATGAGACCCCCAGGTCGGAAGGCACTCAACTAGCTACTGGGGAAGAGCTGAAGACTTTTCAGAGTAAAGCCAGCATTTATGATGTGGTTGGATCAAAGCCCTCGGGATGTCTGACTGCTGATGTAGCTGCACATAAAATGAGAGTCAGAAGCTGTAAAGATGTCTTACGCATTGGAACATAGAACGTACGAAGCATGAACCAAGGGAAGTTGGATGTGGTCAAGAATGAAATGGAACGTGTACAAATTGATCTGTTGGGTGTCAGCGAACTGAAATGGACTGGCATTGGGCACTTTGCATCAGATGATCACATGATCTACTATGCTGGAAATGAAAGACAAAGAAGAAATGGTGTTGTATTTATAATAAAGAAGAAACTTGCAAGAACTGTAATGAAATACAATGCAGTCAGCGAACGCTTAATCTCTATTCGTCTACGAGGAATGCCTATCAACACAACTATAATTCAAGTATGTGCCCCAACAACAGCTGCAGAAGAGAATGAAATTGAAGAGTTCTATGAACAAGTACAAGCTGAAATTGACAGAACATGCAAACAGGATATTCTGATAGTCATGGGTGACTGGAACGCAAAAGTTGGCAACAAAGAAGAAGGCAAAGTAGTTGGAAAATATGGACTTGGCAACAGAAATGAAGCTGGAGAAAGACTGATAGAATTCTGCAAGACCAACGATCTATTCATCTCAAACACCTTCTTCCATCAACTCAAGCGGCGACTGTACACATGGACTTCACCCAATGGGTTGTATAAAAATCAAATTGACTACATCTGTGGAAGTCAACGATGGAAAAGTTCTATAACATGAACAAAGACAAAACCTGGAGCTGACTGTGGTACAGATCATCAACTAATAGTATGCAAACTCAAGCTAAAGTTGAAAAAGAACAAACCACTCATGAATGCAGTAAAATATGACCTTGAGAATATACCACTGGAATTTAAAGACTGCCTGCAGAATTGATTTGCTGCTTTAGATACAAATGACAGAGCTCCAGAAGAGTTATGGAATGACATCAAGAAGGTTGTGTTGGAAGAAAGCGAGAAGTCTCTACAAAAAGTGAAAAAGCAAAAATGGCCAAAATGGATGATGGAAGAAACTCTGAAAATTGCCCAGAAACACAGAGAAGCTAAAGCCAGAGGAGAAAGAAAGACAATAGCAGAACTCAACAGAGATTTCCAACATGCAGCAAGACAGGACAAGGAAAAGTACTACAACGATGCATGCAAGGAAATAGAAGCAGAAACTATTAGAGGAAGAACAAGATCGGCTTTCCTAAAGCTACGAGAGTTAAAGAAAAAGTTCCAGCCTCAAATTGGAATGTTACAAGATGCTCAGGGTTCTATGTTGAATGATGCTGAGAAGATCAAGAAAAGGTGGAAGGAATATACAGAGTTTTTATATGTTAAAGATTAAGTGGACCAACAGCCGTTTCAACCTTACCTTATGATCGGAAACCATTGATGATGAAAGAAGAAGTTGCAGCAGCATTGAAAACCTTATCAAAGAACAAAGCACCAGGCATTCATAGCATTCCCATAGAAGTATTACAGCAATCTGATGCAGCTGTTACTGTACTTACAAGGCTCTGCCAAGAAATATGGAAGACAACATCATGGCCAACTGACTGGAAAAGATCTGTGTTTATACCAATACTAAAGAAAGGTGATCCAACTGACTGTGGAAATTATCGCACAATAGCTCTGATCACACATGCCAGCAAGATTCTACTGAAGATTATTCAAAAGAGACTACAACCATACCTGGAACAAGAACTACCTGTAGTGCAAGCAGGTTCAGGAAAGGGCGAGGAACGAGAGACATCATTGTGGATGTGAGATGGATCCTTGAAAAGACTAAAGAATACCAAAAGGATATCTATTTGTGCTTTATCGACTATAGCAAGGCTTTTGACTGTGTAAACCATGAGAAACTCTGGGCCATATTAAGAAGCATGGGTATACCAGAACACCTGATCGTACTTTTGCACAATCTGTGCATTGATCAAGAAGCAACAGTTCGAACGGAACAAGGAGAAACAGAATGGTTTAAAATAAGCAAAGGTGCAAGACAAGGCTGCATACTTCCCCCCTACCTGGTTAATTTATATGCAGAACAAATCATCAGAGAAGCAGGATTGTATGAAGACAACAGAGGTGTGAAGATTGGTGGAAGACTCATCAACAACCTTCGCTATGCTGATGATACCACATTACTGGCTGAAAGTGAAGACGATCTGAAACATTTGCTTCTCACAACCAAAGAACATAGTCTCAAAATGGGCCTGAACCTTAATGTAAAGAAGACAAAGATAATGACAACTGGCATAATCAACAGGTTCATCGTTGAAGGAGAAGAAATTGAAATCGTGAACAACTTTAACCTATTTGGATCAACTATCAATAAAGAAGCAACAAGCAGTCAAGAAATCATTGCTCTTGGCAGAATGGCTATGCTCTTGCATTGCTCTTGGCAGAATGGCTATGAAAGACCTAGATAAGATTCTCAAGAGCAGAGATGTCTCTCTCCATACAAAAATTAGACTTGTTCAAGCCATGGTATTTTCAATAACATCATATGGATGTGAAAGCTGGACAGTGAAAAAGATAGACAGGAAGAAAATTGATGCCTTTGAATTATGGTGCTGGCGGCGAATACTGTGTATATCATGGATTGTCCAAAGAAAAAACCAGTCAGTACTAGAGGAGATCAAACCTAAGCTTTCTTTAGAAGCTCAGATGACAAGACTTCGACTTTCCTACTTTGGACACATCATGCGAAGAGAGAGATCATTAGAGAAAGACATCATGCTTGGCAAGATAGAAGGTCAACACAAAAGAGGAAGGCCAGCAATGAGATGGATTGAGACAATAACAGCAGCTGCGGGTACCAGTCTGTCAACAATGAGCCACCTGACTCAAGACCAAACACAATTTAGGTTAGCTATCCAGAGGGTCGCCAAGAGTCGACTCGATGGCACTTAACAACAACAACAACAACAACAGCCCATTTTGCACTTATACACACACCATCCACACTGCTGGTCCTACAGACAGACCCCTGATGCCCTTTTTGTTACCGTTGTTTACTCCTCTACATGCTGTGTTCACTGCACACCATTTCATGGTGCGTGTGCATGTGTTAACTGTGGCTAACGTCCCCATTACAGACTATGATATCAGCTGTCTGTGGTCTATGGCCTTACACCTACAGCTCCGTTTCTCATGTGGCACCATGTCTGCACATCCCTCAGCATATCTTCTACTGTCTCCGTGCCTTTGATTGCAGCCCCTTTGGATGCTGCTGCTTCCTGTCGGCTGTGACGTTAATTCACAGTAGATCCAGGGCGTACTGTACCGCACGTTAGGCGCCTTGTATTGCGCGCTACCTGTCACGGTTTGCTTTAACGATGCACCGCCCACTCCTTTATATGGGCATCTGTATCATTACAGGATGCTCATATAACGGGAGGAATGGTGTAGTGGTTGGGTCAAGTTACCTCAGGCCAGAAGGTCAGGGGGTCAAATCCCACTAGAGGACAGCAAACGTGGGCCAGAAGGATTTGGGTTTCTAGTCCCACAGGTGCTCCTTGTGGTCTTGGGCAAGCCATTTATACCCTCCATTGCTCATGTTTCCTGTAAAATAGTTATCTCCAAGTTATAATGCCCTGTTCAATGTAATATCAGTTTGTTCAATGTAAACCACCTTGATATCATGAAAGGCAGTATATAAGAGATGTTAAATAAATAAATAAATTACTTGGGAAATTAATGACAACAACATTGCCACAGTTTAGTAAACATACCCCTTAGTGTCACTATCTAGATAGTACCACTGAATATCTCTCTCAATCAGACTTATCTGGTTAGCAGGTGCTGCTAATTTGATAAGTCCCTTTAGATCACAGGTTATCAACCCAGTCCTCAGGACCCACCTAGCCAGTCGGGTTTTCAGGATAACCACAATGAATATGTATGAGACAGCTTTGCATGCGCTGCCTCCATTATATGCAAATCTCGCCATGCATATTCATTGTGGTTATCCTAAAAACCTGACTGCCTAGGTGGGACGCAAGGACTGGGTTGAGAACCCCTGATTTAGATAGTGGGCTCTTAGTTTTCCACCAGTCAGACAACAAAGACCATTGCC
This sequence comes from Ichthyophis bannanicus, assembly GCA_033557465.1. NCBI lineage: Eukaryota > Metazoa > Chordata > Amphibia > Gymnophiona > Ichthyophiidae > Ichthyophis > Ichthyophis bannanicus. The sequence goes on along the minus strand of CM066035.1, from coordinate 446,006,705 downwards.
ATATAAAGAAATATACCAAGGTATTTAGATAGCTAAATAAAGACCTAGCTGGCAACATCAAAGCCTTTCAGATATTTTTCAGTCAGAGCAGCTAAATATATCCCCATAAACTTCACTGGTTGCTTAACTTTTGATGGCCAAATTCTGTGTGGCCCGAGGTAGGATTATATTCTGAAAGGATAGGAAGTTAGCACTGATTTTCATTGCTAGCTATTTAAGTTGGATGGCCGAATCTAGGCAAGAAAAAGCAGGCCTAAATCTGGCCAGCTCTTACTTAATATCCTCCCTCTGTTCTTCTTTTTCAGCAATCAATAGCCCCTTTATCCCCCAGTCATCTGCCCACTGAAATCCAAATTATAGCAGGCTGATGGTGCCACAATCCCCTCTCCTACCAGCTCTCCCAAATAAAGAATGCAGTGTTAATAATGCCCCATCTCCTACCCACCTTATTTTGTAAATGTTTTCATTATCATCCCACTCCCAGCTTCCAAACCTCTTAAACTTTCACAGATGAACAAGAGGAAGGATTCAAGCTTATTTCCTTCAGGTATTACTGTACATTCAAGGTTGTTCTGACAACACAGGGATGCAGCTATCAGAACAATTCAGGGTAAACTGTGTGTGTTCGTGGGTTGCTTTGGTCATGGAGTTCAGGAGGTTTTGGAGGGTTGCATTTGATCATAGTTGGGGGTGGGACTGGGGATTAGAATTCAATTAGGCTTTATTTTTCAGGAGTGTGGGTGGGGGCATTATTAGTCTTGATACATTGTTTATTCAGAAAGGCATTGAATTAATATGTATGTTCAAGTCTGCTATATATATACAGGGTGGCCCAAAAAAAGTGAGAACATCTCATAAATTAAAAGCTTAAATAGTTAACTTATTTTCCTTTTTAGCTATATAACGTCTTTATTTCGACAATTTCCGGTCACCATCTTTGTTTTTTTTTTAATTTGTCAATAGTTTACATCCGTCTTTTTGAATTTTTAAATAACATATGCTACGAGATGTTATCACTTTTTTTGGGCCACCCTGTATATTCAGGCACTACTAAGCAGGCCTCATCTAAATATATAGCTTACACAGATAGCTGCTCAATCTCAGGGGCGGCCCAAGGGAGGTGCGGACCATGTGCAGAGACTCATTGCAGGGACTCATTTACATAAGGGCCCTCAATTGCATAAACATTTGCATAATGTTAATATGTGCTAACTCTTAATGAGTGTCTGGATAAAGAAATACTACCATATTTCTACAATACTATACTCCAGTGCCAACCGCCAGGCACATTAGGAAGTACTATAAACACTAACCATTTAGAACCCATAGCAAACCCGCCATATCATAACAACACTACCAGGACTCACAAAGCACCATACCCTACCTATTGAATGACAACACTTCAAATACTAAACCAATACATCTCAGAGAATACCACTACATCTTCTACTGGGGAAAGAGAACAAGTGGCACTGTCAGAAACTACATAAATAGAATACCTCAGCTTGGTTGCATAGGCAGAACATAGACCTTCACCAAACAACGAACAAGGGATCACAATTTAGAAATAGGAAGACAATAATTAAACTGGGAACTCCAAAAGCCAAATTTGGAATATAGAACAATACTGAAGAAATAAAACTATAAATCAATTTCCTCTTGTACTAAACAAAACACAAAGACAGTAGTGGTGCACATATCCCAGAGCTGACATATTCCAGTTAATAAATTCAAAATAAAAAAGTATTTTCTACTTTTTGTTGTTTGAGCATTTTATTTTTCAGTTGCAATTGCTCTATTTATTTACATTCTCTTATATACCGTGCTATTCTGCATCAGTGTGGTTTATATTGAACAAACTGAAATTACATTGAACAGGGCATTATAAGTTGGAGATAACTATTTTTACAGGGAACATGGGCTATGGAGGGTTAAGTGGCTTGTCCAAGACCACAAGGAGCACCTGTGGGACTAGAAACCCCAGTCCTTCTGGCCCAAGATTGATGTCCTCTAGTGGGATTTGAACCCCTGACTTTCTGGCCTGAAGTACCTTGCTCCAACCACTAGGCCACTCCTCCACTCCGCTCTAGTCACTTTCTTCTGGTTTCTCCATTGTCTGCTGTCCATTTGTCCTTTCTTCTCTCTTCTAGATTTTTTCCATTCTCTCTCTACATCTTCTTTAACATACTGATCTTTCCTCTTTTGCTTTTTCCTCCATTTCTTTCTTTAATCCTTTTTCATCCACTCAAATTTCATCCTTCCATCCTGAATCCCCACTTACTCTCCCAATACCCAGCCAATCATAGATTTTTCTTCCCTCCCACAAAAAATGTCTTTTACCCTCTCCATCCTCATTCCCTGAGCCCCATCCCCTTCTAGTCCTTCCTCAACATCAACTCCCTTCTAGTTCCAGTCACACTCAGCATCTGCTCCCTTCTAGTCCCATTCTCCCATGCCCTGCATCAGCCCATTTCCAGTTCAAGCCCCCCCATCAGCCATTTTCAGTCTTATCCTAGTCCCCCCCATCAGCCCATTTCCAGTCCAAGCCCCCCTCATCAGCCAATTTCCAGTCCTATCTTAGCTGCCCTGCCATAGAGCCCCACACCTGTCTGAGCAGCTTCAGAGGGAGCCGGGGAGGCCGGCTCATCTCTGTACAGCTCTGGAGTGAAAAGCAGTGTGTTCCTTCACTCCTGCTGTGTTCTGGTGAAGTGTGCTGAGTGCCAAGAAAGGTTAAAGGGCATTTTCTGTTTCCCGACACTCAATACCCTTCATGAGAACACTGCAGGAGTGAAGGAACACGCTGCTCTTCACTTCAGCACTATGCAGAGGTGAGCCAGGGCTTCAGGCCTCCCAGGATCTCTCTGAAGCCAGCTCTGCAAACCGAGGGGAATGAAGTTCATGCGGGGCCCCCTGAACTGCGGGGCCCTATGCAAATAGCATTCTCACATAATAGATGGGCCAGCCCTGCTCAATATAACCCATATCCTGATCATTCATGGCCCACTCTCATTTTGCCTTTCCTCTGCCCATTGAGTATATGAGTAGTATTGAGTCAGCTGGACGGATTTTCTTTTTAATATTATCATAAAGCAGCTGAAAATAAATAGTTGGCATTGTTATATGTTTAGTGGCTGCCAGTGAATATATAACTCTGTTTGAGTTTCAACCCATTTGCTGAAGATATCACTGACAATCAGGAAAGATGTCTCACAGCACACACCCTTCCAGTTTGTGCATCAAGAAAACAACTTCAACATCCAATTATGTGTGACTCTTTAGTACAAGCAAACTCCTTTATGCTGATGCACAAGTGCTAGCAAAAAGTGAACAAAATATCTATATAAGAAAGGCATATATTAAGCAGACCAGTATTCAAAAGTACTTATTTTATTAGCAGCTGTGCTGACGACACACGTGCTTCAAAACTGGTGATAAACATCTATCTTTGGCCATTTTAATTGTAATATTGCTAAATTTATATCTTTAAAAGAGACATAGTTTGGGCAGACACAAGGGTGATGAAGAAAATTATGAGTGATGGTATTTTCATTAACATCATATGGATATGAAAGCTGGACAGTGAAAAAGATAGACAGGAAGAAAATTGATGCCTTTGAATTATGGTGCTGGTAGCGAATACTGTGTATACCATGGACTGCCCAAAGAAGAAACCAGTCAGTACTGGACTGTTGTAGTTGTTATGGAAGGACAGACTAAATGGGCCTTGTGGTCTTTTTCTGTCATCATGTTTCTATGTTTACTAGAGGAGATCAAACCTAAGCTTTCTTTAGAAGCTCAGATGACAAGACTTTGACTTTCATACTTTGGGCACATCATGAGAAGAGAGAGATCATTAGAGAAAGACATCATGCTTGGCAAGATAGCAGGTGAACACAAAAGAGGAAGGCCAGCAATGAGATGGATCGATACAATAACAGCAGCTATGAATACCAGTCTGTCAACAATGAGCTGCCTGAGTGAAGACCAAACACAATTTAGGACAACTATCTAAAAGGTCACCATGAGTTGATACTGACTCAACGGCACTTAACAACAACAACATGAGCCTGATAATCAAAGAGAATGATAAGCTTGCTGGCAGGTGGTGGATCTATCATTTTATGTATGTCCATGTTTAAGGAACAATTGTACACGTTCTGCTTATGTAAATAGATTCAAAATTATATCACTGTCTGACGTTAGATTAGCAGGGACAGGAAGGAAATTAGTCCAAGGTATAGCTCCTTCATTGTGGAATAAGCTGCTGTCAGAAATACACAGTGAAAGATCGTACCTTACTTTTTGAAAACTTGTAGAGTATTTCAAATAATTGTAAATAGTTTAACAGTAATGATAGGTTGGGTCAAATTTGTGGTCTAATTGTTCTTTGTTATTCGTTTTGATTTAGTTACTGCAAGCTGCTCTGAGCTTTTGGTATGGGTGTGATAGAAAAGGTCTAATTAGATTAAAAATGAAATGAGATTTATATTTAGGCCTCCTCAATAGCTGTAGAAGTAAATAGAAGATAAAAAATCATCTAGCAGACCTGTGATCTGCAAGCTCAGGACCCCTGAACATGGGAGCTTTGCATCAAGGCAGCCCAAATTTGGAATTCCTGCACTCAGGAGACCCAACCCTGGGTACCCATACCCAAGTTGCCTGAGTTTGGGATGTCTGCTCCCAAGACAGCCTGAGTTTTGGATCCATGCAATAGACCTGAAACGATGTCCCCTGCACACAGGCAACCCAAGTCTGTGACTTTTACATCAAGTTACTTGATTCTGAAACCCTAGAATCTGGTCAACCATAGACTAGGACTCCCATCATCTAATGGTGCAAGTCCTAAATACCTGTTATCTGACTAGCCCAAATTTTTGACACCTGTACTCTATAACCTTTCCTTGTTTTCTTCTTCTTCTTCCAAGTTTATTTTCATATTGTTAACAATAACAATACAGTAATCCAAGCATCAGAATATTATATCCCCCCCTCCAAAAAAAAGCGGAGTTCAACATTCAAACAACATTATAATTTCTAAATATAATGCTAAAATAAAATATCTTCCAAATATAGGTCTAATGGTTTCCATTTTCACTTTCCTCTTTCTACTTTATCAGTACAGTTGGATGATAATGAAGCAGTGCCTTCCCATTGTCTAGTTATATATACTGCATGCCACCAGAAGGTGACATTTAAAGAGGACAAATATTTCCAATTGCACAGTGTATGTTGAAGAGCGACAGATATCATGATATCAAACAATGCTCTGTCAGTTTTACTTAAAGTATTATGCAAGCTCAAGGACCTAAACAAAACTTTGGGGTATATTTACTAAAGAGCGTTAAGGGAGCCAATGTGCCATGCACGTGCATTATCGGCACCCTTGAGTGCTTAACACTGCGGAAAGGGACGATAACACTGCAGTAATGTGTGCAGATGGCTCCCTTTAGCATTAAGAGTAAAAGAGGTAGAGTGTGGGTGTTAATGGGGTGGAGATGGAGCGGACATAGTGGGTGCGCCCTTAATGCCGGCTAGTGTTACCATGCGTTAGAGTTCCCTACACTGGAACTCTAACGCCACCGGGAAGCACACATTAAGGGCTATTTTAGAGGGGAGAGAGAATATTTAAATGTATGCAATGTGTACCACCCACTGTAGGTCCCAAATTAGTGAGAGTAGTGTTCCATCGGTAGTAACAGCATGGTGTCCCATTAACAAAGGGCACCATGTTGTTGGTGCCAAATTGGCAAAGAAGGTGTCAAATGGCTGATACCATGGGGTTGACAGGTCCACTAGGCTGATAAGGTGGCTGCCTAGGGAGAACATCTGTAATGGCTGGTATGACCCTGCTGTGACAGCGGCAGCATACATACATGCTACTGCAATCAGAAGGGAGTTGTGCCACTCCCACTGCCACCATGCTGCCATGTCAGCGTTGTGTGAATGTGGGAGTGGCAGGAGAAATATGTGTCCCTGCCCTGTGTGTCAGGTACAATGCTACAGTTGCCACGACCAGTGGGGTCAATATACAGCAATGACAGGGATAGGTTGCTTGAGCCACACATTATTGATAATAATATGTTGAAGTCTGACTATGTGCATTTTGTGACCCTTATTTCCCTCTGAGTCGAGGGGTATATAATATTGTTAATAAATATTTTTCTATCATTCTGATGATCCCTGGGTTACAAGATAAACAGGCCCGGATGGTTTGGTCTCCAGGGCTGAACATAAAAGAATCTTATGTCCTTCTCATTTGAAACCCATTGAATGTCAGCAGATGGAGGAAGGGTTGTTGTTGGTTTTTTTCCATGCAGTACATGTTCTATATCTATCAAGTCTCACCCTGTTAGGGGTTTTGAATATAAAGGGAGATGGAATTTCATTAAGAAATTCTGTACATGTACCACTACTTATGTTGTCTATGCTGTTTGAATTCCATGTAAATTCTTATACATTGGGAAAATAGTTCGGCCTTTCAAGGTTCGAATGGAAGAACATCAGAGCAGACTGAATAGAATGTGTTCAGAAACTCCGATTGTAGCCCATTGTTCCGCGGAGGAACACGATTTTTTCAGATTTAGAATATTTTTGTATAGACAAGGTGGATACAGCATTGTCTGACTGTGCCAAACTGCTGTCCATTTGTGAACAGTGGTGGATTTTCAGACTTGACACAGTTACTCCAAGAGGCCTTAATGCCATGACTGAATGGAATCTATGCATGTAGATCGGTGGCTTGTAAAGTTTGGAATATATGCAACAACAAGTATGGAGGATCTTTGAATCCTAGAAAACAGCTTGAACACTATGAGGTTGTAGATATGAATGGGGTTCTGGTGTCCCAGTGGATATAGGTGTATGTCAGGAATTTGTATGTAGGGTAGGAGGGTGGTGTGTTTATATGAGCTGGCACACAGTATAGGGTTTGGAATTTTATTTGAGGTGTGCTATTGTGTGTGAACAAATCTGTTTTAATGCATGGGTGGATGTTTAAGGGGTCTGATGGATACAATTGGTCTCTGCATGTGCTTGTCTAAGGTAAGCAATTGTGGTTGGTTGTTGGGTCTTTTTAAACTGCACATGTGGGTGAGTGTGGTCCTTCTGATAGCTGGGGCAGTTTGTTTGAGCAGAATGTTCCTGCTGAAGAGTCTTTGTTTGTAATGAAGAAGAGCTTATTGGGTAGGTACTGTGTCTAAGTGTATGTGATTCTAACATTTTAGGAATGGATTGGTTTTGGATGAAACTTTAGCATGTGATATGTAAAAGGGGTTAGGTTACACTAGTATTAAGGACAATTTTAAAATGTTTCATTTTTGTGCCTTGTAGTTTGTGTAAATCTTGTTGTTTATGTGACTGGTGTGGATTTTCAACATGATAGAGAAAATTGAACCCTGACAAAGCAATTGTGAAATGCCTCTGGGCATTCTATGTGGCGGTCAAGTCCATACTCATACAAATCGCATTTGTCATAAGATAAGTGTAATTTGATAAACTGCAAGATGAGTGTGCTGAGTTACAGCACTGAGATATTTTTGCAAAGTTATATGCTCTTTCATATGGTGGGGGAGTTTTTTAAGATCCCTGATGTTAATGTGCCAGTCTCAGGCCTGGATTGATAGCTGAGATGCAATGGTCCATGGGTTCTGAGTTCCTTTTCTCCCCCTCCAAGTGTAATTCGGTTCTCCCTGTTTGGTGCACATGGAATGAAGTTTTTGACTGACTGGCCATTATATCTTCATTCTAAGAAATTGGACATTAATATATGAAACTGCCAGTGGGATGGCAAGCACATTAGCAGCAGGTACAGTGGAGCACATCCTGCCCCCTCCCTTCCGAGGTCTAAGCCAGCAGCACCTGTGCCCACACCCCCCGATGGAGGGAGGCAGGAGCAGCATGGTGTGACTAGCTGCATGTGTGATACCTCAATAAGATCACTGGCAGTACTGAGGCGGCAGCTGGACCATGCTTGCAGGGAGGGAGGGAATGGCCGGCATGCTGCCTACCATCATCTGTGGACCTTGGCGCATGGCTAGTGTGCCTACTGGATGGACTGGCCCTGGGATCAGGACACCTTCCATTTGTGCATCTTGAGTGGATATGTGCATGTGGTGCTGAAAAATTCCACTGAGACAGGAATATGATGCAGTATGAGAACAGAGGAAAAAATGAGCACCCTGCTCTCTCGCCTGCCAAATGACCGGTGACCCCTCCATAAATCAGTACACAGTTGGTCACAACCATCTGAGCCGCATGTGAGTCTAATTCAGCTCTTGTCTGCAAAATATGAGAGTAGTCCATCACTGGCCCACAAGCATACACCAGGAAATGGATACATTGGTCATTCTGCTAAGACACCCAGAGTTTGGAAGGTGTATGTTCATGTTTCATAGCCTGTCCCTGAGACTGGACAGATCCCATGTTAGATATGAATGTCAGTTGAACCAGCAGCATAGGAAGGCAGTGCAACATATAAATCTAACAGGATGTCCATCTCACACACCTGCATAACATACCCTGGCAGACAAGTATGGCGCAGAGCCTGCAGACATATAAGCAGACATAGGCATACCCCAAGTCCTCCTGACATGCAACCTGGCAATGAACACTTATATACCCATGGCTTAACAACTTCACATGGCTGCTATGTGGCTACAAACACATGGACAGCGTGCCTATGAATATAGGGTCATGGGTTCAAAGCTAGCCTGTGGATCAAGAATAGCATGTCCAAGTCAGTTAACTTCATCCAACTTTTTCAAAACTGTAGCATCATGTGCAATCTTCAACATATCAGCCAGCATATTACACTCAGCTATCACACTGAGAAGTTGCACCACCCACGTCTGAATGGCAGAACAAGTTAACAGCACATGCACACCGTGCAGGCCTGGACAATGGTGGAGCATTGAAGGGGCAGGTAAGAATGCTAACTTGCATTACTTTTGGACAGCAGGGTCATGTATGTGTGTCTCCCCACAGGATTGTGAGCTGCAACAGTGCACAGTGGTTTCTGGCTGTGCATACAACATGCTGCAGATCAGCTTTCAGCAACTCTTCATATAGTGTGAGTCCCCATGTACAAGCTGTCATGCTTTCATGTGCTCTTGGGGGGATGGCCACTGTGTCTACAGTGTCAGAGAGTGCATGTACTGCACTGGCCAGTTTTGTAGGGTCCACTGCTAAGGACATGCCAAGCATGGCACTATGTTCAATGCTCACTGCCAAAGGCTGTGTAGGGGGATACCATAGTTGGGTATGTGTCAGATGTAGACCACTGTGGGCCAGCATGTATTTGCAGCCTGTCACTGGCCACTTTCCACTGTGCTTCACATTGCATAAGCTGTCCCTAGGTTCAAAATAAAAAGGTACATAACAAGGAACAGAGGATTCTGGGTATTGGCTAAAACTGAGCGGTTTTCACAGGCTGTAAATGGGTTGGAGGTTAGGTACATGGCTGAGCCATCCTAACATGGGTGTGCCACAGGCATAGCCTGGGTGCACATATCTTTTCATGCTGGAAGGCCACACTAACTCTGATGAGCTGTGACCATGTCATGGCTACATATCCACATGGTGTTATATAAGGTCAAAAGTTGCAGTGATATGACTGCTGTTTCTTGTTTGGCAATCCAGTCTCTACAGGCTGCTGGAGGTCCATGCTGTTTGTACAAAGTCAATGTGCCAATGGTGGCTATGTGTACATGCAGTGCATGGTGATTAGCAGACTGAGCACAAATGGTAGGGGAGCGGCTGATACAGCCTAGTGTTGCCCCATATATTCAGGCTGCCTGTGATTGATCTAGCTGATTGGAATTCTCACAAAGTGAGACTAGCAGCTGTTCTGGACTATTAGTAAACTGTGGAAAAAATATGGTCTTGGCAGACCTTTCTGCTTTGTGCCAGCACCACCCCCTCATGTCTAGCCAACACTCACTGCAGTTGGGTTCCCTGGAAAAAGCTGTCACAGCCTTTAGGATATGACATAAAATGTTGTAGGAGTGTCCCTGATCAACAGGAGCAGGACACTAGGCCCAGATAGGACAGGCCAATCCAGCATGCTGCACATGTACAGAATACCAACCAATTAGCATCATACACTGCAGACAATACCTGTAGCATGCTAGCAGTGCAATAGATCTGCTCCAGATCCTGGAGCATCCACTTGCTGCAATGCTTGCTCAAGGGATTGAGTGATGTGTGCCCTTCCTCACATTTAGGGTGACTGGTGAAAAAGGTCATTTGCACATGTGGCAGATGTTACGTGCAGGAAGCACACAATGTCCCTGCATATTACAGAGCTGATGTGATAGATCACTGCATTCTCCACAGGGGCAAAAATTGCTTTTTGCAGTTTTAAGTGTGGCAATTTTCCTCTTTCTTCCAGTTTTTTGGTGAATTCTCCTTGTATCTCTTCTTTATTTAAATAAAGGGTTCATAGCATAAAAGTAGAAGTACATTATCTCCTCCTTAAATGCAGAAGTCCACTTAACCGTAGTTAATCCTCTTAACTTTTTTATTAATTTCCAACGTTTATCTCCTGCCACAGTGGGTCCACGTTTTCCTTTCTTCTAGTTTTTGGCGGATTCTCCTTGTATACCCTCTTGATTTAAATAAATTTTTAAGCCGTTCACTGCAATAGATGCAGAACAAATATATGATCATATAGAGTCCAAAAACATCATGGCAATAGAGCAAAAGGGCAACACGAGAGGGGCATATGTCACCAAAGACCAGTCAATGTTGAATAAAGCAATCATGGCCAGTGCTAAGAAAAACAGATATCTCATATAGCATGAATTGATTATAAGAAAGCTTTTGACAGCATCCCACACTCTTGGATAATAAATTGCCTTGAAATGTATAAAATAAATTCAGGTTTGATAAAATACATTAAGTGCCTTGTTTACAAAGCCACGGTAGCGGCTTCCGCTCGATATCGGAGCCGCGGCCCCATTAAGTTCACCATGACAATGTGGCAAACCACGCTCTTTTTGAAAGATGAAGATGGTCAGTATATCATTCCTAACATCAGGATCCAGCGATGAATATTTCAGGGGGTTTCTTTTGTTTTGTGTGGCGCTTAATCCAATGAGTACTCTCATCAACTCTTTGGGATATGGATTTAGCATAAATCCTAAAAGAGGTAACAACCTAGAAACAACGTCTCATTTATTATTTGTAGATGATCTGAAGCTCTATAGTTCCAGCGACCAACAATTTGCAGAGCAACTCCGTGTGGTGAAAAGCTTTTCTGATGACAGCAGTATGACCTCTGGCCTTGTCAAATGTGCTAAGGTAACTTTTTTTAGAGGAAAATTGGGCAAAACAGAAAACCTCCCTGGCTGAAGGCTGTGATGTCAAGGACTTTGAATAGCAAGGAGTATATAAGTATCTCTGAGTAGAAGAAGGAACGACACTCAAGCAGAAATTACTGAGAGAAAATATAAGCAAAGAATATTATAGGAGATTACAATTAATATTGAAAAGTGCTTTAAAATCATGGAATAAGATACAAACCATCAATCAGCTGGTCATTCCTGTACTTTCATACAGCTTTGGGGTTGTGAACTAGCCTCTTAAAGATCTCGGAAAACTGGAGGTACGAATACAAAAACTCCTCCATGCCCATGAAGTGATTTACAAGAATCAGTGTATGCCAAGACTGAATATCCCTAGAGCTGAAGGAGGGCTAGGACTCGTAAAGATTGATTATACATAGAGAGCTACTGTCATAGGCCTCCAGGCCTACTTAACTGCATCCTCGGTTTCAAATATGCAAAAAGTGCTGAAATATGAGAATAGTGAAACCACCAAACACTCAAAAGAAAAACCAATGAAAAATACTTTTTTTGTCGGAATGGCCGGCACAGTATAAACAGGATGAGCACCTGCTACCACTGCGGCCCATCCTTTTAATCAATTTAAATGTCCATTTAAAACCGCTATTAGCAAAATTAGCTGGTACTTAGCTTTAAGAAAAGCATCTCAAGCTGTGATGACGGTACAAAAAAGCATCACAAAATCTCACAGCCTGAGATGCTTTTCTTAAAGCTAAGTACCAGCTAATTTTGCTAATAGCGGTTTTAAATGGACATTTAAATTGATTAAAAGGATGGGCCGCAGTGGTAGCAGGTGCTCATCCTGTTTATACTGTGCCGGCCATTCCGACAAAAAAAGTATTTTTCACTGGTTTTTCTTTTGAGTGTTTGGTGGTTTCACTATTTAGTATAAGCTCAATTCAGAAGGTTTATGCGAAATATGAGAATAAACATCCAGAATCTGTCTCCATCATCAAACTTGGACAAGCATGCACAGGGAAGGCAGTAACAGAATTTGCAAAATGAGAGAAAAAACTCTTCAAGGAATTAGATCAACAAACAAGGAAAAACAAATGGCAAATGAACAGATACAGTGGGGAATAGCGTTACTCCAGGAACCCTTTGTCGATCAAGAATGGACATGAATGGTTAAGGAAGGGTGAACTGAAATCAAAGGATTGATAGTTGCAGCCCAGGACAGCAGCTAACGGATGAGATGAATTGCAGTGAGCATTGAAAAAACTGGTAACACAGACATCTGTCGATTCTGTAAGAAAGCCCTGGAAACAGTGGACTCACCTCACAGCTTGCTGTGAGGTGCTGATGGCAGAAAATTTCTATACAGAAAGACATAATAAAGTAGTGTACCTCATCCATTGGAAACTCTGTAAGCACTACAACATCAATGTAACCGAAAAGCACTGGGATCACGACCCTAAGAGAATTACAGAGAATGAGGAGATTATGATCACCTGGGATACTCCCATTCCAAGCAATAAAAAGCTGGATGAAAGGAAGCCAGATATAGTGGTTAAAAACACCAGAACTGCTTTGATAATAGAGATGTCAGTTTCAAGTGACTACTCTGTGAATCATGTGGAGAGACAGAAGATCTTGAAATACCAAGAAATGCAGTAAGAGACCAAGAAAATGTAGCAAAAAGATACAGAAATATTTCTCATCATGTTGGGTTCCACAGACTTGATAAAGAGGAATTTCCAAGCACATCTCAACAAATTACCCATACAGGTTACATTTTACAAACTCGAATAAGAGGCTCTCTTTGGCACTACACAAGTACTATGCCAAGCCTTAGCAGTAAATTTGAAAGACTGAGATCATACTCCCCGTGTCCTGGCTTAGAAGTGAGGTTCATGACTGTCATGGTATGCACAAAACTAACCCATTTGGAGAAACTGCCCCAAGGCAAAAGTTGCATATTGCTGCTCAGACTGTGAGGTGCATTATGGGTAATGGAAGGGCTAACCTGTACCGGCACCCAGAAGCTAAATTGCAGCTGTAGTGGTAACTGTAATCACTGGAGCATTGCTCAGTACCTGCTTGTCCTCTATGATGGTGGAAAATGTATGCATGGCCACGAGGGGAGGGTAGGATGGTCTGTGGTAAATCACATGCGTCATGACTGTAGCTTGTTAGATGCACTTGCATATACACCTATCTCGCAGTGTGCAGCAGGTAATAGGGGACTACATGCCCTGCACATGTACTGCCTCAGGAGTTGTTGGCACACAGCAGCACAGTGAACCTCTGTTTGTGACTATTGGTTGGCATTGGACGTACAGAAGAGGGATGGGCATCTTGCCCTCTCATGTGGTGTGGCCTTTAGAGCAGAGATGTATGCTGCAGCTGTGTGTCTGTTATGCAGCTACAGTACTGCCTGTCCAGTTCAGTACGTTCTCCAAGTATACTGATGTGGGCACACACAAGCTATGCTGTACTACAGTCTCAGAATGCACCAGTCACATGGTTTCATGTACTGGGTTCCTGCCATTGCAGGAAGGATCCTGCTGTCTCTTGGTTTGTACTCTTTCCTGTGGATAGTGATGTGGAGATGAGCCTGCTGGTTAGAGCATTGCCTTTATAAGCAGCAGACTAGGGTTTGAATCCCATCTGTGCTCTCACTGGTTGTGAACAACTCATGTCAATGTATTCATTTATTATACTGCCAGACACAGTCCGAGGTCTGCATTACCTTGTTTTTCATGTGTTCCAATAGCACATTGGGTTGGCAAACATGTACATTGCACTCATGCCCATCTGACAGCATGACCTTATTGGCTCTGCTGTCGCCCATTGTAAAGAGTCAGAGATGTTCACCTTACAGATGTATGATACATGGGTTGTGCATGATTGGTATATTTCATCATAAATGTGACTGCACATCTTTGGCTCCATCACATATATGCAATACATGCAGGAACATCTCGCTCCTGGGATGGCCACCTGCAGGAATGATCACATATCCTTACTTGATCCATATGTCCAATATAAGAAACACTTGTCCAGTTGTTCTCTGCACATGTGTCAGGAAGATTGCATAGAAACATAGTAACATAGATACATGATGGCAGAAAAAGACCACATGGCCTATCTAGGCTGCCCTTCCATATCATCTACAACAGTCCCCTTTTTACCTTTAGAGATCCTCTGTGTTTGTCCCATGGTTATTTGAATTCAGATACTGTCCTCGTTTCCACCACTTCCACTGGGAGACTATTCCACACATCTACCACTATATCCGTAATGGAATATTTCCGCATATTACTTCAGAGTTTATCCCCTTTCACTCTCATCCTCTGTTCCCTCGAAGCAGAGCTTGCCTTCAATTGAAAGAGCTTCTCCTGTGCATTGAGACCACAGAGGTATTTAAATGTCTTTATCATATCTCCCCTATCCTTCCTTTCCTCTAAAGTATACATATTAAGATCTTTAAGTCTGTCCTGATATGCTTCATAACGAAGACCACTAACCATTTTAGTAGCCACCCTCTGCCCAAACTCCAACCTGCTTATATGGTGTTTAGAAAAGTTGAGACATCTGTCATACCCAACAAGCTGGTATTGGAACTCCTCTGTGGCACAGTTCTTATGTTTTCATGCACACTAAAACTGAATTGTGCAGTCACATCATGTACATCGGGGCAGCAAGGCCATATCGTACTATCATCTACCGCCATCCATCATTCAGCCCCCATCCCATCATGTACAGTCATGTATTCTCCTGGCAGCTGCTACACCATGGCCCACACAGAAAGATTTTAATTATTAGGATGTATCACTCACACCTCTCCTGTTTGTTCATTTTATTTATTGCACATTATTTTATACTGCTTTATCCTATAGTCAAAGTGGTTTACATTACTGAAGATTTGGGATACATTATGACAGGAACATAAAACATGGAGGATTCATAATGTATTGGGGTTGAACATTCAGTTAACAGGGAGGGAGCAGGCTTAGTGGACATGTGACTGTGCACTTAACGGTTCTGTTATGTCATTGGTGAAGAATTCTAGGGATAGGAATGTTTTTCATTTTTTTCAGATGGCTGTCAGGTTCTTTGTGGCACATATGTTGTTTGGAATTGAGGGAGTGATCTGCACATCACCACTCCTGCTCAGCCATCCTTTTGATGCTCAAATTGTGGTAATGCTGGTTCCAACAGGGCACACTTCTTCCCAATTCTAAGCCACACACTGACATTACAGCAGATTACGTGGGCACCCCTCACTGATACTGTACAAATGCCTCCCACATGATCATCCCACTTACTGATTAGCACGTAGGATACATATGACTTTGACATGTCCGTCAGCTTTTACCTTTCCTCCAATCCATCACCTCAAAACTGACTTTCTCAGGGGCTCACTTATCCTGCATTAAGGTGACTGTTGCTTTTGAGTGTTAAGGTGCACGCTTGGCGCCTTAATATCCAGTGTCCTGTTAGCACCCGATAAGTGGGCCCTCACCACTGGAACGCTTACTACCTGCCCTTTATCACACGCAAACATCCTTAAAGCTGCCATTATCATTCGATATCCAGTGCTCCCTTAATGCTCTTTAATAAACATACCCTATGTGTATTGTTATATTAGAGATTGACTTAAAAACATCACATATGAAGTTCCACATACTTTCCCAGAATGTCTTAATAAAGGTACATCCAAAGAGCATATGGGTCAATCATAAATAAGCAATGCCAGCATTAATTAGACTCACAGAGCCTGGCTCTGAACATGCATAGAGGAGTCCAGACCATTTGGTGTGCAATAAAGTATAATGATTGCATCAGGTTACTAGACGTGTTTGGTCTAACAATATGACACCAGAAACTAGCCCAGTTTATCTTATTCTGAGGGATATCCGCATACTCCCAGGTCCTATGATGGCCCACCAAAGAAGTGCCACTATGAATTTTTAACATTTTATATAAATGTGAAACTAATTTCCCACTTACTTTAACATTATGACACACCTCATCAGGGGCGGCCCAAGGGGGGTGCGGGGCCATGTGCGGAGACTCGGTGCGGGGCCTCATTTGCATAAGGTGCCTCATTTGCATAAATATTTGCATAATGTTACCATACACTAACTTTTAGTAAACATGCCTCTTAATGAGTATATGGATAAAGAAAGACTAAAAGGTTTCTACATTACTATAATCCAGTACCAACCGCCAGGCACATTAGGAACTACTACAAACACTGCCCATTTAGAACCCATAGCAAACCCGCCGTATCCTAACAGCACTACCAGGACTCACAAAGCACCATACCCTAACTATCAAAAGGCAACACTGCAAATATTAAACCAATACATTTCAGAGAACAATAATACATGACCTACTGGGGAAAGAACAAGTGGCAATGTCAAATAGGAATTACATAAACAGTATACCTCAGCTCAGTTACACATGCAGAACATAGACCATCACCAAACAAGGAATCACAATTTAGGAACAGGAAGACCATAATTAAACTGGGAACCCCAAAAGCCAAACTTGGAATATACAACAACACTGTAGAAATAAAACTATAAATTAATTTCCTCTTGTGCTAAACAAAGCGCAAAAATTAATGATGCACATTTCCCAGAGCTGACATATTCCAGTTAATAAATTCAAAATAAAGAGATATTTTTCTACCTTTTGTGCATTTTTTTTCAGTTGCAATTGTTCCAGCCACTTTCTTCTGGTTTCTTCGTGTCTTCTGCTAACTCTCCATCTGCTGTCCATTTGTCCTTTCTTCTGTCTTGTTTTTTTTTTTTTTCCATTCTCTCTCTACATCTGCTTTAACATGCTAATCTTTCTCCTTTTGCTCTTTCCTCATTCCTATTTCATCCACTCAAATTTTATCCCTCCATCCTCAATCCCCACTTACTCTCCCAATATCCGGCCAATTGTAGATTTGTCTTCCCTCCCACGCAAAATATTTTTCCCTCTCCATTTCACTCTCCCAGCTCCATCCCATTTTAATCCTCCCCCAACATCAGCTCCTTTCTAGTTCCAGCCCCACCCAGCATCTGCTCCCTTCTTGTCCCTGCATCAGCCCATTTCCAGTCCTAGTCCCCCATCAGCCCATTTCCAATCCTATCCTAGCCCCACCATCAGCCCATTTCCAGTCCTAGCTCCCCCATCCATTTCCAGTCCTATCCGAGTCCATCCATCAGTTCATTTCCAATCCCAGCCCCTCATCAGCCCATTTCCAGTCCTATCAGTTCCTCCATCAGCTCATTTCCAATCCCAGCCCCCCATCAGCTCATTTCTATTCCTTTCCTAGCCCCACCATCAGCCCATGTCAAATCCTAGCTCCCCTCCACTCAGCCCATTTCCAATCCAAGCCCCCCATGAGCCTACTTCCAGTTCTAGCCCCTCCATGAGTCCATTTCCATTCAAGCCCCCACCACAGCCCATTTCCAACCTTAGCACCCCCAACAGCCCATTTCCCATCCTATCCTGGCCCCTCTCTCAGCCCATTTCCTGTCCTAGCCCCCCCCCCCCACTCAGCCCATTTCCAGTCCTAGCTCCCTCTCCTCACAGCCCATTTCCATTCCAAGCCCCCTCCCCTTCAGCTATTTGCTGTTCAAGCCCCCTTTCCACTCAGCCCATTTCCATTCCAAGCCTCTGTCCCCATCAGCTATTTGCCGTTCAAGCCCCCCTTCCACTCAGCCCATTTCCAGTCCTAGCAACCCCCCATCCCATTACCAGTCCTAGCTCCCCCATCAGCCCACTTCCAGTCCGAACCCCCTATAGCCCATTACCAGTCCTAACCCCCCATCAGCCCACTTCCAGTCCGAACCCCCTATAGCCCATTACCAGTCCTAACCCCCCATCAGCCCACTTCCAGTCCTTACCCTCCCATCAGCCCATTTTCAGTCTTACCCCCCCATCAACCCATTACCAGTCCTAACCCATCAGCCCACTTGTAGTCGTAGCCCCCCCATAGCCCAGTACCTTTCCTAACCCCCACAGCCCATTACCAGTCCTAACGCCCCCCACAGCCCATTACCAGTCCTAACCCCCTATCAGCCTACTTGTAGTCTTAGTCCCCCATAGCCCATTACCTGTTGTAACCCCCCCATCAGCCCATTACCTGTCCTAACCCCCCCATAGCCCATTTCCAGTCCTAATCCCCCCATCAGCTCACTTGTAGTCGTAGCCCCCCATAGCCCATTACCTGTCATAACTTCCCCCATCAGCCCATTTCCAGTCTTAGCCCCTCCATAGTCTATTACCTGTCCTAACCCCCCATAGCCCATTCCCAGTCTTAACCCCCCCATCAGCCCACTTCCAGTCCGAACCCCCTATAGCCCATTACCAGTCCTAACCCCCCCCCTATCAGCCCATTTACAGTCCTTACCCCCCTCCCTCCCTCCCTATTTACAGTCCTTACCCCCTCCCCATCAGCCCATTTACAGTCCTCCCCCCCTCAGCCCATTTACAGTCCTCCCCCCCTCCCCATCAGCCCATTTACAGTCCTTACCCCCCCCTCCCTCCCCATCAGCCCATTTACAGTCCTTACCCCCCCTCCCCCCTCCCCATCAGCCCATTTACAGTCCTTACCCCCCCTCGCCATCAGCCCATTTACATTCCTTATCCCCCCCTCCCTCCCTCCCCATCAGCCCATTTACAGTCCTTACCCCCCTCCCTCCCTCCCCATCAGCCCATTTACAGTCCTTACCCCCCCTTCCCCATAAGCCCATTTACAGTCCTTACCCCCCTCCCTCCCTCCCCATCAGCCCATTTACAGTCCTTATTCCCTCCCTCCCTCCCCCCCCCCATCAGCCCATTTACAGTCCTTACCCCCCCCTCTCCCCATCAGCCCATTTACAGTCCTTACCCACCCTCCCCATCAGCCCATTTACAGTCCTTATCCCCCCTCCCTCCCTCCCCATCAGCCCATTTACAGTCCTTACCCCCCTCCCTCCCTCCCCATCAGCCCATTTACAGTCCTTCCCCCCCTTCCCCATCAGCCCATTTACAGTCCTTACCCCCCCTCCCTCCCTCCCCATCAGCCCATTTACAGTCCTTACCCCCTCCCTCCCTCCCTCCCTCCCCCCCCATCAGCCCATTTACAGTCCTTACCCCCCCCCCAGCCCAGCTAAGTTTAAAAAAAAATGACCCAGAAACCGGCGGCGGCTGCCGCGGCCGCCGTGGCAGCGGCAGAATGGAGAAGCCCGCGGGGCCCCCCTGTCCGGCAGTCTTTGATGCGGCCTCAGCGCGGGCTTTTCAGAGCCGCGCGAAGGGAGAGTTTCCCTTTCTCGCGGCTCTGTTAATCCCGCCGCGGGGCTGATGGGATTTCCCATCAGCCCCGCGGCGTGATTAACAGAGCTGCGAGAAGAGAAGCTCTCTCTCTTCGCGCAGCTCTGACAGCCGACGGAGGCCACAGAGAAGACTGCCGGACAGGGGGGCCCCGCGGGATTCTCCATTCTGCCGCTGCCACAGCGGCAGCGGCAGCAGCAGCCGGTTTCTGGGGTTTTTTTTTTAAACTTAGTTGGGCTGATTGGGGGGGGGGTGGTAAGGACTGTAAATGGGCCCCGCGGTATTCTCCATTCTGCCGCTGCCACGGCGGCAGCGGCAGCCGTAGCCGGTTTATGATTTTTTTAAAACTTTAATGGGATGCAAGATGTTTTTTGCGCGGGGCCCCCTGAAACGCGGGGCCCTGTGCAAAAAACATTCTTGCTCAATGGACGGGCCGGCCCTGCACCTCATATATATTCACAGTAGGACATTCTCTGTCACACCATGGGGAAACCTGTGCCAAGCTCTGAGACAGGCAATCCATCAATCTATCAATTAAATCCTCCTGGACCAGCATTCTCCCCTCATGAAACAGTTGACCTACACATAGAATACTTTTTTCAATCCATCCCTTCCAATAAAGCTTCCACCCATTAATCTGTACCAGATGATTATACCAGATGGAGGAAGCAGCCAACAGAGTGTAAGATGTCACAGAACAGGAATCAATCATATTTACTGCTTTAATAGTACTACGAAGGAGAGATGATTTTAGCTTTGAAACTGGGATACTCATTGTGGACAGAGTGGGCAACCTAAAAGGAGATACCAGTGCCTTCTCCATCTTAACCCATAGTGAATAGGAATCTTCACTCCATTCCATATCATAATAGTGAAGCAGCATTATATAACTTAAAATCTAGGAAGCCCACCTCTCCCCTTTTCCTAGGTAGCTTTAGTGTTGATAAAGCTATGCTCAGTCTCTTGTTTTTTTCACAAGAAGGAGAGAATCATGTCCAATTGAGCATAGAAGCTGTGCCTACAAAATACAGGTAACATACTCAACTTATAGACCACATTTGAGAGCACCATCATCTTTACTTTACTATTTAATATTTATTGAATTTATACATAAACATCAAGACACTTCTTGAATGAACAGAGATACATTAGCGAACATCAATAAGCAATAAAGTATCAGAGAAAAAAGCCCTAAGATCTCTGGTAGTCCACATAAAAGGGAGAGCGAGTATAAGGTATCCAGGGCAGGAGAACCACAAGCACCAGTAAAGGAAAAAAAAACTTTATCAAATTCAGGCATTGAATAACACAAGACAGACCCTGAGAACACAGGCTAAATATTAGGAGAGATAATAATATTATCATTCTGAACTTTATCCATTAACTTGGTATTAATAAATGTAGCAAGATCAGCAGGCTGAAAGAAAAAATATCTTATAGAATTATATAACGTCAAGCATTTACAGGGAAATGTTAAGAAAAAAAATCCTCCAATCTGCATGACCCCAGGTTTATGAAGAAGGAAAAGTTTTCTCCTCTTCTGCATCTCCTTGGATATATCAGGAAACACTGAAATAGAAAGACCTCAAAAAGTCTCCAGTCTCTTTTTTATTTATTGTGTCTAATCTCCCCCACCAAGAAATCCAGAGAGGGGACCAACCTCTACCAGTATATTATTGTAATTAAATTTAACAATGTCTTCTGCAGATGGAAAGAACTGCTTACCCAAGTACTTAATTCACTTCAGTGCCCATTGAAATGGAAAAGCCCACATGAAACTCTGTGTGACGAAGTCATTGAGAGAGAAGAGTTCACTTTTATCCCAGTTGATTTTAACTTCAGAGAGAGAAGCAGTCAATTGTATTTAAGAGGTATCTCATTGAAGATTCAGGATTAGAAAGGAACACCATTACTATGTCTGCATACATGGCAAGCTTCCTACAGCGCTCACCAACAATAACCCCAATAATATCATTTTGTTTTTGAATCTTAATCAACAGTTCCAGCACTAGATTGAATAATAAAGGAGAAAGAGAACAATCTTGCCTAGTACCTTTTTCCAAACAGCTATTGATGGAATCCCATTGACAACAAAATGTGATTGGGGTGTGGCATAAAGCACTTTAATCCATCTGATAAAGCCGGCTCCACAGCTGAACCAATCTAAGATCCTGAAAAGATAGGGTTGCTCAATCCAATCAAAAGCTTTTTCAGCATCTAAGGACATAGCCACCACAGGACAATTCATACAGCCTGACAGTTCATATAAATCATGAAACGTTTGAGCATTGTCACCAATATATCTGCCTTTGATGAAGCCAGCCTGCTCCTCCCTAATGACTAAATAAATATAAACCAATAAGCTGAGTAGCTAAAATTTTTGCCAGAATCTTGTAGTCCATGCTTAAGAGCGAAATGGGCCGATAACTAGCCATGACTGAAGCATCTCAGCCCGGTTTAGCAAATTGCTGAAATAATTTCTTCCAACAAGGGGGGAGAAGGATGTCTTCCACAATATAATGTTGAAAAGTAGCGGAGGACAAGGACCACAGCCAACACAATGATAGTCCAAACAACTTTATTGAAGACACAACTACACAGTTTCGGCCCTAGGCCTTCATCGGGGGTCTATAAGCAGACATATAAAGGCATAATTAAAATAAATTTAAAACATAATTAAAATCATAATTAAACTATAAAGATATAAAACATCATATACAAAACAAAATAAACACAATCGATAAAGAGTAATACATTACCAAAATAAATATACACACAGGACAAAGAAACAGTCCGGGAGACCAGAACAGTATCAAAATCTCCCAATCTAATACGAAGAAAATATAATTAATCAAATAAAACCAACCATGGTATAATGTACAAAACAATTGCGTCAAAATCTATACTTTATAAAAGCTTTGAAACGAATACAAGAGAAATGATAAGAGAATAAGTAACATGAAAAAAAGATAAATAATTGGAATGTATATATTTGCAATAAATATGATACATATATATATATATATATAATGGCTTAAAAATAAGACCCAAAACATACAAAAAAGCAATATATGACAAAAATACATACAAAGATTATGTTGACCATACATAAAAAGTATGTATAGGTATGGAAATAATATTTAACAACTCTATCAAAAAAATCCCATCGAAAAAAAGAAGATGACATGGTGCAAATCAAGCTATAGACACTACAATGTCAAATACTACAATAATTGAACATAATGTAATAAAAAACATCATATGACCAGCAGTCATATAAAAAATACATAATACATAAAATAAAACATAACAATAAAATGAATAAAAATACTGAATGGATTATCTAAACAAATCAGAGTAAATTAAAAAACAGCAGAAAAAGTGCAGCACACAGTGGAGTCATTTACAAAAAATCCTTATATGTGATATCAAAAGATACTACTAAATGAATAATATTAAGAAACCTGAATAAATTAGAAAACTTGTAAAAAGTGGCAGAAAAAATGCTGAAGCAAGGCACGCAATATGACATTTTAAAAAAACAATCTTTGTATGTGATGCAAAAGGAAAAGAAAAAGGAAAAAACAAAAGTACATAGATATAAACGCATAAAAGGACCAGGCTCCCTGGATGATAAAATTTGTATAGACATAAAAGAACAAAAATAGTAAAAGAAGAAAAAGTGATGTGCCATAAGCTAACATTAGAAATGCAGGAAAAGTCAGACCGACGCAAAAAACGACATTTATATCGGAAACCACATATAAGATCTTTGTGAGCAAAGCAATATTACTGCATTTAAAACATTGAAACAAAACATAAAATACATTGTGATGGTGCATATATACGAGGAGATGAAAAGAGTAAAAATGTACCGTGACATTAAAATGTATAGTCAACAACATATTCTCAAAAGATCCTCTATAAAACAAGGCAACAGGGGAGTGGTCTATTCTAAGATGGCGTCAGCGGGGTTTTGAGCCTAATGCCAAAACGTAAGAGCAAGTCAAAACCTCCTCCTGCGGAGCCTGTGCTTGCTTCTGTGGGTCCGATGGATAAGTTTGTTCGGCTCAGCGAGGATCAGAAAAGGGAGATTCGAGCGGGCTTGGTGGAGCCGGTAGAGGAGTCTTCGGCGTCTTCCGCCCTTGAACTGTCTCTCTCCCCTGATGAGCGTCTGCCTCCTCCTGCCCCAGGTTCCTCGGAGACTCCCTCGGCGCCTGTCTCTGCAGCCTTTCTCAATTCGGTTCATGCTGCGGGACAGAAGCGGGAGGCGCTGAGGGTCGCTCTTGAAGGTCAGCCGCCTGTGTTAGAGACTGCTGTTGCTGGTGCTTTTCATCTTGAGGAGGAGTCGACCACCGTAAGAGCGGTGGATAATCGTGGAGTTGTGAAGGAGCGTGCTCCCCGGGCTGAGCCGCTACTTTCCCTTTCTCGCCCTGCTGTGGTAACATTGGCGTTTGATGTAGATATACCCTGCCTGAAAATAGGTACCAGTGTAAATACAATGTAGATAGTTTCCCCAGTTACTTCCAAGTTGATCTCCTTGTTTTATTGTAAATGCAACTCAGAGTGCCTGTGTTGTATGGTTGATGTTGAATGTAAACCGCACTGATCTAAAATAGCACGGTATAGAAGAACTGTTAAATAAATAAATAAATAAATAAATATACATTGGACAGCATATGGGAAGCGATTAGTCAGCTTTCTGTTGCGGTGAATCAACAACTGACTCTCTCATCTTCTAAAATTTCCAAGCTGGAAGATAATGTTGACGTGCTGACTTCCAACATGGTGGAAGTGAAGAGTAGTATAGAAGTTTCTGATCAGAAGCTCTCACAGGTTTCCGATCTGACTTACTCCTTAATGAAAGACAGTATTGCTTTAAAAATGAAGTTTGAGATTTTAGAAAATGCCACTAGGGCTTCGAATCTCCGTTTACTTAATTCTCCTCTTATTCCAGATGTGGTGCCATTGGAACTTTTCAAGAGATATCTTCAGGAATCATTATCAGTGTCTCCTGATTTAATTCCCCCGGTACAGAAAGTGTATTACCTTCCCTCTGGTAAAAAAGAGGGGAGGGTTACTGTTGGAGCTATTGATATGGACTTCCTGAATCTCTCCGCTATGCTTCAATCACCTAAGGAGGATGAAATTAAGACTTCCACACTGTTGGTAACGTTTGCTCTGTCCACGGACAGGGATTGGCTTCTTAAGTTCTTTTATAGAAAGAGAGCAGTGCTGTTCATGGGTAGAAAAATATCTGTATTCCCGGATGTTTCAAGAGAAACTCAGAAAAGACGCTTTTCTTTTGATAAAACCTGGGGTGATACATATGGGTGCTTCCTTTATTCTCAGATTTTCGTGTAAATGCATTGTTGTTTTTAAATCCCAGAAGTATGTTTTCTTTCAGCCTGGCAAACTATCTTCCTTTATCAATATGCACGTTGTATCATCGTCACCGCCTTAGTGGGTCTCTCATCATTGTATAAATGACCTCAGCCCCCTTGTCACTTCTTAATATGTTGAAAAGGCTTTCTTTTGAATGCACTAGTGGCTTTGCCTTTAGTGGTGTTTGTAACCTCCCTCCTTGTATTGGGGACTATTGGTGTCCTAGTTTAATCATTTACTTTTCTGCTTTTGTTTTCTTTTGTCTATTTCAACTTGATGGCACTATTCTGTTCAAACTTTGTTTGATGTAATATTGTTAAAAATTCATAAAAAAATAAAAACAAAAACAAAGCAACAACCCGATCATCATAAAATAGAGAGACCGTCGGTGAAACCAGGTAAAGTTAAATAAATCTAGACAAATAGACAGAATTAGAACAATGTGCTGGGAATATATGAAAACAGTGTGCAAAACCACAGCCAAAACAAAAAACAATTACCTGCAAACCTGCAAAGGCGGAAAAACGCTGCACAGGAGCAGAAGGGGCATAAAAAAGGGGCAGAAGGGCCCCTCCCACTGGAAACATCATATATGACTAACTAAAAATACTGAATGGATTATATAAGCAAATCTGAGTAGATTAAAACACTTGTGAAAAGCGGCAGAAGAAGTGCTAAAGCGCAACACGCAGTAGAGGCATTTAAAAAAAAAACAATCCTTGTATATGATATTACTAATTGAATAATATTACGAAACCTGAGGACATTAGAACACTTTTAAAAAAATGGCAGAAAAAGTGCTGAAGCAAGGCACACAGTATAGCATTTTAAAAAAACAATCCTTGTATGTGATACAATAGGAAAAGAAAAAACAAAAGTACATAGATATAAACGCATAAAAGGACCAGGCTGCCTGGATGACAAAATTTGTATAGACATAATAGAGTAAAAAGAGTAGAAATAGGAAAAGAAGAAGAAGTGATGTTCCATAAGCTAACATTAAAAATGCAGGAAAAGGCAAACCGACGTAAAAACCGACATTTATATCGGAAACCACATATAAGATCTTTGTAAGCATAGCTATATTACAGGACACTATAAATGTAATAACTGTACAGTTTGTAAAGAGTAAAGGCGCGGGCAGGGTCCCGGCGCCTGCGGGTAACCGGGTGCTTGGTCTGGTGCAGGAACCTGCCGCGCTGGATTGGTGCCGGGGAGAATGGGGGGCGCGCGCATCTCTTGACGCGGATCATGTCCTTTGAATCGATTGGCTCCGCCCGCGTGAGCATGTGTGGGAGCTAATCAGTGTAGATTGCATGTGCTCAGGCTGCAGCAGGAGCCGAGCACATATTGGGAGTCTGTGGAGGCGCAAGCAGCTTTTCGGTGCTTTGGAGGCTTTTGGGGCGGAAGCGGTGGCAACTGGAAGGTCCAGAGGGCAGGACGCACGTGCGGCGGTGTGCAGCGGCTGGTGGAGAGAACCCTGGGTGCCATGTGGTGGGGTGAGAAGGGCCTGCCTGCTTGCTACAGCCTGAGGCCTGCAGGGACGTTGCGGGCCGCGGCCGAGCACGTGGGCGTGAAGCTGAGAATCAGGCGAGTTGGGGCTGCAGGGCTCACATCGCGATTGGAAAATACTAATAAGAGGGGTGGGGAGAGAATCGGGTGGGAGGGGCTGAGGGCCGGGGGCTGGGGTGTATAAAAAAAAAAAGAAAGAGAAACATAATATGCAACTGATTATCCAGAAGGATAAGGGGATGCCGGGAAGGAAAGGACGCCAGTGGGGCAGATCGGGGGCCAGTGGGGCAGCATGAGGGGGGTCCTGAGGGGTCAGGGGTGGTCAGGGGGGGTGGGGTTTGGCAGAGTCCTCTGCCTCTCAACAGGGGGTGGGGAGGGACAGACGGCTGGCATGTGGGCAGGCAGGGCTCCCCCAGGTAGCAGGGAGATCATGGGGGAGCGGCCAAGCTCGGGGACTGGAGGCTGGCGGGCTAGAAGGCTGGCGAGCTAGAAGTGGGAGCCTCAGTGCCTACATCAGGGGCTGGAGGCCAGGAGGGTCCCCAAGGGGAGTTTGGTGTTAATGCTGAAGTGGGTGGGGGTATGGAGGTAAGCCAGAGTATGGGGGCCCCGGTCCATCCAGGGATGGTAGCGAGAGGGGGTCCTTGGGGAGGATATGGGCAGGGGGTAGCCAGGTGGGGGGCTGGAGGTGATTGGGCCTCAGGGAGGGGGTCAAGGGGGGTGATGGTCTACGGGGAGGTGGGGCATCAGTACGCCTGGGATCAGTGCATGGAGGGGCCAAGGCCCGTCGCGGGCCGAGTGGGCAGGGGCGTGGCAACCGACCTGGTCTGTGGGTATCCCCCCCCCCTGCTTTTCCATTTATTTATTCGTAGGTGCCTTTTCTGGCGTCTCCGGGACCGGTGCAGAGACCAGCAGAATGACCGATGGAGAACATGAATGACACGACCACTACCCGGCATATAGGCCTGGTGTCGGGAGCGGAGGCATGCGGTGTGAGTGAGGAGTGGCCGAGTGAGGATTCAGTGCAAGGGGTACAGCGACCGGCAGTGAAGGCTTCGGGGTCCGTGGCTGCGGCGGGTGAGTCCCAAATTGCTGAGGGAGCAGAGGGTGAGGGGAGCGGCGTGCAGTTTGGACGGTCGGGAAAAGTGAGGCAGAAGAGGAAGCATACGTGCCGGCGGCGGCAAAGTTCAGAATCGTCGTCCTCATCATCTTCGGGTTCATTGGGGCCGTCGTTGTCGGGAGGTGAGGGCGGTGGGCAGGAGGGGCATGAGGCGACAGCAGTGGCGAGTGGTGCATTGGGTGGGACTCCGAATTTGGCGACTCTGTTGGAGTTATGGGAAGGAGTTCCGAGGAAGTTGAGACGAAGAATTCGCAAGCGGAAATACATCAACATTTTCCGTCTGCTGGAAGGATGTAAGCTGTCCGGCAAGAGCAGGAAGAAGCGCAAGGAGGATGAGACAGCGGGCCGAATTAGGAAGGTGTCTCTGACGATTGTGAACTGGGTGCGGGCGTTTCTGCGGCTGGCTAGTGTTTGGGGGTGACATTATCCGGGTCAGAATGGGATGTTGCTGGCATATGCCAATTCGATATTGGAAGCCTCGCAGACCCATGATGGGTGGTCGTGGCTTAATTATGATGAAAGGTTTAGGGATAAAATGGAGGAGAACAAGTCGTTAACCTGGGGCGCACAGGATATCAATTTATGGCTCACCCAGATGTCAGTTAGGGCGATAGCGGTAGGGGGCTTGGGGAGAGGGGGGCAGTGTCTACTATGTACAGTTCTAGAGGTGGTACCTGCTAATATTCGATGAGGTGATCGAGGATTACAGCTATTGCAGAAGGAGCAGAAATGGATTTATATTCTGAATACACTGGACCCCTGTGGGTTAAATGATAAAATAGATTGGTCACTATTTTTTTAGGTTGGGTATGACTGTTGCAGTTCTTTTTTCGCTCTTCTAGGTTGTATTCGTTTGTGGAAGAATGTCATTTATTGTTGAGTTGTGTTGTTGTGTTATATATAAAGTTGTTGAATGGTTGTG
Source organism: Ichthyophis bannanicus (assembly GCA_033557465.1). Taxonomy (NCBI): domain Eukaryota; kingdom Metazoa; phylum Chordata; class Amphibia; order Gymnophiona; family Ichthyophiidae; genus Ichthyophis; species Ichthyophis bannanicus. The sequence goes on along the minus strand of CM066035.1, from coordinate 445,978,168 downwards.
ATGTGGCTGTGGTATGAGCCGATTGGAGGTTAGGCTTTTAAAGCTGATGACATCAGACGCCGATGTCGGCTGTTACTTGATTAGGAGACACTATATTGTCCTGTACTCTTGAGGATTTTGTTATAAGCGATATTTGATGCATATCGGTTCCTGATGAAGCCTGGTGGCGAAACAAAAGCTTTTGTTGAACGGATAGTGAGCGGCAATTGACGTATCAGCTTACAAGAGACTGTGAGAGTGCTGAAGTGGAATTTATAACAGATAAGTAATGAGTTGCTCTTTGAATGAGATTTGATGATGGCATTTTATTAAGGAGTTTATTCTCTTTTCTTTATAGCATTATATACATCTACATCATATCGTTAATCAGAGGATACAACTATTACCTTTTGATTATAAAGGGCACTTATTACATTTATTGACTTTATAGTAGTGTAGCGGGTATCTCTTGCAGTGTTATGTGTTAGATGTACGTTGGAGAGAGAGGTTGTTTGGCTGTATGGAGTGTATTAGTGTTTGATTTTGTGGGTACGTATTAGTGTTAGTCGATGTGAATCTCTGCAGAAATTTTAGGTGGTTAAGGTGTCTTCTTAAGTAGTGGACTTGTTTTGGATTAAAGTGTAATTATTATTATTTAAGCTAAGGACCTGTGATGTAAGTGTCCGCCATTTCCCTATGGTGATGTATTTCGCCAGATGGAGGGTGAGTAAAACCTGAGGTCCGGTGATAGCTTGATGTTTAAAGATTTGAGTGTTTCAATAAATTATTGTATTGAGAAAGTTAATCTTGGTAATAGTGGAGTTACTAAGGGATATTGTTTTAGATTCGAGTATTTATACGCCATTTGGCAGCTGCAACAGCCGAGGTGGTGAAGCCACACCACCACATTTGAGTTTCCAAGGTTATGAGGGAGGACTTGCAGGTCTGGGACGTCTTTTTGAAGGATTTTAATGGAATATCGGTTATAAGGGAAGCCGAGAGTTTGAGCGAGGAGTTACAGCTCTTTATGGATGTGGCTGGTGGTGTAGGGATGGGGATTTATTTTGGGGGAGCGTGGTGTGCTGAAAAATGGCCAAGAGAGTGACAAGAGGAGGGTCTGTTAAAGAATATAACATTTTTGGAATTGTTTCCGATGCTAGTGGCATTGGTGTTGTGGCCAGACAGGCTGCAGAATTGCAAGGTCGTGTAGTGGTGTGACAACGAAGCAGTCGTGAGTGTCATTAATTATTACATCCCGCGATGTCTGCAGGTGGCATCGCTGATGAGATTGGTGGTGCTTTCCTGTTTGTGCCTTAATGTTGTGTTAAGTACAGACATATTCCAGGTCATTCTAATGTAAATGCTGATGCTCTTTCCCGTTTGCAGTGGGATCGGTTTAGGCAGTTGGCTCTGGAGGCAGATCGGGAAGGGCGTGTTGTCCCTTGGAGCTTATGGAATGGTGGCCTGCTCAGATGATGGAGCTGCTTCGGAGTTCGTTGACAGAGAGGACCTGGGACGCCTACCAGAGAGGTTGTGAATGGGTGGTTGCCTTTTTGAGGGCATGGAGTTGGCAAGGGGGGGTGGTGCCAGATCTATTGCTCGGGCAGTATATTATCAGTGCGAAGGGGCAAGGGGTGTCATGATCTTCAGTGCGTGGCCATTTGGCCAGTTTTGCCTTTTTCGCGAGAGCCATCAGATGGGGTTCAATGGGGGGAGGGTTCATGGTCCAGAGGTTGTTGTGGGGGTGAGAGCATTTGCAGCCTAATCCTAGGGATCGGCGGTGGCCGATTACACATAAGTTACTCCTGAGCCTATGTAGGGAGTTACCTAAGGTTGCGGAGTCACGATATGAAGCCATTCTTTTCCATGCAGTGTTTAGTTTGGCTTTCTTTGGTGCTTTTCGGGTGGGGGAATTGGTGGCAAACTCGGTGAAAGTGGGAGTAGGAAGTAGCTTGCAACGTCAGCATGTGCATTGTGGTGGCGGGCAAGTACGGGTACTCCTGGCAAAATCCAAAACATATCAGAGTGGGAAGGGTCTTTGGGTAGTCTTGAATGAGATAGGGGGGGCTTACCTGCCCAGTAGCGGCAATGCGGGAGTACTTGCAGGTACATCCAGTAGTAGCGGGAGGGCTATTGGTGCATTGTGATGCACGGTTGCTGACATGTTATCAGGTGTTGGCTGTGTTGTGTATGGTATTGCTACGATTGAGTGATTACCCTAGTCGATTTTCGGCATACTCTTTTCGCATTGGGGCTGCAACCAGTGCGGCAGAGTTGGGTCTGTCGGGGGAGCAGATACAAGGTATTGGTAGGTGGCGGTCCAGGGCTTTTAAAGGATATGTCCATTTATGACGAGAGGGAGTGAAATGGGGGGAGGTGATTATAATTGTTCATTTCTTTTGCAGATGGGGGACTTGGTGTATGGGATTGTTGGATTATGGGGCACTCCTTTGTGTTCTGGGCTGGTCAGCGAGCAGCGGTGCGGCCAGTTGGGCTGAATCTGGGCTTCGATCCAGAGGTGGTGTCAGTAACATGGCTAGGCGAACGGGGTCTGCGGTGGATGCAGCTGTTGCCCTTGCTTCGACATCAGCGGTGCCTACGGAAGCAGCTGCACATTTTGCTGTTGCATCTTGGTGGCAATGAGTTGACGTCATGGACATGCAAGCAGCTGATTAATGCGGCGAAGAAAGATCTTGCGGTGGTGCTGCGGTGGTTCGCAGGGGTGGTGCTGATCTGTTCTGACATTATACCTAGATCGGCGTGTTGGGGACAAAGGCGGTGGTCTAGGGGCCTCACGAAAATGAATCAGCAGATTGGGCGGTGTGTGTGTGAGATGGGGGGTATGAGGTGCAACATGCGTGGGTTCAGGTGACTTGTGCTGGATTGTATCGGAGCGATGGGGTTCACCTATCTCCGGTGGGGGTGGACTTACTGTTGAACGATTGGCAGGAGGCATTGGAGAGGGTATTACAGGACAATGCCCACTGGTTGCAGCTTGGTAATGAGCCAGTGGCGGGATCCAGGTTTCTGGGGTCCGGAGCCGGAGGCTACTTGGGGTGGGGGCGGGGTGCCCACGACCCGGATAAACCCTGCAGACCTGTGCTACTGACATGGCAGAGTCGGACAAGGGTGGTAGAAATTTGGCCGCTTGATTGACCGCAGCAGGGGCGGAGGCGAGGTCACCTTGCTAATTGTACGGCTGGTGACAGATCGCTCCGCTGGGAGTTTGGGTTGCTATTGTTTATGATTGTTCAATGTTGGATTAATAACAAAGCTGCGACCAGTTGCATCCAAGAACAGTGTCAATATTTTTGTGTAACCCACGGGTTGGGGGAAGGTGGGGGTGGGGGGGGCAAGGAAGATAAGGAGGGGGGTTGTGTGCGAATGAAGGAGGGGTGAGCAGCAGGTCCGACTACCTGGTTAGAGTAAAGGCGTGGGCAGGGTCCCGGCACCTGCGGGTAACCGGGTGCTCGGCCCAGTGCGGGACCCTGCCGCGCTGGATTGGTGCCGGGGAGGATGGGGGGCACGTGCGTCTCTTGACGTGGATCGCATCCTTTGAATCGATTGGCTCCACCCGCGTGAGTGTGTGAGGGAGCCAATCGTGTAGATTGCATGTGCTCAGGCTGCAGCAGGAGCCGAGCACATATTGGGAGTATGTGGAGGCTCCCACCCTCCTTCCCTTTTTATGGTGGGAGTTGTGGAGGGATTTGGGGTGTCGCAGCTGGGGGGGGGGGGGATCCCGGAGGTTTCCGGGGTCCGGAGCCTGAGGCTACTTGGGGCGGGGACGGGGTGCCCACGACTCGGATAAACCCTGCAGACTTGTGCTACTGACATGGCAGAGTCGGACAAGGGTGGTAGGAACTTGGCCGGTGGATTGACCGCAGCAGGGGCGGAGGCGAGGTCACCTTGCTAATGGTATGGCTGGTGACGGCTTGCTCCACTGGGAGTTTGGGTTGCTATTGTTTATGATTGTTCAGAGTGTTATAAACAAACTACATGGAACAATCATTCTAAGCAAATAGCATATACAAGCCAGCCACAGATTAAGCAGTCATGCGATTAAAGTGCTCAGAAATAAGAACCGGTATGTAGCCAACCCGATACCTCTGCACCGGGATGACCGAAAGACCCCGATCACATGCACCATCTAACACTCCCACATAAACTCAAAAGGTAGAACATCTTCTAAAATGAGCTGCTTCAGCACATTTAAGTGCCACAATATTACAGAATTCTAAGTCATGAACACAGTCACAGTTCCAAGTTATATTCAGCACGAACTTCAATGCGTTTGACAACGTATTAAGCAGAAGTATAAAGCCAGTAGAACGGCGAGGCTTTCATTTATTGAGTTTCCTTGCTCTGACTCATGACAAGAAAGTGGCAACGTGCCTCGTGACAGTGTATTCCAAATGGAGAAATAATGAAGAGACGACGAAGCTGAGAACAAAGTGGTAACTGTGCATTTCAGGATGATGCAGTGCATTCCACATGGAGACTGACACTTCACAAATAAAAAAGTGACAAGAGTGCCAGCAATATCTTGAGTTCCAACTGAATGAAAAAAACAAAATGGCACACAGGACTGGACCCTTCCGATCCTCCCCGCCAATGAGCTGTGGCTCTACCCCAGAACAGCCACAACTACCTTAAATTATTACTAATGAAAACAGGATGGTTTAAAGTAATTCTTTATCAGATAAGTAATGATTACTGCATGTTTCAAATAAGAACCCATTAAAATCTGAAAACCAAATGACCATGACTACACACTGGCAACTGGCACTACATGCAAAAGTCATTAAAAAAGAATCCATAGTACCAGAATATAAATATATATATGGTTAATACATACCACGCCGCCCACCCGATTAGCGGCGGCCAGCAGGTACGTGTCCCCATGGCCTTTTTGTAACCATGGTATGTATGGTGGACGTGGTGCTCCTGTCTCCGCCCTGCCCCCCCCCCACACCCCCAACCGCCTCTTCCTTCCCCCCCCCACCCAAAATAACCACATCACAACACTTTGGGAATCAAACTGGTCGCAGCTTTATTAACCATATAACATTATCAACTAACAAACTACCAACAACCAAACCTTCATTATTCGAGTTCCGGCAGCGGAACGAACCCTCACCAGCCGTGTGAGTAGCAAGGTGAGTTCCTTCCCGCTTCCGCCGTGAACCGGCCCCAGGCTATTCCTTCACCCCTCTTCCGGCTTCGCCATATTATTAGCAAAAGCCCCGAGGGGTTCTCCGGGTCAGGGGTACCCCACCCCTGCCCTGTGTATTGCCAACGGCTCCGGACCCCGGACACTTCCGGGATCCCACCTTTCCCCCCCAACTGCAACCCCCCTCCCCCACTCCCGCCCAACCCTAGGGATGGGAGGGTGGGACGCCAGCCACCTTCTACCACTCTCTCGGTGACTGCCGTCCCGCCGGCTAGCTCCACCCCCGGAATGCCTATCGCCTGCCTGCCTGATCTCCCATTGGCTCCCGCGCTCCTCACTCACCCGTGGGAGCCAATGGGTTCAAACCATGCTGCCCACACCCAGATGGCCTCCCCATTTCCTCCCCAAGGGCTGGGACCATGAACCACGCCGCCCACCCAATTAGCGGCGGCCAGCAGGTACGTGTCCCCATGGCCTTTTTGTAACCAGGGTATGGAGGACGTGGTGCTCCTGTCTCCGCCCTGCCCCCCCCCCCCACTCCCCCAACCAACTCTTCCTCCCCCCCACCCAAAATAACCACATCACAATACTTTGGGAATCAAACTGGCCACAGCTTTATTAACCATATAACATTATCAACTAACAAACTACCACCAAACCTTCATCATTCAAGATCTGGCAGCAGAACAAACCCTCACCAGCCATGTGAGTAGCAAGGTGAGCTCCTTCCCGCTTCCGCCGTGAACCGGCCCCAGGCTATTCCTTCACCCCCTCTTCCATCTTCGCCATATTATTAGCAAAATCCCCGAGGGGTTCTCTGGGTTGGGGGTACACCACCCCCGCCCTGCGTATTGCCAATGGCTCCGGACTCCGGACACCTCTGGGATCCCACCACAGTCTCAGGGACCCCTGTCCCTGTGCCTCCCCCCCAAAGCCAAGCTGCAACCAGCTACCCTTCCCTTCAACACATACTCCAAAGCCTCTTGCCAATCGTTCAGGAGCAAATCCACCCCCACCAGGGATAAATGTACTCCGCCCTGCCGATATAAATCGGCGCAATCCACCTCGACCCACGGATGCAAAATCTGCCATCCACCCATCTCACACACCCATAGGCCAATTTGCCGATTCATTTTAATCAACCCCCGAGATCATCTCCGTTGGCCCCAGCAAGCAGGCCTTGGAATTGTATCCGACCATAATAAAACCACATTGTTAAACATCAACAGTACATCAGCCAAATCCCGTTTTGCCGCCCTGATCAGCTGCTTACAGGTCCAGGACCCTAGGTCATTGCCTCCCAAATGCAGCAACAGAAACTCCAGTGCCCCTTTTTCACGCTCGTGATGCCGAAGCAAAGGCAAGAGCTGCATCCAGCGAAGACCGCGCTCGCCCTGCCATAAGACGGTCACCTCTGAGGCGTTCAGTCCAATATTTGACCCCACTGACCTTGTAGCTTCTCGCTGACCAGTCCAGTACACGAACGAATGGCCGATCATCCAACAGCAACCTGAAACCCGGCCGACATCTAAAAAAACAAACAAACAGTTAGTAACCCTTATACACGCGTCCCCTCATAGTCGAACATAACCTTGAAACGCTCTTGACCGCCATCTGCCTATCCGGCGAATCTCCTGTTCAGATAACTCAGCCTCCGCAGCACTAGTAGCTGCACCAATTTGAAACGAATGAGGAGCAAAATTGCCCGGATCCAATCCCAACTGGCTCAGCGGCAACCACAGCACCGCTACAAACTGAAACCACGTCAGCCATCGCGCATCCTCATGCACAAAGAGATAGCCACGCCCCCCCCATGGCCTCGCATGCAGGTAGGCCTCTATAGCTGCCACCGGGCAAATCAGGGAACCCCAAATTGCTCTCAAGAGCACCCACACTCCCCTGCCCCTTTGATCTTTCTTGGACCTTGCCAAATGCATGCGCAACTCCCCCTTGAACACCTTCACATGCTGCATCAGCAAGGCCCCTCCTCCTTTTGCCGCGCTGGATGCAGTCACCAATTCCCCCACCCGGAAGGCTCCAAAAAAGGCCACGCAAAACACTGCCTTAAAAAGCGTGGCTTCATAAGCCGATGCTGCCACCAAGGGTAACGCTGCACACAACCTCCCAAGCAATTCATGCGTGATAGGCCGCCGCCTATCGCCCTGCGAAGGGTGAGCCTGCTCTCAACCCAACAGCAGCCTAGGTGCCAGGAAACCCTCACCAGATGCTTCTCAAACCACTGCCCTTGAGAAAAAGGCAAACCCCGCTAGATGCGCCCGCACAGTTGATCTCGCTGTTCCTGCCGCCTTCGCCGACATGACATACTGGCCCATGAAATGGTCTGACACCGGACCCTGCTGCCATCCCTGCACCACCAGGAAGTCCACCATGCTGTCGCAGCCTCGCCGATAAGCCCGCCATGTCGCCGATGACACCGAACTCTGTAACAGGTTCAGCATGTCTTTAGGCTAGTTTGTCACAAGTGCTCCGGGACCTGCACTCCCGCGGCGTCCGCCTCCAGTGCCAATCTCCGGAACAGGTCCCACTTGAAACATGAAAGAGCATCAGCAATCTTATTAGTACTCCCAGGTATATGATGAGCCCTCACCAACACATTCAACCTTAAACAGGCTAGCACCACCTCCCTCATTAGAGACGCTACCCGCAGGCAGCGCAGAGCATAATGATTAATCACACTAACCACTGCTTCATTGTCGCATCACCAAAGTACCCTGCGATTGCGCAGCCTGACTGGCCACAGTTCTAAAACCACCAATATTGGAAAAAATTCTAAAAAGGCTATGTTATCAGTTAGGCCCGCCTCACGCCAAGCTTGAGGCCAGGCCCCCGCACACCAAGAGCCCCCAAAATATATACCCAGTCCCAAACCGCCCACCGCATCAGTAAATAGCTGCAGATCGAAAGTGGAAATTTCATTCTCCATCAGTACCAATACTCCATTAAAGCCTTTCAGGAACTCATCCCAAACCCCCAAATCAGCCCTCATACTCCTCGATACCCTAATGCTGTGATGCGGCTTAAGAACCCCTGATGTGGCCGCCGAGAACCTGCGCAGGAACACCCGCCCCATCGGAATGACCCGGCACGCAAAATTCAGGGAGCCTATCAAGGACTGCATTTCCCTCAGTGTTACTTTAGTATATCCCATCATGTTTGCCACCAGGACCCGCAACTGCGAGACTTTCTTGAGCGGCAAGCACGCCACCATATCCAAAGTATCCAATTCCACCCCCAAAAACGTAATGCGTGTCGCCAGGCCCTCCATCTTCCTCCCAGCCAATGGGACACCCCATTCCCAGGCCAGTCTCACGAAGCCGTCCAGTAGCTCCTGACACCGCACCGACTGCGCCTCGCTGACGAACAGAAAATCGTCCAGATAGTGAATCACATTCGCACATCCCACCGTCCTCACCAAAACCCAATGCATGAACATACTGAACATCTCAAAATACGAACAGGAAACTGAGAAACCCATCGGCATGCATTTATCGAAATAGTAATGGCCGTCAAAATGAAACCCCAGCAAATGAAATGCGGAGGGATGTACTGGCAACAATTGAAATGCGGATTCTATATCCACCTTTGCCATCAAACTTCCCGTCCCACATCTCCTCACCGCGTCGTCGAAGGATTCATAGCGCACCGCACACAACTCCCTTGGGATGTGATCGTTGAAGCCATCAAGAAATTCCCGGCTACTGCCATCACCGACCTAGTATCCATCACACCTCCTAACCGGCTAAGGAGATCGAATGCTGCAAACACCCTCATTCTACCTAAGGCAAGTACTAAGTGCTCTCAAGCTACTAGATCTAGAGCCTTTGCCTTTTTTGCACCATCTTGCTGGAACGCACTTCTGGCGCCTATCAAAACTATCAGCGATCTCTCCCAATTCAAGAAGGAACTGAAGCATCACCTTTTTCTCCTTCACTACGATGCCGCAGCCCCCCCCCCCCCCACAGTCACCTACTTCCACACCTCATGGTAGCTCCTCAAGCCCACGCATCTTACACTCCTAGTCTGAATACCTGCAACCACACCTTAACCGCCTCCATACTTAACTTACTCTGAGAAGCTCGTGCTGTGCACGTAACCATGTATATAGTTACATTAACTGGCCTGTATATAGTTATTGTTCTCCCTGTTAAGAAACTTGTTCATTGTAAACCCGAGTTATTTTAAATGTTTATTGTAAGCACAAATCACTAAACTGAGATGTGTAGTTTCAATGTTTATTGTAAACCGCACTGATCTTAAATAGCGCGGTATAAAAGAAAATGTAATAAAATAAATAAAAATAAGTTATGAATCAGGCGGTACTTTCCGGGCTCCTTCTTTGGTACAATTCCCAACGGGGAAACTACAAAGTGCGCAAACGGCCGCTCTACAAAAGGCCAGGCTACCTTGCCCAATTCCAGCTCCGCAGCCAGCTTATCTCTCACAATCTGCACAAAACGCTTCACCGATGGGGAGTTCCGAGCTCCTTCCACTCCCACGTTCCCCTGTACCAGTATAGTAAATCCATACAGAAATCCCCTCTCGAGCACCTCCTTGTCCTTTCACCTCCTGTACTGCCTAAGCCAGGGCCTAAGGGCTTTGACCCGTATCGGCATCGGAGCCAGGCCCACAAAGTCCCTACTGCTTGGGGACAGGCAGGGGGCCACCCGAAGCCCCTTTTTTGACATGCTTGATTGCTGAATGCCCCCCAGCACACACGGAACAGCTATGTCAGAACTTGCAATCTGGGAAAGGGCATGATGACTTGTTAAACCGCCAACATAACTCCCCTGCTCCTCCACCGACTGCTCTCTGTGGCGCGGGAACCCCTCCCACCCAAAAGGGCTGCCCCATACCTGCCGTAGCCGCCACTCCCCCTTTAAGTCCGCCTCCTACCCCTGCACCCCCTCTGGCTGCCATCTGCATCAACCATAAGTTGATATCCTGCGTTCCCCAGAACAAGAACTTATTCTCCTCCATTTTATCCCGTAACTTCTCATCGTAGTTGAGCCACGCCCAACCATCATGAGACTGCGCCGCTTCTAAGATAGAGTCCGCATAAGTTAACAACATCCCATAGTGCCCTGGGTAATGATGCCCCAAACACTAGCTAGCCACAAGAAGGCTCTCGTCCAATTAATGATGTTGCGGGAAACCTTCCGGACCCTACCTGCCTTCTCATCTTCCTTTCTCTTCTTTTTACTGTCCCTTGACCGCTTCCTGCCCTGCAGAAGCCTAAAAATGTCTATATAGTGCCTCTTCCGGATCTTCCGACGCAGCTTCCGCGGCACTCCCTCCCATAATTCTGAAAAGGATGCAAGCGTGGGAGCCACACCATCCGATACGGCTCCCCCCATATCCAAGCCACCCCGAGCTCGCACCACTTTCTCCGAGCCCGACGTAGATGACGAAACATCAGATGATGACGATGAAGAGGACCCTGACCTATGGTGTCGCCTATGGGAGTGTCTTCGCTTCTTCTTCGCCTTGCCCCAGCCCCTCCCTGCATTTCCCCCTCCTTTTCCAGCTCCCCTAAAGCCACAGGTAACTCAACTGCTGCAGCAGTCCTGGGTCTCACCACCCGTGCACAGCCATCCTGGGCCAGCTGCCCGCTGTCCGTCTGAAGCACCTCTTCCTGATCCCCTGCCGTCTCCGCAGCCTGCTCACCTCGTGCTACCTCCGCATCCACATTGCCCCCTTGAGCTGCACCTCCTCCATGCTGCCCCGTCGCATGCAGCCTTCTGGGTGGCATCTGTGAAGATAATGCTGAGAACACCGAGGGGGAACCTGCCATGACCCAGGAAGAATGCCATATCCCCAACCACTCGGACCTGGAGGATCCTTGTCCCCCTCCATGCCAATGATCCCAGGCCGCTGGATAATAGCCGCCAGGTATCATAGGCCAGCCCCACTGGCCACCAAAACCTTGCCCCTCCTAATTGGCCTGCTCCACCACTCCCCCTGCCGCCCCCGGAGGGATAGTCCCTAACCCAGCCTCCCCATATCCTCACTCCCATCTCGGAAGGCCCACCCCACACCCTGCCACCCCAACCACACCCCTGAAATCCTCAGCACCCCGACTACCCCCCCACCAGAGTCCCCACCCCGCGTACCCCAAACTCTTCCCCTGCCCCTTACCATCACCCGTACAGACTCCACACCCCCTCTCCTGAGCCTCCTTGCTCGGCCCATCCCCCTGCCCCGTGCCCCCCTCTTTTCCTATTGCCCCCCTGCCATGATGCCCCCCGCCTGAACCTTCCCTACCTGAATGCCCCCTTTTTGCTGCCTCAGCCCGCCTACCCGCACCCCCTCCCCCTGGCCCCCCGGCCCTCACATGCAGGCATGTTCCTCCTATCCTTCTGTAAAACAGATGCTTTTGCTCTATCTTAATAACTTCCCCAGCACAGCTAAGCCCTCCGTTTATTCAAGCTTCAAACAAGCCAATTATTCCATTTCCCTTTATTGTATTTTTTTTTTTTTTAACTTGCCTGGTCGTCTTTGCTTCTGACCTCCACCCCCTCAGCACTCTGCAGGCCCCAAGCTGATGTCTCCTTCAAGCCACTCCTCCCCCACATGACAGGGGCTGCAGAACAGGACCGGCAGCCTTCTCCTCACCTGCCGCTCCGAAGTTCAGCCAGCTGGCCTGCACTGAGCCACTTCAACAACCGCCAGCAATGGAACTCTGGGGAACGCCAGCCACCTTCTACTGCTCTCTCGGCGACTTCCATCCTGCCGGCTAGCTCCGCCCATGGACTGCCTATCGCCTGACTGCCTGATCCCCCATTGGCTCCCGCGCTCCTCACTCACCCGCGGGAGCCAATGGATTCAAACCACGTCGCCCGCACCCAGACAGCCTCCCCTTTTCATCCCCGAGGGCCAGGACCACACACCACGCCACCCACCCGGTTAGCAGCGGCCAGCAGGTACGTGGCCCCGCGGCCTTTTTGATATATATATATATATATATATATATATTTATTTATATATATATATTGTCATGACCCTCGCCTGGGCCAAAGGCTTACAGGCATAGGGCTGCCAATGTTTGTCCTTAAATAAAGAGTTACTATCCTTGTCTCCAGCAGGGAACTCTAGGACTTGTTTTAGTTGATTCTTTTACTCAAAGACAAAGTAGCATGAGATTGTTGTTTTTTAAGGCAAAACAAGAATGTTTATTTAGGTTCCCATAAGCACTAAGGTTCTCCAAGTAAATAATAACAGGAAATATATGCAACTGGAACTGAAGAAACTGAAAGAACCTTTAAACATGTGCAGCTGTTTTCAGCATAAACATTTCAGCAAGTAAATCACAGCTTCCTTTGTTCATCCAGCACAGCTAAATTTCTTCATTTATCATGTGCTGCTTTGGTTATCAAACTCTAGGTTAAGCAAGGGCTCTTTGCCTTAGAAGAAGTTCTTGGCATTCACATGGCTAGGTAAAACCCTGCTTCTCAAAAGCTTCTCCTGTTAACACTTTCTATCACCAACTTTCAAACTTCCTTCTTACACAAAGAACAGTCCATAGGAGACTCCTCAGTAACAGAATCCTGCCCAAAAGAGTCAATTTGCATTTCTTCCTGTGCTACGAAATGCTTGTCTGTCTCTGGGTTTTCATTAACTCCTTCAAGCTTACTGTTCTGTAGGAACTTCTGAATCCCATTCCACAGCTGCTCTCCCTGATATGGAATATTTGTACCTTGAGAGTGGGGCTTCTTTCCCTGGATCAATTGCCTCAATGCTTCAATCGTGTTCAACTCTGGTTCTCTGCCCTCGGCTGGGTTCTGGTCACTTCCAGTTGTTACCGTATTCACCCACCTTCTGGCAGCTTGAATTCTCTGAGCTGGTTCACGAACACTCTGCACTGCAATCTGATCCTCATTGTCAGCAATTCTCCCAGCCACCCATCTGCTGGTTTCTGAATTAAGAGTTCCTCTCTTACAAGGACTGCTTCCTCTGTTGCTGCTTCCTTTTTTGCTGGAGCCGTTCTCCAACTTGAAGTCAGACTTCCCACTTCTCCTCTTCCTCTCCTCTGAACAGGGCTTATAAAGCTGTTTCCTAACTAACACTCCCCTGTCTCTGCACAGGTGATTATCATTACCCTCCAAGCCTGCACTTACGTTAGAGCTTGGGTGTGGCTTGGCTTCAGCAACTACATGCTTCTTTCCTTTGCCTGCAGTCTGAACCCTGTGAATACCTTGCCTGTCTCTCACCTTAAAGGCATATTCACTGTTTTCTTCTGTTTCCATCGGCTCAGCACAGCTCTCATCATCACATATCCCTCCCCTTAAGATATTACGGGCTGGCGCATTATTATCCGTACAGCTCGTAATTCTAGATAGGGCATCTGCGTTTTGGTGCATTTTCCCCGCTCTGTGTTCGATGCGAAAATCAAAGGCCTGTAATGCCATGTACCAGCAGGTTAAATGGGCGTTGTGATTTTTCATCTGGTTTAGCCATTTCAGGGGATAATGGTCAGTGACCAACAAGAATTTTCTGCCCATAAGATAAAATTTGAGAGCCTCCACCGCCCATTTGATCACTAAACACTCCCTTTCTATGGTAGAATAGTTCCTTTCCGCTGGGGACAGTTTCCGGCTAAGGAACATTACCGGATGCTCTGTACCTTCGTGTTTCTGTGACAACACTGCACCCAACCCCGTCTTGGACGCATCTGTTTGTACAATGAATGGTTGTCCAAAATCTACGCCTTGTAACACAGGCGCGTCACAGAGCTTCTCTTTAAATAAACCAAAAGCTTTGTCAGCTTCAACGGTCCACTTTAACTGGTTTGGAGCATTCTTCTTCAGCATATCTGTCAGGGATGCACTCTCTTCAGCAAAGAGTGGAATGAAGCGACGATAATATCCCACTAGGCCCATAAAACTGCGTAACTGTTTTTTGGTTGTTGGCCTAGGGAAAGCTTTTACACTTTCTATCTTATTTACTAGAGGTTTCACTATACCTCGCCCTACCATGTGGCCCAGATATTTTACCTCCTGTCCGGCAAACATGCACTTCGCTGGATTCAAGGTTAGGCCTGTGTGCCTCATTGCCTGTAGAACAGCTTCTATCCTAGGCAAATGCTGATCCCATCTGGTACTGTGTATTATTATATCGTCAATGTAGGTGACAGCATATTCTTGGTGTGGATGTAGCACCAGGTCCACCAATCTCTGACAGGTGGCCGCTGCACCATGTTATCCGAAGGGCATTCTTTTAAACTGGAATAGTCCTATGGGTGTACTGAATGCAGTCTTTTGACGAGACTCTCAGGTCAAGGGAATTTGCCAATAGCCCTTGGTCATGTCTAGAGTAGTAAGGTATTTGGCTTGCCCCAACCGGTCTAATAATTCCTCTATATGTGGCATCGGGTAGGCATCAAACTTCAAGATAGCGTTGACTTGCCTAAAGTCTATACAGAACCTCAACGTTCCGTCAGGCTTTGGCACTAGTACAATGGGGCTGTTCCAGGGGCTTTTTGACTCTTCAATGATCCCCATGTCAAGCATCTCTTGAACCTGATTCACTACTTCTTGCTTTTTGGCTTCTGGTAGCCTATAAGGTCTCTGCCTTACCACCTCTCTAGGTGGAGTTATGATCTCATGGGCTACTAGCTTAGTTTCAACCGGCAATGGTGTTAGGACATCTGCGAACCTTTCTAACAGTCGGGCTAATTCTTGCCTTTGCGACCATGAAAGTCCTTCGCCAACCCTAGGCTCTGGGTTTGTCTTGCAATCTGCTAATTGCGGTCCCAAATCCTCCTCTGCTTTTTCTTCAAAAGTAGCTGCCAATCCTTTTATGTCTGCACATCCCGTAGAACCAAATCCACCGGTTCCTTGGGTCGTAGAGGTCATCATAGGTACTTCTTCGAGTGGGGGAAAACCCACTCTCTCACAGATAAGTTGAGCTATACGGTCACCCACATTTATAGTAAAGTCTTCCTTCCTGAAATTTAAAAGTAATATTTTTACTGCTCCTCTATAGTCCGGGTCAATGACACCTGCACCTACGTCGAGGGAATGCTTTAACGCTAGCCCAGAGCGTGGAGCGATGCGCCCATAGCATCCTATTGGCATTTCCATTTGGAGGCCAGTGTTCACCAAGGCTTTCCCCTGTCTTGGAACTATTAAGTCTTCTGCACTACACAGGTCATAGCCGGCTGCTTGGGAGGAAGCTCTTTTGGACTTCGAGCGTTTGGAGTCATTCTGCAGTACCTTAACACAAATCTTGGCTTATTTGCAGAATCTTCTTTCTGAGGCTGCGTCCTCAGGACCTGCTTCTGTGGCTTTCCGAACAACGGACCGGGGATTGCGGTTGCCTTGGTTTCTATCTTCCCTAGGGCCTCCGACTGGGCTCTGGTAGAAACCATACCTTCTCTCAGATGTAAACCCTCTTCTAAACCCTTCCTGAATTGCGGCCAATCCCTCCCCAATACCAGGTCATGTGGCAATCTTGGCACAACCGCTACGGGGATTTCCTTTTTCATCCCTAAGCCTTTTACAAGGACTTTTTATACTGGATAAAAGGATGCTGCCCCGTGAATGCACCTAATTTTTACCTTTCCCTCCGGTTGGTTTGGGACTGTCTTAATCTGGGATTCAATTAGTTGCCAAAGCTTTCTAGACATCATGCTTTGATCAGCTCCGGAGTCTAGTAAAACGTCGGTAACAATACCTTGCACTTCTACAGATAAAAGAAAACCTTCCCTGATCTCCTTTTGTATTTGCAGTTATCAGTGCTGTTTTTGATTTACATTCTTTTTTCAAATGACTCTCACTACCACAGAAAACCATGATTGGGATGTAACTATACCTGGCTATACTTTATTCAGAAAGGATAGGGTAGGAAGAAGGGGAGGAGGAGTGGCACTATCTGTAAAAACTACTATTAAAGCTTTGGAATTACAGAGCTTAAAAGGGAGAGAGGAGGCATTGTGGGTTAAACTAGAAAGAGGGAAAGAGAAATCTATTTGCATTGGTGTGATATACAGACCTCCCTCACAAGAGGAAGAGGTGGACAGAGAGTTAATTGAAGACATACACAGCATTGCTAGAAAAGGGGAAGTGCTACTGATAGGAGATTTCAATATACCAGATGTTGATTGGCACATTCCTGCTGCAGTATCATCTAGAAGTAAGGAGATCCTGGATTCTCTACAGGAAGAACTATTCAGGCAATTGGTAACAGACCCCACACGTGAAGAGGCCATACTGGACTTGGTGCTTACCAATGGTGAAAGTGTTTCTGATGTTGTAGTGGGAGATCATTTTGCATCCAGTGATCACCAGATGGTGTAGTTCAGTATTAGGACTAGGGCTGTTAGAATCCATTCCAAGGTGAGGATCTTAGACTTTAGGAAGACTAACTTTGCGAAGATGGGCCAATACCTCAGGGAGTCATTAGTGGGATGGGAACAGCTGGGGGATGTAGCAAAACAGTGGGCAAAACTGAAAGGGGATATTTTAAGGGCAACCAACCGTTTTGTTAAAATGGTAAATAAAGACAAAAGGAAAAGGAGACTGCTATGGTTTTAGAAGGAAGTAGCTGAAAAAGTGAAGAAAAAGAGGGAGGCCTTCATGAAATACAAGAGATCACAGAGAGAGGAAGACTGGCATCTGTATTTGGAAAAACTTAGAGAAGCTAGCAAAGTAGTCAAGAAGGCAAAGATTCAAAAGGAGGAGGAAATAGCCAATGCAATAAAATGGGGGGATAAGACATTTTTCAGATATATTAGTGAGAAGAGGAAGGGCAAAAGTGGTATTGTCAGACTCAAGGGTGCAGGGGGGGAATATGTAGAAGCTGATAAGGATAAAGCGGAATTGCTTAACAAATATTTTTGTTCTGTGTTCACAGATGAAGAACCAGGAACAGGACCTCAGAAAACACCCACAAATAGGAACGGAAGCGAGGGACATATTGAACAATTTTCAGAAGACTGTGTTCATGAGAAACTAGCTCAACTTAAAGTAGACAAAGCGATGGGACTGGATGGGATACACCCTAGAATACTGAAGGAACTTGGGGACGTTCTAGCAACTCCACTGACTGACCTTTTCAATGCCTCGTTGGAGTCGGGAGTGGTGCCAAAGGACTGGAGAGAGGCTCATGTGGTGCCTTTACACAAAAGCGGAAGTAAGGTTATGGTTGAAAACTACAGGCCGGTTAGTTTAACTTCGGTGGTGAGTAAATTATTAGAAACGCTACTGAAAGAGAAAATAGTGAGGTTTCTGGAGTCCAGCGGATTACAGGATCCAAGGCAGCATGGATTCAAGAGACAGGTCTTGTCAGACAAATCTGATTGATTTCTTTGACTGGGTGACCAGGGAGTTGGACCGAGGGAGAGCTCTAGATGTGGTGTATTTAGATTTCAGTAAAGCCTTTGACACTGTTCCTCACAGGTGACTTATAAACAAACTGAGCACCCTAGGGATGGACCCTAAAGTTACTGCTTGGGTTAGAAATTGGTTGGGTGGGAGGCGACAAAGAGTACAAGTAAATGGAGCTCACTCTTAGGAGAAGGATGTTACCAGTGGTGTGCCCCAGGGATCTGTCCTTGGCCCGATTCTTTTTAACATCTTTGTTAGTGATATAGCGGAAGGGCTGTCGGGTAAGGTTTGCCTCTTTGCGGATGATACAAAAATCTGCAATAGAGTAGACACCCAGGAAGGTGTAGATAACATAAGGAGGGATCTAGCTAAGCTTGAAGAATGGTCTAGAATTTGGCAGCTGGGATTTAATGTAAAAAAAATGTAAGGTCATATATTTGGGCTGCAGCAATCCAAGGGAGCAATACAGTATAGGAGATGAAGTACTTTTGTCCACTAAAGAAGAGCGGGACCTAGGCGTGGTTGTGTCTGATGATCTTAAGGTAGCTAAACAGGTAGAAAAGGCGACAGCAAAAGCTAGAAGGATGCTTGGGTGCATGCGGAGAGGAATGGCTAGCAGAAAAAAGGAGGTGATAATGCCTCTGTATACGTCTTTGGTGCAACCTCATTTGGAGTATAGTGTGCAATTCTGGAGACCGCACCTTCAAAAGGATGTGAACAGGATGGAGTCGGTGCAGAGGGTGGCTACTAAAATGATTAGTGGGCTTCATTATAAAGCATATGAGGACAGACTTAAGGATCTTAATATGTACACCTTAGAAGAAAGGCAGGATAGAGGTGATATGATTGAGATGTTTAAATACCTCCATGGCATAAATGTTCAGGGAGAGAGCCTCTTTCAATTGAAAGCAAGTTCTGCTACGAGGGGACATGGGATGAGGGTGAAGGGAAATAGATTCAGGAGTGATATGCGGAAATATTTCTTTACGGAAAGAGTAGTGGATCCATGGAATAGTCTCCCAGTGGAGGTGGTAGAGATGAGGACAGTAACTGAATTCAAAAAAGCATGGGACCAACACAGAGGATCTCTAAAGGTAAAAAGTGGACTGTTGTAGTTGTTGATATGGAAGGACAGACTAGATAGGCCATGTGGTCTTTTCTGTCATCATGTTTCTACGTGTCTATGTTTCTATATCCAACAGTGGTTTCTGCTGTGCATGCATTAGTGCTGCGGACTGCTCCTGGGCTTGTAAAGACATCTCCCTCTGTCTTTCAAATTGGCCAGTCATCCACTGAAGCACCTCCTTGCACTCTATGGTCATCCTTGTTCTGTGGAAAAACAAGAAAAAGAAACACCACCTAAGTGCGATACAGCCACAACAGCTTCACTCTTCTCTTTGGTTTTATCAGAATAGAGCTCTACACCCCTGTACTGGTATCCTTAATAACCCAGTTAACTCTGGGTTACCTGATACAGGTGTGGATTCAGGCTTCTCACAAACGAAGGTCTCTGCAATCCTTCTGTGACTCAGATTCACTCCAGCACACTCCTCTGCACGGCTCTGCAGTAAACTTGTCTCCAGTGCAAATCCTGAGGCTTGAAAATCCTTGGCGCATGCGTGGAATCCAAAAACTATGCCACTTGTCGTGACCCTCGCCTGGGCCAAAGGCTTACAGGCATAGGGCTGCCAATGTTTGTCCTTAAATAAAGAGTTACAATCCTTGTCTCCAGCAGGGAACTCTGGGACTTGTAGTTGATTCTTTTAAAGACAAAGTAGTGTGAGACCGTTGTTTTTTTAAGGCAAAACAAGAATTTTTATTTAGGTTCCCATAAGCACTAAGGTTCAACGCAGACATAAGGATTATTCTCCAAGTAAATAATAACAGGAAATATATGCAACTGGAACTGAAGAAACTGAAAGAACCTTTAAACATGTGCAGCTGTTTTCAGCAAAACATTTCAGCAAGTAAATCACAGCTTCCTTTGTTCATCCAGCACAGCTAAATTTCTTTATTTATCATGTGCTGCTTTGGTTATCAAACTCTAGGTTAAGCAAGGGCTCTTTGCCTTAGAAGAAGTTCTTGGCATTCACATGGCTAGGTAAAACCCTGCTTCTCAAAAGCTTCTCCTGTTAACACTTTTTATCACCAACTTTCAAACTTCCTTCTTACACAAAGAACAGTCCATAGGAGACTCCTCAGTAACATAATCCTGCCCAAAAGAGTCAATTTGCATTTCTTCCTGTGCTACGAAATGCTTGTCTGTCTCTGGGTTTTCATTAACTCCTTCAAGCTTACTGTTCTGTAGGAACTTCTGAATCTCCTTCCACAGCTGCTCTCCCTGATATGGAATATTTGTACCTTGAGAGTGGGGCTTCTTTCCCTGGATCAATTGCCTCAATGCTTCAATCGTGTTCAACTCTGGTTCTCTGCCCTCGGCTGGGTTCTGGTCACTTCCAGTTGTAACCGTATTCACCCACCTTCTGGCAGCTTGAATTCTCTGAGCTGGTTCACGAATACTCTGCACTGCAATCTTATCCTCATTGTCAGCAACTCTCCCAGCCACCCATCTGCTGGTTTCTGAATTAAGAGTACCTCTCTTACGAGGACTGCTTCCTCTGTTGCTGCTTCCTTTCTTGCTGGAGCCGTTCTCCATCTCGAAGTCAGACTTCCCACTTCTCCTCTTCCTCTCCTCTGAACAGGGCTTATAAAGCTGTTTCCTAACTAACACTCCCCTGTCTCTGCACAGGTGATTATCATTACCCTCCAAGCCTGCACTTAAGTTAGAGCTTGGATGTGGCTTGGCTTCAGCAACTACGTGCTTCTTTCCTTTGCCTGCTTTCTGAACCCTGTGAATACCTTGCCTGTCTCTCACCTTAAAGGCATATTCACTGTTTTCTTCTGTTTCCATCAGCACAGCTTTCATCATCACAATATATATATATATATATATATATATATATATATATATATATATATATATATATATATATATATATATATATATATATATATATATATATATATATATATATATATATATATATATATATACAATAAAATTGCACACCATTCACACATTTAAACCCAAATTGGAAAATAAATAAACAGCACCTTATTCACACAACTCATTCACACCACACTCATTATAAATTGCTTGAGAAGATCCGTGTCATGATAAATGGTATTTTATTCTCATAAGTAACTCTCATCTTTACACCAACTTTTCTCAGCGGCTCGCATAGGGACAGGAACTTAAGATGGTTGGTAACAGTATCCCTAGCTAAGTCAGGAACTAAAATCAATTTGTGATCTTTGTATTCTAATATTTCAGATTTGCCTCTTGCTAGAGATAATATTTCCAAAACTTGCTGGTATAGGTGCAGACAGATCAAATTGATCTGGAGAAACGTTTTGCTGACATTATTGGATGGCGAGGCACTCGACAAACTATATCGATGTCCAGAACAGGGAGAAAACAGTGCTCCGGGATGCTCTCTTAGAATAGCTCAATAAATTTATTGATATTATCTCCTTCAGATCCTTCGGGTAGACCAATTGGTCAAACGTGTAGGTGCTTATAGAAACTAATGCTATCTTCAAGTTCTTGCTGCACCTGTTTTATTGTGGTGATATTATCTATAACCTACCCTTAATATGCTCCAATGACTTAAATCTTCCATCTCAACCACTTATCTTACAAACCCCTTCTCTAGCCTACTGTACCCACCCTCATACACCTTTCAAACCCCCATCCACTCACCTATCTTTAAACAACCCACTAGCCAAGTCCTATCTATTTATCTACCCCCAAAGACTTATGTAGCCCTACCGACTTATAAACCCACCCTAGTCACTTGCCCACCTACCCTATAATTTCTCACATGAACTCCATCCACTGGCTTACTCATTTCCATTTTAGGCACCCTATAGGCATCCAATATTTATTTATTTATTTGTCTATTTATTTATTTTCTTCAATTTGGTATACCGCTAATAGTTTAGCACATTATAGCGGTTTACAATAATAACACAGGTACACTACCAAAAAACTGCCTCCAGTTTTGCAACTGATTCCTATAGATTTTGGGGTGCTGAATCCAGGAAAAATAGCCAAAATGTTCCATCACATCACGTTTTCTTGCAAAATTAGATTTCTTACCCATATAAGGAATGTTCACATCATTTCTTTTTAGCCGACTGCAGTTTATTTTCTTGGCCCAAAATAGAGGTTGTAATGGTTAACTAACTAGAAACACTCCCTCATGATATTTTAGAGTGTTTTGTATTCATTTTATACATTAACAGGACAATTGGGAGGCGGGGGGCTAAATCCAGTACTCGCGCTGGCGCATGTTCTTTCCTGTTCGCCTCGCCTCGTTCGCTCGCTCAAACACGGTGGTTGCGACATTAACGTTCCTGTCAAATTTCAGTTTCTTGCAAGTTCATTATTACCTTTTGTTTGCTCAGTCGTAATCCAGCTTTATTCCGAAGTGGTTCACTACAGTTGTAGTTTGCAGTGCTGTGTATTTGTGATGGCTCACAGAGCCAGAGGTTGCGTCAACTCTCCGGACAGTTTTTGTTTTATTTGTGGGGAATATACCGTGAAAAAGCGGCAGAGGAACATTTCTGCATTTATTAAAAAAGTATATTTCGCCTATTTCGGTTTGAAGTTAGGCGATCAAGACAAACCGTGGGCTCCTCACAAAGTGTGCAAGACATGTGAGGAAGATCTACGCATATGGATGAAAGGTAAAAAACAAGCATTTCGTTTCGGAATACCTATGATGTGGCGTGAACAAAGAGACCACAGCAGTGACTGCTATTTTTGCTCTTGCATTGTGAAGGGATACAACTTAAAAAATAAGAACGTAATAAGTTACCCCAACCTTCCCTCAGCAATTAGGCCTATGCCTCATAGCAACGAAGTACCTGTGCCTGAACCACCAAAATCTTTGGATCATATTTGTGTGGACGGTTCTGATCATGATGAGACTCATCAGCTGGCTTTTCCCGATGAGTCCAGTACTTCCGAGTTTGAAACTGAACCAGATCCGAAACCTGAACTTTTTTCTCAAGCTGAATTGAATGATTTAGTCCGGGATTTAGGACTCCCAAAAGATGCTGCCCAACTGCTAGGTTCTCGGCTTAAACAGAAAAATCTATTGTCACCAGGAACAACTTTTTATTGGTACCGCAACCGCGAGACACAATTTTTGAAGTATTTCAGCAAAGAGGAAGATTTGGTATTTTGCAACGATATATACGGAGTGATGGAAAAGTTTAAACTCAAATGATCCTGCTGAATGGCGGCTGTTCATTGATTCGTCAAAAGAC
Organism: Ichthyophis bannanicus; assembly: GCA_033557465.1. Taxonomy (NCBI): domain Eukaryota; kingdom Metazoa; phylum Chordata; class Amphibia; order Gymnophiona; family Ichthyophiidae; genus Ichthyophis; species Ichthyophis bannanicus. The sequence continues at coordinate 445,955,338 of CM066035.1, read as the reverse complement.
AGCATAAAAGGTGTTCTTCTTCATAATGGCAACACATTCGCTTCAGTTCCTATTGCTCACTCTGTTATTCTCCAAGAAAAATACGAGAATTTGGCCCTGATTCTTCAGAAGATTCGTTATGATGAGCATAAGTGGATGATTTGTGGAGACTTTAAAATTCTATCCATGCTATTAGGGCAGCAATCCGGTTTCACCAAATATCCCTGCTTCCTTTGCTTGTGGGATAGCCGGGCCCGCGACCTACACTGGGGGAAAAAAGACTGGCCAATTCGGGAGTATTTGAGACCCGGTGAGAAAAATGTTCTTCATGAGAGCTTGGTACCTCGTGATAAAATTCTATTACCACCTCTCCACATTAAGTTGGGTCTCATTAAGCAATTCATCAAGTCCCTTCCAAAAGATGGTGAGTGCTTTCGGTACCTTTTCTCAAAGTTTCCCCGACTTTCTGAAGCAAAGCTAAAGGAAGGAGTGTTTGTTGGCCCTGATATAAGGAAACTAATTTCAGATGGAGCATTCGCTGAAACGATGTCTGAGAAGGAAAAAGAAGCCTGGGATTCCTTCAAGGATGTTGTTCTCAAATTCTTGGGGAACAGGCGGGATGAGAACTATAAGGATATTGTTGCCAGGATGCTCAATGCCTTCAAAGAACAAGGCTGTAACATGAGCCTGAAAGTCCATTTCTTGCACTCCCATGTGAACTACTTTCCCGAAAACATGGGGGCGTACAGTGAAGAACAAGGTGAAAGGTTTCACCAGGACATCAAGGACGCAGAGAGAAGGTACCAAGGAAGATGGAACACCACTATGATGGCTGATTTCTGCTGATTGCTGCTGCGGGAAACCCCAGATGAAAAATACGCCAAGCAGCGCACCAAGAGAAGCATTCGGGGGAAGAAGAAACGGGCCCACCAGGAGATTGATTGACCCAAGAATGACTTTAAAATCTAAACTGTGTTGACAAATATCGTGTTTTTACTAAACTTTGAAATAAAAATTTGCTAGTTATTACCACAGTGTCGGATCTCATTTATTAGAATTTTATTTTCACACCATCGGGTGTTTGTCTTCATGTATTGCAATGGTGCGGTTTGCGTTTTCTATTCTTACATACATACCTGTACAACATTTTTTGCACATTTCTTTGCTTTGCTTTGTGTCTAACCTCGCTCTTATATGCTCAGTGTTTGTGCACATGTGGCTGTTTTAAGTGCAGACAATTTTGCTACCATCACAGTGTGTTTTGTTGACATTACTCTATTCTTATGTGCTGCCTTGTTACAATTTTCTTTATTCTTATTTGAATAACTACTAAACAATTAGTATAAAGAATTCATCCAAGAAACTTTTATCTCGATCGCACTCAATCTGAAACGTTCACCTCAAACTGCTAACCCAATGTAGCAAAAAATCTGTACGTGATGGAGCAAATTGGTTACCAGATTTGGATTCAGCGCACCAAAAAACGTAAAAATCAATCGAAACATTAGAGGCAGTTTAAAAAAAATTTTTTTTAGTGTACCTGTGTAATCAGTTTCTTTGATTGCAGAGACTACAAAGACAGACAGAGACATAGACAAAGGATGATCAGTGAAACATTGAGGGAAAGGGAAATGAAGAACACACAGCAATTTCAATCCAAATGAGACAAAAATATGAAAACTAATAATTGCAGGGAAAACAGTAGGATGGAAAGGGAAATGGAGTGTCCGATCTTCTAGAGCAATGGAGAGAAAAAAAAATATTGAAATGCCTAGGTAAAAAGCCACATCTTCAGATCGGTTTTAAACTTTTTATAGGAGGATTCCATCTGAAGTGCAGTGGGCATAGAATTCCATAGGTGAGGGCTTGAAATGATAAACCTCTAGGCATAGCATGCATTTTGTGGGAGTCACTAAGAGATTGGTGTTTGATGATCGAAGGATACGGAAAGGATAGTAGGGAATGTATAAGAAGGTGGGTTGGCCAATGTAATAAGCCTGATTTGTCAGCAGAAGGAGTTTAAACTTGATTCGGAAAATAAACATGCCCCTCTATCTCCTTTTCTAGTTAAATCAAAAATGAAGGATAAATTTCACTATAATTGTAAAATAATCAGCACTAAAAATTAGTGATTATCCCTGTGATCTTATTTATCTGCATTCAACTCATGCCTTTTCAGTAGTAGTTCAAAGCAAGTTACATTCATGTGCAGTATGTATTTCCCTTTTCAAAGAGGGCGTAAAATGAAAGGTTGAGGTGTTTTCCACAGGAAACAAGCAGCATCAGTGGGATTTGAACCTTGACTTCAGTCAACAACTCTAACCAATAAGCTAATCCTCCACTCTATCATATCAGCTTCATAACGATAATCTGTGTATTTATTCAGTACATACAGTTGTGGTCAACATTATTGGCATCCTTGTATTTTAGGGTTGTGTACAATATCTTGAGAAATGATGAGCCCAGTTCCCCTTCCTTTAGTGAATAGGAATTGGGCTGGTTAACATGGCTGAGCCCTACAACCATTCACTGAGGGAGAAGGTGGGGGGACTCTGGGTTGGGGTTGAAGGGGGTTAGGGGAGGGGAGGGTAGTACTCAGGGTCTCTACACAGGCTCACCTATTTTGGTGGGCTCTGTAGGCAGTGGCAGTCTGATAGCAGTGGCTGAGGTGCACCTGGTTGACAGATTGTCTGTTTTTTTCCTTCCCTTTTGTTTGTTGCCTAGCACAGTTGTGCAGTAGTATTTTCTGCCTAGGTCAGTGGGCACAGTTTTGCCGCAGTTTTTTATACCTAGGTCAGTGCTGATTTGTGCTGCTGTGGGAGAAGGTTATTAGTGCAGGTTGAGCTTAGCTGGCTTTCTGAGCTGCATCAGACTGGTCTGCTGTTCCTGGTGGCTGCAAGGGTCCTAGTGCCTGCAAAGTTTGTTCTGTGATTTTCTTTTGGAGAGGTGTTTGCTTGACTCTCACTGGTTGTTTTAGCGGGGGGGGGGGGGGCGGGGGGCGGGGAGCAGGGTTAGGGGGGTTGTGTTTTTTTGGGGTGCTGCTGGGCTGGGGGCTGGGGATATGGGGGGAGGGGGGGTTACGCCATCTTCATGCCTCCTAAGAAGTCATGAGGGGCTAAGGCAGGGGTGTCCAAACCTGTCCTGGAGGGCCGGAATCCTGGCAGGTTTTTGGGATAGCCCTAATGAATATGCATGAGATATATATGCATTAGAGATATCCTGCCAACCTGACTGGTTTGTGGCCCTCCAGGGCTGGATTTGGAGACCCCTGCCTTACACCTCTGTCATTTAAGATCGTGAGTGGGCAAGGTACAGATGTCCTAGACATCGAAAGGGTATATAGAATGTGTCACATTCCTCCTCGATTCTCACCACCACCAAAAAGATGGCTAATAGACAATTTTTAGGTGGTGGTGAGAAGTGAGGAGGACTGTGACAAATTCTATCTAACCTTTTTGATGTCTTGGACATCTGCACCTTGTCCACTCACGATCTTAAATGACAGAGGTGTAAGGCAGGAGTCTCCAAATCCAGCCCTGGAGGGCCACAAACCAGTCAGGTTGGCAGGATATCTCTAATGCATATATATCTCATGCATATTCATTAGGGCTATCCCAAAAACCTGCCAGGATTCTGGCCCTCCAGGACAGGTTTGGACACCCCTGGGCTAAGGCATCTGCTCAGCAGGCCATGAGGTAGTCTAAGCAGGTGGTTAAACGGCCAGCCAATTTGATTGAGGAAGGGTCCTTTGCTAGTAGGGTTGGACCTGCACCTCGAAAAGTTGGGCACGGGGGCAGTGTGGTGATGACAGCAGGGTCTGATGTGGGTCAGGAAGAGATGAGTGGTCTTGTTGGGGGTCATGGTGGGGGTGACTGCCTGGTGGGTATTATGGGTCAGAGTGAGGGCCTGCATTCATTGACAGTGGTGAAGAAGACCTGTCAATTTGTAGTGATGAGCTGCGGTCTGGTGCTGGGAGTCATCACAGGCCTGATCCAACTCCCAGTGCAGCTCAGTATCCTGGGGTCGAGGACACTGTGGTTGGTTTAAGCACTGGTTCTAGTCAGAGGGATCATTCTGGGAAGCATGAGAAAGTGTTGGTTTAGACTTTAGAGCTTATGTAATCATATGTTTTGGAATAATTTGTGGAGGGTTGTTAGTCATATGTGTCATGAGAAGCGCTTGGATTATCTGGGCGATGCGGATGCAGCGCACGTGTGGGGTACGTCTGATTCTTGGGACTCATCTGATTGTACTTCTTCAGTTGACTCCGAGTCAGTTGTTGAACCGGGTGGTTTTCAGTCTTTGAGTGCTCCTGTATTGGTTTCTTTTGACCATGGTGAGGGTTGCTCGAGTGGTGCTGCGCAGGTGGTATGTAGTGGGCAGACTTGAGCGTGATTGCTCCTTTGGACTGTCATGTTTCCGGGAAGCTTCAGGCTAAAGTGTTGCAGGGCAGATACATTGATATCTTTGCTCTTTTGTCTCATGATCAGGATGTTGAGGACAAGAAGAAGGGTGACAGTGGTAAGGATGAGGGCAAGAAAGGGTGACCCAAGGTCCCAAAGACGATTTGTAACTGGTTGTTAGCTTTTCACATTTTTTCCTCCATTCTGGGCAATGCAAAACATCACTTTATCTGGGATTGTTGCGTTATTCTGATGTGATTTTGAGAGAAAATATGATGGTTGGGCTTAGCTGAATTATGATAAGTAATTTCGGAAGAATTTAGCTAAGGACAAGTCTGATGCATGGGGGTTGATATCTGGCTGACCAAGATGATTTTGGGTTGGTTCAGTTTTGGGAAGAGTGGTGCAGTTTGGGCTTGGGTTTTGTGGCTGGGGTTTCTGGTGGGGGTGGGGCTCAGTCAGGGGGTGGTGGGCCTCTGAGTGGTAGGTAGGGACTTTTGGGGTCTTCAGGTAACATGTTTCCTGCTGCTGCTGGGTTTCATGAGCCTGGGTTGGAAAATGCCTGCTTTCAATTTAACATGGGCCGTTGCAAGCGGACCGTCTGTAGGTTTAAGCATAAGCGTTCAATGTGTGGTGGTGAGCACCAGGCCTTTCGGTGTTTCTCCCAAGGGGTGGACTACCTATAGCAGGGCAAATTAGAATGCCATGTCCTTCCTTGGCAGTGGTCCGTGGACAAAGGGCCGTCTCCCATTAATCTTGAGGCACTTGAGTATTGGCTGTCTGGTTACCCTCATTTGCCAGCTGCCTATTAGGGGAAGGTTTTTGGGATAATTTTCTTATTCCTTTTTGTGGGACATCTTTGAAGCACTAGTCCTATAATGCCCCATCCATTTTAGAAACATAGAAACATGACAACAGAAAAAGACTATATGGCCTACCTAGTCTGCCATTCAATATCAACTACAATAGTCCCCTTTTTAATTTTAGAGATCCTCTGTGTTTGTCCCATGCTTTTTTGAATTCAGATACTGTCCTTGTGCCACCATCTCCACTGGAAGACTATTCCACGCATCTACCACTCTTTCCATAAAGAAAGAGTTTTGCATATTATTCCTGAGTCTATGTCCCCTCATAGGAGAGCTTGCCTTAAAATGAAAGAGACCCTCCTGTTATTTATGTGGTTGGAAGGAGTAATGGCAGAAAAGCTTCAGAAGGAGTTGGAGCTAGACCAAATTGCGGGCCTGTTTGATCATCCGCCTTTTTAGAATTGGTTAGTGTCTCCACTGGGTGTTGTTCCAAAGAAGGAACTAGGGAAATATTATTTAATTCACAATTTGTCTTTTAAGATGGTCTGTAGTATGAATGCCTTTATTGATCCGGCTCTGTGCTCGGTACAACATGCTTCATTTGGTTTGGCGGTGTGCTTGTTGTGGAAAGCGGAGCTTAGTGCTTTAATGACCAAAGTGGAAGGTGAATTAGCTTCTCATTTGCTGCCCATTCATCCCAGTTCCTTTTATTTGCTGGGTTTTTGTTTTCAAAGGAAATACTATGAGGATAAGTGCATACCAATGGGTTGCTCAGTGGCTTGTGCTTGCTTTGAGACATTCTCTTCTTTTTTTCATTAGGCCTGTCAGCTGGCAGATGGGTCTAATTTTATGGTGCATTATCAGGATGATTTTTTTATTTGTGCGTCCAGCTGGCTCTGGTGAGAGTGCTTGGTTATTGGCAGACTTCCAGTAGCTAGCAGCAGCGTTCGGCTTGCCTTTGGCTACAGAGAAGACGGAGAGTGTTTCCATATAGCTCACCTTTCTGGGCATTGAGTTGGATTCCTTGCACATGGAATCGCAGTTGCCAGTTCAGAAAGTGAGGAAGTTGATACAGTTGATTCAGCAGGTGCTTGCATGTTCCAAGCTTACTTTGCAGCAGGTCCAAGAACTTCTGGGCATTTTAATTTTTCCTGTCAAGTTATACCAATGAGCAGAGTTTTTACGAGGAGGCTGGCATTATTAACAAAGGGGGTGGGGCGGAAGCATAATTTTATTTGGTTGAACAATGGTGCCCACAAGGATTTGGCCCTGTGGTTGGAGTTTCTTCAGGATTTCAATGGTGTGTGTATGTGGTAGCTGCCTGTGCTATCTAACCATGACCTGGAGGTGTATATGGATGCTTTGGGTGGGTCTGGCTTTGGGATATATTTGGGGGAGCTTGGTGTTCAGAGGCTTGGCTGGTTGTCTGGCATGATAGAGAGTGGTGCAGGAATATTGCCTTTTTGGAGTTCCTTCCCATGTGGGTGGCATTGTCTATTTGGGGTGAGCACTTGCATCATCGGAGCTTGCTCTTGCATTCTGATAATACGGTGGTTGTTCAGGCGGCCAATCGGCAGCCTGCTACTTCTCTGCTAGTGGTGGCACTTCTCCTCTTGCTGGTGTGGCATGATCGTGTGTGAGGAGTGGCCTAGTGGTTAGGACAAGGTACTTCAGGCTGGAGGGCCAGTGGTTCAAGTCCCACCTGGGGACCACAATCTCAGGCCAGAGGGACTGGGATTTCTAGTCCTATAGGCACTCCTTGTGGTCTTGGGCAAGCCACTTAACCCTCCATTGCCCATGTTCCCTGTAAGTATTAGCGTATGTGTGTCATATCCCCTCGTGTTAAATGTATCTCCCAATTGACCGCTTTGACCCGGTGAAAAGCAGGATATAAATACAGCTAAATAAATAAATAAATCATGAAAGGGGTGATCCTTTGCCCAGGTTTCAGTTTTCAGCCATATTGAAGCGGGGCTTATTGGCAGCAGAATTTCCTCAGGGAAGTTCAGAACTCATTTGTTTTGAATTGGGGCTGCTACTTTTGCCGCCGCGCACGGCTTATCCATGCAGGCGATTAAGCGGGTGAGTCGTTGGCAGTCTAATGATTTCAGATCGTATCTTTGTTGACTCTGGATAGATTTTTCATCTGTTCTTTCTCTGTTTCCTCAACTTGGTGCAAAGGAAATTCTTGGTCTGGATGTTGGGCATTCCTTTGTCTACTGGACCTGAAAGAGAGCAGCAGAATCCAAATGGGGTTTGAATATTGGCCTGGCTAAGAGTGCTGTTGCAGTGGATTTTTCAACGGGGTATGCGGTGGGCCCAGCATTTCCCTCTGCATTTTTGTCCATTGGTGGGGAATGATCTTTGTACAGTGAAAGAGGTGGTCCTTATTCAGCAAATGAAGTGTGATCTTTTTTTGATTCGTTATTTAACTTTGGTGATTTTTATTTGGTTTCGGATCATTCCTCGGCAGCTTTGGCATGATGCTATTCAGCCTAAGGCCATGGAATGCTTACAGAAGCAAGTGAATGCCAAGGTGATTCTCTTGAGGGGTTTGGTACCTGCTCATGATTTAATTTCTGTGGATTGCCCAGGTTGTATCGCCTGGATGGAGTACATTTCTTGGATATTGGTCAAAATATCTTTCTGAGTTCTGTTCAGGGAGTTTTGGAAGGGTATAGTAGGGCTTAAATGGCTGCAGCTTGGTTTGGGGATGGCAGGCCATGCAAGGTGCAGTCCCTGCCCATGGCAGGATTTAATGGTTTGTGACTCCCATTAATGTTTAGTCATTCCCCTAATGGCGGGGAGGGAAATAGGGGAGCTGTGACTTATCCATCTTGCAGCATAGATGGTTCGAGTCACATAAAGAAGACTCCCTCTGTTTGCAAGTATGCTGCAGTCTGGCGCCACTGCAAGCTTGAGGTACGGATGATGTGAATCTTGAGATGATGAACAGTCATTATCTAAGGACGTTACCATCTAGCCTTTTTGTTACTTACAGTTGTGGTAAATTGCTGTAACTGTGGCCATGTTTTGCCAAATTATTTGGTGTCAGCAAGTTACTACCTTGGTTCGTTGGTTTGTGAATGAGTCGTAGTGGTGCGAGTGCCTATGTTATTGGAAATATTGCATCTGTATTTCATCATAATATTTTAATAGTATGTTCAAATGTATACAACAAAAAAAAAGATGCCTATGAAACCTAGACGTGGCTGTTAGGACCCTATTCTGGTCCAGAATCAGGCTTGAGGACAGCCCAGCATGCCCCCTCCGTCTGCGGGGACGTCCTCCCCTCAGGCAGCCCAGGCAACTGCAGCTCCAGCCCCCAATATCCCTGCTTCCCAACCCACAGCTGGCCTCCCACAGCCTGGATCGGGCTCTGAGGTGGTATGATCAGTACGGCCCAGCAGGCACGGCAGCACATATGGGGCTGTGACCTGAATCAGCCCTTTATGTGCTGCCAGAGGCCCGTCCCCACTCCACTCCTCCCCCCCCCCGGGGGCGGAAGCACAGGATGTACAGGGAAAGACAGTGCAGGAATAGGGTTTAGCTGGATTGCGGGGCTGTACATCCCGGCAGGATGTACAGCCCAGTAACCCGCAATCGTGAATGAGGGCCATAGTAATTCTGAGAAAAAAACTAAATATGACCTAGACAGGATTAATGGCACCCTTCACTAATAATTGGTTGCACAACCCTTGGCAGTGATGACAGCCTACAAACATTTCTTGTAGCTATCTATAAGTTTCATACATCTGTCTGCTGGTAGTTTTTCTCATTTTCAACTGCTATTTGTTTCAGCTCATGAATGTTTCCAGGATTCCTTTTACAAATGGCAGATTGCAGCTCTTTCCAAAGGTTCTTGATTGGATTTAGATCAGGACTCTTTGCTGGCCACTGTAAAACAGTTCATTTGTTCCTTTTTAATCATTCTTTTGTACTTTTGGATGTATGTTTTGAGTCATTGTCCTGTTGGAGGATCCATGACCTTTGACCCAGACCTAGCTTTCAGACACTAGGTAGCACATTTCACTCCAAAATAACTTGGTAGTCCTCTGACTTCAAGATTCCTTTAATACATTGCAGGCCTCCATTTCTTGAGGCAGAAAAACAGTCCCACAACATTATGGAACCTCCATTATATTTAACCCTTTAACTGGAGAAAATGCATGGCATACAGCAAACTGCTGCCTGGGGAATTTACTGCCCGCTGCAGCGATGGCTCATCACCGATCATGTCTGACCAGAACAGTAGACTATAAAGCCAGTATCAAAGCCTCAAAATGATACTTCATAAAACTAAATAGGAGACTTCATCAAACCCAACACATTGCAACATTTAAACATTAGCAAACAAGTGAAAGCCTCAGCAGAAACTCACTGATAAAACAAGATCAGGAGTACTCATAACATCAGTGGCTCTCACTCGCTCATCATATCTAACAAGATTCACAGGACAATACTCAGACAATAATCTCTTTAAACATTCTTCAAACAATAATCTTTATAAACATTAAAGCTGCCCATTATATCACCAAGGGCATTCAATTTCATCCTGATTCACGGACTTGGTGATATAATGGGCAGCTTTAATGTTTATAAAGATTATTGTTTGAAGAATGTTTAAAGAGATTATTGTCTGAGTATTGTCCTGTGAATCTTGTTAGATATGATGAGCGAGTGAGAGCCACTGATGTTATGAGTACTCCTGATCTTGTTTTATCAGTGAGTTTCTGCTGAGGCTTTCACTCGTTTGCTAATGTTTAAATGTTGCAATGTGTTGGGTTTGATGAAGTCTCCTATTTAGTGACCAGAACAGTAACAGGTCAGCTGCACAAAGACACAGCTAAGCTGCTCCAGTTTAAGCAGGAGGATTTGGGGAAGTCTTTGAAAGTCTGACGGACACTTAGGTATTTCTTTACCATCAAAAATATCTAATTCCCCCTGCCAATTGATATGAAGGTCCCGGAAAACACAGAACTGTTTGTTAGAGCTCAGACCATGCCAGAGATGATGGGTGCTGAGCTATCGCTGCAGGCAGGGGTAAGTCTTCACTTGTTTCCCCGGGTGGAATGAGAAGTTGAGTTAACTTGGCTTCCCCATTTGCTAAATGGCAACGGAAGTATGAGTTAACTCGGCTTCCCTAGTTAAGAGGTTACCTGTAGGAAGGTTGTTTTTTGCCTTGTAAGCAAAAATGTAAATGTATCCCTGGTCTGCATCCCAAAGAGCTCAAGTTTTGTTTCCTCTGTCCACAGAACATTTTGCCAGAAGGACTGTGGTTTCTAAAGGTGGGTTTGGACAAAGAATGGGCACACCTTTTTATGTCGGTCTTTGAGCAGTGGGGTCCTTTTTGGCTTTCACCTATGAAGTCCTTCTTTGTTTAGTGTGCGGCATATACTGCGGGTTGAAACCACCACTCCAGATTGCTCCAGATCAGTATTAACTCTTTGGATGTTGTACAAAGTGTCTTTCCAACAGTTCACACCAGCATGTTCTGGGATGTTCTTGACAGTTCCATGAGCAGAAAACGTCTTAACATTGCAAACTGTAGACACAGGAATCCCAAGGTCTTTGGAGATGGCCCTGTACCCTTTGAAGTTTGATGTTTGGTGATAATGGCTTTTCTGATGGTTTCATGAAACAGGGAGTGAATGTGGTCATTATAAACATTAGAACCATCATTCATTGGTTGATTCAAGTCATGTGAGTACTGACATTTGATCACAGGTGTGTCTAATTTTACTGCAATGGGAATGTGGTTCTTCTGTTCAAACTGATTTGAATTGTTTATAAAGGTGCCAATAATCCTACTATTTCCTTTTTTAATTAGTCTTCTTTTATTTGATTCTTTTATGTGTCAAATATATGTGCATATATAGTCCAAAGCCATTTCATTGGAAACATTTTTTTAGGATATATTGAACATTAAGGGGTTGAACTGCAAGAGTGCCAATAATGTTGACCACAACTGTATAAATTATTTTGACCAGCAGGTTTTAAGCATTTTGGATGAACATTAAACTTTAATATGGCAAGTACTGTGAGCATTTTGCATTTTGACCCATGTATATTTGTCAATTTTGCTCTGTAGGACATCCTGCTAGCAATTGGGGAGCCTGTGCATGTAACTCTGAAAGAATACAAGAATACTTATAATTAACATTCTCTACGATTATTGTAACCTGCCTAGCTTTATAGTTGATACGTGGGCTAGAATAATTTTTAAAATATTTTAATAAATAAACAAAACTGAAGAAACTTATCTGAATACTCAAGGTTAAATTTTCAGTAAATTGAAATAATGTCTTCAATCTGTCCCTCATCACAGTAACATTTTTACAGAAGCCTTTTAACCTGTGGTAAAAAGGTCCGGATGATGTTTTAACTCAAGATTGTATGTTCTGGCAATGTTCCGCCTTAGTAGCAATAAGACAGTTGTTATGTAATACTTCCAAGAAAATATAGAGCAATAACTCAATAGTACAAAGTAAACTTTAACATGGTATGAAGTTAATGGACTAGAAAATAAGATAAGAAGCTTTTATTTGATTGTATCTTATCCCTACCATTGTTGTGCAGAGTCCTCATCAACTCAGTAGAGTGTGAATGATGACTGGCAGTTACTGAAGTGAATTAAAGGATCTGAGAATGCTTTACCTTGCAGAGAAAGGTTAAAAAGAGGATTCTGGCTGTACAATGAACCAAATATGGTCATTTTATTATTCAAAATGAAAACCTGCAGAAGTGTTCTAGGGATGATAGGTGGTACACCTATATTCAGAGTACAAATTTATCCTGGTGTTACCTGAACCACAGAAACAATGAGATGCTCACACACATCTTTGATTTATTCTTTTAACATGTCATCAATAGTGTGCAATATTGCGCAATAGCATGCCATATTACTCAATATTATTCAATATTTATCAATAAGCACACTATTGAAGAATAGTGCACACTATTTAACAATAGGCCAGCTATTACACAGAAATATAGAACATGGAAACAGAAAATGACGGCAGATAAAGAACATACGGCCTATCTAGTCTATAGTCAATACCAATCACTAAGCTCTATAGTCTCGTCCTCGACCTTCGAGATCCTCTGTATGTGTTCCATAATTGCTCAAATTCACATACAGTTCTTGTCCCCACCATTTCCACTGGGTGACTATTCCATGCTTCCACCACACTTTCCCAAAATAAATATTTCCTTAGATTACTCCTGAGTCGTTCCCCTTTCATCTTCATACTATGCCCCATTTGAGGAATAGGGCACACTACTTGAGCAATTTTATGAATGCAACATGTGACTTTATAAAATATGCTCAAATTTATACCATCTCCGAAGAAGGTTTAAATGTATGGTTGTACTCTTGAAGGTAATTCTTTAAGTAGTGGCTAGATTTCTGCTCATGCTTATACGCATAAATCATGGGATTTTAGTGGTGTACATGTGCAAATGACAACTTACTCATGTTTTAGTCGTGATATTCTGAAAATACAGACCATGAACTAATGGTGCGGATTTGTGTGTGCACAGGGACAAAGTTTGAGCAGAGCTTTGGCAGAGGGCAAACTTAAGTATGTACTTTATAAAATATGGCCCAATGTATGTAAGGCATGCATAGTCATGTACACCTGCTCTAGAGCTGGAGCAAGTGGCTACTGCATCTTTTACATGTGCTCACAGTCACTTGCGTTAGTATTTTAGAAACTTACATCTGCATAGCTTTGATTTTATAGAATAGATCAGGGGTCTCCAACTCCAATCCTGGAGGGCCACAAACCAGTCAGGTTCTCAGGATGTTCCCAATGAATATGCATGCAATATATTTGCTTGCACTGCCCCCATTGTATTCAAATTTATCTCATGCATATTCATTAGGGATATCCTGAAAATCTGTTTTGCGGTCCTCCAAGACTGGAGGTGGAGATCCCTGGAATAATGTACATAAATAGGCTCATAAATCTAGCTACTACTTAGAGAATGACCTCCTGTGTGAACCTCCTGTGTGTATAAAATCTGTGTGTACATTGCAACTGCACATGTGTGCTTCCAAAACTTTATTTCTGAGGATGCCTACACACCGAATATGTTTATGAAAGCCTGCACCAGTAACACACATGTGGGCCATGTTAGCATGTCCATCCCCTTGCAATTAGTACACTGAAAAGCTACAGCACTGCATGGGCCAGCATGCGGGTGCACTTAACGCCATCCACTGTGATAGCATTAAGAGCACCCATGCTAAGGGCAGCAAGTATGGTTAGCATGAGTTACTAATGCCCGTGCTAGCCATGACTTACCATCAACATCTCCATTCTGTTCCTGATTGACCCTGTCCCCGCCCCATCATGCACTCCGCAGTTAGCATTGGATTTATAGCACGTGGGTCCTTGCTACCTTTTAGCATAGCACTTAAGTCAAGTGCTAAACCCTCATTATCAGATACCATGCTGTAGTAAACAAGCCCCTGCTTGCATAAAAGTAGGTGCACACTTTCCATGCATATATTTTTATATGTGCACAATGTTATAAAAACCATTTTCTGTGTGTAAAACAGACTTACATATAAAAAAAGCTTTATAAAATTACTCATCATATTAAGAACATAAGAACATAAGACATGCCATACTGGGTCAGACTGAGGTCCATCAAGCCCAGTATCCTGTTTCCAACAGTGGCCAATCTAGGTCATACGTACCTAGCAATATCCCCAAAAGACAAAGGTTCCACAATGCTTGTACTGGGTCAAGCATTGATATCCTGGGTCCCTTTTTAATAGTGGTTTATGGACCTTTCCTCCAGGAACTTGTCCAAACCTTTTTTAAACCCAGCTATACTAACAGCCCTTACTACATCCTCCGGTAACAGATTCCAGAGTTTGATTACACTTTGAGTGAAAAAATATTTTCTCTTATTTGTCTTAAATAGTTTACCCTGTAGCTTCATTACATGTCCCCTAGTCTTCCTATATTCTGATAGCGTAAACAATTGATCCACGTTTATCCGTTCCACTCCATTCATTAATTTATAGACCTCTATCATATCTCCCCTCAGCCGTCTCTTTTCCAGGTTAAAGAGCCCTAACCTTTTTAACCTCTCTTCATAGGAGTAGCCTTCCATCCCCTTCACCAATTTGGTTGCTCTTCTCTGTACTTTTTCTAATAACGCTATGTCCTTTTTAAGATACGGTGACCAGAATTGCACACAATATTCAAGGTGCGGTCGTACCATGGAGCGATACAGAGGCATTATAATATCCTTTGTTTTATTCTCCATCCCTTTCCTTATGATACCTAGCATTCTATTTGCTTTCTTGGCCGCCGCTGCACACTGGGCGGAGGGTTTTAACATTTTATCCACGATGACTCCTAAATCTTTTTCCTGGGTGGTGGTTTCTAATGTGGAGCCTTGCATCGTGTAACTATAGTGTGGGTTGTTCTTTCCTAGGTGCATAACTTTGCACTTGTCCACATTAAATTTCATCTGCCATTTGGATGCCCAGTCTTCCAATTTATCCAGATCCTCCTGCAGTTTTCCACAATCCACTTGGGTTTTAACAACTTTAAACAGTTTTGTGTCATCTGCAAATTTGATAACCTCACTAGTTATTCCCTCTTCCAGGTCATTTATGAATATGTCAAAAAGTAGCGGACCCAGTACAGATCCCTGGGGTACTCCACTATTCACCTTTTTCCTTTGGGAATATTGGCCATTTAGCCCTACCCTCTGCTTTCTATCTTTTAACCAGTTCCCGATCCACAATAGTACACTGCCTCCTATCCTATGACTTTTTAGCTTCGCCAAAAGTCTCTGATGGGGGACCTTGTCAAAAGCTTTCTGAAAGTCCAGATACACTATATCAACCGACTCACCTTTGTCTACCTGTTTATGCACACCTTAAAAAAAACATATCAGATTAGTAAGACAAGATCTTCCTTGTCTAATGCCATGTTGGCTGTCTCCCATTAGGCCATGACTATCTACATGCTGTGTAATTTTGTTCTTTATGATGGTTTCATTAGGGATACCCTTAAAACCTGACTGGTTTGCGGCCCTCCAGGACTGGAGTTGGAGACCCCTGATATAGGCCATCACACTTACATCTGTTAGCATAATTCATAGGTGCAAGACACCCTAAAGCAGGGGTCTCCAACTCCAGTCCTGGAGGGCCGCAAACCAGTCAGGTTTTCAGGGTATCCCTAATGAATATGCATGAGATATATATGCATTAGAAATAGCCTGCCATACTGACTGGTTTGTGGCCCTCCAGTGCTGGATTTGGGGACCCCTGCCGTACACCTCTGTCATGTATGATTGTGAGTGGGCAAGGTGCAGATGTCCTCACATCCCTCCTCGTTTCTCACCACCACCAAAAAGTTGTCTAATAGACAATATTTTGGTGGTGGTGAAAAGCGAGGAGGTATGTGACACATTCTATCTACTCTTTTGATGTCGAGGACATCTGTACCTTGCCCACTCACAATCTTAAATGACAGAGGTGTAAGGTGGGGGTCCCCAAATCCAGTACTGGAGGGCCACAAACCAGTCAGTTTGACAGGCTATTTCTAATGCATATATATCTCATGCATATTCATTAGGGATACCCTGAAAACCTGACTGGTTTGCGGCCCTCCAGGACTGGAGTTGGAGATCCCTATCCTAAAGAGTCTGTAATATAAAGTGCCCACGCTGGTAAAAACACACGTACCCACGCACGATTTTACGCATGCACCAACGCACGTGGCTACGCCCGTAGCAATGCACGCAGCCACGCACGTGGCTACGCACACTGTGAGGGTGTGTTTCTGACAACACTACTGACCGTAAAGAAAAACATGCCTCTTCATTCCCTATGTAATGTATAGGGAGATGCCTGGGCCAGCCTTCTGTGTTAGGCACACTGGGGACTCGAACCCATGCTGCCTGTAACAGCAGTCAGTGAGGTAACCATTGTGCTACAGCTCTGTTTCAGTGCTTTGTGTCTGTACACCTTCTTAAGATGAACGCGCGTTAACGCGCCACGGCGCCCTGTAATGCTCGTTAGTTTTTGGAACGCGCATTAGTGGTAACGATGTACCGCCCATGTCCTTATTTGGGGTTTCTGTCTCTACCGCGGCTCCTAACGCGAATTGCACTAACGCAGTTTAGTAAACATACCCCTATATATTTATTGATTATTTAAATTGTACCTTGTCTGATTTGTAAACTGCTTGGATATTACCAGATAGAAACTTTTACTCAGATGTGATCATATAGAAAGCTCATGTTCAACATCATTGTTAATTAATTACTACATTCAACTAACAAAAGACTATCGTGATCCACAATTAATTCAGTGGTAGATTCAGTCTGTGTATGTAAGGCAAACATCATTATCTTGGTATTTTATTTCCTTACCTTCTACCTCTAAAGGGTACACGATTTGGGAATTTTCAGAAGTATGTAAATTGATAATGAATAATCACTGAAAAGATCATAATTTTATTTTGCTTTGTTTTTCTAGAAAAAATGCAGAGGTTAATTATATTTTTCAATCAGTTGGAATACATAACAGCTAAAATTATTAGACAACATCAACTATAATATGCTAACCCATTAAAATCTAGTTTGAGAGCAAATCAGGTCGAATTCAAGAAAAAATATGTATTTCATATTTACTGTAGAAAAAAATAATGCTACATGATGTGAAAGTCTGCCATGGATTGATTAATAATCCAAAAGTGATGCAAATAATGTAATTCATTTCTGCCAATCTGTGGTGTAATTTAATTGAAATTTTAAATTTTAAAATGCTTCTTTGAGATCTCTGTAGAAATGACTCGGTCTAAAATTTTCCTAGTAAATTAATTGCACACCCACATTTTTTGGCATAGTTTGCAAAATGCCATGAATTTTTAGACATGTTTAGTTTAGCATGGTACCTATTGTTGAGGGTTCAGTTGGCTGTACAGATTGTCTGTTTGTACACGTTTGCTTGCTCATGAATAATAATGGACATGAGCAATATGCTTGCCCCCTCCCCACCACAAAACCACCATTTTGGTGGTTCTTCTCTGTACCTTTTCTAATAATGCTATATTCTTTTTAAGATGTGGAGACCAGAATAGCATACAATATTCAAGCTGCGGTCGCACCATAGAATGATACAGAGGCATTATAAAATCCTTGGTTTTATTCTCCATTCCTTTCCTTATGATTCCTAGCATTCTATTTGCCTTCTTGGCTGCTGCAGCACACCGGGCAGAGCGTTTCAATGTGTTATCCACAATGATGCCTAAATCTTTTTTTTCCTGGGTGGTGTTTCCTAATGTAGAACCTTGCATCATGTAACCATAGTTTAGGTTGTTCTTCCCTAGGTGCATAACTTTCCACTTATCCTCATTAAGGGGTTTGTTTACTAAACTGCGGTAATGTCATTTGCGTTAGGTTCTGCGGTAAAGCTACAGATGCCCATATAAAGGCATGGGCGGTGCATCATTACAGCAAGCCGTATCAGCTAACGCATGTTACAAACTAACGTGCATTACGAGGCGCCAGATAAGGCACCTTACAAGGCACCTTACAAGGTGCCTTGTAAGGTGCCCTGTAAGGCTCCCTGTAAGGTGCCTTGTAAGGCACCTGGTAAGGCGCCTTGTAAGGTGCCTGGTAAGGCGCCTTGTAAGGTGCCTCATAATGCACCCTATAGGGCTCCTTAGGCTAAGCTTCGTAGTAGGCACCCCTGGACAAGGCACTCTAGAAGGCACCCTGGGCTATGGAACCATAGGTTAAGGTGGCCTAACAAGGTTACGGTGCCCTAGGTTAGTGTGCCCTAAGGGCTGCAAGGTGCCGCAGGATGACATGCATGACCTGTGAGGAACAGAGACAGATGTAGCCCCAACACTAGATAGAGCACTCAAGAAAGGCAATGAACAGGTGAGTGAAGGAGGGAGAGCTGGGAGCCGCTGGATCCGCCATATCTGCGGTCAGCCCATGTGGCTGCCAGTACTGATGAAAGACATGGTGGGGGCAACTGTACCACAGCACAGGGTGTTGGCAATATAAAGTACTGGAAAGACAGTTGGTGGCAGACAATGGGAATACGTGTCCCCCAGTGGAAGCGGGGGTGGCAGGATATTTACATTGATGGGTGGACAGAGGAGTGGTGGTGCCATGCAGATCAGGCACAGGTGAGGCAAGCACGATGAGGCACAATGCAGGAAAGAGTAGCAGTGCAGGACATGGGGTGGCAGCCCGCACAAGCAGGCAGGACTCTACACAGCTGACAGACGCAGATAGACGGACCGAGGAAATGTTGGTAATTGTAGCGAGGATATTATGGGCTGGTAGCACAGATCTGCAAAATATGACTGTTACAGGCATGCACACTATTTGAGTAAGACAGGCATAAGAGGAGGGAGCAATGAGGAATGGAACCCATGAACACTGCCGAGAATGGCATTGTATTAACCAGTAGGCTATACCTCCGTGGTATATGTCACAGCAATGGCTGGGTACAGAAGGACTGCAGGTCACCGCACAAACTGTCTGCTCTGAGTGCCAGGATAGGGTAACCCCACCTGTACCTATGATGCAATGCACATGCTGAATAGCTGTCTACAGCTGATCACCAAATGGGGTCTGCACCTCTCCGGTACCTCAGCTTGGAAAGACGAACTGACAGTGCGTGATACTGACACAGTGTAGCTACAGACCATGCCATTGTGCAGGTTCTGTGTTCACCCTGAGGGATAGGATGGGTGCCCTGCACTAGGTCCGCAGTACATGTGGTGCTAGAGATAGGTTCTGCTGTACATCCCCATCACTACCAGTGTGTGACAGGTATTCCTTGCAGTGCAGCTGAAGGTAATTCGTTGTCCATCTGTATCCTGCAGTTATATGTGGTCCTCTGCAACCATGCACCACCCAGATTAGTATGTACCCCATGTTAGGATCTGGCTGACATGGGCACCTGTTATCAGAGCAGAGGGTTTTCTAGACCTGCATGAGGTGTGTGTGTAGCAGTGCCTTTATAAGGTCAAAGTGGTATATACTACATACCCCCAAGGGCCCACATCACCCTTTCAGTAGGTAAGGAACAGGTGCCCTAGCCCCGGTGAATCAACCTCCATCCTGCTGGTAAAAGACAGCCCTCCAGGTTTGGTGAGCCATACCTGTGCCTTGGGGCAGTGGCAGACCAGCAGCAATGTTGGGGTTAGGACTGGAATACCCCAATTGCTACACAACACTGTCTACCAGGCACCAACAGGCAGTACATTCAGACTGCACCTTATAGGTGTTCCAACCACACACAGTCTAACTGAAGACAGTCCACTAGCCAGTCCATAGTGCATATTCACAAAAGAGCTACATGCACCAAGCAGACATCTCAGTGATTAGGGACCCCAGCACCAGGAATACAAAAGTATCACTGGAGAATAATAGTGTAGAGCGCTATGTGGGAGCCTAGACATGTCATGGTTATTGCTTGGTTAGAGTGAGTACCCTCCCAGCATGCTATGCTGTGGCCACCCTGTCCATGCAGGCGGTGGTTGGGCACTACAGTGTCCCAGCCATTGCCCCACACCCTGTGAAGATGCATCCAGGCCAATCCGCCCTGTCCGGCCATACCCACAACACCTTGCTCCTCATTATGCACATATTCAGGCTAATGCTGGTAACAGTGGGACATTGTGGGCCCAGTGAGGTGTGGGTAGCCACAAAATAATGGATAGACATACCCACACACACTCCTATTGCAGCATTGTGCACAGATAGGGGTGGTTGGCAACCCTGCCTGCCACACTGGTCCTGATCACAGTGCTGATATTGCTAAACTGTGCAGGAGGTAGTAGTTGTGCCCTGGTGATAACTTCAGCTCAATGCTGGGGCCAACAGCCTGACTCTCCATGCATCTTTGGATTGTGGAGCCTGTGTGAGTGGGTGTTTGTACACCTGTTTGCCGTTGCTTTGGGCTTTGCACATGTTGCTATTGTATCTGCATTGTAGGGTAAAACATAGGGGCATGCTCTGCAAGAACCACAGCTGTGGCTTGAACCTGTGACCCTCTGCTTCTGGACACACTGGCTGGGTGTACTGCACCACACTGTTGCCACAGATGCATGGTGGTCCCTGGGGCTACCTGTACATTTCCTCCGCCAGACCTTTTATATTGCACTGCACACCACGTACTGGTACAGGGCATGGCTTAGGTCCACTGCAGGCAGATACCACTGCCCCCTCCAGCATGGGCACCCCCCCTGCCATTCTGACATGGCCATATGCTGTCGGTGCTGGTAGTGCGCAGTCCCAGGCCATCCACTGTGTGGGTAGGTGGTCGCCTAGGGAGCGGGGTCTGGGGCATGGGGCATACATGAGCATCCTCACATCCCCTCCCATCACCACCTACCAATAGTCTGTCCCTTCCGCTTGGGGGAGGGTTGGCTGGGGGGATGTCTGGTCAGTGCCCTGGCAACTGTTAGCTCAGGTGGACCAGATAGATGTAGGTGGATTGTGTTTGGCCTTTGTCAGCTGCTGTCATGCTGATTTCCGGTTTCTATGTTCCTATGTGCCACCTAGGCACCCGCCTAGTCCACCCTGTGCCCCAGCTGCCCCCGCTACATGTCCCGCCTGCAGTCCCCTATGCCCCACTTGCACCATCGCCATAGTGGCCTTTCATACTTGTGCACTATGCTGTTGCTGGAAATGGAGCACTACTATCACGTTTCTTGGGCTCCCTGTCTATGTTGTACATTGCTGACACTTAAATGTTTTCTCTCTCCTGCATATGTGCATCTAACAGCAGATTTTCATTCGTGGTAGGATTCAGCCCTTCAGTTCAGCGCATTAGTGTGCAGGGAGCCTCTCCCCGCTC
This sequence comes from Ichthyophis bannanicus, assembly GCA_033557465.1. Taxonomy (NCBI): domain Eukaryota; kingdom Metazoa; phylum Chordata; class Amphibia; order Gymnophiona; family Ichthyophiidae; genus Ichthyophis; species Ichthyophis bannanicus. The sequence goes on along the minus strand of CM066035.1, from coordinate 445,934,291 downwards.
ACTCCCTGCCATTTGTCCCCTTCCCCCCGCCCTCTCTCCACCCTCTGTGGTGTTTACCACAGCCGGGGACGTTAACGATCGTTAAGTAATGTCAACGCGCATTAACGTTACATACCACGCGTTAACGTTACCTAACGATCATTAACGTTACATAACTCGCAGTCTGTAACGTTACCACAGTTTTGTAAACATACCCCTAAATTTTATCTGGCACTTGAATATCCAGTCTTCCAAAGTATCCAGGTCCTCTTGCAATTTTTCACAATCCTCTTGGGTTTTAACAACTTTGATAACCTCACTTGTTAGTCCCATTTCCAGATCATTTACGAATATGTTAAAAAGCAGTGGACCCAGCACAGATCCCTGGGGTAATTCACCATTCTCCTTTCTCCATTGAGAAAATTGGCCATTTAGCCCTACCCTCTACTTTCTGTCTTTTAACCAGTTCCTGATCCACAATAGCACACTTCCTCCTTTACCATGACTTTTAAATTTCACCAAGAGTCTCTCATAACTGATCTTGTCAAAGACTTTCTGAATATCCAGATGCACTATATCAAGTGACTCACCTTTGCCTACCTGTTTATTCGCACCTTCAAAAAAATATAACATCACACCTTCAAAAAATATAACAGAATAGTAAGACAAGGTCTTCCTTGGCTAAAGCCATGTTGGCTTTCTCCCATTAAACCATGACTCTCTACATATTCAGTAATTTTGTTCTTTTTAATGGTTTCTACCATTTTGCCGGTATTGACATCAGGCTTATCAGTCTGTAGTTTCCCAGATCACCCTTGGAACTCTTTTTAAAAATTGGTGTTACATTGGCCTTTCACCAATCTTCAGGAATTACAGACTATTTTAATGATAGTTCACAGATTACTAACAGTAGGTCTGCAATTTCATATTTCAGTTCTTTCAACACCCTCAACATCCTAATAGGCAACAGAAAAGACAGATGCAATTCGGACTTGTAGACAGACAATCTGGATAAGACAAAGATGTAGGGATAAATAAAAATGAGTAACTAGATCTAGGGGTAAATTTTATTTGTATCTATCTATACCTATCTATCTATCTATCCATAAGGTAAGTGCACAATTCCATAAGATACACATGCGGCCCGTGAACACTTCTAAATCAGAAACTGGCCCACTTTGAACCTAATTCCATATATATGGGTCTGGTTGTGCCCATGGATCCAGCATCAGACAGAAAGATGTGTTCAGCGGGCATGTGCAAGCGCTATTTGGCCGTCCCTGTCCCTGGGATGCGGAAAAACATTTTGGACACACCCACCATATTCTAAAACATTACATATTTCAGATCTTGCCTGTTCTTGCAATGTACCTATGGATGCCATGCCCCCTCAGGAAAAATGTGCATCTCTTAAGCTCCTCATCACAGACAGTAGTTTGCTGATGGATGCTAGACAAAAAATACCAATGAGAAATGACAACTGCTACTACCTAGACCATACACCAGTATTCCTCATGCCTTGAAAAGTGCTAGGTAAACCCAGCGCACCCCATTATAGTATACCAGAATGGTATTTTCAATAACATATGGATGTGAAAGCTGGACAGTGAAAAAGATACACAGGAAGAAAATTGATGCCTTTGAATTATGGTGCTGGCAGCGAATACTGCATATACCAAGGACTGCTGGAAGAACAAACCGGTCAGTACTAGAGGAGATCAAACCTAAGCTTTCTTTAGAAGCTCAGATGACAAGATTTTGACTTTCATTCTTTGGACACGCCATGCGAAGAGAGAGATCATTAGAGAAAGACATCATGCTTGGCAAGATAGAAGGTCAACGCAAAAGAGGAAGGCCAGCAATGAGATAGTTCAATACAATAACAGCAGCTACTGGTACCAGTCTGTCCACAATGAGCCGCCTGACTGAAGACCGAACTATCCAGAGGGTCACCATGAGTCGACACCGACTCAATGGCAGTTAACAACAACATGTCAGGACATACCTTGCATTAAATCCTACATGTCATTAGGAACTGGCCCCAGTGATTCCTGCCCTGGTAGTCTCTACAAACACCTTAAACTGCTAGGGATGGACCATCACCAAGTATACAAAACCCTGAACTAACATTGCAGGTCCCCAAAGGATGCATAATATTGCTGAGCAACAAATATAAGTGCACTCATTCTGCTGCTCTGCACTACTATTCCCCTCTTATCTTTCCCTACAACCCTCCCCATGAACTCCGCTCTTCTGTCAGATTGCTTCTATCTGTGCCCTTCTCTTCTACTGCCAAATTCAGATGTTGCTCCTTTCACCGTGCTGCTCCTTATGCCTGGAACAAACTATCTGAGTCTGTACATCAGGCTTCATCACTGGTCCCTCTCAAATCCAGGCTGAGCGCTCACCTCATCGTTACCGCTGCTGGATCTGATCCACCTAAGCTCCCTTGTGTTTCCAGACCATTTCCCCTGGATGTATCCTGTTCATAGCTGCTGTGTTGTCAGTCTCAACTAGATTGTAAGCTCCACTGAGCAGTGACCATCTATTATATGTGTCTGTGTAGTGCTGTGTATGCCTTATAGTGCTATACAGCTAATCAGTTGTTGTAGAAGGGCCTTCTGGCTATGGCATTTGTAGCTCACCTATCTGGGTACTGGCATTTCTCACAGCAGCTACACCTGTCTCATCATGGCATATGTTGGTCTGTATACATCTGCTACCTGTGGGGCTACCCTTTCTGCTTTCCCGCAGCCAGCATTGTGGCACTGCTCCCCTGGTCAGGGCTGTATGGGCATGGGAGGGGGGATCCCTGTGTCATCACACCATGTAGCCAGACTCCCGCTAAATCACCACTCTTGCAGCTCTAATTGATCCTGGCCTGGGTAAGGATGTAAACTGCATGGGACAATCCAGGGAATGCTGACACTACATCAGTTGTGCCTCCCAGAGCCAGGCACAGCAGATTTATGGCTGCCCTATCACACTGCTAACAATATCTGATCTTATTAGAGTACCCTATGTAAAATAATCCAGAAGGTATTAGCATAGATTCCCTATGGTTCAATGGTCAAAACATATCCCTGTCAATAATAGGGACCCTCAGAATACAGAGATTCAGCAGTGCAAACAGCACTGATACATGATCAACAGCAATACCATTGTTCCCAGAAAATGTGCTTTATGGGCATGCATTAGTGTTATTTTCACTGAGTGCCCTTATTCTGAGGGTTCATTAGCACTGACAGGGATATGTTTTGACATTTAACTATGGTGAACCCTCTCTGAATTTGACTGCCTAATCACACTGTCACCCAGTGACGCTGCGGTCATCCATATGTCCAGGTATTGGCCAGGCTTTCAGGGGTGTGACATAACAATCACATACCAGAACAACAAATTTGATCTTTGTTTCTCACGCAAAAAGGAATCCTTTCCCTGCTCACACCCATACTATCCCTCAGGGACGGCTCAAGGCAATCTGTTGCCTGAGGCGAAGTATGAAAAGGTGCCCCCCACACACACACACCTTAGAGGGGGGAGGGTTTTTTTTCAGAAATCCAATCAGAGACTGAGGCAAACCAAAAAGCCGATTCGATTATATGGAGGAAATGCAAGATGTTTGCACACAGGGCCATATCGAGCTGCAATCGCACCCTGTGCGACTTGCAGCTCGGACGCACGCCCCCCCCCCTCTTCCATACCTCCGTCCAGCGCTGCCTGCTCTTTCCCTGCTGCTGCCACCCTCTGTTTTTTTCATGGAGGTGCAGGCAGCAGGGAAAGAGCAGGCAGCGCTGGACAGAGGTATGGGGAGGTAGAGGGGGGCATGCGCCCGATCTGAAAGGCGCCGGCACTTTAAGAAGATTTGTCCCTCCCTACTCTGACATCGCTTCAGAGAAGGGAGGGACCAGACCTGCTTAAAGTGCTGCAAAAAGGCTTAGGGAGCGCATTTTGTCTGCCTGCTATTGTCCTGCCAGCGGCGGCAGGGCAACAGCATACAGCCAAAATGCACCCCCCAAACCTTTTTGCCTTGTGCGGCTGCACCACTTGCACAAAGCTAGTTATGGTCCCGTTTGCACACCAAGGAACTAAAAGACAGCAAGAACCAACAGCACAGTTTATAAAACTAAATTATAACTCATTTTTATTTTGTTGTTATAAACTGCATAATGGTTCTTGCTTTTTCTTTTTCAACATATATTTTGCATACACAGTAGGTGCAGAGCAGAACCAGGACATTCACCCACAGAACTCAATATATTTTTTTAAAAATCTGATTCTGATCATCTCACTAACAACAACAACAACAACAATAACCACTATTCTCCAGTATCAGGCATATTGTGAACTAATACAAAACCCTACAACAAAGAGCAAACCTACCATACCATACCATACCATACCATATCAGCACAAACTTCCAAAACTCACATAAGGAGCCCATCCAAAAAAAGCATCACTGTAAATACTAGTGGGCCCTGGAGCATCCATACACCTATTTGAAAAGTTGAACAAGTCAAATTACTACAGTACAGTATAGATCTTTATGTACAAACTCCATGTTAACAGAACACCTGACCTCAGTCAAACACTCGCAACATTGGCCCTCACCAAGTACAGAATAAGTAACCATAATCTAAAGTAAAAATAAAAATATGTAGACTAAATTTAAATTGAAACCCCAAGAAGCAAGAGTCCACATGCAGTGAAATATCAGATAAATAAGAGATGCAGTTCCCCAATACTATGTAAAATATAAAAATAGTACAAAGTCCAATAACTAAAATTAAATAAAATTATTTTTTCTACCTTTGTTGTCTGAACATTTTATTCTCTGATCATGCTGGTCCCGATCTGAGGCTTCAGCTTTCCTGTCTTCTCTTAGCTCTCTTTCTGTGGTCTATGGTCCATCTGCCATTCCTTATTTCTTCTTTTGTTTTCTTCACTTCCTTCCATCAGCCCATTTCCAGTTCCAGTAACCCTCCCCAGTATCAGCCCCCTTTCCAGTCCTTCCCTCCCAGTTCCTTCCAATGTCAACCGCCTTGCATTCCCATGACTGCAACTGGTGTCCATTCCCTTCCAGTCCCCCTCCTTCCCCACTGTCCAGAACCTTCTAGTCCAAATACCATCCCAGATATCAGCTCACATCCACTCTCAGTGCCACCCCCCAGTCAGCTCCCTTCCAATCGCCCTACCCTCTGTCTATCCCCCTTCCAGTGCCATTTGCATGTCAGCTCCCTTCCAGCCTCCTCCCCATTACCCAACCACCTACCACTCCCATCCCCAAATGTCAGCTCCCTTCCAGTCCCCCTACAGTACATCCCAGGTGTCAGCTCCTTTCCAGCCCTCTTCTTCTCCCATGTCAGCTCTCTTCGTGCCCCCTCCATCCCCTGGCAGACCCTCTCATTATCCGCTCCCTTCCAGTCCTATTCTACCATCCTCCCGCATCAGCCCATTTGTAGCCCTAGACCCTAGTTTTCTTCCAGGGCCAGCAGCACTTTCCTCCCCTCCCCCATTAGCCCATTTCCTAGCCCCACAATCAGCACATTACCAGTCCTAGCTCATTTCCAGTGCTAGCCTCCCATCTGCCCATTACCAGTCCTACCCCCCCAATAAGTCCATTCCTGTCCCAGCCCCCCTAATCAGCCCATTTCCAGCCCTAGACCCCTAGTCAGCCCATTTCCAGTTCTAAACCCCCATCAGCCCATCCAGCCCTAGCCCTCTAGTCAGCCCATTTCCAGTTCTAAACCCCCATCAGCACATTTCCAGTTCTAGCCCCCCTCCCGATCAGCCCATTTCCAGTTCTGCCACCCCCAATAGCCCATTTCCAGTCCTAGCCCCCCATCAGCCCATTTCCAGTCCTAGCACCCCCATAGCCCATTACCAGTCCTAAACACCCCCATCAGCCCACTTCCAGCCCTAACCCACCCCATCATCCCATTTCCAGTCCTAGATCCCCCCCATTGCCCATTACCAGTCCTAACCACCCCATCAGCCCATTTCCAGTCCGAGCCCCCATAGTCCATTACCAGTCCTAAACACCCCCCATCAGCCCACTTCCAGTCCTAACCCTTCCCATCAGCCCATTTCCAGTCCTAGTCCCCCATAGCCCAGTACCAGTCCTAAACCCCATCAGCCCACTTCCAGTCCTACCCCCCCCCCCATCAGCCCATTTCTAGTTCTAGGGCCCCCCATAGCCCATTACCAGTCCTAACCCCCCCATCAGCCCATTTCCAGTCCTAGTCCCCCATCAGCCCATTACCAGTCCTAATCCCCATCAGCTCATTTCCAGTCCTAGCCCCCCCAGATCCCATTACCAGTCCTAGGCCCCCCATCAGCCCATTACCAGTCCTAAACCACCCCATCAGCCCATTTCTAGTCCTAGGCCCCCCATAGCCCATTACCAGTCCTATCCCCCCCATCAGCCCATTTCCAGTCCTAGTCCCCCATAGCCCATTACCAGTCCTAACCCCCATCAGCTCACTTCCAGTCCTACCCTCCCAACAGCCCATTACCAATCCTAACCCCCATCAGCTCATTTCCAGTCCTAGCCCCCCAGATCCCATTACCAGTCCTAGCCCCCCATAGTCCATTACAAGTCCTAAACCCCCCCATCAGCCCATTTCGAGTCCTAGACTCCCCATAGCTCATTACCAGTCCTAAACCCCCCATCAGCCCATTACCAGTCCTAAACCCCCCCATCAGCCCCTTACCATTCCTACCCCCCCCATCAGCCCATTTCCAGTCCTAGCCCCCCCCCCCCATGCCCATTTCTAGTCCTGGCCCACAGGGAAATAAAAATGCTCAAGTTGCTGCCACTGCCGAGTCTGCTTCTCGGCAGTGGCAGACTCACCTCTCCTTCCTATAGCAGCTGCGGCTCCTGCTCCTTGGAACCGTGGCTGTTCTAGCGAGAGTCACGAGACCAGCTTAAAAACAAAGCCAGCCAGTGCAGAGCCTTCCCATGCAGCAGTGTCCCGCCCCCAAAGGAAGTAACTTCCGTCCCCAAAGGAAGTAACTTCCTTTGGGGGCAGGACGCTGCTGCACGGGAAGGCTCCGCACTGGCTGGCTTTGTTTTTAAGATGGTCTCTCTACTCTCTCACTAGAACTGCCGCGGTTCTAAGAAGCAGGAGACGCGGCTGCTATAGGAAGGAGAGGTGAGTCTGCCACTGCCGAGAAGCGGACTCGGCAGCGGCAGCAACTTCAGCATTTTTTTATTGTTATTTTTAACTTTTGAAGGCGAAGTGAGGCGGCTGTTTTGGGGGCATTTTTTGCCGCCTTTAAAACTTCGCCACCTGAGGCAGCTGCCTCACTTCGCCACATGATAGAGCCGCCCCTGCTATCCCTGTATCAGCAACCCCATTTTTCTGAACATGGGAATTGTTGGGGTCCTATAGATTGGCTCCTTTAGCAGAAACAGCACATTAACGCATAGCCTGAATAACCACTATTGCTCTTCTTAATATTTCTGTAAGGGTGTTTATTAATAGTAACATAGTAAATGATGGCAGATAAAGACCAGCATGGTCCATCCAGTCTGCCCAGTACGATGTCAAGAGTAGGTACACCTGCCACTCTGTGCAGGCCCCCCTTCCCCATGTCTTTGTTTAGGGGTGATCCCACCACTCCTTGTAGTACACCCCTATTTGTTAAGGAATTAGATGGTTCAAATTATTTTGATATTTTCTTGTTGCTGTAAAGGGATACACTGTGTCTGTTCCATGCCCTTTTGAACTCCGTCACCGTATTTGCCCCCACCACTTCCATCGGAAGTGCATTCCAAACATCCACCACCCTTTAATATGTCTATACCTTACAACATTCCCTCACATCTGCTCCCTATACCATAAGACTGCATCTTGTGCTTTTTTTCCTGAATGCAGTCACACCAGTTCACGACATACTTGTCACAACCATTCTTCAAAATGGGACGCAATGCAAAGAAGAGCAGAATTTTTCCAAGTCCAAGCCTTATACCACATTTTATCAGGAATAACGTGGATGGTTCCGGCAAACTCTTAATACATACATGGGCCTTTTCTGAATATGCTTTCTATGTCTCTGCAGTTGACTATGCTCCCATTCTGCTATCTCCCACCCACGTTACGAGATCCCCGTGCTAGCACCATGGACATGCATGTCAGCAATGTTTCCGAATATGGTCTGGGACATTCTCAGCACATAAACGTCTCTGCCACACATACAAACCCTTTATTTATGTTCTGGAATGACCCCCCTAAGTGAATTTGGTGTCAGTTTTAGGGTGTGCAGCAAGCTAATCCTGAAGCATTATGAGTGAATAGGAAGTCAGTCAGCACAGCCATTAAAAGCTTGTGGAAAGAGCCAGGCTTTTACATGCTTCTTGAAGTAGACGTGGTCTGGAGTTAGATGTAGCCCTTTAGGATTGAGTAACAGAATGTGGGGGCTACTCCAGAGAACGTTCTCTTGCAGATATCACAATATCTGATTTCGTTTTGTGAGAGTACAGTCAGGGATGTTCCTTGAGATGACTTTAGAGACTGAAAGGGACGGCTAACTTATTCTTTAGGTATTCTGGTCCATTTCGCCTAAGGACCTTGAAAATCAGAGTTAGAGTTTTAAATCTAGCCCTGTAGGCTATTGGTAGCCAGTGAAGATTTTGAACATTTGCCATGATCTATATGGGTAAAAGTGCATGTATTTTTCAATGTTTATTTATGTTTATGTTCATTAGGTTTCTTGATGTACTGCTCCTTCATAATACCAGGGTGGTTAACAAAACAGCAAAAAACCTAAGAAAAATGGGCATAAAAAATGTCATACTGTGGTGGTTCTTAACCCAGTCTCCAATACTCCCTGGACCAGTCACATTTTCAGGATATCCATAATTAATATGCTTGCAATAGATCTGTATGTAAATCCTATCTCATGTATATTTATTGGACCCGATATTCAACGGTGGTGGCTAGTTCATCTAATGCAGGCATCTGCCACTGCTGAACTTTAAACCCAGATATTCAAGGCTGGGGTCATGTCTAGCCCCAGCATTGACTATCAGGGTTTCCCAGACTGGCAAGGAACTAACTGGTCAGTAGTAATATTCAGTCGCTGCCCCGTTAGCTTCTGTAGAGAAAGTAAGGCTAGCCTTTGCTGCACCTTACTTTTGCCTCATAGTCATAACTGGGCAGTGGAGATATTGAGCAACTGTTCAGTTATGGCCAGGTGCCACCCCAGAACGCCCCTGGAATGCTCTGTTGCTAACCAGTTAGGAGTGGTGACACCCGTGTTAATGCCACTGAATAACCTGGATAAAGGGAGTAACACAATTAGCAGGTCTGATAACCGTGTTACTCTCTTTGAATATTGGGCTCATTATAGATATTCTTGAAAATCCAACTGGCCTAGGGGATAATGGAGGACTGGGTTGAGAACCACTGCTATACCGGGTCAAATGAAGTCCATCAAGCCCTGCATCGTGTTTCCAACAGTGGTCCATTCAGGTCAAAATCTCAAGAAATAAATCCATTCCTTGTTGCTTACACCTACGGAAGAGCAGTGATTTTCCCAAGTCTGCATAGCTAGTGATGGTCTATGACCTTCTCATCAGAAACTTTCCTAAACCCTTTTTAAACCCAGTGATATTAATTGCTTTGACAACTTCTGGCAACATATTCCATAGCATAATTTTGAGTTAAGTGAACAAGTACTACCTCCAATTTATTTTTAAACGTGCTACCTATTAGCTTCATGGAGTGTACCCTTGTTTTAGAACTATTTAAAATGTAAATAACTGTTTCCTATTTGATCTTTGCACCCCATTCATGATCTTACTGTCTTCCACCCTATCTCCCTTCAGCCGAAGAACCATAACTTCTTTAGCCTTGCTCCATAGGGGATATGGTTTCTCTTTATCATTCCCATTGTGTTCTCTGAACCTTTTCTAGTTCCATTATATCTTTTTGCAATTAAGTGACCAGAACTGCACACAATACCAGGGGCCCTTTTACTAAGCAGCAGTATGTGGTTGCTGCGGAGTTAACGTGTTAATCTACTGTGATAACTGCTACTGCGAGGCACGTGCAGAAAGAGCATTCCAAGAATAACACTGTCTGTACTTGCCAAAAGTGTATGGGATTGGGTTCCAAAGGAAGCATGTCGGTCGGTGACACTTAGCACACTCCAAAATGGCTGTCATGACTGTCGATAGCATGACTGCAATTAGTACCACCCAAAGAGGACATGGTGCTAATTGCAAGGGATCCCAATGAGGGGAGGAGTATGATGGGGGAGGGGAAGAATTCCATGGGGTTGCAATGGTAGAGGGTTGATCAAAGGAGGGTGATCATTGGGGGGAAGGGGGCTGATCAGCCTGAGCTTTGCTTTCTTTTTCTTGGTAGGGACTGCTAGTTCTCCTGTGCTCCCTGCCAGTCCTGTATGCTAAATTCAGGGCACTTCCCCCTGCATTTACCTCCGAGGCTTTGTACCTACCGTGTGGTGTTTCCTGCAAAACACCTGCAGTAAATGCAAAGCCGTACCGCACTTTAGTAAAAGAACCCCTCAATGATGTGGTTCCAGCATAAATCGATACAGAGGCATTATGCTTTGCTCTGTTTGATTTTCTTTTCTTTTAATAGGAATTCCTAACATTCTAATTGCTTTATTGAATGTCATGACACACTGAGTCAAGCATTTCATTGTACTGCAGACAGTGACATTCTTTTCCAGGGTGGTGACTCCTAATATGGAACCTGGAATCATGCACCTATGGTATAGTTGCGATTATTTTTCCCTGCGGGCATAACTTTCCATTGGTTCATATTAGATTTCATCTGCAATGTATAGACATTCTGTGGAGACATTTGTGGAGGCGGGCTAAGATTTAGAAAGGCAACAAAGAGCATAGTTTGGTATTTTTAGAACTGCTGTATTCATGTTTCATCTCTCTAAATATACCAGCAGAAAAAGAAGGCACGAGTCTTTATGGGTATTTTTTTCCAGGGAGTTTTGTTTTTTGGAGCAAACCTTATGGGTAAAGTTCATATAATTTAGATATCTCAAGTACAAAAGTCTATATTCAAATCCCTTTGGTCCTTATTTCATTTAATTTTCTCTGCATTATATAAGATGAGGCATGGTTTAAAATATGCTTATGACATTTACTCTGTATCAAAGCCCATCTTCAATTTTCTTTTTTGAATTGCAAATGTAATTATAAAACATGTACCTACATAAAACTATAGAAGAACCACAAATCTAGTTTTTCTCTTTTTAAATTTCCACATTTAAATTAGCATTAATCATGCAAACTCTTAATAAGTAAATTGTGTGCCAATTAATACTTAAATACTGAAATCTAATCTGACATACAAGTAATTGATTTAAAAATGTGTGAAATATTTAGCATCTTTCAGACTTGTATCTGATCTGTATTATTAGTTTATAATATATAAAACTATATAGTAGAGCTATGGAATATATTCTCTGACTTCCTATTCAACTATGTTAAATGAAATTCAAATGTCTACATTTAAGTCACACATTTACTTCATCTGGTTAATGGAATTATACATGATGAATGCAATTTTAAATGCCATTTTACCCATGTTAATGGGTATTTATCCATATAAAGGTTTTAAGAAGGCATCAATCTCCTGAAATTCTGCTAAAACTGCATATGGGATCATTAGGCATGTAGATAGCTGGGTGGCTGGTGGATGTGAGGATTGCCTGGTAACATGCCTACCTGGTGCGAAGGTAGCAGACCTCACACGCCACCTAGACAAGGTCTTAGATACTGCTGGGGAGGAATCTGCTGTCTTGCTGCATGTCGGTACCAATGACATAGGAAAATGTGGTAGGGAGGTTCTGGAGGCTAAATTTAGGCTTTTAGGTAGAAAGTTGAAATACAGAACTTCCAGGGTAGCATTCTATGAAATGCTTCCCGTTCCATGCGCAGGACCCAAAAGGCATGCAGAGCTCCAGAGTCTCAATGCGTGGATGAGACGATGGTGCAAGGATGAGGGTTTGGGATTTGTTAGGAACTGGGGAACATTTTGGTGAAAGGAGGGGCTCTTCCGAAGGGATGGGCTTCACCTTAACCGGGATGGAACCAGGCTGCTTTACAGTAAAAAGGAGATAGAGCAGCTTTTAAACTAGATAATAGGAGAGAGCCGACAGTCATCCAAGAACGTATGGTTCAGAACAATATATCCTTGAAGGATACTACCAAAAGAATGAAGTTAGTGCATATCAGCAGAGAGGTTCCAATAAAGGCAAAAGTAGCCCAAATGCCCTTGAGTACGGAGCAGACAGAACTTAAAGATTCCAAATTACCCCTGTCTACAGATAGCCAGATCAATATGAATAAAATATAGTCTCTAAAATGCTTGTATGCAAATGCTAGAAGTCTAAAAAATAATATGGGAGAGTTAGAATATATAGCCTTAAATGAGAGGTTAGATATGATTGGTATCTCAGAGACATGGTGGAAGTAGGACAACCAGTGGAACACTGCGATACATGGGTATAAACTATATCGCAATGATAGAACTGATCAAATTGGTGGAGGGGTTGCGCTCTGTGTTAGAGAGGGCATTGAGTCACAAAGGATTAATGTTTTGCATTAAATAAAATTTGCTGTAGAATCTCTAGGGATTGAAATTCCATTTATAAAGGCGATGGCAATGGGGGTGTACTATCGACCACCTGACCAGAATGAACAAATGGATGATGAAATGCTCAGACAAATCAGAGAAGCTAACAAACATTACAGCACAGTAATAATAATGGATGATTTCAATTATCCCATCATTGACTGGGTCAGTGTCACGGCAGGACATGCTAGGGAGATAAAGTCTCTAGATGAAATAAATAGCTGCTTCTTGGAGCAGCTGGTTCATGAACCAACCATAGGGGAAGCCATTTTGGACCTAGTCCTTAGTGGAACACCAGATCTGGTGCAAGAGATAAGGGTGTTGGGGCCACTTGGCAATAGTGATCACAGCATGATCACATTTGATTTAATTAATGGAGGAGGGATGGTAAGGAAATCCACAGTACTACCTTTTAACTTTCAAAAGGGATACTAAGGGGTATGTTTACTAAGCAGTCTTAACGTGCGCCCGGCGATAGTGTGCAGGCTGCCATAAAAGGAATGGGAGTTTCTGTCTCAACGTAGCAAAATGGGATTATCATGCGATAATGTGCGCTGCGCACATTATCGGGTGAGATGCCGCTAAGAACGTTAATGGGCGGTAATCTTAAATAGGCGCGCTGACATCTAAACACAGAAACAGAGGTGTAGCACTATGGTTAATACACTGACTGATGGTGTCTGGGGACATGAGTTTGATCCCCCAGTGTGCCTAATGAATGAGGCTGGCTAAAGCATCCCCCTTTATGTTTAAGTAGTGCTTTTTGAGGAATTGTAGTTTTATTTTAATTAGTGCTGCCAGCAGACACACCCTCACAGTGGCGTAACCTAAGGTGCCGTATAAGGCACCCTATAAGGCACTCCAGAGGGCAAATTATAAAGTGCACTGTCCGCCAAGGCACCCTACAATATCCCCTATAGGACACCTTATAAGGCGCCTTATAGGGCACACTATAAGGCACCTTAAAGGGCACCCTATAAGGTGCCTTATAGTGATTATAGTGCCTTCTAGTGCCTTTAAGGTTACAGTACTCGGAGGGTGTTTTTGCTGGCAGCACTAATGTACATTAAAAATAGACAATGCCTTGGACAGCCCTATCAAATAACCCCACTGTGGGCTAGAACCCATGACCTCTGGCTCCACAGGCAGTGAAGTAACCAGTGGGCTACAGCTGCCAACAAGCCCCTGGCTGGCTACAGAAGGACTGCATGTCACCACACAAACAGTCTGCTGTAGCTACCAGGATAGGGGCAACCCACCCGTACCCATGATGCACAGCACATGCATATCAGCAGTGTACAAATGATCACAAGATGGGGTATTCACCCCACAGCACCTCAGCCTGGTGGGGGGTGCCGACGGTGTATGTTAGTGGAACAAAGTAGCTACAGACCGTCACATTGTGTGGGTATTGTGCTCACCCTGAGGGTGAGGTGGGGCGGCTAGCACCAGGTCCACAGCACCTTCAATGGCTGAAAAAGGCCATGTCACAGGTACCCATCAGTGCTAGTGTGTGTGCTAGGTAGTTCCTGCAAACACACCTAGTATACATTAGTGTCTATCTGAAGTTGTCAATCAGGTCTGGCCCTTATGGGCTATGATGCACCCAGAATAGTGCATATTCTGTCTTGGTGCCATGGTAACATGATGTAAGTGACAGGGGGTGTTTGGACCCATAGGCAGGTTATGTACCACCACCCAACCCACCCTCTGAGGCCCAGGGTGGGAGACAGGATTCCCCCCACAACAGATCCACATTCTACCTCCCTGCAACAGTGGCAGTAGAGGGGGGCCATCAACCCCGGTCATGCTGGGGAACAGACACCCTACAAGGCAACCAATGCAAAGCTGTACACATTCCTAAGGCAATGGCAGAAAAACAGTAGGCGTTAGTTTTCAGCTCCGGATTCCACGGCGTTAGTATGCAGGGAGCCTCTCCCCTCCCACTCTCCACCCATTGATCCTCTCTCTCCACCCCTAAAAGGAGCAGTTGCAAAGGTTAAAGACTTAGATCAAGCTTGGGTGTTGTTCAAAAATACTATCTTGGAAGCCCTGACCAGCTGTATTCCACGCTTTAAGAAAAATGGAAGGAAGTCCTAAAAACTGCAACATGGTTTAAAGGTGAAGTTAGAGAGGCTGTTGTTGCCAAAAAAGCAACGTTCAGGAAATGGAATAAAAGACCCTAATGATGAAAACTGGAAACAACACACACACTGGCAAGTTAAATGCAAGGCATTGATAAGGCAGACAAAGAGAGAATTTGAGATGAAGCCTCCTGTGGAAGCAAAAACGTGTAATAAAGAGTTTTTCAAATACATTCATAGCAAAAAACCTGTGAGAGAGTCAGTTGGACCATTAGATGATAGAGGGGTAAAAGGGGCACTAAGACGGGACAAAGCCATAGTGAACAGACTAAATAAATTCTTTTCTTTGGTCTTTACTGAAGGTGGAGAAAGGCTCCCGGAGGGCAGAGGAAGGCTCCCCAGGGGCAGAGAGAGAGGGTCAATGGGCGGAGAGTGGGAGGGGAGAGGCTCACTGCACACTAACACTGTGAAATTTGAGGCTGAAAACTAACGCCAGTGAAACCCTGGCGTTAGAGCTGATTTAAAGGGAAAAGAAACCATTTACGTCAGCAATGTACAGCAAAACCAGGGAACCCCACAAAAAGTTATGTGTGATACATGTACACAGAACAAAAGGGCAAATAAACAGTGAAAATGATCAGAAGAAAATGTAATAAAAACATAACCACGCTGGCCAATAGTGATATTAATGGAAAACATCAAAAAACACTCCTGAGAAAGCTCCAAAAAAAAAGATATGAATTTTGGAAGGGTCTATGCTCTGTCCCCATAGAAGTTGAATGAGCCCACAGTGAAATTGCATTGAGCAGGGTTTTCCCTCTCCATTGGACAGGTTTCCTATGGTGTGCACATGTTCCGCAACAGCAGGATGGGCATGTCGGAACGGGCAACTGTACAGATGCTTGAAAAGGGGACACAGAGGGCTGCAGGCGGCACATGCTGTGGTGCAGATGGGCCACATTGCATACTAGGGTGATGCCTAGGTGGCCCATAGGAATGCTGAAACAGTAGAGCAGCCAGACAGCACCTGATGAGGGCCCAACATGGGCACGAGTGTGCTTCCCACAGTGTCACAGGGGATAGTACCCAGCAGGTACCCCCAAGGGCACAGAACATTGGCAGGCAGTGCTGCGGGGAAGTGTGGACAGCTATGCAGGCACCACTACCCCAGAACCCACACCATAGGCAGCCACCTACCCACACACTGGATGGCCTGAGACTGCGCACCACCAGCACCACCAGCAGAAGGGCATGTCAGCAGGGTGGCAGAGGGGTACTGGTGGTGGAGGGGGCAGTGGCAGCTACCCAGAGCAGACCGTGGCCTAGCCCTGTGTAGGTGGGTGCCATGCACTGCAACAGAAAGGCCCTGTCTGACGAAGAGTCATGGTATCCTCGGGGAATGCACAGACACCATAAACATGCGCATTACTTAGAGCAGAGTCTCCCAAATGCAGTCCTAGAGGGCCAAACACCATTCAGGTTCCATTCTGCGTCTAATAAATATGGCTGTGTTGCATTTCTATGCACCGCCCCCATGGTATGCAGATGTATCTCATGCATATTCATTAGGGGCAGCATGAAAACCCGAACAGTGTTTGGCCCTCCAGGACTGGAGTTGGGAACCTCTGCCCTAGAGCAGCGGCCAACAGGGGCAGACACACCCGCACCCACAAGCTCCATTATCCGAAGCCTCCTGGAGAGGCAGGATGTTGGGCCTTTCGTGCATCTCCCAATACTAGCACTTGCATACCTTAGCAATGCCAACCTAACCCTGGAAAAACAGTACACAGCAATCAAAAGGTTGCTATGATAACTGGCAGATTCCTTATGTCTGTGGAGTGTGCCTCAGGTCAGGTGTCTGACAGAGTGACCCCAACAGTATTGCGTACCATAGCCATGCCTGCACTGTGCCCAGGACTGGGGTGGTGGCCAGGGCTGCCAAACACCTCTATAGTTGCACAGTGTTGGCATAGATGTGGGGAGTGTGTGGCTGTTTATCCAGTGTGTGCTAGCACTGTTGCCAGTATTGGCCTGCCAATGTGCATAATGAGGAGCAAGGTACTGTGGGTATAGCCTGGACAGGGTGGCCTGGCCTGGATGCATCAGCACAGGGCATAGGGCAATGGCTTGGACATTGTAGTGCCTGGCCACAACCTGCACCGACAGGGTGGCCACAGCATGTCCTGCTGGGAGGTCACTCTCACCCTGACTGAGCAGTGACCACCGCATGGCTAGGCTCCCCCATAGTGCTATGTTGTATTTTTCTTCAGTGAAATATATAGGTTCTTTTCTCTGGGGCTTAATTGCTAACTTATTTGCTTGGTGGGTGTACTCACATCCCAGCTTTTGGGTGCATACATCTCTTCCAGGATCATGCACTGTGGACTAGCTAGCAAACTGTCTGCAGTTATATGTTTATGGCTGGAGCACCTTGCAGGGTGCAGTGGCTGGTGACTCACTGTGCTTGCTGCTGGAGAATGTCAGATGGTGTTGGGGGGCAGCTGAGCATTTCTGTGCTTACTGTCTTCCTGCCATTGTCTTAGGGATGTGTATAGTTCTGCATTGGCTGCCCTGTAGGGTGTCTGTTCCCCAGTGTGACTGGGGTTGATGGTCCCTCTCTACTGCCACTGTTGCAGGGAGGTAGAATGTGGATCTGTTGGTGGGGGAATCCTGTCTCCCACCATGAGACACAGAGGGTGGGTTGGGTGGTGGTACATAATCCGCCTATGGGTCTAAACACCCACTGTCATATACATCATGTTACCATGGCACCAAGACAGAATATGCACTATTCTGGGTGCATCATAGCCCATAAGAGCCAGACCTGATTGACAACTTCAGATAAACACAAATGTATTTTAGATGTGTTTGTAGGAACTACCTATCACACACACTGTCACTGATGGGTACCTGTGACATGGCTTATTATAGCCATTGAAGGTGCTGCGGACCTGGTGCTGGCCGCCCCACCTCACCCTGAGGGTGAGCACAATACCCACACAATGTGACAGTCTGTAGCTACTCTGTGCCACTAACACACACCGTCGGCACCCCCTACCAGGCTGAGGTGCTGTAGGGTGCATACCCCAACTTGTGATCATCTGTAGACTGCTGATATGCATGTGCTGTGCATCATGGGTATGGGTGGGTTGCCCCTATTCTTGTATCCACAGCAGACTGTTTGTGTGGTGACATGCAGTCCTTCTGTAGCCAGTTAGGGGTTTGTTAGCAGCTGTAGCCCAGTGGTTACTTTACTGCCTGTGGAGCCAGAAGTCATGGGTTCTATCCCACAGTGGGGTTATTTGATAGGGCTGTCCGAGGCATTGTCTATTTTTAATAAACATTAGTGCTGCCAGGAAAAACACCCTCAGAGTACTGTAACCTTAAGTTGCCTCATAAGGCACCTTATAGGGCGCCTTATGGAGTGCCTTATAGGGCGCCCTATAAGGCACCTTATAGAGCACTTTATAAGGCACCCTATAAAGCGCCTTATCAGGTGCCTTATCAGGGGTCCTATAGGGGACATTGTAGGGTGCCTTGGTGGACAGTGCACTTTATAATGTGCCCTCTGGAGTGCCTTATAGGGTGCCTTATGCTGCACCTTAGGTAATGCCACTGTCAGCACTAATTAAAATAAAACTACAATGCCTCTAAAAGCACTACTTAAACATACAGGGAGATGCCTCAGCCAGCCTTGTTCATTAGGCACACTGGGGGATTGAACTCATGTCCCCTGTACCATCAGTCAGCATATTAACCATTGTGCTACACCTCTGTTTCTGTGTTAATATGTCTGTGCTCCTACTTAAGATTACCGCGCGTTAACGTGCTTAGTGGCATCTTGCACGATAATGTGTGCAACACGCGTTATCACGCGATAATCCCAGTTTGCTACGTTTAGACCGGAACGCCCACTCTTATGACATCCTGCACACTATCGCCGGGCGCACGTTAAGACTGCTTAGTAAACATATCCCTGAAGACTGGAGGATGGCCAATGTAACGTCATTTTTTATAAAGAGTTCCAGGGGTGATCCGGGAAACTACAGACCAGTGAGCCTGATGTCAGTACTGGGAAAAATGGTAGAAACCATAATAAAGGACAACATTACTGAACATGTAGATAGTCATGTCTTAATGGGAGACAGCCAACATGGCTTTAGCAAGGAAGATCTTGTCTTAATAATCTGTTATGTTTTTTTGAAGGTGTGAATAAACAGGTAGACAAAGGTGAGTCGGTTGATATAGTGTATTTGGATTTTCAGAAAGCCTTTGACAAGGTCCCTCATGAGAGACTTTTGGAAAAACTAAAAAGTCATGGGATAGGAGGCAGCGTACTATTGTGGATCAGGAACTGGTTAAAAGATAGAAAGCAGAGGGTAGGGCTAAATGGCCAATTTTCCCAATGGAGAAAGGTGAATAGTGGAGTACTGGGTCCACTGCTTTTTGACATATACATAAATGACCTGGAAAAGGGAATAAGTGAGGTGGAAAATTGCAAGATAAATTGGAAGACTGGGCATCCAAATGGCAGATGGCATTTAATGTGGACATGTGCAAAGTTATGCACCTAGGAAATAAAAACCCAAACTATGGTTACCTGATGCAAGGTTCCACATTAGGAACCACTACCCAGGAAAAAGATTTGTGTCATCGTGCATAACATGTTAAAACGCTCCGCCAAGTGTGCAGTGGTGGCCAAGAGAGCAAATAGAATGCTAGGTATCATAAGGAAAGGAATGGAAAATAAAACAAAGGCTATTATAATGCCTCTGTATCGTTCCATGGTGTGACTGCATCTTGAGTATTGTGTACAGTTCTGGTCACCGTATCTTAAAAAGGATATAGGGGTATGTTTACTAAACCGCACAATTGTGCAAGGCGCACTTGAGCGTGCGCTAATGTACCTTAATGCATGCTAATAGTGCGTTTTTGTGCCCCGCACACGTGCGCACTGCACTAACGGGCCCGCACAACTGTGCGGCGCGCTGATGTGCGATAGAGGCGTGGAAAGGCATTCCGAGGGCGGAGGAAGGCTCCCGAGGGGCGGAGGGACGGGGTCAATGGGTGGAGAGTGGGAGGGGAGAGGCTCCCCGCACAGGAGCGGGGCTGAAATTCAACTAAAAAAATACCGCGAGTGAAAACCTCGCGTTAGATCCGATTTAAAGGGAAGAGAAACTATTTATGTCAGCAATGTACAGCAAAACCAGGGAAACCCACAAAACGTGAGCAGTGTGATACATGTGCACAGAACAAAATAGCAAATAAAAATTGAAAATGACCACAACAAAATTCTAATAAATTATAATCCAGCTGGGCAATAGTGATAGTCATGGAAAACATCAAAAATCACTCCCAAGAAAGCCCCAAAAAATAAATATGAATTTTAGAAGGGTCTACGCTCCGTCCCCATACAAGGTGAATGATCCCACAGTGAAATTGTGCAAAGCAGGGTCATAAACCCTGCTCTGCACAATTTCACTGTGGGATCATTCACCTTGTATGGGGATGGAGTGTAAAAATAATAATTATTTCTTTTCACGCTCCGTCCCCATACAAGGTGAATGATCCCACAGTGAAATTGTGCAGAGCAGGGTTTATGACTCCTGTGGCCAGGTTTCCTATCTCCAGGGGCTGCATTGTCTCTGTGGCCACCGTGTGGTGCAGTGAACACAGACAGTGTGTTCAGGAGCCAAAGATCACCAGTTCACATCTCAGCTGGGGCTCCTGCAAACCCAATCCCCATATTTTACCCACCACTAAACCATGATAGTAAAGACCAAACTTTTGTGCAGATAACATAAGCATGGTCCAAACACCTCTATTTTACCCTACAGAGCACAGACACCAGAAACATGTGCATTACCTAGACCACAGTCCCCTCAATGCAGTCCTGGAGGGCCACATATCATTTAGCTGTGATGCTGTCAGCAATATAAGGCCATGTCAGCATGGTGGCAGAGGGGTACCGTTGGTGGAGGGGGCAGTGGTTGCTGCCCATAGCAGATGGTGGCCTAGCCCCCTTCAGGTGGGTGCAGTGCCCTCCAACAGACAGGCCCTGTCTGACAAACAGCCATGGACTCCCCAGGGAATGCACTGTTTTTGTGCTAAGACGGTGGTGCAGCGGACACAGCCAGTGCCTTTAGGACCAGAAGGTCACAAGTTCAAAACCCAGCTAGGGCTCCTGGTAACCCAGTCCCCTTGTTTTACCCATGAAGAAATCATGGTAGTAAAGACTGAACCATTATTGCTGAGACCATACGCATGGGTCAAAAACCTCTATTTTACCCTACACACAACAAACACCATAGAAATGTGCATTACCTACGTCAGAATCCCCCAAATGCAGTCCAGGAGGGCCAAACACCATTCAGTTTCTATGCTGCCTCTAATAAAGATGCCTGTGCTGCATATCTATGCACCACCCCCATGGTATGCAGATGTATCCCATGCATATTCATGAGGGACAGCATGAAAACCCGAACAGTGTTTGGCACACCAGGACTGGAATTGGGAACCTCTGCCGTAAAGCAGCAGCCAAAAGGGCCAGACACACCCACACCCACACCCACAGGCCCCATTGGCTAATGCCTCCTGGAGAGGCAGGACATTGGGCCTTGCGTGTATCTCCCAATACTAGCACTTGCATACCTTAGCAATGCCACCCTACACCTGGGTATACGGTACACACCTATCAAACGTTTCCTATGATTTCTGGCAGATAGCAAGTCCTACGTTAAGCACGGTTTGCTCATTGAGCTCCATCATAACAATCTTTCTGATGTCTGCGGTGTGTGCTTCAGGTCTGGTCTCTGACAGTGTTTACCACCCTGGGGAGTGACCCCCAACAGTATTGCATAGCATATCCATGCCTGTACTGTGCCCAGGACTGGTGTGTTGGGCAGGGCTGCTAAACTCCTCTATAGTAGCACAATGCTGGCATAGGTGTGGGAGTGTGTGTCTGTCTATACAGTGTGTGGTGGCTGCAAACACCTTCCACAGCCCACACTGCCAGCACTGTTGCCAGTATTGGCCTGCCAATGTGCATAATGAGGAGCAAGGTACCATGGGTATAGCCCGGACAGGGTGACCTGGCCAGGATGCATCTGCACAGGGCATAGGGCACTGGCTGGGACATTGTAGTGCCCGGCCACCACCTACACAGACAGGGTGACCTCAGTATGTCCTGCTGGGGGTTTACTCTCACCCTGACTGTGCAGTGACAGCAGCATGGCTAGGCACCCCCATAGTGCTATATAGCATTTTGCACATGTGATATTTATGGGTTTCCTTTTGGGGCCCAGTCACTGATTTGTCTGCTTGTTGTTCATGCTGATGTCCTAGTTCTGGGTGCATGCATTTCCACTGGGAACATGCACTATGGACTAGCTAGCAGACTGTTTGCAGCTGGTATGTGTCTTGATGGAGTGGTTTGCAGAGTGCAGTGGCTGATGGCTTGCTTCAGGAGAATATCAGATAGTGGTGGGGGTGCAGCTTAGTATATCCAGGCCTAAAGTCTGTCTGCTATTGGGTTATGGATGTGTACAGAGCTGCATTGACTGTGCTGTAGGGTGTCTGTTCCCCAGCAGTACTGGGGTTGATGGTCCCCTCTACTGCCACCATTGCAAGGAGGTAGAATGTGGATCTGTTGATAGGAGACCCTGTTTGCCAACCTTGGCTGGGGGGGGGGGGGTGTGCTACATGGCCCACCTGGGGGTCCATGAGGGCTACACCTGACTGAGACAGACAGAGATATCCAAGGTGTTTCTGCAGAAACTACCTATCTCACAGATTAACACTGCTTTGGACCTCTGGCATGGCCTCTTTCAGCCATGGAAGGTGCTGTGGACCTGGTGCTGGGTGCCTCACCGCACCCTCAGGGTGAGCACAGTACCCGCACAATGTGATGGTGTGTAGCTACTCTGTGCCAGTAAAACTCACGGTCAGTACCCCCTACCAAGCCGAGGTGCTGTGGGGGTGCACATGGTCACTTCCCCCTACCAGGCCGAGGTGCTGTGGGGGTGCATTCCCCATCTTATGTTTATCTGTGGACAGCTGATTTGCATGTGCAGTGCATCATGGGTACGGGTGTGCTAACCCTATCCTGGTGACCACAACAGACTGTCTGTGTGGTGACATGCAGGCTCTCTGCAACCAGCCTGGGGCTTGCTAATAGCTATAGAGCTGTAGCCCAATGTTTACTTCACTGCCTGTGAAGCCAGAGGTCATGGGTTCAAACCCACAGTGGTGTTATTTGATAGGGCTGCCCAAAGCATTATCTCTTTTTAATGTACATTTTTGCTGCCAGAAAAAACACCCTCAGCGTACTGTACCCATAAGGTGCCTCTGGGGGTGCTTTATAGGGCGCCTTATAGGGCACCTTATGGTTCCCGTCCATGTAAGGTGCACTATACATTATCCTGTGACGCAACATATAGGGTGCCCTTTAGGGAACATTTTAGGGTGCCGTGGCGGACAGTGCACTTTATAATGTGCCCTATGGAGTGCCTTATACGGTGCCTTATACGGCACCTTCAATTACGGCACGTGAGGGCGTGTTTGCTGGCAGCAATTAATAAAATAAAAATAAAGTGCTGCAAGAAACAAAACATACATTGCAAAGCTGATGCCTCAGCCAGCCTTACGTATTAGGCACACTGGGGAGCAAACTCATGACCCCTGTATCAGCAGTCAGTGCCTTAACCATTGTGCTCCACTGCTGCTCCTCTTTGCATGTCAGCGCACCTACTTATGCTTTTCATTCCTTAAACTGCACAGTGCTGCCATCAAAAACAGTACTCTGACCTTGCGGTACCTCATACGGCACCCTATAAAGTAC
This sequence comes from Ichthyophis bannanicus, assembly GCA_033557465.1. Lineage (NCBI taxonomy): Eukaryota > Metazoa > Chordata > Amphibia > Gymnophiona > Ichthyophiidae > Ichthyophis > Ichthyophis bannanicus. The sequence continues at coordinate 445,910,760 of CM066035.1, read as the reverse complement.
CCTATAAGCAGCATTCTAGGGTGCCTTGGCGGACAGTGCACTTTAAAATGTGCCTTATGGGGCGCCTTATGTTAACACGCTTTGAGAGTGCGTTTGCTATTAGTGATAATTAAAATAAAAATAATTTGCCTCCTAAAGCAATCTTCCCCATAATACATAATGGCTCAGCTAGCCTTGTTCATTGGGCACTGTAACCCCTGATCCCTGCACCATTGGTCAGTGTCTTAACCATTGTGCTGTGGTTCTGTTCCTGTGTTTGCACATCAGCGCGCCGCCTTATGCCGCCCAATATTAAAATGCCTCCTAAAACTATAGCATGCCACCTTCTGCCCATCAGCGTGCTGCCTTATTAAACTGGCTCCTAAGGTAATGCCTCAGCCAGCTGTCTTCATTGGGTACTGTGGGGGATTGAGTCCCTGATCCCTGCACCATTGGTCAGTGTGCTAACCATTGTGCTGTGGCTCTGCTCGCTTGCTTGCACATCAGCGCACCACTTATGCCTCCCGCGCTGCTTTCTCATGCGCTAATGTGCTGGGCACACATGGGCACCGCGCACCTTAGCGCATATTTAAATCCTGGTTTTTCTTTTTCAGAAAGAAACGCCCACTCCTTATATGGAACCCGCACACTAGTGCGGCCCGCACATTAGCGGGGTTTTAGTAAACATACCCCATAGTGTTATTAGAAAAGGAACAGAGGGGGGCGGAGCCTGATGTCCAGCGGGATGGTCGCATAACGCTGAGGCTCCCGAGAGGCCTACTCAGAATCCTGAATTAACACCTCACATACTTGGAACTTCTACTCTGATCTTGCCGGGGCACATTGGTGAGATGGCGGGGACCAAACCAACGCGCCTGGAATTTGGATCTCCAGCGGCTTCTCACGGCAAACGTTCCAAAACTGAACCTCCGTCCCCGCAGAAGGGGCCGGCCTTGTGCGAGGGCCCCGAAATGCAGCAGGAAATCCTCGTAGAGATTAGAGGGGTCAAAAACCTCGTGCAGGCAAACGGTGAAGCACTCCGAGCGCTGCGGGAAGATTTTGGTGTGCTGCAAAGCAAGCTAGAAGGGCTTTCTCTTCGCGTCAGGACAAAATGGAGAGCATATTGGACTCCCATGCGGCCCGGTTGTCCAAACTCGACAAAGTTGAACGCCAGGTGCGGGCCTTGCAGAAAGAGGTGGAAGATGGCAATAATAGAGCGCGCCGCAACAACATACGACTCGTGGGCATACCGGAGGGAGCGGAATCGGGAGACATGAAAGAGTTTTTATGCAAAATCCTCCCTTCCCTGCTCCAAATCACCTTTACCAAAGATTTGGAGATTGATCGCGCTCATCGTGTACCCACAAGCATAACGCTCAACAGGAAGACCCCGCGGCCTATCATTTTTCGACTTTTGAGATATCAACACGTGGAGCAAATTCTAAGTGCCTCTCGGGCAAAGGGCCATATGGAGTTTGAGAGCCACAAGATCTCCTTCTATCCCGACTTGGCTAAACCCACGGTCGACCGCCGAAAGCGCTTTCTGGAATTCCGGCCGAGGCTTCAACAACTACAAGCACGCTATGGCCTGATGTACCCGGCCAAGCTCCGAGTCACGCTTCACAATCAGACAAGAACATTTGAGGACCCTGATCTACTAGCGGAGTTTTTGGATTCCAAAGAAGCCGACTTGATGCGCTGACTTCCAGAATATTCCTGCAAGTCTCCTTATGTCCGCTGTACCTGCCATATTGGATCTGCCGCAGCCTAGCAAAGAGTCTGGCGTGGGCAGTCTGTTGCCTTACTCTTGATGGTATCTGTGACCCGACTCCATCTACCCACAGTAGCCTCGATGAGTATCAGAGACAGTGTTAATTATGGACTCTGGTGTTTCTTTTCTTTTTTTTAGATGTCTTTCTATTTCCTCTCTAGGGCCTCCTCCTGCAGACATATGGTCGCCATATTCTTTGGGGGTTTTGCTTCTTCTCTAAGATACGTTGGTACATACTTTTCAATATGGGGTGTATTAGCCAGAATACTCGGTGATTATGACATTGTTGTACAGATTCTGCTTATGTTATATGTTATCAGGCGCCCTTACCTAAAATGTCTATTACCGACTGATGGCACCATGTAAGATTTTCTCATTGAACGTAAAAGGAATCAATAATCCGATAAAACGGAAGAAAATCCTAAGCTACCTCAGTCAGGAAGCAGCGGATCTGATTTTTCTCCAAGAAACGCATTTAAATTCGAAGGAAACTCTTAAACTCAATATTAAACCTTACATGGTGGCCGCCTATTCCCCAGCCGTTTCTAAGAAATGTGGGGTTGCCATACTGGTTAGGAAATCTTTGCATGCTACTATTATTGCGACTAGCTCAGATACAGAAGGTAGATGGTCTAGAGTTCACCTCAAGATAGGTAGCCTTGAAGTTACATGTATATGCCTTTACGCTCCTAATGTTGATGACCCTGCCTTTTTTGCTACCATTGCTCAGGTTGCGCAGGCTTCTACTAATACTTCATTGATCATTGGGGGAGATTTCAATCTAGTCCTTGATCCCCTGATTGACAAACAGCCGCCTAGGACGAGTGGTCCCCCCAAGAGTCACGCCACGCTTACCTCCCTGATCAAGGATCTTGCTTTAGTTGATCTATGGAGGTTACTACACCCCAATGAGCTTGACTTCACCTTCTTCTCCTCCCCTCATAAATCTCAGTCTCGCATAGACTTCTTTCTAATCTCAAAACTGTTAGTTCCTCAGGTGGACACTGCAAAGATTCACTCCCAACATATTTCAGATCATGCTGCCATTTCCTTTCAATTACACACTACTGCACCCCAGGGGAACTCGGGAGCCTGGTTCTTTGATAGAGCCCTGTTAACTCAGCCAGACTTCCAGTCAGAAATTCGAGCAGCCATACAGGATTATTTCCATTTTAATCTACCCCAAGATACTGCGAATTGGGCTTGGTGGGAGGGCTTTAAAGCGGCCATTCGGGCAACGATCACTAGCTATCAAATCCGCCTGCGGAAACAACGCAAACAGCAGCTGCTCATACTAGACCAACAAATAAAGCAGGCGAACGAGTTCTAACTTCACGTACTGACCCATGTGTATTAATTCGATTACAGCGTCTCCGTTTTCAATATAATTCAATCCTCTCAACTGCAGCTTCTAAGAGTATTGAGCTTCAGCGAGGGACATATTATCGTGAAAATAACCGAGCCGGTCGACTCTTAGCCAACGCCTTGAAAGGTCAAAAAGAAGCCAAACGCGTAGCGGCCCTTCGAGCTCCACAGGGAGGGGGCATAGTGACCACAGACTCCGACATTGTAGAGCTCTTTCGGGATTTCTATACCCGCCTATATCAATCTGAATGTGAGTTCTCGTCAGAGACATTCGAGCGATTGCTTTCTGGCATTCAGCGGCAGACCCTCTCCGAAGATGATAGGGATGCGATGGATGAACCCTTCTCTACTTCAGAGATCCAATCTGCCCTAAAACGAACAGCCTCGGGCCGTGCCGCAGGGCCCGATGGTCTCCCGACCGAATTCTACAGAACGTTCAGTGCAGATTTAGTTCCCTATTTAAAACTCTATTTTACTGCCCTTGCGGTAGATACATCCTCTTTGGGATCCTTTTCTGCAGCTAATGTGGTAGTATTTGAGAAAGAAGGCAGAGACCCGCTACTGACCGCCAACTACCGTCCAATCTCCCTACTTAATGCCGATTATAAGATCTTCGCAACGATCTTGGCCACCCGGCTATCTGACATGATGGCTACTCTAATTCACCCCGACCAATGCGGTTTTATACCCGGCAGATCAACTGCTGACAATGCTCGGACCTTGTGCCATGTGCTATCCAGTGCTGCCAATCTCGACCATCCATGGGTGGGTCTTTCCCTGGATGCCGAAAAAGCCTTTGATCGTCTAGAATGGCCCTTCTTATTTGCAGTTCTCCGATGGTATGGCTTTGGAGAGGGCTTCCTCCGATATCTCCAAGTCATGTATACTCAACCCATCGCCAGTATTTGTGTAAACGCCATCAAATCTCAGCCATTTAACCTCCAAAGAGGCACGCATCAAGGTTGCCCCCTATCACCAATGCTCTTTGATCTCGCTCTTGAACCCCTAGCCCTCCTTATTAGACAGTCTGCACGTATTCGAGGTGTCCCCTTTAGTCATAGGGAGATTAAACTCTCTGCATATGCAGATGACCTTATGCTCTTCGTATCCCTCGATTCGGTTCCAGCTGTCTTGGATCTGATTGACGGATACTCACAATTATCGGGCTATAAAATTAACTGGACCAAATCTGTAGCATTCCCACTGAACCGCTGGGTACATGAGGCTGACATGCAGGCCTTTCCCTTCCTTTGGCAATCCCGCATGGTGAAGTATCTCGGGGTCCATTACTGTTCTCCTTTAGAAGACACTATCAGTTTTAATGCCAAAGAGGTAGTCTCCAAAGTCCGTGAACTCACAAATCGTTGGTCTCCCTTATCTCTCACATGGTGGGGCCGCTTAGAAACTGTGAAAATGATGATAGTCCCCAAAGTGAACTACATTTTAGAAATGCTGCCATGCTTACTTCCGTTACATACTTATAAAGATATTGAGGGCCTTCTCGTCCGTTATCTCTGGCAGGGCAAGCCACCAAGGATAGCTAAACATAAACTGCAGTCTGCAAAGGAACGAGGGGGTACCAGATTTCCTGATTTTCTTAGATATCATCAAGCCTTCCTACTTAAGCAAGGTGCCCCATGGCTAGATGCCTCAACAGACAGCAGACCAGTTTGGCTTGACATAGAAGAGGAGCTTAGTAGCCCAATTCCGTTGACCCATCTCCCCGGTATGTCCTATCAAGTAGACACCCGCCATCCACCAATGATTGTCGATACTCTTGCGGCCTTTAACACTCTCATTCTATCACTGGGCCCGAATGTATGTCCTCAGGACGGACTCCCGCTATGGAATAACCCCAGAATTCAAGTCCTAAATAGAACAATAGCCTGGAAACCCTGGTACTCCAGGGGGATCTGGACACCTCAACAGCTTTTCTCTGCAGCTCGTTGGAAAACCTTTTCTGATTTACAAAAGGAATTTGCGTTACCAGCGAAACACTACTTTCAATTGATGCAGCTTCAACACTGCCTCAAAAGTGCTAGAATCATGCCGCCCTCTGCCCCTACTGAGGATGGGCTATTAGAGATAGTTCACTCTATTAGTAGTACATATGGGGTAGCCTCTAACTTTTATAAAATAATATGTCAGGGTACAGACACGGCCACTTTTAGAGCCCAACAAGCCTGGGAGCGCGAACTGCAAACCACTTTAACCCCTGTGCAATGGAGCATTTTCTGGAGCAAAGTAGTGCGGGTTTCCCGGTCTGCCTCTGTTACCCAAACTCTCTTCTTTTTTGCACACAGATGCTTTTATACCCCAGAAAAAATAGCCAAATGGAACCCAAATGCTAGGGACCTGTGTTGGTCTTGCCATACTGCTGTGGGAACCTTCGCTCATGTTATTTATGAATGTCCTCAACTACAGGTCTACTGGGGGCGGGTCTGGGGTCGTATTCAATTTATCTTACACTTTCACGAACCTCTCTCTTGGAAGGTCGTGGGACTCCGCTCTGTGGCGGAGGTCCCCTCTCTTCCTAAGAAGGGTCGCTTTCTCCTTGATTTCATGCTGGGTATAGCCATATGCTTAATCACGAGGAATTGGAAGGATAGCTCTCGACTTACTGTCAATGAATGGTGGAACCTCGTCTGCTTATATAGTAAATATGAGCAGATACCTCGGAGAGCTATTCCCCATGTCCAAACTCACTCTCGCTTGTCTAAATGGCAGATGCTTAATGATTATGTACAATCTGCTCATTGCTCCAACATGCCTGTATAATGTGCACTCATCATGTTTTAGATCACCGTTAGGTTTTGTAACACAATAATGTAAGTACACGCCCGCTTCGGGAATGCTTAGTTTTCTAGAGAAGAAGCAGGGGGGAGGGGGGTGGTAGGGGTTTACTTTGGTGTATGTATTACACGTTATGTATCTGTCTTTTAGCTGTATGTCTTCCTTTTCCTTTGTTGTTATAAAACGAAAATAAAGAATTTAAAAAAAAAGAAAAGGAACAGAGAAGAGCCACCAAAATGGTATGAAGAGAGGCTAAAAAGGTTAGGGCTCTTCAACCTGGAAAAGACATGGCTGAGGGGAGATATGATAGAGGTCTATAAATTAATGAATGGAGTGGAACAGGTAAACGTAGATCAATTGTTTACATCATCAGAATATAGAAAGACTAGTTGCATACAATGAAGCTACAGGGTAAATTATTTAAGACTAATAAGAGAAAATATTTTTTCACTCAACGTGTAATCAATCTCTGGAATTTGTTATCGGAGGATGTAGTAAAAGCTGTTAGTGTAGCTGGGTTTAATAAAGGTTTGGACAAGTTCCTGGAGGAAGGTCCATAAACCATTATTAAAAGGGTCCCGGAATATCACTGTTTGACCCAATACAAGCATTGTGGAATCTGTGTCTTTTGTGGAAACTGCTAAGTACTTATGACCTAGATTGGCCACTTATGGAAACAGGATACTGGGCTTGATGGACCTTGGTCTGAGCCAGTATGGCATATCTTATGTTCTATGGCAAGGATACTTTAGCCATACAAAAAGGGCTAATTCTTATGGGTGCGATTTAGGCTGGGGGAGGAAAACAGCAGATACATAGTTCATTTTCAAGAGAACCTGTGCAATTTTTCCATCCCATGCTTCTCCTCAAGTAACAGGTACAAAGGACATTTTAAGTGACAGTACTTTCCACTTAACAATTTTAAAAGATAAACAATGTAAGTAGTTTCTAGGAATATGAACTGAAAAAAATGTTCATTTTTATATTTTTTTTCTCTGATTTTTGGTCCTTTATTCAGTTTGTTTGATTTTTAATAAAACAATTTAACATATATTATAATTTTTTAACATGAAATTATTGACTTTACACACATTAATACATTAGTTAACATGCATTGAACTTATTTTGCACTCACTATTTTTTAACTTTAGTTTTATTCAGCTTTTTAAAATAACAAGATATAACAACACTAGCAAATGCTTTATGTGTACACAATATGCCTGCATCTCTCTGTAGATGGTGCATGTACCCATAATGGTAATCCCCTCGTACCAAGAAGCAGATAATCCTGCCAAGCACACAACATCATGACCAGTTTTTGGGGATTAACTGCATATTTATATAGAATGTAGATCTCCAAAAGGACTTGTCATATGATCAGTGGGGTGGATATTAATTTATTGTACTTAAGATACACAAAACAAAATCTTATTCAGGATGTATATAACTCCTACTGTTTGTATGTTGCTGAGAAGGCCCGTTTGGATGTCTGCTGGTTGGAATGTGGAGATAGGGATACCTTCGACCATGTGTTATGGGATTGTGTTAAGCTTAGGCCATTTTGGGAGGAGATGAGTGGTAGCAAGAAGCTGATGAAAGTTGCTATACCCATAGGATGTTTGTAAAGGTTTTGGGGTAACCTGATAATGGTGTAAAAATGTTCTCCGATCAAGGCAATTTCTTTGTTTTTAGTTGTAAGATTGTGCATAGTAGTGAAGTGCAACATAAGAGCATAAGATATGCCATACTGAGTCAAACCAAAGATCCATCGAGCTCAGTATCGTGTTTCCAACAGTGGCCAATCCAGTTCTCAAATACCTGTCAGGTTCCCAAAAGGTAGACAGATCCATGCTGTTTATCCTAGGAGTAAGCAGTGGATTATGCATTCAGTAAAAGGGTCCCCAAGATTTTTGATTTTCAGGTTTAACTAGAAAACCCTTGCAGTCAGATGACATAAGTGGAACAAGACTGACTACTGCAAAGAGCTCTGCTTACTGTTGCAACTTCCCCTTTTTCTGGTGACTCCTGAAGAAGTGGCTTGTAGTAGTACTATGACCATACTCATTTCCAGATTTATGACCATGCTTCTAAGCCAAGGGTGCATAAATACAGTCCTCAAGGCCCACAAATAGATTTTAAGGATAATCCTAATATATATGCATGAGATGGAAATGTATGCATACTACTCCCATTTAGGTTGATTCTATAGCACAAATAGCGGGGATGGACGTCCATCCCCACTATTTGTTCCCCCTTCCAACACCATCTAACTCTCCCGCTCATTATACGGGGAAGTTAGAAGGGGGCAGGGAAGGGACAGATTGTTGGCAGTGTTAGGGCAGGCAGTGGGTGGTCATCAGCCCCTGAGGTGGAATAAATTCTCCAATGTGGGAGGAACGGCAGACCTGGGGCTAGGAAGGGGTGGCAGTGGGGTGGCAGTAGGTAGAGGGCATTCCCTGCAGCCTGACCCTGGGCCTAGGAGGCCAGATCGGGGGTCAGGCTGCAGGGAAAGCACTTTGGGACCCTGCAGCCAGGGATCGCGGCTTTTCAATGGAGTCACGGTGCCATGGCAAACGGACACCATGGCGCCACGGGTCCATTGAAAAGTCCTGACTGAGTTAGTCAGGCAAGGCCTGTATGTGCAGTCCGGACGGAATCGGGGTCCCAGCCTGCACACAGAGGCCTGTTTGCGATTCTGATCCCGCGGGGCTAGACATGCTATGCATGATCAGAATCGCTGCTCTCTCTGTGCACAGAGGGCCTGGACGTCTGGGATGAAATTGGGCTCATTGTATATAAATTCATCTCATGCATATTCCTAAGGTTTATCCTGAAAACCTAACCACAATGACTGAACTTGCACACCTTGTCCTGAGCGTATGCTTTCACGCTGTGATGAGACCTACGCAATCTCAGTCAACAGTTTGAGTCAACCTGGACTGCTTTCTGTTGCCTTGCCTCCTTTCACAGATCCTGCTGTTGAACACAGCAAACAGCTGACTGACTTTGCTGCTGCTGTTGTTTGTGCTCTTCACTCTCTCTCCTCCCTTTTCCCTTTGGCAGATGCAAACCTTAAGAAAAAAACTTGGTCATTTTTTCGAGAATAAAGCTATAATAACCCTCTAAGAAAAGCAGAACACACAGTTCCTTTTTTGCTCCACGAGCAACAAAGGACTGCCACTGGACACTAACCAGACAAATCAAGGGATAAGACATATATATGCTTCTTTCACATGTTATATTGCCTTGCAGTAGTTATGCAGTTGTGAGTGATGAGTAAGGAGGTCCACGTGAATGACTTAAAACTATATTGGCACTTAATAAATGGAACCACACAAAATATGTTTAAAATGCAATTTTGCAACACCTAAGCACTAATACACATGGGGGGGGGGGGGGGGATCTGCAGCAGCGGCGGCCAGCACACTTAAAGTGACTGGCCATCACCACTTTAACTGGGCTCTGCCATTGAATATCCAGGTTGCCCGGATTGCAATTTTGCAATCCGGTCAGTGGCAATATTCAGCCATTGGATGCTTTGCTAAACTGGCTGAAGTTAGGACAGTTAGGGTTAACCAGGCAGTGACTGAATATTGCCGCTGCCCGGTTAACCCACCGTACAACCCCTGCTCCGCCCCGGAACGTCCTGATGCAAAGCGCTTAGCACAGGGTTTGCAGGTATGCAAACCAGGTAAATGCCTTTCAATATCCCCCACACAATATTACTAATTAGCTTGAGACTAAAAATCTGAATATATTAGAATGAGAACTTTACAGCTTCAATATTCAAAGGATTTATTACTCCTAACTTTGAGAATTATACTATTTTATATTGGCCTTTTTTTAAAAATTATTAAGACTGAGTGCCTAAATTTGTACTCAGTATTTTACTAAACTCCTATATTTAAGGAGGGAAAAAGTAGATGGTGAAAGGGTGAATTTAGGGTAAGGAGAAACAATTAGGAGCTTAGCACTGATTTTGAGCACTAGACTCATAAATAAGGTCTATAAATCTAGGCAAATAACTAGCGGCCCTAAATTTATAAGCCTAGCTTTTAAGCCCCTAAATTAAGATGGCTTTTCTGCTGAAATGTTAGGGCCAGATAGTGAAAAAACACCCTGTGCTCCAAAGTTAGACTCCCAAATTTCTGCCTTATCTTCAGCCAAACCTAGGAGCCTAAGGGGCTATTTTAGCCTTATTCACAATTTATACGTGTAAATATGACTTCTTGCACTTGTAAATTGCATCCACGCATAAATGGCTGTGTAGATGCTCCTACCTTACACAGCTGTGTTTTGGCAGAAGCCTTCTTCAGGGGTGTAGGAACCTCAAACAGAATACATAAAATATTAACAAACAATAAATAATAAGTAATTAAAACATAAGTATAATGATTTATGAAACAACTTGAAATGGACAATTAGAAACCACAGAAAACATATCAAAAAAACATATCAGTATAATAAAATAGAAGGCAAGGACCTAAGTAGGGAGACAGTATAAATGTAATAATAATACAGTCTAGGTTTGCAAAATGGCTCAAATATACATGTAAGTTGCCAGGTTTCCTCCATCAATTTTTCCCATGTGTATATTTGTGAAACAGCTCTTCCTGCTGCGTACAAATACTGTATAAATCCCCACACATTGCTATTCTTTCTACTGGGTATTTTAGTAAAAGCTGTAACATTCACAGAGTTGTTTCTAAAATACCGTTAAAAATGAGTTTGCCCTGACCTTGATGTCTTAGTTCCAAACTCCACACTTTATTTAAAGTGTATTCTCACATTTTGAACAGAAAATTCATCTTAATTTAGGAACTTAAATGTTATACTAATAAATGTAGGCCTTCCATTTATTTGCCTAGATTCAGGAGTCTAATTTTCAAGCCAAGTGCTAAAAATCTGTATCAAGGCCCTAAATAGGAGGCAGTGTGTGCATCCATGCTCCCTGCAGTTGCATTTACCATGCAGTAAAGTGCTTTTTCTGTGTGGTCATTGTATAGAAAGATGCTGGGAATGTCTCCACAGAGGCTTTGCACTTATCTCATGGTAATTTGGGAAATTACTGTGCAGTAAACTCAAACCTTTATTACTGTATACTTTAGTAAAAAGGCCCCATGAGATTTGATGAATCATCAAGTAAGGGATTTCTGGAATCAACAGATATTGAAAGTTCCATGCTATTCGTTAGCATGCTAAGTTGGGAGGAAGTAGGAAGTTATACTGCCAAAAGAATCCATCATATTCTCTATTACCTCTTCTTCATGTGGGGCTTTTTGCTTTATGGCAATATCGTGTCCTGCTGTGCATTAATATCTGATTCTGCAGATTAGCATTGCAATAAACCATAAGCAATCCCTGAAGACCAAAGAGCTGAGTCACCGACAGCAAAGCCCAGGAACAGCAACCACACCCCAGCAACCCTCAGGGAAACTGACCAATCTATGCCAGTGAACCAAAGAGCTAAGTCACCACCAATCCTAATATAAGTACAAACACAAGAATTCAAGCACATTATCATCTAGAACCTCGCACTGATGATGTCCCCTCGAATGGTGACAAATCGTCTGCAAACAAACTATCAAGTTCGGAGAACAATCCAACATCATGATTGCAAATCTGAGCTACGAATATTAACAAACATCTCTAGCCATAAACAATGTTTATGCGGATATTCATCTGTCATATCTGCACGCAGACGATCACCGAATAGGTCATCTTAAAACATAGATAAGTTATCCATTAAGTTAGGGCTTCTATGAATGTAGTCCACATAAAAGGATAAAGTTATCCAAATAACAACTGAATATTACAAGTATCAGCATGACTTTAGCCCTGTCCTCGGAAAACCAGTGGTCTTCCCTCAAATTAAAGGTTTATTTTGACCATATATCAACTTAAATGGACAAAATTTATCTATGCTTCAATGGGAAATTAAAAAGAAAAAAGAAAAAAAGAATGCTGATATGATAGGCACCCATTGCTGACCCCATAAGTACTTTGAATAACATAAGAACTTAAGAAATATTTTCTTAGATTCTTATGAATCACCAGTTAATATTTAACCCTCTTGGAACTCTTTTTAAAGTACATTAGAGAGTTTTAGATTCCTTCTGGTGAAAGTGGAATAAAGACTGAACTGTATCTATAAAGTTGAATTATTAATTAGTTCTTTCTTCAATCTCAAGTTCCTTCACTGGAACATTAAAATTTGAAGACAAATCATAAACTGTCATTTGCAATTTATTAAAAGCTTTTACATGCTATTTACTAATGAAGTTTGTCATATACATAGCCACGTCAACCCAGTCAATTGCCTATTCAAAACAAGGATATAAGTCAAGTAGATTAGTCACACGAGAACTGTCTCACTGATCTGAGCATCACCCAGGTTAATACATCAAATTCATACCAGCAACGCAGAAAAGAGGTATAATTTATTTCTCTATTCAGTTTTATTTATTATAATGTATAAGCTTCAGAATATGGAACCATTTTACTTATGAAATGTGTTTTTTATTCTGTCAAACACAATGATATGCAGTAAATGAAATATATGGGTCGATATTTAAACCCCACAGCCAGCATTTTTTTAAATAACAGCTGCTGCAATTGAAATAATTCACATATAGTCGGCACCACTATCTGTAGAAGTGCATAGGGCAAATATCTATATAAAGACACATTTTAGAGAGGCTGTTTAGGTAGTAGTGGGGCCTTGCAAAGTAAAAGGGGTGAAAATCAATTTGCATGGACCTTCAGAAATCGGAACATCCCTGCCCCCAGCTGTACATGATAAAAAAAAAGGCGCAGAAGTAATTTGCATGTACGCTGAAGGGAAAATGGGCACCACACACGTGCATAGTCATCACAGTGACCAATGGGAATGGCGAGGTGCATATGCATACCAAAATAAAAATAGACATGCAGAATTTTCTGCACGGTGCACATGTGCAGCTGTCACTGGCAGTAAGTGCATTGACAATGAGGATCAGTGGTGAAAGTTTGAGATAAAAACCAAGGCAGAGTCCAATCACAGCAAGCTCAAAGTCCTAGACTTCAAAAACGCTGACTAGTAAAATGGCCAAGTGCCTGAAGGAGTAGTTGGCAGGGTGGGAGGAGATTAGGGAAGTGGAATTACAGCGGGCTAAACTTAAGGAGGCAATAAAAGGGGCAACAGATACATATGTGAGGGAAAGTAAATAAAAACAAGAAGAAAAGGAAACCTATTTGGTTCTCCAAAGAAATAGCTGCACAAATAAAGACAAAAAAATACAGCTTTCACAAAATTTGAAGTTCACAAAGGAATACAGAACAGAATACAGGACAAAGCTAAAAGAGACAAAAAGAGAAATAAGGATAGCAAAATCAAAGGCAGAAGAAAAGATGACTAAAAATCTGAAATGAGGAGACAAAACATTTTTCAGGTATATTCGGGAGAAGAGGAAGATCAGAGGTGGAATTGCAAGACTCAAAAGTGCCAAGAACAGATTCGTGAAAAGTGACATTGAAAAAGCAAAAGTGCTAAACAAATACTTTTGTTCTGTTACAACAGAAAATCCCGGAGGACCACCAGTGGTTGGCAACTACACCTTACTGGGTATCTACTGTATTGCAGATTTTGGCATCATCGGCAAAGAGGCAAACTTTACCCGACAGCCCTTCTGCAATATCGCTAACAAAGATGTTAAAAAAAAATGGACCAAGGAAGATCCCTGCAGCACACCACTTGTAATCTCCTTCTCCTCAGAGTGAGCTCCATTTACCTGTACCCCTTATCGTCTCCCACTCAACCAATTTCTAACCCAAGAAGTAACTTTAGGGTCCATCTCTAGGGTGCTGAGTTTGTTTATAATTTGCCTGTGAGGAATGGTGTAAAAGGCTTTACTGAAATCTAAGTACACCACATCTAGGGTTCTCCCTTGGTCCAATTCCCTGATCACCCAGTCAAAGCAATCAGATTTGTCTGACACAACTTGCCTTTGGTGAATTGATGCTGCCTCGGATCTGGTAATCTCTTGGACTCCAGAAACCTCACTATTTTCTCGTTCAGCAAAGCTTCCAATAATTTACTCACCACTGAAGTTTAACCGGCCTGTAGTTTTCAACCAAATCCTTACTTCTGCTTTTGTATAAAGGGAACATATGTGCCTCACTTCAGTCCTCTGGCACTACTCCCGACTCCAAAGAGGCATTGAAAAGGTCAGTCAGTGGAGCTGCTAGAATGTTCTCAAGTTCCCTCAGTATTCTCGGATGTATGCCATCCAGTCACATAATTTTGTCTATTTATATTTAGCTAGTTCCTCATGAACAGTTTTCTGAAAATCGTTCAAGATGTCCCTTGCTTCTGTTCCTGTTTCTGGGTGTTTTCTGAGGACCTGCTCCTGGTCCTTCATCTGTGAATAAAGAAAATAAATATTTTTTAAGCAATTCCACTTTATCCTCATCAACTTCTACATATTCCTCCCCTTCACTCTTGAGTCTGACAATACCACTTTTGCCCTTCCTCTCCTCAATAATATATCTGAAAAATGTCTTATCCCCCTATTTTATTGCATTGAATATTTCCTCCTTTTTTGAATCTTTGCTTTCTTGAATACTTTGCCAGCCTCTCTAAGATTTTCCAAATATAGAGGCCTGTTTTCCTCTCTGTGATCTCTTGTATTTCATGAAGACCTCCCCCTTTTTCTTCACCTTTTCAGCTACTTCTTTCAAAAACTATTGCGGTCTCCTTTTCCTTTATTTACCATTCTAACAAAAAGGTTGGTTGCTCTTAAAATATCCCCTTTCAGTTTCCCCCACTGTTTTTCTACATCCCCTAGCTGTTCCCATCCTCCTAACGACTCCTTGAGCTATTGCCACATCTTGGCAAAGTTAGTTTTCCTAAAGTCTAAGACCCTCGCTTTTGAGAATATACCAATGGAATTTAAAGACTGCCTTCAAAATAGATTTGCTGCTTTAGATACAAATTACAGAGCTCCAGAAGAGTTATGGAATGACATCAAGAAGGTTGTGTTGGAAGAAAGCAAGACGTCTCTACAAAAGGTGAAAAAGCAAAAACGGCCAAAATAGATGACGGAAGAAACTCTGAAAATTGCCCAGAAACGCAGAGAAGCTAAAGCCAGAGGAGAAAGAAAGACAATAACAGAACTCAACAGAGATTTCCAACGTGCAGCAAGACAGGACAAGGAAAAGTACTACAACGAAGCATGCAAGGAAATAGAAGCAGAAACTATTAGAGGAAGAACAAGATCAGCTTTCCTAAAGCTACGAGAGTTAAAGAAAAAGTTCCAGCCTCGAATTGGAATGTTACAAGATGCTCAAGGTTCTATGTTGAATGATGCTGAGAAGATCAAGAAAAGGTGGAAGGAATATACAGAGTTTTTATATGATAAAGATCAAGTGGACCAACAGCCGTTTCAACCTGTACCTTGGTGATGAAAGACGAAGTTAAAGCAGCATTGAAAACCTTATCAAAGAACAAAACGCCAGGCATTGATAGCATTCCCATAGAAGTATTGCAGCAATCTGATGCAGCTGTTACCATACTCACAAGGCTCTGCCAAGAAATATGAAAGACAACATCATGGCCAACTAACTGGAAAAGATCTGTGTTTATACCAATACTAAAGAAAGGTGATCCAACTGACTGAGGAAGTTATCGCACAGTCGCTCTGATCCCACATGCCAGCAAGATTCTACTGAAGATTATTCAAAAGAGACTACAACCATACCTGGAACAAGAACTGCCTGAAGTGCAAGCAGGGTTCAGGAAAGGGCGAGGAACGAGAGACATCATTGCGGATGTGAGATGGATCCTTGAAAAGACTAAAGAACACCAAAAGGATATCTATTTGTGCTTTATCGATTATAGCAAGGCTTTTGACTGTGTAAACCATGAGAAACTCTGGGCCACATTAAGAAGCATGGGTATACCAGAACATCTGATCGTACTCTTGCACAATCTGTACATTGATCAAGAAGCAGCAGTTCAAACGGAACCAGGAGAAACAGAATGGTTTAAAATAAGCAAAGGTGTAAGACAAGGCTGCATACTTTTCCTCTACCTGCTTAATTTATATGCAGAACAAATCATCAGAGAAGCAGGATTGTATGAAGACAACAGAGGTGTGAAGATTGGTGGAAGACTTATCAACAACCTTTGCTATGCTGATACCACATTACTGGCTGAAAGTGAAGATGATCTGAAACATTTGCTTCTCACAATCAAAGAACATAGTCTCAAAATGGGCCTGCACCTTATTGTAAAGAAGATAAAGGTCATGACAACTGACATAATCAACAGGTTCATCATTGAAGGAGAAGAAATTGAAATTGTGAACAACTTTAACCTACTTGGATCAACTATCAATAAAGAAGCAACAAGCAGTCAAGAAATCAGACGATGCATTGCTCTTGGCAGAATGGCTATGAAAGACCTAGATAAGATTCTCATGAGCAGAGATGTCTCTCTCCATACAAAGATTTGACTTGTTCAAGCCATGGTATTTTCAATAACATCATATGGATGTGAAAGCTGAACAGTGAAAAAGATGGACAGGAAGAAAATTGATGCCTTTGAATTATGGTGCTGGCGGCGAATGCTGTGTATACTATGGACTGCCTTAAGAACAAACCAGTCGGTACTAGAGGAGATCAAACCTAAGCTTTCTTTAGAAGCTCAGATGACAAGACTTTGACTTTCATACTTTGGACACATCATGCAAAGAGAGAGATCATTAGAGAAAGACATCATGCTTGGCAAGATAGAAGGTCAGCGCAAAAGAGGAAGGCCAGCAATGAGATGGATCGATACAATAACAGCAGCTATGGGTACCAGTCTGTCAACAATGAGCCGCCTGACTCAAGACTGAACACAATTTAGAATAGCTATCCAGAAGGTCGCCATGAGTCGATTCCGACTCAACGGCACTTAACAACAACAACAGTCCTAATACTGAACCACACCATCTGGTAATCACTGGATGCGAGATGATCTCCCACTATAACATCAGAAACACTTTCCCCATTGGTAAGCACCAAGTCCAGTATGGCCCCTTAATGTGTGTGTTCTGTTATCAGTTGTCTGAATAGTTCTCCTTGCAGAGAATCCAGGATCTACGTACTTCTAGATGATACTGCAGAAGGGATGCACCAATCAACATCTAAAAGACATAGAGCTCACCCCAATTAAAACAAAAATAGTCCCATCTTTTAGCAAAAATACAAATGGTTGTTTCAAGGAACCGCAATAGTGGAAACACAAAAGTGGTCAGCAAGGTCTCAGCTTTCATTGGGCAATGGCAAAAATTAACTAGACATGAGTCCAGCTGAATGCCACTTTAACTTCAGCCCGTTAACATCAACGACCTGCCGCCACCACCTTCCACTCATGCACTTCTTACATCAACAGCATAGACAATAACATGCGACCGTGATAACTCCCCAGCCAACTTAGCTTGTACATAAAGAAACAGGAGTTGAACGTGACCACAACAGCTGTTTGGTTTACCAATCAACATCTGGCATATTGAAATCACCTATCAGTTACACGTCCCCTTTCCTGGCAATGCTGTGTTTATCTTCCATTAAATCTCTGTCAACTTCTCCCTATGAGGGAGGTCTGTATAGCACACCAATGCAAATGGATTTCTCTTTCCTTCTTTCTAGTTTAACCCACAGTGCCTCCTCTCTCTCTTTAAAGCCCTGTATTTCCATAACTTTAATATTATTTTTTACATATAGTGCCACTCCTCCTCCCCTTCTTCCTATCCTGTCCTTTCTGAATAAAGTATAACCTGGTATTCTTAAATCCCAGTCATGGTTGTCCAAGAACCATGTCTCTGCTACTGCCATTAAATCAGAGTCAGTTTCTCCCATTAAAGCCTAAGTGCCTGGGATCTTATTTTCCATGCTGCGGGCATTTATACACACCACTTTCCAGATGTTGCCCCTTTTGCTCATTTCTATAAAAGTATTTAATGTTGGGGGCGGAGCCTGATGTCCAGCGGGATGGTCGCATAACTCTGAGGCTCCCGAGAGGCCTACTCAGAATCCTGAATTAACACCGTACATACTTGGAACTTCTACTCTGATCTTGCCGGGGCACATTGGTGAGATGGCGGGGACCAAACCCACGCGCCTGGAATTTGGATCTCCAGCGGCTTCTCACGGCAAACGTTCCAAAACTGAACCTCCGTCCCCGCAGAAGGGGCTGGCCTTGCGCGAGGGCCCCGAAATGCAGCAGGAAATCCTCGCAGAGATTAGAGGGGTCAAAAACCTCGTGCAGTCAAACGGTGAAGCACTCCGAGCGCTACGGGAAGATTTTGGTGTGCTGCAAAGCAAGCTAGAAGGGCTTTCTTCGCGTCAGGACAAAATGGAGAGCATATTGGACTCCCATGCGGCCCGGTTGTCCAAACTCGACAAAGTTGAACGTCAGGTGCGGGCCTTGCAGAAAGAAGTGGAAGATGGCAATAATAGAGCGCGCCGCAACAACATACGACTCGTGGGCATACCGGAGGGAGCGGAATCGGGAGACATGAAAGAGTTTTTATGCAAAATCCTCCCTTCCCTGCTCCAAATCACCTTTACCAAAGATTTGGAGATCGATCGCGCTCATCGTGTACCCACAAGCATAACGCTCAACAGGAAGACCCCGCGGCCTATAATTTTTCGACTTTTGAGATACCAACACGTTGAGCAAATTCTAAATGCCTCTCGGGCAAAGGGCCATATGGAGTTTGAGAGCCACAAGATCTCCTTCTATCCCGACTTGGCTAAACCCACGGTCGACCGCCGAAAGCGCTTTTTGGAATTCCGGCCGAGGCTTCAACAACTACAAGCACGCTATGGCCTGATGTACCCGGCCAAGCTCCGAGTCACGCTTCACAATCAGACAAGAACATTTGAGGACCCTGATCTACTAGCGGAGTTTTTGGATTCCAAAGAAGCCGACTTGATGCGCTGACTTCCAGAATATTCCTGCAAGTATTCTCATTTCCGCTGTACCTGCCATATTGGATCTGCCGCAGCCCAGCAAAGAGTCTGGTGAGGGCAGTTTTGTTGCCTTACTTTTGATGATATCTGTTACCCGACTCCATCTACCCACAGTAGCCTCGATGAGTATCAGAGACAGTGTTAATTATGGACTCTGGTGTTTCTTTTCTTTTTTTTTCATGTCTTTCAATTTCCTCTCTAGGGCCTCCTCCCGCAGACATATGGTCGCCATATTCTTTGGGGGTTTTGCTTCTTCTCTAAGATACTTTGGTACATACTTTTCAATATGGGGTGTATTAGCCAGAATACTCGGTGATTATGTCATTGTTGCACAGATTCTGATTATGTTGTATGTTTTCAAGCGCCCTTACCTAAAATGTCTATTACTGATTGATGGCACCATGTAAGATTTTCTCATTGAACGTAAAAGGAATCAATAATCCGATAAAACGGAAGAAAATCCTAAGCTACCTAAGTCAGGAAGCTGCGGATCTGATTTTTCTCCAAGAAACGCATTTAAATTCGAAGGAAACTCTTAAACTCAATATTAAACCTTACATGGTGGCCGCCTATTCCCCAGCCGTTTCTAAGAAACGTGGGGTTGCCATACTGGTTAGGAAATCTTTGCATGCTACTATTATTGCGACTAGCTCAGATACAGAGGGTAGATGGTCCAGAGTTCACCTCAAGATAGGTAGCCTTGAAGTTACATGTATATGCCTTTACGCTCCTAATGTGGATGACCCTGCCTTTTTTGCTACCATTGCTCAGGTTGCGCAGGCCTCTGCTAATACTTCATTGATAATTGGGGGGGATTTCAATCTAGTCCTTGATCCCCTGATTGACAAACAGCCGCCTAGGACAAGTGGTCCCCCCAAGAGTCACACCACGCTTACCTTCCTGATCAAAGATCTTGCTTTAGTTGATCTATGGAGGTTACTACACCCCAATGAGCTTGACTTCACCTTCTTCTCCTCCCCTCATAAATCCCAGTCTCGCATAGACTTCTTTCTAATATCAAAACTGTTAGTTCCTCAGGTGGACACTGCAAAGATTCACTCCCAACATATTTCAGATCATGCTGCCATTTCCTTTCAATTACACACTACTGCACCCCAAGGGAATTCGGGGGCCTGGTTCTTTGATAGAGCCCTGTTAACTCAGCCAGAGTTCCAGTTAGAAATTCGAGCAGCCATACAGGATTACTTCCATTTTAATCTACCCCAGGATACTGCGAATTGGGCTTGGTGGGAGGGCTTCAAAGCGGCCATTCGAGCAACGATCACTAGCTATCAAATCCGCCTGCGGAAACAACGCAAACAGCAGCTACTCATACTAGACCAACAAATAAAAGCAGGCGAACGAGTTCTAACTTCACGTACTGATCCATGTGTATTAATTCGATTACAGCGTCTCCGTTTTCAATATAATTCAATCCTCTCAACTGCAGCTTCTAAGAGTATTGAGCTTCAGCGAGGGACATATTATCGTGAAAATAACCGAGCCGGTCGACTCTTAGCCAACGCCTTGAAAGGTCAAAAAGAAGCCAAACGCGTAGCGGCCCTTCGAGCTCCACAGGGAGGGGGCATAGTGACCACAGACTCCGACATTGTAGAGCTCTTTCGGGATTTCTATACCCGCCTATATCAATCTGAATGTGAGTTCTCGTCAGAGACATTCGAGCGATTGCTTTCTGGCATTCAGCGGCCGACCCTCTCTGAAGATGATAGGGATGCGATGGATGAACCCTTCTCTACTTCAGAGATCCAATCTGCCCTAAAACGAACAGCCTCGGGCCGTGCCGCAGGGCCCGATGGTCTCCCGACCGAATTCTACAGAACGTTCAGTGCAGATCTAGTTCCCTATTTAAAACTCTATTTTACTGCCCTTGCGGTAGATACATCCTCTTTGGGATCCTTTTCTGCAGCTAATGTGGTAGTATTTGAGAAAGAAGGCAAAGACCCGCTACTAACCGCCAACTACCGTCCAATCTCCCTACTTAATGCCGATTATAAGATCTTCGCAACGATCTTGGCCACCCGGCTATCTGACAGGATGGCGACCCTAATTCACCCCGACCAATGCGGTTTTATACCCGGCAGATCAACTGCTGACAATGCTCGGACCTTGTGCCATGTGCTATCCAGTGCTGCCAATCTAGATCATCCATGGGTGGGTCTTTCCCTGGATGCCGAAAAAAGCCTTTGACCGCCTAGAATGGCCCTTCTTATTTGCAGTTCTCCGATGGTATGGCTTTGGGGAGGGTTTCCTCCGATATCTCCAAGTCATGTATACTCAACCCGTCGCCAGTATTTGTGTAAATGCCATCAAGTCTCAGCCATTTAATCTCCAAAGAGGCACGCGTCAAGGTTGCCCCCTATCACCAATGCTCTTTGATCTAGCTCTTGAACCCCTAGCCCTCCTTATTAGACAGTCCGCACGTATCCGAGGTGTCCCCTTCAGTCATAGGGAGATTAAACTCTCTGCATATGCAGATGACCTTATGCTTTTCGTATCCCTCGATTCGGTTCCAGCTGTCTTGGATCTGATTGACGGATACTCACAATTATCGGGCTATAAAATTAACTGGACCAAATCTGTAGCATTCCCACTGAACCGCTGGGTACATGAGGCTGACATGCAGGCCTTTCCCTTCCTTTGGCAATCCCGCATGGTGAAATATCTCGGGGTCCATTACTGTTCTCCTTTAGAAGACACTATCAGTTTTAATGCCAAAGAGGTAGTCTCCAAAGTCCGTGAGCTCACGAATCGTTGGTCTCCCTTATCTCTTACATGGTGGGGCCGCTTAGAAACTGTGAAAATGATGATAGTCCCCAAAGTGAACTACATTTTAGAAATGCTGCCCTGCTTACTCCCGCTACATACTTATAAAGATATTGAGGGCCTTCTCGTCCGTTATCTCTGGCAGGGCAAGCCACCAAGGATAGCTAAACAAAAACTACAGTCTGCAAAGGAAAGAGGGGGTACCAGATTTCCTGATTTTCTTAGATATCATCAAGCCTTCCTACTTAAGCAAGGTGCCCGATGGCTAGATGCCTCAACAGACAGCAGACCAGTTTGGCTTGACATAGAAGAGGAGCTAAGTAGCCCAATTCCGTTGATCCATCTCCCCGGTATGTCCTATCAAGTAGACACCCGCCATCCACCAATGATTGTCGATACTCTTGCGGCCTTTAACACTCTCATTCTATCACTGGGCCCGAACGCATGTCCTCAGGACGGACTCCCGCTATGGAATAACCCCAGAATTCAAGTCCTAAATAGAACGATAGCATGGAAACCCTGGTACTCAAGGGGGATCTGGACACCCCAACAGCTTTTCTCTGCAGCTCGTTGGAAAACCTTTTCTGATTTACAAAAGGAATTTGCGTTACCAGCGAAACACTACTTTCAATTGATGCAGCTTCAACACTGCCTCAAAAGTGCTAGAATCATGCCGCCCTCTGCCCCTACTGAGGACGGGCTATTAGAGATAGTTCACTCTATTAGTAGTACACATGGGGTAGCCTCTAACTTTTATAAAATATTATGTCAGGGTACAGACACGGCCACTTTTAGAGCCCAACAAGCCTGGGAGCGCGAACTGCAAACCACTTTAACCCCTGTGCAATGGAGCGTTTTCTGGAGCAAAGTAGTGCGGGTTTCCCGGTCTGCCTCTGTTACCCAAACTCTCTTCTTTTTTGCACACAGATGCTTTTATGCCCCAGAAAAAATAGCCAAATGGAACACAAATGCTAGGGACCAGTTTTGGTCTTGCCATACTGCTGTGGGAACCTTCGCTCATGTTATTTATGAATGTCCTCAACTACAGGTTTATTGGGGGCGGGTCTGGGGTTGTATTCAATTTATCTTACACCTTCACGAACCTCTCTCTTGGAAGATCGTGGGACTCCGCTCTGTGGCGGAGGTCCCCTCTCTTCCTAAGAAGGGTCGCTTTCTCCTTGATTTCATGCTGGGTATAGCCATATGCTTAATCACGAGGAATTGGAAGGATAGCTCTCGACTTACTGTCAATGAATGGTGGAACCTCATCTGCTTATATAGTAAATATGAGCAGATACCTCGGAGAGCTATTCCCCATGCCCAACCTCACTCTCGCTTGTCTAAATGGCAGATGCTTAATGATTATGTACAATCTGCTCATTGCTCCAACATGCCTGTATAATGTGCACTCATCATGTTTCAGATCACCGTTAGGTTTTGTAACACAATAATGTAAGTACACGCCCGCTTCGGGAATGATTAGTTTTCTAGAGAAGAAGCAGGGGGGAGGGGGGTGGCAGGGGTTTACTTTGGTGTATGTATAACACTTTATGTATCTGTCTTTTAGCTGTATGTCTTCCTTTTCCTTTGTTGTTATAAAATGAAAATAAAGAATTTAAAAAAAAAAAAGTATTTAATGTTTCACTTACCTGGGGACTTTCTTTACCCATCCCCCAAAAATCTAGTTTAAAGTCCTCTTCAGTAGGTTAGCCAGTTTGCTACTGAAGACAAATCAACCCATCTTTGACAGATGGATGCCATCTCTGCTCTGCAACCCTTGGAACAACATCCCATGGTCCAGGAAACCAAAACACTCTCAATGACACCATTCACACAGCCATGCATTTATCTCCAGGATGTAAGCTTCTCTGCCTTGGCCTTTACCCTCAACAGGGAGGATTGAAGAGAACACCACCTGTGCATCTATCTGTTTCATCCTCTGTTCTAGAGCCCTGAAGTCACTTTAAATATACTTAGAGGGATATCTGGCAGTATCATTTGTGTCAACTTAGATGAGCAACATTAAATAATAGTCAGTGGGCTCGATGAGTCTCAGCAAACTCTCATAGCTCTCAGGACATCAAGTCTGGTCAGCAAATGAACACCTCAGTACCACTCAGAAGAGAGTCACCAACTACTATTACCCTTTGCTTCCTTGTGGTCACTGATTCTATAACTTTAGGGTGCTCGAGCTCTGGTCCGTCCCTTTTCAGGGATGCTTTCACCTCCTCCACTTCCAGAGCTGCATAATGGTTTTTTATTTCAAGGACTGGAGGATTGGTGATTCTGCAGACCCTGGTGACTCGTGTCCAACCTTCCTCATTCTGAGTCTTCCATCTTCACCTCTGCTGGAGAGCTTGGATGTTTCAAGAAGCAGCTCATCCAGGTACTTCTCACTGTCTTGAATACTCCTCAGCCTCGCAACCTCTTCTCTGAGCTCCTTCACTTGTTTCCTGAGAGCTTCAGCATGCAGGCATCCTGCACATGGAACTGGTCCTTCAACTTGCATTGGGATTTCTGTATGGATAGAGGCAGAAGCTGTAATAGGGGTAACAACTTTGGCAATATTATTTTTCCCAGCCATTGTTCAGTTGGTAGAGCTTTGGTACCTATTGAAGCAAAAAAGACCTACTAAAGTACCAGCCTGTTTCTCAGCTATCCTTTCATAGAAAAAGCAGTAAACCTCTTTTAAGTGTGTTCTAAATGTGCTGTTCTAATTTTCTGTGAGTACCTAATTGAAGAGATGCCCTATAAAGCAAGAATGCTCACATGGGGTGGGTGGAAGCTGGGGTGGTTAGGAAGAGAACTAGCACCTGATCAGGTGTCAGTGGCTTCAAAGAGCTGGGAAAGAGACTAAAAATAAAGTTTTAAACCTACACCACTAAAGAAAATATTTCGCTTTTTGAAATAAAGCACCAAAAAGAATGTAACTGTTTTTAAAATGTACCAAAACCCTTTTAAGATCTCTCAGGCAGAGAGCTTGTAATCAAAAGCCATACATTCTTACCTTTGCTAAAAATGCAGAGCCCCTTTTAGAAATTCCTAAACTTTCAGTGCTCTGAAGACTTTTATGCAGTCCTCAGCTGCCTTCAGTTCTTTCACAGGCCAATCAGGCCCACTAACTCCTGATGAGGTGTCAGTGGCTTTAAAGAGATGGGAAAGAGAGACTAAAAGCAGACTTTTTAACCTACACCACAAAAGAAAATATTTCCCTTGTTGAAATAAAGCACCAAAAAGAATGTAAATGTGTTTTAAAAATGTACCAAAACCCTTTTAAGAGCTCTCAGGCAGAGAGCTAGTAATTAAAAGCCACATACTCTTACCTTTGTTGAAATGCAGAGCCCTTGCTAGTAATGCATAGAATAGATTGAAATTTCTTTGAAGCAGGGAACATCTCTTAGGTGTGATTGTAGAGTGTTCTCTAACAGAAGTAGTAGCATATGGAATGTACAAACTCATTTTTTCTCAGTGCATCTTATTTTTGAAGAATTCATTTTAGAGGTTATAGAAAAGAAATCCACAAATATAAGGCACAGCTGTTTCCTTATAGCTATATATTGAGATATTATCCTGTGGTGGATACTTTTGTAAGAGGTCACCTTGTTAAGCACAATTTTATAAAGATAAGTGAAGGCACATTTTAGAAAGACCATTTATGTAGCTACTGGGACATCCAAGTGAAAGTGTCTGCAAATCTCTGTTAATCTTAGAAAAGAAGGTCAACATGTGTAAGTCCAATCTAAAATTGACATACCTCTGCCCCTCACCATGGATATATATTTTAAATCAAAAAGGAAGCACAGGAATGTATGGGGATGATGTCACATGTAGCAGAAGACACTAGTTCACAAACATTCACTTAGGAAAAATAGCATGGGAATCCCAGCAGTTTACACATGCAAATGTTGTCATTTCATAACGGGCATGTATACAGGTTGGCACTTACATGTGTATCCCAGACATTTTGAAAACCTAGATGTGCATCTACTCAATCAATCACAATGGGCTTGCTTCAATTTGGAGGAGCAAATAAACATCAGGGAATTAAAGAGATAGCTCCCTTAAACCCTCCTGTAAGGGCTAGCCAAAATGAGCATTTTTTCATGTGTAAATTTCTGTCTTTCACATGCATCCTATATATGAAATGATGGATACATGTGTAGCTTTCTGTTCTTCCTAGACCACACCCATGGTGTGCCCCTTGCTTGCCACCATATAACTTAGAAACATGTCACAGGCTTTCTAAAATCATATTTTATATGTAGATGCATCCTGTACATTTTTATGTGACCATATCCACATGAAAAACACAAATAAAGCTTCAAAAATATCCTCCATAGGCTCTTATAAAATACTAATGTAAGTATAATGTTTGCAACTTGGGGCAGCTGCTAATGTCTGCACCGATAGTTCTTCAGTATGCATGCAGATTACCACATTTTATCATGGGGCATTTTCTCCAAATGGGTTAATTTTGCAGATACCATGACAGTTGTGAACTTCACTTCTAAGTCAGGGAATGTGGATTATGATCTCAGTCTCTCAAATTCACTGCTAATGCTCAGTGTAGGTCTTGCATGTGCCAAAGAGAGCCTCCTTCTGGAGTTCATAAGATGGAACAGGTATGAGAAGTTTGTCAAGATGTGCTTGGAAATTCTTCTTTATCAAGCCTGTCACTCCAAGTACAATGGGAAAGATTTCTGTATCTTTCTGCCACATTTTTTTCATCTGACTGCATTTCTTTGTACTTCAGGATCTTCTGCCTCTCCATGCGATTCACAGAATAATCACTCAGTACTGACACTTCACTGGTAAACAAAATCCAAAACATTTTCTGTCACAGAAATGAAAATGGCTGATTCTAGTACTATTTTTGGTTACGAACTCGGATATGCACTTAGAAATTCTCCATCACGTATCGTTTTTGAGTGACATGTAGTTTAAATTTAGACTATGTTGCTCATATTTACATTAGATGTATATAGATGTATATTGTAACGTAATGTCTCCTAAAAGGTAGTTGTATATGATTTTCTGCTGTATTATGCCTCAAGAACATCCCTCTTAAGGGTCCAACAATAGTCTGCAAGCATACTGGAGCTCCACTTGCCCTGGTACCTATTTTCCATTACTGAAATGTCCTGATGAAACCTTTCCCCATGTTCATTGCTGACTGCTCCTAGATTTACAAGAAAAAATCCAGGTGTGAATGCAAGAAATGCATTTTCAAAGACATGTTACATCCCAGTTTCTGGTGAGATTTCAGTAGAGTATCCACTGATTCTGCGTAGTTGTCTGCCTTGTTACTTCCCAAGAAGTCACGGCAAACAGTCTTAAAGGACTCCTATGCAGCTCTTTCAGTTTCATTCAACTGACCATCAAAGTTTTCATCTTTCATCAGTTTTCTAATATCAGGTCCTACAAAGATCCCTTCTTTGATCTTCGCCTCACTGATTCGTGGAAATGTCTTTCTTAGATATGCAAATCCAAGTCCACTTCTATTCATGGTTTTTACAAAGTTTTTCATAAGACCCAACTTTATATGGAGTGGAGGTAGATATACTTTATTCGGCTCCACAAGTGGGTCATGTGCAACATTTTTTCTGGCCTGGGACTAGCGATGTTCTCTTTGGCCACTGTTTCCAGATGTAATGATTTTTCCTGTCCCTGCTGTCCCACTCACACAGAAAGCAACAATATTTTGTCCAACCAAGCTGTTGTCCAAGCAAGAGGGCAATTACTTTTAATTCGCCACGAATATTCCACTTGTGTTCTTCATACTTGATATTTGTTAGCAGGAGATGCATACTGCTGTAAGTTTCTTTCATATTGGCGGCATGAGCTACTGGAACTGATAGTAAAATATTTCCGTTGTGGATAAGCACAGCTTTTAGGCTATATTTAGAAGAATCAATAAATAGTCGCCAATCCTCTGTTCTATAATCTGGACAAAGTGTTTCCATCAGGGATTTAACTTCACAACAAAAAGCAATTCCATCTTCAAAGGCAAAGTAATCCACAAA
Source organism: Ichthyophis bannanicus (assembly GCA_033557465.1). NCBI lineage: Eukaryota > Metazoa > Chordata > Amphibia > Gymnophiona > Ichthyophiidae > Ichthyophis > Ichthyophis bannanicus. Next base: position 445,883,046 of record CM066035.1, on the reverse strand, counting down.
CTCGGTATGCCTGTTTCTAAAAGTGCACACTTTGGTTTCTTTCTGAAGAAGATTCCAGCCTTTCAATCATGACCCTAACAGTTCTGCTTGTCATTTTGAAAGATTCAAATCTCTGACGAGATCATTCAAATTGCCTTGGTCCAGTAAATGTGGTTCAGAAGAGGAACCGGATGCCTCAGAACTTGGATCCTGCATTATAGGATCGCCATCATCGTCAACGTCATCAGCTTTCATTGGTTCTTCTTCATCCTCATTCACAGTAAGATTTTCTGGAGGTTTTGGCACCAGCAATTCTTGACAGTGAGGCTCAGGCTTCATGGCAGATGGTAAATTTGGGTAATTTACAGTGTGTTTTGATTTTGAAGTAATGCCTGTAATGTTTGTAAGGCAAAAGTAGCAATCTGTCAAGTGATTTCTTGGTTCCCTCCAGATCATTGGAACAGCAAAATTCATGTGTCGAACACCCTTTACCCAACCTGTTAGGAGTCTGACTCAGGTAATACAGAAGACATGAGGCACCCAATTTTTGTCCTGGTCACCGACTTGACATTTCTTAACAAGCGGAGTAAAACATCTTCTCTGCTTCTTAAAAGTAACCTCACCGCAAATGTAGCAAAATTAATCCAGACGATTAACATACTTTCGAGCATTGTTAAACAACTACAAGCAATAACCATAATATTTATTGACCTACTGCTGTTTATGAAATAGATTAACGCAAACTCACATCCATTCAGATTCTGTTTATTTCAAACAATATAAACCACAATTGCTGACAGCGACAGAAAGCATACCAATACATGACTCAGCGTTTTCTGCTTGTATCAGCCGGACCAAAAGGGCAAGGGGCCAGGTTAATTAATTATATTATAACTACATGACTCAACATTTTTGGTTGTGGCTGACAACATACTGTACATTAATAATTATGATGGAATTTTTTGTATTCAACGTTTGTTTACTGAAACAAAACTGTAATGGCTAATTTACAGTAATGTACACACTTTACTAGATGATATCTCCTGAAGTATGGGTGATAGAAAAATTCTGCTACCATATTTGTAAACAATGGGAAAAATTACATAAGAAACAGGTCAGAGCGGGTCTGTGACAAAAATTGTGTTGACCAGTGATTCTGGTGTTCTCCTTTAGTACTATGTGAGGTTTCCGTGCTTCCAGTTTCTTATTCATCAGAATGGGAATGTCCAAGGTGATCAGCACCTCTTCATTCTGTTATTCTCTTAGGGTCATGATCCCAATGCTTTTCAGGGACAATGATTTTGTAGTGTTTCCAGAGTTTCCAGTGGAGAAGGCATGCTACTTTTTCCACCATCAGAACTTCACAGCCTACTATACGATGAGTCACTGTTTCCAGCTCTTTCTTACAGAATCGGCATATGTCTGTTTTGCTCATTTTTTCAATGCTCGCTGTAAACCATCTTGTCCATAAGCAACTGTCCTGGGCTGTAACTATCAACCTCTCATCCTTTGGTTTCAGTTCACACCTCTTTAACCATTCATGTGTCCGTTCTTGATCGACAAAGGGTTCCTGGAGTGCACTCTGTATTTCCCACTGTATTTGTGCATCTACCACTTGTCTTTCCTTGTTTGTTGATCTAATTCCTTGAAGAGTTTTTTCTCTTGTTTTGTAAATTCTTTACTGCCTTCCCTGTGCATGCTTGTGGATTTTCACTCATTCTTTCTAGTCTTCGGAACGCTTGTCCAAGTTTGATGATGGAGACAGATTCTGGACGTTTACTCTCATATTTCAGCACTTTTTCCATATTTTGGATTTGATAATGCAGTCAGATAGGCCTGGAGGCCTGTGATAGCAGCTCTGTAAGTGTAATCAATCTCTGAGTCCTAGCCCTCCTTCTGTTCTAGGGATATACAATCTTGGCAAACATTGATTCTTGTAAATCACTTCATGGGCATGGAGGAGTTTTCGTGTTCGCATATCCCATTTTTCAAGATCTTTAAGAAGCCAGTTTACAACCTCAAAGCTGTATGAAAGTACAGGAATTGCCAGTTGATTGATGGCTTGTATCATATTCCCTGATGTTAAAGCAATTTTCAATAATGATTTTAATCTCCTATAGAATTCTTTACTTATCTTTTCTCTCAGTAATTTTTGCTTGAGTGTCGTTCCTTCTTCTACTCCGAGATACTTATATACGTCTTCCTGTTCAAGGTGTGTACATGCATGCTCTTTCCATGCTCCACTCAAACACATGTGCATGCTTACTGGAAAAATACACACCATCAAACAGTAAAGCATATTTTTATACCAGCTGGTATTGTATAAGAGATCACTTTGTGTGCATGAGACTAAATCTGCACAGAAATAACTGTACAAAATTACTTCCTAAATGGATACTGTAGACTTTTTTAGTGTTAAAATGAATCTGTCTCTATGCTGTCATATTCCTGTCTGTTTGTGCACAGTATCAATGCATTGATTGTTTACCTGCACTATCTTTCCAAGACCCTTCCATTGGTGTTACCGCTCCCTATCCCCCAGGAAATGATGTGGCTGCAATCCCTTGGACGCGCAAAGTCAGGTACCGTGCTACCACTGTCCTGTCAAGCAATGGAGTTCTTTCTCTTTTCCTGGCTCTCAGCTGACACTCTTTATTTTGTTCTGTAAACTGCCCTGGTGTTACAAAGGAGTGGTATATCAAGAAACTCAACAAACATAAAATCATTGTTTTCACAGAAAAAAATATTTTGGGTCATGTTAATTTACAAAATGTGAGTCCAATTAACTCATATCACTACTGTGCAATGATAAAATAAAGCAAAAATATGAGTTTAGATAACATTTCTGTATTCAGAAATAATGACAGTGAACTTGCACCAGTCTGTGATGTCTGCCATTTTGTCACAATAACCTGCAATAGACTCAATGGCAATAAGTGAAACCACAGCAGATTTCCACAACTTCCTAAACTGTAGAACTGTTATGGGTTGCCAACACTTCATAATAACAGCATACTCTTTGTTTTCCAATTTTCCTGAACAAATAAAGTACTTTAATATTTTTCATTTTGATATAGACCAGATAAAAAATGTGACCAATTTTCCTGTGTACAGGGTACCCTAAAGAGCTAATAATATTCCCTCTATACTTCGTTTAATTTCCTACTATTATTGAATACATAAAAAGAAGCCCCATGCCCTTGGGTGCTATAAACAGAAACAGTAATCTGTTGCCTAACACTGTGCAGTGCTTTGTAGATCCTCAGGGGACTTTGACTAATGGTCTGTTTCCTTATAATTAGCTCAGCATCAAAAGTACGTTTTCCTTCTTGTAATATATATCATGCAGATCAGATTAATTGACCTTGCTATCTGACCCATTCTAATACTCATGCTGCTTAAACTGTTATTTATGGCTAAAATTGATTGTTTATTTAGACGATAATTTTCCAAAGATTTTGCTGTTTAACTAGGCTGAAAATTGTCCTACACCACCCTCCTGTGCATAACACCACCCACACTGGTTCACAGTGCAAGTATGTTTACCCATGTTAAAAATGAGCAGGATTGGGAAGCAAAGAGAGTGAACAGGCTGGCAATATACAGGAATTCTATTTTCAAATCGCTCTACATCAGGAGTGATTTTGTATCTGTGGCAAAGCAAGTACAAAGTCCACATGTACTAAAACACATGTGATTCAGGCTGGCTCAAATTTTAAAAGACAGACTCTGAGAGGACTTACCCTTGAATAAGTACCAGCAAGGATACAAACAAGACAGTGGGATATGTTTACTAATCAGTGGTAATGGCTTCTGTACGATATCGGAGCCGTGGCCCCACAAATGTGGCCGCGGCTCCGATATTGCACGGACGTCGCTACCGCTGCTTAGTAAACATACCCCAGGGATTTTAAAGAATTCATCCACTAAACTATTTTTCCTAAACTTCAGCTTTGCCTTATTTCAGTTTAAGAAGATTTTTAAAAGAAATCCTATATAAAGTATTTCTTCATAAAAGTGAGAACAAAATATGTCGATGATAAATATTTATAATATGTGTTGTGAATTATCTAGAGAAGATGATAGAACAGTATTCATAGAACAGAGGTGTAGCAGGCACAGCTCCTGTTTTTTTGCAGATGTTTTCAAAATTGGTGGCCCTTATACAACATCTTTTCATAAATTGTATACATTGACATATTATTTTTAATATGATAAAGATCTTTTTAACATTTCTTATGTGGCCAGTTATTTTATTTGGCCTTCTTTTTTTGGGGGGAGGAGGAAGGGATCATAGCGATCAGTGTAGGAAGGAAAGAGGAATAGAAAATTAAAGAGGATGGATCTAAGAGGTGGGGAGAGAAGGTGGTTGTGAACGGCCCATGACTCTGAGTTCATTGACTATTTGTGATCAAGGACAGTCCCTTGCATGTGTCTGTGCAATACTGTTTTTGCCTTATAGCACTGTGTGACTGATCATTGTTAGCACTAATAATATTAATAATTCTGCTCAGATAACTCTTCTACTATCTCTTCTGCTTTCCTCTCCTTCTCTTCTTATGGCTCCGTATCTCTTTTTCTTCCTATTGTTGACACTCCCTATCCTTCTTCCCTACATTCTGTCACCCCCATCACTCTCTTTCTACCTTTCCCATTTCTCCTCCCTTTTTGTCTTCCTCCCTTTCCTCAGCTCTTGAACTTCACCTTTTTCTTCCTTTCATTCATCCCTCTCCCTTCTCTCTTAAAAAACCTCATCTTCATATCCGCCGTTCCATCTCCTCTCTGCCTCACACTCTTCTCCTCCTTCTCCGTCTTTCATCTGGTGACATAAATACTAACCCTGCCTCCACTAGACTATTCTATTACTTCCACTCCTCACTCAACCACAATAATCTCTTCTATATTCCTCTGCTTTCCCCCTCCTCCCTCCCTTTCTGTTGTGCTTTATGGAATGTTCCTTCCATATCTAATAAACTTCCCTTTACCCATGATCTCTTCATTTCTAACTCTTTCCATCTTGTAGCGCTTACTGAAACCTGGTTCCTCCCTGATGACACTGTTTCAGTCATAAGAACATAAGATATGCCATATTGGGTCAGACCAAGGTCCATCAAGCCCAGTATCCTGTTTCCAACAGTGGCCAATCTAGGTCATACGTACCTAGCAGTATCCCCAAAAGACACAGGTTCCTCAGTGCTTGTATTGGGTCAAGCAGTGATATCCTGGGTCACTTTTAATAATGGTTTATGGACCTTTCCTCCAGGAACTTGTCCAAAGATTTTTTTAAACCCAGCTACATTAACAGCTTTTACTACATCCTCCGGTAACAAATTCCAGAGTTTGATTACACGTTAAATGAAAAAAATATTTTCTCTTATTAGTCTTAAATAGGTTAACCTGTAGCTTTATTGCATGTCCCCTAGTCTTTTTATATTCGGATGACAAACAATCGATCTACGTTTACTCGTTCCATTCCATTCATTAATTTATAGACCTCTATCATATCTCCACTCAGCTGTCTCTTTTCCAAGTTGAAGAGCCCTAACCTTTTTAGCCTCTTTTCATAGGAGTATCCTTTCATCCCCTTTACCATTTTGGTGGCTCTTCTCTGTACCTTTTCTAATAATGCTATATCCTTTTTAAGATACAGAGACCAGAACTGCACACAATATTCAAGGTGCGGTCACACCATGGAATGATACAGAGGCATTATAATATCTTTTGTTTTATTTTCCATTCCTTTCCTTATGATACCTAACATTCTATTTGCTCTCTTGTCTGCCGCTGCACACTGGGCGGGGAGTTTTAACATGTTATCCACGATGATGCCTAAATCTTTTTTCTGGGTGGTGGTTCCCAATTTGGAACCTTGCATCGTGTAACCATAGTTTCTGTTGTTCTTTCCTAGGTGCATGACTTTGCACTTATACACATTAAATTTAATCTGCCAATTGGATGCCCAGTTTTCCAGTTTATCAAGATCCTCTTGCAAGTTTCCACAATCCTCTTAGTTTTTAACAACTTCAAATAGTTTTGTGTCCTCTGCAAATTTGATAACCTCACTCCTTATTCCCTTTTCCAGGTCATTTATGAATATGTCAAAATGCAGCGGACCCAGCACAGATCCCTGGGGTACTCCACTATTCACCTATTTCCATTGGGAGAATTGGCCATTTATCCCTACCCTCTGCTTTCTATCTTTTAACCATTTCCTGATCCACAATAGTACACTGCCTCCTATCCCATGGCTTTTTAGTTTTGCCAAAAGTCTCTGATGAGGGACCTTGTCAAAGGCTTTCTAAAAGTCCAGATACACTATATCAACCGACTCACCTTTGTCTACCTTTTTATTCACACCTTCAAAAAAACATAACAGATTAGTAAGACAAGATCTTCCTTGTCTAAAGCCATGTTGGCTGTCTCCCATTAAGCCATGATTATCTACATGTTCAGTAATTTTGTTCTTTATGATGGTTTCTACCATTTTTCCCAGTACTGATGTCAGGCTCACCGGTCTGTAGTTTCCCAGATCACCCCTGGAACCCTTTTTAGAAATTGGCGTTACTGCCTTCTGTCATGGTGGCTACTAATTTTCCCACACTCCTTGTGCCACTGGGCATGGTGGTGGTGTTGGTTTTCTGCTTTCACCGTCTTGCCAATTCCAACTCCTCCTTCAACCTCAGTCTCACTCTTTTTCTTCCTTCGAAGTCCATTCCATCCGCCTTTTTAATCCATTACCTCTCTGAATAGCTTCTATCTATAGATCCCTCCCTCCCGATAAATCCACCTCTACCTTTTTTCATTAACTTTGACTCCTGGATTCTTCTTCCCACTTCCCTTATTCTTGGTGATAACCCTTCTGACCCTTATGCTTCTAAACTTCTTTTCCTTACCTCCTAATTCAACCTCCAACTTTGCTCTTCTGCTCCCACTCACCAGCGTGGCCACTGCCTTGACCTGGTTTTCTTTTCTAACTGTGTACCCTTCAATTTCCGTACCTCAATTCTTCCCTAATCTGATCATCACCTCCTAAGCTTCACTCTTCATCACTCCCCACTTCAATCTCACCCAGTCTTCTCCTACCTTTTTTAGAATTCTTTATTCTATCGATCCTTCGGCTCTCCCTTCTACTGTCTCTTTCTTCCACCTTGTCTTCTAACTCTATTGATGATACTATAGTTTCCTATAATATTGCCCTCTCCTCTCCTCTGCTCTGAATACTCTTGCTCCAACCATCCCATGTCCTGTGAGACACACTATACCTCAGCCCTGGCTGTCTTCAAGTACCCACTATCTACGCTCCTGTACCTGCTTAGCTGAGCCCATTCATCTTAAATCCCACTCTCTTTCTGACTTCACCTCAAATTCATGCTTACCTCCTTTCAGTCAGCCTTAACACTCACCAACCAAAACTCTATGTCCATTTTGCCATTGCCCCCGCTGTCTCTTCTCAACTCTTAACTCTCTCCTCAAGGTCCCCCCCCCCGACCCCTCCTTTCTTTCTTCCAAAAACCTGGCCAACTATTTCCATGACAAAATCCACAAGATCACTCCATTTCTCCATTAGATCAGCTTCATTCCCTCTTCCTTCTCCTGAATACCAACTTTTCCCCTCAATCTCTGTTACCCTTTCATCTTTTTCTAAGATTTCCAATGAGGAAACCTCTCATCTTTCCTCCTCTCAACTCACTACTTGCTCTTCTGATCCTATCCCCACCCATCTCAACTCCATATCCTCTTCTGTCATCCCTTACATCTCACAGATTCGCAACCTCTTGCTCTCCACTTCTGCTGTCCCTGTAGTCTTCAAACATGCTGTGATCACACCTCTCCTCAAGAAACCTTCACTTGACCCTAGTTGTACTTCTAATTATCAACCCTTCCTTTTATTTACAAACTTCTTGAACATTCAGTCCACCGCTCTTGTCTTGAATTTCTTTCCTGTCAAGCCCTGCTAGATCCATTTCAATCTGGCTTTCATCCCTTACATTCTGCTGAGACAGCTCTAGTGAAAATCTCCAGTGAATTGTTCCTGGCTAAATTCAAGAGCCTTTACTCAATTCTCAACAATTTTGACCTTTCTGATGCTTTTGACACTGTTGACCATCACCTTCTCCTTGACACATTGTCTTCACTTGGTTTTAGGGGCTCTGTGCTGCCCTGGTTCTCCTGTTATCTTTCCCATTGCTCTTTCAGTATTTGTTTTGTTGGTTTCACCTCTATTGCTATCCCTCTCTTATTTGGTGTACCCTAAGGGTCTGTTCTAGGCCCTTTCCTTTTTGCTCTCTACACCCAGTCCCTGGGTGTTCTCATCTTCCCCGATGGATTTCAGTATCATTTTTATGCCGACAACTCTCAGATTTATCATTATACACCTGATATTTCTTTGACACTCCAGGCATACATCTCTGCCAGTCTATCTGATACAACCTCCTGGATATCTCACCACCATTTGAAATTAAACATGGCCAAAATGGAATTTCTTATTTTTCCCCCTAAACCTTCTTTCCTCCTTCCTCCTTTCTCGATCTTCCTGTTTCCTTAGCTTATAACCTTGGGGTCGTCTTTCACTCCTCCCTCTCCTTTTCCTTCCTCACATATCCAACAGTTAGCAAAAACCCATTGATTCTTTCTCTATAACATTAACAAAATTCTCCATTTCCTTTCTGAACACACTACTAAAACATTTGTCCACTCTCTAATTACTTCCCATCTCAACTATTGCAACCTCCTACTTTCTGGTCTCCCTCTGAGTCATCTCTCTCCCCTTCAATCTGTTCGGAACTCTGCTGTGTAACTAATCTTTTGCCAGCCTTGATATACTCATATAACCCCTCTTCTCAAATCACGTCATTGTCTTCCCTTCCATTTCTATATCCAATTCAAACTTCTCCTTTGACTTATAAAGAGTAGTTACTCACCTGTAACAGGTGATCTCCAGGAACAGCAGGAATCAGTCTTCACATATGGGTGACGTCCTCACCGATGGAGTCTCGTGTGGGAACATTCCCCAACATCCAAAAAGGAATGCTTTTGGGAGCATTCCTCCATGCATGCATGCTGCCTTCCCGCCTTCCCTTTAGGTCTCCTCAGTCAGGTAAATAAACGAGAAAAAGCAAAATGTAGGAAAAAAAGTATGGATAGTAACTTGAGGGAGATGGGTGGGTTGTGAAGACTGATTCATGCTGTTCCTGGAGATCACCTGGAGATCAGGTGAGTAGCTATGCTATCTCCAGGAACAATCAGGAAGTCAGTCTTCACATATGGGAATCCCTAGCACATGACCATCCTATGAAGGGAAAGGATTTACAGAGGTTGCAACAGGGATCCAACAGACTCAGCTTGTTCAAAGCACTCCTCAGAAGGTGGTTAGATGGGCAGTGGGCAAGTTGTTAAAATTTGAAACAAGTTATAAGGAGGACAGTACAAACACAATCAATCCTCAAGTGTTGATCAACCATTACATGAGCAAACTGTGGTCTCAATCAGATACTACACTGCTCACCTCCCCCCCCCAACCAACAGTACCATCACTCCATGACACTCATTTTCTCAAATCAATTTAGAACACCTTGATAAAATCATTATGGCCATTGACACCACAATCACATTACCAACCGAGCCATGCCCTGTCAGTTGGTTAAAAATGGCCTGAGCAGAAATGGCACCATACATACTCAAAATGGTCAATCTCTCACTAGCCTGTGGACATATGCCTATAGCCTTAAAGGGAGCTTCAATTAGACCAATCCTTAAATAGAGCTAATTAGACAAAGCCAACTGCAACTCCTACAGACTTATTTCAAGCCTACCATTTATGGCAAAAATAATGGAGAAGAAAGTCCAACATCGATTACAAGATCACTTAGATATTCATGAACCCATAGACACACAATAATATGGTTTTAGACCATATCACGGCCTACTGGCCTTGTTTGATAAACTCATCAAAGGAATAGCAGGTACCAAGCAAGCCTTTATACTGATCTTCCTCAATATAGCTTTAGTGTTTGACTCCCTTAATCACTCCATCTTAATATCAAAACTGAAACAGCTCAGGATTGTTGCTATACCCTTCAATGGTTTGAATCAACCAGCAGATAAAAACTGGATAAACCAGCTCTAACACATATAGCCAACAGCAAGGTATCCCTCAAGGCTCGTCACTGTCTGCCTTGCTGTTTAACATTTACTTTCAGCCAATATGCAGCATTTTTCAAAAGCACAAAGTGTATTATCACATTTACATGGACAACATAATGATGTACCTCCCAAGCAATACAGACAACCCTGACTTTCAGCAAATAATAGAAACAGAAACATGACGACAAAAAAAGACCACATGACCTATCTAGTCTATCCTTCCACATCAACCATTACAACAGTCCCCACGTATAGTGTGTCTTTCCCTGTCCCAGGGCTGCCTGTCTGTTTCTATCCTCATTTCTATCCCTTTCCTGTCTAATCAATGGAGTTCCATTTCCTTCTTCTGCAGCCTTTAATTTTTGTATTGTGAACTGCTCTGGTGCTTGTTCATGGGTGGTATATAAAGTGATGAATAAAGAGAAAGAAAAAGATTAAAAGTTGGCTGCTACACAGTGCCCTGTCCTGTGCTTCTAAGGTAAAGTCTTACCAATTTCTGGGTGATTCACACAGCTCTTGGTTTAATAGAAGGGGGGCTTTTAAATTGCCCCTTTGATGAATAAAGATAAAGAAAAAGATTAAAAGTTGGCTGCTACACAGTGCCCTGTCCTGTGCTTCTAAGGAAAAGTCTTACCAATTTCTGGGTGATTCACACAGCTCTTGGTTTAATAGAAGGGGGGCTTTTAAATTGCCCCTTTGATGAATAAAGATAAAGAAAAAGATTAAAAGTTGGCTGCTACACAGTGCCCTGTCCTGTGCTTCTAAGGTAAAGTCTTACCAATTTCTGGGTGATTCACACAGCTCTTGGTTTAATAGAAGGTGGCCTTTTAAATTGCCCCTTTGATCTGTCACTTGCCTTTAAAACCTATTTAAGGCAACTTCACAGATCTTTTGCCTTAAGATCACTAGAAACAAATTTATTTCAAAGTCTATTTACTCTTATTTTATGTTCTGTGCTAAGCTATACTCTGCTTTGATTTAAATACAAATGACCTGAATGACTAAGCAAAAACACTGAATTCCAAAATACACAGATTTATCAGTTTTAACCCCAAGAAGTCTCTTTTACCTCAAGATTTAAAGTTTATTATAGACGATTATACTCACAAGTGTAGATCTACTTCTAGTTGTAGCAATCCCTTTTGGTAGTCCTTCAAGACTTCTAAACTAACATGCATTAAGTGCAAAGCCTCTGTGGTAACTGTCAGAGGCATGCACATTCCAGGCAGTTAACATAGAAACATAGAAAAATGACGACAGAAAAAGACCACATGGACTATCTAGTCTGTCTTTCCATATCAGCAACTACAACAGTCCCCTTTTTTCCTTTAGAGATCCTCTGTGTTTGTCCCATGCTTTTTTGAATTCAGATACTGTCCTCATTTCTACCACCTCCACTGAGAGACTATTCCACAGATCCACCAATCTTTCCGTAAAGAAATATTTCTGCATATCGCTCCTGAATCTATCCCCCTTCACCCTCATCCCATGTCCCCTCATAGCATTGCTTGCTTTCAATTGAAAGAGGCTCTCCCCCTGTGTATTTATCCCACGGAGGTATTTAAACCTCTCAATCATATCGCCACTAACCCACCTTTCCTCTAAGGTGTACATATTGAGATTCTTAAGTCTGTCCTCATATGCTTTATAATGAAGGTCACTAACCATTTTAGTAGCCACCCTCTGTACCGACTCCATCCTGTATATATCCTTTTGAAGGTACGGTCTCCAAAATTGCACACTATACTCCAAATGAGGTCGCACCAAAGACTTATACAGAGGCACTATCACCTTCTTTCTTCTGCTGGCCATTCCTCTCCCTTTACAACCAAGCATCCTTCTAGCTTTTGCTGGCGCCTTTTCTACCTGTTTAGCTACTTTAAGATCATCAGACATAATCACGCCTAGGTCCCGCTCTTCTTTAGTGGACAAAAGTACTTCACCCCCTATACTTTAATGCTCCCTTGGATTGCTGCAGCCCAAATGCATGATCTTATATTTTTAAACATTAAATTCCAACTGCCAATTACTAGACCATTCTTCAAGCTTAGCTAGATCCCTCGTCATGTTATCTGCACCTTCCTAGGTGTCTATTGCAGATTTTAGTATCATCCGCAAAGAGGCAAACCTTACCCAATAGCCCTTCTGCTATATCACTAACAAAGATGTTAGTATACCCTATAAGACAGCCAAGTACGGCAGGTACACCTAATGTTACCTACTATGATGGCTTTAGGTGCACCCACACTAATGGCAACATAGACAGTACACAATCTGCCCCTCCCCCCACACTCGACATGCAATATGCTCACTGTGCTCACTCTTTGCTCTTACTCCACCCATTAAGCACTCCAATGCATGCATGGCAGTTAATGGGGAATCAGCATAAGGTAAATGCCATGCTGCAGTGTTAACAGTTACTGCAGCCCCTAGCACACTTTAGAAAAGGACCCCTAAGTTTTACTAGAGGTAGGTCTTGTCAGACAAATCTCATTAATTCCTTGACTGAGTGAACAAAGAGGTGGACCGGGGAAGAACCCTAGCAGCATGGAATCTGGATAGCTTTTGGAAAACTGAAAGGTACTTGTGACCTGGATTGGTCACTGTTAGAAACAGGATATTGGACTTGAAGGAACCTTGGTCTGATCCAATATTAGCCGGCCACTGCTGCTGTAGGATTCTCCCACCCCTCTGCTACAACAGGCCAATCGGAGCACATTTTCACTCTTACCACCAATGAGGACACAGCAAGCTCCAGGATAGAAACACGCTGAGCTCAGGCACGCTCGCGCCTGGTGGGTCCACGTCTGAGGGCCTCACCAGAGGGCCCTTTGGCGTGGCCCTTATGCATGTATCGCAAGTGGGAACCAATATATCCCACAAGAAAAACAAACCTGGACCATTATTGTACAACTAACCTGCACCAAAAGAATACAACCAAGACAACAACAAGAAGTCCAGGCAGCAGAACCAGAGCAACTAGTGAGACAAAACTACAGCAGAACTCATGCCTCCCTTTCTAACCCCAACATATTGGATAGCTGCATGCCCACCCCCACAACCCTACGCAGCAATCATTGCAAACCCACAACCCTACATGGCAATCATTGCAAACCCAACACACAATCCAAAATACCCCACAACTGGCGCACTGCAGAAGCCAATGGCAACTCACAGAACACTCTCTCTCATCCCATTCATACCAACTCACACACTAACCCCAACATGCACACAAACACTCCAAATCTCTCTCATAAATGCATGTTCAGTAAGGAATAAACACCCTATGCTCCAAGACCTCATCATAACATGAAAAATTGATATCCTTTGTATAACTGAAACTTGGCTAGCAAAAATGGACACAGTGCTAATGAACCAGCTAACGCCTAATAGATATAGCCTGTACAACTGCTCCCGAGTCCACTCCAGGAGAGGAGGAGTGGCCATAATAGCAAATCCAATCTCCACCTCTGAAGCAATACAAAAGAAACCACAGAGGAAGCAGACATACTTACAATTGCCAACAAACACCTTTCAATCTGCTTAATATACAGAGCTCCTACAGCAAACTCAGACCTATCAGGTATCCTCAAACAAGTAACAGATGGCAACAACAACACGAAAGAACAGATTATCCTTGGTGATTTCAACCTCCCATCAGTACAATAGAAACATGCTAATGCATTCCTCGAAACAATGGAATCAGTGGAACTCACAGAAATTGTCTGTGGACCAACACATGAGAAGTAAAACACCCTCAATCTCGTATTCCTCAACTCACAAGAAGCTATCAGAAACAAGAACCCAATGATTACAGTTTCCCATGGTCCGACCACTATCTCATTAGCGTCACCAGCACCTATAAACCCATGCCTGCCAAAGAAGATACCCCTCTGACAAGAAGATTCAAACCATTCAACAAAGAATACTTCCTGTGCCAAGTCCTACCAAACATACAACCAGACCAACTAGATCCTGAAGTCTTAGCCAACAACTGGAACACCGTAATTGCCTCAGCAGCACATTCCACGACATCACACATAGGAAGCAGAGTGAGACCAGCAAAAACATGCTGGTTCACACCCACCCTATGAAAGTTGAAAACACAGCTCAGAAGAACTGAGAGAAAATGGAGAAAACAAAAAATGAAACAGACAGAGCAAGCTACCTGACCGCGTTAGATAGCTACCGCACTGAAACGGATAACACAAGAAGAGCCTAACACTCAAAGCTTATAAATGCATCACTCAAGAGACCACGTGAGAACATAAGAACATAAGAACAAAAGATATGCCATACTGGGTCAGACCAAGGTCCATCAAGCCCAGTATCCTGTTTCCAACAGTGGCCAATCTAGGTCATACGCACCTAGCAGTTTCCCCAAAACACACAGGTTCTGCAATGCTTGTACTGGATTAAGCACTGATATCCTGGGTCCCTTCTTAATAATGGTTTATGGACCTTTCCTCCAGGAACTTGTCCAAAACTTTTTTAAACCCAGCTACACTAACAGCCTTTACTACATCCTCCGGTAACAAATTCCAGAGTTTGATTACACGTTGAGTGAAAAAATATTTTCTTTTATTAGTCTTAAATAGTTTACCCTGTAACTTCATTGCATGTCCCCTAGTCTTTCTATATTCTGATAACGTAAACAATCGATCTACGTTTACCCGTTCCACTCCGTTCATTAATTTATAGACTTCTATCATATCTCCCCTCAGCCGTCTCTTTTCCAGGTTAAAGAGTCCTAACCTTTTTAGCCTTTCTTCACAGGAGTATCCTTCCATTCACTTTACCATTTTGGTGGCTCTTCTCTGAACCTTTTCTAATAACTCTATATCCTTTTTAAGATACGGTGAACAGAATTGCACACAATATTCAAGGTGCGGTCTCACCATGGAATGATATAGAGGCATTATAATATCTTTGGTTTTATTTTCCATTCCTTTCCTTATGATACCTAGCATTCTATTTGCTCTCTTGGCTGCTGCTGCACACTGGGCCGAGGGTTTTAACATGGTATCCACAATGACGCCTAAATCTTTTTCCTGGGTGGTGGTTCCTAATGTGGAACCTTGCATTGTGTAACCATAGTTTGGGTTGTTCTTCCCTAGGTGCATAACTTTGCACTTGTCCACATTAAATTTCATATGCCAATTTGATGCCCAGTCTTCTAATTTATCAAGATCCTCTTGCAATTTTCCACAATCCTCTTGAGTTTTAACAACTTTAAATAGTTTTGTGTCATCTGCATATTTGATAACCTCACTCGTTATTCCACTTTCCAGGTCATTTATAAATATGTCAAAAAGCAGCGGATCCAGCACAGATCCCTGGGGTACACCACTATTCACCTTTCTCCATTGGGAAAATTGGCCATTTAGCCCAACCCTCTGCTTTCTATCTTTTAACCATTTCTTGATCCACAGTTGTACACTGCCTCCTATCCCATGACTCTTTAGTTTTGCCAAAAGTCTCTGATGAGGGACCTTGTCAAAGGCTTTCTGAAAGTCCAGATACAATATATATCAACCGACTCACTTTTGTCCACCTGTTTATTCACACTTTCAAAAAAACATAACAGATTAGTAAAACAAGATCTTCGTTGTCTAAAGCCATGTTGGCTGTCTTCCATTAGGCCATGACTATCTACATGCTGAGTAATTGCAATCTTTATGATGGTTTCTACAATTTTTCCCAGTACTGACATGAGGCTCACTGGTCTGTAGTTTCCCGGATCACCCCTGGAACCCTTTTTAAAAATTGGTGTTACATTGGCGATCCTCCAATCTTCAGGTATTAGAGATGATTTTAATGATAGTTCACAGATTACTAATAGCAGGTCTGCAATCTCATATTTCAGTTTTTTCAACACCCTTGGATGTATACCATCCGGCCCAGGTGATTTGCTACTCTTCAGTTTATCTAATAATTGTAATACATCTTCCTGATGTATCGATATTTCCTTCAATTCTTCTGCACCTTTAAATACCACTTCAGTCATGGGTAACATCCCTCCTACATCTTCCTCAGTAAAGACCAAAGCAAAGAATTCATTCATTCTCTCCACTATCGCCTTGTCGCCTCTTAGTGCCCCTTTAACTCCTCTATCATCTAATGGACCAACTGACTCTCTCACAGGTTTTTTGCTACAAATGTACTTGAAAAAAACTTTATTTCGCATTTTGACTTCCACAGCAAGCTTCTTCTCAAATTCTCCCTTTACCTGCTTTGTCAATGCCTTGCATTTGATTTGCCAGTGCTTGTGCTATTTCCAGGTTTCGTCGTTTGGCTCTTTTTTCCATTTCCTGAAAGATGCTTTTTTGGCAACAACAGCCACTCTGACCTCACCTTTAAACCATGCTGGCGGTTTTTTGGATGTCCTTCCACTTTTCTTAAAGCGTGGAATACAACTGGTCTGGGCTGCCAAGATAGTATTTTTCAACAACACCCAAGCTTGATGTAAGTCTTTAACCTTTTCAACTGCTCCTTTCAGTTTTTTCTTAACTATTTTCCTCATTTTATCATAGTCTCCCTTTTGAAAGTTAAAAGGTAGTACTGTGGATTTCCATACTATCCCTCCTCCACTAATTAATTCAAAGGCGATCATGTTATGATCACTATTGCCAAGTGGCCCCAACACCCTTATCTCTTGCACTAGATCTGGTGTTCCACTAAGGACCAGGTCTAATATGGCTTCCCCTCTGGTCGGTTCATGATCCAGCTGCTCCAAGAAGCAGTCATTTATGTCATCTAGGAACTTTATCTCCCAAAGCATGTCCTGCCGTGACACTGACCCAATCGATACCAGGGTAATTGAAATCACCCATTATTATTACTGCGCTGTAACTTTTGTTAGCTTCCTTGATTTCTTTTAGCATTTCACCATCCATTTGTTCATTCTGGCCCGGTGGTCAATAGTACACCCTCACTGCCATCGCCTTCCCCTTTTTACATGGAATTTCAATCCATAGAGATTCTATAGCAAATTTTGTTTCCTGCAAAACTTTAATCCTTTCTGACTCAATTCCCTCAATAACATAAAGCGCAACCCCTCCACCAATTTGATCAGCTCTATCATTACGATATAGTTTGTACCCAGGTATCACAGTGTCCCACTGGTTGTCCTCCTTCCACCATGTCTCTGATATTCCAATCATATCTAACCTCTCATTTATTGCTATATATTCTAACTCTCCCATCTTATTTTTTAGACTTCTAGCATTTGCATACAAGCATTTTAGAGACTGTGTTTTATTCATATTAATTTGGCTATTGGTAGACATGAGTAATTTGGGATCTTTAAGCTCTGTCTGCTCCATACTCGAGGGCATTTAGGCTACTTTACTTTTTTTGGGAACCTCTCTGATTTTGGTAGTATCCTTCAAGGATACATTCTTCCGAACCATCCGCTCTTGGGCGACTCTCGGCTTTCCCCTATTATCTAGTTTAAAAGCTGCTCTATCTCCTTTTTAAAGGTTAATGCCAGCAGCCTGGTTCCATCCCGGTTAAGGTGAAGCCCATCCCTTCGGAAGAGCCCCTCCTTTCCACAGAATGTTCCCCAGTTCCTAACAAATCCAAAACCCTCATCTCTGCACCATTGTCTCATGCACGCATTGAGACTCTGGAGCTCTGCCTGCCTTTTGGGGCCTGCACGTGGAACGGGAAGCATTTCAGAGAACGCTACCCTGGAATTTCTGGATTTCAACTTCGTACCTAAAAGCCTAAATTTAGCCCCCAGAACCTCCCTACCACATTTTCCTATGTCATTGGTACCAACATGTACAAGAAAGCAGACTACTCCTCAGCACTATCTAAGATCTTATCTAGGTGGCGTGTGAGGTCCACTACCTTCACACCAGGCAGGCATGTTACCAGGCAATCCTCACGTCCACCAGTCACCCAGCTATCTACATGCCTAATGATCGAATCACCAACTATAACGGCTGTCCAAACCCTTCCCTCATGGGCACATGGCCCTGGAGAAACTTCCTCGGTGTGAGAGGGTTTTACATCACCTGGAGGACAGGTCCTAGTTACAGGATCACTTCCTGCCACACCAGGGTGATGCTCTCCTGTCACGTGACCTCTCTCCTCCATGGCAACAGGGATGCTGCCAGACTGGAGGTGGGACTTCAGGACTATATCCCTGTAGGTCTCGTCTATGTACCTCTCTGTCTGTCTTATGTTTTCCAAGTCTGCTACTCTAGCCTCTAGAGAACGGACTTGTTCCCTGAGAGCAAAGAGCTCCTTGCACCTAGTGCACACGTAAGACCTCTCACCAATTGGGAGAAAATCATACATGTGACACTCAATGCAAAAGACTGGAAAGCCCCCATCTCGCTGCTGGACTGTTGTCTGCATCTTAGTTTTAAGTTTTTGGTTAGATCTTTAAGTTCTTTACTTACTAAGGGTTGCCAATAAAACTGTACCTAATATGTTTAATATACCTTGTTCACCTGAAGCTTAATTAATCTCGGGTCCTTAGTGCACAACTGATTTGGGTAACGAGCTTCACCTGAGAACACCTCCTGTCTGTTAAAATGTGTAAGTACTTATAAAGCTACGATTATCCCAGGGGTGGGCGGGTGTGGGGAGGGAGGGAGGGAAATAACACTTATTAAAAGAGGGCTGCTACACAGTACTCTGTCCTGTGCTGCTGAGGTAAGCTATTTTTTTATTTGATTTAAATTATAGCTCTTTGCTGCTGCTAGGCTCTAACTTATTATGAAATTTAAACTACAAGCTCTCTGCTGGGTTCTAAATTTAACCAGAAAGCTCTCTTCTGTGTTTTAAATTTAAACTAAAAGTTCTTTGCTGATGCTAGGCCCTGAGTGACTATTAAATTTAAACTACAAGCTCTCTGCTGGGTTCTAAATTTAACCAGAAAACTCTCTTCTGTGTTTTAAATTTAAACTAAAAGTACTTTGCTGATGCTAGGCCTTGAATGACTATTAAATTTAAACTACAAGCTCTCTGCTGGGTATGAAATTTAACTAGAAAGCTCTCTTCTGTGTTTTAAATGTTTCCTGTTACCAGGAATTCTTTTAACTACTGCTTGTCTTATCAATGATACAACCAACGCTCTACTCTGTAAAAGTTAAAACTGTTGCAAATATTAGATACAGTTATTACTACACTTGGAGACAAACTAACTGCAACTCCTATTGCTACTATTAGACACAAATCAACTACTAGCAACATAATCCACAACAATCACCTCCCAATTTTGGAACATGTCACGCTCAAACAACATGATACTAAAAATAACATACAGTTGTATTTTATTGACAATCTTAATTGACCTAACACTAAGCTTAACATCTAAAAATCACATGCCAATCCCTATAATACAATCTACAACTAGAAATCACAGCCACATTGGACACCCCAACTCAATCCACCATGCAAAAATAAATTACCACAGACTTATACAAATAAAACAAACTAATTCTCCACTAACAACAAAAGAAATTAACATTAATAATACCACTTCTCTATCTTGCATCCTTATAAATGCCCGTTCTATGAAAAACAAACTCCCCATATTCAATGATTTAATAACTGACTCAAAACCTGATATGTTATGCGTAACGGAAACATGGCTAACTGAAACGGATACAGTCTATTTAAATCAACTTAATAGCGACCAATACGATATAAACTATACACATAGAACTAACAAAAAAGGAGGAGGAGTACTTATAATGACAAAAAAGGGATTAAATGCAAGAACAATACCATCTACTATAACTAATAATATTGACACCTTAATTATAAAAACCAACATTTGTAGAATTTGCCTAATATAGACCCCCTGACCAAAAAGCAGATAGCCTAGATTCTCTAATTGAATTCCTAGGCTCATCTTCAGAACATAATCCCATAATCATGCTAGGAGACTTCAATCTCCCATCACTTCCAGCATCAGAAGCCAACTTGTTCCTAGAATCCATATCAGATATGGACTATCACCAAATAATTAATACAAAAACACATATAAAAGGAGGCATCCTTGACCTTATTCTCCTACCAAACACACTCTACAAGTTATTCAAAACAGACTCCATAGAATACACACAAATACCCTGGTCTGATCATTACATCATCAAAACACAATTCACATTCCACACCAACAACACTAAAAATAACACATGAAGTGATCCCACTACAAAATTCAAAAAATTTAATGAAACTGAATTCTTAGATACAACAATACCTCACCTCTCATCAGCTCCAATGAATCTAGACGAAGCGGTAACAACCTGGCATGTAACAATCAATAATGCAGCCAAACTTGATCAACGATTCAAAAAGTCCCCTAACTTAAAAAGAAACAGAACTCCATGGTTCAACAACACGCTAAAACAAATGAAAAAAGAACTAAGAAAATTAGAACATAAATGGCGCAAAACCAAATCAAACATCAACAAGGAAATATATAACAACCATCTCACAAAATACAAAGATACATTAGATAATACAAAAAAATCTTATTTCGCAGCAATCTTATCAAAATCTTATAACAGACCACGAGAACTATTCTCAATTGTTAGAAATCTTACTAATAATCCTCAAACATCGAACAATGAAATCACTGAAATATCAGTACAAACCTTAGCCATCCACTATCAAAACAAATCTATGCAACCTATAATGACCCTAAACAATATAAATACAGTTCATCACTGCTCAGATGAATGGTCAAAATTTCACCCCATATCAAAAGACGCACTAAAGAACATCATTTCTAATCTCAACACCACAACCTCCTTTCTTGACCCATGCCCAGTAACATGGATAAAAAGTACACTCCCAATACTACTATCATACATCCTCCCTATAGTCAACCTCTCATTGCATCAAGGACACCTCCCTTCTACGCTCAAACATGCACAAATCCGTCCAATTCTCAAAAACAACACGCTTGATAAAACATCACCAAAATCATACAGACCTATTTCAAGTATCCTTTTTTAGCTAAAATAATAGAAAAAGTGGTACAAATTCAGACACAAGAATACTTAGATTCATCCTACCCACTTGATGACCACCAATATGGATTTAGGCCTCAGCATGGAGTTGAAACACTTTTAACAGTCTTAACTGATGTACTACTCAAAGGAATTGATAATCATAAACAAGCATTTATACTCTTATTTATTGATATCTCGGCAGCATTTGATAGTGTTCACCACACTATAATTCTTAATAACCTGAAACAAATAGGAATAAAAGACACTGTACATAAATGGTTTACCTCTTACTTAAATAATAGAACACAAAATGTAAGAATTGGTAACCAAACATCAACCATATATAAACAAGAAATTGGTCTCCAAAAAGGCTCCGCACTATCAGCCCTCCTGTTTAATATTTATATAAAACCTGTCAGTGATATCTTTAAAAAATTCGGAGTATACTATCATCTATACGCAGATGATATTATGATGTACATCCCATTCACGATTCCTAATTTACCAATAAAACTACTATCAGAATGCTTCAATGAAATTACAAAATGGCTAAAAGCTCAAAACCTTCACATTAATCATTCAAAAACAGAAGTCCTAATTGTAACAAAAAATCAATCATATATCCCCCCAACCCATATAACATTACAAAACCATGACATTAAAATAAAAAATGAAATAAGATACCTAGGTGTTATTCTAGATACTCATCTGACGATGAACACTCACATCAGAAACACCATAAAGAAAATATACTTTAAACTTAAAATCCTTAAACAATTACGCCCGTTAGTACACCAACTAGACTTCATTAATATAATCCAAGCTACAATAACACCGCACTTTGATTTTGCCAACCTAATTCTTTTAGGTATAACGAAACAAACCATAAAAAGAATCCAATTAGCACAAAACGCAGCAGCCAGAATTATAACGAAAGCACACTCAATCCAGCACATAACACCAATACTAGCTTCCCTACACTGGTTGCCAATTCAAAGTAGGATAATATATAAAACCACAATAACTACATATAAAGCTTTAAACAACATGGCCCCAATCCCATTAAGCAATCTAATTAGCATGGAATCTCAAAAAACCACGCACAGAAAAGGATACTCAAATAAACTAAATACCCCTAATGATTTCATAAAAGCAAATAAATTAACTAACAAAAGAGCTTTTTCTCATGCTGCCCCCTCTATTTGGAATTCCCTTCCGGAGGACCTACGAACTATAACCGAAATCATGGAACTCCGTAAAAAACTAAAAACCTATTTATTCTCCATGCACTACGGCAACATAGATAACCCCTGGATACATTCAGATAAAGGTTAAAAATTATGACAGAGTAATACTTATCCCAACAATTTAACAGACAATACACTATTATATAAACACTATGATCCAATTCAAGAGTACCCTAAACATGTAACTGTATATAGTTTATTGTACATAGTTTAATAAGCCAGTTTTGCTATTTTGCATTAGTTCAGGCTGTTAACCATTACTTTTATTGTTACAAAAATGTTCGATGTAAAACTAAGCTTATGCTTTGTGGAATGTTGTTTTATTGTGAACCGCAACTGAACTCTGGAAGTTGCGGGCTATAAATATATGTTAAATAAAATAATAAATAAATAAATAAATGTAAACTTAAATTGCTGCTACCTGGCCCTGACTGATTTAACAAAAAATAGTGGGTTCACAGATTAATTAGCTTTAATAAAAAGAATTCCTTTCAGAAAATTCCCAGAAGTATGTACTCACAGTTGCAGATCTCTCTCCAGAAGTAACATTCCCCTTTTCTAGTCTTTCAAGACTGAGGCTCACAGAGCTCTGGTTGAGCTATTTATGCCTGTGCTGCTGAGGTAAGCTGTGACCAACTTCCTGGATGATTAACAGTCCTTTCTTGGATAGAAGGAGTCTTTCAAAATGGCCTTTTGATCTGCCACCTGGTGTTTACACCTATTGAAAAAAGTTTCACAGGTCTCTTGCTCCCTAGGTAGAAGGCCTCTTTGTAAAGGTCTCTAGAAGACTATTTGCTGCTCAAAGAGTACTGACCCTGTTTTGCCTTTTGTGCTAATCTATATTCTTATTTGATTTAAATTATAGCTCTTTTCTGCTACTATGCTCTAATTTATTATGAAATTTAAACTACAAGCTCTCTGCTGGGATCTAAATTTAGCCAGAAAGCTGTGTTTTAAATTTAAACTAAAAGTACTTTGCTGATGCTAGGCCCTGAGTGACTATTAAATTTAAACTACACACTCTCTGCTGGGTTCTAAATTTAACCAGAAAGCTCTCTTCTGTGTTTTAAATTTAAACTAAAAGTACTTTGCTGATGCTAGGCCCTGAATGGCTATTAAATTTAAACTACAAGCTCTCTGCTGGGTATGAAATTTAACCAGAAAGCTCTCTTCTGTGTTTTAAATGTAAACTTAAACTGCTGCTACTGGGCCCTGACTGATTTAACAAAAAATAGTGGGTTCACAGATTAATTAGCTTTAATAAAAATAATTCCTTTCAGAAAATTCCCAGAAGTATATACTCACAGTTGCAGATCTCTCTCCAGAAGTAACAGTCCCCTTTTCTAGTCCTTCAAGACTGAGGCTCACAGAACTCTGGTTGAGATATTTATGCCTGTGCTGCTGAGGTAAGCTGTGACCAACTTCCTGGATGATTAACAGTCCTTTCTTGGATAGAAGGAGTCTTTCAAAATGGCCTTTTGATCTGCCACCTGGTGTTTACACCTATTGAAAAATGTTTCACAGGTCTCTTGCTCCCTAGGTAGAAGGCCTCTTTGTAAAGGTCTCTAGAAGACTATTTGCGGCTCAAAGAGTACTGACCCTGTTTTGCCTTTTGTGCTAATCTATATTCTTATTTGATTTAAATTATAGCTCTTTGCTGCTGCTAGGCTCTAACTTATTATGAAATTATTATCATCAAGAGACTAACAAAAGCCGGCCTCTCAAACCAACTCTCCAACTTACCACGACAACAACCCAACGCACAACCCATAATAATAAGAGATGTCTATAAGGCCGCCTCCATCACGGAATGGAGTACTTTCCAAACAATCACCCAAGAGAGGATCAAAACCACCACATCAAGTCTGAATACAACCACCTCCCCTCTCGACCCCTGCCTGGTGAACTGGTTAAAAAGGATAAAACAGGAATTAAGCCCAGCACTCGCCAACATAGTAAGTGAATCACTAAAACAAGGCCAAATGCCCAACATCCTTAAGACATCCATTATTCGTCCAACCCTTAAGAAGTCAGAATATGACCCACTGGCTCCTACCTCATTCAGACCACTAGCAGCCTCCCATTCATGGAAAAATCATCAAGAAGATAGTACAGAAGCAACTACAGGATCACTTGGACAGAACCAATACACTCCATCTACAGCAACACGGATTCAGACCCTCTCATGGGGTCAAAACCCTCATAATCTCAGTGTTAAATGCCCTAACCAAAGGAATATAGCCCAAACAGTCTGGATACACCATGATCTTTCTGGATATATCTGAAATGTTCGATACCATCTCACATGACATCCTCCTACACAGATTACAAATGACCGGCATTCAAGATAAAGTACTTCAGTGATTCCAGTCCTATCTAACCAACAGACATCAACTAATCCAGACCAGCACTACAACTTCTACCCCATTTCAACAAACCCAAGGAATACCACAGTGCTTGGCACTCTCCGCTATGCTCTTCAGCATCTACCTTCAAGAACTCTGTGCAGTAATACGAACCTGCAATATCAGCTGCCACATATATGCAGATGACATCATGTGTGTGGCCTAGTGGCCTAGTGGTTGGGGCAAGGTACTTCAGGCTGGAAGGTTGTGGGTTCAAATCCCACTAGAGGACAGCAACCTTGGGCCAGAAGGACTGGGGTTTCTAGTCCCACAGGTGCTCCTTGTGGTCTTGGGCAAGCCACTTAACCCTCCATAGCCCATGTTCCCTGTAAAATAGTTATCTCCAAGTTATAATGCCCTGTTCAATGTAATTTCAGCTTGTTTAATGTAAACCGCACTGATGCAGAATAGCGCGGTATATAAGAGAATGAAATAAATAAATGCTTTATAAATCCATCATGACCACAAATCCAATGAACCCACAGCTAATAAACTATTCCAATGATGTCTCAAATTGGTTTCAAGAAAACAACCTAACGATAAATCTCAAAAAGACAGAAGCCTTATTTGTTACAAAGGATACAACCTTCACCCGGCCCACCCCATACACCTCACCAGGGCCGGCCCGTCCATTGAGCGAGAATGTTTTTTGCACAGGGCCCCGCGTTTCAGGGGGCTCCGCGCAAAAAACATTCTGATCCAAAAGTAAAATTTTAAAAATTTTTTTAAAAAGCTGTCTGCTGCCACTTCCGGGGCCGCCATAGCAGAATCGAGTGTGCCGCGGGGCCCCCCCTGTGCCCGGCAGAGCCTGCCCTCCCCTGTATCAGCTCTCTCTTTCCAGCGGCAGTCACACGCGCTGGCTTTCAGAGCGCGAGGGGAGAGTTTCTCCCTCGCTGCTCTGTTAAGCCCGCGGGGGCTGATGGGAACTTCCCATCAGCCCCCGCGGGCTTAACAGAGCCGCGAAAGGGAAACTAGTCCCTTCGCGCTCTGAAAGCCGGCGCGTGTGACTGCCGCTGGAAAGAGAGAGCTGATACAGGGGAGGGCAGGCTCTGCCGGGCACAGGGGGGGGGCCCCGCGGCACACTCGATTCTGCACAGCTTTTTTTTATTTTAAATTTTCCCTGGGCTGGGCTGGGCTGGGGGGGGGGTTAGGAGTGGTGATGGGTGATGGGCGCTGGGGGGGGGGTAGGAGTGCTGAGGGGCGCTGGGGGGGTAGGAGTGGTGCTGGATGCGGGGGGGGGCTTAAACTAAAAATTGGGTGATGGGGGATTAGGACTGGAAATGGGCTGGTGGGATTAGGACTGGAAGTGGGTTGAGGGGGGCTTGGGACTGGAAAGGGGCGATGTGGGGATTAAACTAAAAATTGGGTGATGGGGGATTAGGACTGGAAATGGGCTGGTGGGATTAGGACTGGAAGTGGGTTGATGGGGGGTTAGGACTGGTAATGGGCTATGGGGGGCTTAAACTAAAAATTGGGTGATGGGGGTTTAGGACTGGAAATGGACTGGTGGGATTAGGACTGGGAGTGGGCTGATGGGGAGGATAGGACTGGTAATGGGCTATGGGGGGCTTAAACTAAAAATTGGGTGATGGGGGATTAGGACTGGAAATGGGCTGGTGGGATTAGGACTGGGAGTGGGCTGATGGGGAGGTTAGGACTGGTAATGGGCTATGGGGGGGCTTAAACTGAAAATTGGGTGATGGGGGTTTAGGACTGGAAATGGGCTGGTGGGATTAGGACTGGAAGTGGGCTATGGGGGGGTTAGGACTGGTAATGGGTTGGGGGGTTGCTAGGACTGGAACTGGGCTGAGTGGAAGGGGGCTTGAACTGCAAATAGCTGATGGTGACAGGGCTTGGAATGGAAATGGGCTGAGGGGAAGTGGGGGGCTTGAACTGCAATTCGCTGATGGGGACGGGGCTTGGAATGGAAATGGGCTGAGGGGAAGTGGGGGGCTTGAACTGCAAATAGCTGATGGGGAGAGGGACTTGGAATGGAAATGGGCTGAGTGGAAGGGGGCTTGAACTGCAAATAGCTGATGGGAAGGGGGGCTTGGAATGGGCTCTTAGGGGAGGGAGCTAGGACAGGAAATGGGCTGATGGAGGGGCTAGGATAGGACTGGGAATTGGGTGTTGGGGGGAGCTAAGATTGGAAATGGGCTGGGGTGGGGGCTGGGATTGAAATGGACTCATGGAGGGGCTAGAACTGGAAGTAGGCTCATGGGGGGCTTGGATTAGAAATGGGCTGAGTGGAGGGGAGCTAGGATTTAACATGGGCTGATGGTGGGGCTAGGAAAGGACTAGAAATGGGCTGATGGGAGGCTGGTATTGGAAATGAGCTGATGAAGGGACTCGAATAGGACTGGAAATGGATGGGGGAGCTAGGACTGGAAATGGACTGATTGAGGGCCAGGACTGGAAATGGGCTGATGTGGGGACTAGAAGGGAGCGGATACTGGGTGGGGCTGGAACTAAAAGGGAGCTGATGTTGGGGGAGATTAGAAGGGGATGGGGCTGGGAGAGTGAAATGGAGAGGGGAAAAATATTTTGTGTGGGAGGGAAGAAAAATGTACAATTGGCCGGGTATTGGGAGACTAAGTGGGGATTGAGGATGGAGGGGTAAAATTTGAGTGGATGAAATAGGAATGAGGAAAGAGCAAAAGGAGAAAGATTATTATGTTAAAGCAGATGTAGAGAGAGAATGGAAAAATACTAGAAGAGAAGAAAGGACAAATGGACAGCAGACGATGGAGAGATAGCAGAAGACACAAATAAACCAGAAGAAAGTGGCTGGAACAATTGCAACTGAAAAAAAAAATGCACAAAAGGTACAAAGATATCTCTTTATTTTGAATTTATTAACTGGAATATGTCAGCTCTGGGAAATGTGCATCATTAATGTCTGTGCTTTGTTTAGTACAAGAGGAAATTTATAGTTTTATTTCTACATTGTTGTTGTACATTCCAAGTTTGGCTTTTAGGGTTCCCAGTTTAATTATTGTCTTCCTGTTTTTAAATTGTGATTCCTTGTTTGGTGATGGTCTATGTTCTGCATGTGTAACTGAGCTGAGGTATTCTGTTTATGTAATTCCTATTTGACATTGTCACTTGTTCTCTTTCCCCAGTAGGTCATGTATTGTTATTCTCTGAAATGCATTGGTTTAATATTTGCAGTGTTGCCTTTTGATAGGTAGGGTATGGTGCTTTATGAGTCCTGGTAGTGCTGTTAGGATACGGTGGGTTTGCTATGGGTTCTAAATGGGCAGTGTTTGTAGTAGTTCCTAATGTGCCTGGTGGTTGGCACTGGATTATAGTAATGTAGAAATCTTTGTCTTTCTTTATCCATACACTCATGAAGAGGCATGTTTACTAAAGGTTAGTGTATGGTAACATTATGCAAATATTTATGCAAATGAGGCCCCTTATGCAAATGAGGCCCCGCACCGAGTCTCCGCACATGGCCCCGCACCCCCCTTGGGCCGCCCCTGCACCTCACCCTGGGAACGACCCAAATCACACATAAAATACCTTGCAGTCATTCTTGATTAATCACTTTCATTCAAGAAACAGATCACAAGAACCGCATAGACAATATTTTTCAAAGCAAAGATGATACAACGTCTCAGATCTCTCCTAGACCCACAAGATTTCAGATCAGTCATGAAGGCAATGATGCTCCCCCATCTGGATTATTGTAACGCAATATACCATGGTCTCCCATTCGCCACTCTCAACCCGCTGCGGACAGCCCTCAACACAATCATCCAAAGAGTGAAAAAACATGATCACATCACTCCAGTCCTGAGAGATCTCCATATCCTCCCACTAGAAGCATGGATCAAGTATAAACATTGGTGCTGATACACAAAGCACTTCACCAACATTAAACATCACATCTCCAAACCCTTCCAACCCAACTGAACTCTGGAAGACCTACACGACAGACCACAAGCAATGCACTCACAGTACCACACAAAAGGACAAAATTCAATCAACAAACCTGTAACCATGCATTCAACTTGTATACCCCTTGCTATGGAACTCCCTTCCAGCCAATATCCAGAGCAACACAGACCTGCCTTCATTTCAAAAGCAACTAAAAACCCATTTATTCAGCGAACACCTGGGATCTGAGCAGAACAGCATCCAGCGTAGTCGTGCACATGGTGAACCCCAGATGCAGTGAGACTGAGAGAAAAACCAAAGACTATCAATAAGACCTGAATCACTGATGCATACCATATCAGGAATGTAAATACTTTTGAGCCCCCGCCCCAATGATGGTGCCCCCCCCCATGTAAATATGTAATGTATCCCCATCTTGTTTATTTTAAACTGCTTTGACCCAGTGAAAAGCGGTATATAAGCACAGATAAATAAATAAATAAATATGGCATATCTTATGTTCTTATGTGGTGTACTTATGTTTTAGTGAAGCCTTTGACACTTATTCACACAGGTGACTTATAAATAAATTGAGTGCCCTGGGATGGATGCTAAAATGACTGACTGGGTCAAAAATTGGTTGAGTGGGAAGAAACAAAGGATAGAGGTAAATAGAGCTGACTCTAAGAAGGATGTGACCAATGGTGTGTTTCAGGGATCTGTCCTTGGTCCAATTCTTTTCAACATTTTTGTAAGTGATATTACGGAAGTGCTATCAGGTAAGGTTTGCCCCTTTACAGATGATACCCATATAGACAACATGAGGAGGGATCTAGTGAATCCCA
The DNA here is from genome assembly GCA_033557465.1 of Ichthyophis bannanicus. Classification (NCBI taxonomy): domain Eukaryota; kingdom Metazoa; phylum Chordata; class Amphibia; order Gymnophiona; family Ichthyophiidae; genus Ichthyophis; species Ichthyophis bannanicus. Next base: position 445,853,566 of record CM066035.1, on the reverse strand, counting down.
AAGAATGGTCAAGAATTTAGCAGTTGAGATTTAATGCTAAAAAATGTAGAATCATGCATTGGGACTGCAAAAAATCCAAGAAAGTGGTACATTATAGGGGGTGAATTACTTCTTTCCATGAAAGAAGAGTGGGACATGGGGTGATTGTTTCTAATCATAAGGTGACTAAACAAATAGAAAAGGAGATGGCAAAAACTAGAAGAATGCTTGGGTGCATAGAGAGAGGAATAGTCAGAAGAAAAAAGGTGGTGATACTCTCTCTGTATCAGTCTTTGGTGAGATCTCATTTGGATTATTGTATGCAATTCTGGAGACCACATCTTCAAAAGGATATAAACAGGATGGTGTCAGTGACTACCAAAATGGTTGGTGGGCTTCTTCATAAGGCATATGGTGACAAACTTAAAGATATCAATATATATACTTTAGAAGAAAGGTGGGAATTAATGCACAGGAGGAGAGCCTTTTTAAATTGAAAGACATCTCTACAACGAGGGGAATAGGATGAAGGTGAAAGGGGATAGACTCACAAATAATTTGCAGAAATATTTCTTTATGGAAAGATTGATAGATGCATAGAATAGTCTCCTGGTGGAGGTAATTGAAAAAAGGACTTTATCTGAATTTAAAAAATTATTGGAATCGCTAAAGGAAAAAAAAAGGTACTGGAAAGCTTAGTAGTTGATATGAAAGGGCAGACTGCCCCTTTTGTGAAAAAGTTTTGCACTTTAGTATATTTGTTCTATAAAGTAGATTCTGAAATGTTTCATGATGTTCAATTCAATATTGCAAACAATCAGGTATTATTCTGCCTTGTTATTTATAAAAGGTCACCTCAGCACTGCAATAAAATAATAAAGGTGTTTATATAAAAGTGTGTGTGTGTATATTCAGTCATTTTATAGTCATTTCTGAGTAAATGTAGGCACATATACACATAAATGGCCTTTTATAAAATACTGACCAACATAAAAGCCTGTGCTTCGACATGATGGTGCATTGCAAAAGTATTCATCCCCTCTGTGTTTGTCCTGTTTTGTCGCATTACAACCTGGAATTAAAATGGAGTTTGGGGGGTTAGCACCATGTGATATACACAACATGACTGTGACTTTGAAGGTGCAAAATGAGAAAAGGGAGCGGGCAGGGTCACGTCGACTGGAATTAACTGGGTACTCGGCCCGGCGCGGGACCCTGCGGGTTAGGAAAGTAAGGGGGGGGGGGCGCTGGGAGAGGCGGCAAGGACTCGGTGCGGCTTTTAAAATGATTGGCTCTGCGCACGCGAACGCGTATGTGAGAGCCAATCAGGGTCCATCACAGGGCATGTGCTCAGCTGGCGGTGGTTTTAGCCGAGCACATGTGAGGGAGACTGGGAGCGTGGCGGCAGCGTTGGTGGATAGCGGCGTGAAACTCGAGGACAGTTGGAGCGTGGCAGTGGTGTCGGAGGGCCGAGTGGAGGCGGTGAGAGCGGTGGCGGATGCACAAAACAAAATTTGGGTCAGCGGGAGAAGCTGTGGGGAGCGGCGTGGTGTGCAGGAGAGTGGGGGTTGCTGGGGGGGGGGGTCATACATATTAGGTGCAACTGTTTATTGGAGGCCCGAAGGGGGGCAGGGCAGGTACTATTTATAAGGGAAGATAAGATAAGGGGGAGAAATAGTGCAGATCATGAGAGGCAGGCCTGGGGCAGCTAATTCTGGTGAGACATGGCACCAAAGAGGCAGCAGATGGGCAGAGGGCGCGGGAGCAGAGGAGGGGGCGGAGACAGGGCAAAAGTGGCTAAAAAGGGGCATGGGATGGACCGGGGACAGGTGGGGGGTACGCGCAGTACAAGTGTGGCCCCAGGGGGTCCACAGAGTGGCGGAGAGTCAAGGAGTATGGCTCGGGGGCTCCTTGCTGCCCCATGAGGGGTCAGTAGGGGAGCTGGAGTGGCGGGTCGAGTGGCTCTGCCATAGGCTGTCATGGGTGCTGATGGAGAACTAGCAGCAGGCGGGGGAGGTAGTCCGGAAGGGAGCTCGGTTGGGGCAACAGTGGAGCTGGGCAGGCGGGTGGCAGCGGCACCCGGGTGGGGGATGGGGGCCACACCTAACATCGTGGGGGTGGGCTCTGGGGGGGTTACCACATCCCAGGGTATGGCCCCTGTGTCAGGGAAGGAGTTTGCTCGGTAACACCTAGAGGGGGAGGGACAGTACTAGGAGGTTTTGGGATAGGTGGGTATCAGACCCCATCGGAGCTCTGGGCGAGTGGGGGCCAAGGTTCCTCGAGGACAGCATGGGTGGGATCCTGGCAACCAGCATGGGCCCCAGGGTTTTCTTCTCCTGGTTTTCCTTTTATCTCTTCGCAGGTACCATTGTTGGCATTGACTGGTTTCACGCCTGGGGCAGTGGAGCCTTTGCGTATGACGTCGCGGGACACGATGCCAAGGGTGGCGCAGGAGGATCGGGCTGTGGCACGGGATGACAGCGCACAGCAGCGGAATGAGCATCTACAGCAGAGCTGCCCGGGCTAGTCCACACCGAGTGCGACAGGGGGAGTGGAGAGGGGTGAGTCAAGGGTTGAGGAAGGGGTGGGAACGGAAAGGGGTGGTATTCAGGGAGTAGGTCCGGGTAAGGCGAGCAGGAAGAAAAAACATGTCTGTCGTTGAAGGCATAGTTTGGACTCCTCTTCCTCCTCGGCTTCGGATTCGTCAGGGAAGTCGTCGAGCGGGCAAGAGGCGACGTTAGGGGTACAGGGGCGTGAAAAGGGGGAGGGTTTAGCGGGGGTTGGCTATTCCTCGTCAGCGATGTTGTTGGAGTTATGGGAGGGGGTCCCGAGGAAGCTACGGTGCAGAATCCGTAAGAGGAAATACATTGATATTTTCCGTCTGCTCGAGGGATGGAAGAGGTCTGGAGAGAGCAGGAAGAAGTGGAAGGAAGACGAAAAGGCTGGTCGGATTAGAAAAGTTTCTCGGTCTGTGGTAAATTGGGTAAGGGCTTTTTTGCGGTTGGTGAGTGTCTGGGGGCATCATCGCCCGGATCAGTACGCTATATTGTTGGCCTACGCAGATTCTATTCTTGAAGCCTCGCAAGCTCATGAGGGTTGGGCGTGGCTTAACTACGATGAAAGGTTTAGAGACAAGATGGAGGAGAATAGGGGATTATCCTGGGGTATGCAGGATATTAATCTGTGGCTGACACAGATGTCAGCAAGGACTGGGGCTGGCAATGGGAGTGGGGGAAGAGGTGGGTCGGGGTCCACCACTGGGGGGATCCATTCCTTTCAGAGCGGAGGTCCCATTTTGCAGACTAAGCTCGCAGGAATTGGAAGCGGGGACGTCTGCTGGCACTATAATAAGTCAGTTTTCCCCTTCCCGGACTGTAAGTTCCGGGATGTCTGCTCGAACTGCAGGGGGGGGGGGTACATTCAGCGGCAAAATGTGTTAAGAAAGGAGCAGGGTCTGCCCCCGCTCCGGCAGGCAAATAGTGAGAAGGGCTTAGGATTGGCACCTTCCCCGATAAGGGTGGAGGTGTTAAGGGAGTGGCTTCGGTAATACCCAAAGGGTACAGATAGAGCGGTTTTGCAGTTTGGTTTTCAGTTCGGTTTTATTATTCCGGTTAGGAGTGCGATTTTAAGTTCATCAACGCGGAACTCGGTGACAGTGTGGCGCTGGGCAGCGATAGCGCGGGATAAGTTGGAGTGCGAGTTGAGCTTAGGGCATATAGTGGGCCCATTTCGGCAACCGCCTTTTCCACGCTTTGTTGTATCTCCGTTGGGGATTATACCCAAGAAAGAACCGGGTAAATTTCATTTAATACACAACCTGTCGAGTCCCGCCGGGGCATCAGTGAACGATAGCATACTGCGGGTCTGGTGTACTGTAATGAGGCAGTGGACTTGCTTAAGAAGGCGGGGCAGGGGGCTTGGATGGCGAAGGTTGATATTGAGTTGGCATTTCGATTGCTCCCGGTTCATCCTTCGTCTTTTCATTTGCTAGGCTTCCAATTCGAAGGGGAGTTCTATTTTGATAAGTGTATGCCCATGGGTTGCGCAGTGACGTGTGCTTATTTCGAGAAGTTTAGTTCATTCTTGCATTGGATGTTGGTTCAGAGGGTCGGGCGGCTGGAGGTGGTGCATTACTTGGACGATTTTCTGTTTGTTGGGGCTGCGCAATCGTCTGGCTGCAATGAGCTGCTAGCTGGGTTTATGGAGTTTGCGAAGGAGCTAGGGGTCCCGTTGGCGGATAACAAGACTGTGAGCCTGGTGACCAGATGTATTTTTCTCAGGATCGAGTTGGATTCAGAGGAAATGATAGCGCGGCTCCTGGATGAGAAGGTGCTGAAGTTGCGGGTTTTGGTGGCTAATGCTGTGGCCTCAAAGAAGTTGGCGTTGAAGGAAATGCAGGCGTTGCTAGGATCACTGAACTTTGCATGTAGGGTGCTCCCAATGGGGCGGGTATTTCTTCGGCGCTTGGCGGCAGCGATGGCGGGGGTGGGCAAGCCTCATCATCACATACGAGTTACTAGGGTGATGCGTGAAGATTTGCAGGTGTGGGATAGGTTTCTGCAGGGTTTCAATGATATTTCGGTTTGGATGGAGGCGGAGGTGTCTAGCGACAATCTGCAGCTTTATTCGGACGCTGCGGGGGGGGGGCTTGGGCATTTACTTTGCGGGAGCCTGGTGTGCAGAGAGATGGCCTCTTGAGTGGCAGGCAGCTGGGTTGTTGCATAATATTACTTTTTTGTAGCTGTTTCCTATGTTAGTAGCACTGGAGTTGTGGCCAGATCGCTTCAGGAATCGTCGGGTGCCATGGTGGTGTGATAACAAGGTGGTGGTGAGCGTGGTGAATAATTACTCTCCCCGTTGCCTCCAAGTAGCGTCGCTAATGTGGGCCATAGTTTTGGCATGTCTGCATTTAAACGTTAGGTTGAGGGCGCGGCATATACCGGGCCATACTAACGGAATTGCTGATGCTCTTTCCCGTTTGCAGATGGAACAGTTTCAAAGATTGGCACTGGAAGCAGACAGGGTCGGGCGTGCAGTCCCGTGGAACTTGTGGATCTTTGGCCTGCAAAGATGAGGAGTCTCCTGCGGAGTTCCGTGGCGGAGCGGACATGGGTGGCCTATCGGCAAGGTGGGATTAGAGTGTCTCAGTTTCTGTTGGACTGGGGGTGGAAAGGGGGGGTGGTATCGGATCACCTCCTGGGAGAATATATCATCAGTGCGAAGGAACACGGAGCTACAAGGGCGACGGTGCGTAGCCATTTGGCAGGTTTCGCGTTTTTCACAAGGGCGGTGGGTTGGAGCTCCGCGGGGGGAGGATTTCTAGCTGGAAGGTTATTACAGGGCTGGGAACGTTTGCACCTGACTCTGCTGGATTGGCGATGTCCGATCACGCATGAGTTGCTAGTGAGATTGTGCGAGGCCTTGCCGCGCGTGGCCGATTCACCTGATGAAATTATACTATTTCAGGCGGTTTTCAGTTTGGCATTCTTTGGAGCCTTCCGGGTGAGCGAATTGGTAGCGGCTTCCGCGAAGGTAGGGGCCGGGGGTAGTCTACAGAGGCAACATGTCCTTATGTGCGAATGGCAGTTGAGGGTATTTTTAGCACGATCCAAAACGGATCAGTGGGGTAAAGGGCAGTGGGTGGTATTGAAGGGAATTGGGGGGCCGGTGGCACTAGTTTCAGCCTATTCGGATGTTCAGCCGGCGCAGGAAGGTGGGTTTTTCATCCACCATGACTCGAGAGTACTGACGCGGTTTCAAGTATCGGCGGTTTTGCGTATGGTCATGCGACAGATAGGGGAGGACCCTTCCCTATTTGTGGCTCATTCATTTCGGATTGGGGCAGCGATCAGCGCGGCCGCGGTGGGGTTGTCGGGGGAGCATATACAGCGGATAGGCAGATGGCGGTCTAGCGCTTTCCAAGGGTATGTACGTGTATAAGAGAGGGAATTATGTACGTGGATGATTAATAACGTTTTCTTTTACAGATGGGGGGAGGAATGTTTGGAAGTGCTGGCTGTTGGGGCATTCCTTCGTGTTCTGGGCTGGTGAACGAGCAGCAGTATGACCAATCGGGCTGAATCTCGGGCTCAATCCGGAGTTGATGTCGATATCATGGCTGGGCGAGCGTGGGCTGCGATGGAATCAGCTGCTGCCTTTGCTTCGGCATCATCAGCGCATATGAGGACAGCCAGGGATCATCCTGCTGCATTTAGGGGGGAATGATTTAGTAGCCTGGACTTGCAAACAGCTGATCAGAGAGGCTAAGAGGGATTTGGCTCTGGTCTTGAAAATGTTTGGGGGGGGGGTGCTCATTTGGTACGATATCGTCCCACGGCCAGCTTGTTGTGGGCAGCGCCAGTGGTCGCGGGGGTTAACAAAAATCAACAGGCAGATTGGGAGGTGGGTATGCGAAAAAGGGGGTTATCAAGTGTTGCACAGATGGGCGGAGGTGGAGTGTGGAGGATTGTACTGAAGCGACGGGGTGCATCTTTCTCCTGTAGGGGCAGACCTATTGCTTAATGATTGGCAGGAGGTGTTGGAGCGAGTTATGCAGGGTGGCAGGACTCGGTCGCAGCTTTGGTAAAGGGGGGGGGGCGGCTCGGGCAATCAGGATGCACCGAGCCGGTGGCGAGATCCTGGAGGTGTCCGGGGTCCGGAGACTTAGGCCAATTGGGCGTGGGCGGGGTGGCACGGCCCAGACAACCCCGGGTAGACTTTTGCTAGTAATATGGCGAAGTCGGACAGGGGCTTTAGGAATTTGGCCGGTGACCGTGAATGCGGCCGGTGAGGAGGCGAGATCACTTTGCTAATAGCATGGCTGGTGACACATCGCTCTGTATGGGGGGGAGGGGGTTTTGATGGTTGTTGATGATGTTGTTTGCATTTGATAGCTGTTAACTTGGCAAATAAAGCTGCGACCGGTTTGTTACCCAAGAACGACGGTCTGTTTATTTGTGAAGGGTGGTGGGGGGAGAAGGGGAGTATTCAAAGGGGTTAGAGATGCAGGATGAGGGAGTGCCGGGTATGACTACCCGGTTAATTCTTTATTGTGACACAAACAACAATTAAGACAAAAAAAACTGAAAGCAGGAGTGTGCATATGTATTCACCCTCCAAAGTCAATACATTGCAGAGCTACCTTTTGCTGCAGTTATAGTGGCAAGTCTCTTGGGGTATGTCTCTATTAGCTTAGCACATTTAGCCACTGGGATTTTCACTCATGCCTTAAGACAAAACTGCTCCAACTCCTTCAAGTTAGATGGGTTGTGTTGGTGTACAGCAATCTTCAAGTAATGCCACAGATTCTCAATTGGATTAAGGTTTGGGCATTGACAAGGCCACTCCAAGACATTTAAATGCTTCCTTTAAACCAACTTTAGCAGTATGCTTAGGGTCAATGTCCTGCTGGAAGGTGAACCTTCATCCCATTCTCAAATCTATGGCAGACTGAAACAGGATTTCCTCAAGAATTGCCCTGTATTTAGTGCTATCCATCGTTCCTTTAATCCTGACCAGTTTTCCTGTCCCAGCCAATTAAAAACATCCCCACAGCATTAGGCTGCGACCACCATGTTTCACTGTGGGAATGGTGTTCTCAGGGTGATGGGAAGTATCTGTCCACAGATTTGCACCACACATTGCGTTTCCCATGATGACCAAACAGTTCAATTTTCGTCTCATCTGACCAGAGAACCTTCTTCCATGTGTTTTGGGATCCACCACATGCTATTGTGCAAACTCCAAACATGTTTTCTTATTTCTTTTTTTAAGCAATGGCTTTTTTCTGGCCACTCTTCCATAAAGCCCCACTCAGTGGAGAGTATTGCTTAAAGTGGTCCTGTAGACAGATACTCCATCCTCCACTGTGGATCTTTGCAGCTCCTTCAGTGTTATTCTTAGTGTCTTTATAGCATCTCTGATTAATGCTCTCCTTGCCCGGTCTGTGAGTTTTGGTGGGCAGTCTTCTCTTGTCAAGTTTGTAGCGGTGCCATATTCTATTTTGTTCTAACGTATTTAACGGTGCTCTGTGGGATATTCAAAATTTGGGATAGTTTTTTTATAACACAATTCTGATCTATACTTCTCCATAATTTTGTCTCTGACCTGTTTGGAGTGTTCCTAGGTCTTCATGTTGCTTGCTTAGTGGTGTTGCAGTGTCAGGGGCCTTTTGGAACAGGCATCATGTGACACTGATTGCACACAGGTGGACCCTAATCAACTAATTATGTGACTTCTGAGATCAATTGGTTGGACGAGATCTTATTTAGGAGTTTCATAGCAAAAGGAATGAATACATATGCACTTACAGCTTTTCAGTTTTTATTTGCTTTTTTATATATACAAGGTATTTTATTGTCATTTTACTTCACCAATTTGGACTATATTGTTAGGTCCATTACCTAATATCCAAATAAACCTGCATTTTCATTCCAAATTGTATATAATGTGACAAAACAGAACAAAAACCAAGGGGATGAATACTTTTGCAAGGCACTGTACTTCCCAGGTAGGCGAGCACAGGGATGGAGATTTAGCAGAGAGTAGGTGGGATGTGTGAGTATGTACATAGATGATAAAATACTATAATATGTGGGCCTATCTGAAAATTATAGGGGTGAACATTTACTTTAGCTCCAAGGGTGGTGTATATGTCTGCACATGCAATTGTACAGTAGGAGCAACTTCTGACACTTCAGCAAATCTTTTATAAAGACAAATAGGTACCTACTTATCTTTTTTAAAATTGCCCTAATGTAGCTGCCTGAAAAAATGGTTCAACTATGCACCCCCCTTATAAAATTATCCTTAATGTCAGTAAGTGTGTAGTTTATAAAATACATATGCACATCACACCTCCTCCCCATATTCTGCCAACTGTCTGTCCCAGGAATGTCTATGTAGAGTGTATGTAATCCTGCAATCCTGACAGCACATATACTTAAGTGTGTGTATCCAACTGAGCAAGTTTATAATAGCCCTTTTCCACAAGTAAGCACATGTTTTACACAAGGAAAAGGCTTTAATTAAAAACCTAAAAGTGTGTTCCAGCTGTTCAAAGAGTTTCAATATTGTTATGAGAAATTCAAGTCCCTGTAGCAATAAAAAGCAATCCCTAAGTTATATAAGATTATTATTGTTATTATTATTGTTATTGTTATTAAGGATGTTATCTAATATTGTCCTAAAAGGTAAGAGCTCTGGGCAATGAAATGACGTCTACATTCAAACCCATTTGAATTAAATAAAATAATTGTATTACTTTCATAATCTTTAGATTGGAAAAAAGAGGTGGGGTGAATATACTAGTTTAACCTGATTTTCATTTAGTGAGAGGGAATATCAACACAAACAAAGTTAATGATGTTGAAAGTAATGCTATTGAAAGGTATGTGTACATATTAACATAGTCTCTAATGAAGAAAAATATCCTCCAGAACCATGTTACCAGTTACCTGGGATAGAACATGAAGCAGAAAAGCTATTAAAAAGACAAAAGGAAATGAAGTTAAGGAATCTCAGGAGCTAAATACTAGGGATTTTAATGACTCAAACATGGATTTGAGTTAGACATTAATGTATGAATGAGAACAAAGAGAATGTCTTCATTTTCTTATTGGCGCCTACTTATTATAGCAATTAGCAGAGAATTGTATTATTACCAAACCCATTTTACATGTTGTAGCATGCTGTGATTGGACATGACATATGGAGATTAAGATGTACTCAATTCCAGCAGTATTTTACAAAAACGCTCTGCCAAACATGTAGCCTTTGGAAAAATACATACAGGGACATCCAAAAGTACACGTGGATTTTCTTCCATATACAGTGCAGCTGGAAGAGCCATATTACAAATCTACATATTGGAAAATGACTATAGCCAATATGACAGCTTCCACACGCATGTGCAGACACTTCTATGTGTAGCTGGGGCCATTTTGCAAATCTATACATATACATGGCATCAATTAAGTATTGAGTATTGATTTGGTAGAAGAAATAAAAACAGGGAATCAAGGAGAATGAATCTCTGAATCCTTCATATAAATCCCTGGCTGAAATGAGTACTTTTGCAAAATTCATTCATGTGTTAGAGCAGGTGTAAATCTCACCATGGAAATTTTTGGCTGCATGTATGGATTTCCCCTGTAAAATAGGGAATGCAAATGTAGATTGTAGCCCCTTCAGGCCATACCTAAACCACACCCTCCATCATGCCCCTTGGAATTTCTAGGCGATGCTGTTCTCCATTTGCAAAGAGTAGCTTTCTAAACTTACACTTACACATTTATTCCAATCTCCATGTATAAATGCTGCTATTCACACATGGGCATGCTTCTAAAATAACTCTCTTAATATAATCAATTTGCTTGCACGAGGACATCTGCTAATCAGTGATTTTATGAAAGTTATTTTTAACTGAACACTTATAAATGTAGTAAAATCAGCACTTATTTGGAAAGTCATAATGCTCACTGGAAATGTATATAATCTATTTCTTTTTTTTAGTATTATTTATTTATTTATTAGTTGGGTTAGTTAGGCTATAGTTTTATTAATCTAACAGTCATTCCAATCCTAAGTACCCAAGTCAATATCAAGAGTTTATACATGTCCTCAGGCATGCCCCATTCAAATATAACCATTACCTTTGTCACCAAGAAGACAGATCACTCCCCTCATTCAAGAAAGAAGACTAGTCCTCCATGTCCTTAGTCAGAGAGGGGGGTAAGGAGATGAGAGAGTATGTTTGTCCCTGTATCTCAGTGGAGACCTTATGATTAACTTGCCCAGACCCCTCCCCACTTCAGACTCAGGTACTCCATCATGGGGCCAGATGATAGTGCCATGCACAGCTCACCCAGCCTGTCCCATAAGCTGCAGCTAGTAGGTGCACTGGGTAAAACAAAGTATTGAGGAAGAATTTGTAGCCAAGGTTAGGGAATGTGTGTTAACTTTACTTAATGCGTGTTAACCTTTAGTGAACATGCCCCTAAGGGTATTTTTAGTTCATTGCTGTGCTGAAGCATGTTGTATTCGTTGCAGGATTGGGCCCTGTGGTATTTGGCACTCACTCAATAGGTGCTGCATCCAGTGCCACTATTACAAGCTTGATGATCAATATGATTCAGCACTTAGGTAGATGGTTCTCAATAGCTTATGCAACATACATAGACAGGCGGGTGACTCCCCCTTGCACGCTTTCTTATCATCTCTTTTGGTTTAATGTTCTCCTGAAAAGTTTTATTTATTTATTTATTTTATAACTTTTATATACCGCGCTATTTGTTATCAGTGCAGTTTACATACAACAAGGGTGCACAGTCAGAAGTCTGTTCTGTGCTTACATTGTAACAGGAGTTTAAACTTGGAACATACATTGTAACAGGAGCATAAACTTGGAGCAACAGGGGAACTAAAAACATATGTACAAAATATAAGTTACTTTCATGAGCTTTTATTTCTCTAACTCACTCTATATAGATGTTGATAGCAAATGGCTTGGCTTATCGGGAACTCTTTCCTGTTCTGGGAAAAGGGCTATGCAAAGGAAGATTTGGCTATCATTTCAGTTTAGATGTCCACAGCAGGAGAGGCATGACTGGTGGTCATTGGATAGGCAGCTACTTAGCTTGTCTGTCAGATCCAAGATCATGCTGTATCATAAAGGAGGTAATGACATTGGCATCATGTCAGGTAGATAGATGGCACCTTTTCTACTGATTTCCTGCAACATGCCTATTATAATGGTAAATGGTTCCTTGTCATCAGTGTCTCTGACATATGAGGTGCGTATAATAGGCAAGTTCGAAAGTTTACTCAGTGATCTGGTAGCATTTATATTTGATACACTAGGGCTGAGGTTGAATGTTGGGATCTACACAAAGTGGACACTGTGCAATTAAGTGCTTCCACTGCCCATTTATTTCTGTGGGCCATTGCAGCACTCAGTGTTTGCCTTAACCATGAGAGTGTTTTTATGCACTATCAAAGCATATCAACTTCATATTTAAGAAGGTGTATGAGACTGAGCATGGTTACCAGAAGGAGATGTAGTGGACTCAGCATAGTTCCTGATGGATAGAGTCATTGACCGACAGTTTCCTTGGGTAAAATAAATTGTGGATCAGATGGAATTTCCCAGGCTCTTTCTTTGGTACCGCTATGAGGAGGAGGGGCAGAATTATTGGTTCAGATGGGGGTAAAGGAAAAAGCAATTTGCCTTTGATAGTTCAGTTGAACTTTGCACAAATTATGTGCATGAAGCTCCACACTGAGGTTTAATTCTGTTGAAACATGAGTCTTATCTTTTCCTGGTATGGTGTCATGAAAACATCAATGAATCCAGACACAAGCATGGAGGCAGAGCACTGATTAGTGCAAATAACTAAACTATCCCGCATCATATTATGTCAAAATGGATGCAAAGGTGCTAGTGTGAGAGATCTGCTCCTTTCTTTAGGCACTTGTTCATTTCTTTTTGGACAAGTGGAGGCCGATTCATGTCCATGCTTGCCTTGTGGCAGTGCATGGCCAAAATATGGACATGCCTGGGAGAGACCCGATTCCGCCACCGCGAGGCCCGGATGTACAGAACTGGGGAGAATATGGGAGCAGAGGATCTTGCGTGAAGCCTGTTGGAGTACACATCCTTAGAATTTGGGGCTACTTTAAACCCCATTGTGAGTATTCCTCCACCCCAACCAGTAACCTCTCCTGCCTTGCTGTATGAGGGAGGGCAGTCCCAGGACTTGGGTGTTTCTGCCTTGGATTCCTCCAGTAAGCTCTGTTGTTCAATGCCAAAATGTTTGCAATTTTCTGTTTCTGCTGCTCCATTTCAGCCAACACCAGGGCGGACTCCTGACTCTTTTACACTGCTTGATGTGTGGAAAATGGTAGCTGAAATGAATGTATGTTTGAGATCTGTTATTGAGCAGACTATCTCCTTGTCTAGGGAGGTAGTAGCTAAGCTGTAATAATAAGATTCTGCATTAGCACAAATGGGTTTAGGGATGACAAAGGTGGAGAATCAGCTTTCCAATCTTTAGGGAGTTGGTGTTTCAGGTATACGAGATAGCCTGATGCTCCATTCTCAGCTTGAGAGATTAGAGAACTCTGCACATAGTAAAAAGTTATGTTTATTGAATTTTCCTAAAACCCATTATCCTTCTCCTTTAATATTCTTGAGGAAATATTTTAAAGACATTTTGTGGTTGGAAAATGCTGATGGGATACAAATTACAAGTGTGTATTATATTTCTGAGAGGTTGCAGCCTTTAGGGACTGCTGAGCCCCCCCCCCCAAAGATTCCCTCAATTTGTCCTAGTTTTTGAAGCAATCTGTGGAAGTAATTTATGCTAGAGCAGCTTTACTTGTTTCATTTGTTGCTGATTCTGATAAATCCCTGGTTATGAAAATGTATTCCAAAAATAAACTGAGTCCCTTTTGTGGACAAACGGTCTTAGTTTTTCGGGATGTTGCCAGGGCTATTCAGTTAAGACGTAAAGAGTTTTACCTTGGCTGTTGGCGTTGGGAGATACATTCTTTTTGCAATTTTCTTGTAAATATTTGGTTGAATTGCAGTGTCTCTGATATGTTTATGTGGATCCCATACAACTTGTGAACTTTATAAGAGTTAGGGAAGGGTTGGTAATGCATGACGAGTGGTTTAGTTATGTGATATTGTATTCTTAGGATTGCTTATTTGTGGGTTTGGGAATGTGCATGTTAAAATTTGGTTTTGGGCTTTTGGGTATTTGTTTACCTTCTCTTCCCTTGATGTGGTCTACATTGCAAGTATGTTGTGTTTATATTAGATTATGTTTCTTTACAGTAGATGTATTTACATCTGTTACTGCTAGTTGCCTTTTCATATTTCTGTTGTATATATAATGGAAATTCTAATCTGCAACTCTTAGAGGTGAATGACTCGACCTGTGTGTTGATAAAGCACACAGCTAGCTGTGAGAATTAATGTGACTTGCAGGACACATTGATCATCGACTCTTCCAATGCACCTTGCGGCCCCGGGTTCCTCCCATGGCTACGCCTGTCTGAGGGTCACCACAAAAACAACAACAAAAAAGAATTATGGACATACATGTCCAGGCGCTCCTCATTTGCCAAGGAGATTGATGTATGGGGAGCAGCCCAGCCACACGCCAGGACGCCATTGATGGGGCGAGGGAGCAGTGGCGTCCTTGCACCATGGCAATGAGCTGTCTTTATGGTGGCTCAGAATGCCATCAGCCACACCTGCCCCTGCAGACCATGGTCCAGCTGACACCGGAGGCCTCCATGGCCCAGATCATGGCTGCAGGGTCACAGTGAGTCCAGGACCCTAGGATGTGGGGGTGTGCGGCACACAATTGGTGGGGCCCTCTGGACTTATTCCACCATCAGGGTGAAATAGCCTGGGCATCTTAGGGGTGCTGGGGAATGTACAGATGCCTGACTGGAATAGGCTCTGTATGTTCCAGCAGCTGGCCACTCCTATGCTCTGCCCAGCACCGCCCCCTCCTCCCCTTGTCCAGTGCTCCCTGCACAAATGTCTTGTACATGCAGAGAGTGTTGTCAGTGTGGAATGTGATTATTTTGTTGCGCCGCTGCGGGGCCCACACATATAAGGCTACCGCAATGGGGAAGAGCTCAAGGAAAGTAATATCCTTTGTGAGCCCCTCTGAGTGCCATTCGCAGGGCCATTCTTCGGCACACCAGGCGCCTTGGAAATAGATGCCGAAACCGTTGCCCCCAGCCGCATCTGTGAATAGGTCAAGGTCTTCGTTTGACACAGGCTGTTCTTGCCAAAAGGCCAAGCCGCTAAAAGATTGCAAGAAAAGCTCCCACATGCGTAGGTCTTCTTTTATGCCCTTTGTGATCCTGATTTTGTGATGCTTCCTTTTAACCCCTTTTGTCGCTATTGCCATACGCCGGCAGAACACTCGTCCCATCGGCATGATCCTGCAAGCGAAGCAAAGCAGACCCAGCACCAATTGAAACTGTTCCAACGATGCCTTTGTCCGCACTTGAATGGCCTGAATAGCAGTTCTGAGCTTCCTTATTTTGTCATCAGGCAGGCGAGACAATTGTGCTGTCACGTCTAGCTCTATGCCCAAGAATGTAATCGTCCCCACAGGTCCGCAAGTCTTTTCTTTTGCTAAGGGGATCCCGAAGCACCTGTCAACTTGCTCAAACACATTGAGGATCCTTTGGCAGTCTGCGCCATCACTTCCCATGAAGAGGAAATCATCCAGGTAATGGACCACGGTGCAATGGCCTGCTATGTCCTCCACAACCCAATGTATAAATGCGCTGAATTGCTCGAAATAAGCACATGATATTGAGCAGCCCATGGGAAGGCATTTGTCATAGTAATATTCCCCATTGAAGGTGAAACCCAGCAAGGAAAAAGACTCCGGGTGGACAGGAAGCAGTCAAAAGGCTGATTCGATGTCAGCCTTCGCCAGCCGTGCCTGCCGTCCTAGTTCACGGATAGTGTCCACGGCCTGATCGATCGTCGCGTATTTCACGGAACATAGCGCCGGATTGATGTGGTCATTGACTGAGCTCCCTTCTGGGTACGATAGGTTGTGGATCAGGCGAAATTTTCCTGTCTCTTTTTTTGGGATGATTCCTAATGGGGACAGCACCAAGTTTGGGATGGGAATATACTTGAATGGGCCTGCCACCCTCCCCAGTTCAATTTCTTTAATTATTTTTTGTTGCACCACCGCGCTGAATTTCTTAACTGATGGGGAGTTGCGGGTTACTTGCCTCGTGGATGGGACTGAGACTGGAATTCGGAAACCATCTGCAAAGCCATTCTCAATATTGAGAGCTTTGTCCTGTAGCGGGTAGGCTCGCAGCCAAACACGCATGTGGTCAAGCCTGATGGGGTTTGGGGCCAGGACCATCATTTCCCCATTGGTGTGTTGGCCTAAATGGCTTAGATTCTCTGCTGGCTCGGCAAACTGTGGCAGGGTGAGTGCCCCCGCAGCTGGAACACATGTGCCGAAATTTGCACGGCTTCCACGTGCAACTCCCCGTGTTGTACTGACGGCACGCCTGCCTACCGGCCAGCTGGGAGGTTTCCCACCATTGTGGGGCCTGAAAAGACTTTGCGGTCCCTTCCTGACACCATGGTCTGTTGGGGGCCATTTCCTCCAGCCACAAGTCCACAATCCTGTGTTGCCAGGTCATGGTAGGGTCCTCTGCCATGCTTTGTCTGAACTTAACATCGTAGTTCAGCCGAGCCCACCCACCTAATCGCTTATGTGCCTGGGTTATGGTGTCCAGATATTTAATTAAATACTGGCTCAATTCTGGCTCTCGCTCCAGAACCACACTCATAAAAATGTGGAAAGCCGATACCCAATTGTTTATTGATTTTACAATCCTGGGCTTTTTTTCCCATTTCCTATCCTTGTCTTTGCTCTCTTTGGTTTCCACTTCCTGGTCTCTGATCAGAAAGGAGAATATATCAATATATTCCCTCCGCCATATACGTTTTTTTAACTTCCTAGGCACCGCGCTGGCCAGAGAGCTCACACCGCAACGCGGGTCTCCGCTAACCGCCGCTGGGCTTGTTAGCGTTGCCGAGACCGTCATAGCCATCCCCGTTGAACCAGGTTCCCCAGTGTCGGCTCTCAGTGTGGTTACCTCTCTGGGCCCCGTCCAGACTCTTGCTAACTGCCGATCGTGCCGGCCCGTCGGGAGGAGGGAAAGAGGGCGATCCGCGGTGCGACCGGCCCTTCTATAGCCGTTCGCCCCGCCGCCCGCCCTCCCCCCGCGCCCACTGCCAAGGTTAACCTTTGGCCTGCCGGCACTGTGCCTGTGTCCGGCAGCGCTGATTCACTGCCGGATCTGAACTTTAAAAGACAATGTTCATAATAAAATCATTGGGGGGCTTATTCAAAGGCACTTATACGATTTGCAGACCTTCAAATCACGTAAATGCCATTGTGCAGGAGATTCAGCAGCACTAGCATGGTTAGTGCTGCTGAATATCTGTGGGTGCCACTGCGACACACCCCGATGCAAACCGGTTAGGATCAATATTTGCCGGAGGCATTCTGGGGCAGCACCATTGCTAACCAAGTAGTGGCAATTTCAGAGCTGCTGCCCAGTTAGTAATGTGTGATGAAAGTCAGGTGCAGGAACTCTTTGCCTAACATTCACCGCAGAAGGTAATCAGGCAGTGGCTGGATAATGCCGCTTCCTGGTTAGCTTTGCAGCAATCCAGACCGCCCAGATATCCAATGCCGGAGCCCGGATATGACCCCGGCATTGACTATCTGGCTTTTAAGTTCAGCATTGTTGACTAGCGCTAGCCATTGGCAGTGAATATCGGGCCCAATATTTATAAGTTTATAGCACTACTGGGCTTATGCAGAGCTGGTGCTAGCCAATGTGTAAGCTAGGTGGTCACCTAGAGGAACAATGTTTCCGGGACTGCCCATTGCCACCACAGCTGTCCCCTCTGGGACTGGCAGCTGCAGAGGTGGTGATGGAGACAGGAGCAGGGGCTGGTAGGAATGAGGCTCATCTAGCCTGCCCTGGTCTATGCAGTACTGCACTGTGGTGATAAGTATTCAGGTACAATATGCCCTTGACCAATAGAGCTTACAGTCTAACGTGGTTATCTGGAGCAATGGGAGATGTGACTTCCCCAAGGTCACAAAAAATGGTAGTGGTAGAAACAGGATTTGAGCCCTGACTTCCCTGTTTTTCACTTCATTGCTCCAAAGGCACATGGAGATCAGAAATGAGACATTGAGATCAGGACAGAAGTCTCATGGTATATTAGGAATAGCTCTGCTAAATGTGGAGAAATTTCTAAAATACAAATCCACGAACAGCAGGAGGGGCCACGTCAGAAATATATACATGGGAAAATCAACAGGGGAAACCCAGGAGCTTACCCAGGTGCCGGCATTTTAGAGCAAACACATAAAAATGTCAGCACTTGTGTGTTTATCTCAGTCATTTTGTAAACTTGGTTGTGCAAATGTTCTTGCTTGTAGAGGACTCTCTCTTGACTCCATTTCAATTTGGAAGGGGAAATAAATATTGGGGATTAAGAAGGATATCCCACATAATCCCTCCTGTGAAGGGCTGGCTGAAACAAGTACTTTTGAAATGCCTGTTTGTATTTGTGAGCAGGTGTAAATCCAAACATGTCCAATTCTGGCCTTGAACATACATTTCCTAAATGAAATGAGAATACCTTTAAAAAATTACCTTTATTTAGCTCATGCCTTCCAGGAGAAGATCAAGGCGAGTTACAATCAGGTACAGTATGTATTTCCTTGTCCCCAAAGGCTCACATTCTAAGTTGCTACCTGGAGGAAAATATGTAGATTTTGATTTCACCCAGGCCGTGCCCCTGATATGTCCTCTCTGACTTTGGATGCTATATGAACATCCACATGTAAATTGGATTCTTTCTAAAATGGCCATTTACATGTGGCTGTGATTTGCACATGCATGTGGCCGATTATACACATGTAGGGGTCAAAATTTGGAGGCAGTGGCCAGCGCTGTTAAATCAACAGCCTATTGCCACCTTAACTTGAACCCAGATATTCAATTCCGGGGTCATATCTGACCACCAGCATTAAATATCCAAGTTGGCCAGATAGCACTGAAATTAGCCGGGCACCAGCGATATTCAGCCAGTGCCTGGTTAGCTAAAGCAGCTAAAGTTAGGACAGCCTTTATTCTGC
This sequence comes from Ichthyophis bannanicus, assembly GCA_033557465.1. NCBI lineage: Eukaryota > Metazoa > Chordata > Amphibia > Gymnophiona > Ichthyophiidae > Ichthyophis > Ichthyophis bannanicus. The sequence continues at coordinate 445,834,859 of CM066035.1, read as the reverse complement.
CTAACTTTAGCCACTTTAAGATAACCGGGCAGTGACTAAGGGGTATGTTTAGTAAACCGTCTTAACGTCACAGCATTGGTATTATCACGCGATAAGTGACATTAACATGCAATAATGTAACATTATCGCGTGATAACGTCACTTAGCGCGCGATAACGCAGCGGCGGCGTTAAGGCACACTAACGCTGTGAAATCTGGCTCTGAAGGGTGGAGTAAGGCTTCCCAGAGGGCGGAGAGAAGGGGTCAATGGGCGGAGAGTGGGAGGGGAGAGGCTCCAGGCACACTAATGCTGTAAAATCCGGGTCTGAACACTAACGCCAGTGAAACCCTCGCATTAGGGCACGTTTGCAGGAAAGAGAAACAATTTAAGTCAGCAATGTGCAGCAAAGACAGGGAAACCCAGAAAGGTGATAGTTGTGATACATGTGCAGGGAACAAAGAGGCAAATAAACATATAAAAGGACCAGAACCACATCTAAAATCCCAATAACCAAGCTAGCCAATAGTGATATTAATGATAAACATAAAGCACCACTACTGACAAAGCATATAAATTAAGATATCATATTTGGAAGGGTCTATGCTCTGCCCCCCTTCAAAGTGAATGATCCCACATTGAAATAGTGCCGATCAGGGTTTCTGTTGTTTAGATTGGGCAGGTTTGTTATGGCATGCACATGTGCAACAACAGAAGAGTGGGCACATAGGCAAGGGCAACTGTACTGATGCTGTAAATGGAATACAGGGGGCGGCAGGTGGCACATTCTGTGGTCCAGCTGGGGCACAGCGCGGGCTAGGCAGATGCCTAGGTGGCACATAGGAATGCCGAAACTGTAAAGCAGCAAGACAGCAACTGATGAGGTTCCAACATGGGCACAAGTGTGTGTCCCACAATGTCACAGGGAGATTACCCAGCAGGTACCCACAAGGGCACATATCATTGGCAGGTGGTGTGGGGGAGTTGGGAAATGTGCATGTCCATGTAGGCACCCCTACCCGAGAACCCACACCATAGGCAGCTGCCTACCGGCATACTGGATGGCCTGAGACTGTGCACCACCAGCACCACCGGCATAATGGCATGGCAGCATGGTGATAGAGGGGTGCTGGTGGCAGAGGGGGCTGTGGCATCTGCCCACAGCAGACCATGGCCTAGCCCCATTTAGGTGGGTGCCGTAAAATGCAACAGACAGGATCTGTCTGACGAACAGTCATGCTATCCCCAGGGAATGACTTGTCCCAGTGGCAGCCGTGTGATTCAGTGCACACAGCCAGTCTGCTCAGGAGGAGAAGGTCACAAGTTCAAGTCCCAGCTGTGGCTGCTACCAACCCTGTCCCAATATTTTACCCAGTACTAACCATGGTAATAAAGACGGAACCTTTATTGCAGATAAAATAAACATGCCTGAAATGCCTATATTTTACCCTACAGAGCACAGACACCATAAACATGTGCAATCCCTAGAGCAGAGTTTCCCAACTGCAGTCCTGGAGGGCCAAACACCATTCAGGTTTCATGCTGTCCCTAATAAATATGCCTGTGCTGTATTAGTATGTGCCACCCCCATTGTATGCAAATGTATCTCATGCATATTTATGAGGGACAGCATAAAAACCTGAACAGTGTTTGGCCCACCTGGACCAAAATTGGGAACCTCTGCCCTAGAGCAGCAGCGGCCAACAGGGGCATAAACAACCACACCCACAGGCTCCACTATCCAAAGCCTCATGGAGAGTCAGGCTGTTGGGCCCTGCCCACAGCAGCATCTCCCAATACTAGCACTAGCATACATTAGCAATACCGCCCAAAACTTGGGAATACGTTACACATGTATCAAAAGGTTGCTATGATTAATGGCAGATAGCAATTCCTAAGTTAAGCACAATTTGCTGATAGAGCTGCATCATAGCAACCTTTCTGATATCTGTGGAGTGTGTTTCAGTTTTGGTTTCTGACAATGTTTACCACCGCAGGGAGAGACCCCCAACAGTATTGCATACCATAGCCATGCCTGCACTGTGCCCAGGACTGGTGCGGTGGCCAGGGCTGCCAAAAGCCTCTATATTTGCACAATGCTGGCATAGGTGAGGGAGTGTGTGTCTGTATATCCAGTGTGTTGTGGCTGCCTACACCTTACTGAGCCCACACTGCTTGCACTGTTTCCAGTGTTAGCCTGCCAATGTGCATAATGAGGAGCAAGATACTGTGGGTATGGCCCAGAAAGGGTGGCCTGGGCAGGATGCATCTGCACAGGACAATGGCTGGGACATTGTAGTGTCCGGCCACCACATCCCAGCATGTCCTGCTGGGAGGTCACTCTCACCTTGACTGAGCAGTGACCATGGCATGGCTAGGTTCTCCCATAGTGCTATATAGCATTTTTCTCAAGTGATATTTATGGGTTTTCTTTTCTGGGGTCCAATCACTGACTTATCTGTTTGGTGTGTGTGCACGCATCTCCTCCAGGAACATGCACTATGGACTAGCTAACAGTCTGTCTGCAGTTAGTATGTGTATGGCTGGAACACCTTGCAGGGAGCAGCGACTGTGCTTACTGCTGGAGAATGTCAAATAGTGGTGGGGGGCAGATGAGCATTTCCATGCCTACTGTTTGTTTGCCATTGCCTTATGGATGTGTACAAATCTTCATTGACTGCCCTGTAGGGGTGCTTGTTCCCTAGCAGGACTGGGGTTGATGGTCCCCTCTACTGCCACTATTGTAGGGATGTAGAATGTGAATCTGTTGGTTGGAGATTTTGTTCCCCACCTTGAGCCCTAGAGGGCTGGTAAGGTGGTGCTACATAATCTGCCTATGGGTCCAAACACCCCTCTTCACTCAAATCATGTGACCATGGCACCCACACAGGACATGCACTATTCTGGGTGCATCATAGTCTGCAAGGGCTAGACATGACTGGGAAATACAGATGGACACAAGTGTATTCTAGGAGTGTCTTGAAAAACTATCTATCACACACTGGCACTGATAGCAACCTGCAACATAGCCTGTCTCAGCTAAGCCAGGTGCTGCGGACCTGGTGCTGGGCGCCCCACTTCACCCTCAGGGTGAGCACAGTACCCGCACAATATGACGGTCTGTAGCTACTCTGTGCCAGTAACATACACGGTCAGTTCCCCCTACCAGGCCAAGGTGCTGTGGGGGTGCATACCCCATCTTGTGATCATGTGTAGACTGCTGATCTGCATGTGCAGTGCATCATGGGTATGGGTGAGTTAACCCTATCCTGGTAACCACAGCAGACGGTTTGTGTGGTGACCTGCAGTCCTTCTGTAGCCAGCCAGGGATTTGTTAGCAACTAAAGAGATGTAGCCCACTGGTTGCTTCACTGATTGTAGAGGCAGAGGTCATGGGTTTGATGCCACAGTGTTGCTATTTGATGGGGCTGTCTGAGACATTTCCTTTTTTAATTTAAACTAGTTCTGCCAGCAAAAACACCCTCACAGTGCTGTAACCTTAAGGTGCCTCATAAGGCGCCTTATGCAGCACCTTAGATTACAGCACTGTGAGGGTGTGTTTGCTGGCAGCACTAATTTAAATTAAAAAAGAAAATGCCTCAGACAGCACTGATTTAAAGTAAAGGGTAATGCCTCAGACAGTCTTACTCATTAAACCCACTGGGGGATCAAACTCATGAGCCCTGTATCATCAGCCATTGTATTAACCAGTTTGCTATACCTCTGTTGCTATGTTTTTGGGTCAGCGCACCTAATTAAGGCTAACGCATGTTAACTGCCAATTTTCCCTCTATCTCGCAATAACGGACTTTATCACGCGATAACCTGAAATGCAACCCTAAGACCGGAATGCCCACTATCTTATATGGCATTCGTCACAGTAAGACTGCAACTAACGCCGGTAACATTAAGATGGTTTAGTAAACATACCCCTAAGTATAGCTGCCGCCTGGCTATCTTTGTTACTGCCTTTGGAATGCCCTGTTGCTACGTGATTAGCATCAGGGCATCTAGCAGTATTAAAGGGGGTTATTTAGCAGCACAAACTGCCTATGGGGTATGTTTACTAAACCGTCTTAATGTGCGCCCGGTGATGTTATCGCACGATAAGGTACCTTATCGTGCAATAATGGTGCTTTATCGGGCGAAAAGGTACCTTAGTGCGCGATAACGTGCGCAGCGGCGCAAATGAGCGCTGCAGGTAGAGATAGGCTCACGGAGGGCGGAGGAGGGCTCCCCGGGGCGGAGAGAGAGGGTCAATGGGTGGAGAGTGGGAGGCGAGAGGCTCCCTGCACACTAACGCCGTGGAATCCGGAGCTGAAAACTAAAGCCGATGAAACCCTGGCGTTAGAGCAGATTTAAAGGGAAAAGAAACCATTTCCGTCAGCAATGTCCAGCAAAACCAGGGAAACCTACAAAAAGTGATAAGTGTGATACATGTGCAAGGAACAAAAGGGCAAATAAACATTGAAAAGGACCAGAAGAAAATATAAAAAAAAAAAAAACCAAGCTGGGCAATAGTGATATTAATGGGAAACATCAAAAAACACTCCTGAGAAAGCTCCAAAAAAAAGATATGAATTTTGGAAGGGTCTATGCTCCATTCCTATACAAGGTGAATGAGCCCACAGTGAAATAGCGCTGATCAGGGTTTTCCCTCCCCATTGGACAGGTTTCCTATGGCACGCACATGTTCCACAACAGCAGTACGGGAATGTTGGAATGGGCAACTGGACAGATGCTGGAAAAGGGGACAGAGTGCTGCAGGCGGCACATGCTATGGTGCAGCTGGGCCACAGTGCGGAATAGGGTGATGCCTAGGTGGCCCATAGGAATGCTGAAACAGTAGAGCAGCCAGACAGCAACTGATGAGGGCCCAACATGGGCATGAGTGTGTTTCCCACAGTGTCACAGGGGATAGTACCCAGCAGGTACCCCCAAGGGCACAGAACATTGGCAGGCGGTGCTGGGGGGAAGCGTGGACAGCTATGCAGGCACCCCTACCCCAGAACCCGCACCATATGCATCTGCCTACCTGCACACTGGATGGCCTGAGACTGTGCTCCACCAGCACCACCAGCAGAAGGGCATGTCAGCATGGTGGCAGAGGGGTACTGGTGGTGGAGGGGGCAGTGGCAGCTGCCCACAGCAGACCATGGCCTAGCCCTGTGTAGGTGGGTGCCATGCACTGCAACAGACAGGCCCTGTCTGACGAACAGTCATGCTATCCCCAGGGAATGCACTGCCTCTGTGGCAACACGGTGGTGCAGTGCACACAGCAAGTGCATTCAGGAGCAGAAGGTCACAGGTTCAAGTCCCAGCTGTGGATCCTGCCAAACCACTCCCCATATTTTACCCCCTACTAAAACATGGTAATACAGACAGAACCTTTATTGCAGATAATGTAAACATACCCAAAACACCTACATTTTACCCTACAGAGCACAGACACCATAAACATGTGCATTACCTAGAGCAGAGTCTCCCAAATGCAGTCCTGGAGGGCCAAACACCATTCAGGTTCCATGCTGCCTCTAAAAAATATGGCTGCGCTGCATCTCTATTCAAACCCCCCGACCCCATGGTATGTAGATGTATCTCATACATATTCATTAGGGACAGCATGAAATCCCAAACAGTGTTTGGCCCACCAGGACCGGAGTTGGGAACCTCGGTCAACAGGGGCAGACACACCCGCACCCACAGGCTCCATTATCCAAAGCCTCCTGGAGAGGCAGGATGTTGGGCCCTGCGTGCATCTCCCAATACTAGCACTTGCATACCTTAGCAATGCCACCCTAAACCTGGGAATACGGTACACATCTATCAAAAGGTTGCTATGATCACTGGCAGATAGCAATTCCTAAGTTAAGCACAATTTTCTGAGGTGGAGGTGGGGGTGGGGGTGGGGGTGGGGGTGGAGGTGGAGGTGGGGTGGGGGTGGGGGTGGGGGGTGGGGGTGGGGGTGGAGGTGGGGGTGGAGGTGGGGGTGGAGGTGGAGGGGGGGTGGAGGTGGAGGTGGGGGTGGGGGTGGGGATGGAGGTGGAGGTGGGGATGGAGGTGGGGTGGGGGTGGAGATGGAGGTGGGGTGGGGGTGGAGGTGGAGGTGGGGGTGGGGGTGGGGATGGAGGTGGGGTGGGGGTGGAGGTGGGGGTGGAGGTGGGGGTGGGGGTGGGGGTGGGGGTGGAGGTGGAGGTGGAGGTGGAGTTGGGGGAGGGGGTGGGTGTGGGGGTGGGGGTGGGGATGGAGGTGGGGTGGGGGTGGAGGTGGAGGTGGGGGTGGGGGTGGAGGTGGGAGTGGGGGGGGGGGTGGGGATGGAGGTGGAGGTGGGGGTGGAGGTGGGGGTGGGGGTGGAGGTGGAGGTGGGGGTGGGGATGGAGGTGGAGGTGGAGGTGGGGGTGGGGGTGGGGGTGGGGGTGGGGATGGAGGTGGGGTGGGGGTGGGGGTGGGGGTGGGGGTGGAGGTGGGGGTGGGGGGGGGTAGCTGAGCATTTCCAGGCCTACTGTCTTTTTGCCATTGCCTTAGCAATGTGTACAGCTCTGCACTGGCTGCCCTGTAGGGTGTCTGTTCCCCAGCATGACTGGAGTTGATGGCCCCCCTCTACTGCCACCATTGCAGGGAGGTAGATTGTGGATCTGTTGCTGGGGGAATCCTGTTTTCCACCCTGAGCCACAGAGAGTGGATTGGGGGGTGGTACATAATCTGTCTATGGGTTTAAACACCCCCTGTCACACATATCATGTTACCATGGCACCAACACAGAATATGCACTATTCTGGGTGCATCATGGCCCATAAGGACTAAACCTGTTTGACAAATTCAGATGGACACTAATGTATCCTAGGTGTGTTTGTAAGAACTATCTATCACACACACTGGTGCTGATGGGTATCTATGACATGGCCTATTTTAGCTATGGAAGGTGCTGCGGACCTGGTGCTGGCCACCCCACCTCACCTTCAGGGTGAGCACAATACCCACACAATGTGACGGTCTGTAGCTACTCTATGCCACTAACACACACTGTCGGCACCCCGTACCAGGCTGAGGTGCTGTGGGGGTGCACTCGGTCTGTTCCCCCTACCAGGCAGAGGTGCTGTGGGGTGCATACCCCATCTTGTGATTATCTGTAGACTGCTGATTTGCATTTGCTGTGCATCATTGGTATGGGTGGGTTGCCCCTATCCTGGTAACCATAGCAGAATGTTTGTGTGGTGACATGCAGTCCTTCTGTAGCCAGTTAGGGGTTTGTTAGCATCTGTAGCCCCCTGGTTACTTCACTGCCTGTAGAGCCAGAAGTCATAGGTTCAAACCCATAGTGGGGTTATTTGAAAGAGCTGTCAGAGGCTTTGTCTATTTTTAATGTACATTAGTGCTACCAGCAAAAACACCCTCAGAGTACTGTAACCTTAAGGTGCCTCATAAGGCAACTTATAGGGCGCCTTATAAGGTATCCTATAGGGGACATTGTAGGGTGCCTTGGCGGACAGTGCACTTTATAATGTGCCCTATGGAGTGCCTTATAGGATGCCTTATGCGGCACCTTAGGTTACGCCACTGTGAGGGTGTGTTTGCTGGCAGCACTAATTAAAATAAAACTAAAATGCCTCAAAAAGAACTACTTAAACATAAAGGGAGATGCTTCAGCACCCTGGGGGATCAAACTCATGACCCCAGTACCATCAGTCAGTGTATTAACAGATTGTGCTATACCTCTGTTTTTTTGTCTGGATGTCAACGTGCCTACTTAAGATTACCGCGCGTTAACGTGCTTAGCGGCTTCTCGCATGATAATGTGTGTAGCGCACATTATCACACGATGATCCCGTTTTGCTACGCTAAGACTGGAACGCCCACTCCTTTTATGGCAGCCTGCACACTATCGCCAGGCGCACGTTAAGAATGCTTAGTAAACATACCCCTATGTGTCTCTGAATATCCCACATTAATCATTTGGATATGCCACCATAAATCACAAATAACCTCTTCAACTTCTAGCTGCTTCCTCTCTGAAAGGAAGCTCTAAAATAGACCTCTTTTAAAAATACACCATAAGAAAACCTTGCCTGTAGGACAACAATGAGATGCAACAGAAAAGAAACAAAGCGAAACATATTTTCACTGCAGAATAGCATCAAAGGTTAATACTCATCAAATTGTATTACATATTCATAAGGTTTCATTAAATTCTGCCTTTGTTTCTGTTGTTTACTTTAACTTTCTTTCTCAATGTTTTATGCATACATGCCATTTTATGACTACTAACTGCAGGAATAACAAGCTAGTATTTACATCATCGTGAAAGAGACTTTAATTGTCATGGTGCTGAGAATAGCACTTGTGATACAGAACACAGTGATAACCAGCAGCTAATTATATGGTATAGTTTATAGCAGCATAGCTCATTTCCTTGTAATAAAAAAAAATAACCTTATATTTTGTCTGCATGATTTAGGGCTTCTTTACTGGTGCTGACATTTCTTTTGTTGCTTTTGAAAACTTTTTCTGTAGTAAATTATACAGCATAATGTTTGTAAAAATGGGATGGTGACAAGATTGCTGAGGTGGTGCCGCAATACTAATGAACCTCTGCTGAAATTAAAATCAAATTTTCTTTCACTATTTATATTTTTGAGAGGTTTGTGTAAGACTTCTCTTGTGAAAAAAAGATGCTGTGGGCACTCAGCGTCCATAAACGTAATTGATTTTCAGCTATTCTATAATTAAAAGATGATCGTCAATGGATGGCTACGTCAATCCTGCTTCAAAAACATTTTCTTTAAGAGGTTTGTTCAGGCTGCAGATAAAGAGATCACAGCATGCAATCCCTAAGGCAATACAGAAAAGAATGGTAGAAAAAGAGAAGGCTTCTGTAAGTATATGCATGATGGGGAAGTGTGGTTAATTGAAACGGCATAGGAAATATTAACGACATATGTGATTTTCTAAATAGAAAGAAACCCATACTTGTGAAAAATTGCAAGAGGACCTTGAAAAATTGTGAGACTTGGCATCCAAATGACAGATGAAATTTAACGTGGACAAGTGAAAAGTTATGCACGTGGAGGATGATTCTGAGCTCTGCACATCTGGACAGTCCAGACGTGCAGAAAATGTATGGCCCTGAAAAAAAAAATGGTTCTGCAACTGCAGGAGCTAAACATTCCCAGGGTTGCAGAATCATTGCCCTTAGATGGGCCAGCATGAGCTGCATTCCACGCCAGTCTACATCCAAGTGTCTGCCCGTCTGCCCCTCACATTGCTCCTGCCTGTGTTCTGGTGCCATAGCGTCCTGTAGCCATGGCACGGGACGCCCAGCAGGAGCAATGCAATCCCCAACAGCTGAAAAGATTGCTTTCCTTGCCACCTGACCCCTAGTGGGGTTGGTCATAGCCAGGATCGAGGGAATAAGTCCCACGTCAATTTTCCCACCACTGGATGTACAGGGCCCTGTTTGGAATGGGACCTGTACATCCAGGTGCTTCAGCCTACCCCTGCTCCACCCATTCTCTGCCTTCGGCCCTCTCCCTCCTGCCCCTGTCCAGTGTTCCCTGCACAAACCCTCTATACATGTGGGGAGCGCTGTGCAGGGAATCGTGTTCAGGTCCTGAATGGGGGTTAGACGTCCGGGATGGGCGTACAACCCAGCTATTTGGCCCACAGAATCTACCCCTTAGGGAAGAACCACCCAAACTACAGTTAAACAATCCAAGATTCCACATTAGGAGCACCACACAGGAAAAGGATCTGGGTGCCATAGTGGATAGTATGTTGAAATCCTCTGCCCAGTGTGCTGCCGCTGCCACAAAAGCAAATAGAATGTTAGGAATCATAAGGAAAGGAATGGAGAATAAAACCAATGATATTATAAGGCCTCTGTATCGATCCATGGTGCAACTTCACTTTGAATATTGTGTGCAATTCTGGGCATCATATCTTAAAAAGGATATAGCAGAAATGGAAAAGGTCAAGACAAGAGCGACCAAAATGGTAAAGGGGATGGAAGGATATCCCTATTAGGAAAGGCTTAAAAGGTTAGGGCTCTTCAGCTTGGAAAAGAATCAGCTGAGGGGAGATATGATAGTGGTCTATAAAATAATGAATGGAATAGAACAGGTAAACATAGATCAGTTTACGCCTTCATTAAGTACAAAGACTAAGGGACAAGCAATGAAGCCAAAATGAGGCACATTTAAGACTAACCGTAGAAAATATTTTTTCACTCACTTAGTAATCAAACTCTGGAATTCATTACTGGATGATGTAGTAAAAACTATTGGTGTAGCTGGATTTGAAACAGGTTTGGACGAGTTCCTGGAAGAAAAGTTAATAAACCATTATTAAAGAGGAATAAAGAAATCTACTGCTTACCCCTGGGACAAGCAGCATGGAATGTGTACACCTTTGGGAACTAGGTATTTGTGACCTTGATTGGTCACTGTTGGAAACAAGATACTGGGCTTGATGGACCCCTGTTTGATCCAGTATGGCATCTCTTAGGTTCTTATGCCCCCTCTTGAGAAAGAGCTAATTATACCTGTGTTATTTGCAGTAGTAACAGTACACATTAACTTACCTTGCACTAACTGCAAATTCTCTACCCCATAAAGCAGCCCCCCACCCAGTTCTCACCCCACAGCATGATAAACAGAATTTAATTTTTACTGCACTGGCTGTTTTTAGCATAGGGTAGCCATTATAGCATGTCCACACTAACAGTTTGTGTGCTCTGAATCCCACAGGATCAACATAATACACTTTAGTAAACATGCATCAAAATGATCTAAGTATGAATTGCTGTAGAATTCATCACATTAAAAGCTTAAGTCAATAGGGACTGTGTTTTCAAAATTTTTCAAATTCACAGAGCATACCAAAAACTTAGGAATATAGGAAATGTTGAATGAAATCGTGAAACAATGAATTGAGTGAGGGTTCTTATTTTATATTACATAGTGTAATTTTCAAGATGGCTACTTAGGGGTATGTTTACTAAACTACGTTAATGTGCGCTAATGTGCGCTACTGTGCACTGCGCACATTAGCGTGCGCTAAGGTACCTTAGCACATGCTAATGTCGTGTTACGGGGCACTATTGTGCACGCTCATGTGCGCGGCGCGCTAATGTGCGATGAAGGCGGGGAAAGGCTCCCGTAGGGTGGAGGAAGGCTCCCCAGGGTCAGAGAGAAGGGGTCAATGGGTGGAGAGTGGGAGGGGAGAGGCTCCCCGCACATTAGCGAGGTTGAAATCCGAGGCAAAAAATACCGCGAGTGAAAACCTCGCGTTAGAGCCGGTTTAAAGGGTAGAGAAACCATTTCTGTCAGCAATGTACAGCAAAACCGGGGAAACCTACAAAAAGTGATAAGTGTGATACATGTGCACGGTACAAAAGTACAAATAAACATTGAAAAGGACCCCAACAAAATTTTAAAAAATTATAATCAAGCTGGGCAATAGTGATAGTAATGGGAAACATAAAAAACACTCCCAAGAAAGCCCCAAAAAATAAATATGAATTTTGGAAGTGTCTACGCTCCGTCCCCATACAAGGTGAATGATCCCACAGTGAAATAGCACTAATCAGGATTTCCCTCTCCATTGGACAGGTTTCCTATGGCATGCACATGTTCCACAACAGTAGGGCGGGCATGTCGGAATGGGCAACTGGACAGATGCTGGGAAAGGGGATACAGAGGACTGCAGGCGGCACATGCTGTGGTGCAGCTGGGGCACAGTGCGGACTAGGCAGATGCCTAGGTGGCACTTAGGAATGCTGAAACTGAACAGCAGCCATTCAGCAACTTATGAGGGCCCAACATGGGCACGAGAGTGTTTATCACAGTGTCACAGGGGATAGTACCCAGCAGGTACCCCCAAGGGCACAGAACATTGGCAGGTGGTGTTGGGGGGAAGCGTGGACGCCTATGCAGGCACCCCTACCCCAGAACACGCACCATAGGCAGCCGCCTACCTGCACACTGGATGGCTTGAGACTGCACACCACCAGCACCATCAGCAGAAGGGCATGTCAACATGATGGCAGAGGGGTACTGGTGGTGGAGGGGGCAGTGGCAGCTGCCCAGAGCCGACCATGGCCTAGTCCTGTGTAGGTGGGTGCCATGCACTGCAACAGACAGGCTGTGTCTGACAAACAACCATGGTATCTCCAGGGACTGCACTGTCTCTGTGAGCACAGTGTGGTGCGGTGAACACAGCCAGTGTGTTCAGGAGTAGAAAGTCACAAGTTCAAGTCTCAGCTGGGGCTACTGCCAATCCAATCCCCATATTTTACCCGCTACTAAACCGTGATAGTAAGGACAAACCTTTATTGCAGAGAACATACGCATGGTTCAAACGCCTATATTTTACCCCACCGAGCACAGACACCAGAAACATGCGCATTACCTGGAGCAGAGTCCCCCAAATTCAGTCCTGGAGGCCCACAAATCAGTCAGGTTTTATGCTGTCTCCACTATAAGGCCATTCAGCATGGTGGCGGAGGGGTACTGTTGGTGGAGGGGGCAGTGGCAGCTGCCCAGAAAAGACCATGACCTAGCCCTGTGTAGGTGGGTGCCATGCACTGCAACAGACAGGCCCTGCCGGACAAACAGTCATGGTGTCACCAGGGAATGCACTGTCTCTGTGGCAACACGGTGGTGCAGTGCACACAACCAGTGTGTATGGAGGCAGAAGGTCACAGGTTCAAGTCCTAGCTATGTCGCCTGCCAACCCAGTCCCCATATTTTACCCACTACTACAACGTGCTAATACAGACAGAACCTTTATTGCAGATGACGTAAACATGCCCAAACACCTACATTTTACCCTACAGAGCAAAGACACCATAAACAGGCACATTACCAAGAGCAGAGTCTCGCAAATGCAGTCCTGGAGGGCCAAACACCATTCAGGTTCCATGCTGCCTCTAATAAAGATGCCTGTGCTGCATATCTATGCACCACCCCCATGGTATACAGATGTATCTCATGCATATTCATGAGGGACAGCATGAAAACCCGAACAGTGTTTGGCACACCAGGACTGGAGTTGGGAACCTCTGCCGTAAAGCAGCAGCCAACAAGGGCAGACACACCCACACCCACACCCACAGGCTCCATTAGCCAATGCCTCTTGGAGAGGCAGGACATTGGGCCCTGCGTGCATCTCCCAATACTAGCCCTTGCATACCTTAGCAATGCCCCCCTACACCTGGGAATATGGTACACAGCTATCAAACGTTTGCTATGATTACTGACAGATATCAATTCCTACGTTAAGCACAGTTTGCTGATTGAGCTCCATCATAGCAACCTTTCTGCTGTCTGTGGAGTGTGCTTCAGTTCTGGTCTCTGACAGTGTTTACCACCCTGGGGAATGACCCCCAACAGTATTGCGTACCATATCCATGCCTGAACTGTGCCCAGGACTGGTGTGGTGGCCAGGGCTGCTAAACTCCTCTAGAGTGGCACAATGCTGGCATAGGTGTGGGAGTGTGTGTCTGTCTATCCAGTGTGTGGTGGCTGCAAACACCCTCCACAGCCCACACTGCCAGCACTGCTGCCAGTATTGGCCTGTCAATGTGCATAATGAGGAGCAAGGTGCCATGGGTATAGCCCGGACAGGGTGGCCTGGCCAGGATGCATCTGCACAGGGCATAGGGCACTGGCTGGGACATTGTAGTGCCTGGCCACCACCTGCACAGACAGGATGGCCACAGCATGTTCTGCTGGGAGATCACTCTCACCCTGACTGTGTAGTGACCACAGCATGGCTAGGCACCCCCATAGTGCTATGCAGTATTTCTCTCATGTGATATTTATTGGTTTCTCTTTGGGGCCCAGTCACTGACTTATCTGCTTGATGTGTATGCTGACTTCCCAGTTCGGGGTGCATGCATTTCCACCAGGAGCATGCACTATGGACTAGCTAGCAGACTGTCTGCAGCTGGTAAGTGTCCTGATGGAGCGCCTTGCAGGGTGCAGCAGCTGAAGGCTTGCTGCAGGAGAATATCCGATAGTGGTGGGGTGCAGCTTAGCATATCCAGGCCTAATATCTGTCTGTCTGCTATTGCGTTATGGATGTGTACAGAGCAGCATTGACTGCCCTGAAGGGTGTCTGTTCCCCAGCAGGACTGGGGTTCATGGTCCCCTCTACTGCCACCATTGCAGGGAGGTAGAATGTGGATCTGTTGGTCGGAGACCCTGTTTACCACCCTTAGCCCTGGTGGAGGAGGAGGAGGGTGGTGGTACATAATCCTCCTAGGGGTCCATAGGGGCTACACCTGACTGAGACATACAGATATATCCAGGGTGTGTCAGCAGAAACTACCTATCTCACACATTAGCACTGCTGGGGACCTGCAGCATGGCCTATCTCTGCTGTGGACCTGGTGCTGGGCGCCCCACCTCACCCTCAGGGTGAGTGCCGTACCTGCACAATGTGACGGTGTGTAGCTACTCTGTGCCAGTACCACACACGGTCAGTTCCCCCTATCAGGCCGAGGTGCTGTGGGGGTGCATACCCCATCTTGTGATCATCTGTAGACTGCTGATTTGCATGTGCAGTGCATCATGGGTATGGGTGGGTTAACCCTATCCTGGTGACCACAGCAGACTGTTTGTGTGGTGACTTTCAGTCCTTCTGCAGACAGCCAGGGGTTTGCTAGCAGCTATAGAGCTGTAGCCCACTGGTTACTTCACTTCCAGTGGAGCCAGAGGTCATGGGTTCAAACCCACAGTGGGGTTATTTGATAGAACTGTCCAAAGCATTATCTATTTTTAAAGTACATTAGTGCTGCCAGCAATAACACCCTCAGCATACTATACCCATAAGGTGCCTCAGAGGGCGCTTTATAGGGCGCCCTAAAAGGCACCTTATGGTTACCGTCCATATAAGGTGCACTATTCAGTATGCTATGGAGCGACTGATAGGGTGCCAGTCCGTATAAGGTGCCTTATAAGGTGTCCTATGGAGCGCCTTATAGGGTGCCCTATAGGGGACATTATAGGGTGCCCTGGCGGACAGTGCACTTTATAATGTGCCCTATGGAGTGCCTTATAGGGTGCCTTATGCGGCACCTTAGGTTACGGCATGTGAGGGTGTGTTTGCTGGCAGCAATAATTAAAATGCCTCAGGAAACAATACTTACATGTCAAAGCTGATGCCTCAGGCAGCCTTACATATTGGGCACACTGGGGATGGAACTCATGACCCCTGTATCATCAGTCAGTGCCTTAACCATTGTGCTACACTGCTGTTCCTTCTTGCATTTCAGCACACCTACTTATGCTTTTCATGCGTTTAAATGCACAGTGCTGCCATCAAAAACAGTGCTATGACCTTGCTGTGCCTCATAGGGCACCCTATATGGCGCCCTATACGCCACCCTTTATGCAACATTGTAGGGTGCCGTGGCATACAGTGCACTTTAAAATGTGCCCTCTGGGGTACCTTATGGGACGCCATATGTTACAGTGCTTTCAGAGTGTGTTTGCTACTAGCAGTAATTAAAATAAAATTAATATCCCTCAGACTGCAATATTACACATAACAGGTAGTGCCTCAGCAAGCCTTATTCATTGGGCACAGTGGGGGATTGAACCCATGATCCCTGCACCATCAGTCAGTGTCTTAACCATTGTACTGTGGCTCTATTCCTGTGCTTGCACATCAGCGCGCCACTTATGCTTCCCACGCGCGTTTCTCATGCGCTAATGTGCACGGCACACATTAGTGCGCTGCGCACATTAGCGCATGATTATTCCCGGTTTGCTTTTTTCAGACTGACACGCCCACTCCTTTTATGGCATCCCGCACACTAACGCGCAGCACACCTAACGGGGTTTTAGTAAACATACCACTTAGAGCTTTTAGATATTATGTTACCTTAGGTTATATTTATGAGGTATTTGTAGTAGTATCCATTTTTAAGCCAAACATTGAATAACTTTAGTTAACTAGAAAGTTCCCTCAGTCATACTTATTTTATATGAAAAATATAGCATCACTAGTTTCAAAGTAAACATGCACCACTGCTTTATCACAATTATATACTAACATTTTATTCAACTGAGCTTCTATACAGACATATTAGAATATAAGTGGCATTTTAGAAAGGATGTCTCAGTGCAATCTAGAATGTTCAAGGAAAAATGTGCAGAAAAATGCCAGGGTTATCTATGTTTTGGCCTGATTATAGAAACATAGATGTCCTGGATGTGGACATCCATGTCTGAGTCCACATAGATGTTCCTGCTAAACAAATATTTGTGGTGGGGACATTTGTCACATGCAACTTTGCATAAGGGGATGTCCATTGGTGTGGCAAAATGAAAACAATAGCCCTCATTCCCTGTTAGTGTTCATTGTCAATATAGGAAATATAGGGGATACGAGTGTACCTCTTTCTCTATACCCTCTGGATGTTTGGCTGGCAAAATGAGCACTTTTCTGATGTCTATTCATGCCTGGAGCAGGCATAAACTTTGATGTGTCTCAGGATGTGCAGGGCATTTCTGAAATTGGGCTAGGACATCCATGTTCTTGGGAACTGCCTGGACATGCCTCCACCATTCCCCCTTCACCATTTGGATGTCCTTGAACAGGGAACATCTCCAGAGTTGCCTTCTAAATTGCTTACAGAGATATCTCTGTAATTTGGACATCTGTGTGCCCTTTTGCAGACTTTGAAAATATGAATAGCTCTTTTAAAATAACCCCTTATATTGTGACTTCATATTATGCTACAACAGAATTTGAACATACTCTTGTTATTTAACTTCTTCATTATTAAACTTGCTCCATATGACTATTTTGCAAAAATCTCAGTTCATGTAAATGGTGAAATGGTTATTGATACTCAATTTTTGGTATTTTCTCTGTGGTTTTACAAGATGATTTACAATTTGCATAATAGCTTGTACATCTCAAGTTTTGCTGGTGGTTAACTGTATATTTTAATTTCCTGCATGCTGGGACTGAAAACCTGTTGGTTTATAAACTAAACATGAAATACTGTTGCCTTTTAATCAAAAGAAGACAGTATGCATGAAAATGTGTCCTTATCTCATTAGCTTATATTTCTGTTTGTTATGCCTTAATATGCCTTTATACCTTGCACGAGATCTCATGAGGAAGATACAGTAACAATGGCATAGAGTCAAATAACACCAAGTATATAGTCATCAAGGAACATCTAGGGAGTTGTCATGACTGATAAAATATAGAGGCAAGTTTACTGAAGTGTGATAACTACTAACCGAGGTATCCGGATGCCCAACCCGTCTTCCACCCCCCACCCCCTCCCCCACCCCTCTCACCTCCCACAACCCCTTGACCCTTCTGACAAACACAAGCCGACATCAGGTAGTGGTGCAAATTGCTTGGTCGCAGCTTTTAGTTAAAGGTATTAAAACACCGGCCCAACATGGGCCCAAATCAGCATTCATAACAATAACAAAAACACCCCCCCACACCCGTCCTCCGGATGACGCTCCCACCAGCCGTTTCTAGCAAAGTGGTGCATCATCCACACACACCCTTTTTCCCCCTACCACCCGCCTTGCCATGTTATTAGCAAAGGCCGGCTCAAGGGTTGCCAATTTCCGGGCAGAGACCCCAGCTGGGACGTCTCCCCCAACGTAAAGAATAGTGCCGCTCCCGTGGAAAGCGGCATGAAGCTGAAATGCCCCGCCGGGTCAGCGAGCACCTGCTCGCCACCCCGGCCACCCCAGCCCTAGACGATGAGTCCCCCACCAGCTGCAACGCCCTTCCCCCCCAGCCTAAAACAACAGGAGGGAGGGAGGGAAACCTGCTGGCAGCGCGAGCAAACAGGAAGAGGGAGAACGCCAGCCGGCGCTCCCTCCTTGCTCGCGCTGCCCCTGCCCACTGACCGCCCGCGCGGTCCAATCGCCGGGCTCCACCTTCGAGCGTGGAGCCCGAGCGTGGAAGCCCCGCCCGCTGCCGAGCCGGAGCTGACCCCACCCCCCCCCCCCAGGAGCAAGGCCTGCCACGAGGTTGGGCCCCGGGAACCCGGTTACTGGGCCAGCCGCGGGACCGGGGCGCGGCGGCACAGCCCGTACTAACCGAGGTATCCGGATGCCCAACCCGTCTTCCACCCACACCCCCCCACCCCTCTCACCTCCCACAACCCCTTGACCCTTCTGACAAACACAAGCCGACATCAGGTAGTGGTGCAAATTGCTTGGTCGCAGCTTTTATTTAAAGGTATAAAAACACTGGCCCAACATGGGCCCAAATCAGCATTCATAACAATAACAAAAACACCCCCCCCACACCCGTCCTCCTGATGATGCTCCCACCAGCTGTTTCTAGCAAAGTGGTGCATCATCCACACACACCCTTTTTCCCCCTACCGCCCGCCTCGCCATGTTATTAGCAAAGGCCGGCTCAAGGGTTGCCAATTTCCGGGCAGAGACCCCAGCCGGGACGTCTCCCCCAATGTAAAGAATAGTGCCACTCCCGTGGAAAGCGGCATGAAGCTGAAATGCCCCGTCGGGTCAGCGAGCACCTGCTCGCCACCCCACCACCGGCGCAAAGGTAGACTACTATCCTTGCGCCGCCCCCACCACCGAAAGCTGCGACCAGCACCAAGACTCCAATGCCTCCTGCCTGTCATTTAAAAGAAAGTCCTGCCCCACCGGGGCAAGATAAACCCCATCGAGCCGATATAGACCGGCACAAGAAACATCTGCCCAAGGGTGCAGGACCTGAAGCCCCCCCGTCTGCTGGACCCAGTGTCCGATCTGCCAGTTGATCTTAACCAGGCCCCTCGACCAACGCCGCTGGGTCCAGCAAGCCGGACGGGGAACTATGTCCGACCAAATAATAGCCACCCCCAGGAGGAGCTCCCGCAAATGAGCAATGTCTCTCTGCACAGTCCTGATGAGCTGCCGGCAAGACCAAGCCACCAGGTCATTGCCGCCCAGGTGGAGCAGCAACCCCACCGGCCGCCGCCGCAGTCCGATCTCCGCCTGGACCCGAGTCAAGAGCTGTCCCCAATGCATGCCATGTTGACCCATCCAGCACAGCCGCACTCCAGATGTGGCGAGACCAAGGTGGGCATCCAATGGCCGGACCGCCGCCCGACACTCCGCCCAGTAGACGAAGGAGTGCCCAATGATCCACCAGTCGCCGAAGCACACACCATCTGAAAGCAGAAAAAAGCAGACTGCCACCAGCAGGCAACTCTGAAATAGGAAGAAGACATTAGTATCCAAAGCCCCCCCCCCCCACCAAGGGACCCAAGCCCTGACGCCCGCCGGCTCTAGACCGCACCACCGGGAGCCAACGGGCGCACATACCCAGCATAAGCCCCCGAACGCCACCTGCCAATGTGCTGAATAATCTGACCGTCCAGGCCCGCAGCCGCCGCACTAGTAGCCACCACGATATGGAACGAATGCGAAGCATACCGCCGATCAGCGCAACCCAATGCACGCAGCACCAGACGCAGCACAGCCGTAAACTGGAACTGAGTCACCGGCTTGCCATCCGCGTGGATGAAAAAATAGCCACGTGCCGCCGACCGCCGCTGCACGTAGGTGCACAGTGCGCGAACCGGACAGGATAACAAGGGAGGGATGGGACTTAAGAGGACCCAGCTCCCTTTTCCAGACTGATCTGTCTTCGACCGCAGTATAAAAATCCGCGCCTGCGCCGAGTCCACCCGAACGTGTGCAACATCGAGCCCACCAAAAGCCCCCCGCCTGGCGGAGCGGGGAACAAGCTCGGATACCCGGAATGCACCAAAGAAAGCCGTGGTGAACAGCGCATGAAACAGGACGGCCTCAAAACCAGAGGCCACCAGGCGCGGTAAGACCTTGCAGATTCGCAGTAAAAGCTCGTGCGAAACCGGGAGCCTCCAATCCTGTGACGCAGGATGAACCCGAGCCCAGCCCGCCAGCAACCGCCGGACCAAGAAGGACACGCGAGGGTTATCCCATCCAGCGGCCTTACAAAAGAAGGAAAACCCCTCCAATGCTCCGCCAACCGCCGACCAAGCCCAGCCCTCCTTCTTAGCCGACAACACAAACCAGCCAACCAGTCCGTCGGGTACCACCCCCCCCCCCCCCGACCAGCCCTGCGCACAAAGGAATGCATTCACCTGTGAGTAGCCCCGCCGGTAAGTTGCCCAGGTACTGCGTGCCACCGACGCGGCCAGCAAGGACATCACTTCAGGGTCCCAACCGTCCAGAGATGCTCCGGGACCCGTGAGGCCAGCTCGTCCACCCCCGGAGCCAGTCGCCGGAACAGTGCCCACTGAAAACGGGATAAAGCGTCAGCAATGGAATTCTGGGCGCCCGGCACATGCCGTGCTCGAGCGGTGACATTCAGGCGCAAGCAGACCAACATGAACACCCGCATCAGCGCAGCTACACACGGACAAGGAGGCGCGTGCCAATTAATGACCTCGACCACTGCGGCATTGTCACACCAGAACACCACCCGCCGGTCCCGCAGCTTGTCCGGCCATAACCAAAAAAACGCCACTATCGGGAAGAGCTCCAAGAAGGTGATGTTCCGAGTCAAACTGGAACGAACCCAATCCGCTGGCCAAGGCTCCGCGCACCAGGCGCCATGACAGAAGGCACCGAAGCCAGAACTGCCGGCTGTATCAGTAAACAACTGCAGATCGACATTCGAAAGCTGAGGCAACTGGAGCATGGAGCAACCATCGAAACCAACTAGGAACGCATCCCAGATCCGCAAATCCTCCCGCATCCCTGCAGAGACCCGGATCCGATGATGAGGGAGACGGAGGCCTGCCATTGCCAAACATAAGCGCCGCGCAAAGGGGCGCCCCATGGGAAGAACACGGCAAGCGAAATTGAGATGCCCAAGCAACGACTGAAGGACCCGGAGGGAAACCTTAGCGGCGGAGCCGACCGAAGCCGCCAGTTCCCGAAGCCGCTGGACCTTCAGCGCCAGCAAGCGTACAACCATCGCAACCGTATCGATCTCGATGCCTAAGAAGGTGAGGCAAGTGACCGGCCCCATCATTTTACCGGCCGCAATAGGAATACCAAAGTCAACGGACAAGCCCAGGAAAGTCCGCAAGAGAGTGTAACACGTAGAAGTCTGCTCCGGCCCGACAAACAGGAAATCATCGAGGTAGTGCACCATGCTAGAGACCCCCGACTGCCGCTCAACCACCCAATGCAAGAAGGTGCTGAAGGCCTCGAAATAGGCGCAGGAATCGAACAGCCCATAGGCATGCACTTATCGAAGTAGAACTGCGCCTCGAAGCGAAAGCCAAGCAAAGGGAAAGCTGAAGGATGGACCGGCAATAAACGAAAAGCCGATTCAATGTCCACCTTGGCGAGCAACGCACCAGGCCCACACTGGCGCACCAGGGAAACGGCCGCATGGAAGGAAGCATAACGTACCGTACAAAGCTCGCGGGGTATGCGGTCGTTGACAGAATCACCCGGAGGGCAGGAGAGGTTGTGGATCAACCTGAACTTACCCGTCTCCTTCTTGGGAACCACTCCCAATGGCGAAACTGTGAACGGGGAAAAGTGGGGCGCCAAAAAGGGGCCCGCAACTCTACCCAGTGCACACTCCTCCGAAATCTTCCTACACACGAAATCACCGTGTTCCTGCACTGAAGCAGCATTACGGAGCCCACCCCGTGCAGACGCACCCTGAACAGGGATGCGAAAACCCCCCGAGAACCCCTCTAAGAGCAAACCGGCCACCTGCCCGTGACGGGACTGCCCGTACTCCACCAACCACGGATGCATCGCCTCGACCCGCATGGGAGTAGGGGCCAGCACCCCACCCCCGGCCTCAC
Source organism: Ichthyophis bannanicus (assembly GCA_033557465.1). NCBI lineage: Eukaryota > Metazoa > Chordata > Amphibia > Gymnophiona > Ichthyophiidae > Ichthyophis > Ichthyophis bannanicus. The sequence goes on along the minus strand of CM066035.1, from coordinate 445,813,068 downwards.
TTACCTCCAGAGGGGGCTCCCGTGACCCCCTTTCTGCTACACTTAGTGGCAGCGTGCGCGCCCCCGCACAAGGAGCAGGCATGCTTAAATTTGCAGTTGGGGAATGGGCAGGACGCCTTGTTGAAGCGCCAGCAGACGTCCCCCCCGACGGTTCCCCCTCGGGACTGAGGCGGGGCCGAGACTGGGACTCGAAAGGAACGCACCCCCGACGGGACCTGAGCGGACCCCCCCCCCTGCCGACCGCAGCACCCGATCCCCCGACCCGCCCCTTCGCGGACATCTGGGTCAACCAAAGATTGATGCCCTTCGTCCCCCATGACAAGTGACAATTTTCCTCCATCTGATCCCGAAACTCCTCGTCATAATTCAACCAGGCCCACCCTTCATGCGCCTGGGACGCCGCCAAAATGTCGTCGGCATAAGCCAACAAAGCCCCGTATTGATCCGGGAAATAGTGACCCCAGACACTCGCTAAACGCAAGAAGGCACGGGTCCAATTAAGGGTATTCCGGGAGGCCTTGCGGACCCTACCCGCCTTTTCATCCTCCCGGCGCTTCTTCCTGCTCTCGCCAGAATGCTTCCAGCCCTCGAGCAGGCGGAAGATATCGATGTACCTGCGACGCTTGATTCGCCAGCGCAATTTACGCGGTACGCCCTCCCACAACTCTGCACAGCGGACGACGGAGGTCCCAACATCCGCCCCGGCGTCAGACGTTGCAGGTGCTGAACCACGGGAGGAGGCCGAGGACGACATTGAGGAAGAGGAAGACGAAGACGCCCGCCGACAACGGTGCCCCCGCCGATGCTTTGCCCTTTTCGCCGCAGGCAACCCGGAAACGGAATCAAGGGCCCCTCCCGCAGCCCCACCGGAGACCCCTACATACTCACCAGGCCCACCGGAAGAGTCCACCGGGGCACTCCCAGGAGACAGCCCAGGCGCCTCAGCTGCCAGCACATTCACAGAACACGAAGGACCCAGACCGGCCCTCCCGGCAGAAGCGGCCATGGATGTCGAAGGTGTCGAATTCCGTGGGACCTGCGAAGAGAAAGAAGAAAACCCAGCAGCCAGAGCCGCAGGAGTACTAGGCGCTGCACTCGGCCCGGCTCCCCAGCCTTGCGCCGAGGACCCCAGACCACCGGCATCCCATGCAGCCGCACTCCCAGCTGCCCCACGGCCATCGCCGAACCAGCCACCCCAGCCCCCCCCCCCAGTGCCCCAGACCCCCTCATGGGACAGCCCCAAAAGCCCACGGGCCCGGGGGAGCGAGGAAGCCGGGCGGGGAAGGGGAACCCAGAGGGGCAGGGGAAGGGCACCCAGCAACCAGAGACGGCAACAGACCAGCAGGCCCGCCAACCGCAATGACCGGGGACGAGCCAGCAGCCAAGATCCCCGGGGACTCCACCCCACCAACAACCATGCGGCCAGGGTCCCCCAAACCACCTAATGCCGCTGAGGCACCAACACCATCCACCACCCCCGAGTGGGGGGACAGCGCACCGAGCGCACCCTCGGCCTCATGCAGGGGCACAGGAGGCACCCGAGCGGCCCCACGACCCCATACCCCTCGGGCCGCGCTACGCCCACGCCCCTGCCTGGCCCCCCGCAGGATACTGGGGACCGGGGAGGCGAGGCACCCAGCCCTACCGCGGCCTGGGGGCGTGGCCCCACGCCGTGCAGTTCCGTGCCCCCGAGCCGACCCCCGCGGCCCTTTGGCTGCACCTCGCCCAGGAATACGCCGGGCCATGCTCCCAAAACCTGGCACTGCAAAGGGCTAAGGGCAGATCCTCTTTATTTCCTTTTTTTTTGGGGGGGGGTTATTTGTTTATCTTTTGTTGTTTTTTTTTTTAATATATATTGAGGACTATGAGGTCCGCCCCTATTTTTTTTTTTTTTTGTTAAGTTAGTTATTTGTTAGATGGTGTGCTGTAGGGCGAAGCACCGAGCCCCCCCCCCGAAGTTCGCCCCCCCTTCCTGCAACCCCCCCCCAGCAAACCCCCCCCAGCAAAGTCCCCGTCCCAGCCGAAACACACAGGCCACAGGGGAACAGAATCGCTGTTGGGCGTCCTCCACGTGCGGTTTCCTCCATTTAATTAAATTATTATTTATTTTTTTTTTATTGTTAAGGGACGGCGCAACGCGAGCCCCTGAAGCCGGCAAAATGGAGCCCCCAATGCCCGGAGGGGAGGCCCAAATACCCCGGTCCAACAACGGAGCCACGAAAAAACAAACCTGCCGGCAGCACGAGCAAACAGGAAGAGGGAGAACGCCAGCCGGCACTCCCTCCTTGCTCGCGCTGCCCCCGCCCACTGACCGCCTGCACGGACCAATCTCCGGGCTCCACCTTCGAGCGTGGAGCCCGAGCGCGGAAGCCCCGCCCGCTGCCGAGCCGGAGCTGACACCCCCCCCCAGGAGCAAGGCCTGCCACGAGGTCGGGCCCCGGGAACCCGGTTACTGGGCCGGCCGCGGGACCGGGGCCCAGCGGCACAGCCCGTACTTAGCTTGGGATTCAACATGGCAACTGTTAGCAACAACCCGTACTAATGGTTACTATGCGTTAAAATTTCCCATGTAGAATGAAACCCACCCTAAATGCTAGTGTAGGTTGGGGCGGGAACTAGGTGGCTTCTGGGTGGAGATCAGGCATGGCTGGCAATGACAACTAGCATGCAGGACATTACTATGCACTAGCAGTCACTACTGATGATAATGCAGCTGCATTTAATGCTATCTCAAGAGGTCACATTCTGCAGCTGTACTACTGGCAGATATGTAGCATGACTGCCCTATAAAAAACAACAAAGTAAACACCCATTGGCACTCACTGACAAATATCAATCCCCTGATTTCTTTCCTATCCTCAATTTGATCCCTTTCAGGTCAACTCTTCCATCAAATCCCCCCCTTAGGTACTACCAATCCAGGTTCCCCAACAGATACATCTTATTACAATTCCCTTAATACTACTACTAATACTTAACATTTATATAGTGCTACAGGGCATACACAGTGCTATACACATTCATATAAAAACAGTCCAGACACAAGAGCACAGTTCACTTGCAAGAAGTCCAACAAACAAGTCCAGAGTGTGATAACAATCAGCAAAATTTAATGGAGCAAAAGGGATACCATTCATGCAATATGACCGTGTATCGGAAGAGCCTTCGTCAGAGGTAAAAGGTCTAAAAACATAAAATGCACCAAAATTAAACAGTAGTATATGGGGAGTAGAGGGTGCCTGCATGGAGCCTGGGGACATCACAGCTGAGCAGTGGGTGTCGGTTTAGCCTTCCTGAAGCCCAGAGATCGGCTTGAGAGTTGTGGCTCCGCCCATTTGCTGGTGTCATCTGCCTGCACCTCCTCTTTAAAAAATGGGGCTTCTCCTGGTGCTGTTGGGAGTTAAGGGTGCCTGCCTGGAGCCTGAGGACATCGCAGCTGAGCAGTGCGTGTCGGTTTAGCCTTCCTGAAGCCCGGAGATCGGCGTGAGAGTTGTGGCTCCGCCCATTTGCTGGTGTCATCTGTCTGCACCTCCTCTTTAAAAAACAGGGGTTTTTTTGTGTGGCCACGGACACTTCAACGAAGGGACACAAAACAAAGGGACTTGACCTTTTGTTGTCCCTTCGTTGTTAGTTCGGTGTTAGGAGGCTGACTTGGAGAGATGCCGCATAAAATTCAGAACAAGGGGCAGGTGTCTTCTGGGAACTCAGCAACTGTGAGTAAAATCATAGGCCCTATGGATAGATGTGTTTCTTCTTCTGTTGTAACAACACAGGCAAGTTCTCCCATGCAGCTATCTTCTTCCTTCACCCTACTTTAAGCCCCATTGCTCAAACTCCATCTCCACAACCTTTAGCTGCCCTGGAGCCACTGGGTGAGAGGGAACAGACTTCAGGACTCGTTATCCCAGAGTTTAATCCCTCTGTGTCTCCCCCTTCTGATGTTTCTTTCGGGTGTGGGGGTGTACTATCGGGGGTGTACTATTGGGGTGTACTATCGGGGGTGTACTATTGGGGTGTGGGCAGTGGGGGTGTACTATCGTCCGCCTGGCCAGAATGAACAAATGGATGATGAAATGCTCAAAGAAATCAAGGAAGCTAGCAAAAGTTACAGTGCAGTAATAATAATGGGTGATTTCAATTACCCCGGCATCGACTGGGTCAGTGTCACAACAGGACATGCTAGGGAGATAAATTTCCTAGATGAAATAAATGACTGCTTCTTGGAGCAGCTGGTTCATGAACCAACCAGAGGGGAAGCAATATTAGACCTAGTCCTTAGTGGAACACCAGATGTAGTGCAAGAGATAAGGGTGTTGGGGCCACTTGGCAATAGTGATCATAGCATGATCACCTTTGATTTAATTAGTAGAGGAGGGATAGTAAGGAAATCCACAGTACTACCCTTTAACTTTCGAAAGGGAGACTATGATAAAATGAGGAAAACAGTTAAGAAAAAACTAAAAGGAGCAGTTGCAAAGGTTAAAGACGTACATCAAGCTTGGGTGTTGTTGAAAAATACTATCTTGGAAGCCCAGACCAGCTGTATTCCACGCTTTAAGAAAAGTGGAAGGAAGTCCAAAAAACTGCCAGCATGGTTTAAAGGTGAGGTCAGAGAGGCTGTTGTTGCCAAAAAAGCATCTTTCAGGAAATGGAAAAAAGAGCCAAACGATGAAACCTGGAAACAGCACAAGCACTGGCAAGTCAAATGCAAGGCATTGATAAGGCAGGCAAAGAGAGAATTTGAGAAGAAGCTTGCTGCGGAAGCAAAAACGCGAAATAAAGACCTTTTCAAGTACATTCGTAGCAAAAAACCTGTGAGAGAGTCAGTTGGTCCATTAGATGATAAAGGGGTTAAAGGAGCACTAAGAGGCGACAAGGCGATAGCGGAGAGACTGAATGAATTCTTTGCTTCGGTCTTTACTGAGGAAGATGTAGGGATGTTACCCATGACTGAAGTGGTATTTAAAGGTGTAGAAGAATTGAAGGAAATATCGATACATCGGAAAGATGTCTTACAACTATTAGATAAACTGAAGAGTAGCAAATCACCTGGGCCGGATGGTATACATCCAAGGGTGTTGAAAGAACAGAAATTTGAGATTGCAGACCTGCTATCAGTAATCTGTGAACTATCATTAAAATCATCTCTAATACCTGAGGATTGGAGGATCGCCAATGTAACACCAATTTTTAAAAAGGGTTCCAGGGGTGATCCGGGAAACTACAGACCAGTGAGCCTGACATCAGTACCGGGAAAAATGGTAGAAACCATCATAAAGAATAAAATTACTCAGCATGTAGATAGTCACGACCTAATGGGAGACAGCCAACATGGCTTTAGACAAGGAAGATCTTGTTTTACTAATCTGTTATGTTTTTTTGAAGGAGTGAATAAACAGGTGGACAAAGGTGAGTCGGTTGATATTGTGTATCTGGACTTTCAGAAAGCCTTTGACAAGGTCCCTCATCAGAGACTTTTGGCAAAACTAAAGAGTCATGGGATAGGAGGCAGTGTACTACTGTGGATCAGGAACTGGTTAACAGATAGAAAGCAGAGGGTAGGGCTAAATGGCCAATTTTCCCAATGGAGAAAGGTGAATAGTGGTGTACCCCAGGGATCTGTGCTGGGTCCGCTGCTTTTTGACATATTCATAAATGACCTGGAAAGTGGAATAACAAGTGAGGTTATCAAATTTGCAGATGACACAAAACTATTTAAAGTTGTTAAAACCCAGGAGGATTGTGGAAAATTGCAAGAGGATCTTGATAAATTGGAAGACTGGGCATCAAAATGGCAGATGAAATTTAATGTGGAGAAGTGCAAGGTTATGCACCTAGGGAAGAACAACCCAAACTATGGTTACACGATGCAAGGTTCCACATTAGGAACCACCACCCAGGAAAAAGATTTAGGCGTCATTGTGGATACCTTGTTAAAACCCTCGGCCCAGTGTGCAGCGGCGGCCAAGAGAGCAAATAGAATGCTAGGTATGATAAGGAAAGGAATGGAAAATAAAACAAAAGATATTATAATGCCTCTATATCGTTCCATGGTGAGACCGCACCTTGAATATTGTGTGCAATTCTGGTCGCCGTATCTTAAAAAGGATATAGCAATTTTAGAAAAGGTTTGGAGAAGAGCCACCAAAATGGTAAAGGGGATGGAAGGCTACTCCTATGAAGAAAGGCTAAAAAGGTTGGGGCTCTTTAGCCTGGAGAAGAGACGGCTGAGGGGAGATATGATAGAAGTCTATAAATTAATGAACGGAGTGGAACGGGTAAACGTAGATCGATTGTTTACCTTATCAGAATATGGAAAGACTAGGGGACATGCAATGAAGCTACAGGGTAAACTATTTAAGACTAATAAAAGAAAATATTTTTTCACTCAACGTGTAATCAAACTCTGGAATTTGTTGCCGGAGGATGTAGTAAAGGCTGTTAGTGTAGCTGGGTTTAAAAAAGTTTTGGACAAGTTCCTGGAGGAAAGGTCCATAAACCATTATTAAGAAGGGACCCAGGATATCAATGCTTGAACCAGTACAAGCATTGTGGAACCTGTGTCCCTTGGGGAAACTGCTAGGTACGTATGACCTAGATTGGCCACTGTTGGAAACAATGCTGGGCTTGATGGACCTTGGTCTGACCCAGTATGGCATATCTTATGTTCTTATGTTCTTATGTTCTATGCCATCATGTTTGCATTTTGATGTTTCTTTAGCTCCTCAGTCTTCGCTGGGATCTGTTTCCTGCCTCTGTTACTTTAATGGATATTTGGACTGTAGTAGCGCAGACAAATCAGTATCTTAAAACTGTTTTTGATCAGACAGCTAGTTTCCCTAAAGAGATTGCTAAATTTGAGCAACAGGAAGTGGTTCTTGCTCAGCTCAGCAATGGATTATCTAGATTGGATGATCAGTTCTCCAATGTTCAGGCAGCCAGTTTGGCAGGGTTGAGAGATGCCCTGCTTTTACATGGGCGGCTTGAACTGTTGGAGAATGTGATACGTAGTAAAAATTTAAGATTTCTTAACTTTCCTAAAACTCATTATCTTTCACCATTAATTTTGCTGTGGAAAAACTTTAAGGAATGTTTAAAAATGGAAGGTGTGGAAAAGATACAAGTTACTAAGTTATATTATTTGTTGGATAAGCCGGCTAATATATCAGCAGGGTCCTCTCCAGTTTCCATTGATTTGTCCCAATTTTTGGAACAGTCAGTAGATGATATCCCTGGGAGGCTACTGATATTGAGAAATTTCAGGTTATGAAGTTATACTTTTTTTATTTTATTTACATTCTCTTATATACCGTGCTATTCTGCATCAGTGTGGTTTACATTGAACAAACTGAAATTACATTGAACAGGGCATTATAACTTGGAGATAACTATTTTACAGGGAACATGGGCTATGGAGGGTTAAGTGGCTTGCCCAAGACCACAAGGAGCACCTGTGGGTCTAGAAACCCCAGTCCTTCTGGCCCAAGGTTGCTGTTCTCTAGTGGGATTTGAACCCCTGACCTTCTGGCCTGAAGTACCTTGCCCCAACTACTAGGCCACTCCTCCACTCCACTTATACTTTAAGTATAAGACTGTTTTATTTTGTGGTCAGTTGGTTCAGGTTTTTCCAGATGTGGCTTGGGCCACTCAAATTCGATGTAAGAGTTTCCTTCAGTTAAAATCCCCAGTGATAGCACTTGGAGCTACTTTTTATTTGAGATTTCCTTGCAAATGTGTGGTATCCCTGACGGGTGTCCGTTATGTTTATACGGACCCTCAACAGTTAGAGAGTTTTTTGAAGAGTAGGGAAGGTGTGGTACGTAGTGGTACCTAATGGGTAGGTTTTTTATGTATGTTCTATGTGTTTTTGTTTTGTTATTGGGATCTGGGAATTTAGAGCTTGTCAAAGTAATTTGCTCTAGGTCATTGTTGCCTTCTGCACTCCTGGATGTGGTCTAATTGCAGTATATTTGGGGTTTTTTGTAATCCTTTGGGGATATGGTTCCCCTTTGTTTCCTTCTTTTGATGTATTTCACATATTTCTTTGTATATGTTTCTGTTGTATTAAAGAGAAATTCTTAATACTCCCCCCCAAAAAACCCCCCAGTAGTATATAAAATCTAATTAAAGTTGTAAATGACTCAAGAGACAAAGCATAAAACCAACTCAAAGTTGATGTGAGAATGCTGAGGTTGTGAGATGAATTAATGCTCTAAAGGTAACATATAAAAAGATAGAACATGGAGTGGAGGAGTGGCCTAGTGGTGGGGGTAAGGTACTTCAGGCCAGAAGGTTGGGGTTCAAATCCCACTAAAGGACAGTAACCTTTGGCTGAAAGGACTGGAATTTCTAGTCCCACAATTGCTCTTTGTGGTCTTGGACAAGCCACTTAACCCTCCATAGCCCACATTCCCTGTAAAGTAGTTATCTCCAAGTTATAATGCCCTATTCAATGTAATTTCAGTTTGTTCAATGTTAACTACACTGATGCAGAATAGCACAGTATATAAAAGAATATAAATAGTCTTTTATAAGTTGACATCACATATGATAGAGTAAAAACAAACATAAATTTTAAAAATATAAATAACACCAAAATAGACATAATTAACAATTATGTATATGAATAATAATGCAAACTGTAAACCGTAAGCACGACTAAAATAATGGCAAGATTGTACAGTTACATGTGGTAAAAGAGTTCTACAACTAAAACAGAACAGGTATGGAAAAACAGCACAACTATACTGGAGGAGTGGAGGAGTGGCCTAGTGGTTGGGACAAGGTACTTCAGGCCATAAGGTTGGGGGTTCAAATCCCACTAGAGAACAGCAACCTTGAGTTGGAAGGACTAGGGTTTCTAGTCCCACTGGTGCTCCTTGTGGTCTTGGGCAAGCCACTTAACCCTCCATAGCCCAAGTTCCCTGTAAAATAGTTATCTCCAAGTTATAATGCCCTGTTCAATGTAATTTCAGTTTGTTCAATGTAAACCACACTGATGCAGAATAGCGCAGTATATAAGAGAATGTAAATAAAATAAACTATACACACACAGTATGTAGAAACAGAATCACATTGTAAATTAGTTGATTTGCAACAAACATTGAAAACAAAAAGATAAGGAATTATCTAAAACAGCACTTGCTTCAGAAGAGAAGATAAGCAAAAAATCCTCTCCATCAAACAGCTTGGTTTTATTCAGACTTGTGCACATAAAACTAGTTTGAAATCAGCTTGAGGAGAAAGAAATGAGAAGTAAATGCCAGCTGTGGGAGGGAGGGGGAAAAGAAAAGGGGGGAAGCAGTGTCTGGGATAGAAAGTGGAAAACCATCTACTATAAATACCTACAGTTGTGGTCAATATTATGGCAGCCTTGCATTTTAGGCATGTTGTGTATAATTTATTGATTTAGCTGTGCTTATATACCACTTTTCACCGGGTCAAAACAGTTTACAGATATATGCCAAAAGGCACTTTTTATTCCCTTGTCCCCAAAGGGCTCACAATCTAAGCATACCTGAGGCAATGAAGGGTTAAGTGGCTTGCCCAAGGCCACAAGGAGTGGCCATGGAACTAGAGACCCCAGTCCCTCCAACCTGAGGTTACTTGTCTCTATTTGGGAATTGAACCCCTGGCCCTCCAGCCTGAGCTAACCTGTCCCAACCACTGAGACACTCCTTGACTATTATCTTGAGAAATAACACAGGTACACTACCAAAAAACTGCCTCCAGTTTTGCAACTGATTCCTATAGATTTTGGGGTGCTGAATCCAGTAAAAATAGCCAAAATGTTCCATCACGTCACGTTTTCTTGCAAAATTAGATTTCTTACCCATATAAGGAATGTTCACATAATTTCTTTTTAGCCGACTGCAGTTTATTTTCTTGGCCCAAAATAGAGGTTGTAATGGTTAACTAACTAGAAACACTCCCTCATGATATTTTAGAGTGTTTTGTATTCATTTTATACATTAACAGGACAATTGGGAGGCGGGGGGCTAAATCCAGTACTCGCGCTGGCGCATGTTCTTTCCTGTTCGCCTTGCCTCGTTCGCTCGCTCAAACACGGTGGTTGCGACATGAACGTTCCTGTCAAATTTCAGTTTCTTGCAAGTTCATTATTACCTTTTGTTTGCTCAGTCATAATCCAGCTCTATTCCGAAGTGATTCACTACAGTTGTAGTTTGCAGTGCTGTGTATTTGTGATGGCTCACAGAGCCAGAGGTTGCGTCAACTCTCCGGACAGTTTTTGTTTTATTTGTGGGGAATATACCGTGAAAAAGCGGCAGAGGAACATTTCTGCATTTATTAAAAAAGTATATTTCGCCTATTTCGGTTTGAAGTTAGGCGATCAAGACAAACCGTGGGCTCCTCACAAAGTGTGCAAGACATGTGAGGAAGATCTACGCTTATGGATGAAAGGTAAAAAACAAGCATTTTGTTTCGGAATACCTATGATGTGGCGTGAACAAAGAGACCACAGCAGTGACTGCTATTTTTGCTCTTGCATTGTGAAGGGATACAACTTAAAAAATAAGAACGTAATAAGTTACCCCAACCTTCCCTCAGCAATTAGGCCTATGCCTCATAGCAACGAAGTACCTGTGCCTGAACCACCAAAATCTTTGGATCATATTTGTGTGGACGGTTCTGATCATGATGAGACTCATCAGATGGCTTTTCCCGATGAGTCCAGTACTTCCGAGTTTGAAACTGAACCAGATCCGAAACCTGAACTTTTCTCTCAAGCTGAATTGAATGATTTAGTCCGGGATTTAGGACTCCCAAAAGATGCTGCCCAACTGCTAGGTTCTCGGCTTAAACAGAGAAATCTATTGTCACCAGGAACAACTTTTTATTGGTACCGCAACCGCGAGACACAATTTTTGAAGTATTTCAGCAAAGAGGAAGATTTGGTATTTTGCCTCGATATATACGGAGTGATGGAAAAGTTTAAACTCAAGTATGATCCTGCTGAATGGCGGCTGTTCATTGATTCGTCAAAAGACAGCATAAAAGGTGTTCTTCTTCATAATGGCAACACATTCGCTTCAGTTCCTATTGCTCACTCTGTTATTCTCCAAGAAAAATACGAGAATTTGGCCCCGATTCTTCAGAAGATTCGTTATGATGAGCATAAGTGGATGATTTGTGGAGACTTTAAAATTCTATCCATGCTATTAGGGCAGCAATCCGGTTTCACCAAATATCCCTGCTTCCTTTGCTTGTGGGATAGCCGGGCCCGCGACCTACACTGGGGGAAAAAAGACTGGCCAATTCGGGAGTATTTGAGACCTGGTGAGAAAAATGTTCTTCATGAGAGCTTGGTACCTCGTGATAAAATTCTATTACCACCTCTCCACATTAAGTTGGGTCTCATTAAGCAATTCATCAAGTCCCTTCCAAAAGATGGTGAGTGCTTTCGGTACCTTTGCTCAAAGTTCCCCCGACTTTCTGAAGCAAAGCTAAAGGAAGGAGTGTTTGTTGGCCCGGATATAAGGAAACTAATTTCAGATGGAGCATTCGCTGAAACGATGTCTGAGAAGGAAAAAGAAGCCTGGGATTCCTTCAAGGATGTTGTTCTCAAATTCTTGGGGAACAGGAGGGATGAGAACTATAAGGATATCGTTGCCAGGATGCTCAATGCCTTCAAAGAACAAGGCTGTAACATGAGCCTGAAAGTCCATTTCTTGCACTCCCATGTGAACTACTTTCCTGAAAACTTGGGGGCGTACAGTGAAGAACAAGGTGAAAGGTTTCACCAGGACATCAAGGACACAGAGAGAAGGTACCAAGGAAGTTGGAGCACCACTATGATGGCTGATTTCTGCTGGTTGCTGCTGCGGGAAACCCCAGATGAAAAATACGCCAAGCAGCGTACCAAGAGAAGCATTCAGGGGAAGAAGAAACGGGCCCACCAGGAGATTGATTGACCCAAGAATGTCTTTCAAATCTAAACTGTGCTGACAAATATCGTGTTTTTACTAAACTTTGAAATAAAAATTTGCTAGTTATTACCACAGTGTCGGATCTCATTTATTAGAATTTTATTTTCACACCATCGGGTGTTTGTCTTCATGTATTGCAATGGTGCGGTTTGCGTTTTCTATTCTTACATACATACCTGTACAACATTTTTTGCACATTTCTTTGCTTTGCTTTGTGTCTAACCTCGCTCTTATATGCTCAATGTTTGTGCACATGTATGTGGCTGTTTTAAGTGCAGACAATTTTGCTACCATCACAGTGTGTTTTGTTGACATTACTCTATTCTTATGTGCTGCCTTGTTACAATTTTCTTTATTCTTATTTGAATAACTACTAAACAATTAGTATAAAGAATTCATCCAAGAAACTTTTATCTCGATCGCACTCAATCTGAAACGTTCACCTCAAACTGTTAACCCAATGTAGCAAAAAATCTGTACGTGATGGAGCAAATTGGTTACCAGATTTGGATTCAGCGCACCAAAAAACGTAAAAATCAATCGAAACATTAGAGGCAGTTTAAAAAAAAATTTTTTAGTGTACCTGTGTAATTATATATATTCCAATTATACATCATCATAAAATATTAATAGCATGTTCAAAGATATACAACAAAAAAAAATCTGTGCAATTTAGACATACAATAGTAATTTCTGAGGAAAAAAAAACAAAATATGAGCTGGACAGGATTAATGGCACCCTTCACTAATATTTGGTTCCACAACCTTGGTAGCGATGGCAGCCTCCAAATATTTCTTGTAGCCATTTATACCATCTATTTCTTATAGCCATCTATAAGTTTTCTACATTTGTCTGCTGATAGTTTCTCCCACTCTTCAACTGCAATTTGTTCCAGCTCATGAATGTTTCCAGGATTCCTTTTACCAATGGCAGATTTCAGCTCTTTTCCAAAGGTTCTCAGTTGAGATCAGGACACATTCCTGGACAGTTTAAAGCAGTCCATTTGTTCCTTTCTACCCATTCTTTTGTACTTTTGGATGTGTGTTTTGGGTCATTGTCCTGCTGGAGGACATATGACCTTTGACCCAGACCTAGCTTTCTGACACTAGTTAGCACATTTATCTCCAAAATACCTTGATAGTCCTCTGACTTCATGATTCATTTAGTACATTCCAGGCCTCCAGTTCCTGAGGCAGCAAAACAGCCCCACAACATTATGGAACCTACCACCATATTTAATTGTAGAAAGGGTGTCTTTTTTCCTTATAAACTTCACTTCTTCGTCTGTAAAAGTAACACTGATCTGCATTGCCAAAGAGCTCATTTTGTTTCATATGGTCACAGAACATTTTCCCAGAAGGATTGTAGTTTCTCAAGGTGGGTTGGGCAAAATCTGATGTGCCTTTTTATGTCTGTCTTTGAGCAATGGAGTCCTCCTTGGCCTTCATCTATGAACATTTTCTTGGTTTAGCACATGGCATATGGTGCAGGCTGAAACCACCACTCCAGAGTGCTCCAGATTCCTTAAGCTCTTTGGATGATGTACGTGATGTTCTAACAGTTTGCACTAACATTCGAAGATTTCTTTGATTAATTTTCCTCTTCTCACCATGTCCTGGGAGGTTCTTGACAATACCATGAACAGAAAACATCTTAATAACATTGCAAATGGTAGACACAAGAATCCCAAGGTCTTTGTAGATGGCCTTGTACCCCTTTGAAGTTTGATGTTTGGTGATAATGTTTTTTCTACCCATCTCAGGTAGCTCTCTTGTCTTCACCATTATGAAAATGGCACGGGGAGTGAATGTGTCCCATTTTAAACAGAGCCATCATTCATTGGTTGATTCAAGTCATGTGAGTACTGACAGCTGATCACAGGTATATCTAATTTTACTGCAATGGGAATATGGTTCTTTTGTTCAAATTGATTTGAATTGTTTATAAGGGTACCAATAATAATGTCCTGGGAATGTCCAAGGTTTTATACTATTTTCTATTATTTCCTAATTTAATTGGTCTTGTTTTATTTGATTATTTTATGTGTCAAATATGTGTACATTTATAGTACAAAGCCATTTCACTAGCCACTTTGTTTTAGGAGATATTGGACATTAAGGGGTTGAACTGTAAGGATGTCAATAATGTTGGCCACAACTGCATATAAGGGGAAAGGCCATCGATATGGAACTATGTAAAAAATTGTAATCAAAGAATACCTTGGGACCGAAAATTGCAGTCGTGCCACTGGAGTCTAGAAATGAATGCCAAGCACTGTCAGCATATCGCTATCACTGATCAACAAATTTTTACAAAAGTCATGTTACTGAAATAAAAACAGTCATTTCTTATCAATTTTGATATGCTGAACACGAATATGACAGTGAAATTGCAAAGTTGGCTCTAGTATTTTTGTAATCTACAAGAATTAATGTTTACATCACGAAATGCATGTCAATAGTAAATATAATAGGCCTTCAGTTAACACCTGTAAAAAAACAAGTCATAGACTACTTCTTAGATTTTTTCACCTGTCTCTTGTACAGCTGTTCGGGAGCTTCTCTGGGAAGTGTCCAGAAGTAGTCAGCCAGCATTGTAGTGGACCATTTTCCCTGGTATCTTTGCTCAATCGTTGTGATAACCTGGTGAAAACATTTGCCCTGTTCATCACTAACCATACCACACTTGTCAGGAAAGAAATCGAGATGGGAATCAAGGAAATGGATCTTTAGAGACATATTGCAGCCAAGTTTCTGATACTGCATCAGCATGTCTTCTCCTAGTTACTTGTAGTTTTCTGCCCTAACATTCCCGAGAAAGTTTGTTGACACTAGGGGGCATGTTTACTAAACCATCTTAATGTGCGCTCTGTGACGTTATCGCACGATAAGGTACCTTATCGTTCAATAATGGCACTTTATCAGGCGCACAGGTACCTTAGCGCGCAATAACGCGCGCAGCGGCGTAAATGAGCGCTAAAGGCAGGGAAAGGCTCACAGAGGGCGGGTGAAGGCTCCCCAGGGGCAGAGAGAGAGGGTCAATGGGCAGAGAGTGGGAGGGGAGAGGCTCCCCACACACTAACGCTGTGAAATCCAAGGCTCAACACTAATGCCAGTGAAACCCTGGCGTTAGAGCCGATTTAAAGGGAAAAGAAACCATTTCCGTCAGCAATGTACAGCAAAACCAGGGAAACTTACAAAAAGTGAGAAGTGTGATACATGTGCATGGAACAAAAAGGCAAATAAACAGTGAAAATGAACAGAAGAAAATATAAAAAAAACATAACCAAGCTGGGCAATAGTGATATCAATGGGAAACATCAAAAAACTCTCCCAAGAAAGCTCCAAAAAAAAGAAGTGAATTTTGGAAGGGTCTATGCTCCGTCACCATACAAGGTGAATGAGCCCAAAGTGAAATTGCGCTGAGCAGGGTTTCTGACTCCATTGGCCAGGTTTCCTATGGAGTGCACATGTTCCACAACAGCAGAACGGGCATGTCAGAATGGGCAACTGGACAGATGCTGGAAAAGGGGACACAGAGGGATGCAGGCGGCACATGCTTTGGTGCAGCTAGGCCACAGTGCGGACTAGGGTGATGCCTAGCTGGCACATAGGAATTCTGAAACAGTAGAGCAGCCAGACAGCAACTGCTGAGGGCCCAACATGGGCACGAGTGTGCTCCCCACAGTGTTACAGGGGATAGTACCCAGCAGGTACCCCTAAGGGCACAGAACATTGGCATGCGGTGCTAGGGGGAAGCGTGGACAGCTATGCAGGCACCCTTACCCCAGAAACCGCACCATAGGCAGCCGCCTACCCGCACACTGGATGGCCTGAGACTGCACACCACCAGCACCACCAGCAGAAGGGCATGTCAGCATTGGGGCGGAGGGGTACTGATGGTGGAGGGGGTAGTGGCTGCTGCCCACAGCAGAACGTGGCCTAGCCCTGTTCAGGTGGGTGTCATGCACTGCAACAGACAGGCTCTGTCTGACAAACAGCCATGGTATCTCCAGGGATTGCACTGTTTCCATGGCCACAGTGTGGTGCAGTACACACAGACAGTGTGTTCAGGAGCAAAAGGTCACAGTTTCAAGTCCCAACTGTGGCTCCTGCCAACTCAGTCCCTGTATTTTACCCACTACTAAACCGTGGTAGTAAAGACGAACCTTTATTGCAGAGAACATAAGCATGCGTCAAACCCCTATATTTTACCCTACAGAGCACAGACACCCTAAACATGCGCATTACCTAGAGCAGAGTCCCCAAATGCAGTCCTGGAGGGCCACAAATCATTCAGGTTTTATGCTGTATCTGATAAAGATGCCTGTGCTGCATTTCCATGCGCCACCCCCATGGTATGCAGATGTATCTCATGCATATTCATTAGGGACAGCATGAAAACCTGAACAGTGTTTAGCCCACCAGGACTGGAGTTGGGAACCTCTGCCCTAGAGCAGTGGCCAACAGGAGCAGAAACACCCACATCCACAGGCTCCACTATCCAAAGCCTCATGGAGAGGCAGGATGTCGGGGCTTGTGTGCATCTCACAATTCTAGCACTTGCATACCTTAACAATCCACCCTAAACCCGGGGATATGGTACACATATATCAAAAAGTTGCTATGATTACTGGCAGATGGTAATTCCTAAGTTAAGCACAATCTGCTCATTGAGCTGTATCATACCAACCTCTCTGATGTCTGTGGAGTGTGGTTCAGGTCTGGTGTCTGACAGTGTTTACCACCCCGGGGAGTGACCCCAACAGTATTGCGTACCATAGCCATGCCTGCGCTGTGCCCAGGACTGGTGAGGTGGCCAGGCCTGCCAAAAGCCTCTATATTTGCACAATGTTGGAATAGGTGTGGGAGTGTGTGTCTGTCCATCCAGTGTGTGGTGGTTGCCAACACCTTACTCAGCCCACACTGTTTGCACTGTGTCCAGTGTTAGCTTGCCTATGTGCATAATGAGGAGCAAGGTATTGTGGGTATAGCCCGGACAGGGCGGCCTGGGCAGGATGCATCAGCACAGGGCATAGGGCAATGGCTGGGACATTGTAGTGGCCTGCTACCACCTGCACGGACAGGGTGGCCACAGCATGTCCTGCTGGGAGGTCACTCTCACCCTGACTGATCACGGCATGGCTAGGTTCCCCCATAGTGCTTTATAGTATTTCTCTCAAGTGATATATATGGGTTTATTTTTCTGGGGCCCAATCACTGACCTATCTGCTTGGTGGTTGTGCTGACATCCCAGTTTTGGGTGCACACATTTCCTCCAGTAATATGCACTATGGACTAGCTAGCAGACTGTTTGCAGTTAGTATGTGTATGGCTGGAACACCTTGCAGGGTGCAGCGGCTGGAGAACGTCAGATAGTGGTGGGGGGCAACTGAGCATTTCCAGCCCTACTGTCTGTCTGCTATTGCTTTATGGATGCATACAGGACTGCATGGACTGTCCTCTAGGTTGTCTGTACCCCAGCCGGACTGAGGTTGATGGTCCCCTCTACTGCCACCATTGCAGGGATGTAGAATGTGGATCTGTTGGTGGGAGATCCTGAGCTCCAGAGGGTAGGTTGGGTGGTACTACATAATCCGCCTATGGGTCCAAACAGCCCCCCACCCCCGGTCACATAGATCATGTGGCCATGGCTCCCACACAGGATATGCACTATTCTGGGTGCATTATAGTACACAAGGGCTAGACGTGACTGGGAAATAAAAATGGACACAGGTGTGTCTGCAAGGACTACCTATCACACACTGGCACTGACGGCAACCTGCAGCATAGCCTATCTCAGCTAAGTCTGGTGCTGTGGACATGGTGCTGGGCGCCCCACCTCACCCTCAGGGTGAGCACAGTATCCGCAGAAATGTAACAGTCTGTAGCTACTCTTTGCCAGTAACACACACGGTCAGTTCCCCCTCCCAGGCTGAGGTGTTGTGGGGGTGCATACCCCATCGTGTGATCATCTGTAGACTGCTGTGCATCATGGGTACGGGTGGGTTAACCCTATCCTGATAACCATAGCAAACAGTTTGTGTGGTGACCTGAAGCCCTTCAGTAGCCAGCCAGGGGCTTGCTAGCAGCAATAGAGATGCAGCCCACTGGTGACTTCACTACCTGTGGAGCCAGAGGTCATGGGTTTGATCCCACAGTGGGGTTATTTGATAGGGCTGTCTAAGGCATATTCTGTTTTTTAACTTAAATTAGTGCTGTCAGAAAAAACACCATCACAGTGCTGTAACCTTGCGGTGCTTCATAGGGCGCCTTATAAGGCGCCCTATAGGCAACATTCTAGGGTGCCTTGGCGGACAGTGCACTTTATAATATGCCCTCTGGAGTGCCTTATAGGGCGCCTTATGTGGCACCTTATGTTACGGCACTTTGAGGGTGTGTTTGCTAGCAGCACAGATTTAAATTAAACTGGAAATGCCTCAGACAGCACTGGGTAAAAGTATTATTATTCATCAGGCCCACTCAGGAACAGAACTCATGACCCCTGTTCCATCAGTCAGTGTATTAACCATTGTTCTACACCACTGTTCCTGCTTGCATGTCAGCACACCTTCTTAAGATTTTCATGCGTAAACATGTGCAGTGCTGCCATCAAAAACAATGCTGTAACCTTGCAGTGCCTCATAAGGCACCCTATAAAGCGCCCTATAAAGCGCCTTATAAGGCGCCCTATAGGCAACATTCTAGGGTGCCTTGGCGGACAGTGCACTTTATAATATGCCCTCTGGAGTGCCTTATAGGGCGCCTTATGCGGCACCTTATGTTACGGCACTTTGAGGGTGTGTTTTCTGGCAGCACAGATTTAAATTAAACTGGAAAATGCCTCAGACAGCACTGGGTAAAAGGATTATTATTCATCAGGCCCACTTGGGAATCAAACTCATGACCCTGTACTATCAGTCAGTGTATTGACCATTGTACTACACCTCTACTGCTATGCTTGCTGGTCAACGTGCCTACTTAAGATTAACGCGCGCTGATGCGCGCTGATCCCTTTCTTGGTCGATAACAAGCTCAGCGCACATTATCACGCGATAACACGCACTTGCTACGTTTAGATCGGAACGCCCACTCCTTTTATGGCATCCTGCACACTAATGCCGGGCGCACTTTAAGACGGTTTAGTAAACATATCTCTAGGAGAAAAGCATTCCATGCTTGTTTCGCATCACCCTGCAGCAAGTTGTTGAACCAGTCATCTTTGAAGAGCTCTCGAATCTGAGGACCCACAAAAACTCCCTCTTTAATCTTTGCTTCATTGAGTCATGCAGTTTTTCGTGCAGGTATCAGAAAGCTGGCGAAGTGCGGTCCATGGCTTTCATGAAGTTTTTCATCAAACCTAGTTTGATGTGAAGGGGTGGTAGCAGGATTTTGTGAGCCTCAAACAGAGCTGGGTGCTGGATATTCTTCTCTCCAACTTTTACATTTTGTCTGCAATTCCATTCCTTCCACAAGTAGTGCCAATCCCTTGCTCAGCTATCCCACTCACATAAGAAACACATATATTTTATATATTCCTGCTGCAGTCCCATTAAAAGGGCAACTACCTTCAAGTCACCACAGAGGTGCCAGCCGTACTTGTTATAGTTAATGGAAGTCAGTAGATTCTTTAAGTTATCAAATGTCTTTTTCATGTGGACGGCATGCGCTACTGGAATAGATGGAAGACGGTTCCCATTGTTCAAAAGCACAGCCTTCAGACTTAGTTTCGAAGAGTCTATAAATAGTCTCCAGTCTTGTGGGTCATGAGTGATTTTTAAGGCATTCATGAGGCTTTCAATATCGTAACAGAATACCAGATTACTTTCTTTTCCAACTGCGTATAGTACACTGCTAATGTCAGATGGCTTCAGCAGCTGTCTGGCAGTAGTATTGCATTGCATCAGAAAATGATGCAATCAAATCTGGATGATGTGTGCATGCTGGTATTATGCAATGTGATGCAATATTACATCATTCAAGGCTTATTTGGGATGTTGTTTATGTCCTACTGGATAAATTTACACGGTGAAACGTCAAAAATGAACTACATGCAATATCTTCAAACGAGAGCCAATAAAATGTTTTTAATGTTATATTCATGTTCAGCTCACCAAGATACTACAGATTAGGGCCTTTTAAAGTCAGTAATGATTTTGGTGTTGACCAGTGTATTCAACATACAGCTAGTGAAACGGAAGGTATCTTAAGCCCGTGCTTTTAAGTTGAATTTGGCAGCAATGGCAAGAGGAGGGGAGGAAAGGGAAAAAGTGGGGTAAGGGAAAAAAGGGTTAAAGAGAGGGAATAGGAAAAGGGGAGAGAGGAGGAAGAAAAGGGGAAAGAGGGGAAGGAGGGAAAGTGGGAAGGAGAATGAAAAGGGAAAAGGGGAAAAGGGATAAAGGTAAGATATTAGAAAATAAAAACATACAAATTAAAAGAGGGGGATCAAACTACCACAATATAAAGGGGAGAAAGCGTACCCCAAAAAATATTAAAAGAAAATGATTAAAAAGATTATAAAAAGACAGAATGGTCTATTTCCATATTAAGTCTATGTGGGGTCATAGTATTCAGCCAAAAGATGAACTTTTGCTCCATACGTAAAAGGATTCTGTCCATGTCACCGCCTCTCTAACTGGGTTTCACAACCTTCAATACAAAATATTTCAATTCAGAAACACGGTGTGTCTTCTCAAGCCAATATGCTACTAGGGGCTTGTCAGGAACTTGTCTTTTTATTCAACTTCTGTGCTCCACAATGCATGTTTGGACTTGTCTCTTGGTCTTTCCAACATAGAACATATTGTAAGGGCATGTAATAACATACATATATAAGGTTTTCAGGAGCACAATTAGTAAAATCTATCAAAAAGAAGTTCTTTTTGCTTGTGGGGTGCTCAACAATTTTTTTTTTTTGCTGATAAGTCGTGTTTACACCATATTGAAGATATCCTTTCACATGTGGAAGGTTCCGTTGTTTGGGTAAGGTGGAGAGATCAAGATGATTTGCCAAATTGTGGTTCTTTTTGTATGCAACTGTAGTGTCCTGATGCACAAAGATTGGGAGGGTTTGCAAAATCTGCCATTCTTCTCTAATGATACAAGCTATTTCATTTGATAAGTTAGAGAAGAACAGAAGGCACACAATTCTATTGGTAGGATCCTGTGATGTCTTCTTAAGAAGGCTGGTATGCTCTGCAGTTTTGTCTCGAGAATAGGCCTAAAATATGCTTTTCTTAGGATTTATTTATTTAACATTTCTTCTCATATACTGACTTTCAAGGCAGTTAACATTGAACACAACTGAACATAAGTTACATAGAATGTGGTTAGAACAACAATAACTACATGCTAATAATGAATCATACTACTGTCTTGGGAATAGGAGGAATATGAACATGGGAAAGGTTTAATCCTCAGACAGTTATCTGTTTACAGTTTGAGTGACAAAAGGTCCAGTTCTGAGCGTATTTAGGTCGTTTGTGAGGAAAGGTTAATAGTTTGTCCCATAATATTTTTGGAAAATGTATATTTAAGCTTCTTTTTGAAGTCCTTCAGGTCAATTGTTGTTCCCAGTTTACATAGAAGGGCATTCCATAAGGTTGGTCCATAAATGGAAAAAGTATGTTGGCATATTTCCTATGTGCTGGATGTTTTATGTTTGGGGACTTTAAGGAGGTTCATGGTTTGGTCCCTTCTTGGTCTGTTGTCTGGGGACATGTGTATGAGGGACCATAAGCAGCCAGCAGTTAAGTTGTGCATATTCTTAAAGGTGTTCATCATTGATTTGTATTGTATTTGTGCTTGGATGGGCAGCCAATGTAGCTCCTTTAATACTGAGGTGAAATGTTCTTGTCTAGGTGTCCATGATATCATGCATGCTGCGGAGGTTTGGGCTATTTGGAGTGTGAAGAGTGTGCATTTTGGTAGTCCTTGGAATATGGAGTTACAGTAATACCAGATAGGAGTGATGATTGTTTGGCAGACAGTGCAGAATAGATTGTAGTCCAATAATGGGCGTAGGTTGTGTAGAGTCTGTATTCTATGATATGTCACTGCAGTTGCTTTCTTAATATGTGTTTGGAAATTCAGTTTCTGATCTAGCGTCACATCAAGGTATTTGACTTCAGGCTTGATGGGGATATCGTAGTTGTTGAATGTGAGCTTCTCTGGTGGAACATGGGTGGGGTCTCTGTTAGCCACCAGTGTTAGCGTGAGTGTTCATATAACCAGTGTGTCACTTCATTGAGACATGAGAGTATGGTGGAGAAGTCTGGATTCCTTGCTGCAAATGGGGTGTATAACGTAATGTCATCTGCATAGATATGATAAATTATCCTGTTTTTCCAGAAGATATGGCAGATGGGCTGGATGTATAAGTTAAATAAGAGGGCTGATAGAGCTGATCCTTGAGGCTGTCCTTGGTGTGCTTGAAATGGCTTTGAGGTCTTGTTTTGCAGTTTAACCTGCTGCATTTGGTTGGTTAAGAATGAGTGGATCAATCTTCAGGTGTCCCATTTACTCCGATTTCCATAAGGCAAGTGAGGTATTCTGTGGTTTACAGAGTCAAAGGCCGCTGATATATCTGTGAAAATAAGGATGAATGCTTGTTTGGATCTTTCATTTCCTTTAAGAAAAGTATCGAGAAGGGAAGTCAGAAGCGTTTCCGTACCATAGTGTTGTCAGAACCCGTGTTGTTGTCATTGAGAGTTTCATTTGACTTTACAAATTCCTGGAGCTGTAGCTGAATGGGTTTCTCTATTATTTTCACTAGGAGAGAGATACTAGAAATGGGTCTGTAAGATATGGGTAAGGCAGGGTTGGCGGTAGAGTTCTTCAGGCTGGGCCTGATTGAGGAGACCTTTAGGTTAGCTAGCATCAGGCCTAAGGAAGAGTTTATTATTTTGAGCAGTGGTGAGCTTAGCTCTTTCCTGGCTGTTATAATCCATGCAGTTGGACATTAGTCTAGCGCTGAACTGGTGGTGTTTATCGTGGAGAGAATTTGGTCTAGTTGTATTTTTGATATAGAAGAAAACAGAATCCAGTTTGGTGAGCTGTTGGTTGTTGGATATCCTTTATCTAAAAATCCTGAGTTTAAAGAGTTTAAAGATAAATACCATGGAGCTGTTTGTTGCCATTGCTTCCGCTTCCTGAGAGGGGTTACAGCAGCTGCAATGACTGCCCCTGAATGGCTGATGCTCTACTGTAGGTGAAGACCTAGTTCACCTAATGATAGTGCCAGCCCTTCTGAAATGATTTAATGGTTCTTAGAGAGAGAAAGAAAAAGATATATGTGCAGATGACACTGTCACCCATCCTCCCAATCAAGGATAAATACTGAAATAGAATATTCATATTCTTCAAGATTAATGTAGGCAGGGACGCTTTGACCTCTTTTGTGGACCAGAGCAAACTTCGGACAATGGGCCCCCCATTTGTAGCCCATCCCCCCAGCTGAAGAAGAGAAGGGCATGGTTGTGATCGCAGCTCAAATGCAAGCTGTCTGCCCATGATCAGGATCGCTTTTACCTATGGGCAGCACGGCAGCTAGGCCTCCTTTGTGCTGGAGCCTGGGGACAACTGCTCCTTTTGCCCATAGGTAAAAGTGGCCCTGAATGTATGGCTATGCAGACAGTATAGTCAAGAGTGTTTTAGCTTTCTATATCATGGGATGATATGCCGAAGTTTGTTGAGTAGAGATGAGATGCACCTATTGAAAAAGGGGTGAACCATCTTTAACAACAGGCTAGCAAACCTTCTGAGGAGTGTTTAAAACTAGGATGATTGGGTATAGGACAACACAACTTTTGGATGCCTAATATATTGCTTATAGTGTAGATGAACTCATGATGACAGTATGGAAAATAAAGCCTCAGATCTAAAGACAGTCATAGAAGAGGCTGGTCTGAATTTAGTGATAGTTATAGATACATGGTGCATAATAACTATGACTAGAATATAGTTATACTGGGCTATAATATTTTGACAAAGGACAGGGTAGGAAGAAGAACAGGATAAGTAGCATTATGAATACAAATATAATTAAAGTAACTTAACTTCAGGGCTTATGAGGTAAAGAAGACATCCTGTGGATTAATATGGCAGTGTAACTGGAAGTAGATTGTCAGGCCTTTTTCTGAAACAGTGGAGGGTTATGTGACTTGCCCAATGCCATAGGGTGTGCTAGTGAGAATCAAATAGTGGTCTCTTGGTTACCAAGCCAGTGCTCTAACCACTAGGCTACCCCTCCACTCTGCTAGAGCTTGAGCTAATTCTAAAATACACAGAAGGAAGTGGTAGAGCACATGGTTGGTTATATCCATAGTGGGATGAGCCATTTCGCTAATGTACATGTGGGAAAAATCAGCGGAGGAAACCCAGCAACGTACATGTGCAAGTGCTAGCATGTACAAATGTCAACACTTGTATGTACCGGAGTCATTTTGCAGACCTAGATGTGTGGATGCTCTTCATTACAGTAACTATACAGGACTCTGTATTTACCTCATTTCAGACTAGAGGGGCAAATAAACATTAGAGGATTAAAAGGGAACAAAATAAGAAAGGGGATGGAATAACTCTTCTAGGAGGGAAGGCTAGAAAGGTTAGGGCTTTTCTGTTTAGAGAAGAGACAGCTGAGCTGAGATACGATAGAAATAAGCACATTCCAATTTATGTGGAACCAGAACATGCAAATTGTTATTTAGCTTTTCAAAAAGTTGCAAAATAGCACATTTAAAACAAGATTGCTTGTTTTAAATGTACTAGTAAAATATGTTTTTGTTCTCTCAACACATAATTAAGTTTTGGAACTTGTTGCTAGAGGATGTGGTGAAAGCAATAACCAGGATATCCCGGAGGCCCCACTCCTCCCCTAAGTGTCACACCCTCATACCCCCAGCAGTCCTTAACACCATGTTCCCCCACCCACCCCACACACAATATTCTGGCACAACTTTTGTTGCAGCTTTATTATCCATATATAAACACTGGCCCACAACACGGGCTAAACATTTATAAACATTTCAAACATAACCCCGCCCGCAATTCCGGACAATGCCCCCACCAGCCATATTATTAGCAAGGTAGTGCATCATCTTCCCCCCAACCCTGTCACTTGCCTTGCCATGTTAGCAGCAAAAGCTGGCCCCACTACTCTAGACCGGGCAGAAACCCCCAACCAGGATGTCTTGCCCCACCCTGGGGAGACTTCACTCCCCCCCAATGCGCCTTAATCTGTTTAAGCCCTGCCATCTCGGTGAGCGCTAGCTTTATACCCAGTCCCCAGCTGCAACAACCCCTCGAACATACCACCAAATGACAGGGAGGGTGGGAGGGACTTGCCGCCACCACTGAAAAAACTGATGGCGTGCCGCTTTCCGCAGTCCTCTGCAGACTCCACTCGCCCCGCCCACCTCACCAGCACCAATGAAATCGCCCCACGCATCTGACGTGGGGCGATTTCAAATGACGCCCGTGCTCCCTACTCGACCCCCCCCCCCTCCAATGAGCACGAGGCCGAGGGCCGGGCTCCGGGAACCCGGTTATTGTCAGCCTTGGAACCTGGCCCTGCAGCCTTGATCATTAACCAGGGTATCCCAGAGGCCCCTCTCCTCCCCTAAGTGTCACACCCTCACACTCTCAGCAATCCTTAACACCATGTTCCCCCACCCACCCCCTTGTTATAACAAAAGACACGCACAAAATTTTGGCACAACTTTGGTCGCAGCTTTATTATCCATATATAAACACCGGCCCACAACACGGGCTAAACATTTATAAACATCTCAAACATAACCCCACCCACAATTCCGGACAATTCCCCCCACCAGCCATATTATTAGCAAGGTGGTGCATCATCCTCCACCCAACCCTGCCGCCTGCATTGCCATGTTAGTAGCAAAGGCCGGCCCCACTACCCTAGACCGGGCAGAGACCCCCAACCGGGATGTCTCGCCCCACCCTGGGGAGACCTTCGCTCCCCCCAATGTGCTTTAATCTGTTTAAGCCCCGCCGTTTCAGCACGCGCTAGCTTTAAACCCCGCCACCAGCACAAGGTAGCCTGCCTATCCTTGTGCCGCCCTCTCCCCCCCAACAAAGCTGCGACCAACAAACTCCTCCAGTGCCTCTTGCCAGTCATTTAACAACAAATCTTGCCCCACTGGAGAGTGGTGCACACCATCCGTGTGAAATAAACCTGCACAGTTCAACTCCGCCCAAGGATGTTGCTTCTATAAATGACCTGGAAAGTGGAATAACGAGTGAGGTTATCAAATTTGTCACAAAACTATTTAAAGTTGTTAAAACCCAAGAGGATTGTGGAATATTGCAAGAGGATCTTGATAAATTGGAAGACTGGGCATCAAAATGGCAGATGAAATTTAATGTGGACAAGTGCAAAGTTATGCACCTAGGAAAGAACAACCCAAACTATGGTTACACGATGCAAGGTTCCGCATTAGGAACCACCACACAGGAAAAAGATTTAGGCGTCATTATGGATAACATGTTAAAACCCTCAGCCCAGTGTGCAGTGGCGGCCAAGAAAGCAAATAGAATGCTAGGTATCATATGGAAAGGAATGGAAAATAAAACAAAAATATTATAATTCCTCTATATCGTTCCATGGTGAGACCGCACCTTGAATATTGTGTGCAATTCTGGTCGCCGTATCTTAAAAAGGATATAGCGTTATTAGAAAAGGTTCAGAGAAGAGCCACCAAAATGGTAAAGGGGATGGAAGGATACTCCTATGAAGAAAGGCTAAAAAGGTTAGGGCTCTTTAACCTGGAAAAGAGACGGCTGAGGGGAGATATGATAGAAGTCTATAAATTAATGAACGGAGTGGAACAGGTAAACGTAGATCGATTCTTTACGTTATCAGAATATAGAAAAACTAGGGGACATGCAATGAAGCTACAGGGTAAACTATTTAAGACTAATAAAAGAAAATATTTTTTCACTCAACGTGTAATCAAACTCTGGAATTTGTTACCAGAGGATGTGATAAAGGCTGTTAGTGTTGCTGGGTTTAAAAAAGGTTTGGACAAGTTCCTGGAGGAAAGGTCCATAAACCATTATTAAGAAGGGACCCAGGATATCAATGCTTGACCCTGTACAAACATTGTGGAACCTGTGTCTTTTGGGGAAACAACTAGGTACGTATGACCTAGATTGGCCACTGTTGGAAACAGGATACTGGGCTTGATGGACCTTGGTCTGACCCAGTATGGCATATCTTATGTTCTTATGTTCTTACCTGCAAACCGCCAGTCTGCTGAACCCATCGCCCAATCTGTCAGTTGATCTTAATTAGGCCACGATACCAATGACGCTGAGTTTGGCAAGCAGGGCGAGGAATAATGTCTGACCAGACAATCGCCACCCCCGGCAACAAGTCCCGCAACAAACCAATGTCTCGCTGCACTGCACGAATAAGCTGTCTGCAAGACCAGCTGGAAAGATCATTGTCACCCAAGTGAAACACCAGTCCCACTGGCCGCTTTCGCTGTCCAGCCCGCTGCTGCACAAATAGTAGGAGCTGCCACCAGCGCATGCCATGCTCACCCATCCATATAAGCCGTATGTTGCAGGACACCAGATCCAAATGCACTCTGAGAGGATGCAAGATGGCCCTGCGTTCAGCCCAGTACATGGAGGAATGACCTATGAGCCACCACTCGCCGCCATGGATGCCACCTGTGACCACCCTCCACGGAATGCCTCTCGCTGGAGATCCTGTAAAATGAATAAAATCATTAATGCCCCCCACACTACCTACCCCTCCACCCCCTATTCTCCCCCAATACTCCCACCCCAACATACCCGACACAGGAAGCCCCCAACTAGATCAAATTCACAACTTTTCTGGGTGAACATAACCCGCATAGGCACCAGAACACCACCTGCCAATCCACTGAATGATGTCCCCCTCAAGCCCAGCCGCTGCCGCACTAGTAGCGACCCCAATCCTGAAAGAATGCAACGCAAACTGTGTCTCATCACAGCCAAGCTGCCGTAAAGCCTAATGAAGCACCACAGTAAACTGAAACTGTGCCACCGGCTTACCATTCTCATGCAGAAAGAAGTAGCCTGAAACCTTTGTCCACCGGCGCAAATGCAAAAACAAATTCTGCACTGAGCAGGAGCACAACGCGGGGATTGCTTTTAGCAACACCCATCCTCCCCTGCCCACCTGGTCAGTTTTTGACTGAGGGAGAAAAATTTGCACTTGCGTCACTGTCAGGACCACATGCTTGACATCCAATCTCCCAAATGCCTCCCATTTTTTTGGACCGCGGCACCAGCTCACAAATGCAAAATGCACCAAAAAAGGCAATGACAAACAGGGCCCTAAACAACACGGACTGAAAGTCAGAGACCGCCACCCCAGGAATCACCTCCCAGATCTGCAACAGCAACTCGTGCGACACTGGGTGATGCCAATCTTGCACCTTGGGGCGCTATGTTGCCCACCACATCAACAGGTGTCACACTAAAAAGGAAACCCTAGGATTGCCCCAACCTGCAGCCTTACAGAAAAAGGAAAACCCAGCTAACGCCGAAAGGACTGCTGACCTGGACCAGCCTTCACCTTTTGCCACACTACAAACAAACGCAGCGTCCTATCATTCACTCTCCCTCCCCCAACCCTTCCCCTTCAAAAACTCGCACACCTTGGAGTATCAACGTAGATAAGATGACAATATCCCAGGCGCCTCTGATGAACATAACAACGCCATCACTCCAGGGTCCCAATCTGCCAAAGATGATCCAGAACCGCCAATGCTGCCACATCTGCCCCTGGGGCCAACAGGCGAAACTGAGACCACTGAAAACGGGACAAAGCATCCGCAATTAAGTTCTGTATGCCAGGCACATAATGCGCCCTGGCCGTAACATTGAAGCACAAACACGCTAATACGAAGACCCTCATCAGCGCCGCCACCCGTGGGAACCTGGGCGAGTGCCTGTTAATAATTTCCACCACCGCCTCATTGTCGCTCCAAAACACAACCCTCCTATCCCGCAACCATTCGGGCCACACCCAAAAGGCCATAACAATGGGAAACAATTCCAAAAAAGCTATGTTACCTGTCAACCCAGACTCTAACCATGCAGACGGCCACGCTTCAGCACACCATGACCCTTAACAATATATGCCGAAACCAGAACTACCCGCCACATCAGAAAACATCTGCAAATCTGCATTTGACACTTAGGGTAACTGCACCACCGTGCAGCCATTAAAGTCAGATAAGAATGAATCCCAAACCCGCAAGTCCTCTCGCATCCCAACCGATACACGGATATGATGAAAAGGCTGCCGAACCACCGCCATCGCTAATGACAATCGCCGAGCGAAGGGCCGCCCCATTGGGATAACCCTACAGGCAAAATTAAGATGACCCACCAAAGACTGCAAGTCCTGGAGTGTGACTTTGGAAGAAGGCCCCACAGCTGCAACCAAACCTTTTAGAAGTTCAACTTTTTCTGCAGGTAAACGCACCACCATATCCACCTAGTCTATCTCTATCCCCAAAAAGGAGAGGCACGTCACTGGTCCTACCGTCTTCTCCTCTGCTAACGGAATGCCGAAGTCACTGGCCATCTCTTGAAAGGATGTCAGCAAGGTAGCACACATCTCAACCTGACCGGAACCCACAAGTAAAAAATCATCCAAATAATGAACCATGGAACGAGACACCGTCCGCTGCCCCAAAACCCAATGCAAAAAGGAACTGAAGGCCTCAAAATAAGTGCATAAAATCGCACAACCCATTGGCAAACACATGTCAAAATAGAACTGAGAATCGAACTGAAAACCCAACAACGGGAATGCCGACAGGTGAACTGGCAATAGCCGGAAAGCAGATTCAATATCCACCTTTGCCATCAGCGTGCCCTCACCACACCGATGCACCAACTCAACAGCAGCATCAAATGATGCATAACGCACCATGCACAGTTTGTGAGGGATGTGGTCATTAACTGACATAGCCGGCGGGAATGACAAATTACACAGGTACACTAAAACATTTTTTTTTAAACTGCCTCTAATGTTTCGATTGATTTTTACGTTTTTTTGTGCGCTGAATCCAAATCTGGTAACCAATTTGCTCCATCACGTACAGATTTTTTGCTACATTGGGTTAGCAGTTTGAGGTGAACGTTTCAGATTGAGTGTGATCAAGATAAATGTTTCTTGGATGAATTCTTTATACTAATTGTTTAGTAGTTATTCAAATAAGAATAAAGAAAATTGTAACAAGGCAGCACATAAGAATAGAGTAATGTCAACAAAACACACTGTGATGGTAGCAAAATTGTCTGCACTTAAAACAGCCACATACATGTGCACAAACATTGAGCATATAAGAGCGAGGTTAGACACAAAGCAAAGCAAAGAAATGTGCAAAAAATGTTGTACAGGTATGTATGTAAGAATAGAAAACGCAAACCGCACCATTGCAATACATGAAGACAAACACCTGATGGTGTGAAAATAAAATTCTAATAAATGAGATCCGACACTGTGGTAATAACTAGCAAATTTTTATTTCAAAGTTTAGTAAAAACACGATATTTGTCAACACAGTTTAGATTTTAAAGTCATTCTTGGGTCAATCAATCTCCTGGTGGGCCCGTTTCTTCTTCCCCCGAATGCTTCTCTTGGTGTGCTGCTTGGCATATTTTTCATCTGGGGTTTCCCGCAGCAGCAACCAGCAGAAATCAGCCATCATAGTGGTGTTCCATCTTCCTTGGTACCTTCTCTCTGCGTCCTTGATGTCCTGGTGAAACCTTTCACCTTGTTCTTCACTGTACGCCCCCAAGTTTTCGGGAAAGTAGTTCACATGGGAGTGCAAGAAATGGACTTTCAGGCTCATGTTACAGCCTTGTTCTTTGAAGGCATTGAGCATCCTGGCAACAATATCCTTATAGTTCTCATCCCGCCTGTTCCCCAAGAATTTGAGAACAACATCCTTGAAGGAATCCCAGGCTTCTTTTTCCTTCTCAGACATCGTTTCAGCGAATGCTCCATCTGAAATGAGTTTCCTTATATCAGGGCCAACAAACACTCCTTCCTTTAGCTTTGCTTCAGAAAGTCGGGGGAACTTTGAGCAAAGGTACCGAAAGCACTCACCATCTTTTGGAAGGGACTTGATGAATTGCTTAATGAGACCCAACTTAATGTGGAGAGGTGGTAATAGAATTTTATCACGAGGTACCAAGCTCTCATGAAGAACATTTTTCTCACCGGGTCTCAAATACTCCCGAATTTGGCCAGTCTTTTTTCCCCCAGTGTAGGTCGCGGGCCCGGCTATCCCACAAGCAAAGGAAGCAGGGATATTTGGTGAAACCGGATTGCTGCCCTAATAGCATGGATAGAATTTTAAAGTCTCCACAAATCATCCACTTATGCTCATCATAACGAATCTTCTGAAGAATCAGGGCCAAATTCTCATATTTTTCTTGGAGAATAACAGAGTGAGCAATAGGAACTGAAGCGAATGTGTTGCCATTATGAAGAAGAACACCTTTTATGCTGTCTTTTGACGAATCAATGAACAACCGCCATTCAGCAGGATCATACTTGAGTTTAAACTTTTCCATCACTCCGTATATATCGTTGCAAAATACCAAATCTTCCTCTTTGCTGAGATACTTCAAAAATTGTGTCTCGCGGTTGCAGTACCAATAAAAAGTTGTTCCTGGTGACAATAGATTTTTCTGTTTAAGCCGAGAACCTAGCAGTTGGGCAGCATCTTTTGGGAGTCCTAAATCCCGGACTAAATCATTCAATTCAGCTTGAGAGAAAAGTTCAGGTTTCAGATCTGGTTCAGTTTCAAACTCGGAAGTACTGGACTCATCGGGAAAAGCCATCTGATGAGTCTCATCATGATCAGAACCGTCCACACAAATATGATCCAAAGATTTTGGTGGTTCAGGCACAGGTACTTCGTTGCTATGAGGCATAGGCCTAATTGCTGAGGGAAGGTTGGGGTAACTTATTACGTTCTTATTTTTTAAGTTGTATCCCTTCACAATGCAAGAGCAAAAATAGCAGTCACTGCTGTGGTCTCTTTGTTCACGCCACATCATAGGTATTCCGAAACAAAATGCTTGTTTTTTACCTTTCATCCATAAGTGTAGATCTTCCTCACATGTCTTGCACACTTTGTGAGGAGCCCACGGTTTGTCTTGATCGCCTAACTTCAAACCGAAATAGGCGAAATATACTTTTTTAATAAATGCAGAAATCTTCCTCTGCCGCTTTTTCACGGTATATTCCCCACAAATAAAACAAAAACTGTCCGGAGAGTTGACGCAACCTCTGGCTCTGTGAGCCATCACAAATACACAGCACTGCAAACTACAACTGTAGTGAACCACTTCGGAATAAAGCTGGATTACGACTGAGCAAACAAAAGGTAATAATGAACTTGCAAGAAACTGAAATTTCACAGGAACGTTCAATTCGCAACCACCGTGTTTGAGCGAGCGAACGAGGCGAGGCGAACAGGAAAGAACATGCGCCAGTGCGAGTACTGGATTTAGCCCCCTGCCTCCCAATTGTCCTGTTAATGTATAAAATGAATACAAAACACTCTAAAATATCATGAGGGAGTGTTTCTAGTTAGTTAACCATTACAACCTCTATTTTGGGCCAAGAAAATAAACTGCAGTCGGCTAAAAAGAAATTATGTGAACATTCCTTATATGGGTAAGAAATCTAATTTTGCAAGAAAACGTGACGTGATGGAACATTTTGGCTATTTTTCCTGGATTCAGCACCCCAAAATCTATAGGAATCAGTTGCAAAACTGGAGGCAGTTTTTTGGTAGTGTACCTGTGTTATGTATTAACCTAAAATGCCCCGGTTCTTTCTTAGGGACCACTCCCAAAGGTGAAACAATAAATGGTGAAAATGGCGGATCGCCAAAAGGACCAGCTATTCTGCCCAACGCACATTCTGCCACAATCTTCCGATGGACCACATCCCCCAACAACCGGACCGAGCTGTTATTCTTGGCAAACACATCAGTCACCTCACCAAGAAAAGGTATATGAAATCCTTGCAAGAAACCCGACAATAACACCTTCGAGGCCTTACCCTGCCAACTCCCCCCATAACGGATCAACCACGGGTGCAGCACCTCCACCTTGATAGGAGTCAGTGCCAAGGTCGATCTCCAGTCCTCACTTGCTCCCAGCTGGAACACTCACCTCCCCTTTCCTACTATACTTTGTGGCAGGATGTCCCCCTCCCCCATAAAAGCGAACAGGCATGCCACAACTTACAGTCCAGAAAGGGAAGGAGGATTTGTTGAAACACCAACATAGGTCCCCCCCTGCTGGCCCACCCTTCACCTGCATGAAAAGACCTGCTGGCACATGAAAGGACCTTAGGCCCACTGTTGCTACTTGCGATACCGCCTTCATCATACCTCCCACCCCACCCATATTGGCCCGGGCCATGATGTCCCCATACACTTGCTAATCTTAAAAAAGCTTGCGTCCAATTCAATGTATTGCGGGAGACCTTTCGCACCCTACCCGCCTTCTCATCCTCTTTCCGCTTCTTCCTGCTCTCACCAGATCGCTTCCTCCCATCTAGATGTCGATCGCCTCATTGTCAATATAGTGATGCCTCCTGATCAGAAGCCTCAACTTCCACGGAATGCCCTCCCACAACTCAGCACAACGAACTACTGAGGAGGCAGCACAATCACCCTTATCGACTGTCGCCACTGCCGATCCCACCGAGGAACTCCCCGAAGAGGACGACGAGAACAATGAAGACAAATTGCGATGACAGCGATGCCCATGCCTATGCTTTGACTTGGCCTTGCGTCCCGCCACATTCCCAGCCCCGGCGGATGGCGCCACTCCACCTAGGCTACCACCTTCCCCCATGCACTCACCATCCGCCGCATTGCCAGCAGCTTGCTCATATGTGACCTGTGCTTCCAAGACCAGATTGGACTGACCCAGCATCTGTAACATCAAGGCTGCTCCACTGGTCCGATTAAGGTAGGATATACTGGTCCTCGCACTCACATCTGCTGGTACCTGTAAAGGGAGAGAAGTAGAAACACCAGCAGCAACAGCCCCAGAACTGCTAACCCCCCTGCCCCCCCATCTCCCCAATTCCATGCTGAAGAACCCAAACCCCCAGTCGCCCACCCGGCTCCCCTCATCACGGGTGACTGACCAACACCGCTGAGCCCTACACCAGACCAGTCTCCCCAACCAGAACTCCAAGGCCCCACTCCACCTCCAATTCCTCTGGATCCCAGTATTCAATGGAGACATAAAATGCCCGCCAGGATGCCACAGACTATAGCCACCTGGAAAAAATGAAGGGAAGGGGACCCCAGCGGTATTGAACTCTACCGCATCAGAGCCCAGGCCTACCGGAGTTTCACACAAACCCCCCCCAACCCTTCCCCTTTCATATCCCAACATCCCTTCCCCTGACATCTGCCCACAGAACCTGAAACCTCAAACTCCCCCAGATGCCCATGGCCTACCTGTTCACTTGCGGAGACTCCCCCACGGAACCCCTAGCCACACCCCTAGCTCTTACCCCCCTCCCAGACACAGAGCACATCCTCCTCCCACCTCCCCCATGGGAACCAACCCCAGCCGACCCCCTAACCTGACGAAACCCTGGCGCCGAAGACCGGACGGAACCAAGAGACCCGACACTCCATAACCTGCCTGCCTTCCCCATTGACCGGGGCCCTGAAGCCCCACGCTGGCCCCTCGCACCTTGTCCCTTCTGCGAACTCACCATGGCCCACCTTGTCACTACCCTTACCTGACCCTTTACACCCAGGCCTTCTTAAACTTGCAACCTCCTTAAACACAACTGCTTGCCTTTTTTTTTTTAAATGCCCTCTTCAGCAGGTTCCCCAGCAACCTCCCAAACAGTTGCTCCACCATCACCTCTCCCCCCTACCAAAGCAAAGATACAAGACCACAGCACTAGCACCCCCCCCCCGCACCATGACCACATGGCCTCCTCACACCGAATCGCCCAACTCCCCCCCCCCCCAGAAACTAACGGCTCCCAACTCTCACCTGCACACAATTCCCGCTGCAAAATTCGCCCCCATCCGGCTCAGCGCTGAACCCAGCTAACCCGCAACCACCAGCGCTTCAATGAACCTGCCCGGAGCTCCCCCAACGACTCACACGAGGCCCCGCGAATGCAGGGATTGCTGCTGCACGGCCTCCCCACTGATTCGCCCCCCCCCCACAACGCCCAAGCACTGCTGCACTCACCCCCGCTGCCACGCACACTCGATGCCACACAGATTCGCCCCCATAAGGCCCCAGCCTGACAGACTATGCTGATCTTGCCGCCGCTGCTGAAAAACTGATGGTGCGCTGCTTTCCGCAGTCCCCTGCAGGCTCCGCTCGCCCCACGCACCTCCAGCATCAATGAAATAGCCCCACACATCTGACGTGGGGCGATTTCAAATGACGCCCATGCTCCCTACTCGCCCCCCCCCCCCCCACGCAACGAGCACGAGGCCGAGGGACGGGCCCCGGGATCCCGGTTATTGTTGGCCTCGGGACCCGGCCCTGCAGCCTTGATCATTTAGTATAGTTGGGATTTAAAGTTTTGACAAATTCCTGGAGGAAACATCTACAAACCATTAGTAAGGTAGTCCCTATTGAAGTGATTGATTGGTGAAGGATTTTCTGAGAATGCTTAAGAAATAAGCAGTGATTTTTGGTGC
Organism: Ichthyophis bannanicus; assembly: GCA_033557465.1. Taxonomy (NCBI): domain Eukaryota; kingdom Metazoa; phylum Chordata; class Amphibia; order Gymnophiona; family Ichthyophiidae; genus Ichthyophis; species Ichthyophis bannanicus. The sequence goes on along the minus strand of CM066035.1, from coordinate 445,777,367 downwards.
AGTTTACTTAAGACACACTATTAGGCTTTACATTAACAGTGATCTTGTTTGTTTTTTTAGGTGAAGTTTTGTGGATACATTCTGTCCCCTGAAGAAGGTAAAGCAAAATGCTGTATAGGCATCTGGAATGGCATTGGGGAGAATAAAAAATAAGTTACATTTGCTGATTAGTATCCACTGCTATTATGCTAGATTTTTAGCAAGCTGTGAAAAAAACCCACATGAATTACATTGTTGTAATGAATGGAATATTGATAATTCTGTGATTTTCAAATGAGTTGTTTTTTATAAAAGCCTGATGTGAGGGAGATTTTTGGATCCTTGATGTATTGAGCTTGGTCCAAAGCTAGTGCTTCAGACCTGGATCTGATATGCTCATTTGTTTTGACATCCTTTTTCTTCCTTTGGAAGTATGTATGGAGCAACAATTGTGTTTAGTTCTAGGATGAAGCTTTTGCTTTGGATGATTCTCCATTCTCATTCCGACATTGGGACTTGTATCTTTTTAAATTTATTTATACATCATCTATGCAGAATGGTGCCAAAGGCTTTACTGAAATCTAAGCATACCACATCTAGGGCTGTTCGTCGGTCCAACTGTCAGGTTGCCCAGTCAAAGAAATTAATTAGATTTGTCTGACAAAACCTGCCCCTAGTAAATTTATTTTGCTTCGAATCCAGTAATCCATTGAACTGTCCGCTGTTTTATCAGCTTACTGTCTGCTATTTGAGCAGCATTTCTATTTATTTACTCACCACAAAAGTCAGACTAACTGGCCTGTAGTTCTCAACCTCATCCTTACTTCCACTTTTGTGTAAAAGTACCACATGCACCTTTCTCTAGTTCTCTGGGATCACTCCCTACTCTAAAGAAATATTGAAAAGTTCAGACAGTGGAACCGCTAGAACTTCCCCAAGTTCCTTCAATACTCTGGGATGTATCCAAGCCAGCCACATCACTTTGCCTACTTTTAGTTTAGCTAATTCCTCATGAGCAGTCTTCTGAAAATCATTTGAGATCCCCTTCACTACTGTTCCTATTTGTGGGTGTTTTCTGAGGTCCTTCTCCTGGCCCTTTATCTGTGAACACAGAACAAGACATTTGTTAATCAATTCTGCTTTATCCTCATCAGCTTCTACACATTCCTCCCCTTCACCTTTGAGTCTGACAATTCCACTTTTGCACTTCTTTCTCTCACTGACATGTCTGAAAATGTCTTATCCCCCCATTTACTGCATTGGCTACTTTTTTTTCTTCTATTTTTATCTTCTGTGACTACTTTCCTAGCTTCTCTAAGTTTTTCCAAATATTGATGCTTGTCTTCCTCTTTCTGAGATCTCTTGTATTTTATGAAGGCCTCCCTCTTTTTCTTCAGCCTTTCAGTTACTTTTGAGAAACATTGCAGTCTCATTTTCCTTTTACATTTATTTACTTTACTAACAAAAAGGTTTGTTGCCCTTAAAATATCCCCTTTCAGTTTTGCCTATTGATTTTCTACATCCCCCCCCATCTGTTCCCATCAGGCTAATGGCTCCTTGAGGTATGTCCCATCTTGACAATAAGTTAGTTTTCCTAAAGTCTAGGACCCCCACTTTTGAATGGACTTTATCATCCATAGTCCTAATACTGAACCACACCATCTGGTGATCACTGGATGCGAGATGATGTCCCACTATGACAACAGAAAGACTTTCACCATTGGTAAGCATCAAGCCCTGTATGGCCCCTTTTATCTGTGGGTTCGGTTACCAGTTGCTGGAATAATTCTCCCTATACAAAATCAAGGATCTCCTTACTACTTGATGACATTGCAGCAGGGATGCTCCAATCAACATTCAGCATATTGAAATCACCTATCAGTAGAACGTCTCCTTTTATGGCAATACTACAAATCTCTGTCCACTTCTTCTGCCTATGAAGGAGATCTGTATATCACACCAATACAAATAGATTCCCCATTCCCTAGTTCTAGTTTAACCTACAGTGCCTTCTTCCCTTGTAAGCCCTGTAATTCTGTAGCTTTAATATGATTTTTTACTTATGGTACCACTCCTCCACTCCTCCTATCCTGAATAAAGTATAGCCTAATATAATAATATCACATTTATGGTTGTCCATGAACCATGTCTCTGTAACCACCAGTAAATGCATGTCAGCCTTTTCCATTAAAGCCTCAACATCTGGGATCTTATTTCCCATACTACGGGCATTAATGCACACTGCTTTCCAGACATTGCCCCTTTTACCCATCAGAGGTATTAAATGTTTCACTTACTTGAGGGCTTCTATTTACCTGGGGCGTTTCTTAACCCACCCCCATAAATATAGTTTAAGCCCTTATTAGTAGGTTAGCCAGTCTGCTGAGGAAGATATTTTGACCCTTCTTGGATAGGTAGACACCATCTCTGCTCATCAGCTATTGGAAAATCATCCCATAATCCAGGAAACCAAAAGGCTCTTAATGACACCACCCATGCAGCCATGCATTCATCTTCAGGATGCAAGCTTCTGTGCACAGGGAAAATTGATGATGGCAGAGAATAGTACCTGCACACCTATCTGTTTCATCCTCTCTCCCAGAGCCATGAAGTCACGGTAGATATGCTTGGAGGCTTACCCAGCAGTATCATTTGTGTTGCCATGGATGAGCATCATCGGATAATAGTCAGTAGGCTTGATGAAACTCAGAAAATTCTCTATAACATCTCAGATTTTGGCACCTGGCAGACAGCACACCTCCTTGGACATCAAATCTGGTCAGCAGATAGATGCCTCACTCCTCAGAAGAGAGTCACCAATCACCATTACCCTTCACTTCTTTTTGGTCACTGATTCTGCAACTTTGGGGTGCTTGAGTTCTGGTTCTTCCTGTTCCTGGAATGTTTTCACTTTCTCCACTTCCAGGGCTGCATACTATTTCTTCAATTTGAGGGCTGGAAGAGTTGGATTATCAATTCTGCAGGCTCTGGTGACTCATGCCTAGCTCTCTTCATTTTGTAACATACCATCTTCACCTCTGTTGGAGAGTATGGGTGCCTCAAGAACCATCTCATTAATGTATTTCTCACTATCATGGATGCTTCTCAGCCTTGCCACCTCTCCTCTGAGCTCCTGAACTTGTTTCATGAGGGCTTCAGCTTGCAGACATCATGCACATGGAACTCGTCCAACTGGGATTGGGCTGACCATCTGGATAGAGGCAGAAGCTGTAATGGGAACATTAGCTTTGGCAACACGATTCTTCCCAACCATAGATCAGTTGTTGGAGCTGTGGTACCTGTTAAAGGAAATGAGAAAGACCTACCAAAGTCCTTAACTTATCCTCAAAGAAAAAGCAGCTAGCCTCTTTTGTGTGTTCTAACAGTTCTTTTCTATGAACCTGTGTGTAGCTCTGCTAGCTTGCTAAACAGCTATTATTATACACTATTAAATTCTGATATTATGCATTTGAGGGATTCCCTTTGTAAAATTACCTAATCAAATCTTCATTAAGGATATCAAATTGTTTACTTTTAGCTGATATCCAAATATGGAACTGTTTACTTCATAGATCTTCCCTATCAACCAATAAAGAATCTGTTATCTTTGCTAGCAAGCTAATTGGTGAGATGACCTGCATAGCAAGAATTCTCACATGGGGTGAGTGAGAACTGGGATGGGAAGGGAAGGATTTAACACCTGAGAAGGGCAGTGACTTCAAAGCACTTGCCTTCCTCTTTGAACCTGAAAGCTAGAGAAGAAAAAAACAAACCTATAACAGTAGAAAAAAGCTTTGCCTAAGGACACAAAAATACCACTTTTGCAATACAGGTACAATTCACTAGGCAATTCAGCCGAAAAAGTTAGCAATTAAAAATGATAAAAGCCCCCTTTAAGAGCTCTCAGGCAGAAAGTTTTTATTCAAGTGCCACAGAAGTACCTTGCTTGCAAAGAAAATCCTGTAGGAATGGCAGTATGTGCAAGGCACTGTAGTCCTTTATACAATACTCAGCTATGTGGCTCTTAAGCAGGCTAATTAAGAACATTAACACCTGAGAAGGGCAGTGACTATAAAGAGGTTGCCTTCCTCTTTGAAGCTGATGGCTTGCTTGCAATGGAGGCCTTGTGTTTGGTGTTCATTGAGAGAGGGCCTGAAGTAGGGTCACAAAAAAATTCAAAAGTATGTATGAACGTTAAGCAGACCTGAAATGATATATTTTCTTTTATGGTCAGTATTCCAAATATCAGAATTGCCAAGTTACCCAGTTCCATGAGTGAGATTTTAAGCATACCTGGATTTCTGACAATCTCATCCTGATGCATTATGGGACCTGCAGCACTGATTACAATGGGTAAAATCAGGGACTACAAATACTGTACCATACTGCATTGCAATGCAAATTTTAACTTGGAACTGGGTAACTTGGCAGCTCTGGTATATAAAGCAATTGGATACTTCTGGGAATAAGGAAGTATTGCAATTCAACCTACTGACCTTTTCAATATTTTTTATAGTCAGGAATAGGTTCAAAAGCCTAGAAATGGGCAGATGCAGTTCCTATTCATATAGGTAGAAGCAGAGAGGAGACCAAGGTTAGTCTGCTTTCAGTGGTATGTAACTTAATGGAGTGAGCTTTCTAGAATCTGCTGGATTACAGAATTCAAGGTTGCATATTTTTCTCAAAGATAGATCTTGCTATATGAATCTAATCAATTTCTTTGAATGAATAACCAGAGAGATGAAAAATGGACCAGAGAGATGTAGTGTATTTGGATTTCAAAAGGTTTTTGACATGATTATCTAGGCAACTTAAAAATGAACACTTTTGATATGGGCCTTAACATGATTGACTGGTTTATTTTTTCATGTAATTTACAGGATTTTATTCAAGTTTGTATTACGATTTTTTGGTTTTAATTTTGGTGCAATATCAATAAGGGCCTGACTCCCATTGTCCACCATTTGTTCTGCCCTCTGGTATGACAGCTATGATGCCATACATCTTCAATATCTCAGTCATCTGAAGTCAACAACCAATTCCTCCTCCTTGAAGGCATTCTTCAATGAAGGTAAGAAAACTTGTCTATATCAGTGAAGACATTAAACTGTGTGCAATATACCACTCTCCAACTTCTACTTCCATTCAAGCAGGCCTCTTTGATACCGTGCAGTAAAATTTTTTAATCAATGCTTTAATTGAAGATCATATAGTAGATCTACTATTAAATACAAGAGATCACAGAGAGAGGAAGACACGCATCTATATTTGGAAAAACTTAGGGGTATGTTTACTAAACAGCGCTAACGTCACAGCGGCAATGTTATCGCGCGATACGTGATGCTATCATGTGATAATGACGCATTACCATGCGATAACGTCACATATCTCGCGAGAACGTCTCCGGCGGCGTTAAGGTGAACAGAGGCTGGAGTAAGGCTCCCCAGAGGGCGGAGATAAGGGGTAAATGGGCGGAGAGTGGGCAGGGAGAGGCCCCAGGCACACTAACACTGTGAAATAAGGGTCTGAAAATTAACAGCAGTGAAAACCTTGCGTTAGAGGAACATTTGCAGGAGAGAGAAACCAGTTCAGTCAGCAATGTAGAGCAAAGGCATGGAAACCCAGATAAGTGATAGTAGTGATGCATGTGCAGTAACAAAACATGCAAAAACCAGGGAGATAATGACCAGAACCAAAATAGAAATACAAAACATTGAGTTGGCCAATAGAAAAAACAAGGATAAATGGTAATCAACACTACCCATAAAGAATAAAAAGGAAGATGTCACTTTTGGAAGGGACAATTCTGATTCCCCCTACAAAGTGAATGTTTCAACATTGATAGTGATGATGAGGGTTTGCTGTGGTGTATATTGGGCAGCTTACTTATGTGGCTTTCACATGTGCAGGAACAGCAGAGTGGCCACGTAGGAAAGCGCACTATGGTGATGATGTAGATGGGGTACAGGGGGCTGCAGGTGGCACATGCAGTGGGCCAGCTGGGGCACAGTGTGGACTAGGTAGATGCCTACCTGTCACATAGGAATGCAGAGACTGAAAAGCAGCAAGACAGCAACTGACCAGGGTCCAACATGGCCCCGAATGTGCATCCCACAGTGTCCCAAGGGACAGTACCCAGCAGGTACCCCCAAGGGCACAGAACATTGGCAGGCAGTGCCAGGGGGAAGTGCTGATGTCCATGTCAGCACCCCTACCCCATATCGTGCACCATAGGCAGCTGCCTACCAGCACACTGGATGGCATGGGAATGCGCACCACCAGCACCACCGTCATAAGGGCATGTCAGCATGGTGGCGGAGGGGTGCTGGTGGTGGAGGGGTCAGTGGCATCTGCCCACAGTAGACCAAGACCAAGCCCTGTTTAGGTGGGTGCCATGCACTGCAAAAGACAAGGTCTGTCTGATGAACAGCAATGGTATTCCCAGGGAATAGCCTGCCTCTGTGGCAACAGTTTGGTGCAGTACACACAGCCAGTGTGTTCAGGGGCAGAAAGTCACAGTTTCAAGTCCCAGCTGTGGCTCCTGCAGACCATGTCCCTGTATTTTACCCAGTACAAAACCATGGAAATAAAGAAGGAAACTTTATTGCAGATAAAATAAACACGCCATAAATGCCTATATTTTACCCTACAGAGCACATACACCATAGACATGTGCAGTCCCTAGAGCAGAGGTTCCCAACTGCAGTCCTGGAGGGCCAAACACCATTCAAGTTGCATGCTGTCCCTAAGAAATATGCTTGAGATGCATTTGCATGCACCGCCCCCATTGTATGCAAATATATCTCATGCATATTCATTAGGGACAGCATGAAAACCTGAACCATGTTTGGCCCACCAGGACCAGAGTTGGGAAACTCTGCCCTAGAGAAGAGGCCAACGGGGGCACAAACACCCACACCCACAGATTCCACTATCCATTGGCTCATGGAGAGTCAGGCTGTTGGGCCCTGCGCGGAGCAGCATGTACCAATACTAGCACCTGCATACCTTAGCAATGCCGTCTTAAACTTGTAAACACATTCCACATATATCAAAAGGTTGCTATGATTCTCACCACCACCAAAACGTTGTCTAATAGACAATATTTTGGTGGTGGTGAGAAGTGAGGAGGAATGTGACACATTCTATCTAACCTTTTTGATGTCTTGGACATCTGCACCTTGCCCACTCACAATCTTAAATGACAGAGGTGTAAGGCAGGGGTCTCCAAATCCAGCCCTGGAGGGCCACAAACCAGTCAGGTTGGCAGGATATCTCTAATGCATATATATCTCATGCATATTCATTAGGGATATCCCGAAAACCAGACTGGTCTGCGGCTCTCCAGGACCAGGGTTCCCCACCCCTGCACTATAGAGATGTAGCCAACTGGTTGCTTCAATGACTGCTGAGGCAGAAGTCATTGGTTTGATCCTGCAATGGTGTTATTTAATAAGGCTATTTGAGACTTTTCCTTTTCATTTAAATCAGTGTTGCCAGCAAAAACACCCTCACAGTGCCATAGCCTAAGGTGCCTCATAAGGCACCCTATAAAGCACCCTATAGGGCACATTACAAGGTGCCTTGGTGGACAGGGCACTTTATAATGTGCCCTATGGAGTGCCTTATAGGGCGCCTTATGCGGCACCTTAGGTTACGGCACTGTGAGGGTGTTTTTGCTGGCAGCACTGATTTAAATTTAAAAAATGAAAATGCCTCAGACAGCCTTCTTAAATAACACCCCTGCAGGATCAAACCCATGACTTCTGCCTCCACAGTCATTGCAGCAACCAGTGGACTACATCTTTACAGCCTCTAGCACTGCGCTGCCGTGAACTTAGGATTAACGCATGTTAACATGCCACGGTGCCCACTATCACGCGAAACAGATTCTTGCTATCTTGCCGCCGGAATGCCCACCATCTTATATGGCATTCTTCACATTAACGCTGCAACTAGCGCCAGTAACATTAAGACAGTTTAGTAAACATATCCCTTAGTGTCGTTCACTACTGAAACAGGCATAGCCATCCCAACCCATTCAACAATAAACTTCTCAGGTATCCAACAAAAATTATGGACCTGATTCTGAGTAACGGCTTGCGGGGCTGCACGCCCCAGTAGGATGTGCAGCCCTGCAAGCCGTCTTGCCCCTATTCCCCCTCTGACTTTCCCTGCATGGCTAGAGCAGCAGGACGGGGACAGTTGGTGGGTGATTGGGGCGGGAGGGTGCAGGGTCTGGATAGAGCGGGGGAAGACTGAGGTGGCAGGACATACAGGGCCAATTCACATCACGGCCTTGTACATCCTGTGGGGTCAGGGGGGATGTGCTGAGTATTCCACCTCAAAGGTGAAATAATCAGCACTAACCGGGAGATCAGGGGCGGAGATCCCCTTCCCCGGGGTCAGGGAGTCCCTGCTGCCCAATCCAGGCCCAAGCTGGGTCTGTGCTGAGGGAGCCAGTGGATCCTGTGGGGACGATGTCCCCTCAGGCATGCAGGAGCACACCTGGCCATCCTTAGGTCTGACTATATGCCATGGGAACATTTTGTTTAAATGATACAGAATCGGGTCCTAAGGAACCCATCCTGCTTGTGGCCATCCAGGCAGCCTGGACATTCCACTGCTAGAATCGGGTTCCACTTGTCTCCAAAAATTTGTTTTTCACCTATCTCCCTTTCCCCCTAAATTTGATCCCTATCTCTCTACTTGTGTGGCATCTTCTGTTCTAGTCTGCTGTGTTTGGCTTCATAAAATCCCTGAGTAAACCAGGAAGATGAAACCTGTGGCCATGATTAGAGTATTGAAGAGGACGTCTTGGAATTTTGAAATGAATGGAAAAGGAGTTTAAGGATTGAGCGTTTTCAAAGATACCTTTAATTGACTTTTGAAATGGATTTTGAAGATTGAGCAAGGGTAAATGGATATGTATTGTGAAAGTCTTTATAGAAGCTGAAATGGAGGACTCTGAAAATTAAACAATTTAAAAAATACATATATTTAAATATACTGGTGGGAGCAATGATGAAATCAATATTTAGGTACATACAAGTTTTTTGTATAGTGAAACTGAGCTCCTGGCAAAGACATTGTTTGCACTCTGTGATGTGAGTAGTTGAATGAGCTTGACAAAAGAACATGTTGTTGGAGGAGGAGTCTCTCTTTTAGAATGAGTAGATTTCAAATAAATATTGATTCCTGCAAATTTGTTGGATTATGGGTTGCGAATTTTCTGCAGAAGAAATGTGGATCTTTAAATTGAGTCTCCTATCACACAGACTATATAACATTTCTTGGCCACATATTTGATAATCAGTTGAGCTTCTCCTTTAGAAATCTTCTCTATAACAATTTTTTTTCTTTTCTAACTCTTCAGAAACTATGCACTATGGGGTATGTTTACTAAACCGTCTTAATGTTACTGGCGTTAGTTGCAGTCTTACTGTGACAAATGCCATATAAGGTAGTGGGCGTACCGATCTTAAGGTAGCATTTCGGGTTATCACGCGATAAAGTCTGTTATCGCGCGATAGAGGAAGCTGTGGTGCGTTAACGCACATTAGCCTTAATTAGGCACGCTGACCTGCAAGCATAGCAACAGAGGTGTAGCACAATGGTCAATACATTGACTAATGAAACAGCGGTCATGAGTTTGATCCCCCAGTGGTCTTAATGAGTAAGGCTGTCTGAGGCATTTTCTTATTTAATTTAAATTAGTGCTGCCAGCAAACACACTCTCACAGTGCCATAACCTAAGGTGCTGCATAAGGCGCCCAATAAGGCACTCCAGAGGGCACACTATAAAGTGCACTATCTGCCAAGGCACCTTATAATGTTCCCTATAGGGTGCCTTATAAAGCACTTTATAGGGCGCCTTATGAGGCACCTTAAGGTTACAGCACTGTGAGGGTGTTTTTGCTGGCAGCACTAATTTAAATTAAAAAAGGAAATGCCTCAGACAGCCCTAACAAATAACACTACTGTGGGATCAAACCCATGACCTCTGTCTCCACAGTCAGTGAAGTAACCAGTGGGCTACATCTATATAGCTACTAACAAACCCCTGACTGGCTACAGAAGGACTGCAGGTCACCACACAAACTGTCTGCTGTGGTTACTGGTGGTGCGTAGTCCCAGGCCATCCAGTATGCTGGTGGGCAGCTGCCTATGGTGTGGGTTCTCAGGTAGGGGTGCCTACATGGAGATGCTAGCTCCCCCCCCCCCCCACCGCCTGCCAATGTTATGTGCCCTTGGGGGTACCTGCTGGATAATCTCCCCTGTGACACTGTGGGGCACACACCCGTGCCCATGTTGGACCCTTGTCAGTTGCTGTCTTGCTGCTTTACAGTTTCGGTCAGTGGTGTTTATATTTATTATTAATATCACTTTTGGCCAGCTTAGTTATTGGGATTTTAAATGTGGTTCAGGTCATTTTCTCTGTTTATTTGCCTTTTTGTTCCGTGCACATGTATCATTACTATCACGTTTTTTGGGTTTCTCTGTCTTTGCTGTACATTGCCGACTGAAATGGTTTCTCTTTCCTGCAAATGTGCCTTAACACGAGGGTTTCACTGGAGTTAGTGTTCAGACCCGGATTTCACAGCGTTAGTGTGCCTGGAGCCTCCCCCATCCCACTCTCTGCCCATTGACCCCTTCTCTCCACCCTCTGGGAAGCCTTACTCCACCCTTCAGAGCCGGATTTCACAGCGTTAGTGTGCCTTACCACCGCTGCGACGTTAAGAAGGTTTAGTAAATATATCCCTATGAAAAGCATCTAAGTTCTACAGTCTATCATTCTCTCTGATTCTAACCCTAATCATGTCTCAGGTTGAAAACTGTAAAATGTAAAATGGCATCAGAAATACAGACATTACAAGACTCCAGCCTGTACAAACACTGAAATCAAACTACTCTGCAACACAAAAAAATGCAACCACATAACTCTACTTTTTATTGACAAACTTTGGCTTCTAGTTGCATATAAAATATCATTTAAATTTTAAGCTCAACTCAAATCCAACCACACATTAGCCTTCTTGTGCCTATCCCCTCTCCACTGAGATTCCTTTCTGCCAGCATAGTTTAAAGGTGAGATCAGAGAGGCTGTTGTAGCCAAAAGGCATCTTTCAGGAATTGGAAAAAGGGATCAAATGACGCAAATGGGAAAAAGCATAAACAATTACAAGTTAGATAAAAGGCATTGATAAGGCAGGCAAAGAGAATTTGAAAAAAAACCTTGTCATAGAAGCAAAAAACTTTTTCAAGTACATTCATAGCAAAAAACATGTGAGAGAGTCTAGATGATAGAGGGTTAAAAGGAGCTCTAAGGGAAGAACAAGGTCATAGAGGAAAGGCTGAATGAATTCTTTGCTTCAGTCTTTACTGATGAAGATGTAGGGAAGTTGTCCATACCTGAAATAACCTTGAGTTCCAAATCACCTGGACTAGACAGTATGGGGGTCATTCTCTCCCACAAATATTCACACCCCTGCAGGCCCCAGCTAAAGCCTCCCCATATGAACAACACATTTGTACAGAGAGGCTTATATAGAGGTGGAAGGTAGCATTCCGGAGAAGAGCCACCAAAATGGTAAAGGGGGTGGAAGGATACTCCTATGAAGAGAGGCTGAAAAGGTTAGGTCTCTTCAACCAGGAAAAGAGATGACTGAGTGGAGATATGATAGAGGTCTATAAATTAATGAATGCAGTAGAACGGGTAAACGTAGATCGGTTATTTACTCCATCAAAAAATATAAATACTAGGGACATGCAATGAAGCTACAATGTAACCCATTTAAGACTAATAAGAAAAAATACTTTTTTCACTCAATGAGTAAACAAACTCTGGAATTCATTACCGGAGGCTGTAGTAAAAACTGCTAGTATAACTGGGTTTCAAAAAGGTTTGGACAAATTCCTGGAGGAAAGGACCATAAACCATTATTAAAGAGGACCTAGGAAATCCACTACTTATTTATTTATTTATGTATTTATTTATTTTATTTAACAATCATTTATATACCGCATCTTCCATAGATCAGTTGCGGTTCACAATAAACAACAATCAACAAAGCAGAGTTTGTTTTACATGTAACATCATATAACCAAAAGCAATAAAATAAGTAAACAGCAAATGTTAAAACTGAACAGCACAGAACAGTGCAAACTATATACATTATATACAGATACACATTATGTAGGGCTTAAGCATTGTGCAAAGTACAGTTTCAGCTATGTAGGATTATTTGTTTAGGTCATTGGGACATCTCAGACAAAAACTGGTTAGCCTTTATCTAAATCTATCGAGGGATGATCTGTATTGTTGTAATGCGTAGTAAATAGATAGGTTTTCAATTTTTTACGAAATTCAATGATCTCGGTTAACATTCTTAGATCATCTGGGAGGGAATTCCAGATTGTTGGAGCTGCATGTGAAAATGCTCTGTTGTTTGTTAGTTTATTTGCTTTTATGAAGTCTTTGGGAGTTTTTAGTTTATTTAATTGTCCTTTTCTTTGAGTAGATTTTGAATGTTCTTTACTGATTAAGTTACTTAGAGTGACTGGGGCCATATCATTTAGAGTTTTAAATGAAGTTATTAATGTTTTGTATACTATCCTGCTTTGTATTGGCAGCCAGTGAAGGGATGCTAGTATTGGTGTTATATGTTGATGTGAGTGTACTTTCATTATTATCCTAGCTGCTGCATTCTGTGCAAGTTGAATTCTTTTAATGTTTTGTTTTGTTGTACCTAATAAAATTAGATTAGCGAAGTCAAAGTGGGGGGTTATGGTAGCTTGAATTATACTGATAAAATCTTGTATGTATACAAGGGGTCTTAGTTGTTTAAGGATTTTAAGCTTGAAATAGATTTTCTTTGTGGTATTTCTAATATGGGTATCCATTGTAAGATGTTTATCTAGGATAACTCCTAAATATCTTACTTCGTTTTTTATTTTAATTTCTTGGTTTTGAAGCGTTATGTGTGTTGGGGGAGTATAAGATTGATTTTTAGTAACAATTAGCACTTCAGTTTTTGAGTGGTTTATTAAGCCAGGATGTGATTTCAGCCAGGATGTGATTTCATTGAAGCAATCTGACAGGAGTTGCATCGGTAAGTTAGGGATCGTGAACGGGATGTACATCATGATATCATCTGCATATAGATGATAGAGTACACCAAATGTTTTAAAGATATTGCAAACTGGTTTTATGTATATATTAAATAGAAGTGCTGATAGCGCTGATCCTTGAGGTAAACCTGTTTCAAGTTTGTATGAAGCAGAAGTTTGATTGCCTATTCTTACATTTTGGGTTCTATTATTTAGGTAAGAGGAGAACCATTTATGAACTGTGGCATTTATTCCTATTTGTCTCAGGTTGTTAAGCATTTTGGTATGGTGAACACTATCAAAAGCTGCTGAAATATCAATAAATAAGAGGATGAATGTTTGTTTGTGGTTGTCAATTCCTCTTAATAGAGCATCCGTTAAAACTGCAAGAAGTGTTTCCACTCCGTGTTTGGGACGAAATCCATATTGCTGTTCATCAAGAGGGTAGGATGAATCTAGGTACTCCTGTGTCTTTATTTGTACCGTTTTTTCTATTACTTTTGCTAAGAATGGTATACTTGAGATGGGTCTGTATGATTTTGGTGAAGTTTTGTCAAGTGTGCCGTTCTTAAGAATTGGTCTGATTTGTACATGTTTAAGTGTGGGTGGGAGGTAACCTTGGAGTAGCGAGAGATTGACAATGGGGAGTATGAAGGAGAGAAGGATTGGAAGTGTGTTTTTTATCCAGATTACTGGGCAAGGATCAAGGTAAGAGGTAGTAGTGTTAAGGTTGAGAATGATATTTTTTAATGATGCTTTGGCTATAGGGTGAAATTCTGACCATTCATCGAGCAGATGAAGAGGTTTGTGGATAGAGTCTGGAGTCATAAATGGTAGTTTTGTTTTGTTTTGATAGTGGTTGGCTAAAGTTTGTGCTGATATGTCAGTAATTTCCTTGCTGGAAGTTTGAGAGTTATTAGTTAGATTACTAACAATGGAGAATAGTTCTCTTGGTCTATTATATGAGTTTGATAGGATTGTTGCATAGTAGTTTTTCTTTGTACTGTCTAAGGCTTCCTTGTATTTTGTGAGATGGTTATAATATAAATCTTTGTGGATGGTGGATTTAGTTTTGCGCCATTTAAGCTCTAGTTTTCTTAGTTCTCTTTTCATTTGTTTTAATGTACTAGTGAACCATGGGGTACAGTTGATTTTTGAGTAGGTTAGCTTTTTATTATTTTGGTTAATTTTGGCTGCATTGTTGATGGTGGCATGCCAGTTTTTGACTGCTTCGTCCAAGTCTGTTGGAGATGATGAAAGGTGAGGGATTGTAGAATCCAGAAATTCAGTAACTCTGGTAACCCGGAGGCCCGCCTGGCCTCTTAGCCAATTAACCCCCCCCCCTTTATCCACACAAACACCATGGAGACTAATCATGGTACAACTCTGGTCGCAGCTTTATTCCAACATGTAACATAACATAACCGGCCCAACATGGGCCAACGTATTCAATATCCCCAACTACCAACACCCCCCCGGCACCGGAAAATGCCCGCACCCGCCATCTTAGTAGCAAGGCTGAGCATTCTCCACCCCTGAACCCCCCTCCCCCCCCGCCTGCCTTGCCATACTAGTAGCAAAGGCCGGCACACCACCCTAAACCGGGCCGAGACCCCCGACCGGGATGCCTCGCCCCACCCCCGGGGAGCCCTCCGCTCCCCCACTGGTCCTAAATTAGTTGAAGCCCCTCCGCCTCGGCGAGCGTGGGCTCTCCACCCTGCCACCCCACCCAGCTGCAACAACCCCAAGCCAAAACTCGCGGGCGGGCGGGCGGGAACGCTGCCGTCCCTGCCGAGGAGCCATCTTGTGTGTTTTATGGCACAGTTAGTATAGCAAGTGAGATTTATTTTAATAAGATGATGATCAGACCAGGGTATTTGAGTATATTAGACTCTTTAGTCTGGATTGAAAAGCTTGAAAAGTGAGTAGGGTAGGAGGACAAGGTCAAGTGTGCTACCTTTGGTGTGGGTTGGTATGTTTATTATTTGATGGAAGTCTAAGTCAGATATGGTTTCCAGAAAAAGGTTGGATTCAGTTATTGGGAGTGAGGGAAGGTTGAAATCTCCTAGAATAATTAGGGGATTTTGTTCAGTTGATGAATTAAGGAGTTCAATTAGAGAGTGCAGACTGTCTGCATTTTGGTTAGGAGGTCTATATATTAAGCAGATTCTGAGCAGGCCAATTTTTATTATAAGAGTGTCAATGTTGTTGGAAGTGTTAGATTGTATTTTCTTAGCTTTTAGATTTATCTTCGTCAAAATCAGTACTTATGTTGGGACAAGCATTGTGGAAGATATATACCTTTTGGAGAACATGACAGGTATTTGTGACCTGGATTGGCCACCGTTAGAAACAGCATACTGGGCTTGATGGACATTGGTCTGACCCAGTATGACATTTTTTATGTTCTTATATGTTAGGAAAGAATCATCCTGAAACACTTTTATTTTGAAAAATCTTTCAGTCTCAGAGACTGAGCAAGATCTGAGACCCCATTAGACTATGTTAGGCTACACCTGGTCACTCTAGAACCTGGAGACACTGTACACTTTCTAATCTCAGACTAATACCTATTTCTTTTTTGCTTGTCTTTGCTCTCCTATTTGCTCATTCCTAAGATGCTTAATATTATAGTAAAGCACCCTGATGGTTCCCAAAGGGTAGTATATTGAGATTTTTTAATAAATTCTGAACTAAAAACTATCATGTACTCTATTGCTTAATGGTATGCAGTTTTACATGATAATACACTCTCTTTTTCAGTAGTGTACCTATTGATAAATAATGTGAATTAACATACAGTAGTACCCACACCCACTATTGAGCAATAAGGTACACTATTAGGCAATAGTATGCACTATGAGGGTCATTCTAAAAGGCTAGTCATGGTTTGGACATCTGCAGACATGCACATGGACACCAAAATCATGGACACGTCTACTTAACCATTCCACAAATGTCGTTTGTAGATGTCTCCAGTACAGGGACATTCAAGTAAGAATGGGAGTGTGGCATAGGCATGTCTAGGGAAGAGCAATGAACTTACACTTCCCCGTTTGATCCCAGAAGTAGCCCAGCCATCTGCAGGAAAGTGTTTGTTTTCACCTTAAAAAATCCAGAGAGTGTAGAGAAGATCTGTGTGACTAGCTTTAGAATACAAAGTCCCACACTAGGATTTAAACCTTGGCCATGCAGCTGTTAAGTCACTACTCTAACCATTATGCTATTCCTTTGATTCTGAAGTGCTCTCCTGGGGACGTTTATATAGACATTTATTGCGCGTGCATATCGAGCATGTCCATATTTCTGGAATTGTGCCTGAACTTGCACGTACCTGCCTTTCTTTTCAGACATTCTGGCTTTGATGCCCCAGATTGCACTTGGACACCTCATTTGGAATGTGCTTCCACTTGATTAATAGTTCACACTTTTATCAATAGTGTGCACTGTTTGAGAGACAATATTGCACTTTTATTTATATGCAGATGAGTTTCAAATTTTAATCTCTGAAAGTTTGGCATTTTCCTGTCATAAAATGAAACAACATCGGGAATAATGTTGACATTTCCTGTGCCATTTCAAATGAATGCACATCCCTATTAGATACTGGGTTATTGAAAGTTTTGTGTTGCCAATAGACTTTGGCTTCCTTGGAGCAATCTGAGATTGCAAACATTTCAGTCAGGTTTTAAAGTCCTTATGGGCTACTGAAAACAGAAACTGCTGCTGCTGCTGCTGCTGAGTGAACACAAATTGTGATGTTGGTTTTTTGAGAGATTGTGACTTCAAGCCTCTGTCAGGAAGAGAAATTATGGGTTTCCAAAGTGAAATACTGTTTGAAGTTTGACAGAACTATAATATTCATTTGAATAGGTATTAAATAAACTACTGCTAAAAAGGGACAATAGCCAAGAGACTTGCTGTCAAACTAATTGCAGTGTGAATCCCTATAGTAGTTTGTTAAAAGTAACTTGCCTTTGAAGCATAAGTCTATACATACATAAAAAAGAAGAGAGGGCTTTTTTGTCTGTATGTTTGGTTGTTCTTCTTACATTTTGGATAAAGCATAAACAATTGTAAAACATTTTTCCAGGGACCATCCTCTCATCCAGGAAGAGCTCAACTACTTTTTGGGGAGAAAACATTAGTCTTTCACCTGCAACACATCCACCTTTCTGACCAATGAAATTGTGCATCCCACAGTATCTCAAAACTACTGAGAAATGCACTTCACAAACAAATGAACAAACAGACTTGCAAACATATGAGGTGTGACAAAAGAGAAACAAGACTGTCCCATAAATGTTTTATTACAAAATCTACAGAGAAATTACGCATTGTCCCCTTCAAAGTAATCTCCCCCAGAGTTGATGCACTTCTGCATTCACTTCTGCTAAATATGGAAGCACTCGGTAAAGTCCTCTTCCTTGAGGTCCCTCAGCTCCCTCATCAGAGTGGCCCTGATCTCTTCTACAGAGGTGAAATGAGTTCCTTTGAGCACAGTCTTCAGCCTGGGGAAGAGCCAGAAGTCGCACAGTGTGAGATCTGGAGAATAAGGAGGGTGGTTGAGAATTGTGATCTGTTTGTTGGCCAAGAACTGCCTCACACTGAACGTGGTATGTGTGAGCACGTTGTTGTGGTGGAACAGCCATGACTTGTCTGCCCACAGAGACCGCCTGCTATGCCGAACCATGTCATAGAGGTGATTGAGGACCTGCTGGTAGAAGTGCTGCTTGACTGTCTGGCCATCAGGCACAAACTCATGATGGACCACTCTCTTCTGGTCGAAGAATGTGATCATCATGACCTTGATTTGGACATGTGCACATTCTTGGGTCTGGGTGACAGTCAAGCTTTCCACTGCAGGCTCTGTCTCTTGCTTTCAGGGCCATACTGGAAGACCCAAGTCTTGTCTCCTGTGATGACTCGGCCAATGAACTCTGAATCTTCTCTGATCTTCTCTAGCAAGTCTCGACAAACATTGACTGGTGCTCCTTCTGATCGTCCGATAAAAGCTTGGGCACCACCTTGGCGCACACCTTCCGCATCCCCAGCTCCTGCACCAAGATGGTCCGCACTGACTCCCTGTTCAGGTTGAGCTCCTCAGTTGTCATTCACACCATCAATCTGCGATCACTCTGCACCAGCTGGTTCACTCTGTGAATGTTCTCAGCTGTCTTTGTAGTGAAAGGCCATCCTGACTTGGGGTCATCCTCCACCTCCTCGCAGCCAGTCTTGAAACATTTGTGCCACTCGAAGACTCGTGGCCTTGACATTGCATCTTTTCCATAAGCCTTTTAGAGAAGTTGGAGACACTCAGTTGGGCCCTTCTCCAACTTAACCAGAAATTTCAAGTTGATTCTTTGCTTCATATTTCTGCCACCTCCAGTTGCATGAGAAAGGGATGGAGCAGTGTGCTACAAAAAAACCTGAAAAAGAAAAACAGAGTGAGAGAGATGAAAAATAATATAGCAGAATAGTGGTGAGATGTTGCACAACACAGTGACATAAGCGGTTAGCCCCATCTAGCCCCTCTGCAGCCCCGTCCACCAAGAAAGCACCCTACGCAGCCCTGGTTCTACAGCGGTCTCCGCCTACTTCGCACGCATCTCCGCAGGGCCGAACGTCTATGGCGGAAGGCCCCTTCCATAACTACCCTGTTTTCCTTCAAAGCACATCACTCCCTCTACCGCTCCAAACTGCACCTTGCCAAACGAACCTATTTTTCCAATGCCATCGCTAACGCCCCCAATCAGACTCACCACCTCTACTCTACTCTTAACTCCCTCACTTCTCTTCATCTAACTCCTTCTACTGCATCAACTCAGTCTTCTCCCCCTCCTCCACTCCTAGCCTCTTACTTCAGTAACAAGATCTCCTCCCTGAGAGCCTCCCTTCCTTCCTGTCCTTCTCCCATTCATTCTCCCCCCTCTGTTCCCTCACCCCATCCTTCCTCTCACCTCTCACACACATGGACCTCTTTCTCCCTAATTACCACAGTCGAACTTCACCAACTCATTTCCTCATCCAACAAGACATCTTGTGCCCTTGATCCCATTCCCGCTTCCTGGCTACTTACACCATCTTTGGCACTTCTTCCTTCTGTCCTCACTATATTTAACACGAGCCTCTCCACAGGGACCTTTCCTCACTCTTGGAAGCATGCCCTAATCTGCCCCATCCTTAAGAAGCCCTCACTTGATCCTACGGTTCCAGCCTACTATTGCCCAGTCTCTAATCTCCCATTCCTGTCTAAACTTCTCAAAAAAGTCATTTTTGCACAGCTTTCTCATCACCTCGACTCCACCAACTTCCTTCACCCCGTCAGCCAGGATTCCATCACTGCCACAGCGTCAAAACTATTCTACTCGCCTTCACTAATGCCCTGCATGTTGCTCACGATCACGGTGACATTTCGGTGGCAGTTTATTTATTTTATTTATTTAGCAAGCATTTGTAAACCGCTCCTTCCAGCGATCAGAAGCGGGGAAGATTACATGGATAAAGCTGTCGAATCAAGACAGAATAATTTTGATTTGTACATAAAGATTCGAAAGGTTAGCACGTCATGCAGAAAATTATCTACTTCTAAGCTAATGGGATAATAATTTACATATGTACATTTATACATTACAGGTGTCTGGGGAGCTGTGGGGGAGTTGCCCCTCATGCGAATTTAATACAGGTTGAAATGACTTTGAAATAGGTGGGTTTTTAGTTTCTTTCTAAAGTCGGCTAGATCAATGCTGGCTCGTAGGTCGGGTTGGAGTTGGTTCCATAGTGTCAGTGCTGTGTATGAGAAAGCCCTGTTACTAGTGATTTTTTTGACTGATCTGATATCTGTTGGAGTGTGGAGGGTGTTGGAATTTATGGTTCTCCTGTTTCTGTTGGATGGTTGCAATCTGATTAGGGTGTCGAGGAAGGATGGTGCTATGCTGTGGATGAGTTTGAAGGTGGTCGTCAGTATTTTGTATTTTGTGCGGGCTGCTATGGGGAGCCAGTGTAGCTCAATTAGTACTGGTGTAATGTGTTCAGTAAGACTTTTCTTCATGATGATCCTGGCAGCTACATTTTGTGCCATTTGAAGGATGTTCAGGGTTTTCTTAGGAAGTCCTTGAAGAATGGCGTTGCAATAGTCGAAATGTGGCATGATGAGTGTTTGAGCAACGGATCTGAAGTCGTGGGGATCAATAATATTCCGTATGAGTTGTAGAGCTCTCAGTTTGTAGAAGACTGCCCTGTTGGTTTTGTGCAGGTGAGTTTCCATTTTTAGGTCGCAGTCAAATGTAATTCGTAGATATTTTATTTCTTTCTTTGTTTGATAAGTGTTGTTGCACAGGGTTATTGATGTAGGTGGGTCAAAATTTGCTTTTCTTGAGATATACATCACCTCAGTTTTCTTGTGGTTGATTGTCATGCTGCTTTGTTGTAACCAGTTTTGCATCTCGCCAAGACATGTTTCGAGTGAGCTGTAGTCTGGGTTGTCAGTGTCAAGTTGTGTGTACAGCATAATATCATCGGCATAAATGTGGTAGTTGATTTTATGCTGTGTAAATATTTTGCATAGTAGTTGCATATATACGTTGAAAAGGAGTGCTGAGAGTTCAGAGCCTTGTGGTATACCTTGTGTTTGAGAGAATGCTTCTGCTTTTTCGCCGTTGAATTGTACCTGTTGCATTCGGTTTGAGATGTATGATGTGAACCACTTTTCTTATTTATATTTTTTATTGTTTTTCCAACAACCTTACAAGTAAAACACTTGCATTTGAAATGGGGGAAATTACAGTAAATGGCCATTAACCAACTTGGGGAAGCGTTTGTCTCTCAGGTTAATCATATCCAGGAACAGGTCGTATCTAATTCAACGAATGTCTCAAACTTGGAGCAGGATTTGTCTTTGTTAAAAGTGTCGGTAGAAGAAATCTCTGTTAAGAATACTCAACTGGAGACTTTGTCTGAGTCCTTTGTTAAGGACCCTAATCAGATGAAGATGAAGCTGGAGCAATTTGAGAACTTTTCTAAACTGGCTAATCTTAGATTGATTAATTTTCCTTCTTTGCCAAATATTTCTCCAAAGGAAATGTTTAAATCATATTTAGTTGAATGTTTGGGGGTCCCAGTAGATTCATGTCCTCCTGTAGTTAAAGTTTACTATCTTCCTACAGCCCGTAAGGTCTCGACTTCTTCCGGGGCCGCCGGGCTGGGTGGATTTGATGAATTAAATGTGTCTGAATTGCTTGACATTTCGGATAATGCGTTAGTAAAACCTGTAACTTGAATTGTTACTTTTGCTTTAGTATCTGATCGTGATTGGTTATTGCGCCTATTCTTTAGAAAAAGGAATGTTTTATTTAAGGGGTGTCTTGTCCGCATATTTCCTGATCTGGCTAGGGAGACCAGACGCCGTAGGAGTGAGTTTTTAATCCTGCGGCCACGGGTTTCCCAGCTAGGAGGGTTTTTCTTCCTTAAGTACCCTTGTAAGTGCTTGATAAAACTGCAAGGAAATTCCTATATCTTTTTGTATCCCTTTCAGTTACTTTCCTTTTTAAATACTCGAGGCTCCTTAGGGGGTGAGTCACAAGGTTCTTGAAGATGTGTGATTTAATTTAGGGCTGTTCGTATGCTTGTTTTTTTTCTCATTGCATATTGTGTAATTTTCTTTTTTTTCCTATTGGATCTCTCCTTCTTGTGGGCTGTTAGTGGGTTTTTTTTTTCTTTTTATTGCCTTGTGATTTGTTTCTGGATTTGTTTGTATTTACTGTAATTTCCCCCATTTGATGTGAACCACTTTAGTGGGGTTCCTGATATTCCTATTGACTTGATTCTGTTTAAGAGGGTTCGATGGTTAACTGTATCAAAGGCAGCTGAGATGTCGATGAATAGGAGTATATACATTTTCTTTTTGTTTTCCAGGCCCTTGAGTAGGTTGTTAAGTAGAACTAGTAATAGGGTTTCGACCCCATGATGTTGTCTAAAGCCGTATTGCTGGTCATCTAGAGGAGCATTGTTGTTCAGGTGGTCTTGGAGTTGTAGCCTTTTCAATGATCTTTGCTAGGAATGGTATGCTCGATATTGGGCGGTAGGATGCTGGGTCATCTCTGCTGAGTGTATTGTTTTTTAGAATAGGTCTTATGACGGATTTCTTTAGCTCAGTGGGCATGAATCCTTGTTGTAGTGATAGGTTTACTATGTGCGAGATGTACGGTGCTATGTCCTGTTTCACTGCCTTGATCCAGGTTGCTGGGCAGGGGTCGAGTGGGGATGTGGTGCTGTTTATGCTTGTGAGTATGGTTGCAATTTGCTGGTCTCCGATTTTGTGGAAATGTTTCCATAACTGGTCTTGATTTGTGTTGGTCTCAAGGTTGTTTAGTGGTGTCGGTAGTGTTGAGTCATGGTAGGGTGTAGGTCTTGTGGCAGTTAGTTTGCTCGCATAGTGGTTTGCCAATGTTTGGGCCTTGATGGAGTTGTTTAGGTTGTCGCTTTCAGATGTTTTAGTAAGAGATTTGATGAGTTCAAATAACTCCCGCAGTCTGTTGATCGCTTTACTTAATATGTTAGTGTGATGGTTTCTCTTAGCAGAATTCACGTCATCTTTGTACTTTGTAAGAAGGGTCATGTATTTGGTTTTGAGCTCGATGGATTTGGTTTGTCTCCATTTTCTCTCTATTTTGCAGAGTTCTCTCTTCGATCTTGCTAGAGTTTCCGTGTACCAGGGTTCGTAGCTGGGCTTGCTTGCATTACCTGAGTTTTTCGATGTAGGGTTTGAAGCATTTTGTATGTTCGTGTTCCATCTGTTTGTTAGATCATCCAGGTCCATGTAGTCCAGATCTATGTGAGATGAAATGGTATTTATGAGGTGTTCTTTGTTGAATTTGTTGAACTTCCTGATTGGGTGAGGTATTCTCATTTCCTTTGCATTTTTGGGTAGGGACGGCAATTTTATTTTGAGATTGATTTGGTGGTGATCGGATCATGGGACTTGGGTTATCTTTAACTTGGTGGTTCTAAGTTTGGTTGATGATTGGTGGGTACGAAAATCATGTCCAGGGTATTTCTCCTATCATGGGTGGCATTGTTTACTATTTGATGGTAGCCTAGTTGGTCCATGGCTTCAAAGAAGGTGTTCGAGTGGGTTGGGGGAATTGATGCTAAGTTCAAGTCTCCCAGGATGATTTGGAATTTTTTGTTTTGGGTGGTAGTGATGTTTTCCAGTGCTGTGGCTAGCACTTTGTGGTGAGGAGAGGGAGGTCTGTATATTAGGCAGATGGATAAAGCCGTGTTTTCTACTTTGAGTAGGTCAATGTCTGTGTTTGTGATCGTGGATGTGATTGTTAGTTGCAGGCTGGCTTTGGCTGCTATGAGGACTCCACCTCCTCTTTTGTTGGTGCGCGGGCAGTTGTTGAGTTTGTAGCCGGGTTTACTTATTTGGTTTACTATAGCAGGATCAGAGTCAGTGAGCCAAGTTTCCATTATACATAGGATGTCTGGTTGTTCATCAGTTAAAATTATTGACCTGGCATTAATAAGGATGATGTTACATGTGTGATGGGCTGGGTGGGAAGGCCATGTGGGTTTATCTTGCGTTAATAGAACACTGTGGACACATCACCTAACCTCAGAGAATGTATAACAGCACATGATACCGCCTAAACACTGTATGTATAGAAAATGTTTTTTGCATCACTGTATATAGCCCATATTGTACATAGCTCAAACCACTCTAGCACACAATACAACACACATTGTACATAGCGCAAACCAATCTAGCACACAATACAACACACACTCAACTAAATATCACCCTCACTGCATGTTTAACACTCTCACTTTACCCAATTGTTTGCTGTGATACCACCTTGATTAATAAGATAAGGCGGTTTAGAAATACTGTTAAATAAATAAAATAAATAAATAATAAGGATTTGTTGCCACGATTGCTCTTAACTTTGGTTTTAGACTGCTTTTGTGGTTTGCTTGGCTTGGTAGGAGTGTGACTCTGAGGTAATATGTGTGTGGGTTGATTAATGGTAATGGGGATTAGATTGTGTTGATGCAGGAAGGGTATTTGGAGGGGGTGGGGAAAGTAGATAGGGGTGTATAGTAGCGGTAGCAAGTAGTGCGGGTTTAGGTTAAGTCTGTGAGGGGAAGCCAGAATACACATGCACAGTAAAAGGAAGGTGTAGAGGAGCTCCATTTCCTAGATGCTTGGGGGCTTGAATTTCTTACTTAGTGTGGTACAGAGATATAATATTCAGTAGAACAAAGTGGATTGTGATACAAGAATACAGTGTAACAACTTGGTTAGTACAGTATAGTATAGTGAGATAATTTACACTGTAACAACTTGCTGGTAGAGTACAAGGCTTGTGACACAGAGTTTCCTTATAATTCTATACAGACGGTAGCAGTTATTGTGCTGGTTTATGAATGGCAATTGACCCCTATGAGGGATTCAGTCAGGGTGTTCAGTCAGGGAGTTAAAAGTGTGTCAAATAGGCAAAATGGTCTATTGGCGGTACTTGTAATTAAACGTTTACCTGGGTGGTTGCGGTGGTGTTGGGGTTCAGAGGTGGCGAGCTCGACCCAGCCAGGGGAGCTCTAGCCGTGTGTGCCTGGAGCAGCTTGTGGTTCCGTGGTGCAGTTTTCTTCTCAGGTAGTGGACCAAAGGCCTGTGTTTTTGATGCTGGAGTTCTTCGGGGTTGTTCTCCGGACGCTGGTGGATGTTTTCTGTCTTGGGACACGGTTGTTATGGTTTCTCAGGCGCACAGCATGGAGAGGGGTTAGATCCGGGTTGACATACTCTTGCGGTTTTGGTGCAGACAATGCGGCCCTTCTTCTTATACGCCAAGTGTCCACTGCCTAAGGGCCAACGCCAAAGGGCCCTCTGGCGAGACCCTCAGACGCGGGCCCGCCAGGCGCGGGCGTGCCCTGTAGGGACGCCGCTTTTAAGCGGGCTTGCCTGGGCGCGTCTGTTCTGCTCCCACTGCTCCGATTGGGCAGGAGCACTCCCACTGCCCCGATTGGGCAGGGGTTTAGCAGAGAACAGCCGGGGGATGAAGGCAGCAAGCGGCTCCCTCGGAGTAGGGACGCCCTTGTTGCCCTTGACTTGTCCGCTGCCTTTGACCTTGTTGATCACTCTCTTCTCCTTCTTCGCCTACGCAAAGCAGGTCTCCACAGCACAATCCACCACTGGTTCCACTCCTTTCTTTCCTCTCGCTCCTGTGCAGTTCTTTCCTCCTCTCCCTCTATTCCCCCTTCCGATCCTTTCCCTCTACCTTGGGGGTCCCTCAAGGCTCTGTACTTGCTCCTCTCCTCTTTAACCTTTTTATGGCTCCCCTTGCATTATTAATACAACAAACCAGGATCTCCGCCTTCTATTATGTGGGCGACATAGTTCTCCTCCATCACACTTCCCCTTCACAGCCAAACCTCTCCGCACTTAACTCCTGTCTTTCCACTGTTGTGCACTGGCTGACTCAGAACTGCCTCCACCTCAACCTAACTAATACCATTGCAATCTGGTTCTCCCATGGCAGCCCATCTCCCTCTTTAGCTCCTTCCTTTTCAGGCTCTCCCATACCTCTGGTCTCCACTTTCTGCTACTTAGGTGTGCTCTTCGACTCTGACCTTTCTTTTCACGCTCACATCTCAAATATCACTAAGACTTCTTTCTTCTTTCTTTGACAAATTCGCGCGATTCGCCCCTTCCTCACTTCATCTGTCCTCACTACACTGTTACTGTCACTAGTCATGTCACGCGTAGACTTCTCTAACTCTGTGTTCACCAGTCTTCCTAAATCCCAACTCAATAGATTTCAGAGGATCCAAAATACCGCTGCTCACATTGTTACTCACTCTTCCTAACGGGATCACATATCACCTTTACTCTTTCATCTTCACTGGCTACCCATTTCCTTTCGCTATTTCCTTTTGCTCCCGATTTAAGCTACTCACCCTCGTTCATAAAGTACTTCACACTAGCACCCCTCAATACCTGGCAGACCTCATCACATTCCACACTCCCAGACACACTCCTCGCTCATTTCATCTCAACCGCCTTGCTCTTCCCCCCTCCCTTGCACATCTTCACTCCACTCGCTCCTCAGCCTTCTTCTTTGTAGGCCCTGCCCTTTGAAACTCACTCCCGGCATCCCTCCGACTCAAAACCAATCACCCAACTTTCAGGTGTGAGCTGAAGACCCACCTCTTTTCCCTAGCCTTCAACCTCCCCTCCCCCTCTGTGTGATCTCAATTGCTGTACACTGTTCTGTGTTCTTCCTCTCTCCTGCTTTCCTGTCAAAATTGTAACTTCCCTTTCCTTCTCTCTGGCCTTGTGCCTACTTTAAAGTTTCATTTTTGTATATTGTAAACCACTTTGTTCCTTCCAAAGGGCGGTATATCAGATAAAATAAACATAAACATAGCCAATTGGCATTGAGTCATGGGTGTTGCTGAAACAGTCTCGTTTCTTTTTTGTCACACTTCGTAAATAGGCCTGTTGTAGGGAGGGGACCAATCTATATGACTAATGAGAATGAGAAATTTGATAATAGCAAAGAACTACTAGGTAGCACATTTCAAACAAACTTACAGATAAACTGGGAAAATGTATTACAACTATTTGATAAACTGAAGAGTATCAAATCACCTGGACTGGATGGTTTACATCCAAGGGTGTTAAAAGAACTGAAATATGAGATTGCCTAGCTACTAATAGTAATCTATGAACTATCATTAAAATCATCTGTAGTACTGGAAGACTGGAGAATGGCCAGTGCAACGCCAATTTTTAAAAAGGATTCCAGGGATGATCCAGGAAGCTACAGACCAGTAAGCCTGATGTCATTACAAGGTAAAATGGTAAACTATTATAAATAAAAAAATTACTGAACATATAGATAGTGTAAGGCCTCAACAAACTGGTCAGGCGGTTGCCTAACAGTGGAGGGCGTACCTCTTTATGTCCATTTTTATTGCTGAGAATTTCTCAATGTTGTAGTTGTGTTGTCAATCAAACCGACAGCCAAGGGTTTCCAAGGTTAACAGGAAAATTTATTTTTGCACAGGAATTATTTTCTACTGCCCACTGAACTTCTTTGGCATCAGTTCAGATATTGCACAAACATAAAAATACAGGATACTTTCTCCAAAAGAAAAACAAAGCTCAAACGATACAGCACAGTCCATGCATTAGTCTTCACAACTAGCTTGTTTAAACAGAGCAGCCAACCCCTCTGTCAGCAGGGATTATACTCTCATGGCATTCAGGGCTTTGCATAGCACCTTGGCTTCCTTAACAAGCTGCTAAATGTTTGCATCAATTCTTAAAGCAATTGTACGTTCCACATTCAAGTTTTGCAAGTACTGGCTCTTTCACTTCTAGCACTCTCAGCTTCCTTGAGCTTATCTGGCTAGCTCAATTTAGGGCTTTAATTAACACCCTTCCTCAAGTCACACAGTTTCAAAGCTTCTGGCTTTTCCCACTATTTTAAAACTCAAATAGCTTTACTGCTTCTGGCTTTTACAGTAAGAACAATCCATTTCCAAATCTGAGGACATGCTTTCAAAAAGACATTCCTCTGTTTCCATATTCTCTTGCTCAGATCCAGATAACACCTGGCTGGCCTCAGTGTCTCTGACGTCAGGCTTCAATTGTTCTAACAACTTCAGAACCTGCCCCCAGTGAGACTCCTCACTACGCTGAGTCACAGGGGAAGGACCCGGGAGATTTTTCTTTCTCAGCAGACTTTTAAAAGCTTGTAAAGGGCTCACCTTATTTCCAGCACTCTGTCTCCTCTCAGACTGTGCCCCAGGTAAAACTATCTCCAGAGACTCCCTCACTTGGATTCCTGTTCCATGCCTTTCAGCAGCGTTTACCTCAGAATCAACTCCCCTCTGTTTCCAGCCAGCTGTCCTCTTTCTATCAGCTGAGCTGCATTCAAGGCTTGAGCTTTCTGAACGTTGCCTGCAATAAGAATCCCCTTTAAGGGTTCTGCTGGAGCACCTGCCTCTTTCTGCTTTATCTCCTTTCAGGGCAGCTTCTGTGGAAACCTCTCTGGAAGGACTTCTCCTTCTCCTGGAAAGACTCTCCAGCTTCTCTGACCTCCTTTGTCTCTCCGGCTTCCTTGCTTCCCTCGTGTGCCTTGCCTGCTCCGCCTTCCTCTCCTGCTTTGCCTGCCTCGCCTGCTTCGCCTACCTCTCATTAGCAGTTTCTCTTTGCTTATATGTTTGAGGCTGTCCTATAGCCTCTGACTCCACCCCTAGGCTTCCCTCGTCACCTCCCCTGGTTACCATGGAGCTAGGGCGTGGTTCCCTCTCTACCTCTTGGTGCATAGAGTTTTTTTCTTTAGTAAGAGTTTTAACCCTTACACTTCCTGAATCTGTCCTGTGCTCAGGGGAAAAAAACTGTTTTGTCCCACTTTCCTTGGGCTCTAACCCTGTCTTGCCACCACATACCCCCCCCCCCCCTTAAGATATTCCGGGCTGGCGTCTTTACTTCCGCACAGCACAGAATTCGGGAAAGAGCGTCTGCGTTGGTGTGTAGTTTACCCGCCCGGTGCTCGACACGGAAATTGTATGCCTGCAGGGCCATATACCATCGTGTGAGGCGCGGGTTGTGGTCCTTCATGCTGCTCAACCATTTTAATGGTGCATGATCCGTTACTAAAAGGAACCTACGGCCTGTTAAATAAAACCTAAGTGCCTCCACAGACAATCGGATGACCAGACACTGCCGTTCCACCGTAGAGTACTTCCTTTCTGGTGGCGCTAACTTTCTACTTAAAAACATTATGGGATGCTCTACCCCCTCCTGTTTTTGTGTCAAGATAGCCCCCAATCCTGTCTCGGACGCGTCAGTCTGCAGTATAAAGGGCTTATTGAAGTCTATGCCTCGTAAGACCGGCGCTGAACACAACTTGTCCTTTAGCTGCTCAAAGGCACCTTCCGCAAACGACGACCATTTAAGGTGGTTCGGCGCATTCTTTTTGAGCATCTCAGTAAGGGACGCACTTTCAGTTGCAAAATGGGGTATAAACCTACGATAGTATCCTATTAATCCCAAAAAGCTACGCAAATGTTTTTTGGTCACTGGCTTTGGAAATGCCAATACGCTTTCCACTTTATCAATTAAGGGCTTGACCACCCCCCGTCCAACTATGTGCCCTAAGTATTTCACCTCCTTCCCCCCAAACATGCATTTAGCAGGGTTCAACGTAATCCCTGCTTTCCGCATTGCCTTTAACACGGCGTCAATATGGGCCAGATGTTGATCCCAACTGCTACTATGGACGACCACGTCATCCATGTATGCTACTGCATACTGGTGATGTGGGCGCAAGACGATATCAATTAGTCGTTGGCATGTGGCTGCCGCTCCGTGCAACCCAAAGGGCATGCGGCAAAACTGAAACAAGCCTATAGGGGTGCTAAAGGCAGTTTTTTGGCGAGATTCCCTGGTGAGGGGAATCTGCCAATACCCCTTAGTCACGTCTAGGGTGGTGAGGTACTTGGCTTGCCCTAGCTGATCCAGCAGCTCATCTATTCTAGGCATGGGATAGCTGTCAAACCTGGAAATTGCATTAACTTTCCGAAAGTCTATGCAAAAACGCATAGTTCCATCCGGTTTTGGGACAAGTACAATCGGGCTGTTCCATGGACTCACAGACGCCTCTATTATACCCATTTTTAGCATTTCCCGTACTTGCCCAATTACCTCCTGCTGCTTTGCTTCTGGTAATCTATACGGCCTCTGCCGTATTATCTCACCTTGAGGGGTTATCACCTCGTGAGCAACGAGTTTTGTTTCTCCCGGTACCGGTGTTAACACATCCGGAAACCTTTGCAAGAGTTTTGACAAAGCTTGCCGTTGATGCCACGAAAGTTCCTCCCCTATTTTTGGAACTGGCTGGGTTTTGCAATCAGCCAGTTGAGGGCCCAGATCAACATTGGCCTTCTCCTCATGCGTGGTCGATAACCCTTTCATTTCTGGCCGGCCCGTGGAACCAAAACCCCCTGACCCCCTTACTGTTGGAGTCAGCTCCATGACCTCTTCTATCAGCGGAAACCCAACCTGCTCGCATATAAGCTGAGCTATCCTGTCCCCCATATTTACCTTAAAGTCTGCTGATGCAAAATTAAGTAATAAGACTTTAACCGGTCCTCGGTAGTCAGGATCCACGACCCCCGTCCCTACATCTATAGCATTTTTTACTGCCAGGCCAGATCGGGGAGCAATCCGGCCATAACAACCAGGTGGTATCTCTACCTGTATGCCTGTCTCCACCAACGCCCTCCCCTGCCGAGGAATAATGATATCCTCCACGCTATGGAGGTCAAAACCTGCAGCCTGTACTGATGCGCGTTTTGGAATTCTGGCATATGGGGTTGTGCGACAGCATTTCAGTATAAACTTCGGCTTATTCTCTGGGTCCTGTCTTGGGGCTATTTTCTTATCTGGCTTCCTGCGGAAACTTCCAAACAAAGGAGCAGGCATTGCCCTGGTCCTAACACTTGCCCTGTGAGAGGATGTCAACGGCCTTCCTTTGTTTCTATCCCCTAGGGACATCTTTCCTGTTCCTACTGGATCTGAGGCTTCCGCTTGGGCTATACTGGATGTTAGACCAGCCTCTGTTTCTAAACCTTTAACTAGGCCTCGCTTAAACTGAGGCCAGTCTCTTCCTAAAACAAGTGCATGTGGAAGCTTAGGGACTACTGCCACAGAAATATTTCTTTTTAACCCCAGGCCCTTTACTCTCACCATATGCAGGGGGTAAAAAGAGGCAGCCCCATGCACACATTTAATTTTTATACTGCCTTCACAGTGTTTTGGAGTTTCCCCCCCTAGTGCTAGTATTTCTCTCCAAAGCCTTTGTGAAACCATGGACTGGTCGGCACCGGAGTCTAAGAGGGCTTCCACAGGGATGTTCTCCACCTCTACAGCTAATATGAATCCCTCCCCAGCCTCCTTGGATTGGGTGGTCACTAATGCTGTCCTGGCCCGACAATCCCTCCTCAGGTGTCCTCTATACCCACAAGCAAAACATTTTTTCTGCTCAAAACCAGTTCTTCCCATAGGTTTCACCTGTGTGACCTCCCCCAACATTGTCCTGCTCTCCTTTTCTGAGACTCCGGGGACTGCCTGGCTCAAAACACCCACCTTCATTTGGCTGACTACTCCTGCTTCTAGGAAGTGCTCTGCCAATGAGGTTGCGTCCTTGGTGCTTCGACAATCCTGGAGACTCAGGAAAGACTGCAGCTCGCTTGGAACTGCTCCAATACAATGCTGTCCAAAATGGAGTCAAGACTCTTCTCGAATACCTCCAGGTAATCGTCAATGTCCTCGTCCTTGGTTAATTGGCTAAAGGACAATACCCCTTTACCCAGAGCTCCCAGTCCCTGTAAGGCTCCCAAAGAATCTGATAGAGTCCTTGAAGCTTCTGCCGTTTGCTTCTGCTCGCCGATCCAGGCACCCATCATTTCCAGGAGCGGTTGTTGTTGGGCCTTCAGTAGGGCAGCAGTTCGTTCTGCTGTGATTACCAGGATAGGGTAAACCCACCCATACCCATGATGCACTGCACATGCAGATCAGCAGCCTACATCTGATCACAAGATGGGGCATGCGCCTCTATAGCACCCCAGCCTGGTAGGGGGAACTGACCATGTGTGTTACTGGTACAGAGTAGCTACAGACCGTGACATCGTGTGGTTCCTCTGCTCACCCTGAGGGTGAAGTGGAGGCCCAGCATCAGATCTGCAGCACATAGGATGGCTGAGATAGGCTGTGCTGCAGGTCCCCATCAGTGCCAGTGTGTGATGTATAGTCCCTGCAGATGCACCTGTATCAATCTGTATTTCCCGGCCATGTCTAGGCCTTGTGGACTATGATGCACCCAGAATAGTGCATGTCCTGTGTGGGTGCTATGGTCACATGTTATAAGAGAAGGGTAGTGTTTGGACTCAAAAGCAGATTATGTAGTACTACCCAAACCGCCCCTGTGGGTCAGGGTGGGGGACAGGATCTCCCATCAACAGATCCATGTTCTATATCTCTGCAATGGTGGTAGTAGAGGGGAATGGACACTCTACAGGGAGGTCAATGCAGATCTGTATGCATCATATAGGGTAGTAGGCCTGGAAAAGCTCAGCTGTCCCCCACCCCTATCTGACATTTGCCAGAAGAGGGCACGGTCAGTCTCCACTCGCTGCACCCTGTAAGGTGTTTTGGCCATATACATGCTAACTGCAGACAGTCCACAAGCTAGTACATGTTCCTGGAGAAACCATATGCACCCAAAAATGGGATGCGCACGTGCACACACACCAAGCAGGTATGGCAGTGATTGGGCCCCAGAAAAGGGAACCCAAAGGTATCACATGAGAGAAACACTATATAGCACTATGGGGTAACCTAGCCATGTCATGGTCAATGCTCAGTCAGGGTGAGAGTGACCATCCAGCAGGACATGCTGTGGCCAGCCTGTCCATGCAGGTTGTGGCCGGGCACTACAATGTCCCAGCCATTGCCCTATGCAGATGCTACCTACCCAGGCTACCCTGTCCAGACCACACCCACAGTACCTTGCTCCTCATTATGCACATTGACAGGCTGACACTGGAAACAGTGCAAATATTGTGGGCTCAGTAAGGTGTAGGCAGCCACATAACACTGGATAGACAGACACACACACTACCACACCTATTTCAGCATTGTGCAAATATGGAGGTACTTGGCAGCCCTGGCCGCCACACCAGTCCTGGGCACAGTGCAGGCATTGCTATGGTACTCAATACTGTTATGGTCACTCCCTGGTGGAGTTAAACACTGTCAGAAACAAAACCTGATACACACTCCACAGATATCAGAAAGGTTGATATGATGAATCCCTGTCAACAAACAGTGTTCAACTTAGGACAGAAGTACTCAAATCCAGTCCTGGAAGGCCACAAATCAGTCAAGTTTTCAGGATAGCCCTAATGAATATGCATGAGATATGCAACTGGAGGTGACAGACATATGCATTAGAAATATCCTGCCAACCTGACTGGTCTGTGGCTCTTCAGGACTGGATTTGGAGACCCTTGCCTTACACCTTTGTCATTTAAGATTGTTAGTGGGCAAGGTGCAGATGTCCTAGACATCAAAAAGGGTAGATAGAATTAGTCACATTCCTCCTCACTTCTCACCACCATCAAAATGTTGTCTACATTTGCATACAATGGGGGTAGTGCATGTAAATGCATCTCATGCATATTTATGAGGGACATCCTGACAACCTGAATGGTGTTTGGCCCTCCAGGACTGAAGTTGGGAAACTCTGCTCTAGGGATTGCACATGTTTATGGTGTATGTGCTCTGTAGGATACAATATAGGCATTTATGGCGTGTTACTTTTATCTGCAATAAAGATTTTGTCTTTATTACCATGGTTTAGTAAGAGTAAAATGAGGGGACATGGTCTGCAGGAGCAACAGAGGGGACTTGAACTTGTGACCTTCTGCCTCTGAATATATTGGCTATGTGTACTGCACCAAACTGTTGCCGCAGAGGCAGATTATTCCCTGGGGATAGCATTACTGTTCATCAGGCAGCCCTTGTCTGTTGCACTGCATGCCACCCACCTGAACAGGGCTTGGCCTTGGTGTGCTGTGGGCAGATACCACTGCCCCCGCCACCATGCTGACATGCCCTTATGCCAGTGGTGCTGATGGTGCACAGTCCCAGTCCATCCAGTGTGCCAGTAGGCAGCTGCCTATGGTGTGGGGTCTGGGGTAGGGGTGCCTACATTGACATCCGCGCTTCCCCCCGGCACCACCTGTCAATGTTATGTGCCCTTTGGGGTACCTGCTGGGTGATGTCCACTGGGACATAGTGGGTCACACACTTGTGGGCATGTTTGCCCTTGGTCAGTTTCTGGCTTGCTGTTTTTCTGTTTCTGTGTTCCTATGTGCCACCTAGGCATCTGCCTGGTCCACTCTGTGCCCCAGCTGCCCCACTGCATGTCCCGCCTTCAGCCCCCTGTGCCCCATTTGCAGCCTCACCGTCATGCCCTCTCGTACTTGGCCACTATGCTGCTGCTGCTCCACATGTATCACTAAAATCACTTTACTTGGTTTCCCTGCCTTTGTTGTACATTGCTGACTGAAATGGTTTCTCTCTCCTGCAAATGTGCCTCTAGCGCTAGGTTTTCACTGGCGCTTATTTTCAGACTTTCATTTCATGGCATTAGTGTGCATGGAGCCTCTCCCCGCCCACTCTCCACCCATTGACCCCTTATCTGCACCCCTGGGGAACCTTACTCCACCCTCTGGGGAGCCTTACTCCACCCTCTGCGCACCTTAACGCCACCGGCCACATTATCACGTGATACGTGACGTTCTCGCACAGTGATGCGCCATTATCACACGATAACATCACTTATCGCGTGATAATGTTGCAGCTGCAATGTTAGCGCCATTTAGTAAACATACTCCAAAGTTATTCAAAGTTGCTAAAATGCAAGAGGATTGTGAAGAATTGTAAGAGGACCTTGATAAACTGGAAGACTGGATGTCCAAATGGCAGAAGAAATTTAATGTTGACAAGTGCAAAATTATGCACCTAGCAAAGAACAGCCCATGGTTACACTATACAATGTACCACCTTTGAAACCACCAGAAAGGAAAGATTTAGGCATCATGATGGATAATATGTTGCAATCCTCCATGCAGTGTGCAGCGGCAGCCAAGAAAGCAAATAGAATGCTAGGAATCATAAGGAAAGGAATGGAGAATAAAACCAAGGATATTATAATGCCTCTATATTGTTCCATGGTGCGACCCACCTTGAATATTGTGTGCAATTCTGGTCACCATATCTTAAAAAGGATATAGCAGAATTTGGAAAGGTACAGAGAAGATCGACAAAATTAGTAAAGGGTATGGAAGGATACCCCTATGAGGAGAGGCTTAAGAGGTTGGGGCTCTTCAACTTGGAAAATCGATGACTTAGGGGAGATATGATAGAGGTCTATAAATTAATAAATGGAATGTATTGGGTAAATGTAGATCGGTTGTTTACACCATCAAAATATAGAAAGACTAGAGGACATACAGTGAAGCTACAATGTAACCCATTTAAGACTAATAAGAGAAAATATTTTTTTACTCAACACGTAATTAAACTCTGGAATTAATTACTGAAGGATGTAGTAAAAGATGGGTTTAAAAAAAGGCTTGGACGAGTTCCTGGAGGAAAAGTCCATAAACCATTATTAAAGAGGACCTGGGAAATCAACTGCTTGCCCCAGGACAAGCATTGCAATTGGTCCAAAACACTACATTCCAGATATTGCGTGGGGTGATAATGAGGGACAATGTTATGTCAGTAGTGAAACAAATATACTGATTACTGGTGAAATTGAGGGTCCAATATAAGCTATTGTTATTGAATTTCACACCAGGCCCTGTGCACTTTTGGGAAGAACTATTTTTTTTTTGGTGGGGGGGGGGGGCTAATTCTATTCCAGGTTAAGCTCTATGGTCTTTGGAAAAGATTTAATAAAAATTCCAGTAAAAAGGAAATTAGATTAAGAAGGCACTATGAACGAGCATTCTTAGAGACAGCACTAGGTGGTGGAACAGGTTGCCACAAAAGTAGAGTAAGGAGTTTGTTGGAAATAGGTTTACAATTGGCAATTTTCTTATTGTATTATCTTAATTGTATTTTATATGATGTGCTGAAAACAACATGGTGCATTTAGAGATATACGGTATATAAATAAATAAATAAATCCTCAGCTCCAGTCTGGCAGACTCTGTGCTGCCTTAGAGGATGAGGACATCATTTTGATGTGACAGGAAGTGATCCTGTAGTGGAGACCCACCTTCTAGGTGATGTAATACCCTCTTGTATTAATGATCGTCTCCAGGGCCTTTTGCTAAGGAAACAAAAGCTAGGACGGCTATTGTTGTTAATGGTTCAGTCATCTAAGTGGCTGGTAGACTTGAGAATTACTTGGTATCTTGCCTGCCTATTGCAAATGTTATGGATCTTACACGTCACCTAGACAAGATTTGAAACAGTACAAGGGAGGAGCAGGCTGTTTTGGTACAGGTGGACATCAACAATATAAGGAGTGTGAGGGAGATACTGAACATGCTTTATATAGAAAGATGAAATCTACAACTTTCAGGAAGTGCTTCCCATCCCATGTACAGGACCCCAGAGGCAGGCAGGTCTCCAGAATCTCAATGCATGGTTCAGACCATGTTGCATGGCAGAAAGCTTAGGGGTATGTTTACTAAACCGTCTTAATGTTACCGGCGCTAGTTGCAATGTTAATGTGAAGAATGCCATATAAGGTAGTTGGTAGTCCAGAGGTAAGGTTGCAAGGAAACGGTATCATGTGATAGTGGGTGCCGTGGCACGTTAACGCGTAAACCCATGACCTCTTCTTTTGCAGTCATTGAAGTAACCAGTGGACTACATCTCTATAGTGTTTAGCCTCCTGCTGGCTGGCTAGAGAAAGACTGCAGGTCACCACACAAACCGTCTGCTCTGGTTACCAGATAGGGTAAACCCACCCATACCCATGATGCATTGCACATGCAGATCAGCAGCCTACATCTGATCACAAGATGGGGTATGCGCCTCTATAGCACCCCGGCCTGGTAGGGGGAACTGAACGTGTGTGTTACTGGCACAGAGTAGCTACAGACCGTAACATTGTGCAGTTCCTGTGCTCACACTGAGGGTGAGGTGGGGCACCCAACACCAGGTCCGCAGCACGTAGCAAGGCTGAGATAGGCTGTGCTGCAGGTCCCCATCAGTGCCAGTGTGTGATCGGTAGTTCTTGCAGATACACCTGTGTCTATCTATATTTCCCAGTCAAATTTAGCCCTCGTGGACTATGATTCACCCAGCATAGTATATATCCTGTGTTGTTGCTATGGTTACATGTTATAAGAGAAGGGTGGAGTTTGGAGCCAAAAGCGGATTATGTAGCACCACCCAACCCACCCTCTGTGGGTCAGGGTGGGGTCAGGATCTCCCACCAACAGATCCACATTCTACATATCTGCAATGGTGGCAGTAGAGGGGACTATCAACCCCAGTCCTGCTGGGGAATAGGCACACTACAAGGCAGGCAATGCAGATCTGTACACATCACATAGGGTACTGGCAGTAGGCCTGGAAAAGCTCAGCTGTCCCCCACCACTATCTGACATTCACCAGCAGAGAGCACAGTCAGTCTCCACCCTGCAAGGTGTTCCAGCCATACACATGTTAACTGCAGACAGTTTGATAGCTATTACATAGTGTATGTTCCTGGAGGAACTGTGTGCAGCCAAAAATGGGATGTGAGCACACACACCATGTAGATATGTCAGTGACTGGGCCCCAGAAAAGAAAACCCATAGATATCACTTGAGAGAAATGCTGTATAACACTATTTATTTTTTTTATTTATTTCTCTTATATACCATGCTATTCAACATCAGTGCAGTTTTCATGGAACAATAATATTCTTACAGGGGGAAATTACACCATAAGTTACAAGTAACAAAGAACTCAACGTGGATAACCAGATTAACTGTTTACACATATGTATACATCAGTTTGGGGGAACTTAGCCATGCTATGGTCACTGCTCAGTCAGGATGAGAGTGAACCCCCAGCATGACATGCTGGGGCCACCCTGTCCATGCAGGTGGTGTTCGGGCAATACAATGTCCCAGCCATTGCCCTATGCCCTGTGCAGATGCAGCCTGCCCAGGCTGCCCTGTCCGTGCCATACCCACAGTACCTTGCTCCTCATTATGCACATTGGCAGGCTAACACTGGAAACAGTTCAACATACTATTTTGTTTCTCTCATTTAACTTAAAAAAACAAGTACTGTTTTTTAAGTTAAATGAGAGAAACAAAATAGTGTGTTGAACTGAGTCAAGTACATATTGAGTTGGCAGCACAGCAAGAAGATTGTTGATGCAAAGGAAGCACTATATAAGGACCGAATTTCGGCCCGTGATTGAGTGCTGTGATTTTGTCTGAGACTTTATTATGATGTGCAATGGAAATATCATTAGTCTTTGTAATTGAGGTTTCTATTGGTGAATTTTAAGTGTGACATACCATTTTCTGCTATTGAGAGTACTCGCTTTTGAGAGGTGACCGGCATTCATTGTTTTGATACACTAAATCCAGAATGGCAGTCCAAGTCAAAGCACAGATGTTGTCTATTTCTCTTGGAATTAGGAAAGCAGCTGCTTCAGAGTAATTGCAGTGAGACTTCTTCCAGCATTGAAGAAGACACTGATGCTGTTTGCAATGTTGGATCCCAAAGAAAAAAGCAAGGTGTCACTGCTGTTCCAGAGAAAAAGACAAGAAAAGCAACATAGTCTGCACTTCCTGCAAGCGCAATGTTTGTAAAGAACATTCAGAAATTGTCTGTGTCTCATGCAAATGACTGTAGTACTTTACTGTGTTCATCAAGTGCATGCAAAAACTGCTTTCATGGCAACTCTTCTTCATGTAATTTTATGATAAAGCATTAAATTTTAAAACATTTAACCTTCATATAATAAATAATTAATTTGGAATAATATTTTGTCTGTTTAGTTTAACATTTTCATGGTTAACAATTAAAATTCGTCGTGGGGTCATTTATGACCCCAACGGTATTCAGCATGTGCAAAAAATCTCGGTAATTCCAGTGTTAAAACCTTAATTTAAGTACCAATCTATACTACAACCTAGAGCTTCCTCTCTATATTATATATAGTTACCTTGTTCTATGTTTTACTTAACCCTTTACCACACACGTGGGGTCATTTTGACCCCAAGCCTTTTGTTATGTCAAATTACTTATTTATTTCAGCCATGACTTAAAACGTCTGGTAGCTTCTCAATATTGACAGCCATTGAATTTCCTGTAGAGTGTTATCATTTAATCGGAACAGTAATTTTTTGTTAACATTTTTATGGTGTATATACCTATTACACACA
This sequence comes from Ichthyophis bannanicus, assembly GCA_033557465.1. Taxonomy (NCBI): domain Eukaryota; kingdom Metazoa; phylum Chordata; class Amphibia; order Gymnophiona; family Ichthyophiidae; genus Ichthyophis; species Ichthyophis bannanicus. The sequence continues at coordinate 445,738,292 of CM066035.1, read as the reverse complement.
CCTGGGGTCAAATTGACCCCAGCTTAGCGAAACCAGTGTTGTCAGAATTCCTGTTTCAGGTTCATGTTGTAGTTATTATTGTTAATTTGGCATTGCTAGGCTATTTCATCTGTAGGCTACTGTGATCTTATGTGAAATTAAGGCAACATTTTTTAGCGTTTGAGTTCATACCAGGCATGTGTTCGTATAGACCTATTCATTGCTGTTATAGAAGTAATGGCGCTTTGCCGCCAACATTGTTTCTTTTTTCTGAGATATATTTGATTGGTAATAACAGTTATTTATTATGATTTCAGTTATTTTATTGTTCCAAGAATTCTGAGTGAAATGAGTAGTAGTTGTCCTCGTCGTCTAACAATGATGTAATTACCTGGAATAGATATGACAGTGGATGAGCAACTGGTCAGCTTCAGAGGCAAGTGCAGCTTTCGACAATACATTTCCACAAAGCCAGGAAAGTATGGAATAAAGATATTCTGGAACTGCGATACAGAGACCAGCTATCCACTGAAAGGAGAAGATTATCTGGGAAAGCAACCAGGAGCAGCGGTCAAACTGAAGAAAGGAGTTGAAGTAGTGAAAAGATTGATTAGACACTGGTGGAAAACTGGCCACAATGTTACATGTGATAATTTCTTTACTGATGTAGGACTGGCTGAAGATCTTCTGATTCAACACACTACAGTTGTTGGCACCATGAGAAAAAAACAAAAGGGGCATACCAGGTCAACTGCTGATTTTGCAGAACAAGGAACTGTTTTCATCACAGTTTGTTTTTTTGCAAAGAGATCACACTAGTGAGTTATGTTCCAAATAAAAACAAAACGGTCATTGTTTTGAGCAGCATGCATCATGACAAGACGATAGACGACAAGAATGAAAAGAAGCCTGCAATGATTCTGCACTATAATGCTACTAAGTCTGGAGTAGACAATCTGGACAAGCTTATGCATACATATACATAATTTGGGTGCAGCAAAAACCCAAATGGCAAACAGAGATGTCCCACAAACGGTGACTGTTCCTAACAGAACTGGCAAAGGAGTTAGTTCTGCCACAGCAGACATTGCGATTGCAGAACCCAAGAACACTTCAGAAAGGGGTGTGGATCTGCGTGCAACTACTTGGATTCAGCTTACCTGGTCCTAAAGGCTGTGAATCCAGAGGGGCATGATTGTGCTGCCAGCTTTGCACCAGATCATCAGATAAGCAAACATCAAAATACTGCAAGCGATGTGGTACAGCCATATGCCCAGAACATTGCCAGCTGTTATGCAATGAATGTGCTGACTAAAAGATGCCTAGATAGATGATTATATTAGGGGTGTCAAGACTTAATTACAATTAAGTGATAAACTGAAGTTAATAGTTAGACTACTTTTATATCATAAACACTGAACATTTGTAAACAGCAAAAATTGAGAACTGTTTTTAATAAATGCATTAAAATACCAGTCCTATGTGGATGAAATTGTTCATGGTTTCTGGTCATTTACTGATGGGGTCAATTTGACCCCAGGTGTGTAAATTCATCGGTAATTTAATGTTTGTGATGAAGGGTTAACATATTCAGTGTAATTCAGCTCTCTTTGTGATAGGCGATGGCCTAGTATGTAGCAGAGCTAGGCCTAAAGCCCTTTTTCTCCTGCTTTAAAATGTTATTGCTGATTTTGAAAAATTACAAAATGCTGTTAGCTAGCTGTTAGAAAGAAATACCGTTCTATTCTAGTTTGATAACATGTTCTGTTCTCCTGGAGATAAGAGAATTAAATACTTTCTTACTGTTTATTGTTTAGATGTCTGATGTCTGTTTCAGTAGAATGTCCTCCACTGTATCTTTGCTGATTGTGCACTGACCTCGTAATTAGGATGAAAATATAGCAGAGAAATTGAACAGTGTAAGAATGTTTTGTCTAGCATTATGAAGATTGTTTAGTGTTTTGAGCCAAGGCTAGAGATACGTCTTAGCCTTGCTTTGTTTGGCCTCGCTTTGTTTTGCTTTTGTTAAGAATGCTTCTGATATGCCGTCCACTATCTTTGCAAGCTAACTGACCTTGCAGAAGTAGCAAAATATACTGTAGTAAAAGTATTATGTTTAGTGATGTCTAGTTGCTGACCCATGGCTAGTAAGACCCAAGCAGGGGGAGCGAGTCCTGGGCCCGGTCAGAGATGTCTATTGGATGAGAGTAAGTGGGCCACTGTGGCCAATGAGGAGTTTTGCCTGTATTAGACTGGAGAAGAAAAGTATATAAACTGTCATTTTTCTGAGCTCTGTGCTCAGACCATTTTGAATGCTACTGCAATCTGAGTCTGTGCACATTAAATTGGCTTGAATCTTTGCCTGACTCCGGGTATTATTTATTGCATTCTTATCAGCTACTACATATTTCTGGTGCGTTGGGCCGGGAATGTGCGAGTGGGGGATGGTATGCAAGTGAATATGCCCCGACATCTCGCCTCACAGGTTTTGTCCGACTGGAGCTGAGCCTGACTGACCGCAGGAGGGTCTCTGGCGCCCCTGGTCCTTTTGTATTGGAGGAGACTCCTCCTTGCCTCTGCAGGTTGCTGCTTCTGGCCGGCCAACACCTCGAACCCGAGGGGAGTCCAGGATTCAACCCAAGGAGGGATTGGTTGCGCAGCGCATTAGCTACCGGATCCGGTGAGTATTGATTTTTCTGGTTCTTAGTCAGATAGCTCTGGGAAAGTCTCAAGACATCTCTGGTACAGTAACAGGTAAAGGAAGTCTGATCAACTTCCACGGGCGATCCTAGTACCCCTGCAAGTAGTGCGCGGGGCGAACCCATCAGCCCTTTCGGTTTTGGTAATTCTGGTTTGTCAGTCAGCCCGGGAATTCGGAATTTAGAAAATGCTAGCAAGTTTGTCTGTGTGAAGAATGCTTGTGAAAAGGAGGAAGCGTTGGGAGTTTGTCTTTTTTATCTGTTGAAACCACGAGTTTCCCTTCTAGTATAAGGGTAGGATTATATTCCGTTGGGTAATTTGTGACACTTTACCGTATATGAAATAGTAAAAGTATAGTTAAGAAGAGTCACTGTAAAAGCAAGAAGCTGTCTCCCTCATTCAGCTGCAGCACAGAGCGAAACTGACAGGAGACGTGTTTGTGCAGAGGAATGTTTTAACCCTATGAAGGCATGTTTTCAACGTTCTGCTGCTGGGCTAATGGGTGCTTATTTTAGGGAATTATACCTGTTTTTATTCAATATTTTGTAATAGTGATGTGCCTTCTGCTATGGTCATGTATTATATATCATTTAATAAGAATGTTTAGTCAGAATTGTGGATCTCGATAGTATTGTACTTAGCCTGGAAAGGGTTACATTCCTACTCGAATTCCTGTGCAGATCAAGTGAGCAGAAATCTTGTAGGGCTCAGGTTTCAATAGGAAAGGATGCTTGTATTTTCCCTTTGCCCTACGAAGCCTATGAACTAGGAAGGAAAATGTGTATATGTATTTTAGATGTCCACCCGCTTTATGGAAAAAGCATCCAGAATGAATGTCTTTTTGAATCTCTGCTTCCTAAAAACTGTAAAATTGAAAGTAATTTCTTTTGTAAAGCCAAGCTGATTACGGCTGGCAGTTAGTTTTTTGCCAAGTAATTTTATTCCAGTTATATGTAACAGCTATGTAGTTGTCATGTTATGAACTATAGTTCTTTCTGTTAGGATTTGTTATTATAACAATTTGCAGAAGTGTAGTTTTCTAATGTAAGGACTCTATCTAGATTGTTCCTCTGTCTGTTGACAAGCACATGTGGGGGCTACAGTCCACCGCTGACACTGCAGGCAGGGATTCATTTTACCAGTTCAGAGTCACCCACAGCGCCCGAGAACATGAAGTGGAATCCAAATAGTGCAGGCAGCCCTCACTATATGCCCCATGAAATCCAGCAGCCCAGGAGAATTTGCGCATGGTAAATGCAGTTTTTGTCAAGTCAGTCCCAGGGAGATATAAAACAGAACTTCAGAAACGGGATGGATTTGCGGGCATGAATACAGCACGATTAAGTTGTTTAGAATGTCTGTGAATTGTGGAGATAATGTGACAGAGAAAGTGAATGTAAGATGGAGAAGAGAGCAGTTCTTCTTGCTGATACTTTAGTTGAATGATGTGGAGGAAGTTTTCCTAATCGAAGGAGCTGGATTGATAGTGCTGACTGTTCCCTGAGAAGAAGAGTAGCGGTTCTATAGTGCTTCTCCAATCAGGCCAGCAAGTTCCTTTACACTTACCAGCATTGCAGCCCCACCTGGAGTATGGGCAGAGAATAATCCACCTGGCCTAGCAAAGAATATAGCTCCTGTACTTGTTACCCTTAAGCCAGGAGCAGAACCAGTGCATGTGCGTCAGTATCCCCTCCCGAGACCAGCAATTGAAGGCATTCATCGCCATTTGAAGAAATTATTGCAGTATGGACTTCTCAGGGAATGCCAGTCACCCTGGAACACCTCCCTTCTCCCAATCAAGAAGTCTGGGACAGGTGATTACCGCCCAGTGCAGGATCTACGTTGAATGAACAGTGCAGTTGAAACCATACATCCAGTTGTACCAAATCCTTACACCCTCCTGGGACTGATTCCAGCAGAAGCCACTCACTTTACTGTTTTGAACTTAAAAGATGCCTTTTTTTTTCTGTATACCCCTGACAGAGGCCAGTCAGCTTTTGTTCGCATTTGAATGGGAAAACCCTACCACAGGACGGCGAGGGCAACTTACTTGGACTCGATTACCACAAGGATTTAAGAACTCACCCACTATCTTCTGTGTAGCCCTCAGTCAAGATTTGTCAAGCTACTCTGTGATTCCGGGAAAAAAAATTTTGCTTCAATATGTAGATGATTTGCTCATAGCCACCAATAACAAATCTGATTGTATACAAGCTACAAGTGACCTCCTGCACCTTTTGAATGAAGCTGGATACAAGGTTTCCAGAGCCAAGGCGCAGCTGTGCCAGACAGAAGTGAAATATTTAGGGTTCCACCTGTCCACAGGAACCCGGAAATTAGGACTTGAGCGAAAAGAAGCAGTATGCCGCATCCCAACCCCCACTACTAGGAAACAGGTGCGAGCTTTCTTGGGAGCTGCAGGCTACTGCCGAATATGGATACCAAATTTTGCGCTCATGGCGAAACCCTTGTACCAAGTCACACAAGGAATGGAACGATCTCCCCTGGAATGGGGCTCAGAACAAGATAAAGCATTTGAATCACTGAAAACAGCATTGATGTCATCCCCAGCCTTGGGCCTACCAGATGTGCAGAAACCATTTCGTCTATATGTCCATGAATCAAGCGACCTGTGGCCTACCTGTCGAAACAATTGGATCCTGTTGCCAAAGGCTGGCCACCTTGCCTGAGAGCTGTAGCAGCCACAGCCCTCTTAGTGAGCGAAGCAGATAAGCTCACCTTAGGACAAAACCTTCAAGTTACTGTACCACACTCTGATTTAACCCTGATGGAACATAAAGGAAGCCATTGGCTCACTAATGCCCGAATGCTGAAATATCAAAGTATGCTATGTGAAAATTCTCGATTACAATTAAGTCTCAGCCAAACTCTAAACCCAACCACCCTAATTGCCCGTCGGTCCAGGCCCTCCTGACCATGATTGCTTGGAAGTAATGGACATTGTGTACTCAAGTTGCCGAGACTTAACTGATATCCCCTTGGACCACCCAGACAAAACTTTCTTTGTGGATGAAAGCAGTCTTGTCATCATTAATAGACATAGTTGTGTTAAATATGCAGTGGTAACCCTTGATCTAGTAGTTAAGTCCTCAGCCCTGGCCCCAGGTTCTTCCTATAGCCCTTCATAGGATATACTTAGCCCCTGCTAAGTCTTTAGGAGTTTCCCCTTTTGAGATTCTGAGATTCTGTATCCTATTGTATAGAAAGTAAAAGGAGATGTGTGACAGATAGGATCTGAAATTACTAGATAAGCACTATTTGTTTTAAGTTCTGTTTTGCAGGGTCTTCATGCGTGAGTACGAGACCAGCCCATCCAAGCCCCTGCATCCTTTCAAGCCTGGAGCCTCGGTGTGGGTGACAGAGTGGAAGAAGACACCGCTGGCGCCCCATTGGAAAGGGCCATATATCGTTTTGCTATCAATCCCAACAGCAGTGAAAGTGGCAGAGATCGGCTCCTGGATCCACCACAGTTGAGTGAAACCAGCCACAGTTCCTGAGAGTTGCCCCTGGACCTGGCTCGCTAATCCTGCATCACCGTTGCGACTCAACCAACCTGCTCCTGGACGTCAAGGGAACAGACATCCTCCAGTTTTGCATTCCAGCAGCCGCTTCTGAACTTGGTCGTGGACTTCCATAAATGATCCTGAAACTCCATTGCGCCTCACCCTACGACAACAGCCACGGACCTAGGACTTATTGGTCCCTCGGAAACTGCACTATTTCAAGACTGTTTGTTTATCCGAAGGTAAGCCTCGCATCTGGAGAAAGCTGAAATCATCAGAAATAGACTGTGTTGTGTTAAGAAATTGAGTCCTCTACGAGACTGTGTTCAAATGCTCTGAAAAAAAAAAAGAAAAAGAAAAAACTGTTTTGATCTCCTAAAAAGTGAACTGCTCTAAGGAGGCAATAATAGCCTGAGAGACTGTACTATGATATTTTAAGAGCCTGAGACATCCCAGAGGACAGTGATACTTTGGAATCTACAGCCCTACTCCTGCCACAAAGCTGGTAGGTCTACGTACGGCAGAAGCCTGAGGACCTACAATCAACTCTACGTCTGCTACCTGTTGTGGAAGCCGACAGTTCCACCATTTTTCCAGAGACTATGCTCTTTATGGATTCTTATTCTTGCTTCGTTCTGGCGGCAGCCTTGGGGTGCTTTGAATTGACTCTTGCCCTACTTCCCTGTGCAGCCTGCAAACCTAGTATTTGCACAACAGGGAATACCCGGACTTGTCTCAACCCCCGCCAGAATCTTTCCTCTCCTGTTATGGGAACTGCGATGGAACAATGAGAATGGAGCCCTTTTGATTGCTACTCGCCAGCTCTCAGAACCCAGATTTTTTGGACTTTAGTACATGTGTTGCTAATTTTCATATATGTGCTACCTACCTTTTTGACATGTACTGCTACCGACCTCTGATACAGGTGCTGCTATTAATAGGAGTGGTTCTTATTTTTGTGGGTCATGAGAACGGGCCTATTGCTATGATGAACAATATATATGTCATTTGTTCCTCCTATGTCTCCTGCCCCTCCGCTTATACACTAGGCATGCTATATGATTTGACAAAGACACTTGTATCAAATGTATTTTTGATTGTGGCTATTTGCATATGTATCCCCTGTTTCCTGCCCTTATGCTTGCGCATGCTGAACTCTATTATCGATAGTACTATTGACCGCAAGGCAGCGGCACATATATTAGTCTCATGGAATTATTACCCTATACCACACAGTGATCCCTCTACTATGGTCTGAAGTATTTTTGCTATTTGTGTGATTAGATTCTCACCCTTCCTCACTTGCGGGTGAGAATAATCAAAAGGAGGGAATGTGATAGGTGATGGCCTAGTATGTAGCAGAGCTAGGCCTAAAGCCCTTTTTCTCCTGCTTTAAAATGTTATTGCTGATTTTGGAAAATTACAGAATGCTGTTAGCTAGCTGTTAGAAAGAAATACCGTTCTATTCTAGTTTGATAACATGTTCTGTTCTCCTGGAGATAAGAGAATTAAATACTTTCTTACTGTTTATTGTTTAGATGTCTGATGTCTGTTTCAGTAGAATGTCCTCCACTGTATCTTTGCTGATTGTACACTGACCTCGTAATTAGGATGAAAATATAGCAGAGAAATTGAACAGTGTAAGAATGTTTTGTCTAGCATTATGAAGATTGTTTAGTGTTTTGAGCCAAGGCTAGAGATACGTCTTAGCCTTGCTTTGTTTGGCCTCGCTTTCTTTTGCTTTTGTTAAGAATGCTTCTGATATGCCGTCTACTATCTTTGCAAGCTAACTGACCTTGCAGAAGTAGCAAAATATACTGTAGTAAAAGTATTATGTTTAGTGTTATGTCTAGTTGCTGACCCGTGGCTAGTAAAACCCAAGCAGGGGGAGCGAGTCCTGGGCCCAGTCAGAGATGTCTATTGGATGAGAGTAAGTGGGCCACTGTGGCCAATGAGGAATTTTGCCTGTATTAGACTGGAGAAGAAAAGTATATAAACTGTCATTTTTTCTGAGCTCTGTGCTCAGACCATTTTGAATGCTACTGCAATCTGAGTCTGTGCACATTAAATTGGCTTGAATCTTTGCCTGACTCCGGGTATTATTTATTGCATTCTTATCAGCTACTACATCTTAAAATTGTTCCATGTATATTTGAAGTTTTCTTCGCTGTAAACTGCATTGATCCTTGGAAATGTGGTATATAAGAATGAATGAATAAATAAATAAATAAAAGTCACCCAAGTGACTTTAAGTAAAGAACAGATGGAGATAAATACCAAATGATCTCTGTTGTATACTAAACAAGTTGTAAATACATACAAAATGCAAGTTTTGAAATGTCTGCATGAAATATCAACTGTCTAAAAAATAAGATGGGAAAGGTAGAATGTATGGCAATGAATGAAGATGTAGATATTATTGGCATCTCAGAGGCAACTCCAGAGGGTAATCGATAGAATACTGTATTACCAGGATATAAATGATGTCATAATAATAGGATAGATAAAATTGGTGGCAGGATGGTCTATATGTAAAAGATGGGATAGAAATACACAACAGGCTAAAAATTCCTCTAGGAAAAAAATAGAAAAATAGAAACAGTAAAATGACAGTAGATAAAGACCACACAGCCAATCTAGTCTGCCCTTCCATATCAACTACTAAGATTTTCAGTCCCTTTTATTCCTTGGAGATCCTCTGTGTTTGTCACATACTTTCATAGAACATTTAAGGGGGAAAATACATTGTGTGATAGGGAAGGGTATAGTGCTGGGGGTATACTACTGCCCACTGTGCCAGATTGAACAGACAGACAAGGACATGCTAACAAAAATTGGGGAAGCTAACAAACTTGGCATGCAATGATAATGGGAGATTTCAGTTATCCCATAATTGATTAGATGAATGGCAGAGCATACTAAGAAGGTAAATTTGCTGAAGGAATAAATGACTGCTTCATGGAGAAGGTGGTTGAGGAATCAGTGAGAAGAGACATTCTGCAGGTAGAATGTGAACATACAGCAGGGAGCCCAAGGCTGTTGCCTGGGCTGAACCCTCGGGAAGAGAGGAGGAGGGCTGGAAGCCTTGGCAAGAGTAAGGCAGAGCCAAAAGGCTGTTTGTAGTAGCAGCAGGAAACCCAAGGTTGGTGCCTGGGAGGGGCCCTCGGGAATAGAGGGGGGAAGGGCTGATAGTCTCTGGAAGAGTGAAGCAATGAGAACTGTAAGACTAAAGGTATGGTAGTAAAAGGACTTTGGATTGGGCTAGGCAGAAATGGAGCACAGGCTCACAGCTGTGCTCATTAGTTGCTAAGCAGGAGATAAACCCTTGTTCATTTGTGATTACCATTCTCCAACCAGTCAACACAGAGCTAATGATTTGGGGCCTCCAATGATAGAATTACTGGGAGTAGGGAAAGCACCTCTGAATTAATGGGTTGGAAGGAGGATATTGTTAGAAGACTCCCATTCCTGTCAGCATTAGAGACTCTCCAGGTTTTACCTTTCACACAGAGACTGCTACAGTATTTGGAGCCTCAAGCCTAGGCAGAGAAGGCATGAACTAAGAGTGTCCTGTGTAATGTGCACTAATGTTTTGTTGGTTTTCTTTTCATATATAATATTTTTTTACAGTGTGCTGTGTGCTGAATAAATTAAGTTATAATCAGACACCCAGCACTTTTGGTAATTCTTCAGCTAAAAGAAGATATAGTCAACCTTATTGGGTCAGGCAAGCCTAGGGACACTATCCAAAAAACATCCCACAACATCCCCTGGCTGTGATGATGTTGATTCCTGCTGTAGAGATTACTCCAATGATTTTTCTTTTGCTATGTTTTTTTACTATAAATTCTGCCTCTCAAAATATACTTCTAAGCTCATATCTTATACATAAAGCAGTGTTAACCTTATGGTCACTTAATTGTTGCAAAATTAACATGTGAGGGGTATATGGAGGTAGGAAGGGAGAAGGAAAAGGGCTAGGATTCTGATTTTGCATCACTGCCTCAGTGAACTAGCCTGTTAGCAACCCACACCATTTTCCTTCTCAGAAGAACAAGGCTTCTCATTATCAGCAGCAGAACCCCCATTATCAACAACAGAACTGCCACAGGACACTCTCTCCTCCATTGGCACCCCAATAAGCATCTGCAAAAAGTGAGTGGGAACGTCAAGCGCCTCCTGTTTTCCCCTGCTGAGGCCAATCAGGGCCAAAGACCACCATTATCAGCAGCAGAATTGCCACAGGACACTCTCTCCTCTATTGGCACCTCGATCGAAGTCTGCAGAAGGGAGCGAGAATGGCAACTGCCTCCTGCTCCCCCCCCCCCCCCCCCCGCCAAGTCAATCAGGGCCAAAGACCACCATTATTAGCAGCAGAGCCACTAGGCATGCACACATCTGGTGGGCCCGCACCTGAAGGCCTCACCAGAGAGCCCTTTGGCATGACCCTTAGGCAGGGACCATGAGCAAAACCAAGCCCTACCACAAGACTCAATCTCCATCCACGACAGAAAGAGGAGGATAACCACTGCAGGCAGCACAAGATCGACTACAGAATAATCCCTCTGGCACCCACTTCCTGCCTCAAACAACAACCCCCCGGACTCACCTCCACCAGATCCTCTTACCAATTGTGCCAGTGGTCCCAGGCACATCAGCAACAGAAGGTAATATCACTGTCATCACAACGCGCCCCTGGCTCCGGAGCCGCACACAAGCACTGTGATTTATTGATGTTGACTGAACTACTGCTAACAATGCTAACACTATACCCTCTAATCTTTTTTTTTAATTGATATTTTTACATTTTATAACAAAACATAAAAAACATAAGTACATAAAAATAATGCAACCATCCTACAAACTAAACAACAGTACCAACTATTGCCATCCTCACCCGACCCGACACCTTGCAAGCCAACCAAAAGCCTCTTATCCACTATCTCCATTATCAGCAAATAAGTCCAGGGTAGCCCATTTATTCCTTTTTATCGCCCTTCCTCTGAAGCAGGAGAACTTATCCTGAGCTTTTTCGTATTTACTATATAAACACACTTGGTTCCACCATTCCTGCCAGTTCAATTTTGTTGAATCTTTCCAATTACTTAGGATCAATTTTGTGGCTATCACCAGCATAAAGTTCAATACAAAGAAATGCTTCTTTGGCAGCATGGGTATCTCCGCTAATGATCTCAAGCCAATTATACTCCAAGACAGAGGAAAGGAAAATCTTAATACTTGTTGAATCCTTTTCCAGACAGGGACCCAGAATCCTTGTATGCTCGGACATTCCAGGAACATATGCCTCATAGTGCCCAAGCCCTCCAAACAGGTCCAGCAGCGCGAGGACCCATCTTTGCTCCACTTAGCCATCTTAACGGGGGTGATAAATGCCCTATGCGCAAAAAAATACATAGATTGCTTAAGTGCTGCAGAACGGCCAACTCGTGTTATAGGGCCCCAGAAGTACTTCCAATCTTGCTGCGACGGGGTAGCGCCAGTCTCCTCTTCCCAACACCTCTGCACTCCCTCAGCTGCTTTGAAAATATGAGTATAAATGGAATATTCCCCCTTTTTTAGCACATATTTCCTCCATTAAGGTTTCCAACTCCCACGTAAGGGGAAATTCATTGGGCTTTCTCTTCAAGCTTCCAATGCACTGAAACTGACAATTAAATGACAATCCATGCTCCCTCTGCAAGTCACTAAACGATTTCCACCTGTCACCCACAAACAGTTGTCCCAACGACCAGATACCACATCTCTGCCACTCTGCCCAAGCAAAGGGAGTTTTGTTGATTTTTAGGAGAGGACTGTGCCATAAAGGCAATTGTCACAAAGGTGTATTATCTTTTGCCAGCATAGGAAGGAGAGCTTGGAATGCTCTTTATGTGGAGGTGATTATGCATCCCACCCTTAACGTATTTGGACACCTCATTCCCATCATCAAATGGGTCGAATAGGGAAGAGCCAATCTTTCTTCCAGCTGAAGCCTTGGAAATCTGGGAAGCATACTCCCCCCTCAGTTTTATTTGCTTTTAATTTCTTCAAAGCAATCCTAGGAGTTTTCCCATTCCACAAAAAGAGAGCTAGAATATGTTCAATCTCTTTATATACTGTTATCGGGAATAGAACAGGTATCATCCCGAGTATATAATTTAGCTTAGGCATTAGCGTCATCTTGATGGACTCCAATCACCCCCACCATGTAAGATGAAGTGGGGACCATTGCAGAGTAAATGACCGAGTGATCCCTTTTAACTTCTCTATGTTTACTCGCAGCGTTTCATCAAGCGGAGCACCAAACTGGACCCCCAGATATTTTATAGTAGAAGGCTCCCATTGAAAGGAAAATTGCTGGACCATGGATTCATTTGCATTTCGGTTGATAGGAAAAGCTACCGATTTTGACCAGTTAACTTTATACCCAGAAAACCTCGAATAGGTATCAATCAGCAGAAATAGCGGGTTGATCGATTCAGGCCTTAAAAAAACCAAGAGGTCATCAGCATAACTTAATGTGGAGATCAGCTACCTTCATTCCGCTTACCTCCACTGACTGCCGCACAAGAAGCGCTAACGGCTCCAATGCCAGGTTAAACAGTAGAGGCGACATCGGGCAGCCCTGTTGCGTGCCCCTGCATAAGGGAAAGGACCTGGACAACACCTGATTGGCTAAAATCTGAGCCGTAGGCTTGCCGTACAGCACCCGAATCATGTTCATGAACTTTTCTGGGAAGCCAAACCATCCCAAAACTCGGAACAAAAAGGGCCACTCCAGTCTATCAAAGGCCTTTTCAGCGTCCAATGACAGGCAAATAAGGGGCTGATCGTCCCACTCTGCTACTTCTAACAGATTACAGAGTAGCCGGGAGTTATCTGCTGTAGACCTTCCACTGACGAATCCGCATTGGTCTGGATGTATGAGCAGATGAAGAACTTTATTAACCTGATTAGCCAACACCGATGAATATAATTTGTAGTCCACATTCAGCAACGAGATAGGCCTGTAACTGCCCACCAATTCCGGATCTTTTCCTGGGTTTTGTAAGATGACTATAGTGGCCTCAGCAAAGGTTCCCATACTGCCTCCAGACTCCAAAAGCTTTTGATAATAAATCATCAACTGGGGACAAAGGTCTTTTGCAAAGACCTGATATAATTCTACTGGGATTCAATCAGGTCCCGCTGCTTTCCCATTCTTCATTCTTGACAAGGCTTCTATCAGTTCCTCTCGTTCAGAGTCTCTACTAAGGGCCACTCTCTGCTCCGGGCCCAGACTAGGGTGCTTGATCTGATCCAAAAGGTTTCCCATAGCACATCATCCTTTGCTGCCTCTGCAGTATATAAATGTTTATAAAATTTGCTGAAGGCCTCTGTTATCTCACGGCTGTCATACAAAGAACCACAAAGTTCGTCCTTTATAGTTACAATGTGAGATTTGTCATGTCAAGCTTTTAGTCTAGTGGCCAGTAGTTTCCCAGCCTTATTCATCTCTGTATGATATCTCGCTTGCTGGTCAAAGATGCTCTGCTCGACTTCCCTACTAAGCAGTGAATTGTATTGATATCTGAGTTTTTGAAGGCATACCAATGCAGTTGCATTAGTTTGTTTTTGCAGGATTCGTTCGCCAGCCCGTATCTGCTGATCCAAGTCCTCAAGCACCGCCTTCCTCTTCCTGCTAGCAGCGATAGAAAAACTATTAATCTTTGCCCTGATTGAAGCCTTAAAGGCCTCCCACCACGCCCAGATGGACGTATCCTGTGTTGCATTTAACTCAAAGAAGTCTTTGATAGCTTCCTAAACATACACTTTAAAGGATTCCTCCGCCAACAAAGCTCTTGGGAAAGACCATCCCCGGCTCTTGCCATACTCCTGCGCTCTCTCCAACACTAAGGTGATAGCAGCATGATCCGAAATATGGGTACTCAATATCTCTGCGCTTCTACTTTCCTTGACTAACTGTCTAGAGACCAGGAAAAAGTCAATCCGAGAGTATGACTCATGTGGGGGGGAGAAAAAGGTAAAATCCCTTTCATCTGGATGAAACAGTCTCCATATATCCACCATGCCAATGCCTTCCATGATTGATAGCAGCACCTCCAATGCTCTGCATCTCTTATGCACTCTACCTGGTTTACAGTCAATTAATTGATCTAGTACCATATTGAAGTCCCCTCCAGCGATGATAGGGAGCATAGAGTATCCTTGTATTATTTCTGCCAGGCTCTGGAAAAATTCAGGACTATCACAATTTGGTGCATAGACGTTGATTAACACGAGGCCCGTTCTCTCTATCTCAACTTGGACCCCCAGCCATATCCCTTCAGGGTCCGCTCTGGTGCCATAAAAATGAGCCTTAAGTGTCTTTTTAACCAGGATTGCCACCCCATTTCTTCTTCCCACAGCAGGAGCGTGGACCGCCAAGCTATACTTCCCTTGGTCGAGTTTCAACACCTCCTTAGAGGATAGATGAGTCTCCTGCAGCATTACTATATCAGCTCCCTGTTTATGACAATAGACCAAAATCTTTTTACGTTTGGCCGGATGGGTTATGCCTTTTACATTCAAAGACAACAATTTCAATGAATACGTTTTTACTCTTGTAATTTAGGATTCCAGTGACTGCCCAAGGACTGTCCTGGATACCGGTGGATGATTTGGGTCCAAGACTCAACTGAGATAGGCTTGCAAGGTGTCCGATACATCCTCTCTATAGAGCTAGACACACAACTTGGGTGAACCAACATGTTATCAGCCTGGCCGCAACGAAACCCACCAAAGTGACTATAAAATACAATGCACATAACATCTAGACATACCTTTCCGCTTCCCCAACTCCCCCCAATAATGCATTCATCAATTCCCTTACGAGCCCTGACATAGAACAGCACGCGTACTGATTAACCCATATCTGATGGGACACTTCCCCCTTCTTTCACTCCTCTTGCCCCCCCATGCCAAACCCTCACAGCGTAAGAGAGACTATCTTTCACCCCACCGTTACCAGTACATCCCACACTAAGAAAATTGCTTAACATCAAAACACATATGTAACTGGTTCCTACTTTAACAGTTCTGCATATAAACCCTTGGACAAGAAAGGACTCCCCATTGTCTTGATCCATGTCGCTACGGGAGGGCACTTAACGGCATTGCCGTTGTCAAATGATAACAGCTGCCACATCGCTGGATCATTGCATCCTCAGAGCTTCCTGCTTCTCATTAAATTGAGTTGCGACTGCCGGGTCATGAAATGATTTGGTGCGGTTGTCCAGCGTTACCTTGAGCCGAGCAGGGTAGAACAGCCCATACCTTGCTTGCAGGTGCTGCAGTCTGGATCTCAGTGCCAGAAACTGCTTCCTTTTATCAACCGTAGCTTTACAGAAATCTGGAAAGAAGGAAATCTTATGTCCTTCATATGTAATTGAAGGAGATGATCTTGCAGCTGCCAGGATCTGCAAAACTTGTTGATGTTTTGCCAAGCAGAATATTATTGGCCTCATTTGCTGCTTGCGTGGGCCTGTTTGCGCCGAGATTCTGTGCACCCGCTCAATTTCAATCGGGCCTGCAAGGCTTATACATAGCATTTTTAGGATGACCTGACTCAAAAACGAACTCATATCAGTCCCTTCAGCCCACTCCGACATACCAACTAGTTGGATATTATTTCTTCTGCTTCTATTACTAAGATCCTCTATAGCCATCTCCATCTGATCCATTTTCTTGTAGGCTTTCTGGAGTTGCGTCAGCTGCTCCTCATGCAGACCCAGCATAATATCTGCCTTATCTATACGTCCTGTAAGCCCTTCCAATTGCACCTTCATCTCACGCAGCTCTGCTTGCACTTGTGTTAACACCTCCCCATTCATAGCCACTATGTCTCGCACCGCTTGAATCTCTCCCAGTACCTCTTGCAACGTTTTGTCTGATTCCCGGGTGGCCGCCATCTTATGCAGGGAGAGGGGCTCTGACTTACTCCTCTTAGAACCAGGATTCATACTCGACGTGAAGTCTAACTTCGTAGGCTTACTACCAGATATGTCCCCGAAGTTCCAGAGAAGTCAGGGAGAACTTTAAGGCAGCAACACTGCCACCAGAAACAGTTATGTCTCAGGAATTAAGCAGGAATCACCGGAGAGATGCTTCTAAGCAACCATTCCGCAACGCCGCTGGCTCTGCCCCCCCCCACACTATACCCTCTACTCTAATGCTTCTAGCACTCCTTCTTCTTGCCATAGCACATGACCTCCACTCAAACTTCACCTCCCAAACAAGACTCAACACATCCCCAGCATACCAATGTATATGCCACACTTGCACAACACATTCAGGATCCTCCATAGATTAATACACATAATGAACTCCCCAACAATAATGAATGCTACCTCACCACAACTCTCCCCACAAGCACACACTAAACTCTGTACTCATAAGCTCACACTCAATATGGAACATAATACAGATCATAAGAGACCTCCTAGAATCATATCACATAGACATACTATGCATAACCAAAATGTGGATCACCGAGACGGACATTGTGTTACTAAACCAGCTTGCACCAGACAGATACACCATCTACCAATGCCCACAAGCACAATGTAGAGAAGGTGGAATGATGATCGTTGCCAAAGACATCCTCAAATTCCGATACCATACAAATGAAAGTAACTATGAATCCGATTCCCTCACCATAACAACCAACCAACCATCTGTCTCATATACAGGACACCAACAGCCAAAACCAACAAGTTATCAGCTATCCTGGACAGACTGCTAACTGCATCAAAAATGGGAAAAGAACTATTAGTTTTAGGTGACTTTAACCTACCCTTACTGCAACAGAATCATGCCTGCACCTTCATCCAAGAAATGACAGCAATGGACCTCACCTAATTCGTAAACACCCGCATGCACAATAAAAGCAACACCCTGGTCCTAATTTTCTTCGATGACCATACAACCCAGTCAGGCTCCCCACACTCAGTCTAGGCCCAACCAATAACCTGGTCTGACCATAAACTGGTCAAATTCTCCCTCCCACAGAACCTCTCAAGCGAAAGCCACAGCCGGCACATATCAACCAGAAGATTTAAACCTTTCAACAAGGACAACTTTCTTCAGGAAACTCTTCCACAACTGCTCGAAGACCCAACTGATCCCAATATTTTCATCGAGAAATGGATCAATGTCACCAGAAAATCAGCTATTGCCACCAACACTACCTTGCCTCAATACAAGAATCAACCCAAAACAGATTGGTATACACCAGCCCTCCACAACAAAAAATGACAACTCCACAAACATAAATGGAAATGGTGTAAATAAAAAAACAACAAGCACAGACTCCAATACCTACTACTACTGAACAACTACCACACCTCCATGGGCAAGGCAAGAAGGGAACCTCACACTAAACTACTCAACTCTGCAATCAATTGACCAAGAGATCTCTTCAACATCATAAAACAGTTAACAAAAACACCAACCACCAACAACCATGACATGGCTCAATAGTTTGCTCAATAGCACAAGCAACTACATCCCCAACCAAAAAGCCCCCCCCCCCAAAAGAAGACAACCATCCAGACCCCTAAACCACCTTCTCATTTGTCACAAAAGGCCAAATAGAGGACATCATAACACCTCTAAACACTACAACCTCCCCCCTAGATCCCCACCCCGTCTCATGGATTAAAGCATCCAAGAAGGAGTTAAGCACCACACTCACCACAATCACACATTCAAAACTACAAAAAGGCATCATGCCCATATGTTTAAAACCTCATTTATATGGCCAACACTGAAGAGAATTACCCCGGCCCCTTCTGACCCTTCATCTTACAGACCCATTACCAGCCTCCCAACATGACTCCTACCAAAAAGCGAAATAACCTCTAATCTCACCCACCATGACCACCCAACTCAAACTATACTGACCCAACCATGTCCAAAAATCTGTCCAAGTCCAAAGTCTGTCCTATATCTTATGTTGAAATCATTAATGTAGCCTCCCCGGTGATGGCCCCACCCCTACACGTAAATCCCCCCCCCTTTTTTTATGTAACGCCGCTTTGACCCGGTGAAAAGTGGGATATAAATACAGCTAAATAAATAAATAAATAAATAAAATTTGCTGCCAAGATAGTGGAGAAAACTGTCCAGCACCAAATTCAAGAACATATTGATTGACACAACCTTGTGGATTTACAACTACATGGATTCCATCCACAACATGGAGTAGAAGCACTTCTAACCACCCTGATAAACACCCTTATACAAGGACTACCACACATCAACCAAGGCTTCCTATTAATCTTCTCAGTCATCTTGTCAGCCTTTGACACTGTAAACCACCATATCCTCCTGCAACGTCTCCACAACAACCGTATTGGAGGCACAGTGCTCAATTGGCTCTCCTCCTATCTCATAGATAGATTCCAACACATAAAAATCAGACAAAACACCTCCACTCCATAAAGACAGACTCAAGAGGACCCCAAGGATCTACCCTCTCTGCACTCCTTTTCAACCTCTACATCCAACCTCTCTGTACAATAATAACACACAACCTCAACATACACATCTATGCTTATATAATCATGATTTACAGCCCAAGCAACACAAACCAACCCTCACTATCTGCCCACCAGGACTGCTTCACCAAGGTAGCCAACTAGCTAAAGGACAACAACCTTCAAATAAACAAAATGGAGGCACTCTGTATAATGGAAGACAATACCTTCAGCCCCCCTCCCTCAATAACATTGAACAACATGGAAATTAAAGTCAAGACCAAAGTAAGGTACCTGGAAGTCACTCTTGATCAACACCTCAATTTTCAAGTCCACATCAACAAAGCTGCCCGGACCATATATTACTACTCCTGGAGTCAATGGACCTTTGCATTGTGTCACAAGCCTCTATCCCACATGGATTACTGTAATGCTTTCTATCAAGGTCTACCAAAATCCACGCTCCTACCCCTTCAAACATCTCTTCACTCAACAGCAAGGACTCTTCTAGCAGTAGCAAAACATGACCACATCATGCCTATACTAAAGCAGCTCCACTGGCTCCCACTATAGAGCAGAATAAAATTCAAAACTATAATGCCCACCCATAAGGTAATCCACTCCAACCCCCTACACACCTCCAATTCTCTCAGTAACACAGTTCTAGATAGACCTCAACGAGGAACACCCTCACCATCCCACACATCAGAACCCAATCTAGACAGCAAGTTTGTAAACAAGCCTTCCAATTATTATACACATATTCTATAAAGAACACTCTACCGGACCAGTTAAAGAACATCATGTATCTCAAATGCTTCAGAAAACACATAAAAACACACCTATTCAGAGTATTTCAACCCTATACATAACTCCCCACAGTGGGAACAGCATCAAATGTCTAATGCTATCACTAACACCATACATAGTTATAATTATATATAGTAATGAAATAAAAAACCTAGCTTTTGCATGATGTATATAGTTTGAGAAACACTATTATAATATATTATCAAGTTTATTCCCTGTAAGCCGCCTTGACCCTGTAAAAGGCTGTATGTTAATTTGTTTCTATCATGACAGAACAAGTCAGCTTGAACCCAAACTCATTACCCCCAAACTCTCCCCCAAAACAGTAACAAAGCTGCCAGGAACCTCCAGAAATCCACCTGATCCCCCCCCCCCCTCCCCAAGACTTATCTAATTCCTCATAGCTCTCTAAAGCTGGAATGAGAGAAGTTTAACTCCTGCTGTCTTGCAGAACAATATTAAAATCATGCTGGCTGACTGTATAAAAGTTAAAGTGGGAAGAAGAACTTGGCAAGCCTAATTTTAACAGCAATGGGAAAGAAAAAGATAATCAACTCTTCTCTTGCCATGGGGAAGGAGTAGAGAAGATGAAAGGTTTGGGCCATGAACCTCAGGAAGGTGGGTGGCTGAGATGGAATAGAGCAGGGTTGAATTTAGATATAATTACTTGCCTTTTATTACCGCAGCTCAAGGTAAATTACATTTCAGGTATAGTAGCTAGGTCTCTGTTCAAGAGAACTTACAACCTAAGTTTGTACTTAAGACAATGAAGGGTGAAGTTGCCCAAGGTTACAAGGAATATCAGCAGGATTTGAACCCTGGATACCCTCAGCCCTAAAACTATTCCAAAAATTGCAATGTATATAAACCCTTCCACACTAAAATCATTAAAAAAAACATTGCTAAATGATGCAGAAAATAGGACAAACAGAGCTTTGTAACAATCTGGCATCAGTTATTACACCTAAAATATTAAAGAGTTTAAAAACGCAAATAAAATATCCCAAAGTCTTCAAGGTTAAAATAAATATTTATTTCTTTTTTCACCTTTTTCACATGCCAATTTTGTATCTGAATCTCATTGCCTCTCATCCCTAGTCTCTAGCTTTGATTCCCTTCTCCTAGCCCTTCTCTCTAAGTGACTCTCATGTTCTCTGCAGCAGTCTCTGTCACTGAGACTTCAGTAATACAACCTTTATTAGAGACTCTCAGGAAACAAAAAATTAACAAGGTTGGTGAAGGTTTTAAAGTAAAAAAGAAGAACTTAAAATGGGTTTACATGATTCTTCCAATACTCCTTCACTAGTGACTGCAACCTGCAAAAGAAAATGACAGAACTTGGATTTGAATTAGTAACTAACTTTTCTCTGCTCTCCTTTCTCAGAGGAATTTTACCTCATTTCCTAACTCTTAAGCATTTGGTATAGGTAAGAGCTTCTGAAGAAATTTACCAATCCCAGGACCTGTTACAGAAGTAGACACACAATCAGTCAAATGACTTAAAAATATACATACAAAAACCTAAAACATACAAGTAAACTTATGCAGTTCCGTAAGGCAATTAAACACCACATTTTCCTACTTCACTTTGCTCAAGCATCCACCCCACCTCTACTCGCCCACCTGCCAATGTCTACAAACCGCACCCTGTCACAAGGATCTTGAACCCGCCTTAGACCTCCTGTATATACAATCCAAATCTAATTATATTTTGTACATATGTTTTTAGTTCCCCTGTTGCTCCAAGTTTATGCTCCTGTTACAATGTATGTTCCAAGTTTAAACTCCTGTTACAATGTAAGCACAGAACAGACTTCTGACTGTGCACCCTTGTTGTATGTAAACCGCACTGATAACAAATAGCGCGGTATATAAAAGTTATAAAATAAATAAATAAATAATAAATAAACAAACTCATCATGAAAAGCAGTGCCTGGTGCAGTTGTTTATTTTCACATATGGAAGATATGAAGCAGTTTTGAAACACTGGAGGTTCTTTTGTGTTTCTGTTTCTTTCAGGAGCTGATATACTGAAGTTGGTAATGCACAGAAATGTTTGCTACAGCTAGCACTAGGGGTACAAGATGGTTCCATCTTAAAAGCTACTTGATTTGTAACCAGGAGATCGCTAGTTTGTTTCCAGCCTCTGATATAGGTGTTCTATCATAAGGCTTACTCGCACTTCAATTCCCAGAAATAAATATTTCCTCCCCCCCTCCCAAATAAGTTTAGGTGTAGAGATAAGTATTCCACTTATCCACATTCATTAGAGTCCAGCCTTCAGGAAATCTTCTAGTCACTGGAACCACTTCAGATTGTTTCTTCAACTGGCTTCAAACAGGAACTTTAGACAAGATGATGTCTTCCTTATTTATTTATTTGACAAGTTTTGTATTCCGCCTTTTCCTTCAAACAAAGTGGTAAAATACAAGACAAAGGATATACAAAGGAAAGGAAACAAACACCGGTTCTACATTACATCAAGCAGTAAACACTGGGGCACATAACAAAGGGGAAAGAATACACACATCAAATAACATATAACCTAAAACAGGCATACCAGCAAAGTAACCATTCATAAATGCAGCCGTTTCTCTGGTCCCGCTTGGTCCAACGCCTAAGGGCCACGCCAAAGGGCCCTCTTGCGAGGCCCTCAGTCGCAGGCCCGCATGGAGTGGGCGCGCCTCTGGAGAGGCGGTTTTAAAGTTGTTAAGCAGGGCTGATTGGCAGTTGTTTGAGGTTAGGGGAAACTCCCGCCCACAGTCCCCGATCATGGCTGCTGCCTCCGCTGATCCCTCCATTCTACTGATCTTCCCCAGAGAGGCGGTTTTAAAGTTGTTAAGCAGGGCTGATTGGCAGTTGTTTGAGGTGAGGGGAAACTCCTGCCCACAGTCCCCTATCATGGCTGCTGCCTCCGCTGATCCCTCCATTCTACTGATCTTCCCTGGGGCGGCGGTTTGAAAGTTGTTAAGCAGGGCTGATTGGCTTCCTTCACCTGGAAGTTGCACAACTTATTTTTCCTAACCCCATCATTAAACGACAGTTCCCTTATACTCCTTCCCCAACTACTATTAAAAGATGTGAGCAGGTAGCAAGCTTTCTTTAAAAAAACAAAAGAAAACCCCAACATCTCGCTTCACTCTTATTCTTACCAGGCACCAATATTTTCAAACATCCCTCTTCCCATACACTTTACTCTTACTCATCCACTTATCTCTTTCTTCTGTCAATCAGAACCCTCACACAATCATATAACCTAACCTCAATCACTTCCTCTCTCCACTCACAATACACAAACATTTACTATTCTAGTACTAACTCCCTCCCTGTTCCTAACCCAGCACTATCTCCCCTGATCCTGGAACCATAAATTCTAAAACCTAAACCTAAAAAAACCCCTACTCATACCTGAGGCTCCTGTATGTAGTCTTCTGTGAATATTACCCCAGATACCACAACTTCACCAAGCTTTATGGCTCCAAATTGAACTATTGTTTTATTGTAAACCACCCTGATACCTTGTTGAGGGGTGGTATATCAAGTCTTTTAATAAATCATAAACCATAACTATTATTTCTTTCTCCATTTTTGATGCAAAAGGAGAGAAAAAATATGTATATCCCTCACTCGACTTTATCTCCCACACTCTGATATCAGATTTTCTTCCAAATATCTCACCTTCCCAACCCCTCAATGTCAGAGTCTGCCTCTGTCAACTTTCTTGCCTAATTCTTGGAAAAAAGCCTCTAAACCCCTTTTCTTGCCCTCATACCTCAGTCATCTCCTTCCAAACTCACTCAAAATTCGCAATTCATTAAAAAAAAAAATCACTCTTAGAGGTCTCCACTCTCAGACATCCCAGCTCTCTCTTATTCATTCAACCACCAATTGCCAGGGAAAATCAAAGGTACTCAGATTCTAAATGCCCAGGTAGGTGTTCCTACACTCGCTGATGTCATGATATATAGTAGTTCAATTCTAATCTAAATACAATTCTAAATCCCCCTTAATCCTAAGAAATTTCCTTATAGTACACTAGAGGAGTCTCATATCATTTTTGCAGCGTTTTCATTGAGGGGCAGGACCTAGTCCCGAATATAAAAATATATATTTTTAAATTTTAAAAGGTTTGAAGGGTCTAAAAGGTGTCCCTGAGGGCTAGAGCACCAAGAAAAATAATTTTAGTGGGATTTCAGCGTGTTTAAAACTGGTGATTTCAGCATTTTTAATAGTGAAACCAAAACGTGTGCTAATGTGCTAAAGAATTGACTCATGAATACATTTGTTTAAAAATTTGTATTTAAAATATAAAAAGATGAGTTTATTATATGGAAAAGTATATGAGTGATGGGGGAGGAATCTCAGTAGGCACATTGTATCAACAGGGCTCAGCTGTAATAGAGAGCACAGTGTAACATAGTTTGTGAAGGGAGTTCTTCCTGACTGCTGAGTTGAAGTGACAGCTATGAAAATGCAGCAAATTAATGTTTAGATACTAAAAATACTTTTTGAAGCTTCCCAGCTCTTACCCACCTTTGTGCTAACCCCAAAACTTTTAAATTATAATTTTATTATTTGGACCATTTTTGGCCATTTAAGGGGCTCCCTAGCCCTTTACGCTGGCTCCTCCTCCTCATAAATAGGCCTACATCAAAGCCTCATGTTGCCCCAGATCCTCTGTACTGGGCCATGTACACAAATTCTCATGCTCTAGCCGTTGATTCCATTTTAGGGCCCTCAGGCCCCAAAATTCATAATCCGGGCTTTCTAGAACTGCACCTCAAATGTCTTGACTCCATCTCCAGGCCTTCCAACTGCCCTGGGCCTTATTCCTAGACCATCTGGCCCCACATGATACCTCCATCCCCATTTGTGTCGGCCCCAACAATCTGCTTGGCCCATCCTGGCCCAAATGCTGGTCCTCCTGGGCCTCCCCCTCAGCATCAGGGTTAGCCGTGGCACTCATGGCTCCCCCTGATGCCTCATCACAGTCCCCACTACAATTCACAGCTGTACCTAAGGGCAGCAGACACCATCTTCAGGCCTACACCTGTGGCTATCCTGCAGTCCCTCCAATTAAACAACAACAAAAAAAACCAAACATTTCGGCTGCCAGGTCACGAGCATGCAGCTCCAGAGTCCCAGTTAATTTTCTTTAAAAAAAATAAAAGAAACCCACCTCCATTCTTCCAGCTGTAAACTCTAACCTGGGAATAAAAAAAAAAAAAAAAACCTGGCTGGAGAAGTTGGCTCTATACACAGCCCCAGATCTCTAACAGGGAAATGAACCACCACACTGCCATCGGCAGCCATTGAATCAGTACCAGATCCTGGAGGTAAACTTTATTTTAATTTTCCATCTGGTTGCATTACTTCATGGTTTTTGCACTTATCACCTGTTGGGTTTTGCTCCTAATGCACGGTAAGTGCAAAACTGTACCATGCTTTAATGAAAGGGCCCTTAAGGCTTTCTGACTTGAAAAAGAGACAGCTGGGGAAAGATATGATGGAAGAAAATCATGAGTGGAATCAATAGTGTAAGATACAATGAGGTGCATCCCCCCCAAGCAAAGGTTTGCTGAGGGTCCACCATTATCATGATAGTGGTGTGCCATCCATGTAGGCCCTCTCTTCATGCGATGTGCAACAGCAAGCTTGTTTCATTGTGTTTGCTACACTGCCTCCACTCTTGTAAGTTTGCTGCGGACCTGGAAGCTGTTCCCTGCCAGGCTGAAGTCTTGTGGTATGGCTGTTATTGCGACAGATGGCCAGGCAAACTTACAGGAGCAGAGGCAGCATGGAAAACATGATAAAGTAAGTTTGTTGTGCTGCTGCTGCTACCGCCACAGTGTGAGCCCCCTTTCTGCTTCTGCTCCCCCCCCCCATTATGGGGCAGCTTGAGTGGAATTTACGCCATTGAGTGGAATGGACAGGTAAATGTTAATCAGTTCCTTACTCTTTCAAAAAGTACAAAGACTAGGGGACACTCCATCAAATTACTAAGTAACACAATTTAAAACATTGAAGAAAATATTTTTTTCATTCAATGTACAATTAAACTCTAGAATTTGTTGCCAAAGGAAGTGCTAACAGTAGTTAGCATAATTGATTTTTTTAAAAACATTTGAGAAAGTTCCTGGAAGAAAAGCCCATAAACTGTTATTAATTGGCTAGATTTGGGAAAGCCAATGTTTATGTCTTGTTATAAGCAGTAGGAAACTTGTCTACTCTTTGGGATCCTCCAAGTTCTGGAGACCTGGATTGGAAACTGTTGGAAACAGGATACTGGGATTGATGGATCTTTTAGGTCTGATCCAGTATGGCAGGTCTTATGTTCTTATAACATTGAACAGTATTGGTAAATCTATTAGAAATGACCAGAGTGTAGGAAGATAATGTGGAGGAACCATGGACTGCTCTTACAGCAATTAAAGAAGGTGGGGTTAGAAGGGAGGACGTGTGTTTTGGGTCTTCTCCCATTTCCATAGGAAAAAGCTTTCTTTGGAATAAGACTGAGTGTGTTATCCACTGGTCTGCAGTATGCCACAATGCATTATGTTTTTAATTTTTCAGTAAACATCAAGCACCTCTGCTTTATATCATAGAGGATTTTGATGTTACTAGTGATCTCTTCAGCAATGACACTGGTAGAAGTAAGGAGGACCAGGATAGGAGTATTTAGCATGCTACAAATGTATGGCAGGCAAGAGAGCTATCCTATCAGAATTTGTGGGTGCATAATTGTAGTTAATATGCATAATGTAGTGCATAAACAGGTTTACTGTGGCTCCACACATAAAGGTGGTTCATTAATCATTTTATTGAGACAAATCCACTGGTTACAAGTGTTTCTGCTTGGAAAAGTTTTCAAACAGTACAGGCATCAGTGATTTTAAAGATAGACTATATTTATGGGACTTGAAGCAATCAGTTAGCACAAAATAAAGCGGCATAGTTGATAGTGCAAGCACTTTAGATACAATTCTTTTTGTGCTAATTGCATTATCAATGAAAGCCTGAATTCAATTTGAAGAATCGTATCGGTCTTCAAGGCATGCACACCTGTATATGGCAGAATTGTCAAAACGTCAGGTGCTTAAGTGATCTCTGTGGTTGGCAAACTAAACGGCCGTTGCAGCAACCCTGTGCAAGAACCCAGTGCTTAAAGCTCTAGCGCCACATTTCAAAGCACAAGATTAGCACTGACTTGTTGTGCAGCAACGCTGTAAGCAAACAGAATGCAAATGAATCATGTACAAAATGTCAGCGCTAAATCAGGAGAGCAGAGCAAACACATGGGCACAGAGGTCTGTATTAGCAGGTCCCTGCATAGCGCGCATGTTTTTGCATGTTGTCAGAAGGAGTCATCTCAAGTGAAGTCTGACACTTCACCGCAGGTGCTCTAGGCATCAAATAAGACCCTTGATGCCATAGACAGAGCATTGAGGGGACCAGTGCCACATGGAAACTGAATCCCCCTCTCACAGGCACAAAAAATCATTGTGGCCTGTGGCCCCTGACCCCTCCTACCATTTCACCAAATCATTAATGACTCATGAGCCCTGAAACCCCTCTCCCCTTCACCAAATCATTGGTGGCCAATGAACCCTGAAGCCTCCCTAGCCTCTCTAAAAAGACACTCTTGGCTCCATGGGCCTCCAATAACCCTTCTATAGTACCTTTAAATGAACAGGAGGCAACATGTTCCTATCTCCCCGCTGTCCAGGAGGGGTGTCAGTCTGCCAAATAAGGAAGACAATTCCTTATTTGGCAGACTGACCTGCCCCCAGGCTGCATCCTGGGATGCACAGCACAGTGTCAGTCAGTCTGACCTCAAACTGTGCATACCAGGATGCAACGTGAGGAGGGGGGTGGGGTGTCAGATCAGTCTGTCAAATAAGGAATTTTCTTCTTTATTTGACAGACTGGATTTCCCCTGGTGGTGTATCCCTGGGATGCAGCGCATGGGGTCATGCATCATCATTTTGAGGAATTGTGGCAGGGAGGCAGGCACATGTGTGCATCATTCCTCCCACTCACTTAGATACCATGTAGTGTTTAAGCACAGTTTTTTTTAAATTGGATGCAATTAATTATGCATCACTTTGCATGCTATTAGCCTGCCCACTACTCTGTAGTTTAGCGTGGTGATTTTTCTTGTGATTTTCCTGTTCTAGATTGTTTTCTGCATTGGAGAGCAAGTCTAGTGTGGGAATATCAACAGAAAATTAACATAAGAACATAAGATATGCCATACTGGGTCAGACCAAGGTCCATCAAGCCCAGTATTCTGTTTCCAACAGTGGCCAATCTAGGTCATATGTACCTAGCAGTTTCCCCAAGAGACACAAGTTCCACAATGCTTGTACTGGGTCAAGCATTGATATCTTCGGTCACTTCTTAATAACGGTTTATGGACCTTTCCTCCAGGAACTTGTCCAAACCTTTTTTAAACCCAGCTACACTAACAGCCTTTACTACATCCTCAGGTAACAAATTCCAGAGTTTGATTACACGTTGAGTGAAAAAATATTTTCTTTTATTAGTCTTAAATAGTTTACCCTGTAGCTTCATTGCATGTCCCCTAGTCTTTCTATATTCTGATAACGTAAACAATCGATCTACATTTACCCGTTCCACTCCGTTCATTAATTTATAGGCTTCTATCATATCTCCCCTCAGCCGTCTCTTTTCCAGGTTAAAGAGCCCTAACCTTTTTAGCCTTTCTTCATAGGAGTATCCTTCCATCCCCTTTACCATTTTGGTGGCTCTTCTCTGAACCTTTTCTAAAATCGCTATATCCTTTTTAAGATACGGCGACCAGAATTGCACACAATATTCAAGGTGCGGTCTCACCATGGAACAATATAGAGGCATTATAATATCTTTTGTTTTATTTTCCATTCCTTTCCTTATCATACCTAGCATTCTATTTGCTCTCTTGGCCGCCGCTGCACACTGGGCCGAGGGTTTTAACATGGTATCCACAATGACACCTAAATCTTTTTCCTGGATGGTGGTTCCTAATGTGGAACCTTGCATCGTGTAACCATAGTTTGGGTTGTTCTTCCCTAGGTGCATAACCTTGCACTTGTCCACATTAAATTTCATCTGCCATTTTGATGCCCAGTCTTCCAATTTATCAAGATCCTCTTGCAATTTTTCACAATCATCTTGGGTTTTAACAACTTTAAATAGTTTTGTGTCATCTGCAAATTTGATCACCTCACTCGTTATTCCACTTTCCAGGTCATTTATGAATATGTCAAAAAGCAGCGGACCCAGCACAGATCCCTGGGGTACACCACTATTCACCTTTCTCCATTGGGAAAATTGGCCATTTAGCCCTACCCTCTGCTTTCTATCTTTTAACCAGTTCTAGATCCACAGTAGTACACTGCCTCCTATCCCATGACTCTTTAGTTTTGCCAAAAGTCTCTGATGAGGGACCTTGTCAAAGGCTTTCTGAAAGTCCAGATACACAATATCAACCGACTCACCTTTGTCCACCTGTTTATTCACTCCTTCAAAAAAACATAACAGATTAGTAAGACAAGATCTTCCTTCTCTAAAGCCATGTTGGCTGTCTCCCATTAGGTTGTGACTATCTACATGCTGAGTAATTTTATTCTTTATGATGGTTTCTACCATTTTTCCTGGTACTGACGTCAGGCTCACCGGTATATAGTTTCCCGGATCACCCCTGGAACCCTTTTTAAAAATTGCTATACTAAAATTTTCTGCATTGTCCCCTAAGAGCTATTAGCCTTCCTATCATTGACAGATAAAAGACTGGAGACAACTAGACAGCGTTCAGTTACTGTGGGCGTTACCTCAGGAACCTGCTAATATTGAACTTAAAAAGTTAACATTGCACTTGTGATTTTGGAATGTGTTTAAGGAATAGTATTTTGAAACTATTCTTAGAAGGGGGAAGAAGGAGGAATAAGTAGTATCGGGATGGGTTGTCATTTTAAGACATGCTCCAGTGCAGTTGTGAGGTATGTGGTTTGTTTTATTTTGTGATTAATATGCAGTACATTTTGTGTATGATGATTATAATAGCTTGTATACAAAGACAGTGGGATACCAAATATAACAAAATAAATTAAAAAATTGTTGATGCATAAAAATGAGCTAGATTTTTGCAGCTAAGAAAGTCTAAAAAATGCATTCATGCATTTATGTTGCAAAATCCCAAGATACAATTATAGGGGCCGATGTAGAAACCCTGTGCTAGAGCCAAACACAGGTTTAGCACTGAAGATTTGCACAGACCTGTAGTCTGCTAAACCTGGAGGGCAAACCAGGTACATGTGGCCATGTATTTGCATTAGCAGCAGATATATTCTGCGAACAATACACTTGTTCTCATGTGCTGAAATGTTATGTAGCACATAGGGCAATCATTCCCCTCAGATATTTATTTGGAGCAAAACTGAGCAGAATGATTGCTCTATGAAGCACATATCTTTCCAGCACATATTCCTACATGTCCCAGCATGCTTTTGCTGCAGTTTCTTTCAGGCCTCACTCACTCTAGCAAAGCCCAAAATAAAGCTGTGGGGGGGGGGGGGGAGTCCAGTCAAGAAACAGATGTACATTCCTCCTCAGCATTGAGCGCAGACCCTTTATGTCTCCTCCGGCCTGCGTTAAAGTCCCGATATTGAGCTTAGCCTCTTGCTCTTCTGCACCCGTCTCTGCATTCAGGCGGCAGAGCAAGTTGTTTAATTATCATACTCATTTGAATATATTTACATGGGCTGTGCACTGGTAGCCACTTCGGCATCTGAGCAGCGATTATACTTGCACTGATCCCCTTACTGCATGGTGCGTGATGGTAGCACATTAAAAATCTGGGCAGCCGTCACACCAACTCTGTGCTAAGCATGCGCTGATGTTGCTGTATTGGCCCTATAGTATGGGATGAAGTTCTTCTATGACAAAAACAAGAGTGGGATCTGAGGGTGATTTTCTGACTATTTAAAAATTGCCCAATAGGTTGATCTATTGATAGCAAATAGCAAAAGGATGTTGTTAGGTGCCTAGAGAAAGGAATAGCCAACAGGAAAAAAGAGAGATCATACTGCTTCTATATAAGAGGTATGTTTACTAAACTGGGTGGTTAACCCATGCTGTTTGTAAGTAGGCCCCATGTTATTCAGTGGGATCTAGTTGCAAATAGCACACATTAGCCATTAGCCCATCTTAGTAAACATGCCCTTAAATCTCTCGTGAGATCAGTTATGGAGTCTGCAACTTCAAATGCCTCCATCACATACTGTATGATGTATAGTCATGAAAGCAAATACTCTGTTAGATACAGGGTGGCCCAAAAAGTGAGAACATCTCGTAGCATATAAGTTATTTAAAAATTCAAAAAGACAGATGTAAACGATTGACAAATTAAAAAAACAAAGATGGCGACCGGAAATTGTCAAAATAAAGACATTATACAGCTAAAAAAGGTAAATAAGTAAACTATTTAAGCTTTTAATTTACGAGATGTTCTCACTTTTATTGGGCCACCCTGTACATATAGTGCTATCACTTTAAAAAAATCTACAACAAAGGTTTCAAACTTTTTTTATATTCTAGGTCATTTTTGCCTCCCTTCAGTAATAGTCGTCGTCTTGTTTTTCTTTCTATTTCTACTTGTTTTATTGCCTCTGTGTTTTTATTTAGGGTCATGTTTACTAAAGGTTAACGCATGTAAAGTTAATGCACATTGTGCTGCCACTGCCCATTCATTTCTATGGGCCATTGCAGCACTTAATGTGCGTTAACTTTACTTATCATTTGTTAACTTTTAGTAAACATGCTCCTTAAGTGTTATCATTTTTCTTTTTTTTTTTTTAAACTTTTATTTTCATTTTGCAACAAACAAAAGAAACAACACACCAAAAGAGACAAAACAAGTATACAATAAGGAAAAGTAAACCCATTACCCCCCACCCCGATGCTTCTTCTCTACCCGATTATATCAGCATGTGAGCGCTTCCAATTAACAGTGATTATACATCAAACGATCAAAAGAGTATCTACAATACAGCATGATCATGGGACAGAGATATATACAAAGTTAGACAGTCAGATGAGAGCATTTAGCAAAATGTACATAGTCATTGAGCATCTTCCATTGAGACCAATGAGAAGGAGTCTGAACGGAGGAAGCGAACAGACGAGGTATTTGTTCATATTTACTGTAAAGACAAGCATGATTCCACCATTCATTGGGGCTCAGATGGGAGCTAATTTACCAGTATTACTTAATTAGGGAAATAGCAATGCCAAGCATAAAGTTCGAAAGGAGATAAGCCATTTTTGGGAGAGAGGGGGTCCCCGCAACTGGGCGAAGTCCCACTATCCTCCAAGAAAGGGGCTCCTGAGAGTGCGAGATAGACTAAATACGACCCCAGACCCGACGCCAGTAATACTGTAGTGCGGGATATTCATGCATAACATGAGGCAATGAACCAATGGCCGCAGGACGTGTCCAGCAACCATTGCCCTGAGTAGTGTTCCATTTGTCTAATCTGTGAGGAGTGTAAAAACACCGGTGGGCTAGAAAGAAGAGGGTCTGAGTGAGTGAGGCGGGTCGGGAACCCGTGTCCCTCTACTCCAGATAAGGCTCCATTGCTCCGAGGTCAAAGTCACATGCAATTCTCTCTCCCATACTTTCTGCGCTATAGGGGTATCTCTAGTTATAGCATTACATAAAGCTTAGTAAAAGTGGATGCTACACCCAGTGAACTACCGAGAGATCGGAAAGTCTCCAAGCAACCTTATGTAGAGAATGCCGATGGCGGGAGTCCTCTAGTGCTCCGAAGGCGATGCTGAAGTTGCACTGACCAGAGTCGGGAGTCTAAAGATTGCATAAGAGTATTAAAGGCACCTAAAGTGTCTAAAAGCATTGGTGGATAGTGGGAATCTGATGGGAGAGTCATACCAGGGAGAAAGGTAAGAGGAATCGGTTTGCAAAGGTCCACTTCTATATCTAGCCACACAGGTCTACTCGGTACTGGATCTTCCAACCAACGAGCACCTTGTTTGAGAAGAAAAGATTGAGGGAACACTTGAGTAAAATCGCCACCAAGTATTAATGGAGCATTGGCAGAGGCCAAGGCCAACTGCGCAATACTTGCATAGTAAGCAGGGTTGTCCACATTCGGGGCATAATGCAAATACACGTGAATTCACTATCTCCAACCTCAAGGTGTACACGGGCCCATCTACCCTCCTTGTCAGCGCTAATATCAGGTACAGTAGCGTGCAAAGACTTCCTAACCAGAATGGCTATCCCGTACCGTTTGGAAACGGTGGGAGAATAGGCAGCTACCATGTGAGGCTTAGCATTGAGTTTCAGTGTTTCAGCAGAGTTTAAATGCGTTTCCTGAAGAAACACTAAATCAACATGCTCATGGCTAAGATAGCTAAGGATTTTCTTTCCTTTGAGTGGACCATTAATGCCTTTGACGGTGAATGATAAGATTTTACATAAGGCCATTCAGAAAAGTTAAAAATTCTGAGCATGATAGCACACATAATTTCACTATGTCCCTCAAACTGACTGTATCTGGCTGTACACATGACATAGGAAAAATAAGCTAATATAATACAATGAAGCGCCCCACATTAACAAAGAAAACCGCAGTACGGTAGAGGAGAAGCAAAACCCCAAAATTACTGGCGACCATGTGTCTGCGGG
Organism: Ichthyophis bannanicus; assembly: GCA_033557465.1. NCBI lineage: Eukaryota > Metazoa > Chordata > Amphibia > Gymnophiona > Ichthyophiidae > Ichthyophis > Ichthyophis bannanicus. The sequence continues at coordinate 445,705,053 of CM066035.1, read as the reverse complement.
GAGAAACCCCAGAGAAGGCCGAAATTGAAAAAACACATAACCTGTAGGACTGTGCGTGCTCCGAATCCGACCGAGGCACACATCATGAAGGGATAGGAGACCAAAAAACAAAAGTCATATAGAGAAAGAAAGAAAGTCCAGGCTATTTCTGTGCTTGGCTATGACCGCCGCATCGGGCCCTTCAAAATGGCGGATAGAGCCGGCAGATAAGAGTCCAAGATTTGGGATCAGCGCATCTGCTCTGCTTCTTTGGAGTCTAAAAATGTTGATAGTAGATCAGGATCTTCGAACGTCCTGGTTTGGTTGTGGAGAGTCACTCGGAGCTTCGCTGGATACAACAGGCCAAAGCGAGCCTGTAGCTGTTGAAGTCGAGGGCGAAAAGCAAGGAGTTTCTTCCGACGGTCAACGGTAGGCTTTGCCAAATCAGGAAAGAAGGAGACCTTACGACCTTCAAATTCCAAATGATGATTCGCTCGGGCAGCATGTAAAATTTGTTCCACTTGTTGATATCGTAGCAAGCTAAAGATAATAGGCCGGGGGGTCGTGCGGTTGAGCGCCATGTGGGCAGGAACACGGTGTGCTCGATCGATTTCCAGTTCTCTGTGAAAAGTGATCTTCAGCAAGGAGGGAAGAGTTTTGAGCAAGAATTCTCTTATATCTCCTGCTTCCACCCCCTCCGGCATTCCGAGGAGCCTCACATTGTTGCGACGGGCTCGATTATTGCTATCTTCTAGCTCCTTTTGAAGATTCTGTATCTGGCGCTCAGCCTTGTCCAGTTTGCCCAAGCGCACCTCGTGCGAGTCGAGGACCCCCGCCATGTTGTCCTGCCGTAATGAAAGACTTTCAAGTCGGTCCTGGAGCACTCCAAAGTCTTCTCGCATGGCTCGAAGCGCTTCTCCATTGGACTGCACCAATTCCTTCACGCCGCGTATTTCCTCCAAAATCTCCAGGTGCATTTCGGGGTTTTCACGAAATGGAACCATCTTCTGTGGGGAAGACACCTCTGTTTTGGAGCGTTTTCCGTGAGAAGAAGAAGGAGACCCGAAGTCCAAGCGCGCTGGTTTATGGGCCGCCATCCCCCCCGAGGTGCCCCGGTCAGCTCGGAGCGAAATAGTAAATTTGTATAGGTATTAAGTCAGGATTCTAAGTAGGCCTCTCGGGAGCTTCAACGCAAAGCGTCCTACCCGCTGGACATCAGGCTCCGCCCCCGTGTTATCATTTTTCAATTAATCTTTATTCTTAAGTATATTACATTTTTACTGTATTTATTACAGGTACAATTTATACATTTAAACTTTTGCAACAAATATAAAAGCTTCCTTGCTAGCTCACGCCCCCACATTCTCTTACTGAAGCTTAGACACAAATACATGTATATACACCACTTGCGGATTCCCAATACCAAAATGAAAAGGGATAATATATAACACTTTGAGCTTAATACCATAATGCTCCAAGAAAACATGACCATTAACACAGTTTACGATGCTTGTAAATAGCTACCTTCCTTATTTAGCTCAACATTCGTTGTTTGTACATAGTTCTCTAAAGTTTAATTGTTAAAGTTAAGATGTACATAATTCAAGCAATGTTTAATGTAAAAACAGATATGTTATACTGTTTCTTTACCTGTTATATGTAAACTGCACCTGATCTTTGGAAGGTAGCGGTATATAAGCGACTGTTAAATAAATAAAAATAAAAATAAATACACCAAGACACAACCTCACTCATACAAGATGACACATACACACACACATACTTATCTTCCCTCACACAAGCTCAGGTATGCAATCACAATCTTGCTTAAAAATTCACACCCATAACCTTATACAGAACACTTCCCTCATATAGAAAGGCCAGTTAATCCTGAATAAAACTGTTGGGCCCAAAAGTGATTTGGGCAGGCTATGCACTGCTACAGCACATAGCCTTGCTCACTGACCCTTAACCCTGGATATTCAATGCCATGGCAACAGCAGTGAATATCCAGGTTTGGCACAGAGCAGTCACAGCCGCAGAGCGTAACTGGGTTGCGGCGATATTGCACTGCTACCCAGTTAGAATCCGTGGTCAAAACTAGATGAGCCAAAAGCTGGCCTAGTTTTAGCCACAATAACTAACCAGGTAGCAGTGCAATATCACCGCTACCCGATTAGCGGCAGTCTCTACCTCTGTTTTGCCCTGGAACACCCCAACACGCCCCGATGCTAACCGAAAAGCATCAGGGTACATAGGGGACATAGGAGGGGATATTCAGTGGCGCTAACCATGTAAGTGCCATTGAATTTCCCCATTTTATTTATCTATTCATTTATTTGAACAACTTTTCTATAACGCCCCTTCCAAAGATTAGGGGCAGTTTACATTGAACAAAAGTTAATACATAGAACTGATGTTTGAACTATAATGCATTAAACTGTTTACAAACCGTCTATTCTCAGGCAGTACACAACAGCTGTGGTTACATCATAATGGCAAACTATATACAAACTAATATACAATAAAGTGTGAGAGTGGGTATTTATGGCTATTGAGGTTAATCTTGCTCTGCATGGTTTCCATAATGTTCAAAGAAAAGGAGAGTTTTAAGATCTTTGCTGGACTGTTGGAGGTCTTTTATAGATCTTAGGTTATCAGAAAATGCATTCCATAGGTTTGGGACAATGTATGAAAAGGGCCAGCTAAAGGTGCAGAGGGTGGTTTTTCAAAATGTGATGTGGTATTTCTAATATGTTCTGTGAGCAGGATCTTCTAGATCTTATGTTTGTGGGTTTGGTAAGGAGTGAGGATAGGTGAGAAGGGGCATTGTTGTTGAAGAGTTTGAATACTGTCATGAGGTATTTATATTTTATTCTTTGTGAAATTGGTAACCAGTGAAGTTTGTAGAGTAGTGGGGTTATGTGATCAGAGATGTGTGCTTTGTAGATCATATGTGCTGCAAGGTTCTGTGCTCGTTGAAGTTGTCGGATTGTTTTCTTTGTATGCTATTACAAAAGTCAAAGTGAGGTAGAATTAATGCTTGGAGTACAGACCTGAAGTCATTGCTTTCAAGCAGAGGTCAGAGATGTCAGAGAAGGCACTGTTTTTTTTTTTGTAATTCTTTATTTACATTTTCGGACAAAATTACAACAGAATAAACAAACAGGTTACAGTTAAAATAATACATCCCTTTGAACATAATTTTAAAAAAAGACCTTAACAGCCCACCCCAACATCAATCCCCCCCCCCTTCATGCGACCATCCTAGAAAGGGACTAGAAAAAGGAAGAAAGAGGCTTGCAAGGGCTATGGTGCCTCAAAAAAACTGCCCTGTACCGTGTGCAAATGTGCTTGATTGATTACCCCCTAATTCACAGTATATTGTGCTTTCGATATATAACTATATAGGGGTTTCCATTTAAGCAAGGTAGAAGGCATAGGAGTTGTACCATAATGTGGCATCTGCTCATATTTACAACATAGCATAACTAATTCCACCATGTATGCCAACTAAGATCTGCTGTGTGTTTCCAAATGGCAATTATGAGATGCAGCGCCACTCCCATCATAAAGTCAAACAGGAAATGACAATCCCTCTGTAATGACGAGATGTCAATTGTTGAACGGAAAACAATAATAGACCAAGAGAGAGTGGCCCTGAAACCCAAGACCTCTTGGATTTGGTTCCAAATCAAAATCCAGTAGGACTGAACATTAGGGCCTTAAAGTGCCAACATCCCTCTGACAAGACCAACAGACATTTCCAATTGACTTATCCCACTTGGAGACCTTTATCAGGGTAAAATGGGCCCTATGCACAAATAAGTATAATGGCTGGAAGATAGAGGCGGATTGAGAAACTAATTAGTTTACCCAAAAATTTCCCCCACGATTCTGGAGAGAGAGCATCCCTAGTATCATGCTCCCATATCCGCTGAGTGCCAATAGAATGTGGAGAGGGGCGATGGGCTACCAAATGATAATAGTAAGAAGCCACCCCTGAGGCCCGTTGGGCTGTTCCTATAATATTAAGTAACCCCCATTCCTCAGGTAAGGATCTGATATCGATAAGGGATATCTCTATACAGTGTCTCAACTGAATCCACTGAAAGTATAAGGATTTAGGCAAGTCAAATTCACACTGTAGACACACAAAAGGCTTCCACCTACCTTCAGATATCAGCTGTTCTATAGACCAGATGACCCTGCTAAACCATTGCTTCCAGGCAAACGGACTTTGATGAATTTTTAATAAAGGCCTATATCAAATGGGAATAAGCCTCAACAAGCATTTCCCCTGAGGAATTACACTCGCTAACTGCTGGAAAACCATTTGGGTGTCCATTATGTTGTTGTTAAGTGCCGTCGAGTCGGAGTCGACTCATGGCGACCCTCTGGATAGCTATCCTAAATTGTGTTCGGTCTTCAGTCAGGCGGCTCATTGTTGACAGACTGGTACCCATAGCTGCTGTTATTGTATCGATCCATCTCATTGCTGGCCTTCCTCTTTTGCGTTGACCTTCTATCTTGCCAAGCATAATGTCTTTCTCTAATGATCTCTCTCTTCGCATGATGTGTCCAAAGTATGAAAGTCGAAGTCTTGTCATCTAAGCTTCTAAAGAAAGCTTAGGTTTGATCTCCTCTAGTACCGACTGGTTTGTTATTCGGGCAGTCCATGGTATACACAGTATTCACCACCAGCACCATAATTCAAAGGCATCAATTTTCTTCCTGTCTATCTTTTTCACTGTCCAGCTTTCACATCCATATGATGTTATTGAAAATACCATGGCTTGAACAAGTCAAATCTTTGTATGGAGAGAGACATCTCTGCTCTTGAGAATCTTAATTAGGTCTTTCATAGCCATTCTGCCAAGAGCAATGCGTCGTCTGATTTCTTGACTGCTTGTTGCTTCTTTATTGATAGTTGATCCAAGTAGGTTAAAGTTATTCACGATTTCAATTTCTTCTCCTTCGACAATGAACCTGTTGATTATGCCAGTTGTCATGATCTTTGTCTTCTTTACATTAAGGTACAGGCCCATTTTGAGACTATGTTCTTTGATTGTGAGAAGCAAATGTTTCAGATCATCTTCACTTTCCGCCAGTAATGTGGTATCATCAGCATAGCGAAGGTTGTTGATGAGTCTTCCACCAATCTTCACACCTCTGTTGTCTTCATACAATCCTGCTTCTCTGATGATATGTTCTGCATATAAATTAAACAGGTAGGGGGAAAGTATGCAGCCTAGTCTTACACCTTTGCTTATTTTAAACCATTCTGTTTCTCCTTGTTCTGTTCGAACTGTTGCTTCTTGATCAATGTACAGATTGTGCAAGAGAACGATCAGGTGTTCTGGTATACTCATGCTTCTTAATGTGGCCCAGAGTTTCTCATGGTTTACACAGTCAAAAGCTTTGCTATAGTCGATAAAGCACAAATAGATATCCTTTTGGTATTCTTTAGTCTTTTCAAGGATCCATCTCACATCCGCAATGATGTCTCTCGTTCCTCGCCCTTTTCTGAACCCTGCTTGCACTTCAGGTAGTTCTTGTTCCAGGTATGATTGTAGTCTCTTTTGAATAATCTTCAGTAGAATCTTGCTGGCATGTGGGATCAGAGCGATTGTGCGATAATTTCCACAGTCAGTTGGATCACCTTTCTTTAGTATTGGTATAAACACAGATCTTTTCCAGTCAGTTGGCCATGATGCTGTCTTTAGTATTTAGTAACAAAATTGGGCAATAGTTAGTGGCCAGCTGAGGGTCCCTCCCAGGCTTTTCAAAAACCACAATGTTCGCAGAGGTGAACACTCCAATTTGGGCATTCACTTCCAAGATAAGCCTATAGCATTGTTGAAGATATGGACCTAGCGCTTTGGAAAAGGTTCTATAAAATTTAACCGGGAGGCCATCTGGTCTGGCAGCCTTGCCCATTTGCATAGAATCGATGGCCTGGATAATTTCCATGACCGTGATCTGCCTATCAAGGACTGCAGCTGTTTCCTGATCCAGAATAGGCCTCTGAACATCAGCCAGTAATCTCTCAAAAACATCCTCAGAGAATTTGATCTCTGGGGAGTACAGCCAAGCGTAAAATTGACAGAAGATTTCTGCAATTTCAGTGTCCGTGACAATCAATTGTTGTACCTGGGGATCTCTTAAAGCAGCAATGTGAGAAGCTTCTTTGTGACCTTTTAACAAGTTAGCTAGTAACTGTTTGGCCCTATTGCCTTCCAAATAATACCGCCCTTTCTGCACCTGAATATTATGTGAAGCTTCAGTAGTTAGGATTGAGTTATATCTAAATCTAAGGTATTGTAAATGTATCAGAATGTTAGGATCTGCCTATCCAAAGTTTCTAGCTCTGCTTTATGTTGTTTGGCCTGCCGTATAGCAAAGCTGGTTATGGTGGCTCATATCTTAGCTTTGAAACCTTCCCACCACACCCATCCCAAAGTGTCCTGGGGTGAGTTAAACTGAAAATACTCCTCTATGGCCACTAGAATGGTTTCACAAAACTCCTGATTGCTAAGAAGAGTTCTGTCAAAATGCCAACATGTATGAGATGGGCAGCTTGTTGAGTCTAATAGGGAGAACGAGATTGCAGCATGATTAGAAATATGAGCAGTGTGAATATTGGGTTCACTGATTCTGGAACATAGTCCCTTAGAGACTAAGAAGACGTCTATGTGTGATACCGAGTTATGAGGGGGAGAGAAAAAAAGTGTACTCCTTATCAACAGGATGCTGCAACCGCCATATACTGTATCTACTAGGCCTAATTCTTGCATTAGTGACAAAAGAACAGGGTGTGCTTTGGGGACCTTCTTAATTCTCACAGGACTTCTGTCCAAGAAGGGGTCTAGCGTGAGGTTGAAGTCTCTCCCCATAATAATCGGGTATCTGGACACCTCTTGCGACAGAGCCGCTATGGAGCTAAAGAAAGTAGGGCAGTCTACATTGTGGCATAGATATTGATGAAGGCCAGTTCAGTGGATCCTATCTTGATAACAGCCATTGCCCAGCACCCTTCGATATCAGATCTAGTTTGCAGCACAGTAGGGGATAAAGAATTTCCTTACTAGAATGGCTACCCCATTTTTCTAATGATTAGCAGCTGAAAAAAAACTACAAGTGTAAAGGGTTTCATATCTAATTTTAAAGACTCCTTTGCATTCAAATGTGTTTCTTGTAGAAATAGGATGTCAGCACATTCCTTGCTGCCATATAAAATTATCTTTTTTCTATTAATGGGATTGTTAATGCCCTTAACATTCAGTGAGACTATCTTAAAGGAAGACATAGAGACAATATAGCACACAGTGATGTACAATTGTTATAGAAACATACCATGTCGTAACGTATAATTTTACATTGTTAATCCACATCTTTGAAGCACCCAGAATTGAAACAGCATTAAAAGCCCGAGGGAAAAAGCACAAGCAGAAATACCACAGCTTGACCATAGCCCTTATAGAAGATTACCCCAAAAAAAACATGATTCTAAGTACCAAAAGCCACCAAAACCCTGGGGGGCTATACTGAACTCTAAATTTAGCAGGTGAGCCCACAAGGACAAGACAGGCAGAGAGGGTACAACCAACTAAATCACTTCTTCTCCTCTGCCAAGTAAAACTCCTTGTGCTAACCACTACCTGCCACTAGAGTAACTTCCCCAAACGCCAAAGCTCTAAAACACTAGAGCAGAACGCCCCCTCCCAATGCATTGCATGATCACAAAAGGATAAATGTAAATATATGAGGGTCATCCTATCTTTCTATGCCCTGATGCCTTCTGTTCTAGCCCAAACACCACAGATGACGATAAAAATAAAGAAAGAAAGAACAAAAGAGAACAGTGTGACCAGAGCAATACCCTGGAGTTACCCCAAAAGAGCCACAATGAATATCAACTCTATATGATTCTAGTTATGACTTCACGACCTTATATCCAGTCAAGGCACCCATATAAGGAAGATTAAGGTGCTCTGCAAGCTTATGTCCACCGCTGAGTGTAAAGCAGAGTTTTCACCGCATCAACACAAGTTCTTTGTCTTCCAAGAAAGCATGTTAGTCCCCTGGATTGTCCAATGTCTTAGTTTGGTTGTGCAGTGTGACTCTCATACTGGCAGAATAAAGAAGTCCAAAATGGGCCTGCAAATGCAGCAATCATGGATGCAGCACCAAAAAAAGTTTCCTCTGGTCTAGCGTCGCTTTCGCAAAGTCTGGAAAGAAGAGGAGTTTATGCCCTTGATATTCCAATAGAGAGTGCAATCTGGCTGCTTCCATAATTTGCGTGACTTGTTGAAATCACAGAACTTTTAGTGTGATTGGGCATGGATGATTGCCCGAGACCACAGACTGAGTAGGCACCCAATGGGCACTTTCGATCTCAAATGGCATAGCAAACTTTACTTTTAGAACACCCGGGATCATTGACTGCAAAAAGGTCATCATATCTGTGCCTTCAGCTCCTTTGGGAACTACCAGGATCCTAATGTTGTTTCTCCAAGCACGATTGTTACCATCTTCCAGGTCTCTCTGCAATGACCGGATCAGCTTTGCTTACTTCTCAACGGCCCTGAACTGCTCCCCGTGTGTTGCAACCATGTTCTCCACCTTCTCCAGTCTCACCATGATCGACTCCAAACTGTTTTCTAAGGCAGTGATATCTTCTTATTTTATTTATTTATTGTATTTTATTTTAAGTCTTTTCTATACCGCTCTCTTTAAAATCAGCTCGGTTTACAGTTAGCGACAAATTTGTACAGTGCAGGCAGGGCCCATGCTGTACTTACAATGAACAGGTTATGCAACTTGGGCTAACAGGAGTAACTATGTACATCTTGCATTGTGATCAGTGAGTCTCCATTTGATTTTACCAGGTCTTTAACACTAGAAGCCCCAAAAGGAATTTTACCTAGAAACCCCAAAGTGTGTCAATTGACGCATTATCATGACGACTATGTTTAGCATGAAATGCAGATGTGAATTAATGTGAAGTTACTTATTTGTTAAATACGTGCGGTATGTGACATCATTACATGTAATCATGTGTTTATTGTTTGTAATGTCATAGTAAAACTGTAAACACTGATTGAGATGTGCTACCTAGTGGGAAAATGAATTTATACCTAGAAGCTCCAAAGTGCGTCAATTGACGCATCCAAAACAATGGGGCTGAATGAAGAGGTTAACTCTGGGAGTACCGATGGGGTCAAAAGTGACCTCATTGCAAGTTTCACAACGCGTATCTCGGAAACTAGTTGTTCAAGAATGCAATCTTTTTATGACTTTTCACATGTCAATATTCTCTTTATATTGCACCATGAGAGGAATAACTTTCATCCACTAGGTGCTGCTAGTGATGAATTGCAGCACAGAGTACCAGTGGAGTCATTTTTGACCCCAGTTGCTTACGTCCGGTTTGGATCGTGATACAATTTGCAGTTTTGTGAATTTTTTGATCTGACAAAGGTATTTATCATTAATTATGTATCATTTATTTTTTTTACTCTTATTTTATGAAAATTACACATTTTCTGTAATTGATATCATACACTCTCTCATTATTTCCGATGAAATCTAAAGGCTTTCAGCTCGTTCATCATGATTATGGTACACATATAGTAAAACTGCTTTGCGTTTTATTCAACTTTATCTTTGTTTATTTTAGGTTATTATTTATGATGTCAAAACGAAAGTATTCAGCTGCCCAAGTAAGAGAAATATTGCAATGAGATGCTGACAGTGACGGCTCTGAGTCGTCTGATGATGCAGCATATTCAGCAAGCGAAGAAGCATATCAGCCAAGTTCGGGCGATAAATCTGATGATGACAGACATGATTCAGATGGCGACAGCAGTTGGTCGCCAAGTGAATGTGAGACTGATGTTGAGCCGGTAACATTGCCTGCAGCAAAGAGTTAAGTTACAGGTCGAGGCAAAGGTCGAGGCTATGCTGGACGGAGAAGAAGGCAGGAGTCCTTGGTGTCAGTATCATCTGTGAGGAATCTTAGTTGTGGTCATAGAGGAGCTAAGAGGTCATCAACTATAAGCACAAATGTTGCCATTGGAGCCTATGTATCTAAGGATGCCACATCATGGAACAGGAAACCTATAAAGCAAGCTGCTGGAAGATATGCCAGAGCTAATGTCATGCCCGTACAACAAGGTCCTACAAGGTATGCTGTACGAAATTTTGATGGCCCTCTCGCAGCATTCCACTTGTTCATGAGGAAGAACTTATTGAATGAAATCATGATGTGGACAAACAAACAAGGAAGACACATTTATGACAACACCTGGAAAGATTTGACAGATGGAGAATTTCAACGTTTTCTTGGACTTCTGATCCTCTCAGGTGTGTACAAGTCACAAAATGAATCCATAGTTCAGTTGTGGAACCTTGAAGATGGTCGTTCTGTTTTTGGCAAAAATATGGGCCGTAACCATTTTCAGCAAATTTCTTGTTCTCTCAGATTTGATGATGCAACCAACAGACGTGAACAATGAGGTGTGGATAAGCTTGCTCCAATCAGACACATTTTTGATACCTGGGAAGCAACTCTAAGTGACACCTTTGTTCCTGGTGAAAATGTTACTGTGGATGAACAACTGCTTACATTTCATGGCCGTGTTCCATTCAGACAATATATTCCCAGCAAACCTGGGAAATATGGCATAAAGCTATGGATGTTGTGTGACAGTGCAACGTCATATGTTCTGCATCTTCAAGTAGGAAGGGAACTCGGACAAAACAGGGAACAGAATCAGGGTGAAAGGGTTGTGCTGCAAATCACTGAAGGATTGACGCGATCTGGCAGAAATGTTACTGTTGACAATTTCTTCTGCAGTTTATCCCTGTCATGGAAATTGCTAGAAAAACAAATGACACTTTTGGGGACAATTCGAAAGAACAGAAAAGAATTACCTCTAGAATTTGTAACAGCAATGGGCCGAGAGGTATTCACTTTACTTCACTTCACTGTTTGCCTTTCACGATGACGCCACTCTGGTTTCCTATTGCCCGAAGAAAGGAAAAGTGGTGATTGTTCTGAGCAGTTTGCATGATCAAGAAGAAGTAAATAACACACGTCCAGACAAAACACCACGCATGATCTTGGACTATAATTCTAGTAAAGGTGGAGTAGATACGGCAGATCAAATGTTGCACACGTATACCACAAAACGAATGACAAGACGCTGGCCAATGACAATCATCTACAACATGTTGGACATCAATGCTTTGAACACCTTCATTGTTTGGATGTCACTAAATCCAGAATGGCAGTCCAAGTCAAAGCACAGACGTCGTCTATTCCTCTTGGAATTAGGAAAGCAGCTGCTTCAGTGTAATTGCAGCGAGACTTCTTCCAGCATTGAAGAAGCCACTGATGCTGTTTGCAATGTCGGGATCCCAAAGAAAAGAGCAAGATGTCACTGCTGTTCCAGAGAAAAAGACAAGAAAAGCAACATAGTTTGCACCTCCTGCAAGCGCAATGTTTGCAAAGAAATTGTCTGTCTCATATGCAAATGACTGTAGTACTTTACTGTGTTCATCAAGTGCATGCAAAAACTGCTTTCACGGCAACTCTTGCCGTGAAAGCAGTTTTTGCATGCACTTGATGAACACATGCAATTCTTCATGCAATTTTATGAAAAAGCATTAAATTTCAAAACATTTAACCTTCATATAATAAATAATTAATTCAAAATAATATTTTGTCTGTTTAGTTTAAAATTTTCATGGTTAACAATTAAAATTTGTCGTGGGGTCATTTATGACCCCAACAGTATTCAGTGTGTGCAAAAAAAATCTCGGTAATTCCAGGGTTAAATAGGAGGGCAGAAAGGGCAGAACCTTGAGGAAGTCTTTGGCGTTGAGTATGAGTGGAGGATGAAGCTTGACCAATTAGGACCTGTTGGGTGCGGTCAATCAGATACAATTGAAACCATTGGATTACTGTACCTTGCAATTCAATCTGATGGAGTCTAGAGATAAGTATCTTGTGATTTATGGCATTAACATGATTTACTGGACTGTAGACCGTGTAAATGCCTTTCGAATATCAGGCCTATCATGAATAGTTAAAGGAAAAGCTGAAACACCAGCATAGTATGGATTAACTATAAGAAAACATTTGATAACATTCCACACTCTTGGATAATAAAGTATCTTGAAACATGAAAAATAAACCCTGAATAGACTGAATGCATCATTAAATGCATTATGAAGCTATAATATTTATTTTGAAGTATGAATATGGTCAGTTTGTTATGCATGCGTATGTGCTGATGTGTATTTATTTTGACATCTAAACAATGTTTTGTGCCAGAAAATTGCATATACCTATGAATTAACATGCATACAACTGATTTTTATGCACAAAAATATTCTAGCTGGCATTGAAGACATTTGAGACATATGTGCATAAAAACATGAAAAGAAATACACAATCACAAAGCACATGATAAAAAAACATACAAAAATCACAAATACTAGACAAACATTTTTTTTGGCCATGCACATCCCCTACAACCTGTCATTCCTTATATCAGAATGTACTGAGGAATGATTCAGGGAGATTCCTTATCACAGTTCTTTTGTTTCCACTAAATCCATCTAGCATTCTAATTAACTCCTTGACCCTAGAAATATTAATGACCTACAAGTAACATCAAATCTACTAGTTGAAGCTGTATAACTCCTATGATATTCTATGCAAGAATAATTCCAAGTAGTAAAATAATTTCTGAGATGGCATTAGGATGACTTTTGTCCTGGAGAGATGTGCTAAGATAACTTTTCTTAAAAGAAAACTGAATAAAATCTGTCTGACTTAAAACTGTTAGCACAAATAAAGTCTCAATGAATCAGGGAGTCAATATCAAAAGAAAAAAACAAACAAACCTGTAACTATTAAAACATAGTAAAAGGACCTCAAATAATATGAGCTAATTATGCAGTACTTTCAGCAAGAGAGCCAAAAGAAACAAAGCTAGCATTACTCAGAAGTCATCAGCGGCCCAAGAAGCCCAGTATTTCATTATCTTCAAATGGGCAATAAATTCTATCAATTTCAAAGCCCAAATTTTTTTATAAGTATTTTTTAGTATACTACTGCTACTACTGAGCATTTGTATAGTGCTATAAGTCGTAAGCAGCACTCAGTAAATCATTAAAGTCTCATAGAACTTGCATATAGTTTCAGTTCATCAATAAATTCACATCTGACGTAATATTATGTTTCACACTTGTACCCTACTTCAGCTACATTTCCTTGTATAGCTTACTAAATTTTCATCATCTGAGTCACTCTCCACTGAGCCGATGGGTCATTCCACTTGTGGTCATTGTCATTGTTGTCAGTTTGCTTTGACAAAGCCACTATAGATCCACTCTGATGGGACTCTTATGAATTTAGGGGTTCTATGGACTGTGCTTCAACCTGGGAGATATATATGATTGTGTGTCCATGCTCACTGATATATGTTGGATGTACCAAGAGAAAAATATGCCCGTGTTTGAATGAACATAAGAGCCATATTACTAATAAAATCAAAACATTTCCTCTTGTGACTCATTAAATTTATTGCCAGCATTCAATCACTGACCTTGGATTGCGAGTACTTAATCAGATACCTCTTGTCATGGTGTGGAGAAAATAGAGAGAAGACATTGAATATTCGTGAACATTTTTAGATCTTTTGTTTACAATCTAGTGAACCCTCTGGATTCAATGGTTCAGACCAATGATTGGATGACTCTAATCTACGTGTAGCTTGCTGAGTATTGATTGGTTGCTTCTGATTGGTAGGGGACTGCATGTGACTACTGGGAGCCATTCTATAAAGCAGCAGATTGCTGTATACTCTTTAGGTTCTGTGATTGCCAGTAGGAGTAACAGTCTTCATGGACTCTTGGTAGAGCCTGCTGAATGATATGAACATTATGAATCCCTGATGCAGATAAGTCTTTTGAAATACAATATTGTGTCTGATGTGGCTTTATTGATGAACTGAGACTATATGAAAATTTTATGAGACTTTAATGATTTATACTAAAAAGCATTTTTAAAAAATGTTTGCATTTGAAATTGTTGAATTTATTGCCCATTTGTAGATAGTGAAGCATTGTAGATTGGATACATACAGGTCTTGAAAAATTAAGTATTACATATGTGTATAAGAAAATGCCTCCATGGCTATGAGGTAACCTATAAGACTTTCTGTATGCTAAGACTGTGCATCTCAAGAGAAGAATGAAGAATGGATTATATATATATATAACATTATAACCGGTAAAGGCGGACCGGCCCCCGCCACACCGCCACACCGCAACACCCCCCCCCACCCCCTCAACCATCATAACAAAGGTAGACCACACATATATGGGAATTCAACTGGTCGCTGTTTTATTGCCATAAACCATAACATCAACAATCCAAACCTTAAATTGTATTCCCCCCCCCCCCCAGCAGAGCGAACCCTCACCAGCCATGTGAGTAGCAAAGTGATGCCGCTTCCGCTTCCGCCTTGTCCAGGCCCAGGCAAATTGCCTAGCCTCCCTCATCCGGCTTCACCATATTATTAGCAAAAGCCTGAGGAACCGCCCGGGCGGGGGTACCCCACCCCCACCCTACTGCTTGGCTTCGGCTCTGGACCCCAGAAACCTCCGGGATCCCGCCACCGGCTCCGGCCCTCACCGGCCTGAGCCGCCCCCCCCCCCCCCGGCTAAGCTGCGACCAGCGCCCCTCCGGTTCAGCCTATCCTCCAAGGCCTCCTGCCAATCGTTGAGGAGCAAATCCATCCCCACCGGGGATAGATGGACCCCATCGGCCCGATACAGGCCCGCACACTCCGCATCAGCCCAGGGGTGCAAAATTGGGCCCTCACCCTGCTCCCCCACCCATCTGCCAATTTGGCGATTGATCTTCGTTAGACCTTGCGACCGCCGCCGCCGAGCCTTGCAAGCAGGCCTTGGAACGATATCTGACCACAGCAAATTACACCAGGAAACATCTCAAACAGCGCTTCCATGTCCCGAATCACAATCCGACTCCACTGCCGGCCCGTCCAGGACACCAGATCGTTACCACCCAGGTGGATCACCACGGCATCCGGTGGCCCCCGCAGCCGCTCGTGGTGCCGCAGCAAAGGCAAGAGCTGAATCCATCGCGGACTGCGCTCCCCCAGCCATGAAACGGTCACCCCGAACTGGTCCAAACCAATATTCCGCTCCACCGGGCGTGTTGCTGCTCGCCGACCGGCCCAGAACTCAAACGAGTGGCCAATCACCCAACAGCGACATGAGCCAGGAACAACTTCTGCAAAACAAACAGATCCACAGTTAGCCAGACCCCCAGCGCCCCTACAGCCCCCCAGCCCCCCAGCGCCTCCGATACGCCCAGGAAGTCCATCTTCCGATCCGCCTGATATCCCCCTCAGGTAAGCCCACCGCCGCCGCACTAGTAGCTGCTCAAATACGAAAGGAATGTGGCACATACAACCCCGCACCATGAACGCTATGGAAAAAACACCGCCCGGAAGAAGGCGCCCTCGTAGCTGGATGACACCATCTGTGGCAAAACAGCACACAAGCGTTGCAGCAACTCATGCGTAATGGGCCGCCTGCTGCCCCTGGGCGACGGACCAGAGCGCTCCCAGCCCTGCAGCATCCGGCACGCTACCAATCCCCCCCCGACCACCCCCACCCCACTGCGGTAGCAAAGAACGAGAACCCCGCCAAATTCCTACTCGCTGTAGCCCGGGACACTCCTGCGGCTTTCACCGCCGCCACATACAGATTTATCAGGTGATCGGGGGTGTTCCCCCCCCATCCACGCTCCCCCAGAAACCACACAAAGCAGTCGCAGCCCAACTGGTACACCACCCACGTGGCCGCCGACATTGAAGCCTTCAAAAGCTCCGTCATCTCTCGAGGCCAATCCACCATAAATGTCCAGGGACTGCGTTACCTTCCACCTCCGCTCCCGGCGCCAATGTTCGGAACAGCTCCCACTTGAAACGGGAAAGAGCATCAGCGACCTTGTTAGTACTGCCGGGTATATGCCGTGCCCGAACCACGGTATCCATCCGCAAGCAAGCCAACACAACCTGCCGCATCAAGTTTGCTACCGGTTTACAGCGCAGAGTGTAGTTGTTCACTACGCTTACCACTGCTGCGTCGTCGCACCACCATACGAGCCTACGATTACGAACCCTGTCGGGCCAGACCTCCAACACCACCAGTAGCGGAAACAACTCCAAGAAGGTTATATTGGCCGTGAGACCGACTGCCTTCTAAGAATAAGGCCACTCCGCTGCACACCACGAGCCGCCAAAGTACACCCCAAGGCCCAACCCTCCGGCCGCGTCGGTAAACAACTGCAGGTCCCGACTGGAGATCTCCCAATCTCGGAGCACCGTAGTGCCATTGAACTCCCGCAAGAACTCATCCCAGATGGCTAGATCAGCCCAAATACTCTGCAACCCTCAGACGATGTTGCGGTCTGGAGAGACCTGCCGTAGCGGCTGCCAAACGCCTCATAAAAACTCGCCCCTTAGGGATAACTCTACAGGCAAAATTCAGGGACCCGATTAACGCCTGCATCTCCCGCGATGTCATCCTTCTAGAACCCAAGGCATTCGCCACCAGAACCTGGAGCCTCTGGATCCTACCCACCGGCAGGCGCGCCACTAACTCCCCAGAATCCAGCTCAATCCCTAAAAAGGTTAATCGAGTCGTGGGGCCCTCCGTCTTCACCTCTGCCAACGGAACTCCCCACTCCCCCGCCATCTGCACGAGCCCGTCCAACAACGCAGTGCACTGCCCAGTCCGCGCCTCCCCCACTACCAAAAAATCATCCAGGTAATGTACCACCTGAGCACACCCCACCCGGTCCACCAACCCCCAATGCAGGAATGTACTAAACCACTCAAAGTGCGCACAAGAGATAGAACACCCAATAGGCATACACCTATCGAAGTAATAACTGCCCACGAAGCAAAACCCCAACAACGGGAATGCCGAAGGGTGCACCGGCAATAGCCGAAAAGCCGATTCAATGTCCGCCTTGGCCATCAGGCACCCCCGCCCGCACCCCTGCACCAACTCAACCGCTTCGTCGAAGGAAGCATACCGCACTTCGCACAACTCCTTGGGGATATGATCATTCACCGAACCCCCGATAGGGTGGGACAGGTTATGGATCAACCGGTATTTTCCTGGCTCCTCGGGAAGGGCGGCTCCCCGAAAGGGCCCGCTACCCTCCCCAACCCGATCTCCACTGCTAGCTTATCCTGGACCACGCCGGCAAAACGCCGCACTGACAGGGCATTCCGGACACTGAGAGGCCTTCAGGATGGAGTCCGCATATGCCAGCAGCATCCCGTACTGGTCATGATGCGCCATCCCCCACACACTAGCCAGCCGCAGAAATGCCCACGCCCAATTTGTTACGTTGCGCGCCACCTTCCGCACCCTACCCGCCTTTTCATCCGCCTTTCGCTTCTTCCTACTGTCCCCCAAAACGCTTTCAACCCTCCAGTAACCGAAAGATATCAATATAGCGCCTCTCCTTAATTTTACGCTGCAGCTTCCTCGGCATGCCTTCCCACAACTCCGAGAACGCTACCACCGACGACACTGCCCCAGCCGAACCAACCAACCCGGCCTCGCCCCCGCTGCCCTCGCCCCTGCTCCCATCTGACCCGGACGAAAATGACGATGATACCGAGGACGTAGACGACCAGGAACCCGAAGCCTGATGCCGACGGCCCGAACGCCGCCGCTTCCTGGCCGCTTTCCCCCCCTTCCCCCCGCCGGGATTCCCCCCGAAGACCCAGCCCCCACAGACTCACCTGCCACAGCCGTCGCCTGCTCAGGCACCGCTCCTGCCTCCGACCGATCCGGCACCACGCTCCTCGAGCCCTGTCCCGGTTCTGCTGACCCAGCTGCAGGCGTGCTCTCTTCCCCGCTCTGCGCTGCACCAGCCCATGTCAGCGGACTCTCCTGCCTCGGGGTCCCAGTGAACTGCCATCTCGGAGTGTCCTGTGGGGAGAAAAAAAAGGGAAAGACGCCGCAGCACCCGCCCCTGCCCAAGGCGGCTGCCTCGCCCCCAGCCAATCCGCCCGGGAAGGGCCTTGCCCCCCACCCTGCCAATGTTCCCAACCAGGGTAGCTGCCTCCCCCATCCACCCCCACAACCCACGACTCAACCACCGATGCCCCTGCCCCCCCACGCCCCCCCACCGCCGCCTGCTGCGACTCCCGCCTTAACTCCTCCCGGCCCAAGCCAACCACAGCCGGGCCCTCTACAGGCCTACCAGCACGTCCGCGACGCAATGCGGAGCCCCGCTGTGCGCCCTTCGCCCCCCGGGGACTCCCATCCCCGGTAGCTGTGGTACCAGCCCCCACCTTTGCGCACTGATGGGCTACCGGATGCCCCCCGAGCCCGAACCCCACCCGGCCCTCTAAGTCCTCTGCCTACCAGAGCCGCCCCCGAGTCGTGCCCCCTTGTTGCCCCCCCCCCCCCGCGCCGTACGCTCATCCCCCCGCCCCCCAGCCGCCCTCCTCCCCCCCGCCCCCTTCCGAGCCTGCCTGCTCACTCCCCCAATACCCCTCCAGCCTCTGTATATTACCGGGTGCTCTTCTCGTCTGCCTCGGGTTGTTGTTTTTTTTTTTAATAGTACCCCCGGAGCTATCAAGCCCCTGGCCTTTCAAACCGGCCCAAACAACACCCCCACGTTCTACTCGACCGCTCAACAAACAGGGGCTCCCTACAGGGAGCGGTGGGTTTACCCCTAAACAAAGACATGGAGGGGGTGCACGAACTCTTGCCATCTTAATGGGCAGACTAGATGGACCTCACTGGTCTTTATCTGCCGTCATTTACTGTGTTACTATTGTGAACCACTCAATGTTAATTATTTTAAGAGCAGTGCACTAAAATAGCATCTAATATAATAGAATGTGGATGATAAATGTACATGATAAAGCGGTATATAAGACCCGTTGAATGAATAAATAGATAAATAATAAATAACCATAAAATAAATACAAAACAATAAGCAATCTGTATAAACATAATAAACACTATAATAAAATAAACCCTAAATTAATCCAATAACTAAAACTGAGGAATCCCATTCAACCCCCTACAAAGTTCAAAAGGCTAGTGCCTCCACGATGAACCCTTCCCGAGATCCACCCAGGGCCCAAATCCATGTGTTCAGCATGTCACCACTGCACCACACCCAACCCCCCCCCCCTCCTTCAGGCGGCTTCAACCCTCAGCCTCCATGCCAGTCACCGGGCACGCCACCTCCACCAGGCGCACCTGCATGCACGCCCCTTGCTCACCATCCGCACCCCCAGTTGGCTCAATCCGTCCACACAACGCCACGACATTCCAAACAACCTTCAAAAAAAAATTCATGCATCCAGGACAAACCCCCCCCCCCCCGAGATCTGCCCCCTCACCATGGAGCTCCAACACATCTCATCCAGACAATGCTGGACAATCCACAACCAGAGCCCCTGTTCTGCCCGTTCAATGAGCTGATCTGTCCTGGTCTCCCATAACCGGGTAACGTCCGGCACCTCCGGCCACCTCGAGGGAAAGGCCAGAGGACACCGCAACGCTCCCCTTACTCCCCCCTGAAACTCCTCTACTCCTCCCATTGGCTCCCGCACCCTGCCATGTGCCGCGGGAGCCAATGGGAGCCCTCCACGCGCCGCGGGCCCTCCCCGCGAACCGCATAGCCACGCCACGGCGGGCACGCAGACGGCCGCCCCCCGGTTAACGCCAGCCGCTCGCATGCCCCAGGGGGGGGGGCCACGCGGCCTCGCCATTATCATAGTTCTGTAAGCATTAGGGATGTGCTGGACAAAAAAAATATTTTGGTTTTGTTTCTTTTTTTATCTTTGTTTCATTTTTTAAAATATTATTGCTCAATAGGGTGTCCTATTGCACAATAGATCATGCTTTGCGCAATAGCATGCACTGTTAACGCACATGTGAATATGGTTTATAAAATTTGATATACCACTCATATCAACCAATATTCATTCATCTGTGAGCAGTGCGTGCTATAGCACCATTGTGTACCCTTATTGCACAATAGGATGCACTACTGCCACTTTTGTTTCAAAATGAAAATGCATCCCTACTAAACATACTTAAAATAACCTGATCTAAATATATGAAACATGTTAAATATGAAGGTAAATGTCGACAATCGGTTTCCTTCTTTGAACTTCAACAATCCTTCCAATTAAGAGAAGGAATTAGTGACAATCTCCCAGTACATGTGGGGGAAGAAATAACAGAATTTGTAAAACAAGAGAGAACGTATTTAAACAATCAGAAATCAAGGAAAAATGTGGCAAATACTGCTGAAAATATGAAGTGTTGCTTCAGGGGCCATATGTTGATCAGTATCTGACACAGGAATTGGTTAAAGAGAGCTGTACTTAAACCTAAGAAAGACATACAGTATGTAAAGTAATTATAGCACATGAGTGAACTATGGACAAGGTGGTTCTGAGCAGGTATATAAAAAAATAGCAAAACAGGCAAATGCAGATTCTTTAAAAAAGAAACATAGAAGCATGTCAGCAGAAAAAGACCATATGACCTATCTAGTCTGCCCTTCCATATCAAGTACTATAGGTTTTTTTTTCCCCCTTTAGAGAGCTTTTGAGTTTGTCTATGGTTTCCTGAATTCACATACTGTCCTTGTCTCTACTACCTCCACTGGGAGACTATTCGACACATCTACCACTCTTTCCATAAAGAAATATTTCTGCATATTACTCCTGTGTCTATCCCCTTTCACGTCCATCTTATGTCCCCTTGTAGAAGAGCTTACTTTCAATAGAAAGAGGCTCTCCTCTTATGCATTTATGCCAGAGAGGTATTTAAATGTCTCTATCATATCTCCTCTAGCCCATCTTTCCTTTAATGTATAAATACTAAGATCTTAAAGTCTATCCCCATATGTTTTATAATGAAGACCACTGACTATTTTAGTAGCCATACTCTGCACCAATTCCATCCTGTTTATAAGCCTTTGAAAGTGTCTCCAGAATTGTACATAATACTCCAAATGAGGTCATACCAGAGACTTATACAGAGGCACTATCACCTCCTTTTTTTCTGCTAGCCATTTCTCTCCCTATGCACTCAAACACCCTTCTGGCTTTTGCTGTCACCTTTTTCTACCTGTTTAGCCATCAGAAACAATCATGCCCAGGTCCCGCTCTTCTTTTGTGGACAGAAGTATTTTGCTGCCTACACTGTTCCACTCCCTTACTGCAGCCCAAATGCATGACCCTGAAAATGGTTTCACATCTCATTGTTGGTTATGATTTGCTAATGTCAGAAGGCCTGCCTATAGAAAGGCATAATAAAGTACTATGGCTCATCTGCTGGAAGCTGTGCAAATGCTATATCAAAGTACTAGAAAAGCACCAATACTAAACACTTAAGAGAATTGTGCAGAATTAAGAGGCTATGATCACCTGGAACATGCCGGTTTCAACAGATGTGAAGTTTGATGCAAGAAAACCTGATAGAATGGTAAATGAGAAAAACTCAAGAACAGCAGTGCTAATAGAAGTGTCAGTGCTATCTGTATAATGAATTGAGAGAGAGAGATCCTCAAGTACCAAGAAATTCAATTAGAGACCAAGAAAATGGGGCAGAAAGATACAAAAATCATCTCAACTGTATCAGGTGCCGCTGGCCTGATTAAAAAGAACTTAGTGAAGATATCCAGATGAACATCTGGTAGAATAATTTAAGACTTGGGTATACTGAATAGATTGCAATCTTTTCCTGCCATGTGGAAAAAAAAAAGTAGAGAACATTGTTTCATAGTAAAATTGCTGTAGTGTTAAGTATTTCTCATTAAGGTAATTGCTATTGCTGGTAGATGGATCTCAAACATTGCTTTTAAGTAATTGTTTTTTTGTTCCTATTCTGCGTGTTTTCTGCTATATTATGATATGTGCAATATTAACCCATTTGAAGACACTGCCTTAAGAATCTGTAAAGAGGCTTATATATGCACATGGTCTCCCTCTTATAACCAAATAGCTGCATTCTCTCTTTCATACAAACATATACAAAACTACGAATCTCTTGCTCTTTCTCACACATAAACCAAAGGAAATGGGGACACCAGATATTTCCTTAAGACTATTCACGATAAATCAATTATTTATTTCTTTAAATGCAGTTTTATACCACTTTTCTATCATTCAAAGCGCTTACATAGAACCAATAATGTGCAGGGCACAGTGCGTCTTGTTTACGTAGAACTAAACTAAAGAACTTACAAGAACAGTATAATAGGAACAGTGAATCTCCAGGAACAAGCAGGAATAAGTCCTCACTTATGGGTACGTCGGAACCGACGGAGCCTGCGCGGGAAAGCTCCCCAGCTTCCCAGAAAGGAAGCTTTTGGGGCCTCCCACTGCACATGCGCGCTGCCTTCCCGCCTTCCTGACCAGCTCTCCTCAGTTTCTCTTTTTCCACGGAGCCAGCAGGTCGTGTTCCTGTCACCGCTGAAGAAATTCTTGTTTTAGTTTGTTTCTTTAGACCGCGTACCTGCCTTCCCCATACCGAAACCGGTACTGACGGTCTCTCTCTTTCTTTCTTTCAAAAAAAAAAAAAATCTTTATTTTTGCACAACTTGGTGACTTTGGTTAGGCCTTAGGCCTACACAAATTCTCCTCATGGAGAAACCAGCCCCTGGTTTCAAGAAGTGTACCAAGTGTAGTGCTTTTATTTCTGTCACAGACACCCATGACTGGTGTCTTAAATGTTTGGGACCTGACCACTCCATTCCGGACTGCCCATCCTGCTCCCAGATGTCTAAACGTGGTTTGCAGAACTGGGCCAACAAATTCCATGTGCTGTTTGCTCCAGATAATCCAGCATCACAGTCATCCAGGTCTTCCTCTCCGGATGGATCTCAGGTAACCAAACCTTCTTCGGGCAGGTCCTCAAAGAGCAAATCTCCTTCAAAGCATCGAGAGGCTCTCACTTTTGAATCTGAGGATCCTGCCCCAGCCAAACAACCCCGGCAGGAAGCTCTGGCTTCCAAAGCTCCATCTATGGGGTTACAGGTTGACATCGATGGCACGGCCTCGACCGATCACCTGTTAGACTGCTCTGGGGTACCGGCCCATACCGGTACCGACATCTAGGCAGCAGTGGCGTCTATGAGCAATACTGTTCAGACCATGCAGCAGGCCATGCTGGCTTTCATTAAAGCTGCGACGCCCTCGGTACCGCATACAGCGGTTCCGGGTCCGGTTCCGGTATCGTTTCCCATATCGGAACCGAGACCATCGTCTTCCAAACGCAGATCGGTTCCGCATGCCAGATCCGGGTTTTCACCCGATACCAATCCCATACCCGGTACGCCCGATGTCGATACCGAACGGTATGCGTATCGTGCGTTGGAAGCAAATAGAGGATACTCTGATTCTTCTGAGGATTTTGACTCCTCTGAGGACTCTGATGAGCTGTCTCTAGTTCTTCCTGAAGACCCTTCTTCCCCAAAGAGGAGAATGTC
Organism: Ichthyophis bannanicus; assembly: GCA_033557465.1. Taxonomy (NCBI): domain Eukaryota; kingdom Metazoa; phylum Chordata; class Amphibia; order Gymnophiona; family Ichthyophiidae; genus Ichthyophis; species Ichthyophis bannanicus. The sequence continues at coordinate 445,681,478 of CM066035.1, read as the reverse complement.
TCCACCAGAGGATTTGTCCTTTCAAGACTTCATTATAGAACTAGCTAAAGGACTTTCTATTACCACATCCTCTGAAAAAGAACCTAGATCAAAGAAACTGGATATTTTAGGATACCCTAAGGTTCCTAAAGAGGCAGTCACCCTGCCTATCCATGAAATCCTTCAAGAACACTTGATGGACTTATGTGAGGCTCCTCTAACGTTGTCTCCTTATTCTCGTAGGTTGGACACCATGTACCGGGTCCCTCCTTCTCCTGGTTTTCAAAAGACTCAGCTGCCTCACCATTCCATTGTGGTAAAGTCTGCGCTGAAAAAGATTAAGAGTACCAAAAGGCACTCTTCTACCCCTCCAGGGCGAGAATGTAAGACCCTAGACTCTTTTGGTAGAAAAATCTTCCAGGCTAGTATGCTTATAGCCAGGATTAATTCATACAGTCTGTATATGGGCATGTTTCTCAGGGAACTTGTCCTAAAGGTACGGCATTTTGCCCCCTTTATCCCTGAGGATAAAAAGGAGGAGTTCATTTCTATAGTGAAACAGCTTCTAGATGTTTCTAAATTCTCCAACAGAGCAGCCTTTGATTCCTTTGAAGGTGCCGGTAGAGCTTCGGGCATTGCCATTGCAGCCCGACGACTTGCTTGGCTCCAGGCCTCTGACCTAGGCCTCTGGCTTACAGAATCTGCCCTGTACAGGTGAGAACTTATTTGGTAAAGACTGGCAAATTAAAGCCACTCAAATGGACGCAGAAAATGCTACCTTAGATAGACTTTCTAAGTCTACCTCTACTCCTGCCAAGAAAAAGTCTTTCAAGAGGCCTTACTACAAGAAGGCCAGATTTTCCACAAATACTGGCCAACAATCTTCTCAGCCTCGCTTTGCTGCTAAACGTCAGCAGCCTAAACAGGCAAGGTCAAAGCCTGCAGTGTCTGACACTCCTCAGCAGGCTCAACCCCCTCAGGGGTTTTGACTTGCCCTTAGAGAACTTAACCTTTCTGGCTCTAGAACAACCAGAGCCCCTCACCATTCCCGGAAGGTTAGCTCACTTTGCTCCCAGATGGGGGCAAATTACATCAGAGCAATGGACCCTCTCTATCATCAGAGAGGGCTACAAACTTCATTTTTCCAACCTTCCTCCATATACCATGGTGAGGCACTTCAATTCTCCCCCATCTCTCCTGGGCCTGTTGGGTCAGGAAGTCTCTTCTCTCCTTGCCCAAGGGGCAATAGAAGAGGTTCCTCTTCTTCAAACAGGGACAGGATTCTACTCCCCTTATTTTCTCATACCAAAGAAGACAGGGGGATTCAGACCTATCCTAGATCTGAGAGAATTGAACAAATTTCTGTACAAGGAGAAATTCAAAATGCTTTCTCTAGGCATTCTCCTTCCATACCTTCAGAGTCAGGATTGGCTTTGTTCTCTAGATCTCAAGGATGCGTACACACATATACTCATCCACCCATCCCACAGAAAATATCTAAGATTTCTGTTTCAGGGAAAACATTTCCAGTACAGAGTACTTCCCTTCGGTCTAGCCTCTGCTCCAAGAGTGTTCACCAAATGCATGGCAGTTGTTGCAGCATTTCTAAGAGGTCTGGGAATTTTTGTATTCCCATATCTGGACGACTGGCTCATCCGAGCTCCATCTCAGTCAGAGGCCCAGATTTCCCTGGACCGCACAAGGCACATTCTGCAGTATCTGGGACTGGTGATAAACCTTCCCAAGTCTCAACTTATCCCTACTCAGTCTCTGGAATTCATAGGGGCCCAGTTGGACACCACCACTGCAAGGGCCTACCTACCTCAAGTCCGGGGCCAACGTCTGGTGTGCTTGGCCTCCCAAGCTCAGTCCAGCAGTCACTTGACAGCCAGAGAAATGCTGCGACTTCTGGGCCACATGGCCTCCACGGTACACGTGGTGCCCTACGCTCGTCTTCATATGAGAGCAGCTCAATGGACCTTGGCCACCCAGTGGACTCAAGCATCAGGAGCGCTCTCCGACCAAATACTCACCTCAAAGCGTCTGTTTTGGTCCCTCCAATGGTGGATGTCCACCAAGAATCTGTTGTTGGGGTCCCCCTTCCAACCTTTGTTGCCCCAAGCAACCCTCACAACGGATGCCTTCCAAACAGGGTGGGGAGCCCATCTTCAAATCCTCTCCACTCAGGGTACTTGGTCTCCACAAGAGACCACCCTTCACATCAACCTCCTGGAACTGCGAGCAATCTTCTTTGCCCTCAAAGTCTTCCATACCCTCCTTGTCAACCTGACCGTCCTAGTCCATACAGACAATCAGGTGGCCATGTTCTACATAAACAAACAAGGAGGGACAAGCTCTCTGTCGCTTTGCAACGAAGCTCTCAGATTATGGGCCTTCGCCAGAGAGCATCAAATTCATCTTCTGGCAGTGTATCTTCCAGGGGTTCAAAACTCTCGGGCAGACAGACTCAGTCGAGTTCTGCTTCCACACGAATGGTCCTTGCATATGGACCGGATACGCAGAATCTTTCAGGAATGGGGAACCACGGACATAGACCTCTTTGCAAGTCCGTGGAATGCCAAACTTCCCCGGTTCTGTTCCAGGACTCCGTGTCAGGGAGCTCAGGCCAACGACGCCTTTCTCCTACATTGGGGTCAGGAATTCCTATATGCCTTTCCACCCATTCCTTTGATTCCCAAGACTCTGTTCAAACTCCAGAGGGATCACGGATCGATGATCCTCATAGCTCCACGCTGGCCACGCCAAGTGTGTTTCCCTCTACTTCTGCATCTCTCCCAGGGACCCTCCCTGGACCTGGGAGCTGCGCCAGACCTTCTCTCTCAGGAGGAGGGGACTTTGTGGCACCCAAACCCCAAGTCCCTACACCTCAGAGCTTTGTTACTGAAGGCCTAAGCCTTCATGACTTCAATCTTTCTCAACCAGTGAAAGATATCCTTCATGCCTCTAGGAAACCCTCCACGAGACGTCCCTATGCTTTCAAATGGAAACGCTTTTCCATTTGGTGTGCTCAACAGGGTCTTGACCCTCTAGCACTTCCTTTGAATTCTCTATTAGACTATCTCCTGCATCTTTCTAATGCAGGCCTTAAGACGAATTCAGTACGAGTCCATTTGAGTGCTATTGCAGCATCTTTGAAACCTATAAATGGACAACCTGTCTCCTCTCATCCTCTTATTGCAAGGTTCATGAGAGGCCTGACTCTAACTAAACCTCCCATCCGGCCTCCTCCGGTAGCATGGGATTTGAACCTAGTTCTAGGTCAGCTTATGAAGCCACCTTTTGAACCGTTGGTTTCTACCTCCTTGAAATTTCTTTCCTGGAAGGTCCTTTTCCTTATTGCAGTCACTTCGGCTCGCCGCATCAGTGAACTACAGGCCTTAGTGGCTCATCTACCTTATACCAGGTTTCATCATGATAAGGTGGTCTTTAGGACGAATTCCCACTTTATGCCCAAAGTGGTCTCGCCTTTTCATCTTAATCAAGAGGTATATCTACCTGTCTTTTTTCCAGCTCCTCATGCATCCAGTGCAGAGAGGAACCTTCATACTCTAGATTGTAAAAGAGCTCTTGCCTTTTACCTCAACAGGACTCAGCCACATCGAAAGTCTTCCCAGCTTTTCGTGGCTTTTGATCCTTCTCATTTGGGACTTCCAGTCTCCAAACGTACACTTTCCAATTGGATTGCTCAGTGTATTTCCTTTGCTTACCAGAGTAAAAATATTTCTCTGGAAGGCCATGTCACAGCTCACAATGTGAGAGCCATGGCCACTTCTATGGCTCATCTTCACTCTGTATCCATAGATCAGATCTGTCGAGCCGCCACATGGGCCTCGGTTCATACCTTCACAGCCCATTACTGTTTGGACAAGGACTCCCGCCGGGATGCCTTGTTTGGTCAGGCTGTCCTCAAACACCTGTTCCATACTTGAACAACTCCTGCCCACCTTCCCAGGATGGATGCCTGAGATCCATACGAAGATGGCGAACCCTTGGAAGGGGATCTCCCAGGCATCTTAGCTAGGGAGTCCCCATAAGTGAGGACTTATTCCTGCTTGTTCCTGGAGATAGCACAGTTACTTACCTGTAACAGGTGATCTCTGGGAACAGCAGGAATTAGTCCTCACAACCCACCCACCTCCCCTAGGAGTTGTATCTTTTATCTATCTTCCTTTCCTCTCTCTATTGTCTCAGCTATAAACTCGAACTGAGGAGAGCTGGTCAGGAAGGCGGGAAGGCAGTGCGCATGTGCAGTGGGAGGCCCCAAAAGCTTCCTTTCTGGGAAGCTGGGGAGCTTTCCCACGCAGGCTCCGTCGGTTCCGACGTACCCATAAGTGAGGACTAATTCCTGCTGTTCCCAGAGATCACCTGTTACAGGTAAGTAACTGTGCTTTCTTGTAACATAATAACTATTTACATTGGAAGTGTGATATGAGTATACTGTCGATGCATATATGGAGGAAATCAGGCACATGCAAGATTGTCTATGGGGGCGTACATCAGATTGTACTTGGTGCCCAGAAGCATTGATTTAATGCCAGCTTGTGCATATCAGTTTAGGTTGGTTTGACAGTAATCCTGGAAAAGCTGTTTTAATTTTTTTACGGAATTCTGTGATGTCCTGGGACCCTCCTAGTGCTGGTGAGAGAGTGTTCCATAGTGAAGGGGCAAAGAGGGAAAGAGCATGGTTTGCTAGTGGTTTGTTCAGACTTGGGGTTTTTTTTGTTTGTTTGGGGGTTTTTGTATCGGGATGGTGAGGAGATGCAGGGAGTTCTGTCTGCGAGGTTTATCATTTTTTGGCATGTATATGCAGGATTGGAGGCAGCTGGCTGAACAGTTGTGTATAATGCTGATGACAGTGACAAGATCTTTATATCTTATTCTGGTTAAGATGGGGAGCCAGTGAAGTTGAAAAAGTAGGGCAGAAGTGATTATTCTTGACACTGTATTCTGAGCAATCTGGAGAGGGTGAAGATTTTGTTTGGGGATGCCATGGTATATGATGTTGGCATAATCAAGAATTGGTGTGACTAAGGATTGGCAGACTGAATGGAATAACTCTGGGCTGATGAGAGGACGTACGAGAGTTTCTTAGGGTCCTTAATTTGAGGTAGGCTAAGTTAGTTGTTTTCTTTATTTGTGATTGTAGATTTATTTCCTGATCAAGGATGATGCCTAGATATTTGATTTCAGATTTCACTCAGATTTGGTGGTCATTGAAATTCAGAGCACTCAGTGGGCAGAAGGAGACTATAAGGAGAGCTTCAGGTTTTTTTTTTTTTTCTGGTTGATGAATAAATTGTGCTGTGGGAGCCACTGTTGTATGTCAGAGACGCAGTTGAATATGTTGGAGAAGTCCAGATTTTTAGTGTTGAAAGGCGTGTAGAACATGATATCGTCAGCATATATTTGGTAGTAGAGCTTCTAGAGTTTCAATATAGTACACATGGGTTGGAGGAAGATATTAAATAGTAAGGCTGAGAGACTTGAGCCCTGCAGGACTCCTTGAAGCTGTCGGGAATGTGGGGATTTCATGATGCTTATTTGAACGTGTTGTCTTCTATCACTCAGATAGGGGATTGAAACCAGTTCAGAGCTGTTACATAGTCCAATCTCCAAGAGTCTCTGTATGGCTTGTGGTGGGGGTGGGGGGGGGTGGGTGAGTCAAATGCAGTGGAAATGTTGAGGAAGATGAGTAGGAATCCTTATGTGGATGATTGGGTACCTGTCAGGATTGTGTCAAATAATGAGGAAAGGAGGGTCTCAACTCCGTGGTTTGCCCTGAAGCCATGTTGGTGAGGGTTGAGGGGCACATTGTTGTCAATGTATTCTTGAAGCTGTATTTGTACAATCTTTTCCAGAATCTTTGATATGAATGGAATTGATAAAATTGGTCTATAAGATGAAGGTGTATTTCTGTTAAGTTTGGGGTTTTTTTTAGGAATGGTTGCACTGAGCAATGTTTTAGACAGTTTGGTACTTTACCCAGAGAAAGGGACTTGGAGATTATATTTTGTATGTAGGCACTGAGATGTGATCTAGAGATTTTAACCCAGCTTACAGGACAAGGGGCAAGGGTTGAGGTAGTTGTGTTAAAGATGTTATGGTATCTTCAATATTCTTAACAGATGGAAGAGCGAATTCAGACCAGGTAAACTGGGAAGGTTCAAGGGATGGTGTGGGGTCTGGAATTATAATTCCAGGGGGAATGCACTGCTGCTTATAACTGAGGTAATCAGCCATTTCTTGTGAGCATATATCCCTTGTAATGAGTTTTGAGCATTGGGTTTTCTTAGGAGGTTCTTGGTGATAAGGAAGTGTTCTTGGGGGTTTGTTTAGGGAATTCACAATGAACCTGATATAATAATCTCTTTTTATTCTTAATGATTCTTCACAGGTATGTTCTATGTTTTTCAGTGTAAGTGATCTTTGTGGACTTGTCTTGTGATCATCTTCATTTACATTCCAATTGTCATAGGTCATGTTTTTGTTTTTGTAAGGATGCTGAGTACCAGGGAGCAGTGATTTACCTTTTGGGAGGGTTTTTCCTTAGGGGGGCTCTGGCTACAGATCTAATAATTGTGTTCCAGTTGTTGATAAGAGTTTCAAGGTCATCTTGAGGGTTAATTAGATTCAGTTGAGGGATCACTGTTTTAATAAATGCTTCATTGTTGTATTTATGGAAGTTATGTATTTGATGTTGTAAGTTATTAGCAGTAGATGGGGAGGGCTTCAAGGGAATTGCAAATTGGATTGACGCATGGTCTAACCAAGATACAGGTGTGATTGTACATCTGTTCTCGTGGGGGTTAGGTTGGAAGTTGTTGTAATCTTCTGAATATGTAATCTCTTATCTAGTCTCCGCTTGGTCCTGGGTTCATTTCACTTCACAGACGCAGGAGGGTATTGTAATAAGACAAGCAAACAGGTGTGGCTTGGAGAAAGGTTTTTATGTAAAAATAGGCTTAATACATAGGTATTGAACAGAGGTATATAGTGATTGTTACAGAGCTGTTTCAGTGTGTATCAATGAATCTGTGTGTGTGCATGTGTGAAGTGTGAGAGAGATAGAGGCCAGAACCTGTGGGTCAGGGCCGCATGGTAGGCCAGAACATGTGGGTAGAGAGAGAGAGAGGGGGAGGGGTGAAGGGAGTTGAGTATCAGAGCCTCATGGTAGTGTCCAAACCTGTCCGATGAAGGAGGGAGAGAGAGAGACAGGAAGTGTGTCTGTCCTTTATAGTGCCTCTCCAGCAGTTCCCCTTGAGGTCTGCTATTGTCTTTGGCCACTCCCTTTAAGGTCTACCCATCTTGATTTAGCAAGGAGGGGCTGCAGCCAGGTCCTAGAGACTGACGTCACCCAGGGGTCAGAGTTTAGACTGAATTAAACAGAGTCCATAGCTGCATGAAATGTATGCTGACATCTCCCACACCTTTTTTATTTTTATTTATTATTTGTGCCTGGAATTGGTGGAAGCAAACCTGTGGTACCTGTCCCAGCTGCCATTACCTGATAGTAGGCAGCTCGTCGAATACCTCCTGTATTAAATACCTTGCTATGTCTAGCAGGTCCCCTGTCCTGCACAGTACTGTCTCTAGTACTGTCTCTAGTGTTCTAGAGATAAACAGGTCTCCTTATGAGTCCAAACCTCGTGTCTTAGGTTGAGCAGCCACTACTGGGGGGGGAACCCAATATGCCACTTACATACCCGTCTTAGAGAGAGTGAACAGTGCATAAGGTCTGCAGGAATTTTTAAGGAGGCTAAAACCAAACGGTACCAGGATGCTATGAGTGAGGATAGGAAGCAATACTAGACTGCAGCTGACTCTGGTATTCAGTGTAATAGGAAATACCGAATTAGCCAAATTAGCAGGCCAAGTTAGCCTGGATGTAGGGGTGGATGCTGGAGAGGTTCAGTGTAACTACCTTAAAATGTTGTTGTTCTGTATGACATGCGCTGCAAGGAAATGTACATTTTTTTTCATCTTACAGCACAAGAAAATTACAATAATGCATAGCAATATTTGTACAGTAGTTAAAATAATAATAGGGTGAATAAGAACATTAAAGACATGATCAGCAGTAGGTGAGTAACCAAATAACAATTCCCACACAGACACATGAGCATCTTGTAGCAAGTGTCCAACAATTTGTTGAATGTGTCCATTCTCATAAGCGATGGTGTGATTCACTTCAGTGGATGTTGTTTTAAGGTGATCAATATAGGCATGGAGTTCTGTAAAGTTGAGCAGTTTATGTAGTGTCTCTTCTCCCATGCCAAGTGGTAATGGATGCACAGCATATGAGATAAAGTCTGGAATGTCCATAGAGTCATTGGTAACCAGCGGTGTGGAATAAGTTGTCCCATTAATGGTGAGGGAGACCAGTGGTGTATGACTGCACCAGGTATTGTTTGGTAAATAGTTTGAACTGTACAACAAAGTGTTCTTGGGAAGGCGAATGTCATGCATTCTGGGAGCAATTGAAAAAGAAACTTTCTGGGGAAAGAACAGATGAAAACAAAAGTGTCCAGCTCCAAGGTAGTCAGGGGATATGAGAGCTTAACAGTCAGGGAGCAAGAGGAAGAATTGTTCCAGCAGGAGGTGTCAGCCTCTTTGAACTGGTGAGGTTGACACTTGAACTGAAATGTAGTCTGCTCGCACAAACTGGGGTCCATCGGCTTGAATGAAGTCCAGGTGTCGTCCAGTGGCGAACAGAAACTCAGGATGACCAGATCCTTTCCTTCCGGGAACGGTGGGGGTATTTCTTGATAACGATATACCCCACTTGTGGAGTTAGCCCAGCCAATCGTGCATATTCGGATGATAGTTCCTGTAATGAGACTTGAGTAGAAGAGAGCAGATACAAGAACAACAGCAAACCGAGACATAATAAAAGCTAACTTGTTTCACTCTACTAGGGAGTAAACTAATACTGCCCACTTATACTATGTAACAACAAAACAAACAAACAAAATTAATAATTTCTACTACTTATTTACATAACTAACTACTTATTTACATAACTATTAAACACATGTACAGCAGGAGTAACTAGTTACCGTCCTTAAGCGACTTTTGTTCAGAAAGCAGCTGTCCGTGCTGTCTTCAGGTGGTATCTGAAAACAAAGACTGATAAAGCACATATTACCCATATGGTTTTAACTGGGTGATGTGTTTCCAGTACTGCTGGTTGTCAGGCATTAGGATCTGGTATAGGCTTGGGCCTAAGGTATCAGTAACTAAGTACGGTCCCTCCCACTTTGCAGTTCCAAAGGGGAGGTTTGGTCTAGGTCTCAGAATCATCACTTTACTCCAACCTTGAGGGGCCTTAAATCAGAACCTTTTGCATGTACCTCCTGCAAATAATCTCTAGCTTTTTCTGTGTTAGCTAGCACAGAGGTCTGAATTTCTTTTAGATGTTCTTGCAGGGATTTCATCCACTCATTGGTGAGAATTACGGTCTGGTCCTCTGGAAGAAAAGGACTCAGCATATTTTCCCACCGTTGCATTGGCCTTCCCATTAAGGCTTCGTAGGGTGCAAAACCAGTGGATTTACAGACATTAGCTCTGATACGCATAAGGACTAAAGGGAGCACCTGATCCCAATTTTTCCCGGTCAGATTAAGCATAGGGCTGAGGTGGGCCTTAATTGTTTGATTCATCCTTTCTACCTGCCCTGCTGCTTGTGGATGGTATGGAATGTGGAGTTGTTGTTCTATGCCTAGAAAATCAAACAATTCCTTGATCAGCTGCGAAACAAATGCAGGACCATTATCAGAGTCAATTGTTTTAGGAATGCCCCAGCGTGTAAAAAATTGCATAGTTAGGACTTCTGCAGTGGTTCTAGCAGTTTGATCTGGGACAGGGAATGCTTCTACCCAATGAGAAAAGGAATCAACAACAGTCAGTAAAAATCTATTCTTCCTAGCAGTCAATGGGAGAGGGCCCACATGATCTATTTGCAATCTTTCAAATGGGCCACGAGGAGGTGATCTCATTAACTGTCCCCTTCTCTTTTTAGGTTGCCTCCCAAATGAAGCACAGATTACACAGGAGGAAACATGATCCTGTATATCATGTTTCATTTCTGGCCACCATACCAACCTATTAAGGATAGTCTGCATTTCTTCTGCCTTAGGGTGTCCCATAGGACCTGCACCATGAACCCAATGCATCCATTCTTTACCTCGAGCTCTAGGGATAGCTATAACCAAGCCTTCCTCTCTTTTTGCACATAGAATGTCTTTCTCTATAGCTAGTGTGAGAAAGGGTGTGTGCTGATATAGGCTATCTGGGGCATCCTGCACAAGCTTCCTTAAATTGGAAAGCTCAGGGTCCTTTGTCTGCAGTGCTACAAAGTAATCTGGTGGTATTATCTGATCGTAATCTGTGGAACGTGTAGCAATAGCAACCATGCGTGTCTGCTCATACCAGGGCCATATGAGGCCTACATGGCATGCTTCCTTGGCTAGTGAGTCTGCTAATGTGTTCCCTTTCACTAAAGGGCCTTTCTTCCTATGTGCCTTTACTTTAACTAAATGTACTCTCTGAAACTTCTCACTCAGTTCTTGTGCCATAGTCCACAGTGATGAATTTTTCACTGTGGACCCATCTGTAGATTTAAATTCATTTGCCAGCCACCAGGGTAACAGGGCAATGGCACTTTTAAAGACATAATCAGAATCTAAAATGATTTGTATCTCTGGGTGTGAATCCTGATATTGTTGCATACAAGCTACAAAAGCAGCCAGCTCACAGTACTGTGCTGACGCTGACCCACAGGAATACTGTCTTTGCAGTACCACTTGGTTATTTGGGTCCAATTGTACAATTGCAAAACCTGCTAGTCGCCTGCCTCCTTCACATTGGCTACTACCATCAATATATACTGTAGGAAGGAAAGGTGAAATTTTGTCTAGTCTTAGTTCCCTAAAGACCATGTGATTAGGGGCACTGGGTGAGGACTGACAGTCATGAGGTTGCCCCTCCAGCAAGATTCCAGCCACTTGCACGTTAGGTTCTTTCAACAATTCAAACTTTACATTCTGTGCTTGCAGCATGAGAGTCCACTGGACTATTCTCTCAGTCCTAATCTTGCTACATGCTAACTTTCCTTCTACAATGAATTTGAGGGGGGTGTGATGGCTGCATATGTATGTGGTTTGAGCACCAATGATGTATGTGAATTTCTGCATAGCAGCATAGGAAGCCAGTACATGTTTTTCACAGTTTCCCATTTTGAGTTCAGGAGAAGTGAGGACTCTGGAACAGAAAGCGATAGGGCGATCTACTCCTCCTAAGCGTTGTGTTAGAGCTGCACCTATACTGTTCTCTCCAACTACAGGGTACAGGAAAAAAATGTTGTGTGTGATCTGGGTGTGCAAGAACAGGAGCAGAGGTCAGAATGTGTTTTAATTTAGTTATAGCTTCGGTATGTTCTTCCTCCCAGACATAACCTTTACTTTTTAGCAGGGAGTAAAGTGGAGCTGCCACTTCAGCATAATTGTGCATGAAGTCACGACAGAAACCAGTGAGCCCTAGAAATGACTGGAGTGATTTCTGATCTGTAGGAAGTGGAAGTTTCTGTATCAGCTCTATCCTCTGAGAATCTACAGATTTACCATCCTGGCCAATAGTAACCCCTAAAAAGGAAACCTGTGATTTGCACAGTTGAGCTTTGGCAGGATTGACTTTAAGACCAGCTTGTAAGAGGGCTTTTAAAACTTCTCTTACGTGATTCCAGTGTACGGCTTCATTCTCAGACTGAATCAGAATGTCATCTACATACTGAATTATATTATCTCTGCAAGACAATAGTGATAGGGCTTCCTGCATGTATTTATGAAATATTGAGGGGGAATCCTTATATCCCTGTGGAAGCACAGTCCATGCATATTGTTTATTCAGCCACTGAAAGGCTGTTTTGTACTGGCATTCAAGGGCCAGTGGCAGACTCCAAAACCCATTAGATATGTCTAAAACAGAGAAAATTTTACATTTGGGATTCATTTTGGAGATCATTTCAGGGTATGAGGCTACCACGGGCACTACAGATTTTGAAACTTGATTCAGGGCACGGAAGTCCATAGTGAGCCTGAAGGAACCCCCTGGTTTAACTATCGGCCAGGCTGGTGAATTGCATGTGGAAGAAATAGGTCTAATCAGACCCCTCTCCTCCAGTATCTTCACAATTTTAGTCACTGGTTCTATAGCCTGATGAGGTACTGGGTATTGCTTTTGTGGTAGAGGATCCTCACCTTCCAACAGTATTTCTGTGTGCATTTTCCCACAATCTAACTTGTCTTGAGCCCAGACTGGAATATCAGCCACCTCTGAAGGAATTACACACAGATCATACTGCTGAGCTGCCTTAGTGCACTGAGTTGCTAACTGCATGGGGATGACTTCATGCACTAAAGTTTTAGAAGCACTTGAAGTTCCTGAATACTGCCACAATTTAAGATTAGCCATATCCCCCACCAAAGTTAACTGGTTGGAACATCAGTTCCAATTATTTCTTTTGGTGTGTTCACTATAGTGGAGGCAGTGGTTTCTAACATTTCCTTATTTTGTTCACTGTGCACAGGGATACCCCATTTAACTGGGATAGCCACACATTTGGAAGCTGTATCATTGATTCCTTGAATTTCATAACTATCCATATTTTTCTGATCTGCAGTGGGAGAAGCTCTGTTTGTAAAACTAATTCCAGCCCCTGTGTCAATCAAAGCTAATTTATCCTGACCCCCTACTCTACTGATAACATTGGGGCGTGCACAAGAGTCCAGTATCAAGGGTGTTACAAGCCTTAAATTGTGTCCTGGGCCTGTATCCATTTCATCACCCAGAGGCTCTGGAATTGAGTCCTCTGCTGAGATAAAGGAGGCAGGCTGGGCTATGACGGCTTGAGACATTTTGATATCTGAACTCAAGAGGTCAGGACATCCCTATGCCCTAGCCTTGTGTTTGTCCTGAGCTGCTTGTAAATCCTGTTTTAATTTATCTATTTCTATCTGCAGTGTATGTTTATCTTGTTCCCATTTAGTTTTTTCCTTTTCTAGCCCATCTCTCTGTGCTTTGAGCTCTTGAAAGGGGATGTAACCTGAGGAGTTTCTAAAAGTACCTCTGCCGTGTGCTCTCCAAGGGGCGTGGCCTCTGTCGGTGTTTCTTGTGTACTGAGAGGATTCATTGGCCTGCCACTTCCGTGCCTCTGATACTGTAATGACCTGCGAGGGCTGGGTCTTCCAAACAGACCCAATTCTGAGCATTAAAGTATCAAAAGGGGTTGCTTCAGGGTCTTCAGAAAATAACAGAAGGTGTTTTGTAATCTCAGGGGACAGCAATTCTAATAAAAATTCCTTATGCATGCTCTCCCCATAATCTTCTGCTTTGGGCCAGGACTCCTGCTCATTAAGAACTGCTTTTAAAATCCAGGCTCTATATGCAAACTGTTCCAGTGTATCATCTGGTAAAGGTGAAATAATTTTAAATACTTGCATTGGGGAACAGTGAAATAGTTTCTCAGTACCCCTTTTAACCAACTGGTATGGGTGAGTGAGAGAGCCAACCCTGTAATAGTGAGGCCCTAGAGCCAGATGCATAAGTCTATCAAAATCTGATTGTTTTCTTCTGTATTTCCCTAGACCCCAGTGAATCAGAATATCAATCGCCCATTTAACCCACTGATTTACATTAAGAGGCATAGTGCCAATTTTCTCAACTATTTTTTCTATATCTCTATCTTTTAAATTTTCCTGGAACATTAATTTAAGTTCATTACTGGGTGTCATGTCTAAGTCATCAGAATTATTTTCCTGACAGAGATTGCTGGGTTCTGGCTGAGATAAACTATCCTGTGATTCATCTGTATTCTTCCCATTCCTCAGTCCAACTATGCATACTTTAGAATTCTTTTGTTGCTGATCAGGTGTGTCATAGGCATAGGGAATGGGTGTATCTTTGTTCTTTTGTTTCTCTCTAGCTGGTATGCATGGCTCATAGGCATATGGTGCTGAGGGAGGGGTAGGTGTTGACTTTCTTGCAGAGGCCACTTGATCTTTAAGGTGCCTCAATTCAAGTTTAAGTGCTTCTAATTGTTCACTAACAGTTATAAAAGAATATGTGGCTTGTATCACTTGACTTCTCTGAATAGAAATACAACTTTGTGCCTCCTCAGTTCTTTGATCAATTGGCTACACTGAGAAGTCAGTTCAGAGTTTTCTTTTTTCATGCTAATTAGGCCCCTGGCCATGCCTTGGATGAAAAGGCATTTTCTTTTATTTGTTTTCTTTTTGAATTCATGATCATGGCTTAACATTCGTTTTTGAATATTATACCATGAGTCAGGGAATTCCCTTCATATGGACCTCCTTTTCTCTTACAATATGAAATTAGAATTTCTGTAAGTTCTTTAAAATCAAATGCTTCCATATAGATACTGCAGAAAGGCTGTAGTTGGACTATCTAAAATGTGTAACCTTAGAAGGAGGAATGCTAACTTAAAAGGTATTTCACACCTATTTAACAGGGTGGAGTAGATTAACAGAATTGTATCAGTTGCAGCCAGCTGCAAGCCTGCTCTCAGTAAGATAGTTACTGACAGGAGACAGAGAAATAGAAGTTAAAAGGGAGAAAGATTAACATTGTCAGATATTCCTGCTCACACCAAGATATATACTGACAAGAGAGAGAAATAAAAGTCAAATAGATAGGAGGGTACATTAGTGTTACCAGGAAAGATGTATATTGTACTCTATGAGGGAATATTTAACTGTGTAACTCTGTATTTTCTTAGCAGCTCAAATACTATATAAAATCTGTAGCAAGCCTATACATAAAAATAAGACAATTGCAAGCCACTCTGTGTCATGTCCTTAAAATTCTAGATTCTTACAGAGCCTTTTGACACTAAAAGTCTCACCTTGTCTAACCCACAAAACAAAATTGTAAATGGTCACAAGGGCTATTGATTTTCCTGTCTCACTCTGTCTGAAATCTACTTAATGTATTATACAAAATTATTACTTACCCAACTGGAGGTCTGCTGTGAAATCCGAGAGACGAGCCCCCAATATGTAATCTTCTGAATATGTAATCTCTTATCTAGTCTCCGCTTGGTCCTGGGTTCATTTCACTTCACAGACGCAGGAGGGTATTGTAATAAGACAAGCAAACAGGTGTGGCTTGGAGAAAGGTTTTTATGTAAAAATAGGCTTAATACATAGGTATTGAACAGAGGTATATAGTGATTGTTACAGAGCTGTTTCAGTGTGTATCAATGAATCTGTGTGTGTGCATGTGTGAAGTGTGAGAGAGATAGAGGCCAGAACCTGTGGGTCAGGGCCGCATGGTAGGCCAGAACATGTGGGTAGAGAGAGAGAGAGGGGGAGGGGTGAAGGGAGTTGAGTATCAGAGCCTCATGGTAGTGTCCAAACCTGTCCGATGAAGGAGGGAGAGAGAGAGAGACAGGAAGTGTGTCTGTCCTTTATAGTGCCTCTCCAGCAGTTCCCCTTGAGGTCTGCTATTGTCTTTGGCCACTCCCTTTAAGGTCTACCCATCTTGATTTAGCAAGGAGGGGCTGCAGCCAGGTCCTAGAGACTGACGTCACCCAGGGGTCAGAGTTTAGACTGAATTAAACAGAGTCCATAGCTGCATGAAATGTATGCTGACAGTTGTCAGGTAGAAATATTAGATCAAGTGTATTTCCTTTGCTGTGTTTTGGAATAGTTACAATTTGTATGTAGTGAAGGAAGTTCATTGCTTCTAGGAAAGAGGTTGACTGGCTCAGAGAAATGGAAGAGAGATTTAAGTCACCCAGTAATATAAGGGGCCTATAGGGAGTTGGGTGTATATAGGCTGTTTCAAGGATCATGAAGAGCTCGGAAGCGTTGCCCTATGGTGGTCTGTATATAAGACATAGTGAGATGTAATGGTTCATTATGGTTAGAAATTCCAGGTCCTCTGAATCTTGTATCCATCTTGGGAGCTTCTCTGTTTAAACTAAGTGGTTCTTAAATTTTTATATGCATTTAAAAATTTGAAAAAAAACTAAGCTGCATTTTACAGATTGGGACAGATGAAAGATATTGGATGGAGAGAGAACCTTGGCCTCACTGCATATTGAGAGTGGTCTCCCCCTTCTGAGGTTGCTTGTTTCACAGTCTCCATTGTATAGATAGATGGTATGCAGTAGGGAGTAATTGATTTATTGGGAATAATCTTAAGTGAATGTCTGATGTCGCCGTTTGCTTTGGTATATACATTCTGTACTTGGGGCACAAATTATTGGAATCTTTTACACTTAAAGCCCCATTTCAGGAGGGGGACGTCTGAGGTGTCCAGATGTCCCTGAACAAGGCGAAGCTCTTAGGACCCGATTATGGTCCATGGGAACAAAACGTTCCTGTAGATGCCAGAATCAGGTCTGTGGATGGCCTGGCATGCCCCTTCTGCTCCCCTGGCATCCGCAGCTCTGGCCCCCTAATTCCCCACCATCTGACCTATGGCTAGTGTCCCATGGCCTGGATCAAGCATTGGGGCACCCCTGCACCCATCCCTGGGGGTGGTTCCCCTGCCCAGATCCAGCAAATGGTGCTGCTTATACTACCTCTGAGGTGGTATAAGCAGTATGTCCCAGCAAGCCCAGCAGGATGTATAGGGCCATGACCTGAATCGGCCCTGTATGTCTTGCTGTGCTGACCCACCTTCACCTCCACTCCTCCCTGATCCCGCCCCCCCACCCCCTGCTGCCTCTCCCCATCCTGATGGACATACAGGGAGATCCAGTGGGCAAATCAGCCCCGGACGCTTTGTGGGGCTACATGTCCTGCTGGGACATACAGCCACACAACCCAGGAGTGGAGGAGTGGCCCAGTGGTTGGGGCAAGGCACTTCAGGCCAGAAGGTCGGGGGTTCATATCCCACTAGAGGACAGCAACCTTGGACCGGAAGGACTGGGGTTTCTAGTCCCACAGGTGCTCCTTGTGGTCTTGGGAAAGCCACTTAATCCTCCATAGCCCATGTTCCCTGTAAAATAGCTATCTCCAAGTTATAATGCCCTGTTCAATGTAATTTCAGTTTGTTCAATGTAAACCGCACTGATACAGAATAGCATGGTATATAAGAGAATGTAAATAAAAAATAAATTTGGGAATGACCTCCTTAGTGGCTTTCTCACAATTAGGGGTATGTTTACTAAAGGGCAGTAAAGGAGCAGCGGACAACAAGTGGTAATGACAGCAGTAAGGGTGTTTGCATGCAGTAAAGGCCAGGGCGGGCAGTAGGTGTTATGGCGGTAAGGGCAATTGGCTCCACTTATCGGGTGCTAAGAGGACATCGTCCATTAAAGTGACAAGCATGCATCTTAACACCTGAAAACAGCAGTCACCTTAATGCTGGATAAGGGAGCCCCTGTAAGAGACACATTTTAGCTGATGGATGGATGGAAAGGTAAGAGCTGATGGACATGTCAGATCCATGGGCATTCTACATGTCAGTCAGAAAGTGAGATGAGCATGTAGGAAGCAGCTGCACTGATTCATTGATGGGAGCCCACATAATATGCTATAATGACCATGTGTGGCATAAGACTGTGAAGAAGTATCCCCCTATAGAGGCTGAATCACCATGATGTGGCCATCCAAAAGATGACTTAGCAGGCGTGGGAACGTGCAGATAATTCATAGGAGAGGCACGAGTGATACATTCCAATATGAAAATTCTCCTGTGTGGGCCATGGTGTAGCAGCTGCCAGGAGAATACTTGACTGTACATAACGGGCATATGCTGATGGATGGGCTGAAAGTTGTATGGCAGTAGCTGAGAGTGCGGTATTGCCCTGCTGCCCATATGTACATGCTGTAACCTCACAAATGCAGTTGGAGTGTGTGTGAAAAAAGTGCAGCTGTGCCAAGGGGAAGTCCCAATACCAGCTATGTGGATATGATAGTTGTGTCAGCTTTCTCAAACACCATATAAGCCCCCTGACACATGTTCAGAGAACAGCAGCAAGTAGGGAAATGTGATGATCTCTGCAATTGGCCATCTCAGGGGTGGGATATGCCTGCATGTACTGTATACATACAATGAAGCCAAAGATAAGTAGTCACAGTAGTGATGAAATATCCCCATCATGTACAACTCATGTGTCAGACAACTGCAGGGTGAGCCTCTTACAATTGGCTACAGCAGAGCCAATGAAGTCATGCTGTCAGATGTGCATGATTGCAATGTACACATCAGCAGACCCAATATGCAACCGTAATACAGAAAATAATCTAGGATTGTGTATTCCCCAGTCAATGCAGACCCCAGATTGCATCTGATGGTATCATAAATGAGTTACCCATAGCTACAATGAGAACAAGTGAGAGTCAAACCTGGGTCTGTCATTAACCGAGCCAGTGCTCTAATCATTAGGCTACACCTCCACACTGTACCCCATGGCACAGATGAGAATCAGAAAGACTGTAGGTCCCTGCATGCAATGGGCGCAGCTCAGGATATGAAACACCAGGGCTAGCACAGTCTGAGACAGTGGAACACCACACCTAGGGCCTGCCAACAGTGGTTCACACACAGTATGCACTGCACTTCACACTGCATAACAGACACACAGCTGCAGAATACATCCATTGTACAAAGGCCAAGCCACATGTGAGGTCAAGGAGCATGTCCAACCACTGTATCTCCAATATCAAACTGCAGTCGCACACAGAGGTCAGCTGCACTGCAGTGCGACACTATCCCCTGAGACAGCACATGTGCAGGGCATGCTGTCCCTCATCAACTGCTGTACGCTGCAGGATAGGTACACCTGCAAAGATCTCTACCTCAAACCACATTCATGACCTCTTCTGTCCATCACTGACCATCCTGCCCACGTCTCCCACCATCATAGCAGACAAGCAGGTACTGGGCAATGCTCCAAAGATCACAGTTGCTGCTATGGCTGCAATTGGGGCCCTGGATGCCGGTATCGGTTAGACATTCCATTACCCATAATGCACCGCACAATCTGAGCACCTATATGCAGTGATGTCCATATGGTGAATGTCGCATTCCATCACAACAGCATTGTAATATGCAGGGACAATGTGTGCTACCAGCACATGATGGTCGCAATATGTAACAGACCCGTTTATGCACTCATCCTGAATGTGAGGAAGGGAACACATAAACTGGTCCTCAGAGCAATCCCTGCAATAGATGGACACCCAAGGTTCTGGAACAGATCTCAAACATTGCTAGTGTGCCACAGGTATAGTCTGTAATGTGTGATGAAAATCAGTTGATAATCTGTACAATTGCAGCATGCCATTTCATCTGCAGCAGACCACATCTGCTGTGCCCACCACCCCCACCCTCACATCATGCTGACATGGCAGCATTGTGACAGCATGGGTGGTGCATCTCCTTTTTGGCCGTGGCAGCATGTATGTGTGCTGCAACTGTCACAGTGGGGTCCTTCCAGACATCACAGTTGTACACCCTGGGCAGCTGCCTTGTCAGCCTAGTGGACCTGCCATCCCCACCACATTACCAACATGGTACCGCCTTTGCCAGTTTGGCAATATCAACATAGTCCCCCTTCTTAATAGGGCACCATGCTGTTGTTGCCAATGAAACACTATTATCACAAATTCAGGCTCTCTGGTGGGTGGAGTACATTGCATACACTTAAATAGGCTCTCTCCCCTCAGAAATGCCCATTTCATTAGCTTTCAGCTTGTGTTAGTGTTCCAAGCTCTGGGAGCTCTAATGCACAGTAACACAGCCCTGTGGTAAGAGTTCACATGCTATCCCCATCCACTCTCCACCCCATCAACGCCCAGTTTCCACTTCCTTTACCCTTAATGCTGGAGGCCCCTCTTCAGATTGTTAATCCAGCATTGTTGGCACTTTCCACGGTATTAATTGCTCATGGGCATAGATAACATGTGCTAATGGTTCACTTGCTCCCTTACTGCCCTTTAGTAAACATTCCCCATAGGCACACACATGCACATGCATCCATACAAGCACACTCAAACTTTATAGGTGGCATTTTAGAAAGGGCCTCCAAGTGCAATCTAAGACATCCAGGGCAAAATAGTCAATAAAATGCTGGGGATGTCTATGTTTTGGTC
The DNA here is from genome assembly GCA_033557465.1 of Ichthyophis bannanicus. Taxonomy (NCBI): domain Eukaryota; kingdom Metazoa; phylum Chordata; class Amphibia; order Gymnophiona; family Ichthyophiidae; genus Ichthyophis; species Ichthyophis bannanicus. The sequence goes on along the minus strand of CM066035.1, from coordinate 445,661,355 downwards.
TGATTTTAGAAGCATGGACAGCTCTAACATAGACACCTGTGCTGGCATCCACAAAGATGTCCCCACTACAAAAATGTAGGATAAGGATGTCTTATTTTATGCTAGTATGCATATGGGGATGTCCATCAGCATGGCAAAAGGAAAACAAGAGCCCTTATTTTCTATCAGAGTTCATTGTCTATATAGGAAATATAGGGGATATGAGTGTACCTTCTTCTCCATACCCTTAAGATGTTTGGCTGGCAAAATAAACACTTTTCCAATGCTTACTAATGCCTAGAGCAGGTACAGTATAAATTTGGACATGACATGGGACATGCACGATGTTTCTAAAATTGGGCAAGGACATCCAGGTTCCTGGGAATGACCCGGACACACCTTCATCACACCCGATTCTGATTTGAATGTCTTTAAAGCCGTTCTCTAAAAGGGCTCCAGGGATGTCCAAAGCATGGATAAGGCTTCTAAAATAGCCCTTAAATGGTAATTTTATGAAGTATTTTCCAGGTGTAAAGTATGTTTCATGCATGAAAAGTGGTTCTTATAAAATTGTGCATTTGTATACATGTATAAAAAGTAAGTGCATGCATGGAAGGCCTGCACCTGCGTTTACGCTATCTGCTCATAGGCCTTCCCAAGAACATAGTTTGAGCAGAGTAGAACATATATAATTAATTTAATTCATTTATTTACCCAGTTTTGTATTAATTTTAAGATCTCTATATATTATACTATTTGTATTTAAAGCTCTCTGTTTTTATTTCTATTTATACTTTAATATTTTAATTGTTAACTGTATTTCACTTTATTTTCAAGTTTCACTGTAAATCGCTTTGATTTCCGAAAGGCGGTATATAAGTTCAATTAAATAAATAAATAAAAGCATTCAGTATGTGCCCAGATTCACACTTTGGAACAGGGGTAAATTTGTATGGAAAAATATCTGCACTACTGGGTCTGGTTCTGAGGGTCTATTTTAGAAAGGCACATAGGGACTTAAATCTGCATCTGCACATAGGGACAAAAGGCTTAAAGAGAGTGATCTAGCTCAGCTCTCAAGTCAGGAACTGAGCACCAATCTTCCTTTTCATATGTGAACAAGACGGTGCAATATTTTCATGCTTTATTTAGAACTTTATGTGGGTGCTTCACTATAGGATTTTTATTAAGAACTTTCCACATTTAACATGCAACTATTTGCAAAACTTAATCTAAACAATACAGTACTTCCCAGACAAACAACAAAGTTTCATCTTTCAGCTTGTCAGACAACTACCTTATGTACTTTCCCTTCTGCACAAACATTATTCCCTTCGGACTTTGCTCTTCTGTCGCCCGATGCTCAAGTCTACACCTGTAATTCAGTTCTTACTTCTGCCTTAGATAGCTTGGCCCCTCTACGCCCATCCTCTTCCTCATTAAATCAGGTTCATTCCCCTTGGCATCATCCTGGTCTGCGCCTGCAGCATTCAAGCTTTGTCAAGTGAGTGGTTATGGCTTAAACACCCATCCTCAGATACTCTAGCTCATTTCAGACAGCTGTACTCCTATTATCGTTCATCAGTTAAGTCCGTTAAACATTCATATTACTCCTCCGAAATCTCCGAGGCTGCCAACTCCTCTAGACAGCTTTATTCTATCCTTCACAAGCTTTCTTCTACCACCACGAGCTATTCCTCTCGGACTCTAGTACCAGCTTCGACATTACTTGCCACCTTTTTCTATGAGAAGATTCATAACCTTCGCTCATCTTTCTCTAATACTTCGCCTCCATCTTTGTTGCCTTCCCGCCCACTACTTTCTTCCTCCCTCCCCCCCCCCCCCGGCTACAATGGATTCTTCCCATGACACTTCCTCATTCATCTCAGTGGGCTCGTCTTCCTCTTCTCTGAACCAGATGTTGACTCATACCTGGTCTTCATTTCATTCCATCACTCCTACTGAAGTACTTAAGACAATTGTTGGTTCTAGGATGACTACCTGCCCTCTGGATCCCACCCCCTCTAACTGGTTATATGAACCCTCTCTTCAGTTGTTACCCACAATCCTGACTATTCTGCATTCCAGTTTATCTGAAGGTCTATTCCCTAGTCCATGGAAGTCCGCCATTGTTCGCCCACTTCTCAAACAGCCCTCGCTGGATCCATCTATTCTATCATACTGGCGACCAGTCTCAAATCTTCCTTTTCTGGCTAAAATTTTGTAACGACTAGTGTTCCAGCAATTGTCATCCCACGTTGAAGCCACTAACACATTGCATCCCCGACAGTTTGGATTCTGCTCAGGCCGTAGTACAGAGACAGTACTGCTTGCCCTTCTAAATGAATTACACACTGCACATGACCGTGGGGATATCACCTTGATTGTGTCCTTAGACCTTTCCTTGGCTTTTGACTTAGTAGATCCCTGAATCTTGCTTTCTCGTCTGCATGATTCTGGGCTTCGGGGCATTGTACTACATTGGTTTCGCTCTTTTCTTACATCTCGTACTTTTTCCGTTCATTCCACTGGTCAGTCATCACCTTCATTTCCCATGATTTGTGGGGTCCCTCAAGGCTCTGTCCTTTCTCCCCTGCTCTTTAACATGTTTCTTGCTCCTCTCCCTCTCTTAAACCAGCAGTACCCAGTCTCCACTTATCTTTATGCGGATGGCATTGTCCTTTTTCATACTTCACCTATAGATGTGGATATCACACCACTTAATGACTGTCTTACCACGTTGCTTCCTGGCTTTCTTCCAATTTCCTTCACTTGAATCCTGCCAAATCTTCTGCCATGTGGGTATATTTGAGTATTCCCTGTCCCACTGTTGCTCCTCAGCTTGCTTCTGTTGCTATCCCCTTAGTTTCTTCTTTCCATTATTTGGGTGTAACATTGGATTCTTTCCTCTCTTTTCCCGAGCATGTGTCTTTCCTCACTCGTCGCTCCTTTTATGCACTTAGGCAAATTAGGGAAGTCCGTTCTCTGCTACCTCCGGCCTCACTTATCAACCTACTCCTGGTCCTAGTTATAAGTAGATTAGATTACTGTAATGTGGCTTTAGCAAACCTACCATTCTATCAAATTCAGCACTTACAACTATTGCAAAACACGGCAGTGAGACTCGTTTACCATGCCAGACGGTATGACCACGTCACTCCTCTTTTACTCTGTCTCCATTGGTTGCCTCTCCATTATAGATTTAAGTACAAATTCTTAATTCTGACCTATAAAGCAATCCATACTTTGACTCTGCTGTATCTTGCTAATCTCATCTCTCTGCATACTCCACACCGGCAACTTCGTTCCATTCATGCGAATCGTCTTGCCCTCCCTTCTCCTTCACAAGCCCATATGGAACAGACCCGTCATGCTGCTTTTTACTTTCTCAGCCCTGCACTCTGGAACACTTTACCATCCTCTCTCCAGCAAGTGGATATTGCTGCTGCTTTTGACTCGGTCAACCACAAGACACTTCTGTCACGGCTACAAGAGAGGGGAATCCACGGCTCAGCCTTGAATTGGTGCAAGTCATACCTGACAGATAGATGGCAGCAGGTAAGAACTGACTCAGGGACCTCCAAGCTGTTTGAACAAATACAAGGGGTCCCCCAAGGATCATCACTCTCAGCCCTCCTCTTCAACATATACATGCAACCCATTTGCACAATCATCTGGTCCTTCAAGGTCTCCTGCCTAGTGTATGCCGACGATGTGCTACTCTTCGCTCCATTCTCAATCAACCAACCTTATTTCTCTACCCTGACAAAATGCTTCGAGGCTGTCACAGATTGGCTCCACACTCAGAGCCTAAAAATTAATTTCAAGAAAACCAATGTCCTCTTCATCACGAAGAACCACTCCTTCATCCCCCCCAACATCAATAAGAGTAAGAGATGTGGAGCTCTCGACCAAGCCCACCATCCGCTACCTGGGGATCACCCTCGACCAACATCTGGACATGAGGGCACACATAAGCAATACAGTCAGAACAATCTATAATAAGATACGGACCGTCCGCCACCTGCGACCCCTATTGGAACCTGATGATTTCCGGACAATCTGTCAAGCACTTCTAACCCCACACTTTGATTATGCCAATGCCATCCTACAGGGATTCCCCAAGAACACCCTAAACCCCCTCCAGCTGGCCATGAACACAGCCGCCCGAGTCCTTCATGGAGCCTCCAGAAGGGACCACATCACCCCAGTCTTGAAACACCTCCACTGGTTGCCAATCCACTGTAAACTCACTTTCAAAGCCTTACTAATGACTTTCAAAGCCATCAACAACCTATCCTCCTCCTCTCTAACAGACCTTATCCTCCCCGTACCTGCAACCAGGGCCAGAAGATCATTCACTATAAACACCCTTGTAATACCTAGAGAAAAAACTAAATGCTCCCAGGCAGCAAGGAACAGAGCATTCAGATTCTACGCACCTATGCTCTGGAATGCCCTCCCTACCCCCATCCGAGCAATACCTGACCTCACCCAATTTCGGAAGGCGCTGAAGCACCATTTGTTCCTCCTGAATTACTCCCTGCCCAATGTAACAACACAACCAAGCTTACCCCCCACCAACACCAAGGACACCACCGATACACCCAGGGCATGACAACATACCCACACACTGAACGCGACTGCCAAAAACCTGTATATAAATATGTGAATAGTTTCAGTGAGTGCTCATGTGCTCTGTAAAAGAAGAACAGATTGTACATAGTGTATATAGTTACCCCTGTTTAACCCAAGTTGTAAAACCTGTTATATGTATTTTAGCAATTTATTGATTTATTTAGCAAGCATTTGTATACCGCTCCTTCCAGCGATCAGAAGTGGGGAAGATTACATGGATAAAGCTGTCGAATCAAGACAGAATGATTTTGATTTGTACATAAAGATTCGAGAGGTTAGCACGTCACGCAGAAAATTATCTACTTCTAAGCTAAGGGGATAATAATTTACATATGTACATTTATACATTACAGGTTTCTGGGGAGCTGTGGGGGAGTTGCCCCTCATGCGAATTTAGTACAGGTTGAAATGACTTTGAAATAGGTGGGTTTTTAGTTTCTTTCTAAAGTCGGCTAGATCAATGCTGGCTCGTAGGCCGGGTGGGAGTTGGTTCCATAGTGTCGGTGCTGTGTATGAGAAAGCCCTGTTACTAGTGATTTTTTTGACTGATCTGATATCTGTTGGAGTGTGGAGGGTGTTGGAATTGATGGTTCTCCTGTTTCTGTTGGATGGTTGCAATCTGATTAGGGTGTCGAGGAAGGATGGTGCTATGCTGTGGATGAGTTTGAAGGTGGTCGTCAGTATTTTGTATTTTGTGCGGGCTGCTATGGGGAGCCAGTGTAGCTCAATTAGTACTGGTGTAATGTGTTCAGTAAGATTTTTCTTCATGATGAGCCTGGCAGCTACATTTTGTGCCATTTGAAGGATGTTCAGGGTTTTCTTAGGAAGTCCTTGAAGAATGGCATTGCAATAGTCAAAATGTGGCATGATGAGTGCTTGAGCAACGGATCTGAAGTCGTGGGGATCAATAATATTCCGTATGGGTTGTAGAGCTCTCAGTTTGTAGAAGACTGCCCTGTTGGTTTTGCGCAGGTGGGTTTCCATTTTTAGATCGCAGTCAAATGTAACTCCTAGATATTTTATTTCTTTCTTTGTTTGATAAGTGTTGTTGCACAGGGTTATTGATGTAGGTGGGTTAAAATTTGCTTTCCTTGAGATGTACATCACCTCAGTTTTCTTGTGGTTGATTGTCATGCTGCTTTGTTGTAACCAGTTTTGCATCTCGCCAAGACATGTTTTGAGTGAGCTGTAGTCCAGGTTGTCAGTGTCAAGTTGTGTGTACAGCATAATATCATCAGCATAATTGTGGTAGTTGATTTTATGCTGTGTAAATATTTTGCATAGTGGTTGCATATATACGTTGAAAAGAAGTGCTGAGAGTGCAGAGCCTTGTGGTATACCTTGTGTTTGAGAGAATGCTTCTGCTTTTTCGCCGTTGAATTGTACCTGTTGCATTCGGTTTGAGATGTATGATGTGAACCACTTTAGTGGGGATCCTGATATTCCTATTGACTTGATTCTGTTTAAGAGGGTTCGATGGTTAACTGTATCAAAGGCAGCTGAGATGTCGATGAATAGGAGTATATACATTTTCTTTTTGTTTTCCAGGCCCTTGGGTAGGTTGTTAAGTAGAACTAGTAATAGGGTTTTGACCCCATGATGTTGTCTAAAGCCGTATTGCTGGTCATCTAGAGGAGCATTGTCATTCAGGTGTTCTTGGAGTTGTAGTAGGACCGCCTTTTCAATGATCTTTGCTAGGAATGGTATGCTCGATATTGGGCGGTAGGATGCTGGGTCATCTCTGCTGAGTGTACTGTTTTTTAGAATAGGTCTTATGACGGATTTCTTTAGCTCAGTGGGCATGAATCCTTGTTGTAGTGATAGGTTTACTATGTGCGAGATGTACGGTGCTATGTCCTGTTTCACTGCCTTGATCCAGGTTGCTGGGCAGGGGTCGAGTGGGGATGTTGTGCTGTTTATGCTTGTGAGTATGGTTGCAATTTGCTGGTCTCCGATTTTGTGGAAATGTTTCCATAACTGGTCTTGATTTGTGTTGGTCTCAAGGTTGTTTAGTGGTATCGGTAATGTTGAGTCATGGTAGGGTGTAGGTCTTGTGGCAGTTAGTTTGCTCGCGTAATGGTTTGCCAATGTTTGGGCCCTGAAGGAGTTGTTTAGGTTGTCGCTAATGTACACCGCTTGCTCCGCTGCTTTGTGCAATTGGTTGTTAAATGTAAACCGCTCTGATTTTAAAGAGCGCGGTATAGAAATATGATAAATAAATAAATTTAGAACCATCATATCAGAATTTCAAGACACTGCTCAAAACCCACCTATTCCAACAAGCATTTGAGCTTCCTGACTGTTAGAACCACTTAAGTATTTTTCCTTTTGTACTTTCTGTCTTTGTTTGACCTATACTGTTTTCTCTACCTCTTTGTTATTATACAATGGCATTCTTTTCCTCTTGTCTGCAACATTTTGCTTTTATTGTAAACCGAACTAATGTCTTGACGTGGGCGGTATATCAAGTGTATCAATAAAGATAAAGATAAAAGCCTAGGACTTTTAATATACCAACGGATTCCATTGTTTGCTCTTAAGTGCAGTTTTGGCTTGTTTGTCTGCTCAAATCCATTGCAGTTGCTTCCCAGTAGACAGGTTTCAGGTCAGCAGGAGCAGGGCAATTCATTTGTCTCTTGATTGGGTATTTAGATTTGTAGTCATTTTTGGTGTAAGAAAACAGGTTTATAAGTTTATTTATGCTTTAGGATCAAATCAGAACTACACTGTTACTCACAGCATCAGGTCAATTGGTCACACTAACAATGTAAAGGAGAATCAGATCTCACATAGCTTAGCCTTTTCTAAACCATGTTCTCTCCTCCCTTTTTCTGGAAGCAGCTGAAGAGTCACTAAATAATTTAAGCATTTAAAGTAAAAGTGAAGTTATGACTTTTAAAAAGAAATCTGAGTTAATTTAGAATAAGCTTGCTTTCATGTGTTATCTAATTTGAAGAAAAGAAGTATATGTTCTCAACAAGTTTCTTTAGATACAAATAATTGCCTCATTAATCTTAGTAATATCAACATGATAATATAGTAAAAGTAGGACAGAATGATGAACAACATATTAAAGAACATATAATAACCAGCAGGGACTACATGCATTCATTACTTGCCATGAATAAATATATTCCCTTTCCCCATAGCTACTAAAAGTTTGGAAAGTTAGGCCCCGACAGTATTTTCTATTTCTATCTTATATTTTAATGAATAAAGTCCTCATAATCATAGAAATATGACTAGCTTAGACTTTTAAAATGAAAAGGCTGTAGATCAGAGCAGTATTTCTTCTTTTCAGTTTAAAATTCATCCAGTAGCAAATATTTGTTTGCAAGACTGTAAAGGATAGAACTATTCTCTACCTCCCCTTTGCATCTGTATTTGGATTCAGAACAAATCTTTAGAAATCTCTCAAGTGACTTAACCCAGGCATACTGAAACTTTACTCCATTACTTAATAACCATATTAGATACCTTTTTGTTTCTGAATGTTGACTTTCATTATTAGCAAACAACAACATGGTTGGATAAATAGGACACAGCTTTCATTAAAATTAAATCTGAACAGAATTAAATATTATTGGGGGGGGGGGGTGGTGTTATTTACTAATAGGACATGCTAATGGTGTTAGCACACATTAACCATTAGTAAATGACACTATGCTATTGAGGACTGTGAAAATTACAAGAGGACCTTGAAAAATTGGGAGAATGGATGTCCAAATGGCAGATGAAATTTAATGTGGACAAGTGCAAAGTTATGCACTTACAGGGTCATTCTGAGCCGTGAAGAGCGGGGAAGGATGACCCGTTGGGATGTCCATCACTGCTATTTGGCCCCTCTGCCATCCCTAACTAATCTTCCCGTTTGAACAAGGTGTTTGTACAGGGATAGTTAGATCAGGGTGGGAAGAGGCGGGGCACAGGCAGAGTTAGGGCGGCAGTGGATGGTCTATGGCCCCTGACATACAGGGCTGATTCTGTCATTGGCTCTGTACGTCCGGGTCCTGCAGACTTGACGGGGGAGTTATTCCACCTTGGAAGTGGAATAGGTCCCCCTAGATGTTGGGTGGTGGAAGCTCCAGCCAAGGAAAAATGGTGAGGTGGGTGCAGGGGATTCCCCGCAGCCTGACTTGGCCATGAGAGGCCAGATCAGGAGTCAGTTTGAGGGGAAAAGAGACAGTCATTGGCAGATGGGGATTGTGGCAACTGGACGCCATGGCACCGCGGCTCCATTCAGGAGCCTTGACTGAGTTAGCCAGGCAGGGTCCTATACTTGCAAGTCAATGGGAATCCAGTCCCGGCCTGCACTTATAGGCCTACTCACGATTTTGATCCCGTGGAGCCTAGATGTGCCCCATGGGATCAGAATCACATCTACACCTGTGCATCCAATTCCGATTGGGCGCACAGGGGCCCTGACATCCTGATCGGAATGACTCCCTTAGGGAAGAAGAACCTAAACTGGATACTGGGCTTGATGGCTCCTTGGTCTGACCCAGAATGGTATATTTTATGTTCTTACGTTCTTAACTCCATCAGCAGACATCCAGAGTCCCTTGGGTTTGTCAGATGCACCAAGAAATCACCCACAAAGGCTGACAACTTAAATTCACTTTTTCCAATCACTACCCCCTCCACATCCCTGCGAGGGTGAATAACATACAAGTTGGTATAAAAAGGGTGAATAACATCCAGAGTCGGTATAAAAAGCAATGGCAATAAGACATCCCTGCTCTGTCCCCCACTGTAGCTCAAATAACTTAGCATCCTCATTCACCAGGACTGCAACTTTCTGCACAGAGTACAAAAGCTGGATGACATGCTGAAAGTGCATTAATCTCCTTGCATTTTCTCACTGCATAGGCTGACATTTCCTCTCAGAATGACCTTAGCCATCTCTCAAATTAACAGTGGGGTATCCATATGCCTTCTGTTAGCCTCCACAAATTCCTCCCAGTGCTTCCTCAAAAACGGGAGAAATTGGTTATCTATATAAAGTTCCAAAAGAAAATGCCACACCCTCTATCTCTCATCCTGAGCTTGCCAATCTCAATCAACCCATGACTCAAAACTTCAAAGGGTCCTATGGTTGCATCCTTTACAGAATGAAAAATGAGTAGATACAAACAAATGATCTATGCATAAACTAGTGTTGTGAGCCCTAGACAAGAGCATGAAATCCATGCACTGAAATGTAGCCACCAGACTCTGCAAACAACGCTTAATTCTATCCCCCCCCCCCCCCCCGAGGCCCTGCAACACATCCATTTGTGGATCCAGAATCCAATTACTATCCCCCCTACCACCATAGGGTGGTCAGGCAGCTGGTTGAACACCGCTGTAAATCTCAAAAAATAACATTGTCACTCACATTTGAGGCATAGCCATTACAGAAAATGACCAATCGACCTTGCATCTCACCAACCATAATTACATACTATATGTTAGGTTGTCTCACTTCCTTCACACACTTAAACTAAACCCCTTTCCTCACGAATATTGCTACTCCACACTTCCTATCATTAGTTGTGGCTCCATATACTTGTTCCATTCATCCTCGCAAAAGCTTCTGTAATTCCATCTCACTCTGATAGGTCTCCTGAATCAACATCATGGCTATTTTATGCCACTTTAGAGCCAAGAGTGCTTAATGACATTTGATCAAGAGCCCAACTCACAAACATTCCAAGAGAACACTCTCAGGGCTTCCCTCCATTCAAAGGCACTGACCATACATCCCCCAAGCCAGTCCCGGAGTGGGTACCCCTCAAGCCTAGAGTTCCCTCTCTACTTTCATGCAATCCAGAAAATTCCAACCGCTCATACTCAAAGCCCTGGCTATTTTAAGCTCTGAAGGCTTTACCTTCTCTTTCTCTTTTTGAACAACTTTTGTTGCCATCAGCTCTTTGCTAGCTAATACCCCTCACATTCTCTGCTTTGGGGGCTCACACACTATTTGGACATTTTCCAGGGGTCAAAATATTGTAAAACCCCAGAGAGCATGAAACATACATTTACCTGACCTCACCACATCATGTGACTGCTCCTCCCTAATTCATTTTATACTTCTACATTCACCGGCATCTTCTCCTGAGTCAGTCCTTGATCTTCATCTCACTAGTGCATCATTAATGTCCTTCTGAACAGAATTATATCTAAATCTGTTCTTAGTAAATGACACATTTTGGTAGTCTTGTGTTTTGAAGGATAGATATTGCCCTTTTTATAATCTTCATCATTGCATCTGTATTTCTGTAATTTGACCTCTTTAAATTTGTTGTAGAATTCCTCCAGACATTTTTTATTATCTTCTATCAGGCTGTCAAACCTCACAATATTAGCCACTTTCAGTCAACCATACTTTCTGTTTTCTCTTTAAGCTCTTCTGCTTTCTTCTTAGAAGAATTGATCAGCAAAGTCAGAGTCATCAAGAAACATGTCTGAGGCCTTCATAATACAAAGTCCTCGTGGAATGTGTTGTTCTCTGCAGTACCTAATCAGAGTTGCATAGTGCATCTCGAACCATACCATCTGCTTCTTCATCTGGATGTAATCACACCATTTGTCAATGTCCAAATCATCGTCTTCATCAAGGAAAGACAGATGATACTTAAGGAGTTCATTAATGTGTACTAAAACTAAAAACATTGTCTCACATGCTGTAAGCCATGGCCGTCCCATGAACTTCCAAAGAACAGGACAAAAAGAATTGATAGACCCCCTACAAAAAAGGTCCACAACAACAAAAGAGAGCCAGAAAAGCCACAGAGAATCTTTATTAAGCTTTTCTGGATACTTCTGCTATCTCTTGTCATTAACTTCTGCATACTTCAGGCGCAACAGAACTTCCCCTCACTCCATAAAGGAACTAATCAATTTAATACAATAAATCAATATCCAGGATAAACATGGGTTAAACATACATGAGCCTTTTAGCAACACATATTTTAACACTAACAGGACTTTATGCAGAGGGAAAAACCCAGAACTATGTCATCAAACCACCCCAACATAAATAAAAGAATTAGCAAAAAAATATATATATATTAGCAATTAAAAAAAATCAAGTGAAAGTTTGGAGGTAAAATGTGATACTCCTTACAAAGAATTATGCTACAGAGAATCAATTCATGGATCCTCATGGATTTTCAGATAAGTGGATTAATTTATACCCTGAAGCAGAACTGTGAATAGCTTTTTTTTTCAGTTTGAAACATGTTGTTGGTTTGTGGCAAAAATGAACAAGATTAGTAGAAGTTAAAAAAATAAAAAGGACCCATTGGGACTTATTCTAAACTGGTTATTGGTTCTAGTTTGAATTTGATGTTCCAACAAACATTTTTTTATTAATGTTGCAGGCAATTTTAGCAAAACATGTCAAGAGAGCCCCCTTTGCTTGCTGGCTAGCCACAATTTATTTTTTCTTAAGGAAAGGTGAAAGTTGGGGGTCCGCCACATGGGAGAAGGCAAGGAGCTTAACTAAATATGTATTTTCATATCAGAGTCTGAAATTTTATGAGAGGTTATTAATACATGTATGTCTTGATTAGATTGTAAACTCTGAGAAGCAGAGACCATCTCTATATGTGTCTGCATAGTGCTGAGTTTGCCTTGTAGTGCTATATATATGATTAATAGGAGTAATCATCATTTGTGACTACATACACACAAAAAATAATTTTATAAAATTAGCCTTTCTATTCACAAATGATAGCACAAAAAATTAGATGTCTGGTGAATTGAATGAAAGAATGGCCCTTCTATGGGCAGAACAGATAGTAGTTAGTGAATATGATAGCTAAGAGTGAAATTCAGGTAAGCTATTTTTGCATATTAGAAAAGAGCTGCGAAGGGAGACTGCTGAAATCAGCGAGCTCATTTAATCAGCAAATTGTATTTATTTATTTATGTACAGTATTTTCATTTGTTATGGCACCATTCTATGATGGTTGTTTACATCATAAAAAATAATCTGTAACATTACAATGGTTTAGGCACTTGATATACTGCCCTTTACCTTGTGTATCAGATCAGTTTTACAGATATATGTTAAAAGGCACTTTTTATTCCCTTGTCCCCAAAGGGCTCACAATCTAAGCATACCTGAGGCAATGGAGGGTTAAGTGGTTTGCCCAAGGTCACAAGGAGTGGCCATGGGACTAGAGACCCTAATCCCTCTGGCAAGAGGTTACTTGTCCCTATGTGGACATTGGACCCCTGGCCCATTGGCTTGAGGTAAGTTGTCTCAACCACTGAACCACTCCTCCTTAAAATTCCTGACACTCTTTAAAACATAAAAATAACAGAAGCAGAATAAAATTGTGGGAATTTGATTATACACAAGGGAAGTGCAGTATAGGGCAACATATTTTTAATGTCAAAGATAAATATTATGGCACACATAAAAAAGAGTACTAAAAGTAAAACTACAGAAGGTATAGCAAACGGAACCTTCAATAATCCATAATCTCAGTGAATTCCAGTACTTCTACATATAATACCTAATAGTTAGTGGCATGTTTATTAAGTGGCATTACCTCTTAATGTGGCAGATAGCATGCCCAGATAGCATGCGCTAACAGATAATGCAGGGAAATTTCAGATAATGCAGTGATTTATTATGCTGTTTGCAAATCCTGTGCTAACTGCTGGAGTGGGCAGGATATGGGCGGAGACTAGGCATATATGCAATGTGCAGTTACTGCTGGCATATGCAAGGTGAGGTAACTGGCAAAGTTGCTCTCTGCAATTTTGTTGTTATCTGCTGGGAAAATGCTATGCATGCCCCCAACAGGTAAAACATGGCTTTTGCAGCAAACACTGTATTAGCTGCAAAAGCCTAATGCACTTTAACAAAAAGAACCATTAGGGAGTTATTCTATGCTACGAATAGCAGAGATGGATGGCCCAACGGGACATAATTTTACGAGCAGCCCAGGGCGCAGATGAGGCATGGGGGGCCAGGGTTTCTCCCCCGCAGCCCGACCCTGGCCTTAGGAGGCCAGATTGGGGGTCAGGCTGTGGGGAATAAACACTTTTATTTGGTGGCCAGCATCGCAGCAACATGACACCATGGTGCCTTGGCTGCATTTAAAAGCCCTGACTAAGTCAGGCTGCGCATGTACGTGCAGGGTGGACTGAATCGCACGTACATGCCTGATCACGATTCTGATCCTGCAGGGCTAGACTGCCCCGCGGAATCAGAATCACAATCCCCTCTGTGCTTCCGCAGACTGGATACACAGAGGGAATCTACATGCAGGACGGAATCGGGTCCTTAATGTTTATGGTACATACAGTACAGTCAAATAAAATCTATAAATTGTCATTGTTTTTTTTCAGATTTAAATAATTATCTTATTAGCAAGTAATGTTTGTAGGTTGGAGTACCTATGAAAAGTGTGAGAAGGGAAGAACAGATTCCAACAAACTCAAACCACATGCTATGTTATTGAGTTTAATGGACTCTAGTATTGATTCATATAAGCATATACATTATATACCAAGTTGTTTCATGATTCTGTTTCATAGCAAGGGATGAATTATAAGTTTCTTGAATTACTAATTTATACTGAAAAACGAAGGATGAATTACAGCTTCAGTTAATACACTGCAAGCATTGCTAAAGCAGAATTTAGTTTGCTGGGGAAATCTATTGGTTGTATCCATAATTCAGTAGAAGGGTCTGATGATCTCTGCAGGCTAACCATATGAATATACAAATGTATCACTGGCCATGTTGTAATTTATTTGATATTTCTTTTTAAAACCTATAGTGCATCATCACGTATCAAAAGTGACTTCATGGCTCTGGGACAGAGGGTGAAGCAGTTAGGTGCACAGGTGGTGTTCTCTTCAATCCTCACTGTTGAGGGTAAAGGCCAAGGCAGAGAGGCTCACATCCTGGGGATGAATGCATGGCTGCGTGGATGGTGTCATCGAGAGTGTTTTGGTTTCCTAGACCATGGGATGCTGTTCCAAGGGTTGCAGAGCAGAGATGGCATCCATCTGTCCAAGAAAGGTCAACGCATCTTCGGTAGTAGACTGACTAATCTACTGAAGAGGGTTTTAAACTAGATTTGTTGGGGATGGGTGAAGAAAGCCCCCAGGTAAGTGAAAGCCCCCAGGTAGGTGATACATTAAATACCTTTATGGAAATGGGTAACAGGGGTAACATATGGAAAGCAGTGTGTATAAATGCCCGTAACATGGGAAGTAAGATCCCTGATGTTGAAGCTTTGGTGGGAGTGGCTGACTTGGATTTAGTAGCAGTTACAGAAACATGATTCACAGAACACCATGATTGGGATGTAACTATACCTGGCTATACTTTATTCAGAAAGGACAGGGTAGGAAGAAGGGGAGGAGGAGTGGCACTATATGTAAAAACTACTATTAAAGCTTTGGAATTACAGAGCTTAAAAGGGAGAGAGGAGGCATTGTGGGTTAAACTAGAAAGAGGGAAAGAGAAATCTATTTGCATTGGTGTGATATACAGACCTCCCTCACAAGAGGAAGAGGTGGACAGAGAGTTAATTGAAGACATACGCAGCATTGCTAGGAAAGGGGAAGTGCTACTGAGAGGAGATTTCAATATGCCAGATGTTGATTGGCACATTCCTGCTGCAGTATTATCTAGAAGTAAGGAGATCCTGGATTCTCTACAGGGAGAACTATTCAGGCAATTGGTAACAGACCCCACACGTGAAGGGGCCATACTGGACTTGGTGCTTACCAATGGTGAAAGTGTTTCTGATGTTGTAGTGGGAGATCATTTTGCATCCAGTGATCACCAGATGGTGTGGTTCAGTATTAGGACTAGGGCTGTTAGAATCCATTCAAAGGTGAGGATCTTAGACTTTAGGAAGACAAACTTTGCAAAGATGGGCCAATACCTCAGGGAGTCGTTAGTGGGATGGGAACAGCTGGGGGATGTAGAAAAACAGTGGGCAAAACTGAAATGGGATATTTTAAGGGTAACCAACCTTTTTGTTAAAATGGTAAATAAAGGCAAAAGGAAAAGGAGACCGCTATGGTTTTCAAAGGAAGTAGCTGAAAAAGTGAAGAAAAAGAGGGAGGCCTTCATGAAATACAAGAGATCACAGAGAGAGGAAGACAGGCATCTGTATTTGGAAAAACTTAGAGAAACTAGCAAAGTCGTCAAGAAGGCAAAGATTCAAAAGGAGGAGGAAATAACCAATGCAATAAAATGGGGGGATTAAACATTTTTCAGATATATTAGTGAGAAGAGGAAGGGCAAAAGTGGTATTGTCAGACTCAAGGGTGCAGGGGGGGAATATGTAGAAGCTGATAAGGATAAAGCGGAATTGCTTAATAAATATTTTTGTTCTGTGTTCACAGATGAAGAACCAGGAGCAGGACCTCAGAAAACACCCACAAATAGGAACAGAAGCGAGGGACATCTTGAACAATTTTCAGAAGACTGTGTTCGTGAGAAACTAGCTCAACTTAAAGTAGACAAAGCGAAGGGACCAGATGGGATACACCCTAGAATACTGAGGGAACTTGGGGACGTTCTAGCAACTCCACTGACTGACCTTTTCAATGCCTCGTTGGAGTCGGGAGTGGTGCCAAAGGACTGGAGAGAGGCTCATGTGGTGCCTTTACACAATAGCGGAAGTAAGGATGTGGTTGAAAACTACAGGCCGGTTAGTTTAACTTCGGTGGTGAGTAAATTATTGGAAACGCTGCTGAAAGAGAAAATATTGAGGTTTCTGGAGTCCAGCGGATTACAGGATCCGAGGCAGCATGGATTCACCAGAGGCAGGTCTTGTCAGACAAATCTGATTGATTTCTTTGACTGGGTGACCAGAGTGTTGGACCGAGAGAGCTATAGATGTGGTGTATTTAGATTTCAGTAAAGCCTTTGACACAGTTCCTCACTGGCGACTTATAAACAAACTGAGCACCCTAGGGATGGACCCTAAAGTTACTGCTTGGGTTAGAAATTGGTTGGGTGAGAGGCGACAAAGAGTACAAGTAAATGGAGCTCACTCTGAGGAGAAGGATGTTACCAGTGGTGTGCCCCAGGGATCTGTCCTTGGTCCGATTCTTTTTAACATCTTTGTTAGTGATATAGCGGAAGGGCTGTCGGGTAAGGTTTGCCTCTTTGCGGATGATACCAAAATCTGCAATAGAGTAGACACCCAGGAAGGTGTAGATAACATGAGGAGGGATATAGCTAAGCTTGAAGAATGGTCTAGAATTTGGCAGCTGGGATTTAATGTTAAAAAATGTAAGGTCATGCATTTGGGCTGCAGCAATCCAGGGGAGCAATACAGTATAGGAGGTGAAGTACTTTTGAGAATTAAAGAAGAGCGGGACCTAGGTGTGGTTGTGTCTGATGATCTTAAAGTAGCTAAACAGGTAGAAAAGGCGACAGCAAAAGCTAGAAGGGTGCTTTGGTGCATACGGAGAGGAATGGCTAGCAGAAAAAAGGAGGTGATAATGCCTCTTTATAAGTCTTTGGTGCGACCTCATTTGGAGAGTAGTGTGCAATTCAGGAGACCGCACCTTCAAAAGGATGTGAACAGGATGGAGTCGGTGCAGAGGGTGGCTATTAAAATGATTAGTGGGCTTCATTATAAAGCATATGAGGACAGACTTAAGGATCTTAATATGTACACCTTATAGGAAAGACGGGATAGAGGTGATATGATTGAGATGTTTAAATACCTCCGTGGCATAAATGTTCAGGGAGAGAGCCTCTTTCAATTGAAAGCAAGTTCTGCTACGAGGGGACATGGGATGAGGGTGAAGGGAGATAGATTCAGGAGTGATATGCGGAAATATTTGTGTGGAAGAATTGAAGGAAATAAAGGTGTGGAAGAATTGAAGGAAATATCGATACATCGGGAAGATGTCTTACAACTATTAGATAAACTGAAGAGTAGCAAATCACCTGGGCCGGATGGTATACATCCAAGGGTGTTGAAAGAACTGAAATTTGAGATTGCAGACCTGCTTTCAGTAATCTGTGAACTATCATTAAAATCATCTCTAATACCTGAGGATTGGAGGATCGCCAATGTAACACCAATTTTTAAAAAGGGTTCGAGAGGTGATCCGGGAAACTACAGACCAGTGAGCCTGACATCAGTACCTGGAAAAATGGTAGAAACCATCATAAACAATAAAATTACTCAGCATGTAGATAGTCACGACCTAATGGGAGACAGCCAACATGGCTTTAGACAAGGAAGATCTTGTCTTACTAATCTGTTATGTTTTTTTGAAGGAGTGAATAAACAGGTGGACAAAGGTGAGTTGGTTGATATTGTGTATCTGGACTTTCAGAAAGCCTTTGACAAGGTCCCTCATGAGAGACTTTTGGCAAAACTAAAGAGTCATGGGATAGGAGGCAGTGTTCTACTGTGGATCAGGAACTGGTTAAAAGATAGAAAGCAGAGGGTAGGGCTAAATGGCCAATTTTCCCAATGGAGAAAGGTGAATAGTGGTGTACCCCAGGGATCTGTGCTGGGTCCGCTGCTTTTTGACATATTCATAAATGACCTGGAAAGTGGAATAACAAGTGAGGTTATCAAATTTGCAGATGACACAAAACTATTTAAAGTTGTTAAAACCCAGGAGGATTGTGGAAAATTGCAAGAGGATCTTGATAAATTGGAAGACTGGGCATCAAAATGGCAGATGAAATTTAATGTGGAGAAGTGCAAGGTTATGCACCTAGGGAAGAACAACCCAAACTATGGTTACACGATGCAAGGTTCCACATTAGGAACCACCACCCAGGAAAAAGATTTAGGCGTCATTGTGGATACCATGTTAAAACCCTCGGCCCAGTGTGCAGCGGCGGCCAAGAGAGCAAATAGAATGCTAGGTATGATAAGGAAATGAATGGAAAATAAAACAAATGATATTATAATGCCTCTATATCGTTCCATGGTGAGACCGCACCTTGAATATTGTGTGCAATTCTGGTCGCCGTATCTTAAAAAGGATATAGCGATTTTAGAAAAGGTTCAGAGAAGAGCCACCAAAATGGTAAAGGGGATGGAAGGCTACTCCTATGAAGAAAGGCTAAAAAGGTTGGGGCTCTTTAGCCTGGAGAAGAGACGGCTGAGGGGAAATATGATAGAAGTCTATAAATTAATGAACGGAGTGGAACGGGTAAACGTAGATCGATTGTTTACCTTATCAGAATATGGAAAGACTAGGGGACATGCAATGAAGCTACAGGGTAAACTATTTAAGACTAATAAAAGAAAATATTTTTTCACTCAACGTGTAATCAAACTCTGGAATTTGTTACCGGAGGATGTAGTAAAGGCTGTTAGTGTAGCTGGGTTTAAAAAAGGTTTGGACAAGTTCCTGGAGGAAAGGTCCATAAACCATTATTAAGAAGGGACCCAGGATATCAATGCTTGAACCAGTACAAGCATTGTGGAACCTGTGTCCCTTGGGGAAACTGCTAGGTACATATGACCTAGATTGGCCACTGTTGGAAACAGAATGCTGGGCTTGATGGACCTTGGTCTGACCCAGTATGGCATATCTTATGTTCTTATGTTATTTCTTTACGGAAAGAGTAGTGGATCCATGGAATAGTCTCCCAGTGGAGGTGGTAGAGATGAGGACAGTAACTGAATTTAAAAAAGCATGGGACCAACACAGAGGATCTCTAAAGGTAAAAAGTGGACTGTTGTAGTTGTTGATATGGAAGGACAGACTAGATAGGCCATGTGGTCTTTTTCTGTCATCATGTTTCTATGTTTCTATCATGATGCTGAAATAAAGTGTACTGAATCTCATGGACTACATAGCTACATGTATTCCTTTCTCCTTACAGCATTTCATTAATTACAAGAGTACAGTCTTCTACAGAAATACAAACTAGGTAACAGTGTACCTTTCATTAGTTATTTCAGAGGCTATTAAAAATCATTGTTTGCTTTTCAAAATATCTTATTTTTATTTATGTCAGATTTCTAAATTAAACCATAGTTTGTATACAAATTTTTGCATAGACTTTTTGAAAAGAGTGTAGTGTATTAAAACATTTGACAAAGTAATCTGTTTGATTTTCTCACTCAGTAGCACAATGTTCCATATTTCTTGGTAATTACAACAGACTATGGTGCTAAGCTATTATTACATATGAAATATTCAAGAGAGAGGCCTTGATTTTAACAAAAGAAAATGTAACTTGTCAAACACACATTCAGCTTCAAAAAGTATTAATTCTAAACAACTTGACATTTCCAGATCTCAGCTGTACTCTTATGACTGTGTTTAATACATTTAAATTCCCTATTTGAAGCACTTTTATGCATGTAATGGTAGAGACTCAGAAAAGAATAAATGCATTTTAATAGAAATGCATCAAAAGCTGTTGTGCCATGAATTCATATTTTTTATCATTGTTGGAAAGTTTCTGATTAAGTTATCAAAAAAATGAACATAAAGGGTCCTATGCATTAAGACCCTTGCATACACTCTACAAAGAGCAAATTATGCAGGAAGGCCTTCCAGTATCCATTAAAGAGGTCTAAAAGTATGTTAGCATAAGCACTCAAATGAAGGAACATCATATGACATCAGGTATTACTTTTTAAAAATGGAAAGTGTATTCAGCTGAAAAAAATAAGCATTTGCAAACTAAGGAATATACTTACTAAAGGATGTTAAGGGACCAAGTGTGCCATTAACGTGTTGTCGGCATCCTTATGTCCTTAATGCTGCATAAATGGTCTCTAGCGCTGCAATAATGAGCATTGCAAGGGCCTGCAGCGTTAAGAGAAAAGTAAGTGGAGAGTGGGCATTAACAGAGAGGAGAATGGGTGTTAACAGCAGGAGTCCCCTAATGCCGGTTGTGCAACCATGCGTTAGAGCCCTCATCGCAGAGAACCCTAATGCCAAGTTAAACCTATTCCAATGTCTGCAATGTGATCCACACACAGGGGAAACCAAGACAGTCATAGTAATGCTCCATTAGCAGCAACAACATAGTGACCAAGTATGAAATGGCACTATGTTGATGGTGCAAATGGGGAAAAGGAGGTGGCACGTGAGTGATGCAGTGGGGGTTGCTGGTGCACAAGGCTGATCAATCAGCTGCCCAGGTGGCACATCCGTGATGTCCGTCATGATCCTACAGTGACAGTGGTGGCACATAGACATGCTGCTGATGTGAAAAGGTGATGTGGAACCAGGGGTGACCCAAGAGTTCCCAGGCATCCTAGGCAGAGGTCCTAGCCTCCCCTCCCCCACTTTTGCTGCTGCTGAAGCCATCACTGGAGGAAAAGGATGTCTGCAGCAGCGGCTGTAGCTCCCAAGGGGGCTGCAAAAAGCAGCAGCATGTGAAAGTACTACTGCTGCGGCTGTCCGCCTCCCCCCCCCCCCCGAGATGGAAGTGGAAGCAGCTAGGGATAGGGTGCTGGTAGTGGCAGATTGGTGGGGGCGGCACTGGCATGCATGTGTGCTGCTGCTGTCACCATGCAGACCTGCCGTCCTAGGAGCCTGTCTAACTTGCATAGTGCACAGGCCGGCACTGCGCTCCAAAACTAATGCCACCATGCTGCCATGCCAGCATGGTATTGGGGTTGTGGCGGTGGGTGCAACTGCTCCTGGCTGCAGCACACAGAAGCTCTGTCCTGGCCCTGTGTGTCTTGTGCAACGCATCCCGCCAAAGCTTGTCTGATTGAGAACATTGCAGTGGCACAGATGGCATAGCATATGTTGATCCCCTCCACCAAGGTTGGACTTAGCAGGATGCATGCTCACATGCTCCGGTGGAGGTGGGCCTTGAGAGGCAAGGTGTGCACAGCTGCATGGGTGCACCCTCAGAGAGACCACCTGTAGCATTGAACTGGTCGGTGTGCTATGATGGCAGGGAGGGATGGAGTGGATGGCAGGCAGCCCACACTGACCTGTGGCCCATGGCACCAGTCTATTACCCATGTAGATCGCTTGGTCCTTGGATTAGAATACCCTCCACCTGCCTATAGTGAGTGGATATGTGCATGTGTGAGGGGAAAACTGACGTTACAGGAGGAATACTACATAATAGGAGTACAGCTCCATCACCTGCAAGACGATAACACTACTAATACCAATATACAGGGTACCTAAAGTGCTACAAGGCATAAACAGTGCTGTACAAACACATAGGATGACAGTCCTTGGCCAAAGAGCTTACAACAAGTGATGACAGACAGTACAATACCAGAGAACAAGGGTACAATAGGGAGAGGAGACACCAGGTAAATGAGAGATAAGGATCCAACAGCAGCCCCAAAGAGGTAGATCTTCTGAATGGATTTGAAGAAGGAGAGCGCTGAGATCTAAATACAGATCGAGGACTCATGCCAGGTATAAGGAGCAGCAGGATGAAAGGATCGGAGTCTGGAAATGGCAGTAGAACATGCCATAGGGAAGAGGAAGCCAGAGGAGGAGCAAAGTCCATGGAAGGGGTGTAGGGATCCGACTAACCTACATAGTGGACAGAAGAGAACAGTAATGAGGGGCAATAGAGGGGGTGTATTTAGAGGTTAGCACACATTGCATGTGTAAGATGGATATGTGAAAAGGCATGGAGCCAGTGAAGTGATAACAGGAGAAGGGTTATACGAGTGTATCAGGGCTTGCAGAGGATCAGTCATGCAGCAAAGTTCCGAGGAGATGGAAGGGGAGAGAGATAACTCTGAGGGAGAGAAGCAGGGAGGAGAGTGCAGTGGCAAGATGGGAGGTAACAATAGAGTGGACAACAGTTCTTGTTATGTGTTCATAGATCATGGGGCTCGGTGTGAACCAGGGCCGCCTCCAAATATAAGGTCCTACTCATCAACCATCTGCCATCTGAGGCACATGTGAATCCATGCCAGCCAAGTGAGGCTGCAAGATGGGACGTCAATGCCCAAGTGTTTACTAATATGTTTATACATTGTTCCGTTGTGTCCCTAAGTTGCCCCTGGGGCATCTGCACAAAGTGTATTTCTCCCATTTAACATCCATTTACCCGCATTTCTGTTTTTAAATATATCTCGTGTTATCTGCTTGTTCAGTTTGTACCGGATGTTTTTATATTACAGTATTGTTCTTCACTACACCTGAGGCATTTTTTACATATTTGTACTATCACCTGGCATTTGTCATTTTTCACCGATATCTTTAAACATTTTTATGTAGTCTTCTTTTGGATACTGTTTTCTGTGAAATGTTTTTTAACAAGTTTTTTACTGTTTTATATATATATAATTTTTTTTAATGTTATATATTTTTATCGTCTGCACTCTCATCTTCACCTTTACTGGTATTTTAGAACGACTATATCTCCTAATTTAAGATTTACACAACTTCCTGTTTTCAAGACATGCGTCTGCTATGTTATTGACAATTTAGCAATTAATAAACAATATTTTGGTATTGCTCCAGCATGTTCATGTTTCTTTTACTTTGTGGGCTTCCCGTTACTATCACTCTAATTGTATGCTTGCATTTTGGTTTTATGCATGTTTTATCTCTCCCTTTACTATTTATATACATTTTATTTTATTTTATTTATTTAACTGCATTTATATCCTGCTTTTAACCGGGTCAAAGCGGTTTAACATAAAAGGGGGGGGGGGCAATAATCAAGTTGACAGAGAGAGGGAGGGGGGCCATCACCAGGGGGCTAACATAGGTGATCTTCACAGAAAGTAAAAGTACTAGACAGTTGACATTTTACAGAAGTCTCTTAGATGGTTGCTGGGTGGGGGGTCAGTCAGAGGGTTTGGGTGAACAATTATTGAAAGATGTCTGTGTCAGGTCCAAGATATTCATAAAACAGGATGGTTTTTAACTGATTCCAGAATGCGGAGAGGTCTTTGGTGCTTCGGATGTGTCTCGGAAGGGAGTTCCAGAGGGAGGGTGCGTATAGTTTGAATGCTCTGTTGCATGTTTGCTGGTTGAACTTAGTTCGTTCATGGGGGATAGTGAGAGTGTTGTTGGTGGTTTTGCGGGTTTGTCTGTTGAGAGTGGGGTGAGGTAGTAGGGTCCGCAGTTGTGTGATTTGGGTTTGATGGAGGACTTTGTGGATAAGTAGGAGGGATTTGTATTTGATCCTTGCTTTGAGGGGAAGGATGTGGAGTTCTCTCAGGACTGGGGTGATATGATCATGCTTTTTTGCCTTCTGGATGATTCTTGCAGTGGTGTTTAAGGCAGTTCATAGTGGGTTGGTGTGGGTGGCTGGTAGTCCGTGATAAATTGCAATGCAGTAGTCCAGGTGGGGGAGTGTCATGGCCTGCATGACTGTTCTGAAGTCTTGTGGATCGATGAGTGGTCTGAGTCGTTGTACTGTCTTTGCTTTGTGGAATATTGTTCTGGCCATCTTTTTGATCTGTTTAAATATAAGTGCTTGATCAATGATAATTCCCAAGTATCTTATGTGGGGTTGGACTTGTATTTCGGTGGCTCCCAAGGTGAGGTGTGGTGGTGGGGTGAAGTTTGGGTCCTTGGTCACAATTAGGGCTTCTGTTTTTTAATGTTGATGGAGAGGTTGTTTTCTTGTAGCCAGTTGGAGACATTAATTAAGCAGTCTGATAGGTGATTGTTTGTTGGGTTTGTGGTTTTGATGGGTCTGTAAAGCATTATGTCGTCCGCGTAGATGTGGTAGTTGATGTTGTGAGCACGTATTACCGAGCATAGTGGTTGTAGGTAGATATTGAAGAGCATCGCTGATAGTGTGGAGCCTTGGCGTACTCCTTGGTGCTGTCGAAAGGGGGGGGGGGGAGGTTGCCATGCTTGTGTGGATTAGCTGTTGTCTATTGGTCAGGTAGGAGTGGAACCATTGCAATATGATGTCTTTGATGCCAATCTCTTGTAGTCTCTGTAGGAGTGTGTTGTGGGAGATGGTGTCAACTGCTGAAGATATGTCTAGAAAGATCATAGCATACCCAGAGTGTTTTGTCTGTGTACCTTTGATTAAGGTATTCAGTAGTGATATCATGAGGGTCTCAACTCCATGTGATGGGCGGAATTTGTGTTGTTGTGGGCTTAGGATGTTGTTGGTATCTAGGTGGTCTTGAAGCTGTTGTTGAACTATTTTCTCAATAACCTTGGCAGTGAATGGGAGACTTGCTATTGGCCTGAAGGAGGCGGGGTCGAGGGGGTCTAGGTTGTGTTTCTTGATTGTTGGGCAAATGACGGTTGTTTTGAGGCTGTCTGGCATTTTATTGTATTCTTATTTATTTTGCTTCCTATTCACATAACCATGTTTATCAAGACTCTGCTTCTTTACAGAGGTGATACATTGTGTGCTACTAGGTGCTAATTACCTTGGAATTTAACACATCTTTGTGTGTAATTGTAAGTATTAGAACCTTAACGTATATACTAGTTCTTTGTTCCTCCTCATCTCCTTCTCTATTTTCATTCTGAGTCTGACAAAAATGATCATTTGAGTTTTTCATGTACATAACTGTGATGTGCCCTCCCTTGCATTCCATATTGTTTTTATCAATGTATGCTTTTAAAGTATTGTTTTAGTTTTGTTTTTAATGATGTTTACCTTTTTAATTAGCTTTTTAATTATGGTTTTTATCTTTATTGTTTATTAATTTTAATACTCATGTTTTATATTTTTGATGTGTAATATTTTTATTTGTTCATATCTGCATGCAATTCCCAGCCCCCTGAGGAAGGCTTCGGCTGAAATGTGTCGGGTTCTCTTTGAATCAATAAAGCACTTGTGATCAACATCACCACTTGATGTTCTGTCTGCTTTTTTGCGAGGGGTTTGCTCCCTTTGTGTTCTGCTCCACTGAATGGACATATCTCATGTGTCAGACAGGAATGTCAGTTACACAAGAAGCATAGACACCCATTTCATCATACAGACCAACAACACACCCCCCTCCCACACCCGCCAAACACACCTTGTCAGACAGGTATGGCACAGGGCATGCAGAGATCTCAGCAGGCATAGGCAGACCCCTACTCATGCCCACAGTCACACTGACATTGACCACAGCTATACTTATGTGCAGGTGAGTATAGCACAGCTATGTGTTTCAACCCATAAGACCAGTGTGTATATGAACATGGGGTCATAAGTTCAAGATCTGGCAATGGATAATGTATTGTATGTCCCTAAGGGGAAACTTTATCTTTCATTGCAGGCACAACAGTAACACGTGCAACCCCCAACGTACTGTTCAGCAAGGGTCCACACACTCATCAGCTACACAGACAGGCTCCACTAGCCACTAATGGATGGGCAGGCTGATAGTACCAGCACACTGAGTGAGCATTAACAATGTGCATGCATTTTGGAGCATGCTAATAGCACCTGCACAGTGAGCACACATTTATTTTATTTATTTATTTAACAATTCTTATATACCGCTCTATTTGTTATCAGTGTGGTTTACATTCAACAACGAGAGCTCAGTGCAGTCAAGACTGTTTGAGTTTACATTATAACAGGAGTTAGAACTTGGACCATACAGGGTAACTATTTACATGTTGCGATATCTTTAAACAATACAAATACAGAGTAACTATATACACACTGAGTTTGGTAAGGCTAGATAGAGAATACATGGTAAGTATAAACAGGTTGACATGGAGTAATAAATATTACATGGTGTGAATAGACGTGAAGTGTTTGCGGGCATGAGTGTGATTGCTTAAAGCATGAGTGTTATGTTGTGAGTGAGGTGTTTGTGGGGGATGGGGGGAGATTTCTCTGGGGCGGGGTAGCTGATTGAGCAAAATGTAGCATAAAGAGATGGTGCTTTATTGCCTTCCGAAACTATAGGAGGTCTTTGATTGTTCTTATTTCTGGTGGGAGGTCATTCCAGCATTTTGGTGCGTAGTATGCAAAAGCTCTTCTCCTGGTTGTTTGGGTGCACTTTATGGAGTCTTTAGGGAAGGTCAATGTGTTGGCAGTTGCTGTCCTTCTAGATCTGATTTGTGGAGTTGGTGTAATAAGGTTCTTGAGAGAATTGGGGGCTATGTTGTTGTTAATCTTAAATGTAATCAGCAGGATCTTGTATGTTAGTCTGCAGTATATTGGTAACCAGTGGAGATCTTTAAGTATTGGCGTGATATGGTCTGATCTGGATAGACCACAGATGACACGGGCAGCCATGTTCATCGCTAGTTGAAGGGGGTTGAGGGTGTTCTTTGGTAGACCATATAGAATTACGTTTGCATAGTCGAAATGTGGTAGTATGAGGGCCTGGAAGATGGTGCGGAAGTCCTTAGGGGGTAGCATGGGTTTGTGGTGTCGCAGTGTTCTGATTTTGTTGTAGATGGATCTGGTTATAATTTTTATGTGTTCCTTAAAGTCAAGGCGCTGGTCCAGTGTGATTCTGAGATATCGTATGGTACTTCGAACTGGAAACTCTGCATCTCTTACTCTTAGGATGGGTGGAGGGGAGAAATTCTTGTTCCTTGATATAAATAGAACTTCAGTTTTCTTGAAATTTATGTAGAGGTTTTGGGTGAATAGCAGTGAGCACACATTAATAATGCTTGAGCAGATAAGGAGACCAAAGTGGCAGGCAGGAATGCCAACCATCACTACTTTTGCAAAGTGCGGTTCTTATTTTTTTGAGGTGTGTTCCCTCCAAAGACCCCCTGATGAAGGCTTTTTAGCCAAAATGCGTAGGGGCTAATAAAAAAGGGTTTTCACCTGAATTGGACTATTGCCAGTCTCCTTTTTGTACCTGTTTTTTGATCTTCTGTGTTTTGAGTACAGGTACTTGTTGCTCTTCTTGGTCTTCCCAGCATCAATCTGGAAATGTGCTTGATGAGGAGCAGAGGATTGCACATGCAAAATGTGCTGACAAGCAGACTGAGCACATTTGGTGTGTAAATGGCTGAGACAGTGCTGTGGTGGGCCTCAAATGTAGACTAATTGTGCTTGATGTACTGGATTGGTAATTGCAGATGGTTAGGCCAACAGCTGTTCCTGGCCTGCTCACTAGGGTTGTGGACAGCCCAGCAGTATGGTGACAGCAACCTGCCGCCAGCCTTACAAACCCTACTGCATTTAGCCTCCATGGAGACAGCTTCCGCAACCCTAGTCACTGATATGAGATGTTATAAGAGAATCCCTGACCAGCAGGAGTGGGACCCAGACCCCAGATGTGATAGGCAACACCAGTATGCTTCAATTGGGCAGAAAAAACAGGTCATTTGCATCACCTACTGACAGTAATATGGATCTGCAGCAGGGCCGGATGAGTCCCTGTTGCATTAGAAAAGGTACAGAGAAGAGCCACCAAAATGGTAAAAGGGATGGAAGGATACCCCTATGAGGAAAGGCTTAAAAAGTTAGGACTTTTCAACCTGGAAAAGAGACGGCTGAGGGGAGATGTGATAGAAGTCTATAAAACAATGACTGGAGTGGACTGGGTAAACATAGATCGATTCTTTATGGCATCAAAAAGTAGAAAGACTAGGGAACATGCAATGAAGCTACAGTGTAAACCATTTAGGACTAATAAGTGAAAATATTTTTTCACTCAATGCGTAATCAAACTCT
Organism: Ichthyophis bannanicus; assembly: GCA_033557465.1. Classification (NCBI taxonomy): domain Eukaryota; kingdom Metazoa; phylum Chordata; class Amphibia; order Gymnophiona; family Ichthyophiidae; genus Ichthyophis; species Ichthyophis bannanicus. The sequence goes on along the minus strand of CM066035.1, from coordinate 445,633,217 downwards.
GGAATTCCTTACCGGAGGATGTAGTAAAAGTTGTTAGTGTAGCTGGGTTTTTTTTTTTTTTAAACTTTTATTTTCATTTTGCAACAAACAAAAGAAACAACACACCAAAAGAGACAAAACAAGTATACAATAAGGAAAAGTGAACCCATTACCCCCCACCCCGATGCTTCTTCTCTACCCGATTATATCAGCATGTGAGCGCTTCCAATTAACAGTGATGATACATCAAACGATCAAAAGAGTATCTACAATACAGCATGATCATGGGACAGAGATATATACAAAGTTAGACAGTCAGATGAGAGCATTTAGCAAAATGTACATAGTCATTGAGCATCTTCCATTGAGACCAATGAGAAGGAGTCTGAACGGAGGAAGCGAACAGACGAGGTATTTGTTCATATTTACTGTAAAGACAAGCATGATTCCACCATTCATTGGGGCTCAGATGGGAGCAACTCTTGAGTAAAATCGCCACCAAGTATTAATGGAGCATTGGCAGAGGCCAAGGCCAACTGCGCAATACTTGCATAGTAAGCAGGGTTGTCCACATTCGGGGCATAATGCAAATACACGTGAATTCACTATTTCCAACCTCAAGGTGTACACGGGCCCATCTACCCGCCTTGTCAGCGCTAATATCAGGTACAGTAGCGTGCAAAGACTTCCTAACCAGAATGGCTATCCCGTACCATTTGGAAACGGTGGGAGAATAGGCAGCTACCATGTGAGGCTTAGCATTGAGTTTCAGTATTTCAGCAGAGTTTAAATGCGTTTCCTGAAGAAACACTAAATCAACATGCTCATGGCAAAGATAGCTAAGGATTTTCTTTCCTTTGAGTGGACCAGTAATGCCTTTGACGGTGAATGATAAGATTTTACATAAGGCCATTCAGAAAAGTTAAAAATTCTGAGCATGATAGCACACATAATTTCACTATGTCCCTCAAACTGACTGTATCTGGCTGTACACATGACATAGGAAAATAAGCTAATATAATACAATGAAGCGCCCCACATTAACAAAGAAAACCGCAATACGGTAGAGGAGAAGCAAAACCCCAAAATTACTGGCGACCATGTGTCTGCGGGGAGAAACCCCAGAGAAGGCCGAAATTGAAAAAACACATAACCTGTAGGACTGTGCGTGCTCCGAATCCGACCGAGGCACACATCATGAAGGGATAGGAGACCAAAAAACAAAAGTCATATAGAGAAAGAAAGAAAGTCCAGGCTATTTCTGTGCTTGGCTATGACCGCCGCATCGGGCCCTTCAAAATGGCGGATAGAGCCGGCAGATAAGAGTCCAAGATTTGGGATCAGCGCATCTGCTCTGCTTCTTTGGAGTCTAAAAATGTTGATAGTAGATCAGGATCTTCGAACGTCCTGGTTTGGTTGTGGAGAGTCACTCGGAGCTTCGCTGGATACAACAGGCCAAAGCGAGCCTGTAGCTGTTGAAGTCGAGGGCGAAAAGCAAGGAGTTTCTTCCGACGGTCAACGGTAGGCTTTGCCAAATCAGGAAAGAAGGAGACCTTACGACCTTCAAATTCCAAATGATGATTCGCTCGGGCAGCATGTAAAATTTGTTCCACTTGTTGATATCGTAGCAAGCTAAAGATAATAGGCCGGGGGGTCGTGCGGTTGAGCGCCATGTGGGCAGGAACACGGTGTGCTCGATCGATTTCCAGTTCTCTGTGAAAAGTGATCTTCAGCAAGGAGGGAAGAGTTTTGAGCAAGAATTCTCTTATATCTCCTGCTTCCACCCCCTCCGGTATTCCAATGAGCCTCACATTGTTGCGACGGGCTCGATTATTGCTATCTTCTAACTCCTTTTGAAGATTCTGTATCTGGCGCTCAGCCTTGTCCAGTTTGCCCAAGCGCACCTCGTGCGAGTCAAGGACCCCCGCCATGTTGTCCTGCCGTAATGAAAGACTTTCAAGTCGGTCCTGGAGCACTCCAAAGTCTTCTCGCAGGGCTCGAAGCGCTTCTCCATTGGACTGCACCAATTCCTTCACGCCGCGTATTTCCTCCAAAATCTCCAGGTGCATTTCGGGGTGTTCACGAAATGGAACCATCTTCTGTGGGGAAGACACCGCTGTTTTGGAGCGTTTTCCGTGAGAAGAAGAAGGAGACCCGAAGTCCAAGCGCGCTGGTTTATGGGCCGCCATCCCCCCCGAGGTGCCCCGGTCAGCTCGGAGCGAAATAGTAAATTTGTATAGGTATTAAATCAGGATTCTAAGTAGGCCTCTCGGGAGCTTCAACGCAAAGCGTCCTACCCGCTGGACATCAGGCTCCGCCCCCCCAGTGTAGCTGGGTTTTAAAAAGGTTTGGACAAGTTCCTGGAGGCAAGATATATAAACCATTAAAGAGGACCCAGGTAATCCACTGCTTTCCCCAGTGCAAGCGGTATGGAACCTGTGTTTGTTTTTGGGAAACTGCTAGGTACTTGTGACCTGGATTGGCCAGGGAAATAGGATACTTGACTTGATGGATCTTGGTCTGACCCAATATGGCAGCTCTTATGTTCTTATCTCTAGCAGTGCAAGTTCTGGGGACCAGGTGCTGTGCGCCCATCCTCACCTTCAGGGTGACCACTGAAACTAGTGAGTAGCACTGTTTGCAGCTGTTATGTGCCTGTAGCACACACTGTCCGTGTGTATTACTGAGCTGATGTGATGGATCACCACATCCTCCATTAGGTGATCAGCTGCAGAATGATGTTCTTCGTGTGCAGTGCATCATGAATAATGGATGTGCTAACCTATACTGGCACACACAGCAGACACTGTGTGGTTACTCTGATCACTGGTCATAGCCCAATACCTGCATGTCATTACTGATTGTGGGAAATGTATGCATGTTCCCCTGGTGAGCACAGGATTGTCTGCATTAGACTGCATGGTTCTTTACTGTGGTTTGGGTACGTTGTAAGTCCGGGTGTTCCTATCCTGTTGTGTGCAGCAGGTCACAAGGACTGCACACCATGTACATGTGCTGCCTCTGGAGTCTGTGCCACATTGAAGTGCAGCAGACCCAGGCACACAACTGTTGTTTGCCATTGGGGGCACAGTGCAGGGATGGGCATCTCCCACCTCACCTGTGCATTGGCCTTTGCACAAGGGAGGTAGCCAGCAGCATTGCGTCTCTTGGGCTGCTACAGTACTGTCTGTCATAGGCATTACATAATGCATGTGTGCTGATGGAAACAGCACCTAGGTGTGGTGTACTACTGTCTCAGAATGTGCCTGGCATGTTGTTTCATGTCCTGGCATTTACCCATTGTAGGCAGGAACCTTTGATTCCAGACAATGCTGTGCAGAGCAGTGTGGAGGTTTAGCCTAATGGTTAGAGCACCATCACAAGGGTTCAATTCCCACCTGTTCTGTTTGTGGCTGTGTACTACTCAGTTTATTGTCAAGTCTGGAATAGTATGGGGGCTGCTTTGACTGGCTGACACACATTCTTTGGCTTTGTTATGTGTTCCACCCACAATTTGGGTCTGCAAACATGGAATTCACCATCATGCCCTTTTGAGAGCATGGCTTTATTGACTCTGCTGCAGCCCTTTGCAAGAGGGTCAGACGTGTTTACCCTGCAGCTATTTTCCACCCACCTGGAGGTGGGCACTGGCTTGAGAACCAGGGTTCAATTCCCACCAGCATTCCTTGTGTGACTGGTTGGAACATTAAGATGATGCTTTTTATGTATGGCACAGCCTTGGGCAGGTCACTTAACCATCTCTTGCCTCAGCAGATTGCATGTTTTCACAGTGCCTGTTTTTAATCATACATTACAAGTTTTTCGGTACAATGTTCAATGCTTTGCCTGCATTGATGCAGCAGTGTAATACAAGGCAGTTAAATACATACCAATATAACCTACTTATGATAAATGGTTCCTGTATTACATCATGACTGTGACTGTACAGCTTTGGCTCCATCACATTACATGCAGACACATCCTACCCTTGGGATGGCCAGTTGCAGGGTTCATCTCATGTCCTTATGTGCCTCATTTGGCCAGTTTAAGCGCCTCTTGTCCACTTGATGTATGCACATTTGTCTAGCGAGTTGTATAATGGTTGGGTGGCTGGGACTGGTGTGAGTCGACACAAAAAAGAGAGCACACGCTCTTGCAATAGATGCCAGTGGAACACAAGGAGCAAGAGTCGTATATTGGTCACAGGAATCTTTATTGGGTAAAACCCCGACGCGAGAATCTTCTCAACCTTGGATATAAACATTTCACGGCGAGACTTCTTGCTTTTCACATTTAAGTATTGGTTCTCAATCTTGAATACAAACGTCCCACAGTGTGTCCACTTGATCCCATATTTAAAGTAAAAGTATAACTCTCTATACTACTTCATACGTGAAATACACCATGGGTGTTTTTATGCATACCCCCTGAGGAAAGTGTTGCCGAAACGCGTCAGGGTTTTACCCAATAAAGATTCCTGTGATCAATATACGACTCTTGTTCTTTGTATTCCACTGGGACTGGTGTGAGACCAGCATGTCTGGTATTGGGCCTTCCAAGTGGAATTGGCACAAATTTTACCCACACAATACAAATACATTTGGGATGGCATCTCAGGTACATCGGTGCTGCCAGCACATATAACACTCTTCTCTACCACCATCTTTTCTTCGGCCCATCCTTCAGCCTCTGCCAACTATGTGCTGTCATGTATTCTCCTGCAAGCTGCTACACCATGACCCACACAAGTGCTGTTTTCCCTATTTCAACTTTTCACGCACTCATTCCCTGTTCCTGATCTGCACATCACCACTCCTGCTCCATCATCTGTTTGCTGCACACATCATGCCATGTCTGACTCTGCTGGAGAACACATCTTCCCCATCCTATGCCACACACTGACATTACAACATTTTAAGTGGGCAACCCCCAGTGTATCAGTTCAGTGGCCTCCCTCATGCTAATCTCTCTTACTGGCTGTTATGTAGGATGCCCACAGATCTTTCAGATCCATCAGCTCCCACCTGTCCTTCCATCCATCCCCATTCAATTGCCTTTTGCTGTGGCTCCCTTGTCCAGCATTACTGTGATTGCCATTTTTGAGTGTTAAGGTGCACATGCACCCAGGCACCGCTACTCCCCCACCACCCACACACCGGACAGTGAAGCTCCCCCGATCGGGGAAGAGCACCTGAATGGGAAATCCTCCCGCTCAGAAGCTCCTGCCCAATCGGGGCAGTGGAAGTACCTTAAAAGCAGCAGTGGCCCAGCATATCAGGCACTGCTACTCCCCCCCCACCCACCCACTGGACAGTGAAGCTCCCCCGATCGGGGAAGAGCGCCTGAGCGGGAAATCCTCCCGCTCAGAAGCTCCTGCCCAATCGGGGCAGTTGGAGCTCCTTAAAAGCAGCGGCCCAGCAGGGCGCGCTGGCACCTGGCGGGCCCCTGCCTGTCGGCCTCGACAGAGGGCCCTTTGGCATGGCCCTTAGGCGCGGCCACAGAAGCAACCACAACCAACATAACCAACAGCCGCAACAAATCCACCAGCAGCAGGCGACCACAACCAACAAAACAACGAAACCCAATACCAGCATAACAAAGTAAGTGCAGACATCCACTTAAGTCTGACAGATAGAACATGTACACAACCCTGATACTGCCCATCACCCTCCTCCTTACCCAACTCCTACCACCTCAGGCAACCAACCACAATCTACTAACAAACACTCCATGGCATACAGCACTGCTCTACACACACACCCAGTATACACATTGCAACACACACAAGACACCCAAGCACAAAAGGCAAAACAGGCACAAGTCCAGCACGCACACAAACTCAAACAAAGCACAGAGACCACTAAACACCACAGCTACAATTTCAATAGAGCTTATCAACACCAGATCCATACGAAACAAAATGAACACAATAGCTGACCACATAGAAGATCAACAACCTGACATACTGTGTATCACAGAAACATGACTCACCCCTACCAATAATGTACTACTTAATCAATTAGTACCACCCACCTATTCAGCATTCAACTGCCCACACGCACAACAAAGAGGAGGAGGGGTCTTGATCATCGCAAAAAACAGCCTAAGACTCAAGTCAAGAAGTGCCTCAAACACAAACCAATGCAACACCATCACTGTGGAAAACAAACGGATGGCCCTATGCCTCACCTACAGAGCCACAAATGTGCCACCAGATGAGCTAGCCTCCACCCTAGAAGAGGTCTGTGCCATCAACACAAATCACAAATCCCTGCTACTATTAGGAGACTTCAACCTTAAATTGACCAACACAAAGGGTGCAGAAGCCTTCCTATGAGCCATGGGATCCTTACAATACACCCAACTGATCAACACCCCGACACACAGACATGGATCATCACCAGACCTCATATTCACACTCAACTTTCTAATGGACAGTGGTAGCATATCAACACCCAATGTCACACCTGTACTGTGGTCAGACCACCACATAATCAAAATAAAGTTTATGCCACAAGGGCAAAGCCACGACAAGAACCTGGACAACCCACCAGCACAAAGAAGATTTAAAAGCTTCGACAGGGACCAATTTCTACTGGACACGCTATCTCCCACCTGAACACAGAAGAAGAGGATCTAGACAAGCAAATCTGAAAAAGGAACAGCATCATCAATGCTGCTGCCAAAGTCACAGAATACAGACCCAAGAAAGCTTGCCGCACCAAAGCACGTCGCACACCCTGGTACTCAAAAACCATACGGTATGAGAAGAAGGAACTCAGGAAGTTAGAATGGCGATGGAGACACACCAAGTCACCCAACAATCAGGAACTATACTTAACAAAACAAAAAGAATACAACAAACTCATCAACCAAACGAAGAAAGAATACCACACCAACATCATACTCAAATCAAGCAACAAACCGAGAGAGCTCTTCGAAATCGTGAAAACCCTCACCAAGGAACAGAAAACCAAAAGCGAAGTTTAAATAGACCCACAAGCATTCACAGAGGAAAACAGCTACACAAAGAAAAACAGACCCAAACACCAAACCAGCCTCCCCCTCAAGAAAAACTTGGGACAAATTCAGCAACCCATCCACAGAGCAGCTCTCACACATCATCACCGCACTCAACACAAGCACGGCCCCAACAGACCCATTCCCAGTTACATGGATTAAGGTGACAAAGTCAAACTTCATCCACACCATACACAACACGGTGAACAGTTCACTAACCCAAGGAATCATGCCTCACCAGCTAAAACTCGCCACAATAAGACCAATCCCAAAGAAATCACCACTCAACAAGAACAACAAAGCAGCCTACAGACCTATCTCAAGCATCCCTCTACTGGCAAAGATTATTTAGAAAGTGGTACAACATCAGCTATAGGAACACATCGACAACCACGCACAACTGGACCTCAACCAACACGGTTTTCGCCCCAACCACGGAGTCGAAACACTCCTGCTATACCTATTTAATGACATACTACACCTCAAGACAACAGAAAGAAAGGAATACTCATGATCTTCATTGATATTTCATCAGCATTCGACACAGTGGACCACGGAACCATACTAGCAAGACTACAGAACATCGGATTACACGGAGCCCCACTGAGGTGGTTCCACTCCTATTTAACAGACAGACAGATACAGGTCAAGATCGGTCCCAACACATCCCGACCCATAAAGGTAATGCAAGGCGTACCTCAAGGATCCACCCTATCAGCACTATTATTTAACCTTTACATCCAGCCAATATGCAGCATCATAAGAGAACATGGGATAAAATACACAATCTATGCGAACGACATAATGATATACACGCCAATCACCCTCAACAACCCAGACTACACCAAGATAACAGAATGTCTCATGCACATGAACAGCTGGTTTCAACACAACTTGAACATAAACTACAGCAAGACCGAGGCTCTAATCATCACACGAAACTCCGACTTCATCCCTCCGTGCAACATCAAAACAGGCAACACAACCATACCCATACAACCAGAAGTGAAATACCTCGGAGTGACCCTGGATAAAGAACTGAACCTTCAGTCCCACATCAGCAGAACCACCAAAAATGCATACCACAGGATGAGACTAGTCCGATGCTTCAAACCCCTCCTCTCCCAGGAACACATCCGCACAGTCTGTCAGGCACTAATAACCCCAATCCTTGACTTCTGCAACCCAATCTATCTTGGCCTAACAAAACAGACACTCAGGCCACTACAACTGGCCCAAAACACAGCAGCTCCTATAATATTTCATCCCCCTGTTCATCCAGGTTTGTATCCCCTGTTGATTGTAAACTCAGTGTAACCTGTTACATTGTTGTATATTTTGTTTAAATGTAAACCGCACTGATTATAATAGCGCGGTATATAAGAAATGCAAATAAATAAATAAATAAATAACTGGCACCACAAAACAAGAACACATCACACCTACCCTAAAAGACCTTCACTGGCTACCAATCAGCTCCTGCATCAGATACAAGACAATCATTAACATATTCAAAATCAAGCAACAGTCGTCAGCTTTCAGCCTACACCCACTCATACAACCCGACAGCAGCACAAGACCAAGGAGGAGAGGCACATCCAACTGTGTCAACACACCTAAAGACATCAACAAGGTACGCAAGGTCACCGAAAAACGAGCCTTATCAAAGGCAGCACCAACAATCTGGAATGCCCTCCCTGATGAACTACGGTCAACAACAGACATGAAGGACTTTAGGAAACTGTTAAAGATGACCCTCTTCATAGAGCACTACGGTGACGTCACTTAAACGGTGCAACAGACAATACCCCAACTCAACACCCTGCCCTAGCGACATGATTTAGTACTAAAGTCCTGATGGACATAGTATTGTAAATAGCCCACGCTGTAAATAGCTCACCAAGAATCAATGTCCATCTACACACATACACACTCACTGATCAATGCATGCACACACTAGACACTGTATCTTGTTGTTTGTTTGCTGTGTAGACCGCCTTGATTGTAGGAAAAGGCGGTATAGAAATCCATTTAAATAAATAAATAAATAATGCCCGGTGTCCTGTTAGCGCATGTTAAGCGGGCCATTGTGCCCTTAGCGCCAGAATGCATCCTGCCTGCCCAGAGCTTTTTTGCATGGTAAACCTCTTATCGCTGCTGTTAATGCTCAATATCCCCTGCTCCCTTAACATCCTTTAGTAAACATACCCCTAAGTCTAAAGTGCTATTAAAACAGGTCAAAAGAAAATGTATATGAAGCTTTCTCTAGAAGCTAAAACTAATAAAAATATTGAAATACATTAGAATCAGGGGAAAAAAAGCCTGGCATGATGGGATCTTTCTTGAGTAAAAAAGCACTACAGGCTTATGCTTCTAGAATATGTAATGGGGTTCAGAAGTTCCTGATTGGGTTCATTTAAGCTGGGGAGTTGTGTGAATGTGGAACGAGTGTGAGGAAGATGTGTGGTATGGTTATGAGTTTGTATGCTTGGAGCCCAATTCCATAACATGCATGTCCAGCCCGTGAGCATATCTAAAATTTATTTATTTTATTTATTTATTTAACAGGTTTTCTATACCGCCTTTTCCTTAAATCAAAGCGGTTACCAAGACACAAGAGGGGAGAACAGAGACAGGGGGGCATACACTGACTAAACTAAAGAGTGAAGGTAAAATTGGGATACACAACATCAAGGAACCGTTACAGTAAAACAAGTTACATGCAGGCTATAATAATAGAGACTGTTAGATGTCTGTGCCATAGTACTCAGTGAAGAGTACAAATTTCAGTTGTTTTCTGAACTCCTTTAAATCATCCATGGATCGCACATCGGGAGGGAGAGAGTTCCATATAAGTGGGGCCGATAAGGAAATTGCCCTTTGTGTAGTACATTTACACGCTTTTCTGAAACTACTTGGGGTGCTGAGGGTGTTTGATGTAGTTATTCGTCTTGGCCTGTTGTTATTCTGGAGTAAGAGATTATGAAGGCTAAAAGCAGAGCATTTATGTCTGATCTTGAATATATTAATTACCATCTTGTATTTGACGCGCTGGCTTATTGGAAGCCAGTGGAGCTCTTTGAGAGTAGGGGTAATGTGATCTTGAGATGCTGAGCCAGCAATAATTCTGGCTGCCGTGTTCTGAGCCATCTGAAGAGGTTTAAGTGAGTGTTTTGAAAGACCGTAGTAGATAGGATTACAAAAGTCCAGAATAGGAGTTATTAAGGCTTGGCAGACAGACCGGAAGTGGTCATATGAGAGTAAGGGCTTGAGGCGTCTAATCACTTTCATTCTGTAGTATGCAGACCTCACAGTTTTTCTGATGTGTGACTGGAGGGTTAGACCTTTATCGAGGGTAATTCCAAGATATCTAACTTCATCCTTAACTGGTATTGTAATGTTGTTGTATTTAATGAAAGGTGGGGGGTTGAAGTCGGTGTTTCGAGTGACAATAAGCGCCTCTGTTTTATTGTAGTTTAAGGCAAGGTTATTGCATGTGAGCCAGGAAGACATGTTGTCAAGGCAATTTGTGATCTTGCTGTAGTCGGGGAATGAAAATGAGCTGTGTTTGTACCTAATTTCACATCCACGGGTCTGGACGTGCCCGAGGGTCTGGAATCGGGGTGCACGGGTGCACGCACAGGCCATACGATATAATGGAGAAACATATCCCCCATCAATATTATGGGACACAAGTATATGTTTTGGACGTTTCCGTGCCCACTGTATTCTGATCCAAAATATTTACCCATAATATTGATGGGTAAATGTTCGGATCCTGCTCATCTCTGGGATGTAGACACGGATGCCTCGTCTCCTCAGTAAAATGTGCACTCCTAAGCTGTTCTTCACACTGACAGTAATTTGTTGATGCAAACTAAACATAAATGCCAATGAGAAATGACTACTGCTGCAACCTAGACCATATACTATTTTTCTTCAGGCCCTGAAAAGCACTAGGTAATCCAAGTGCACGCTAATATGGTATAAGAGAATGTAAATATGAACATGTATGTCAGGACATACCTAGCATCAAATGGTACTTGGCATTAGGAATCGGCCCCAGTGATCCCTGCCTTGGTCATCTCTACAAATAAGCTTTAAACTGCTAAGGATGGACCCATACCAAGTGCACAAAACCCAAAACTAATATTGGAGTTCCCCAAAGGATGCATAATATTGCTGAGCAGCAAATATATGCCCTTTTCGTGCCTCAGGTCTATAAGTGCACTCATTCTGCTGCTCCACGCTACTGTTTTTATCTTAACTCTCCCTACACAACTCCTCAGGAACTCCGCTCCTTTAGTAGATTGCTTCTATCTGTGCCCTTCTCTTCTACTGCCAACTCCAGACTTCACTCCTTTCATCTTGCTGCTCCCTATGCCTAGAAAAAACTACCTGAGTCTGTACATCAGACTTTTTCTCTGGCCCTTCTCAAATTCAGACTGAATGCTCTCCTCTCCGTTGCTGCTTTTGGATCTGGTCTGTCTAATCTCCCTTGTATCTCCTTACCATTCACCCTAAATGCATCCTGTCCACAGTTGCTGTGTTATCAATCTTGGCTAGATTGTAAGTTCTGCTGAGCAGGGACCATCTTTTACATTTATTTTATTTATTTATTTACAGTTCTTATATACTGCACTTTTTAGTATCAGTGAGGTTTACAAATAACAAAAATTGCATCAGAACAAAGATCTTATGCTTACATTATAACAGGATCTGTAACTTGGGAATGTAGCAGGGGTAACTATATACAAGTCAACAACAGTGGTAGTTATGGAACTATTTACATATATCTGTGTAGCATTGTGTACGCCTTGAAGCACTTTACAAATGATCAGTGGCAGTAGTAGTATAGCCTTCTGACTATGGCTTCTGCTTCCCACATATCTGGGTACTGGCATTTCTCACAGCAGCAACATCTGTCCCATCGTGGCGTATGTCAGTCTGTATGCATCCTCTATCTGTGGGGCAACCTTGCCTGCCTTCCCACAGTCTGCTTTGTGGCACTGCTCCCCTGGTCAGGCCTGTGTGGTCATGGGAGTGGGATCCCTGTGCCTGTCTACTCAGGAAGCCAGCTTCCAGATATATCACCAGTCTCACAGCTAGCATAGATCCTGGACTGGGGAACGACATAGGCCTCATGGCACAATTTGGGGAATGTTGACATAACATCAGTCATGTCTCCCAGTGCCTAGCACAGCTGATGTATGGCTGCTCCATCACACTGGCACCTGGTGGCGTTGCAGTCACCCCTACGGTCCAGGTACTGGCCAGGCATTCATGTCCCCCTAGAATAGCGGATGAGTACACTAGATCTTCCCATGCAACCCTCAAAGCTGCCAAAGAGATTTCCTGCATCCATAAACAACAGCTGGTAGCTGGTATAACACAATAGCATGGCATCCCAGGATTACAAATCTGATCTGCGTTTCTCACCCAAACCAGAATCTTTGCCATTCTCACTCACATACTATTCCTACATCACTAGTCCCAGTTTACAGAACATAGGAAATGTTAGGGACCCCAAGCTTTGCTCCTTTAGCACAAACAGCAATAGCCAGCATAAACACAATTGCTCTTCTTAATATGTCTGTAGGGTTTTTTATCAATGTTTCATTACCGTACAACCATCCCTCACCTCTGTTTTCCGTTCTTTACAATTGCATCTTTTGTTCTTCCAGACTACAGATACAACAGTTCAAAACATAATTGTCATAACCGTTCTTCAATATATGATGCATTGAAGATCAGAGCAGAATATTTTCTAAGTCCTGCCCTTATTCCATGTTTGTGCAGGAATAACGTGGATGTGTGCGGGAAACATTCATGGGCGGGGGGCGGAGCCTGGTTGCTGGTCAAGATGGACGTGTAAGAGCTGAGCTCCGGAGGGCAATTGGCAAGAATCCTGACTTCGGCTGTCTTTAATCAAATAGTTCCTACCTACTTGGTTATTATTCGATCCCGGATATCTCAGGCCCCAAACTGATGTGTCTGGATTACCAAGTTCTTCAAAACGCCAGTGCAAAGAGAACCAAAACGGAACCTCTCTCTTCTCACAAGATGGCGGTCATCCGAGACTGTCCTGAGACTTTGCAGGAGCTCCTGGCTGAGATTCGGGCAGTCAAAGACCTGGTCAAGTCTAATGGAGAGTCACTATGTACAATGCAAGAAGATATCAATGCTTTGAGAACTTCCATGGAGGCAATTATGGCTCATTTGGAGAAGGTGGAGGGTGATGTGGCATCACATGGGGAAAGGCTCAAGGCCATTGAGAAGCAGGCCAAACTTATATGATCACTACAGAGAGAGGTGGAAGACGGCAATAACTGCTCATTGAGAAACAACATAAGAATACTAGGAGTACCTGAGGGTGCAGAGGGTCATGATATGCTGTCCTTCTTGCAGGCCATGATTCTGCATGTGTTAAAGTTGCATTTTGTCATGCCATTCGAGATCGAGCATTCCCATAGAGTGCCTACTCAGTCCATGGTCATGGGCAAGCGTCCATGCACAATCATTTTGAAAGTTCTACGTTTTCAGTAAATAACGCAAATAATGGGAGCTGCCAGAGCACTTTCAAATTTGAAATATCAGGTACAGAAACTCCTGTTCTTCCTGGATTTTGTGAAGGTGACGGTGGATTGAAGAAAGGGTTTTCTGGTGCTGCGTCCATGCTTGTTGCAGCTGCAGGCCCATTTTGGGCTGCTCTATCCTGCCCGCCTGCTTAACCAGACCAAGACTTTTGATGATCCAGGGGAGTTATATGCATTTTTGGAAGCTAAGGAGGCAGCGGTGATGCAGTGAAATTCATTTTGCAGCTTTATATGGTGCAGTTTGATGGTGCTTAATATCATGGCGTTTGATTGGTTTGAGGTCGTGTAAAGGAGATTTATTCATGCAGAAGTCATGCAGTATTATTATGTACCAGGGCACTGATTTTGTTTTTCTTTAAAGCAACGCCAGGGTACTTTCCTGGTCAAGATGTTTTTTTTGTTCTCTTTCTCTTTCTTCTTTTGTGTTCTATGTTGTTTGTGCTGCCTATGGTGGTTGAGAGAGACTTGGAGCTTGAGGAGTGAGATGGCCCTTAGTCATTCGGCTGGGTCTCTCAGCTCATAAACTGATTTGGTGAGGGTTGCCCTGCCACGCAGTTTTGGTGTTTAGGGTTTTGGGTATATTGTCTTTTCTTTTATTGTGGGAGGTGGGCAAAGTGTGATATTTTAAGTGGTAACAGAACTGGGAATGTATTAGGTCATTTTGCCCTCCATGTCTGTCTTGTCCTGGTGGGCTCACCCGCTAATTTTGTGGGCAGGATAGCCTCCCTGGGTTTGGTTTGGTGGGTTTGGGGTTATGTTTTCAGAATTATGTGTTCTTATTGTGAGCGATCATGTATAGAGGCCAGGGCTAAATTATATCTCCTTTTGTTGGGCTTTCTTTGTTGGGCTATAGGTGCAATTAACATTCTGAGGGCACTTAAGATGTTGTTCTACAGTGTAAAACTATATGCTACAACTGGGTATGTTTTTGCAACATTTGACAGTCAATTTGAGCTATATTATCAGTATGTCTTCCTTTAAGATAGTTTCACTGAATGTTAAGGGCATTAACAATCCCATTAAGAGAAAAAAAGATTCTTCTATATGGCAAGAAGGAAAGCGCTAACATCTTACTGTTGCAGGAGACACATTTGAATGCAAAAGAGTCATTAAAACTAGGTGCAAATCTCTTTTCTCTAGTGGCTTTCGCAGCTGCCCAGCATAAGAAAAACAGGGTAGCCATTTTAGTAAGGAAAGCTCTAGCCCCTATGATTATTCAAACTAGGTCTAATACCGATGGGCGGTGGACTATGGCTATCATTAAAATTGGATTCACTGAATTGGCCTTAATTTATGTTTATGCTCCTAACATTGATTGCCCTACTTTTTTTGCTCCATTGCGGCCTTGGCGCAGGAGGTGTCCAGATATCTGACTATAGTGGAAGGAGACTTCAACCTCATGCTAGACCCATTGATAGATAGGAGTCCAGTGAGAACCGTTAGGGTTTCCAAGGCTCATCCAGTTCTTATATCTCTAATGCAGGAATCAGGTCTTATAGGCATTTGATGACTGCAGCACCCTAAACATAAAGAATTCACTTTCTTCTCTCCCCCTCAGAACTCATTATCACGTATAGACTTCTTCCTAGTCTCCAAGGGATTTTGCTCAAAAATTAGTGAGACTACTATTCATGCAGCTCATATTTCAGATCACTCCGCAATCTCTCTCACCTTACTTAATTCCATGAGCTATCAACCTCATTCACGATGGCAATTTGATAGAATTCTTCTAACCAGTCAGGAATTTCGGGAGACCATCCTGGTGGCCATAGAGGAGTATTTCCAATTCAATCTACCACAAGATTCCTCAGAGTGGGCCTGGTGGGAAGGCTTTAAGGCTAGTATACGAGCCACTAATACTAGTTTTTCTATAAAACAGGCTAAACAGCATAAAGCAGAACTTAGTGCACTAGACAGACAAATTAAAGCAGGTGAATGTCTCTTATGCCAGAAAACTGATCCTACTTGCAATGGTCTTCTTCTTGAGCAATTGCAACTGCCCAACTCTTTTGTGTTAACGCTCAATTTTGAACCAACAAATAAAAAAGGTTCGTGTACCAAACTCGGTTACTTATTTAATTTTTCAGTCGAAGGTCTCAGACTTATCATAACACTTTTATGGACCAAAAATGTCCAACATTTAGTGTTTATATTGCATCAATGACCTCCAACTTCTTTTAAGTCAAGACTAAAAATGTTACTATTGGGAGCCTAATAAGACCTTAATGGATTTCTGTCTCCATTTGGCTCAAAAACAAAAATAACCCCATGATGTGCACTCCAAAATCATAATATCTTCTTCAATATTGAACATTTTCATTTCAAAATTCAAACTTTAACATACGCACTATGAGTTGTACTAATTCTTCAATGCTTAATAGATGTTAAACATTTCACTTATATTTTTAGCTCCTTCTTCTTATCGCTCCCTGATCCTGAAGCCTCCCCCTGGCGCCACCATCGCGTTTCACAATAACTGTTTCTTCAGGGGATCATCAACCTTCTTAACTTCTCGACTGTTATCACTATAAAAACAAAATAATAATCAGCAACCCATCATCCCTTTTATTTAATGCAAATGACCCTTAAATCTCTCTTTCAGTTATCAATAGCAGCATAGTGTACTTAATTTACTGCTGCAGACGTCTCATACCAACTCTGTTTTCGGCGATTCTGTCAAGAGGAAACTTGAAAACGATCACTTCAGAGGAACGCCGCACATGCGTAATGAAAATCATCATCCCTATTTAAACCATCCCTTCTATTCTATCATTGGCGGCCTCCAAATCCCTCCTTTATGATGACATTATATGCAGCACTTCTTATACAGATGCCACAAAAACCTAATGTTCATCGTATTCATTTTATAATATTTTGTTTAGTTCTGTTACCTAAAAATACTCTAAATGTATAATTCCCTACCCATATCTAAACCTCCTTAAACTTTGATAAAATTTTTATGCATATCCTATTACTTTAGGGCCATACCTTCAACAATATTATAGACTTCTTCTAGACAATGTGGCACAGACTGGAGTGTTTGCCTCTGCAAACATTGTTGTCCAAGAAAAACCTGGGAGGGACCCTCAGTTAGTTATTAATTATTGGCCAATTTCATTGTTAAACATAGACTATAAAATTTTTGTGACCATTGTAGCTGGTCGTCTCTCCAAATTGATCCCTTCCTTGATGCACCCAGACCAATGTGGCTTTACTGAGGGACGTTCTACAGCCGATAATACCAGAGTGCTTTGTCATGTTCTGGAAGGTGCAGAGGAAACAGAAGACCCTCTTGTGGGACTCTCATTAGACGTGGAGAAAGCATTTGATCAGTTGGATTGGCTTTTTCTGTTGGCTGTTTTGAAGTGGTTTGGATTTGGCGAAGCTTTCTGAAATCTAATTAAACGTATGCATGCGAGACCGAGTGCAAAATGTTCTGTGAATGCAACTCAGTCTAGAGAGTTTCTTTTAGGGCAGAGCACCTGTCAGGGTTGCCCTCTTTCTCCCATTCTCTTCAATCTGGCCTTGGAACCTTTGGCCTTATTAATAAGGCAATGCCTCGCGGTTAAAGGCATCTCTATTGCTGGCATGGAAATTAAACTATCTGCATATGTGGATGATGTACTGCTTTTCACCATACTTAGCTTCATACTGATCATTTTAGAATTGATAGATAAATATTCAGGATTATCTGGCTATAAAATCAATTGGTCAAAATCTGTCGCCATCCCCCTGAACTCAAGAGTATGTAGAATGGATATGGAGGAATTTCCTTTTGTATGGAAACCTAAGAAGGTGAAATATTTGGGAGCTCACTATTGTTACCCACTTAGTGTAACCCTACAGTACAATGAAGAAGAGATCCTAACTACAGTTCGTAATATAACAGCAAAGTGATCGCCGGTCTATATTTCTTGGTGGGGTCATCTTGAAGCTATAAAAATGACTATCACTCCTAAAGTGAATCATATATTAGAAATGCTACCTGTCTTTCTTACAAGTAAAGTGTATCATCAAATTGAAAGGACTATGGTTCAATTCCTATGGAAAAATAAACCACCTAGATTTGCTCTTAGGAAACTCAAATCTAAAAAAGAGGAGGGGAGGGGGTGTGTGAATTTCCCTGACTTTCAAGCCTATTACTGTTTTGCTAAAACAAGGATCACGGTGGATGGAAGAGGCCATAGGTATACACCCAGTATGGCTTGAACTAGAAGAGAGATTGAGTACTCCTCTCCTCTTGAATAGTCTTCCTGGCATGGTGTCTATTAAGAGGTTGAAATCTCACAGAATCATATTGGACACACAGAAGGCTTTTCAGCAGTTAGCAAGTGCAGTTCCTAAGGAAGATTGCTTATCAAAGTTAATGCCCATCTGGCATAGTCTCATTTTTAAAATTAATCAAAGCTCATTTGCATGGCAAAAATGGTTTAGCAAGGGCATTTGGAGCACTGGCTAACTAATATTGGATGGCAAGTGGAAACCCTTTTCTACTTTGCAAAGTGAATTTGATCTACCTCAGTCCCTATATTTTCAGTAGATCCAGCTGAGGCATTGCATAGAAAAATCCCAGTTAGATATTACTTCATTGTCTGACAAATGGGGGTTAATGAATAAAATAAGTTCTATATATATGACCTCTGGGGTGGCTTCCCAATATTATAAACTAGTGGCTCAGAACAATAATTCTCAGGTCATTGCAGTTCAACGAGTATGGGAACATGACACTGGAGAAGTCCTCTCTCCGGAAACTTGGACAAAATTCTGGGGTAAGGTAAATAGGGTTTCTCAGTCTGCCTCTGTCTCACAAGCTTTGTACTTTTTTGCACACAGAGCGCACTTTACCCGGGTGAAGGTTGCTAAATAGGATAAGGCAGCTGCGAACTGGACAGGTGTCTCTCACATTGGCCATATGGAGCAAGTAAGGATTTGTGATGATCCCTGCGGGTGGCCTTCTCAGGAGTGGGATGTGCCTACATGTACTGCATATATGTGATGGAGCCAAAGATGGTCAGTCACAATTATGATGAAATATTCTGATCATGTACAACTCATATGTCATACATCTGCAGGATGAACATGCCCGACCCTTTGCAATGGGCTTTAGCAATAAAGCCAATAAAGTCATGCTGTCAGTTGGACATGAAGAGATGCTACATGTAAGACATTAATATCAGTTGAACCAGTAGCATAGCAAGACAGTGCAACATACAGACCAAACAAGATGTCCCTCTCCCATACCTTCCAAACATACCTATTCAGAAAAGTATGGCTGAAAGCCTTCAGAGAACTAGGCAAACATAGGCATACCACAACTCATGCCTGCATGCATCCTGACAATGACCACATATATGCCCATGGATTGATGACCCCACACAGCTGATCTATGGCTCCAAACCCATGGCCATTGTGTATATGAGAGAAGGGTCACAGGTTCAAGACCAGCCTGTAGAGCAGGACGTGTATGTATAGGTATGTTATCTCCATTCTACTTTCCCAGAACTGAATCAGCATGTACAACCTTCAACATTTTGTCCAGCAAGAGTCCACACACTCATCTGGATGGACTCTGTAGGAAAGAACAACCCAAACTTTGGTTACACGATGCAAGGTACCACTTAGAAACCACCTTCCAGGTTTCATCGTGGATAATACGTTGAAACCCTCTGCCTGGTGATTCGGTGAATGGCCATATTCCTCCTGAGGCTTGTACAGTTAGGTACGCTTCTTTTGACTCAGCGGTGTCACTTGTTCAGAGGTGTGGGCCACAGGTGCTTATGGCAAAAGTGGATATTGAATCGCTTTTCAACTCCTCCCTGTGCATCCTTCTGCTTTTCATCTTTTAGACTTTGAATCTGAAACTGTTATTATTTCTACAAATGTATGCCAATGTATTGTGCCATCTCTTGTGTCTATTTTGAATCTTTCAGCAGCTTCTTATATTGGACGTTGTGTACAATGTACAGGCTTGTCAACTGTAGTACTTTATCTTGATGATTTTCTATTTGTGGGGCCTGATCAGTCAGATACTTGTGAGGTGCTGTTGAATGCCTTTGCAGATCTGACTAAGGAGTTTGCCGTTCCTTTGGCTGCAGAGAAGATACAGGGCCCAGTCTCACGCCTCACCTTTTTGGGGATAGAGCTGGATATAGTGACTTTAGTGGTGTGTTTGCCTCCTGAGAAGTAGACAAGTTGCGAGGGTTAATAACAGTAGTGGTGTCGGTGAGCAATGTTACATTGCAGGAATTATAATCCCTGGTTGGCTATCAGAATTTTGTGTATAGAGTCATCCCAATGGGGCACCCCTTTTCTCGGAGTTTATCTCTGGCGATAGCTGGAGACGTATTCATGCCTCTCAAAGAATGCGGTAAGGTTTACAGGTCTGGGATGCGTTCTTAGCAGATTACAACAGATGCACCATACTGCAGCTAGATGAAGTATCCAATTCAGATTTGCAATTGTTCTCAGATGTTGCCGTCAACTGGGGGATGTTTGCTGAGTCATGGCCGGTGGATTGGCATGCTTCTGGGATTTCAACATTGCATTTCTATAGCTTTTTCCAATTGTAGTGACACTGTCTGTGTGGCCCAAGCATTGATGGAACAGAAAGTTGGCTTTTTGGCATGACAATGCAGCAGTGGTTGTGAGTATTAATTGGCAGTCACACAAGTTTTCACGCATTGAGGCTCTTATGCGGGTATTCGTGCTGTATTGCTTACGACTTAATGTGACTACTAGAGCGCATCATGTACTGGGTGTCTTAAACCACATTGTTGACTATCTGTCTTGTTTCCAATGGTCCCAGTTCCAGTTATTTTCACCTCGGGCAGAGGCAACAGCCACAGTGGTGCCTGAGCATCTTTGGCTAATGGGATACAGATGTAATGGCATTGCTGCAGTCCTCCGTGGCACTGGGGATATGGAATTGAACTATACATCTGCTTTTAGATTTGCAGAGACCTGGTTTCCTACTTAATTTTTGATAAATTGGAAGATGGGGCATCCAAATGGCAAATGAAATTTAATGTGGACAAGTGCAAAGTTATGCACCTAGGAAATAACAACCTAAACTATGGTTACATGATGCAAGGTTCCACATTAGGAACCACCACCCAGGAAAAAGATTTAGGCGTCATCATGGAAAACATGTTGAAACCCTCTACCCAGTGTGCAGTGGCAGCCAAGAAAGCAAACAGAATGCTAGGAATCATAAGGAAAGGAATGGAGAATAAAACAAAAGATATTATAATGTCTCTGTATCATTCCATTGTGCAACCGCACTTTGAATATTGTGTGCAATTCTGATCGCCATATCTTAAAAAGGATATAACATGATGGGGCGGAGCCCGATGTCCAGCGGGATGGTCGCATAATGCTGAGGCTCCCGAGAGGCCTACTCAGAATCCTGAATTAACACCGGACAAAGTTGAATTTCTGCTCTGATCTTGCCGGGGCACATTGGTGAGATGGCGGGGACCAAACCCACGCGCCTGGAATTTGGCTCTCCAGCGGCTTCTCACGGTAAACGCTCCAAAACTGAACCCCCGTCCCTGCAGAAGGGGCTGGCTTTGTGCGAGGGCCCCGAAATGCAGCAGGAAATCCTCGCAGAAATTAGAGGGGTTAAGGACCTCGTGCAGTCAAACGGTGAAGCACTTCGAGCGCTGAGGGAAGATCTTGGTGTACTGCAAGGCAGGCTAGAGGGGCTCTCTTCGCGTCAGGACAAAATGGAGAGTATATTAGACTCCCATGCGGTCCGGCTGTCCAAACTTGACAAATTTGAACGTCAGGTGCGGGCCTTGCAGAAAGAAGTGGAAGATGGCAATAATAGAGCGCGCCGCAACAACCTACGACTTGTGGGCATACCGGAGGGAGCGGAATCGGGAGACATGAAGGAGTTTTTAAGTAAAATCCTCCCTTCCCTGCTCCAAATCACCTTTACCAAAGAATTGGAGATCGATCGCGCTCATCATGTACCCACAAACATAACGCTCAACAGGAAGACCCCGCGGCCTATCATCTTTCGACTTTTGCGATATCAACATGTGGAACAAATTCTCAGTGCCTCCCGGGCAAAGGGCCATATGGAGTTTGAGAGCCACAAGGTCTCCTTCTATCCTGACTTGGCTAAACCCACGGTCGACCGCCGAAAGCGCTTTCTGGAATTTCGGCCGAGGGTTCAACAACTACAAGCACACTATGGCCTGATGTACCCGGCCAAGCTCCGAGTCACGCTTCACAATCAGACAAGAACATTTGAGGACCCTGATCTACTAGCGGAGTTTTTGGACTCTAAAGAAGCCGACTTGATGCGCTGACTTCCAGAATATTCCTGCCAGTACTCTCATATCCGCTGTGCCTGCCATATTGGATTTACCGCGGCTCAGCGAAGAGTCTGTCGAGGGCGGTTTGTTGCCTTATTTTGAAGATATCTGGGACCCGATTCCATCTACCCATAGTAGCCTCGACGAGTATCAGAGACAGTGTTTCTTATGGACTCTGGTGTTTCTTTTCTTTTATTATGTCTCTATCTTCCTCTCTAGGGCCTCCTCCCGCAGACATCTGGTCGCCATATTCATTGGGGGTTTGCTTCTTCTCTAAGTTACTTTGGTACATACTTTTCAATATGGGTGTATTGGCCAGCATACTTGGTGCTTATGTCATTATTGTACAGATTCTGATTATGTTGTAAGTTTTCAAGCGCTCTTACCTAAAATGTCTATTATCGACTGATGGCACCATGTAAGATTTTTTCATTGAACGTACAAGGAATCCATAATCCGATAAAACGGAGGAAACTCCTAAGCTATCTAAGTCATGAGGCTGCGGACCTGATTTTCCTCCAAGAAACACATTTCAATTCGAAGGAAACTTTCAACCTCAATATTAAACCTTACATGGTGGCCGCCTATTCCCCAGCTGTTTCTAGGAAATGTGGGGTTGCTATATTGGATAGGAAATCTCTGCATGCTACTATTGTTGCGACTTGCTTAGACACAGCGGGTAGATGGTCCAGAGTTCACCTCAAGATGGGTAACTTTAAAATTACATGTATATGCCTTCATGCTCCTAATCTGGATGACCCTGCCCTTTTGCTATTACTGCTCAGGCTGCGCAGGCCTCTGCTAATTCTTCATTGATATTGGGGGGGATTTCAATTCAGTTCTTGATCCCCTGATTGACAAATAGTCGCCCAGGACAAGTGGTCCCCCCAAGAGTCATATCGCGCTTACCTCTATGATCAAAGATATTGTTCTAGTCGATCTACGGAGGCTACTACACCCCAATGAGCTAGACTTTACCTTCTTCTCTTCCCCTCACAAATCCCAGTTTCGCAT
The DNA here is from genome assembly GCA_033557465.1 of Ichthyophis bannanicus. NCBI lineage: Eukaryota > Metazoa > Chordata > Amphibia > Gymnophiona > Ichthyophiidae > Ichthyophis > Ichthyophis bannanicus. The sequence continues at coordinate 445,610,287 of CM066035.1, read as the reverse complement.
AGATTTCTTTCTAATATCAACACTGTTAGTTCCCCAGGTGGACGCTGCAAAGATTCACTCCCAGCATATTTCAGATCATGCTGCTATTTCTTTTCACTACCATACTACTGCACTTCAAGGGAATCCGGGGGCCTGGTTCTTTGATAGAGCCCTATTAACTCAGCCAGAGTTCCGGTTTGAAATTCGAGCAGCCATGCATGATTACTTCCAGACCCTGGTACTCCAGGGGGATCAGGACACCCCAACAGCTCTTCTCTGCAGCTCATTGGAAAACCTTTTCTGATTTATACAGGGGATTTGCGTTACTAACGAAACATTATTTTCAATTGATGCAGCTTACAAGCTGCCTCAAAAGTGCTCCAATCATGCCGCCCTCTGTCCCTACTAAGGATGGGCTATTAGAACTAATTCACTCTATTAGTAGTACACATGGGGTAGCCTCTAACTTTTATAAACTATTATGTCAGGGTACAGATACTGCCATTTGTAGAGTCCAACAAGCCTGGGATCGCTAACCGCAAACCACTTTAACCCCTGTGCATTGGAGCGTTTTCTGGAGCAAAACAATGCGGGTTTCCCGATCTGCTTCAGCTACCCAAACTCAACTCTCGTCTTTTTGCACATAGATGTTCTTATATTCCAGGAAAATAGCCAAATGGAACACAACTGCCAGGGGCCAGTGTAGGTCTTGCCATACTGATGTGGGAACCCTCGTTCATGTTCTTTGTGAATGTCCTTAACTACAGGTTTACTGGGGGCGGGTCTGGGGTCGTATTTCATTTATCTTGCACCTTCACGAGCCTCTTTCTTGGACGACTGTGGGACTCCGCTCAGTGGCGGGGGTCCCCTCTTTTCCTAAGAAGGGTCGCTTTCTCCTGATTTCATGCTGGGTATAGCCATATGTTTGATTACGGGGACCTGGAGGGATAGCTCTCGACTTGCTGTCAATGAATAGTGGAACCTTGTCTGCTTATATAGTAAATATGAGCAGATATCTCGGAGAGCTATTTTCCATACCCAATTTCATTCTTGCTTGTCTAAATGGCAGATGCTCAATGATCATGTACAATCTGCTCATTGCTTCGACATGTCTGTTTAATGTACACTCATCATGTTTCAGATCACGGTAAGGTTTTGTAACACAATAATGTTTCAGATCGCTGTAAGGTTTTGTAACACAATAATGTCAGTACACGCCCGCTTCGAGAATGTTTTAGTTTTCTAGAGAAGAAGCAGGGGGGAGGGGGGTGGTGGGGGTTTACTTTGGTGTATGTATCACATTCCATGTATGTATTTGTCTCTTAGTTGTATGTCTTCCTTTCCTTTGTTGTTGCAAAACGAAAATAAAGAATTAAAAAAAAAAAAAAGGATATAACATTATTAGAAAAGATATAGAGAAGAGCCACCAAAATAGTAAAGGGGATGGAAGGATACCCCTATGAAGAGAGGCTAAAAGGTTAGGGTTCTTCAATTGAAAAAGAGACAGCTGAGAAGAGATAAGATAGAGGTCTATAAATTAACAAATGGAGTGGAACGGGTTAACATAGATCGGTTGTTTACACCATCAAAAAGTAGAAAGACTAGCGGACACGTAAGGAAGCTACAGTGTAACCTATTTAGGACTAATAAGAGAAAATATTTTTTTCACTCAACATGTAATCAAACTCTGGAATTTGTTACCGGAAGATGTAGTAAAAGCTGTTAGTATAGCCAAGTTTAAAAAAGGTCCATAAACCATTATTAAAGAGGACCCGGGAAATCCACTGCTTGCCCAAATATAAGTATTGTGGAACCTGTGTCTTTTGGGGAAGCAGCTAGGTACTTGCCATCTAGATTGGCCACTGTTGAAAGCAGGATACTGGGCTTGATGGTCCATGGTCTGACCCAGTATGGCATATCTTATGTTCTTATGTTCTTAAAGCTATACATTTAAAAGTTCCAGGGTCCTTTGCATAATGAGGTGATACATAGAAGTAAGATTTGATTTTTACTTTCTAAAGTTTCCATTGTTACAAGCCTACCTTAAAAGGTGTGGTTAATTCAATCAGTCTCTGCTGCCTGAGCAAGCTTATTCCAAGAGACTCTACAATGCTAAGCTTTCAAACTTTACTCATTGGCTGGTTTTTAATATAAATTGTCATAACTTTTCCTTGCCTATCTATTACCTCTTATAAGATATTCTTTTATAAGAGGTTTTATTCTCTTTTAAGTCTACTTAGGCACTGTGTTGTGTTAGGGGAACTACACCAAGGAAGGTGGTCAAACACAGAAAAAAACAAAACAAAAAAACAAACAAACCCTTGCTCTTCCTATCTTTCTGTCTGTATCCCATTTCTCTATCTGTTCACAGGCACCTCGATCTACAGTCTAGTGGCAAACAACCTAACCTTTGATTATAAGTTTAGGAATATTTATTGTAGCATGCCTACAATGCTTGCATATCCTTTTTAAATCAGACATCTGAGTGTTCCCTCAGACATATAAGGTCTACTGGCCAGGGGCACTTAAATTCACAGCCACCCTGCACCTTACCCCAACCACCCCAGGGTTGCATTGCCTATATAGTTGTCATATAGATTGATATCTGTCCTCCACTTAGGTGTATCACCCACCTTTTCCCCTGTTTTCCTTGTCCTAGCTTTATTTATTTATTTATTTTATTTATTTTACATCTTTTCTATACCGCCACTTCCAGCGATCAGTGGCGGTTTACAGGTAAACAAAGTTTAATAATAGCATGCTATTATTTTACATTGAACAGGTTCAGAACTATTTTACATAGAACAGGATTAGAACTATTTTACAATAGAACAGGTTTTAGAACAGTGAACAGTATAACAGAGGAACTATTATATTATGTAGAATGGATTTTAGAGAAATAACATTCAACTATTAAAATTACAACTCAATAATACAATGAAAACTGTCTCTCCACAGTAAATCAACGGAAATTGGGTATATTACATTAATTACACTTATTCACATTAGCGACAAGTAATTGCTTTCAAGAGAAAGTTTAACTAGGTGAGCAATGTGAATATGAGTGAAAAAGTATTTTATGTCCTGTCTATGTAGGGTCAGTGAGTGACTGCTGATCAGTGGTTTTCTCTGAGTTAGGGTTATCATCCTTATGGAAGTTATTGTAGTTTAGTGTTAATAGTTGTGTTTTGAGATTTTTTCTAAATTGTTGATGATCCTTTATTTCTCTGTTTTCATTTGGTAGGTTGTTCCATAACATAGGGGCAAAGTATGAGAAGGCTGTGTTGCTTGTCTTTTGACTTGTCTTTCGAATAGAATCAGGTACTTGTAGCATGTGAAGGTTAATTCTTCGTCTTGATCTGTTTTCAGGTGAGATGTTGATGAGTGTGGATATGAAGGAAGGAGCTATATTAGTAATAATTTTAAAAGTATTGATTAAGGATTTGTAGGTGATTCTGCATGATACTGGAAGCCAATGGAGAGCATAAAGAATCGGAGATATATGATCTGTTAGTTTTGCTTTGAAGATAATCCTTGCGGTGACATTTTGGGCTATGAAGTGTATGAATATTTTTCTTGAGGTCCCTTGAAGAATACCATTACAGTAGTCTAAATGAGGTGTAATGAGTGTTTGTACTATGGTTCTGAAATCAGTGTTGTCTAGTAATGGTCTAAGTTGTTGAATTGTCCTTAATTTGAAGTAAATTGTTTTTACAGTTTGTTATATGTTTGGTGAGGCTGAGGGTCTTATCAAGAATAACTCCCAAATATTTGATCTCGTCTTTAACAGGGAGAGAATTATTGCCAATGTTGATTTCAGTGGAGGGGTGAAGTTTGTGTTTCTTGTTATAAATAATGCTTCGGTTTTTTTTAAAATTAATAGACATGTTAATAGATTTCAGCCACAGCTCCGCTTCAGTGAGGCAATGACATATGTTGGTGTATCTGGTTAGACACATCAAATGGTGAGTACAACATAATGTCATCTGCGTAGATGTGATAATTGATTTTGAAACGTTTAAATATGGAACAGATAGGTTGAAGATAGAGATTGAACAATAGGGCTGATAGGGCAGAACCTTGAGGGATACCTTGTTCTTGCGGAAAAGGGGATGATGCATTTTGGTCCATTTGAACATATTGTGTCCGGTTAGTAAAATAAGATATGAACCATTCAAGGGTTTTATCTTTAATGCCTAATTGAAAGAGTCTTGAGATGAGCGTGCTATGGTTTACAGTATCAAAGGCCGAGGAGATATCAATGAATATGAGAATGAGGCTTGCTTGGTGTTATCGATACCTCTTATGATTGTGTCAATAGAGCCGTCAGGAGCGTTTCTACACCATGATGTGGTCGAAATCCATATTGATGATCATCTAGAGGAGCCGTGGAGTCAATATAATCTTGTAGCTGTGTTTGCACAATCTTTTCAATAATTTTGGCGAGGAATGGGATACTTGCAATGGGACGATATGAAGTAGGGTCATTGCTGTCCAGAGTATTGTTTTTTAACAATGGGCGGATAGCGGACTTCTTGAGGGCATCAGGTATACGTCCTTGTTGAAGAGATTGATTCACTATGTTCAGTAGGTCTGTGGCAAGTTCCGCTTTTGCTGATTTTATCCATGCCACTGGACAGGGATCAAGAAGAGAAGTAGTGGTATTTAGGTTGGATATTGTTTGAAGGAGCAGCTTGTTGCTAATAGGATGAAAGGCTTTCCATTCCTGTAAGTTATTATGTGAGATAGATAGATTAGGTGGGATGAAATGTCTGTTAAGTTTAAGTTTATTTGCAAAGTGGTCAGCAATTATTTGTGGATTAATACAAATTTTGTGAGAGTTGTTTGATGGGGATTTGGTTAAAGATTTGACAATCTCAAATAGTTCTCTAGGACGGTTAATAGATTTAGATAACGTTTTAGAGTGGTATTGTCTTTTAGCGTTATTAATCGCATCCTTGTAATTCTTGAGTAGTGAGAAATATTTTATTCTGAGTTCGTGGGTTTGTTTCCTTCTCCATGTAGATTCTGTTTTTCTAAGGCTTTTCTTTAGGGTTGCAAGTTCACTGGTATACCATTTTTCATTTTTTTTCGATTTATGTCGAAACTTCAGTGGATCTGACTCTGATGCTGATCGAATAATGGAGTTCCAGTTTGATATCGCGTCATCAATATTATTGATAGTAGGATCTAGTCTGGGAAGTACTGATTCAAGAAACTCTTCTCTGTTGAATGGTCGAAATCTATGAACTTGTTGTAGATTGACAAGGGATGGTTTAGTGTGTTGTTGAAGGAGGAAAGAAAACTTAATCAGATAATGGTCCGACCAGGGGACTTGAGATGTGGAAGGTGAGACATAATGAGGTGTGGTATAATAATATGTAGGGATGAATATTAGTCGAGAGTGTTTCCTTTAATATGAGTTGGTTGGTTACTGTTTGTTGAATCCCATCTCTTCCATCGCTTCTAAGAAAGATGTTTCAAGATTGTTAGAGAGAGATGGTAGGTTGAAATCCCCTAACAATATAAGTGGTTTTCCTTAATGTAGAATTGCAAGCTGATTCAAGTATGGTGTCAATATTTTGATTAGTAGCAGTAGGAGGTCTGTATATTAAGCAGATTGCTATGTCCTTGTTTTCAATTTTGAGTATATTTGTGTCATCACGGTTTTCACATAAGGTAGTGGATAGCCCAAGATTAGATTTAGCTAGTATAAGAACACCTCCACCTCTTATATGTTTCCTATTGCAGGTGAAAATGGAATATCCTTGCACTTTTAATTGATTTAGCAGGACTGAGTCGGATTCTGATTTATCACAGTATTAATCAGCATGTCATGTATTGAATGCAATAGCTATGGTACCTTCATTCTAAGAAGAATCATTTGGAACGTAAGAGCTTGTAACCTATTTAAGACTAATAAAAGAAAACATTTTTTCACTCAATGTGTAATCAAACCCTGGAATTCGTTACTGGAGGATGTAGTAAAAGCTGTTAGTGTAGCTGGGTTTAAAAATGTTTTGGACAGGTTTCTGGAGGAAAGGTCCATAAACCATTATTAAATAGGACCCAGGAAATCCACTGCTTGCCCCAATACAAGCATCATGGAACCTGTGTCTTTTGGGAAAATTGCTACCGTGTTTCCCCAAAAATAAGACCTACCCCAAAAATAAGCCCTAGCACGTTTTTCTGTGATTTCTGTAATATAAGCCCTACCCTGAAACTAAGACCTAGTGCATCTTTTGGAGCAAAAATAAATATAAGACCCGGTCTTATTTTCGGGGAAACACGGTAGGTACTTGTGACTTAGATTGGCCACTGTTGGAAACAGGATACTGGGCTTGATGGACCTTGGTCTTACCCAGTATGGCATATCTTATGTTCTTATGTTCTTATTTTGGCCTATATGTCTCAAGTTATCTGCTATGCACAAAGAATTGATTCTATTAAGGGAAGAATTAGCTGCAATTAAACATACCACCTTTAGATACAAATTGAAAAAAATCCACCACCACTCCCTAAAAGAGTCAAACAGCCCAGGAACAAATGGAACACAGTGGGCTCTGGTAGGTTGCGACCTGTAACAAAAAGACACCCTCTCCATCAAGAGATATCCCTGCATAATGCCTTCTTTGTCCTGGAAACTGAAGCACCCTTAAATGAGAAGGTTAATGCCCGATCACTGATATGAAACAAATATTTTTAAAAAAAGAGAAAACAGGAAATTACTGCTACTACTGCTACTACAGAGGCACCAACTTGGGAACACAGTTCAAAGGAGAAAAGATGGCCAAATGCTTCCCAAGCTCTTCTGCCAGCAGGAATATGAACCAAATTGTTGGCATATTTAATACGGAAAGTAAGCACTCCAAAACTGATGTTATCATTCTTTTGGGTACAAATGACCTGGCTAGGAACAATGTCTTTATAGTTCAAAAGGACTTTCAGATGGAATGGAAAATAAAACAAAAGATATTATAATGCCTCTATATCGTTCCATGGTGAGACCGCACCTTGAATATTGTGTGCAATTCTGGTCGCCGTATCTTAAAAAGGATATAGCGATTTTAGAAAAGGTTCAGAGAAGAGCCACCAAAATGGTAAAGGGGATGGAAGGATACTCCTATGAAGAAAGGCAAAAAAGGTTAGGGCTCTTTAACCTGGAAAAGAGACGTCTGAGGGGTGATATGATAGAAGTCTATAAATTAATGAACGGAGTGGAACGGGTAAACGTAGATCGATTGTTTACCTTATCAGAATATAGAAAGATTAGGGGACATGCAATGAAGCTACAGGGTAAACTATTTAAGACTAATAAAAGAAAATATTTTTTCACTCAACGTGTAATCAAACTCTGGAATTTGTTACCGGAGGATGTAGTAAAGGCTGTTAGTGTAGCTGGGTTTAAAAAAGGTTTGGACAAGTTCCTGGAGGAAAGGTCCATAAACCATTATTAAGAAGAGACCCAGGATATCAATGCTTGAACCAATACAAGCATTGTGGAACCTGTGTCTCTTGGGGAAACTGCTAGGTACGTATGACCTAGATTGGCCACTGTTGGAAACAGAATACTGGGCTTGATGGACCTTGGTCTGACCCAGTATGGCATATCTTATGTTCTTATGTTCTTAGATTTTGGGAGAGAAACTCAAACCTATTGTTAACACTATAGCATTCTCAGAAGTTCTACCTGTTCTTGGTAAGAGGACAGAAAGGTTGCATCACATAATCAACTTTAATACATAGCTCCAAACCTGGAGCAAATAAGAAGGATTTAGATAAATTGGTGACTGGGGAAATAGATGGAACAACAAGAGATTATACTGTGCTGATGGACTACATCTCTCTGTTGCAGGGAAAAGGATCCTAAGTGAAAAATTCAGTCATTATGTGGACAGGCATTTAAACTAGGGAAAGGGGGTGATGGATGGAGAAGAACAAGTTCTGGATGTCACTCCCAGCAAAAACATAATAAGATGACAGAAAGTGATGGATAAATGGAACTCCCTCAGATGAAAAGAAGGTGATTAGTGGCATTCCCCAGGGACTGGTCCTGGGACTGGTACTGTTCAATGTATTTGTGAGTTATATTGCTGAAGGACTGAATGAAAATGTCTTTTTGCAGATACATGAAAATTTGCAAGAGAGGACTCCCCTGAGGGAGTGGATAACATGAGGAAAGATTCACAAAAGCTGGAAGAATGGTCTAATGCTTGGTAGTTAAGATTTAATGTGAAGAAGTGCAGTGTCATGCACTTGGGATGCATAAATCCAAGGAAATTGTATGTGATAGGGAGTGAAAGGTTGGTGTGCATGGACCAGGAGTAGGATCTCGGAGTGATTGTTTCTGAGGATCTCAAGCTGGTGAAACAGTGTGACAAGATGGTGGCCAAAGCCAGAAGGATGCCGGGTTGCATACAGAGAGGAATTACCTGCAGAATGGAGGAAGTACTAATGCCACTGTACAAGTCACTGGTGAGGCCTCACTTGGAATATTGTGTTCAGTTTTGGAGACCATATCTCACAAAGGATATAAAAAGACTGGAAATGGTTGAGAGGAAGGCAACAAAAATAATTTGGAGCCTGCGCCAGAAGACATATGTATACTCTAGAGGAGAGGAGGGTCAGGTGAGATATGATACAGACCTTTAAATATGTATAGAGTATTAATGAACAAACAAACCTTTTTCAAAGATGGGGGAGCTGCAAAATTAGAGGATATAACATGAAGCTGTAAGGGGGTAAACTGAAAGGTAATATCAGGAAATACTTTTTCACTGAAAGGGTCGTGGATGCTTGGAATGTCCTCCTGATGGAAGTGGTGGGGGCCAAATACAGTGACAGAATTCAAAATGGCATGGGACAGACAAAGTAGATCCCATTATAGCAACAGGAATAACCTTAACTGTCTCTGCTATCTCAACAAATAGGGGTGACCTGCATAGAGTGGTGGGTTACCCCTAAACAAAGGCATGGGGAGAGGTGGCTTGCATGGAGTGGTAGGTGCACCTAGTCTTGCCTCCTTGCTGGGCAGACTAGATGGACCATGATGGTCTTTATCTGCCGTCATATGCTATGCTACTATGTAACTATGTTGTACCTTTGGGGATATTGGAAGGTGGGTGACTTTCCCACAGGTAATTGGTTTTTAGGAGGGTGGGTCCCTGATGGACTGATCAGTTTGTCTATTGTGTGAGCCAAAGCCTCGGGGTGGTTCAAGGCAGTAGTATGGTTGTCTTTAGCAAAGTTTTCATTTTTCAGTAAGGTGGTGGGCTGGGGCAATCTGAGGGCTATATTTGTGGTTAGACATCTATTTGTGTGCTGGGAAAGAGAATCTCTGGTCATGGGATTGGCGGCATCTGGTGTCGCATGACTTATTGTTACAAGTATTGTGAGCTGTGCCCTCAGTTGCATCTTCCACGTATGAGGCAACATTCTTTAGGGCGATGTTCTCCCTGGCAGTTTTTGGAGCATTAGTGAATTGGTTCCACACTTTTGAAAAGTGGGTACAGCGAGTGGATAGAACACATGTAGTGGTTTGACGGGCACAGGTGTGCATTTATGTTCCCTTTTCTAAGATGGATATATTTTATTTATATTCTCTTATATACCATGCTATTCTGCATCAGTGCAGTTTACATTGAACAAACTGAAATTACATTGAACAGGGCATTATAACTTGGAGATAACTATTTTACAGGGAACATGGGCTATGGAGGGTTAAGTGGCTTGCCCAAGACCACAAGGAGCACCTGTGGGACTAGAAACCCCAGTCCTTCCGGCCCAAGGTTGCTGTCCTCTAGTGGGATTTGAACCCCCGACCTTCCAGCCTGAAGTACCTTGCCCCAACCACTAGGCCACTCCTCCACTCCACTCCTGGATCAGGTGGAAGAAAAGGCTGGGTTGTGCAGAACAACTTAGGGCAGTTGGCCACCTGTCCAATTCAGAATATGCAGGCTTATATGGCACGGCAACCCATGATTGAGGGCTTGCTTTACTTGCATGAAAATCCATGCCCTTTGACACAATTTCAGATAAGAGAGATGTTGTGCATAGCTCTGCAACACTTAGGTTGTGATGAGCAGCAGTTTTCTTCCCATTAATTTCAGATAGGGACAGCTACGAGCGCTGCGGTGGTGGGGCTCGGCAAATCTGTGATTCAGCAGATTGGCAGGTGGCATTTGGATGCCTATACAGGATATATACACCCACAAGAAGCTTAAGAGGAGGGGCAGGATATACTGGGAGGGGGGTAGTGTGAATTAATGATTTTGTTCTCTTACAGATGGCAGTCAGCTTTTTGTCTTACAGATGGCAGTTAATCCCCACAGAAATGGTAGATGCTGGGTCATTCCTTTGTGTACTGGGCCAGAAGGTGGGCCACGGCAAGATCTTTAGATGTTCATCTTGGGCTGGTACCAGTTTGGGGTCTGGTTGGAGTGGCTGAGAAAGAGGAATGTTATGGTGTCAGCTTCTGCCTGTCAACGGCCAGTTGGACTCATCATACACCTTGATCTCTCTGGATGGACTTGTAAACAGTTCATTCAAGCAGCACAATTACTGGGTGTGATCATCGGGTGGTCGGATATCATACCAAAGCCTTCTTGTCATTCTCAGCGACGATGGTCCCAGGGGTTGGCAAAGGTGAATCGATAGATTGGTCATTGGGTCATCCAGAATGGAGGGTTTCAAATTATGCACTCTTGGGTCGATGTAGGATGTGTGAGTTTGTATCACACTGATGGGGTTCACCTTTTGCTGGTGGGGAAAAACCTGCTAATGAACGACAGGGCAGGAGGGCTTAGATGCGAATACCCGGACGGGTTGGTACTGGTCGCAGCTTCCTTAGTTGGGAGGGGGGGCAGTGCAAGGATAGTTATACTACCTCATGGTGGTGGTGAGGACCCGAGCCAACTGATGCTATTCCAATAGGACCTAACCAGCTGTGAGCGGGAGTAAGGGAGTTCATCTTGTTGAGTAGGGGGTTGGCGAAGATCTTGGTACGGGATCTTCGCCCAGATCGGGGAGAGATGGCCGGTCTTTCCTAATAACAGGGCAAGGCCAGCGGTGGGGGTGGGGGAGAGGATAGTGCATCACTTTGTTAATAATATTGCTAGTGGGGGGTATCGTCCAGAAAGGGGATTATGGGGTGTTTGTGTATTGTAAGGTTGAATTATGTTAGCTCGGGTTGTCATATGATGAAGTTGTTGCTAATAAAGCTGCAGCTATGTTTTGTTCACCATTAAAGAGTGTGTTGACATTTGTGGGATTGCCAGGGAGGGGATGTAAAGGGAAAGAATGGAAGGGTGGACTGGAGCAAGGAATGGGAAGGGTGCTCTGACCTGTCTTGTGCCCAGGCTACACCAGAATGTAGGAAGCTGCAGGACCTGAGTCCCAAGGTCGACCAATAACTGGGTGCCCCGGCATCTGCTGGTTTCTGAAGCAGTGGGCGGAGGTGGGCCTGGGGGAAGGAGCTCATACATAACCGGTCGGGTGGGTGGGGGGAGGAGGGTTGTCATTGCAGGGCACCCTGTTGATTTTGAAATCTCCTGACGGGATGATGTAGGTGGATTTCATTGGTGGCCAGTGAGGTGAGCTGTGGTGGAGGTGGGAGGGAGGGATGAGCAGGCTGAGATCTACAGCTCAGCTAATGAGTCTTCCCCTCCTCAGTGGTTAGACAGGTGGAAGAATCATAATGTTCTGCCCTTCTACCTGATAGTCTGGGCATGTGTGCAGGATGGATTGTCTCAGCTGGTGGGGTGAGGGCCCAAGCCAACTAACGCTGTTCCAGTGGGGCCTAATGGCCAGTGAGTAGGAATAAGTGAGCTCAGTTCATTGAGTGGGTAAGTGGGCAGAGATCTTGGGGGATCTTTGCCTGGATTGGGGGAGGGAGGGGCTGGTCTTTATAAATAATATGGCAAGGCTGGCAGTGGAGGTGGGGGAGAGGATAGTGCACCACTTTGCTAATAATATGGCTGGTGGAGGGCATCGTCCAGAAAGGAGATTATGAGGGTGTTCATGTATTTCAAGGTTGAGTTATGTTGGCTCGGGTTGGCTTAAGATGATGTTGCTGCTAATAAAGCTATGACCATGTTTTGTTCACCATTCAAGAGTGTATTATCATTTGTGGAATTGCCAGGGAGGTGGTGTAAAGGGAGTGAATGAAAAGGTGGGCTGGCGCAGGGAACGGGAAGGGTGCTCAGAGAGGCCTGGTGTCCGGGGTACCCCGGTTACTATCTAAAATGTGTTTTTAAATAAATCACATTGAGTACATATCATTGTTATCCGCTGTGATTAGTCTGTTCCCACAGATATTCTGCTTAAGTTTTTCCAACCCAGGGTATGTTTTTCCTACCTAAGCAGGTAATTTTATAAAGCATTTTCCCTGTGTATGTTTTACATGTGGAAAAAGGTTCTTATGAAATTATGTATAATTATGCATGTTTAAAAAGTATGCGCATGGAAAGTTAGTGCTTGCTTTTATGCAGTCTGTGCATAGACATTCCTAGGGACACAATTTGGGTGGAGAAGGAGTAAAGTTGTATGCACACACTTTTTATAAAGTAGGTAAGCACAAGTCTAGAGCATCAGATTTGGAGCAGGTATAAAGTTGTGCATGAGCATTTGTGCGTGAATATTTGTGACTCTGAATACCTATTTTATAAAGAAACACAGGTGTCTTTTTCTTTTAAATTTAAAATAGGCATATTTATGGAACTTGGAAAAATGTAACCTGTTTTAGAATTAGTCCCTAGCTGTCAAAGCAAGTTTGAATTCACTCTGATTACCCATTGTAATAGCTTATTTCCCAAAGGTTCTTGCTTTCATTTTCTGTTATTATTATTACCAAATGTTTGAATGTATTCAATGCAAAGCATATTTCATGACTGTCTCTCTGAAGATGCAACTGCAAAATCAGATTTCTATCTCTGCTATTTAAGTCAGCTGGTAATGTGTACTGACTGTATAGCCAAAAGTAGTCAAAATTTGCTCACTTTTGATTGTGCCCGTTATTAAGAAATGAGTTTTAATTTACTCTACTAAAATATTTCTCCTTCATTTTTCATCAGAAGTTCTGATAGGCAGAAAGTTGATTTGCCAATCAAATGCATGCAGTCTTTGGATAGAGTGGTTCTGAGTGTGTGTATATATAGAAGATCAAAAAACCTTACCAGCAGACTACAGTGGAATCAATGGAGATATTTGATATGGTAGCTGGTTCTTTGGAAAGGTTTTCATCAAAGCACAATTCATGTTGAACAAGTTAAAGATCTCAGTAGTTATTACAGCAGAGAACAAAAGCAAGTTAAAAATTCCTGGGGAACAGGTTAACTTGCCACAGTTAATGACGGAGCAAGTTCAATATCTGTGTAAATCACTGAAGAGAATGGATATAAGTTAAGAAACTCTGAGAGACTAAGCTAATAATTGCAGAAGACAACAATAACTATTCACACGTTGTTCTTTATCTGAGATAATTTCCCTTTGTACATGTTATAAAATAATTGACAATTAAAACTGAATATGCATACAAGTTGTTACACTACAAAAATGGGATATGATATCTTTGAAAAGAAATTGTCCTTAATTTTCATAATTATGAATTATTCATATTTTTATTGACCTGACAGTTTCTTTTTGCTCACTTTGGACTTCCAGCTCAAAATTAACCAGGGGTTGGCTCTCATATACATATACACCTTCATTTACAACTACAGAGATATTTGTTCTCCTATTATATATGCCTGCCTAATTTGCTTTAGTCCAAACACTGTAGAGACAGTCCTTGGCCAGGAGTCATGTGACTGAACTTCTTTCATATCCCTGAAATTGTGGGACCTATATCTAGACACTTGGTGCTCCGCTTACTTAATGGGATTGACACGCCACCCTTCCAAGACTGTGAATACTACTTCTACAGCTTCCAACTGGAATGGAGAGCAAACAACCTCAGCCAGGAATCAAATCTAGGTCTTTCCGAATAGCAGAGTTTGAAGCTGCTATACAACTGCTAGACCTCTTTATGGGGCCCTATTACAAAAGCGTGGTAATCAGTTACTGCAGAGTTCAACATATGCTAAACATCCTTGGTAACTGTTTCCACTCAGCAAGAGCAGACAGTGTGGGGTAAATCCTGTGCTACCTGCTCTCGGAGCTGAGGGGCGGGATCAGGGAAGGAGTCAGGGCAGAGTGGGTGTGGCATATGGTGACAGCTCTTACATGAGATTTTGCCATGTGCTGTCACAACTGCTGATAACATGGCTTCACTTAATGGCACCATGTTACCGGCAACACTGGCAGCACAGTAGTATGGTCACTGCCTGTGCATAAAGAAAAAAGTAGGCATCTGCCCCCCAGATCCAAACTCAACCCCTATAGCAGCAGATCCCCATCTGCCCTCCCAGATCTGCCCTCCCCATGGTCCCCCTTCTGAGGCCTCCCTCCCCAATCAGCACACTCCCTTCAGCACTGCCCTGTAAGGAAAGCATGAGAGTCTTGAAAGTCCTCATGCAAGGTCCTCAACCCTGCCATCATGAAAGTTCTACCTGGAACTTTACCCCACCCTGTCAATATCCATGGGTCTTACCATGGACCTCCCTGTTGGTCCTTTAGGTCAATGGGGAAGGAGAAGTTCCACTCTTCCTCTGCTCAAGATCTGCCAGCCCTCAAAATGGCACCAGTAACCTCATATCTCTCGACTCCTGAGACTAGCACATAGGCACCATTTTGAGGGATGCCAGAGCTGGGGAAATAAGCAGAGCTGGACTGCTCCTGCCCCATTGATCACAAGCAGCACCGGAGATCCTTTGGATAAGACCAGTGGAGAGCAGGAGAATCAGAGGAGGGCCTGGGTAGGGCCTTCAAGGGGTAGGTCTGATAGGGGGAGGAGGGCCTAATATGAGATCTTTAAGACTGGCATGCTTTCTGGCTAGGCTAGTACTGAAGAAGGATGCTGATTTGGGGAGGATTGTATAGGTAGTACAAATCAGAGGGTAGAATCAGATGCTGTTGTCAGGGCTTGGGTGAGGAGGAGCATGTGGCTGCAGCCACTTAACCCTTCCATTGTCTGTGGTGTCCATATCCATGTTCCCTGCCTTGGACTCTGAGCCAGGGTATGCAGACCTGTGTTTTGTGTCTGCTTTGTATGTTAAATATAGGGAAAATGCTGGGCATACCCATAGTAATTACTGCACAGACTTTACACTTATTATATTATTTTTGTTGCACAAAATCCATTGGTAAGTAAGAACATAAGATATGCTATACTGGATCAGACTAAGGTCCATCTAGCCAGTATCCTGTTTCCAACAGTGGCCAATCTAGGTCATAAGAATCTAGCAGTTTCCCCAAAAGACACAGATTCCACAATGCTTGTATTGGGTCAAACAGTGATATCCTGGATACCTTTTAATAATGGTTTATGGACCTTTCCTCAAGAACTTGTCCAAACCTTTTTTTAAACCCAGCTACATTAACAGCTTTTACTACATCCTCTAGTAACAAATTTCAGAGTTTAATTACACGTTGAGTAAAAAAATATTTTCTCTTATTAGTCTTAAATAGGTTACCCTGTAGCTTCATTGCATGTCCCCTAGTCTTTCTATATTCTGATGACGTAAACAATCAATCTACATTTAGCTGTTCCACCCCATTCATTAATTTATAGACCTCTATCATATCAACCCTCAGTCGTCTCTTTTCCATGTTGAAGAGCCCTAACCTTTTTAGCCTCTCTTCATAGGAGTATCCTTCCATCCCCTTTACCATTTTGGTGGCTCTTCTCTGTATCTTTTCTAATAACACTATATACTTTTTAAGATAAGGTGACCAGAATTGCACACAATATTTGAGGTGCGGTCACACCATGGAATGATACAGAGGCATTTAATATCCTTTGTTTTATTTTCCATTCCTTTCCTTATGATATCTAGCACTCTATTTGCTCTCTTGGCCGCCGCTGCACACTGGGCAGAGGGTTTTAACATATTATCCATGATGACCCCTATAACTTTTTCAGAGTGGTGGTTCCTAATGTGGAACCTTGTATCGTGTAACCATAGTTTGGGTGGTTCTTTC
This sequence comes from Ichthyophis bannanicus, assembly GCA_033557465.1. Lineage (NCBI taxonomy): Eukaryota > Metazoa > Chordata > Amphibia > Gymnophiona > Ichthyophiidae > Ichthyophis > Ichthyophis bannanicus. The sequence goes on along the minus strand of CM066035.1, from coordinate 445,594,231 downwards.
CTAAGTGCATAACTTTGGCCTTGTCCCCTCTTAGTGCCCCTTTTACCCGTCTATCATCTAATGGTCCAACTGACTCTCTCACAGGCTTTTTGCTATGAATGTACTTGAAAAAAAGTCTTTATTACATGTTTTGGCTTCCATAGCAAACTTCTTCTCAAAGTCCCTCTTTGCCTGCCTTATCAATGCCTTGCATCTAACTTGCCAGTGTTTGTGCTGTTTCCAGTTTTCATCAATTGGCTCTTTTTTTCTATTTCCTGAAAGATGATTTTTTGGCAACAACAGCCTCTCTGACCTCACCTTTAAACCATGCTGTCAGTTTTTTGGACTTCCTTCCAATTTTCTTAAAGCGTGGAATAAAGCTGGTCTGGTCTCCCAAGATAGTATTTTTAAACAACACCCAAACTTGATGTAAGTCTTTAACCATTGCAACTGCTCCTTTTAGTTTTTTCTTAAATATTTTCCTCATTTTATCATAGTCTCCCTTTCGAAAGTTAAAAGGTAGTACTGTGGATTTCCTTACCATCCCTCCTCCATTAATTATATCAAACACAATCATGCTATGATCACTATTGCCAAGAAGCCCAACACCCTTATCTCTTGCACCGGATCTGGTGTTCCACTAAGGACTAGGTCCAAAATGGCTTCCCCTCTGGTTGTTTCATGAACCAGCTTCTCCAAGAAACAGTCATTTATTTCATCTAGAAACTGAATCTCCATAGCATGTCCTGCCGTGACACTGACCCAGTCAATACTGGGGTAATTGAAATCACCCATTATTACTACTGTGCTGTAACTTTTGTTAGCCTCCCTGATTTCTTTGAGCATTCCATCATCCATTTGTTCATTCTGGCCATGCGGTTGATAGTACACCCCTGCTGCCATCGCCTTCCCCTTTTTACATGGAATTTCAAACCATAGAGATTCTACAGCAATTTTGTTTCCTGTGAAACTTTAATCCTTTGTGACTCAATGCCCTCTCTAACATAGAGCGCAACCCCTCCACCAATTTGATCGGCTCTATCATTACGATATAGTTTGTACCCAGGTATCAAAGTGTCTCACTGGTTGTCCTCCTTCTACCATGTCTCTGAGATACCAATCATATCTAACTTATCATTTAGTGCTATATATTCTATCTCTCCCATCTTATTTTTTAGACTTCAAACATTTGCATACAAGCACTTTAGACACTGTATTTTATTCATTTTAATATGGCTATTGGTAAGCAGGGGTGATTTGGAATATTTAAGCTCTGTCTGCTCCGTACTCAAGGGCATTTGGGCTACTTTTGTCTTTATTGGAACCTCTCTGCTGATATGCCCTAACTTCATTCTTTTGGTCGTATCCTTCAAAGATACATTGTTCCGAACCATGCGCTCTTGGGCGACTGTCGGTTCTCTCCTATTATCTAGTTTAAAAGCTGTTCTATCTCCTTTTTAAAGGTTAATGCCAGCAGCCTGGTTCCATCCCGGTTAAGGTGAAGCCCATTCCTTCGGAAGAGCCCCTCCTTTTCCCAGAATGTTCCCCAATTCCTAACAAATCCAAAACCCTTATCCTTGCACCATCGTCTCATCCACGCATTGAGACTCCGGAGCTCTGCCTGCCTTTTGGGTCCTGCGCGTGGAACAGGAAGCATTTCGGAAAACACTACCCTGGAAGTTCTGGATTTCAGCTTTCTACCTAAAAGCCTAAATTTAGCCTCCAGAACCTCTCTACCACATTTTCCTGTGTCATTGGTACCGACATGTACCAAGACAGCAGACTCCTTGCCAGCACTATCTGAGACCTTGTATAGGTGGCACTTGAGGTCCACTACCTTCACACCAGGCAGGCATGTTACTAGACGATCCTCACGTTCACCAGCCACCCAGCTATCTACATGCCTAATGATTGAATCACCAACTATAATAGCTGTCCTAACCCTTCTCTCATGGGCACAGGGCCCTGGAGAAAGTTTATCGGTGCGAGAGGGTTTTACATCACCTGGAGGACAGGTCCTAGCTACAGGATCCCTTCCTGCCACACAGGGTGATGCTCCCCTGTCACGTGACCTCTCTCCTCCATGGCAACAGGGATACTGCCAGACTGGAGGTGGGACTTCAGGACTATATATCATCTATGTACCTCTCTGTCTTCCTTATCTCCTCCAAATCTGCTACTCTAGCCTCCAGAGATCGGGCTCGTTCCCTGAGAGCATATTTTTTCCCTAGGGAATTTTTGAAGGGTAATGTGATACATTTTGCCTGTGAGAATGGGCTCAAAGCCCTACATTAAAGTACTTATGGACTTTGCAACAAAATGCAGTTTTACAAGTTGTCCCTAAAATGACCTGAGTAGCTTGACAAAGAGTAGAGAAAACTAGAGATTGAATAGGATCTGTTATGTTATGACATAGTAACATAGTATATGATGGCAGATAGACCAGTATGGTCCATCTAGTCTGCCCAACAAGGCAGCAACAGTAGGTGCACCTGCCGCTCCGTGCAGGTCACCCCTCCCCATGCTTTTGTTTAGGGGGGTACCCACTGCTCCATGTAGGTCACCCCTATTTGTTAAGATATAAAAGATAGTTATGCTATTTTGATTTTATCCTATTGCTATAAAGGGATCCACTGTGTCTGTCCCATGCCATTTTGAATTCTGTCACTGTATTTGCCCTCACCACCTCCATTAGGAAGGCATTCCAATCATCCACCACCCTTTCAGTGAAGAAGTATTTCCTGACATTGCCTTTCATTTTACCCCCTTGCAGCTTCATATTATGACCTCTAGTTTTACAGCTCCCTCATCTTTGGAAGACATTTGTTTGTTCATTAATCCTCTTTAAGTATTTAAAGGTCTGAATCATATCTCCCCTGTCCCTCCTCTTCTCCAAAGTGTACATATTTAGGTCTGCAAGTCTCTTCTCATAAGTCTTCTGACACAGACTCCAAATCATTTTGGTTGCCTTCCTCTGAACTGCTTCCAGCCTTTTTATATCCTTTGCCAGATATGGTCTCCAAAACTGAACACAATATTCCAAGTAACTCTTCCTTTCTGCTGGTAATTCCTCTTTGTATGCAACCCAGCATCCTTCTGGTTTTTGCCACTGCCTTGTCACACTGTCTTGCCATATTGAGATCCTCAGAAACAATCACGCCGAGATCCCCCCTCCTGGTCTGTGCATACCAATCTCTCACCTTCTATAGCATACAATTCCCTGTGATTTCTACTTCCCAAGTGCATGACACTGCACTTCTTCACATTAAATCTTAACTGCCAAACATTAGACCATTCTTCCAGCTTTTGTAAATCTTTCCTCATGTTCTTCACTCCCTCAGGGAAGTCCACTCTGTTGCAAATTTTCATGTCATCTGCAAAAATACAGACTTTTCCATTCAGTCCTTCAGCAATATCACTCACAAATACATTGAACAGTTCCAGCCCCAGGACTGAACCCTGGGGCTTACCGCTAATCACCTTCCTTTCATCCGAGTGAGTTCCGTTTACCGTCATCGTTTGTTGCCTGTCAGTCAACCAATTTCTGATCCAGTTCACCACCTTAGGACCTATCCCCAAGCTGTTGAGTTTATTGATAAGCCTCCTATGAGGAGCAGTATCAAAGGCTTTTCTGAAATCTTGGTTAATTACATCCATTGGATGCCCTTGATCTAGTTCTCTGGTCACCCAGTCAAAGAACTCAGTCCGATTTGTTTGGCAAGATCATCCTTTGGTAAAACCATGTTGCCTTGGATCATGCAACCTGTTGGTTTCGAGGAAGTCCACTATTTGCTCTTTCAGGAGCATCTCCATTACGTTTCTCATAACCGAGGTAAGTCTTACTGGCCTGAGTTTGTCACTTCTTCCCAACTACCACTTTTGTGAAGAGGTACTATATCAGCCCTTCTCCAGTCCTGTGGAACTTCTCTTGTCTCCAAGGATCTATTAGAAACTTCCTTCAACAGCCCTGCAAGAACCTCTCTGAGCTCTTTCAGTATCTTGGGATGTATCCCATCTGGTCCCATAGCCTTGTCCACTTTCAGTTTTTCAAGCTGTTCTAACACATCATCTTTTGTGAATGGTGTGGTATCTACAACATTACCATTTGTATATTTGTCAATCACAGGTGGTCCATCTCCTGGATTTTCTTTAATAAAAACAAAAGTATTTGTTTAGCATTTTCACTTATTCAATGTCACTTTCGATAAATCCATTCCCAGCATTTTTGAGTCCTGCAGTTCTACCTCTGATTTTCCTCCTCTCCTGAATATATCTGAAAAACGTTGTCGCCACACTTCACATCTTTAGCCATCTTTTCTTCTGCCTTTGATTTTACTATCCTTCTTTCTCTTTTTGTCTCTTTTAGTTTGATCTTGTATTCTTTTCTGTATTCCTTTGTTTGTGAACTTTTGAATTTTGAGAAAACCATGTTTTTTGCCTTTATTTGTGCAGCCACTTCTTTGGAGAACCAAATAGGTTTCATTCTCCTCTTGTTTTTATTTACTTTCCTTACGTATGTATCTTTTGCACCTTTTGTTACCTCCTTTAGTTTAGCCAATTGCAATTCCACTTCCCTAATCCCCTCCCACCCTGCCAACTCCTCCTTCAGGTACTTGACCATTTTACTAAAGTCAGCGTTTTTGAAGTCTAGGACTTTAAGCTTGCTGTGATTGGATTCTACCTTGGTTTTTTTCTCAAACCACACCATGTGATGATCACTGCTGCTCACATGGGCACCCTCCTGGATATTCAACACACTATCTCCTTTGGTGAGCACTAAATCCAGCACTGAGCTCTCCCTGGTCGATTCCATCACCGACCAGGCATCCACAATTTTTTTACTTCTTTCCAGATTTACAGAAAGAACACTCCAATCCACATCGGACAGATTAAAGTCACCCAATATGATCACTTCCCCCTTCATGGCTATCTCTGCAATATCAGCAATCAATTCATATCCATTTCTTCGGTTTGAGTTGGAGGCCTGTAGACCACACCAGTATGGATGACAGTGCCATCTCCTCTTTCCAACACAATCCAGAGTGCTTCTTCTTTTCCCCACGTCCCCTGCATTTCAGCAGCTTTAATATTGCTTTTGACATATAGGGCTACTCTTCCTCTTTTTCTACCCTCTCTGTCTCTTCTAAATAGATTATAGCCAGCTACAGCTATATCCCATTCATGCAACTCGTTAAACTATGTTTCTGTATTGGCCACAATGTCCATTTCCACCATTAGGACCTCCAGGTCAGGAACTTGTTGGCTAAGCTTTGAGCATTTGTGCTCATTGTTTTCCAACATTTGTTGATTGGCTTGCCCACATTTTGCATGGAGTTAGTTCTACACGCCCCTTCCTGCTTGCCATTGATGTGTACTGTATTTCAAAAGTGTGTCTGTTTCCAATGTTGTTTTCATGGGAGTGATGAACTGAACTTGTCCTTCTCTATCTGCCACCCCCTTTCTCTAGCTTAAATGCCTGTCCACATACTGCCTGAATTTTTCACTTAGGATCCTTTCCCTGCAATGGAGAGATGTAGTCTATCCATCTGTTTCCCCAGTTGCCTATACAGTCAAACCTCGGTTTTCATTTGCCCCGGTTTTCATACGCTTCGGTTTTCAACGTCTTTTCTGACTGAGATTTTGTCCCGGTTTTCATGCATTGCTTCGGTTTTCAACGTCTTTTGACTGAGATTTTGTCCCGGTAGCAGGGAAGAAAAGCTGTCAACGTAAGCAGGAGATGTTGCATGAATGTGGGAGGCAGTTCTTTCTCTTGCAGGGTACGTCTGAAGCTATATCATTAAGATTTTCTGCCATTCTGAAGCATTGAGCAGATAATGTAAAGGTATTTTAATGGACTGAATTCAATGTGATTCCGAAGAGAGCTGGGCACAGCAGCTTGTCAGGGGTGGCTAAGGCCAGATGTTAACATACTGTACTGTACAGTACTGTACTTAGCTTGCTTTCAGTGATGTTAAATGTTCATTTATCCATTTCATTAGTCATTTATATTTATTTCTCATTGTTTTCTGTATGTAAAAATATAGTTATTCTCTATAAAATGTATTTTTTGTGAATATTTTTGGGTGTCTGGAACGGATTAATTGGATTTACATTATTTCTTATGGGAAATATTGCTTCAGTTTTCATACGTTTCGGTTTTAGTCAGACTTTTTTGAACGGATTAATCATGAAAACCGAGGTTTGACTGTATATCTAAATCCTTCTTGTTTGCACCAAGTTTGGAGCCATGTATTAAAGTTGTTTATGCAATGCAGCCTTTCTGCACCTTTACCATGAACAGGCAGAACTTCTGAGAATGCTATAGTGTTAGCAATGGGCTTGCTTCTCTCCCAGAGTCTGGAAGTTCCTTTGAACTGCAGAGGCACTGTTTCTTACCAGGTCATTTGTACCCAAGTGGATGACAATATCAGTTTTGGAATGCTCACTTTCTGCACTAGAAACAATTTGGCTTGTATTCCTGCTGGCTGAAGAGCCTGGGAGGCATTTGACCATTCTCTCTCCTTTGAGTTGAGTTCCCAAGTTGGTGCCTCTGATGATGGAATTTCAGTAGTAGTAGTTTTCTATTTTGTAATTTTTTTTCATCATATTTGGTACATTATCAGTAGATTTGGCATTAAGTCTTTCATTTGAGGGCACTTCATTTTCCACATATTGGGCACCCTCATTATCCAAAGCAGAGAAAGCATTATGCAGGGATATCTCTTGATGTATAGGGGGTTATAGGTCGCAACCTATCAGAGCCCACTGTGATCCATTTGTTCCTGGACTGTTTGATTCTTTGTGAGAGCGGTGATGGATTTTGTTCAATTTGTACCCTAGAGGAGCATTTATTTGCAGCTAATTCTTCCCTTAGTAGAGTCAATTCTTTATGCATAGCAGCTAACTTGAGGCACATAGGGCAAGCTCTTAGGTTACAAATGATTCTTCTCAGAATGATAGCACCACAGTTATTGCATTGAATACACAACATTCTGATTCAGCTGTCCTAGGAGAAAAAGTTGGTGTAACACCTAATTAAAGGACAGATATCAATGTATATGATGACTGCATAGGCAATGTAACCCTGGGGTGGGTGGGGTGAGGGATAGAGTGGGCAGGAACTTAAGTGTCCCTGGCGAGTAGACCTATGAACTGAGGGCACACTCAGATATCTGATTTAAAGGCTATGAAAGGAATGTAGGCAGGCTGAAGATTCCTACAAACCTACATTCAAAAGTTAAAGTTTATTTTAAAAAAAGGCAATTGTAAAGTTTGAAAGCCTTAGCTGAGTGTTTAGTCTCTTGAAGTTCTGATGAGCAGACTGGTTCAGGTATTTGCTCAGTTGCAGAGCTGATTCAATTAGCCACACCCTGTGAATCAGGCTTGTAACAGACAATGGAGACTGAAGTATTCAACTGAAATCTTACTTCTGTGTATCAGCCCACTATGCAAAGGTCCCTCTAACCTTAAAATTATACCTCTGTTGCAAAATTAAGTAGGAGACCTAAGTTGAAGACCAAGTCTCTGCAAGTCTAAAAGCAATATATATTTCTTTTCCAAGCATCTATATATCACAAGTGTCCCTGGCATGCAATTTTCATTTAAACTTTCAATTTTTACTGACATTTTCCTAAAACAATTCACCATAGTAACTGCAAATAATGGCAGATAAAGACCTGTATATTCCATGTAGTCTTCCCAGTAAGCTGACTAGAGTGATGCCTATTGCTCCATTTAGGTTATTCCTCATACGCCCCTGTTTAGAGTTGTGACAGCCACTCCATGCAAGTTACCTGCCTAGAGCCATTCAAAATATTCAAGTGCCTTAGTTTACTCATAGATACAAATTATCAATGCCATTCCTCATATTGAACTCAGAACTCCCAACAAAACCTGTGCACTCTCCTTGCACATCTTTATTTATTTATTTAATAGTGTTTATATAGCGCTTTTCGAGAATCATGAATTATGAAAATTATGTAAACCGACCAATGACAGATTTTAAGCCCTCTGCTGCTCTCTCCTTCTACTACCCACCCCATACTCCGCTCCACCATTCCTGCCTAGAGGTTTTCAACCTTTCACAAAACAGCCTCCTTTTACTCTGAATTAACATCTCCATCATCAACTTTTCCATTAAATGAACCTCCCTCACTCTGGAGATCCAGTTATCAGGTGCAGGGGCAGCACAGCTCTTCCAGGAAGCCACTATGCAGCACTTACTGTAGATATTGTGTGCAATTCTGGTCGCCGTATCTTAAAAAGGATATAGCGTTATTAGAAAAGGTTCAGAGAAGAGCCACCAAAATGTTAAAGGGGATGGAAGGATACTACTATGAAGAAAGGCTAAAAAGGTTGGGGCTCTTTAACCTGGAAAAGAGACGGCTGAGGGGAGATATGATAGAAGTCTATAAATTAATGAACGGAGTGGAACGGGTAAACGTAGATCGATTGTTTACGTTATCAGAATATAGAAAGACTAGGGGACATGCAATGAAGCTACAGGGTAAACTATTTAAGACTAATAAAGGAAAATATTTTTTCACTCAATGTGTAATCAAACTCTGGAATTTGTTACTAGAGGATGTAGTAAAGGCTGTTAGTGTAGCTGGGTTTAAAAAAGGTTTGGACAAGTTCCTGAAGGAAAGGTCCATAAACCATTATTAAGAAGGGACCGAAGATATCAATGCTTGACCCAGTACAAGCATTGCAGAACCTGTGTCTTTTGGGGAAACTGCTAGGTACTGTAATGGTGAAAGTTCCCAGGAGGAGATGGAGGTGGAGGAAAATCCTGTTGAAATAAATGACACTGTACTTGTGCACAGGATTTCCAAGCCAGATAAGAAAAAAACACAGCTCTCTGCTGAGCTCAGGCCACGCCCCAGCTCAGAGGGATAGACAGGCTTCCTCACTGATTGGTCACACCTGGGGTAAGGAGAGGGAGTGCCGGGAAGCAAATGCTTTTTAAATCCACAAACAGAGCAGAGAAGTGGCAAGGAAACAAGCCCGAGAAGGAGCACAGGAACAAGCACGGGAAGGTGCAAAGGAAGTGGAGAGGAAGGAAAAGAGCAAGCAAGAAAGGAACCTTATGAAGAAGGTGAAGGAGAGAGAGAGCCTTGGAGAGGACGTTACAGAAAAGCAGAACCTTGGAGCAAGAGAGCTAGCAAGGGAAGCCATTGGAGAGACATCAATTGGACATACAGCAACAAGGACTATAGCAGCCATAGAGGAAAGAAGGAAGAAAAGCCTCTTCAGAGCAGGTACCTAACTGGCACTGGAAATAGACATAAGGAAGCTGAATTCCAGAACCTGGAGGATAGCAGGAAAAATGGGTTCAGCACTTGTCTAAGAAACCCTGCCAAAGCTAAAGCTAGCATTTCTAATGCTGAATCATTATTAGAGAAGCCATTTGCTTTTGCTACTGTCCAGGAGGCAGACCCAACACCTTTAACAGATAATAGGTGGGCAGAGAGTCTTACATACGAGGAAAGTTATAACACTGACAAAAGCAAGACAGCCGAGCCTTCAGAGTTAGAAGCTATAAGTAAGCTGTTGTCAGAAGGAAAAGTTTTCTGTCCTAATGCTAATGTGCCTGTACACGCTGAATTGCTCCTGAACCAGTTCAATGAATTTCTGGAGGAAAGAAAGTCAGGGAGAACTGTTAAACCTGATAGAGATGCCAGTAATTCTAATACTGTTGAAAGAATGCAAGTAGACTCTTGTTTGCCAGCTTTAGAAAGTGAATCTTCTCCCATGGATTGCTCTTTATGTTTAAAGGAAGAAGGCATTGTTGAACAGCATTGAAACTGTATGCAATAATATAGAAAGTACTTACCATACCTGCTGAAGAATTGGAAAGGCTTGTTTTATGTTTAATAAGCTTAATTGTCTTCTGAGGATAAGAAGCCGTGCTGTGAGAAAGAAAATCAGCTGTTGTAGTTTAACTGTTTTCCATTGAATAACCACACGGGGCAGTGTCCTTTGGAAAGTTTATGGGACTGAGAAACAGCTGAGCAGTGCTGAGATATTTCTGTTACGTTTTTCTTCTGTTCCTGAAATACCTATATGTTGGAGATGCATCCTTTATGCTTGTTTGTGTTTGAGCTTTGATGCGCTGGAAATTCCCCACAATAAATATTCTTGCAGCCTTGAAACACTCATGTCATAACTACAATTTTGTCCTTAAGGAAATAAGCAAAACTAAAAGTCCCAGAATCCCTGGTGACAATAGAAATAGCTTTATTCAAAAGAGGACACTCAAAGGCCACTTCCAACTGGTAAGCTCTCGGGCCCCAGCAGAAGCGTCGCAGTACGTACGACCTAGATTGGCCACTGTTGGAAACAGGATACTGGGCTTGATGGACCTTGGTCTGACCCAGTATGGCATATCTTATGTTATGTTCTTATGTCACCAAAAGGATTCCAATAAACTTGCTCACTCTCAGCCTAACACCAGGCATAGTATCATTCAGGAGCACACATTGCAGTTCCAATGGCACTTCCACAACAACTGTAGCTTTCATGCAACTTTCAATCTCTTTTGAAAACCCCTCTATAATTGAACAACGTCACCGAATATTCAACATGGATGTTATCCACCCATGCCCCCTGCAGCAAAATTCAGAGCTTTCAAGACTATCTTATGGAGTTTCTGTGGTGGTCAGGTAACAACAAAAAGAGCCTTATATGTATACTGTTTTTCAAGTATTCTTGTACTTAAAATACAATTTTCCAGTATTCTGAAGAATATATTTCCAAAATATTTTATCCCACACAGGTACCCCCTTTGCAGGTCTCCATGTACCTATGTTTAACATAGAAACATGATGACAGAAAAAGACCACATGGCCTCTGTGGCAAAGTCAGCTATCCTGAGAGTGGGGGAGTTGAGAAGCATAACAAATTCACCCTAGTTAAGGGTCCCCTTCTAGGAGTGCAGGGAGAGAAAGCCACAGACAGGTTTCAAAGACAGAAAACCCCCAGCTGGAACAGGTTTCAGCCAATGACTGATAAAGTAAGAAAGAGGGATTGCAAGCACGAGGACCAAAGCCCTTACTTTAACAAGTGCACTGATTATTCTAATATCAGAAGGCAGGGGGATTACCAACACCTTGGAAAGAAAGAGGTGGAGTTAAGACCCTGGAGGTATAAGCCTGGGTTAGATTATGCAGAGGGAGAGAGACGAGAAGTGAGAGATGAGAAGGAGAGCAGCCGGGAGAGCAGCTGAGACAGAAGCAGAGAGAAGGAGTGGATTCTTGGAGAAGAGCTGAGCTACCCAGAGCTGAGAGAGCTGAATTCCCTGCAACAGGTTGGCAACAGAGGTGGGACCAGGAAGTAGAAAAGCTTTCAGACCACCAGAGAGGTTGTCAGCTGAGCAATCTGACCAGGTTGGTGAGTCAGACCCATGCAGTTGGGAGAACCAGTGTCAGAGTTGGGGGAAGAAGATTGCTTTATGGATTGCTCTCTATGCCACGCTCTAGACAAGAGGTCTTGAGGAAAAGCTAGCCCTGAAAGAAGTAATTCTCCTTGGAAGTTAATAATATGGCAGAAGCAGTGTGGAGGTAAATTCCTGTCTATTTTAAAAGGGAAATTTACTGCAACGTAAGCCTGATCAGGAAGCTCTGATTCATGCTTGTTTGTCACCTGTGTTTGAACTGTGCAATGGCAAGAAAAGCCAAGTTAGCTGCTATAAGAGTTTTTGCTTGCTCCTCTCCTATATGAAAAACCTGCTAAGAGTTTTGATAACAGCTTGGAATGTTTGTTTTGTTCTAAGTTTGGTTTCACGTAGAAATGCAGCCTAGAGAGGTTTTTGAGGCTGGCAGAAACCAAACTGCTGTAGAAGAATTAAGCCTGAATTGTTCTTTATGCTCTGATTAACAAGGACTAAAAAGGAAAGTGGCAGCCTAGATTCTAAAGGCAATTGCTTCTGCAAGTAAGAGGACTTTAAAAAGCCATTTCTGAGGGGGGCGGAGCCTGATGTTGAGCGAGACGGACGGCTAATGCCGGAGCTCCAGCGTGGCGAGATCAAAAATCCTGAATAGTGCAGGTTGATTTGTATTTCTGTATCTTCAATTATTGTGGGGTGCACAAAGAGTGATGTCTGGCCCCAAACCAGCGAAATTGGACTTTACTGCGACGCAAAGCAACAGCGCAAAGCGGACGAAGACGGAACCTCCCTCCCCGCAAAAAATGGCGGCCGCTCGGGAGCACCCGCAGCTGGAGGCCTTGCAGGAGATCCTAGCGGAGCTGCGAGGAATGAAAGAAATAATGCAGGCCAACGGGGAGTCCCTAGCGCTGATGCACGCGGAAATTGGGGAGGTGAGAAGCTCACTTGAAAGTCTTTCAGTGCGCCAGGAGAAGGTGGAACACACTGTAGCAGCGCACGAGGAGCGACTCCGCATGGTGGATAAACAAGCAAAGCAAATTCGCTCCCTGCAAAGAGAACTTGAGGATGGCAACAACCGGGCCCGTAGAAACAACATACGGATTGTGGGAGTGCCGGAGGGGGCAGAAGGGAAGAACATGGTGGCGTTTTTGCAAAAAAGGATCCCCACGGTACTGAAACTTTCCTTTGACCTGCCCTTCGAAATCGACAGGGCCCATAGAGTGCCGGCAGCGGTCCAGCCTAACAATAAGAAGCCTAGACCGATCATTCTGAGGGCCCTACGATATCAACAGGTGATGGACATAATGGAGGCAGCAAGATCTTGTTCTCCAGTGGAGTTTGAGAGGCATCGATTGTTTTTCTTCCCAGACTATGCAAAGAGTATGGTGGATAGACGTAAGAGATTTCTGGCACTGCGACCCCGACTACAGGGCCTACAGGCCAGATTCGGACTGCTGTATCCTGCCAGGATGCGTGTGACACTCCATAACCAGACAAGAACCTTTGAGGAGCCTGAAGCCCTGCATCTTTACATAGAAGAGCAAGAAGCTGCGGTAATGAGATAGAGGCCTCTGTTTCTGATAGCCGACCGGGTGGCCGGTGTGTAGCAGCTCGAGATACAGTGGAGAGAAGATATCTCAAGTCTACTGAGACATCAGAGACATTAGAAGAAGTTGCTTCTTCCGTTACTACTAGCTTGTTATAATTTGGATGTGGGGGGGCCCCGATGTGGTACAGAGGGTTGTGTTACTGAATGTATAGATCTGTGGCTGGGGGCTGTTAATTTCTCGCATAGCGCTAATGATGCTGCGTAGCACTCAGCTGTGCTGAGATGAGACTTCCTCGCCCGCTGGAGCCGTTTGGCTCACTATGGGCTCACCAAGTAGGTTTTCAGTAATGGGGATATCTCCGGGGCTTGCTAGCATGGAATGTAGACTTTGGAGGCATGGGTGTTTCTTTTGTTGCATGGGGACACGGGGGCTGACAACAATGAGATATGGATATGTGTGTGGCTGGGCTACTATGGGCTGGGCTGATGGGTGGTGGGGATGTGGGCATACCATATGGTTCCATGATGACAGACGAAAAGGCTTTAGGTGATGATTAGAGTATAGAATGGCTCCTTTAAAGATTCTTTCGTTAAATGTCAAAGGTATAAACAGCCCTAGCAAAAGAAAGAAAATAATTACTTATAGTAAGCGTGAAAAAGCTGACATATTACTTCTTCAAGAGACCCACTTGAACAGAAATGAATCTTTGAAACTCAGCATCAGGCCCTATACGTTGGTGGCGTTTTCAGCTGCAGTATGTAAACGTAACGGGGTGGCGGTCCTAGTACGGAGTGCTCTTGCTCCCCAAGTCTTGCAGACCCGTTCAGATGCGGAGGGGCGGTGGGTGAAGACGCATTTTAAACTGGGCCTCTTTGGCCTGACCGTTATGAACATTTATGCCCCTAATAGTGATAGCCCAGAGTTTTTCAATTTTTTAGCCAAGGAGGTACATCTGGTCCAGGATCCGCATTTGCTCGTAGGAGGGGATTTCAATCAGGCCCTCGATCCTTTGATTGATCGAAAGCCACCCAGAACCTCCAAGGCCTCGAGGGCATTTACAATACTCACGTCCCTGATCCGAGACAGAGGCTTGGTTGATGTTTGGCGCTTACAACATCCCAAAGAGATGGAGTTCACCTTTTTCTCTCCACCGCACAAGTCCCTGTCTCGAATCGATTTCTTCCTCGTTTCCAAGAACTTAATGCCCTGCATAGTAGATACAGATATACATCCGGCGCACATCTCAGACCATGCGGCAATCTCTCTGTTGTTAGAGGCTGATCACAATGTCACTAATTCCCCTAGATGGTCCTTTGATAGATCCTTAGTGGCAAATGAGGAGTTCTGTGTACAAATTCGGAAGGCGATTGCCGAATATTTTCAGTTTAACTTACCGCAGGACACTCCCGTATGGGCGTGGTGGGAAGGCTTTAAAGCTTCTATTAAAGCCACCATCACGAGTTTCGGTATAGCCCAAGCGCGGTCTGAGAGGGAGCAGTGCAGGGCTTTGGAGGCACAAATTAAAGCTGGGGAATGGGTTTTGGCGGCGAGAACCAACCCTTGTGTGCTCCTGCGTCTGCAGCGTTTAAGGTATCAATATAATACGCTCCTGTCTGATGAAGTTGTGTGGAATTTAAAGGCGCAGAATGGTGCTTATTATTGGGAAAGCAATAGGGCTGGAAGATTGTTGGCTAGTTCCCTTAAGGCGCGTAGAGAGGCTAACCGAGTGGCGGCGCTTAAGTGCCCAGTGCGAGATCAACTTGTAACCTCGAATGAAGGAATAGCTGAACTTTTTAGAGTGTTTTATGCGCAGTTATACTCGTCTGAAACTAAATTTTCTCAGGAGGGCTTTTATGAGTTTGTGCATGAGCTGCAGCGGCCTACTTTGGACAGAGATACCTCGGGTATGCTGGATGGCCCAATTTCTCAGGAGGAGATTCAGCAGGCTATCCGTTCGTTGGCCTCTGGGAAGGCCGCAGGCCCAGATGGGCTTCCAGCTGAGTTTTTTAAGGCCTTTGACAAGGACCTCGTTCCTCATTTGCAGCAATATTTTTTGCGGCTGAGGGAGGGGCCGGCGACAGTGGGTGCTTTCGCACGGGCTAATGTGATAGTTCTGGAAAAACCGTGACGTGACCCACAATTAGTGGGGAATTATCGAACTATATCCCTATTAAATATAGACTATAAGATATTTGCAACTGTACTAGCTCAGAGACTAAACGACGTATTACCCCAGCTAATCCACCCAGACCAATGTGGTTTTGTCACAGGGCGCTCGACGGCCGATAATGCGAGATTATTGTGCCACATCTTAGCTGGTGCAGAGAATAGCAGTCGCCCCTCTGTGGGTCTGTCGTTAGATGCAGAAAAAGCTTTCGACCGTTTAGAATGGCCCTTTCTTTTTGCAGCTCTCCGATGGATCGGTATAGGTGAAGGTTTTCTCGCTTTACTCCAGGTCCTATATACTCATCCAGTTGCGAAGGTGTGTGTGAACACTACTCAGTCGCGGGATATCTGTTTGGGAAGAGGCACCCGACAGGGCTGCCCTTTATCTCTGCTGCTTTTTAACTTGGCCCTTGAGCCCTTAGTCTTGTGTCTCAGACAGACCTCCCAAATCACAGGGGTCCAGCTAGGGGCTCGGGAAATTAAAGTGTCAGCTTATGCTGATGACCTTTTACTATTCACGGAACCTGAATCAGTGCCGCATATCCTTGCTCAAATGGAAAGGTATTCCGGGCTCTCTGGATATAAGATCAATTGGGCAAAGTCGGTTGCCTTTCCGTTAAATTCATATGTCCATAAGGAAGACATGGGTCAGTTTCCTTTTGTTTGGGAGGGAAAAATGGTAAAATATTTGGGAGTTTATTATTGTCATCCGCTGGAGGAAACAGTGACATACAATGCCTACACTCTTATTAAGAAAGTGCGGACATTGGTCACTAAATGGTCCCCTTTGAATCTGTCTTGGTGGGGTAGAATGGAAACGATTAAAATGGCTATTGTCCCTAAAGTCAATTATGTTTTGGAAATGTTGCCATGTTACCTACCGGACTATGTATACCAGCAGATTGAGAGGCTGTTAACGCAGTTTCTGTGGAAGAACAAAACCCCCAGAATTGCTCTTCAAAAACTCAAAAGTAGTAAGGAACTGGGTGGGGTGAAATTCCCTGACTTTCGTCTATACCACAAAGCTTTCTTGTTAAAACAGGGTTCTCGTTGGCTGTGGGACGGATCTGGACAACGGCCGGTTTGGTTGGAAGTTGAGGAGACTCTCTTGGCACCGTTTCCCCTTAAATATCTTCCTGGTATGTTGTTTCCCGTGGGGAAGCAATGCCCTCCCATGGTAGTGGACACTCAGTTGGCTTTTCGAGCATTGGGCAGGGCCCTCGGGTTGGAGGACGCAGAGCCTTGTGACCTTATCCCCTTGTGGTATAACCCTCTATTTAAAATTCAGAACAAAACGTTTGCTTGGCATAACTGGTACTCCAGAGGGGTTTGGGTTTTGGGGCAGCTGTTGGTGCAGGGAGCCTGGAAGCCGTTTGAAAGATTGCGAGTGGAGTTTGGTCTCCCGGGCTCACTGTACTTCCAGTGGTTGCAACTTAAACACTGTGTATGCAAGACTGGGGTCAAGATTGCTGGCCCACAAGATGGAGTGGGGATAATTGGTACGATCCTTCGGGTACGGGAGGACATGGTTGGGAAAGGTGTGGCTTCGTACTATTATGACCTATTGTGCCAGCAGAAACGATTGCAGGTTGGAGGAACACAGCGGGGTTGGGAGCTTGATGCTGAGTTTTCACTACCGCCACAAAGCTGGCGGAGATTCTAGTCTCAACAGACGCGAGTTTCCAAATCAGCTGCAATAACCAAAGTGTTGTTCTTCTTTGCCCATAGAGCTTACTATACCCCTGTTAGGATTAGTAGGTGGAGCGGGGGCGCAGGAAATTGCTGTTGGTCTTGTCGGGGGGGACTGGGGATGCTTGTTCATATTGTATATGAATGCTCTTGTCTACAAGCCTTTTGGTCCAAGGTGTGGGAGCGGATACAGATGGTCTTGAGTTTTAGTGCTCCTCTGTCATGGAGGGTCATCTGTTTCCGTTCTCTCGCCAGAATCCCGACATTACGTAAAGAATGCTTTTTCCTGTTAGATTTTATGTTGGGTATTGCTTTATATTTGATTGTGAATAACTGGAAGCATACGTATGATGTAAACTGGGTCGCATGGTGGAATTACGTTTGCTTATATAGTAAATATGAGCAGCTGCCTCGTAAAGGGGCTCCTCGGATGCTGGTTACTACATCACGATGGGCAGCTTTGCGTGACTTTATGAAGGGCGTGAGCACCCGTGCAGCCTACTGAGAGGGCTGAATGTTTGGAACTGTCGAGGCCCTTGCCCTGTTTGAGCCTGGTGGATGATAGTTTCATACGCCTGTGCCGTGATCTGCGAATCCTAGCTGCTAGCAAGCCCTGGGGGGGAGGGGGGAGGGGGGGTGGGGAAGGGGGGGGGGGGAGGGGGGGTGGGGAGGGGGAGGGGGGGAGGGGAGGTGTGTTTTCTAAGGGGTCTGATTTCGGTTTCAAGTATGAGGGGGTTTTGTTTTCTTTGTGTGGTGGGGGAGGGGGGTTATTGTGTTTTCTGTGATGTTGTATTTTTAGCTATGTTATGTATGTTCTGTTTGTATTAAGCAATAAATAAAGATATTAAAAAAAAGCCATTTCTGAGTTCTTTTGGTTTGTTTGCCATTATTTGCTGTACCTTAAGCAAATCCTACAGTTATAATCCTGTAAATGATACCTTGAACCTGCTGTGTTTTGTGTTATGGAAATAAACTTTCTATTACAAGCCTTACCCTCGGTTACCTCAACTGCAAACCTTCTACTGAAGGCACCAACATATTTTAGCAGTACTGCACTTCCCAGAAGCAAACACGAAGAAATAGGCTCTAGGAGCTGATAGAAGAAGGAATCCTCAACCACTACGCTCCTCGACCACTAGAGGCAAGTGGCTTCGGGTGTTGTGCTTGTGACACCTCTCTAGTCTGTCCTTCCATATCAACCACTACAATAGTCCCCTTTTTACCTTTAGAGATCTTCTGTGTTTGTCCCATGCTTCTTTGAATTCAGATACTGTCCTTATCTTTACCACCTCCTCTGGGAGTCTGATCCATGGATCCACCACTCACTCCTGAATCTATCCTCTTTCACTCGCATCCCATGTCTCCTCATAACAGAGTTTGCTTTCAATTGAAAGAGACTCTCCTACTGTGCATTTATGCCACGGAGGTATTTAAATGTCTCAATCATATCACCTTTCCTCTAAGGTGTACATATTAAGATCCTTAAGTCTGTCCTCATATGCTTTATAATGAAGACCACTAAACCTTTTAGTAGCCACCCTCTGTACTGAATCCATCCTGTTTGTATCCTTTTGAAGGTGCAGTCTCCAGAATTGTACACAATACTCCAAATGAGGTTGCACCAAAGACTTATACAGAGGCACTATCACCTTCTTTCTTCTGCTGGCCATTTCTCTCCCTATGCATCCAAGCATTCTTCTAGCTTTTGCTGTCACCTTTTCTACCTGTTTAGCTACTTTAAGATCTTCAGACGCAATCACGTCTAGGTCCCACTCTTCTTTAGTGGACAAAAGTACTTCACCCCCTATACTATATCGCTCCCTTGGACTGCTACAGCCCAAATGCATGGCTTTTCATTTTTTAACATTACATCATAACTGCCAAATTCTACACCATTCTTCACTGCTTGATCCAATACAAGCATTGTGGAACCTGTGTCTTTTGGGAAACTGCTAGTTACTTATGAACTAGATTGGCCACTGTTGGAAACAGGAAACTGGGCTTGATGGACCTTGGTCTGACCCAGTATGGCATATCTTATGTTCTTTGTTCTTAAATCACTCCTCATGTTATCTACACCTACCTGGGTATCTTCTCTATTGCATATTTTGGCATCATCCTCAAAGAGGCAAACCTTACCTAACAGCCCTTCTGCTATATCACTAACAAAAATGTTAAAAAGAATCGGACCAAGGACAGATCCCTGGGGCACACCACTGGTAACCTCCTTCTCCTCAGAGTGAGCTCCATTAACCTGTACCCTTTGTCGCCTCCCACTCAACCTATTTATAACCAAAGCAGGAACTTTCAGGTCCATCCCTAGGGTGCTCAGTTTGTTTAAAGGTCACCTGTGAGGAATGGTGTCAAAGGCTTTACTGAAATTTAAATACACCACATTTAGGGTTCTCCCTCGGTTAAACTCCCTGGACACCCAGTCAAAGAAATCAATCATATTTGTCTGACAATACCTACCTCTGATGAATCCATGCTTCCTTGGATCCTGTAATCTGCTGGACTCCAGAAACCTCACTATTTTCTCTTTCAGCAGCACTTCTAATAATTTGCTCACCACCGAAGTTAAACTAAGCGGCCTGTAGTCTTCAACCACATCCTTACTTCCACTTTTGTGTAAAAGGACCACTTCAATGAGCCATTGAAAAAGTCAGTCTGTGGAGCAGCTAGAACGTTCCCAAGTTCCCTCAGTATTCTAGGGCATATCCCATCTTGTCCATTGCTTTGTCTACTTTTAAGTTTAGCTAGTTTCTCACAAACACAGTCTTCTGAAAATTGTACCCCTCGCTTCTGTTCCTGTTTGTGGGTGTTTTCTGAGGTCCTGCTCCTGGTTCTTCATCTGTGAACACAGAACAGAAATATTTTTTAAGCAATTCCACTTTATCCTCATTAACTTCTACATATTCCTCCCCTTCACCCTTGAGTTTGACAATACCACTTTTTCCCTTCTTCTTCTCATTAACATATCTGAAAAATGTCTTATCCCCCCATTTTATTGTATTGGCTATTTCCTCCTCTTTTTAAATCTTTTCTTTCCATAGTACTGCTAGCTTCTCTAAGTTTTTCCAAATATAGATGCCTGTCTTCCTCTCTCTGTAATCTCTTGTATTTCATGAAGGCCTCCCTCTTTTTCTTCACCTTTTCAGCAACTTCTTTCAAAAACCATAGCGGTCTCCTTTTCCTTTTATCTTTATTTACCATTTTAACAAAAAGATTTGTTGCCCTTAAAATATCCCCTTTCAGTTTTGCCCACTGTTTTTCTACATCCCCCAGCTGTTCCCATCACGCTAATGATTCCCTGAGGTATTGGCCCATCTTGGTAAAGTTAGTTTTCCTAAAGTCTAAGACCCTTGCCTTTGAATGGATTTTAACAGCCCTAGTCCTTGTACTGAACCACAACATTTGGTGATCACTGGAGGCAAAATGATCTCCCACAATAACATCAGAAACAGTTTCACCATTGGTAAACACCAAGTCCGGTATGGGCCCTTCACATGTGGGTTCTGTTACCAGTTGCCTGAATAGTTCTCCCTGTTGAGAATCCAAGATCTCCTTACTTCTAGATGATATGGCAGCAGGAATGTGCCATTCAACATCTGTCATATTGAAATCACCTATCAGTAGCACCTCCCCTTTCCTAGCAATGCTGCGTATTGTGATGAAGCAGAGGCCAGTGAACCTATGGAGATAGGAAAAACCACTGATCCCTTTAAAGAAAGTGATAGACCTAAAGTTCATTTACTGCAAAGTGCAGCCAGAGAGAGCAAGCACGAAGAATCAGAGGGTAGGCTGACACACCCAAGCTTGGATGATGCAATAACTAACTCAAAGGATAATCAGACACACCTGGTCAGGGTGAGAGAAACCCTAACTGAGAAGCAGCTTTATAAGCATGGCTTAGACAGGACAGAAGGGGCAGCAGCAGACACAGAAGAGAGAGGAAGGAGACGGCTCAGAGGAGAGAAGGAGAGGCAGTTGGATTTGTGGTCCTTACAGAGAAGGAACAAGTTCCAAGAGAAACAGTTCCACGGTGAAAAGCTCCATGGAGAAGTCTTCAAGGAAGACAGAGAAAGGAGAGGGACCTGGAAAGTGCCTGGTAAAGAAAGTACCAGAGAAGCACAGCTCAGAGAGCAGAGATACCTACATACTTCCTTTCCTGACCGTGAGCTACAAGGAGTTCAGACGTGGGTGCACAAGACTCAGCCCAGGAGTCTGAGAAACACAACACTGAACAGAGAACTGTGGCCAAGCCCTAGAAAGGCATGGAAGCCAGAGAGCCGTGGGTGCAGAAAACGCAGCTGGAGAGAGGTTTGGGAACCTGTACAAAAAGTGCTAACTAAAAGTCCTGTTACCTGTTTTCCAGACCAGGTAGAGCAAGGCTGGAGAGTTTTAGAGAGAAACTCTGAAGTGAAGCCAGAATTACATGAGGAAAGTTCAGGGCCAGCAGATATATTGTCAGAACAGGAGGAGATGCAAATAGACCCTGCTGAACCCGATTCATTGCTACCTGACTGTCTCATGGATTGTACACTTTGTCTAGCCGGGAGTTTGGAATCCTTGGCAGAAGTATAGCTCGCAGGGTACACATTAAAATACAGTTTTGATAAGCTAAAAGAAGAAGCTTGCTTTTGTTTGCATGAACTGGTTTGTTCTAACACCTGCATAGCTAATAAGACTGTGAAGCACGTCTAACTTTTGAATTCTGTAAATACCCTTTTGAAAATCCTGAAGGAGGTGAGAATCCTGTTTTCCTTCGTTGAACCTTTGTTTGTGCATTATGGGAATAAACCTTATCCTTTACCTTACACATGGCTTTCACAACTAATTATTTCAAGAAAGGGACTACTAGTACCAGCATGCATCTGGGCTAAGAAAAGTTTCACCCTTTGATGAAAACAATAATATCCACCCTGACCCTTTAAGCACGTGGCTCGAGGGCTGTGGTTGTGACAGTATGTCTTCAATTAACTCTCTGTTCACCTCTTCCTTCTATGAGGGAGGTCTGTATATCACAATGATGCAAATAGATTTTTCTTTCCCTCTTTCTAGTTTAACCCACAGTGTCTCCTTTCTCCCTTTTAAGCTCTGTAGTTCCAAAGCTTTAATATGATTTTTATATATAGTGCCACTCCTCCTCCCCTTCTTCCTCCCCTGTCCTTTCTGAATAAAGTATAGCCTGGTATAAATACATCCTAGTCATGGCTTTCTGTGAAACATGTTTCTGTAACTGCCACTAAATCCAAGTCAGCCTCTCCATTAAAGCTTCAACATCTGGGATCTTATTTCCCATGCTATGGGCATTTATATACACCGCTTTCCATATGTTGCCCTTTTTACCCATTTCCCTAAAGGTATTTAATGTTTCACTTACCTGGGGGGCTTTCTTCACCCATCCCCAATTAATCTAGTTTAAAGCCCTCTTCAGTAGATTAGCCAGTCTGCTACTGAAGACATGTCAAACTTTCTTGGACACTGGGATGCCATCTCTGCTCTGCAACCCTTGGGACAGCATCCCATGATCCAGGAAACCAAAATGCTCTCAATGTTACCATCCATGCAACCATGCATTCATCTCCAGGATGCAAGCTTCTCTGCCTTGGCCTTTACCCTCAACAGGGAGGATTGAAGAAAACACCACCTGTGCCCCTATCTGCTTCACCCTCTGTCCCAGAGCCATGAAGTCACTTTTGTGCCAACATGGATTAGCAACATTGGGTAATAGTCAGTGGGTTGATGAGTCTCGGCAAACTCTCCATAACATCTCAGATTTTAGCACCTGGCAGACAGCATACCTCTCTGGACATCAAGTCTGGTTGGCAGATGGGCGCCTCACTACCCCTCAGAAGAGAGTTACCAACCACCACTACCCTTCGCTTCCTTGTGGACACTGATTTTTCAACTTTGGGGTGGTTGAGTTCTGGTTCTTCCCTTTCCAGGGATGCTTTCACCTCCTCTATTTCCAGGGCTGCATAATGGTTTTTCAATTCAAGGACTGGAGAAGTTGGATTGGTGATTCTGCAGCCCTGATGACTTGTGTTCAACCTTCTTCATTCTGTCGGCTCCCATTTTCACCTCTGCTGGAGAGCTTGGATGTTGCGAGAAGCATCTCATCAATGTATTTCTCACTATCTTGAATGCTTGAGTTCCACCACTTCTTTCCTGAGAGCTTCAGCATGCAGGCATGCTGCACATGGAACCGGTTCTTCAACTGGCATTGGGATCTCTGTCTGGACAGGGGCAGAAGCTATAATGGGGGAATAGCTTTGGCAATATTATTTTTCCCAGCCATTGTTGATGGAGCTTAGGTATCTGTTAAAGCAAAATAGAGAGAGTCCTATCAAAGTATTAGCCAATTTCCCAGCTGTTCTTTCAGAGAAAAAGCACTTAAATCTCTTTTTAGTGTGTTCAAAATGTGCTGTTCCAAGTCCCTGTGTGTAGTTAATTGGGGAGGTGCCCTACAAAGCAAGACTGCTCACTATGGGTGGATGGGATATGGACAACGATGGACATGTGGTGAGAATGCCTCTGTCTATGGTGCATTGCAAAGATATTCATCCCCTCTGTGCCTGTCCGGTTTTGCTACATTCCACCTGGTGAATGGATACTCCCATCTCCACTGTGGATCTTTGTAACTCCTTCTGTGTTCTCCTTGGTGTCTTTGTGCCATCTCTGCTTTATGCTCTCCTTGCCTAGTCTGTGGGTTTCAGTAGGCAGCCTTCTCCTGTCAGGTGTGCTGTGGTGTCATGCTCATCATATTTTGTTTTTGTGCAGTTCCTGATGCTTCATGGTGTCCTCCATCTTTGGGATAGTGATTTGTGCTGGGGTCCTGATCTCTGCATCTCAACATCTTTGTCTCAGACCTGTTTTGGTGCTCCTTGGTCATCGTGTTGCTTGCTTGATGGTGTTGCAGGGTCCAGCCCTTTCATTCAGCTAGCTTTGTAGAGACATCATGTGCCAGTTCATGTGGCACTGCTTGCATGCAGGTGGACCCTGCTGCCTCCTTTTGGGTCCTCTGTGGTTCTTTGGTTGGACCTGCTCTTAGTTAGGGGTTTCATGGACAGAGTGTTGGTGACATATGTGCTCATACCTTTTCTGGTTTTATGTGTTTCTTTCTGTATACAAGGTATTGTTTTATTTTATTTATTTATTTATTTAGCTGTATTTATATCCCTCTTTTCACCGGGTCAAAGTGGTCAATTGGGGGATACATTTAACACGAGGGGATATGAGACACATACGCTAATACTTACAGGGAACATGGGCAATGGAGGGTTAAGTGGCTTGCCCAAGACCACAAGGAGTGCCTATAGGACTAGAAATCCCAGTCCCTCCAGCCTGAGATTGCTGTCCCCAGGTGGGACTTGAACCCCCGGCCCTCCAGCCTGAAGTACCTTGTCCTAACCACTAGACCACTCCTCCCTTATCCTTTCTCATCACCTGTTTTCAATATACTGTAAGATCCCTTATCTAACGTCCACATGACTCCCCATCTTCTTTACAGGTTGTATATCCTGCTACAGACCAGGTCTGGCATAGAGGGGATGGATAGTTTTGCAGGCCACTGTGGCTCTTTCATGCATCCACAGTTGTGGCTTTCTGTGCATTTCTGGTGCCCACCCCTCCAGACAGATATTCAAAAGTTGGGAATGCTGGAGAGGGTGGTTACAACTGTGGTTGGTGGTCTGGGTCCTGGCCATCTGCAGATGGACCTATGGATCTTTTAGGTATATGTTGGCGGCCTAGAAGGTTGGCAGTGCTGTGCTGCAACCTTTGTATGCACAATTTGGGTGCCTCATTTGATTGTCAGCAGGTTCTGCTGCTACTGCAAGGTACACCACTCTACCATTTGTCACACATCACATCAGGAAAACATTGGATCTGGAAGGAGGAAAGAGCCTCAAAATCAAAAAGAGGTAGTGTGGCAGGCTATGGCCTATAATAGTCTGCAAATATGAAAGGCCTGTAAGTTAGGCCCTGATTCCAACCGCCATCTCAGTAAAGAACCAAAGTCTGTGAAAGTTTGAGAAAACTGTTTTAAACTGCTTAATAAGAAGTTTTCATGAATGCATAAATCTTTCATTATTCCCTTGTGCTGTGAAGATAGAAATGTTTCAATACATGCATTCCTAGAGCCAGAAACGACCTTGCAGTAGAGAAGTATCCAAACCTAGAAACTGTACCACTGTTAGAACAATCCTAGAGGAGGGAGCTGGGTGCTAGGCCCAGGAGGGATCACCATTGTTGGGGCCACTGGGAACAGGGCCACCAAGCCATTCCTGCAGAACCGTATGTGTGAACTAGGGGGACAGAAAATAACGCACCAGTTCTTGTATATGCCTGAATGCCCTATTCCACTTTTGGGCCGAGATATGCTGGCAAAACATCAGGCACAAATATCCTTTGCTGAAGGGGGAGAAATGCAAATGACTGTGAACCCAAAGCGTGCTGGATTGATGGTGCTAACTGTTCCCCGAGAAGAAGAGTGGCGGTTCTATAGTACACCTCCAATTAAGTCAACCAGTTCCTGTATACCCACCAACCTTATAGCCCCGCCTGAAGTATGGGCAGAAGATAATCCACCTGGCCTAGCGAAGAACATAACCCCTGTCATTGTCACCCTCAAGCCCGGAGAGGAACCAGTGCATGTGAAGCAGAATCCTCTTCCCCGACCAGCCATTGAAGGAATCCACTGCCATCTGATGAAACTGTTGAAGTATGGACTTCTCAAGGAATGCCAGTCACCTTGGAACACCCCTCTTCTCCCAGTTAAGAAACCTGGGACAGGGGATTACCGCCCAGTGCAAGATCTAAGGCGGGTAAATGATGCAGTTGAAACTATACACCCAGTGGTACCAAATCCTTATACTCTCTTGGGACTGATCCCCGCTGAGGCTACTCATTTCACCATCCTGGACCTGAAAGATGCCTTTTTCTGCATACGCCTAGCCCCCACCAGTCAAATCTTGTTTGCTTTTGAATGGCAAGACCCCACAACAGGAAGGCGGGGCCAGCTTACCTGGACTCGATTACCTCAAGGATTCAAGAATTCACCTACTCTCTTCAGTGCTGCCCTGAATCAAGATCTTTCAAGTTACTCGGTGAACCCAGGAAAAAGGGTTCTCCTTCAGTATGTGGATGACCTGCTCATAGCCACCAATTCAGAAAGTGAATGTCTACAAGCCACCAGTGAACTCCTGTGCCTTTTGAATGAGGCTGGATATAAAGTCTCAAGAGCCAAGGCGCAACTATGTCAAACTAAAGTTAAATATCTAGGGTTCCAGTTGTCCAGTGGAATTCGACGCTTGGGACCCGAACGCAAAGAAGCTATATGCAGTATTCCCACTCCAACCACCAGGAGGCAAGTAAGAGCCTTCCTGGGGGCTGCAGGATACTGTCGCATATGGATCCCCAATTTTGCA
This sequence comes from Ichthyophis bannanicus, assembly GCA_033557465.1. Taxonomy (NCBI): domain Eukaryota; kingdom Metazoa; phylum Chordata; class Amphibia; order Gymnophiona; family Ichthyophiidae; genus Ichthyophis; species Ichthyophis bannanicus. Next base: position 445,568,030 of record CM066035.1, on the reverse strand, counting down.
CTGCTAGCAAAACCATTGTATCAAGTTACCAAAGGAATGGAAAAATCTCCACTGGAGTGGGGACCTGAACAGGATGCAGCATTCCAATCCCTGAAACGTGCTCTGATGTTATCACCAGCTTTGGGTCTCCCAGATGTCCAGAAGCCTTTCCATGTTTACATCCATGAGTCACAAGGAAATGCGTTGGGAGTACTGACCCAATCTCTTGGATCTTGGCAACGGCCAGTAGCCTACTTGTCAAAACAGTTGGATGTGGTAGCAAGAGGTTGGCCCCCTTGTTTGAGAGCTGTTGCAGCAACAGCTCTTTTGGTGAGCGAAGCAGACAAGCTCACTTTGGGACAGAATCTTCAAGTGACTGTACCGCATTCTGTCCTGACCCTCATGGAACACAAAGGAAGTTTCTGGATAGCGAATTCACGGATGTTGAAATATCAGAGTATGTTGTGCGAAAACCCTCAAATACAGTTAAAAGTCAGTCAAGCTCTGAATCCTGCTACGTTGTTCCTGATTGGTCCTGGGCCTCCTCATCATGACTGTTTAGAAACTATGGACACTGTATTTTCAAGTCGCCTGCATTTGACTGATGTTCCTTTGGAGAACCCTGAACAGACTTTTTTTGTAGATGGAAGCAGTCTTGTCATCAATGGACATTGTTGTGCTGGATATGCAGTGGTGACCCTTGATCTGTTAGTCGAGTCCTCAGCTCTGGCCCCAGGAACTTCAGCACAGAAGGCTGAACTGATAGCTCTCACTAGAGCACTGACATTAGGAGAAGGACTCCGTTTAAATGTGTACACAGATTCCAAGTATGCTTTTACCACTTTGCACACACATGGAGCCCTGTATAGAGAACGAGGGCTGATCACCTCAGGAGGCAAGTTCATTAGGTATGGGCCCGAAATATTGATATTATTAGATGCTGTATGGGCCCCTAAGCAAGTTTCAGTCATGCACTGTCGAGGTCATCAGACAGGAGCAGGAGAAGTTACCCAAGGGAATAGATTTGCTGATGCCATTGCCCGAAAAACAGCCACAACTGGACGAGTTGTGATCCAAGACACTTCAGTGCAGGCAGCCTTATTCCCTGTGCCCCTTAGCTCATGGGCTACCCGATACACTACAAGAGAGTTAGATTATTTCTGTGAAAAGGAGGGAGGGGCCCTGACAGAAAAAGGTTGGATAGTGCTGCCACCTCCAGAGGGTAGCTCACCTCCAGGTCCCACAGTCATTCCTGAAGCATTAGGGCCAGCCTTTGTTCAGGCTTTTCATCAGGCCACACATTATGGGAAGATGGCCATGGAAAGAGCCCTAAGACCCCATTTCTGCATCTCACTATTAGGACCCCTGTCTGCTTCAGTGGCACAGCAATGCTTGACATGTGCCAAGAATAATGCTAGGCAAGGTCCCGTTCCACCCCCAAGAGTTCAGTCAGTAGGGGTGACCCCTATGAGTGATATTCAGGTGGATTTTACTGAAATGACACGAGCAAACGGATATCACTACCTGTTAGTTCTAGTTTGCATATTTTCTGGGTGGGTAGAAGCCCGTCCCACCCGAACTGAGAAAGCTCGAGAAGTCACTAAAATATTGCTCCATGAGATTATTCCTTGATTTGGAATACCATTGACTATAGGGTCAGACAATGGACCCTCATTTGTGTCCCAAGTGACTCAACATTTAGCTCAAGCTCTACAGATACAATGGAAGTTGCACACTGCCTATAGACCCCAGAGTTCAGGGAAAGTAGAACACATGAATAGAACCCTGAAATCTCAGCTGACCAAGCTTTGTCAAGAAACACACCTAAAGTGGCTCCAGGTTTTCCTTATAGCTCTTCTTAGGATACGTTCTGCTCCAACCAAGTCCTTAGGAGTTTCCCCTTTTGAGATTTTGTATGGACGACCTCCACCCATTGTGCAGGGAATCAAAGGAGATATGAAACAAAAAGGATCTGAAATAACTAGACAAGAACTATTAGCTTTAGGTTCTGTTTTGCAGAGTCTTCATACCTGTGTGCAAGATCAATTGCCCATCAACCTAACAGAGCCTCTGCATCCCTTCAAGCCGGGAGTGTCAGTGTGGATCAAAGAGTGGAGAAAGACCCTGCTGGCGCCACATTGGAAGGGACCTTATGTTGTCATCTTGTCAACCCCAACTGCAGTAAAAGTCGCAGAACTCGAAACCTGGATCCATCACAGTCGAGTGAAGCCGGCAGCTGCTCCTGAACCTGGTCAATGGACTTCAGTAAATGATCTTGAGACTCCATTGCGACTCACATTGCGGAGACAACCAGCGTTGTAAGAGTCTCTAGATTCTATCATCCTACCCCTGTCGCGCAAGGGTTGCAGTCGAAGCAGAAAAGAAGAAAAGACTCTACAAGTTCATCGTACCCAATATTCCAGTTGACCTCCAAAGACTGTAACCACAATGCTCCTCCACTATTGCCTTGTGGGAGTGATGATCCTGGGATTCCTGGAAAAGACTTTTGCCTTACCCCCTTGTGCAGCTTATATAACTACCACCTGAACTGGACTGAAGGTCACTCAGACTTTACTTTATCATTCCTACTATACTTGCACTGGTATAGTTAGCCGGTGTGTGTATAATGGTACAGAGTTAAATATCTGTACAAAGGGGAAAAGTAAGACTTGTTACAATCCCCGACAGAACCCCTCTTATTATGTACTTGAGATACGATGGAATGATGAGGATGGAGCCCTCATAAATGCCACACAGCAGCTTCCTGATCCCACAAAGCATGTTACCCTGAGTTTTGATGCTTGCGAGGTGATAAACAGAAATATCCATCACAAGTGTGGATATTGGGAGCAAGCCTATTACTATGATGATAAATATATGTGTCCTGAAGGAGCATATGGATGGGGAAAGTGTACTGGGAAATCTTCCCCAACCGTCTACAGTACATCATCCAAAGATGCTTACTACTGTCCCAAGTGGGAATGTGTGTATCATGCTACCTGGCCTGGTGCACCTACTGGACGAGAACGAGATAAACGCATAGCAAGCTTGGAAAAATTGTCATTACCAGAACCTCTAAAGTGCAAGAAAGGTGCCTGTAATCCGGTGCAGCTCATTATACTTAACCCCAGCCAGTGGAAGCAGGGGTACAGATTTGGGTTACGAATAGCAGGAGGAGGCATAGATCCTGGAACTTTTATACATATACAGCTGAATACAAAGACTCATGCATCTGCACCTTATCGAATACATCACTCTTTTTATGAAGCTATGAAGGCCGAGTTTGAGATTCCTCATGCCTCCCAAAACTTGTTCATTGAGCTCGCCGGGGCAGTAGCATCTAGTCTCCACATTTCGGACTGCCTCTTCTGTGGAGGAACTAAGATGGGAGACCAATGGCCCTGGGAGGCACAAGAAGTGAACTATTCTATGCCTTATAATCAGACTGATTTACATAATGCTACTAGTGAGTGGGTACTGGCCCACCCCATTGTTGGTAACTTGTGTTTTTCTCACTCTGGACCACAGTTTGCCATGGAGGTTGGACAGCTGGTCTGTCTCAATCAGAAGATATACAACAGTACCACCAAGAAGACGTCCTGGTGGTCAGGAATCAATGCTTCAGAGCCCACCAACCCTTTAGTCCGTTTCCCTAATCTTGCCAGCATCTGGACTAATCTAGCATCTTATAATTCCTGGCAAGCACCACCTGGACTGTACTGGATTTGTGGAACCCAAGCATATGCTAGGCTTCCTCACCACTGGGGAGGAGCATGTGCATTGGGAACCATACGACCTTCCTTTTTCCTGTTGCCTACATCCCATGGAGAACAACTGGGTTTTCCCATGTACAGGAGTCGACAGAAACGAGAGGTCTTGAAAATAGGCCAATGGGACAAGTGGAAGGAAGAGGAGTGGCCACCTGAGAGAATCATTTCATACTATGGACCTGCCACTTGGGAGCAAGATGGTAGATGGGGATATCGCACTCCTGTGTATATGATAAATCATATTATCCACTTTTATTTATTTTTATTTATTTATTTTGACAGTTTTGTGTACTGCCTTATCCTTCAATCAAAGCGGTCACAACACAATTGGGGGATATATTTAACACATGAGGATATGAGACACATACACTAATACTTACAGGGAACATGGGCAATGGAGGGTTAAGTGGCTTGCCCAAAACCACAAGGAGCATCTGTGGGACTAGAAACCTCAGTCCTTCCAGCCCAAGGTTGCTGTCCTCTAGTGGGATTTGAACCCCCGACCTTCCGGCCTGAAGTACTTTGCCCCAACCACTAGGCTACTCCTCACTTACAAACTGTTGTTGAAATAACCAATGAAACCAGTAAAGCACTAACTCTTTTAGCTAAGCAGAGTACACAAATGCTTACAGCTATTTATCAGAATCGTTTAGCTCTAGATTATCTGTTAGCAGCTGAAGGTGGAGTGTGTGGAAAATTGAATTTAAGCAACTGTTGTTTACAGATTGATAATAATGGACACGTTGTTGAAGATATAGCTACTCAAATGCGCACACAAACATATGTGCCTGTTCAGACCTGGCATGGCCTGAAGCTTGATGGGTGGTTTGGTTCAGTATTTTCATGGTTAGGTGGTCTGAAGACCCTTGTGTTTATCATATTACTATATATTAGCTGTATGCTTGTTGCTCCCATGTCTCCTACCCCTTTGCTTACGCATGATAACCTCAGTTATTGATAACACTGTAGAACGGAAGGCAGCTACGAAGATATTAGCTATGTGGCAATATTCCCCAATATCCCAAGATGATGCTGTTACACAAGTTTAATATGTGATTTAATTCTCACCCTTTCTCACTAGCGGGTGAGAATAATCAAAGGGGGGAATGTGGCAGGCTATGGCCTATAATAGTCTGCAAATATGAAAGGCCTGTAAGTTAGGCCCTGATTCCAACCGCCATCTCAGTAAAGAACCAAAGTCTGTGAAAGTTTGAGAAAACTGTTTTAAACTGCTTAATAAGAAGTTTTCATGGATGCATAAATCTTTCATTATTCCCTTGTGCTGTGAAGATAGAAATGTTTCAATACATGCATTCCTAGAGCCAGAAACGACCTTGCAGTAGAGAAGTATCCAAACCTAGAAATTGTACCATTGTTAGAACAATCCTAGAGGAGGGAGCTGGGTGCTAGGCCCAGGAGGGATCTCCGATTGGACAAATGCAGGGGGCGTTGGGGCCAATAGAAAGTTTGCATGTATCAAACTGGAAAGAAATGTATAAATGAATATGTTTCTGTAAGAACTTTGCTCAGTCCTTTTTGAAGCTTGACTAACTGGGCCTGGTGCACAATAAATTGGCTTGGACCCTGTAAATTGACTCCTGGATTTATTCGTTGTCTGCACTTTGCTGCTACAGTAGGAGCAATGGTAACAGTTAACTTCAAACTAGGCCCAATCCTACTCACATCAATGGCTCGAAAATGCGCCTATCAATCGATTGTTCCATATAATTCCATTTTTATAGATTTATGATTCCATATCAAAATAATCAGTAGTAGCTGCCCCCTGCCAACTCTCAGAGCATAAAACATGCTAGACATACCGAGATAAGGCACACCTATCTTCCCAAGCCACCGCTTTCTACAGGCTCCCAGTCACCACTGCAAATTCTTGCTGCTGAAAATCCCTTCGCTGAAACTTCAGCAGCAGGATTTTCAGCGGTGACTGAGAGCCTGTAGAAGGCAGTGACTTGGGAAGATAGAAATACAAAAAAAAAAGGCACACCTATCTTCCCAAGTCACTGCCTTCTACAGGCTCTCAGTCACCGCTGAAAATCCTGCTGCTGGAGTTTCAGCGAAAGGATTTTCAGCAGCAAGAATTTGCAGTGGTGACTGGGAGCCTGTAGAAAGCGGTGGCTTGGGAAGATAGGTGTGCCTTTTTTTTTTGTATTTCTAACATGTTTTCTACTCTGAGAAGGGCCATGTTGCTGCACTGTTACACACAGTAGGTTTTTTCACTTTGTTCAGGTTTCCTTTCTATATGTGCTTTCCCTTTTGTCCATTCTGCATTTTTTTCCACCTTGCTTTCCTCTTGGCCATTGTGTTTTTGTTTGCCTGTTTCCTGTGTGAGCCCTGTTTTGTGTATTTACTGTCATTTGGTTGTGTGGTGGGTCCAGCTTAGCCCTTGCTCCTTTTGCCCTTTTACTTTGTCACTACTTCTCCCTCCTCCCTTTCCTGCTTTGCCCTACTTACTGAGCTAGGGTGGTCCTAATTCTTTCCCAGCCCCTGCATGCTGCAGCTAGAGCTGACCTTCGGGGAGCAGGGCTGCTTCATTTTCAAGCACTATCCTGCAGAGCAGTCAGGTCTTTGCTTCAGAGAAGTTAACTTGGCGCATTGCCATTTTCTGAGGCTTTGGGTGGCGGAGAGGGGGAATTACTGTATCCTGTTTCCTGTTGCATGTGGACAACTGTGCAGGTGGACACGTCTTCAGACCTACACGTCCACCGCATGACATGATGGTTGCACTTCTCATTTGCACGTACACGGGACCCAGTTTATGCGGGCGTTGGATGTTTAACGGCGTAGAAGTATAACCCTGATTCCGATGCACGAGTGCACATCGGGATGCCTGGGCAGAGAATCCTGTCTATGTTTCGAATGTACAATGTTGTGCGTTTACATCCCCCCTGCACGTTTTTCTCAGAATCGGGCCTATTGTGAATAAGTATTTTTGATGGCAATGTTGCCTAATATTTGAACATTGGTCAAATAGCTCTCTATTTTAGAAATACTCTGACTTGCAGAAAAAAATCAATTCATGTTGTTGCTGAAATTTTTTAACAGACTCGTTTGTAAATAAACATAATTGAGCCAAGGTCCCCTTGAGCATTCTAGCAACTGATGCCCAAACATCTTTTAAGGAAACTTCTCCCACTTCAAGAACCGAGGTATCTAAATTAGAAGAAACATGCAATGAAACAGCCTGAGAATACCAAGAGCCTGTCTGGGAGCCAAGGTGATTCACAACTCCAAGAGACTCAGAAGGCATAGAAACTCTTGGAGCTTCCTCTGTGAAACCCATTTTGGTATCCAGGGGCAGAGTCCCATTATTTAAAGCAGGCTGGGAGGGATATGAACCCCAGGACTCAGATAACATCAGACATTGATGACCCTCCAACTGCTTCAGAAACAAGTTCCTTAAATTTAGTCGCAGTACTCAGAACATGAAGATCCATAGGACCACTGGCGGATTCCCCGATTGCAGGAACTCTATACTTGCCTTTCCTTTTTCCCATCTCCAGAAGAGAAAGGTCAAGATGCCAATTAGCTGCTCTTCTGTGCTCCAAAAGGTCTCCTAAGGAGCATGTGCTAGGGCTGCATCCCATGGCTGCTCTCCAGCTTAAATCCTCCAATGCAGGCAAATAGAGAAGGAGAAGCTCTGATGTCTCCAGCATACTGCACTCGTGAGAAAGACCAGCTACAAGCTGAATAGATCACCAAAGAAGGTCAGTAACACTTAACACCCTGGTAGTCCCAAAATTAATAGCACAATGCACCAAGGCAACAGTAGGCAGGGCCTACAATTTCTGCACCCCAAGGTACTGGAACAGCCTCCCTCACGGCATCCGATCAATCCAGGACTTATTTCAGTTCAGAAAGGCCTTAAAACTTCACCTCTTCCTCCAGTTTTACCCAGAAGCCAATGTTGATGCTGCACCATCCTCACAAGCCTCTCAGAACCCCCTTGACTGAAGTCAAAAGAGTTCCCAATTATGTCTTAAATTGTAAATAGTTACCCTGTTATCCAAGTTGCATTACCTGTTCAACTGTAAACACAAAGTACCATCGGAAATGTGTATTTTATTGTTCATTGTAAACCGCACTGATGCTGAATAGCGCGGTATAAAAGAGACTCTAATAATAATAATTCCTCAGCTGAGCTGTCAGGTTGTAAGCCCTCCCCCAGATGCCTTATAGGGGACAGCCTGGGCATTCTTCCATCAAAGCCCAGGCACTTATGCACCTTTCCGATACCTGTAGGACTATTCGCTTGTATGGATGGCCCATAGACTGTCCTATTTTTTGCCTCTGCTAAGCACATGGGAGAAACTTGGGTCCTGATATCCAGCAGCAGCACTAGCACTGCTTAAGTGGCTAGCCACCGCTATTGAACTTTAAATCCAGATATTCAATGCCGGGGCCATATCTTTGCATCAGCATTGAAAATCTAGATTTCCTAGATTGCCATGAAGCTAACTGGGCAGCGATGATAGTCAGCCACTTCCCAGTTAGCTTAGCGGTGAAAGTTAGGCTAGCGTTTACCGCGCCTAACTTTTGCCACTTAAAAATAACTGGGCAGCAGCTGTTTTTTGCTGGGTGCCACCCCCAACCACATGGATATTCAACGTCACTAACTGTGTTAGTGCTGCTGAATATACTGTCTAAGGGGGATTACCACAGTTAGCAGGTCTGCTAACTGCATTAATCTCTTTGAATATTGGGTCTTTAATTGCCCCCCCCCCCCGAAGCCAATTGCTCCAGTCCCACTCACAAGTTCTCTCGGTCTGTATATCCCCAGTCCACTAACACCTTCAACTGACAGGCCTAAAAATACCATTTTGAATTGTTGACTTTAACCCTCCAAGTTGCCTTGCCATAAACATCACCCTCTTAGCCATTTAGGTGACCTTCTTCTCCACATAAATCCCATCAGTTTCCTCTGTAACCCTCCTAAGACCCTTTGTGATATGGGTATTGGCAGCACTCTAAATAACGTTATCCTTGAGAGTATAATCATTCTTAACAAATGACTTCTTCCCACCTAGAAGATGATGAACCTATCCTATAGTTGTAATTCTCACTTTAGCCCAAAACAAAGGAACATAGTTGGCCCAGGACCCCAAATACCTTATACTTTCCTTAGCCATTTAAATGGAAAACCTTGTTACAAAACTTCCTGCTCATCCTCTAACAAAAGAAATATTCAAAGCTTCTTCTGTTTTGCAAAAATTGACTTTAAAACCAGAGACTTTACAATCTCCCTCAACCTTTATCATAAGGTTTGGTAAAGTAACCCTAGGTTTTGACACCGAAGACCTCTTTTATTCAGCCAGAGGTGACTCCCTCAGTGCTAGTCTGAAGTCTACCAGCAGGTCTGCTGGTAAGTCAAGAACAACATTCAGCAAAGCAGTCATGGGCTTATGTAGAGGACCACCAAACACTTCCTTAACTCAGCCAGATCAAATCCTCCTTGTTGTCGACTTTTAGAACATTATATCTTATGTAGTGTTCCCTCCTTCTATCCTTTCCCCAGACTTCTCCCCTCAATACTTCCCTTCAAGAACTCCCTCCTCAAACACATAATACCCTTACTAGAGGGCATTTACATGTATTTATTCATTTTATTTATTTGCTTTTATATACCACACTCTTTGAAATCAGTGTGGCTTACATATGACACGAACAATATAACAGTTTACATATAACAGTTTTCATTGAACTGAAAATAACGTGAACAATAAAACAGTTTACATAGAACAATTACATGGAAAGGAAGTGTGTCCCAACAGCATAATTGTCACTTTTTGCACTCCAGTCCTTAGCTACCATGCAGCTCCCCACCCCTCCTCCACATTCTGCCCCCCTCATCCTGCTCCCCTAAGCCCCTCCCCCACCTATTATCTCTATCCACACTCCCCTACCTACTCCCCCTCCTTTATTCCAGCTTGGTTCAATCACATGTCTCCTCTTCAGCAACATATCACAAAGTCAAACTCTTGGTTCTGAAGTTCCTCTTATGTAGTGTCCCGACACGCACAAAGAAAGGCAACTATGACCATCCAGCAGGACACAAGCTGCTTATGTTCTCTATGGGGGTCGTTCTGAACTGTGAATAGTGGGGATCAATGTCTGTTTTGGAAGTACAATTCCTGCTATTTGCAGGGAGCCGATTCTGCAAATCGAGCTGTCTGCACACACAGGGTTTTGTGCGGGAAACTCCGGATGGGGCAGGAGGGACGGCGGCAGGGCAGAGAGTAAGTGGAGTGGAAGTGGGCCGCACAACAGGCCCTATTCAGGCCATGTTTCTGTACATCTGGTACCGACAGGATGGACATGGCACTTATTCTACCTTTGAGGTAGAATAAGTCCCATATGCGGTGGGAATTGGGGCCCACAGGCCCGCAGAGGTCCCATGGCAGCCAGGGATAAGTCCCTGCTGCCCGAACCCAACCCTGGCTGCCCCTGCCATTGGCCAGACAGCAGGGAAAGAAAGGTGGAACGGTGTTGGACCTTTCAGTGCTCCTGCATGGTGTCCCGGTGCCATGGCAATGAGACACCATGGCACCAGGGCTCCAGCAGGAAGATAGGGAGGGCTAGCTAGGGAAGTTTATGGATGTTCAGGATGGCAGAATCGGGGCACGTCTGGCCCATCTAAGTGTCCAATTCTGCACCCATGGGAATGTCTAGCTCCCATGGGTGCAGAATCAGGTACACATTCAGGCCATCCATATTTTGGACGTCCAGCCAGCCCGAACATGCCCTGATTGGAATTGGCCTCCACCTCAGTGCTCTACATCCTCAATAGAAGGGGAGTTATGCTGAAATCTTCTCCTGGAACTCAAAACTGGTTTCCATTTTATAAAGTCTTTCCTGGGTGTGGAGTTACTACTGCTTTAGCCCTAGATCCATCCATTGCAAATCCACCTTATCCTCAGTCAGGTTATTAGTCTAAGTAGACATACCATTTATAGTGACAATGAACACAAATGCGTGCAGCCACTTATGATGAATTTTCTCCTCCACCTTAATGATTGTGTGATTTTCCAGTACTTCTGCAGAGTTAAAGTAGAGAAATTGTTATACAGTGCATTCCATAAGGATATTCATGACAAGTTAAGTCCTGAGTCTCCCTAACCTTCTTCATGATTGCTTCCTTAATGGGATACTACAGCAATTTAACCATTATGCCTTTTGTTAACTCAAACCTCTCTTGGCCCAAGGCCCTATGCACCCATTCAAAGGAAATTTCTAGCTATCAATCATCCCCTGGTTCATGTATGCATAGAAACCCCCAAAAGATCTCTCTTGCTACTGATTTCAGGACAACGCTAATCATGCAAATTGTTTCTCCATGCCTTATTTCCAATATCATCCATATTATATAACAGATCTTCCTGCTGCAATTCTGTCATTTTTATATTCTGTGGAACTCAGTATTCTCCTCTGTATATGTTTCCAGTTAAGATTCTGCCTCCCCTAATCAAATGCCAAAACTTGCACAAATCTATTCAAATCTACAATTAGTTCTCCAAACTAAGTCTTTTCCCAGTGAATATCCCCATTCTTGAATTCCTTCATCCATACCACAAAATGTATTTATATTTAGCTTCACACCTTTCCTGTGGAAGTTCAAGGCAGGTTACATTCAGGTACATAGGCATTTCCTTGTCCCAAGAAGGCTTACAATATAAGTTTGTACCTGAGGCAACAAAAGGTTAAGTGACTTGCCCAAGGTCACAAGGAGGTGTCAGGGGATTCAAATGCTGTTTAATCCAGTTATAGGCTATTGCCCTAACCACTAGGCTACTCCTCCAGTTTCTGTTGCTCCATCACACTGGAATCTCCCCTCATCCTTGCCACCTCATCTTGCACCATGCAGCTGCACTGAGTCATCAGGCCTCATTCCTCATGCTCAACTCCTTTGCTAGATACTGCAAAGTAAGTTTTCAAGCCTGAGGTCTTTGCCACCATGAATTGGGGCTCTCAAGGACTTCCTAATAGATCCCAGATCACAATGATAACTCCTGATAAGGCAAGATTTCTGTTTTTACAATTCAGGAACATGTCTCCTATGTTACCATGCTGAGCACTAGCATCACTTCTTCCCCCAATATGCTGAACTTTTATGCCACATTCCTCAAAACCAATTTGACGTATTTCATTGGTTTCCATTGGGCTATAAATATAGTAAACAAAATATAGCATAAAGGATAGCAACCTATCAAGAAAATACTATACATAATAATACATCCCTAAAAAAGGAATATATTCATATATAATGAGGTCAATATTCAGCTGTCATGGATACTATGGGCCCGATTCTGGGAAGCTCACTGCAGGACTGCACATCCCAGTGGGATGTGCAGCCCCGCAAGCTGTCCGGGCCCGGTTCACCCTCTGGCTCTCCTCGTATGTCCTGAGCAGCAGGACAGGGCGGGATTGGGGCGGAGCAGGGACGGGCCAGCCTGGCAAAACATACAGGGCTGATTCAGTTCACAGCCCTGTATGTCCTGCCGGGTCAAAGGGGACATGCTGCTTATTCCACCTCAAAGGTGGAATAAGCAACACTAACCTGGCGATCAGGCCCAAGGATTCCCGCCGGGGCAGGGTGTTGGGGGGGGGGGAGGGTCCCCACCACTTGATCCAGGCTCTGGCAGGCTAGCCGTGGGTCGGGTAGTGGGGAAGAGGGGGGCCGAAGCTTTGGGAATTGGGGGTGCCTGTGAGGAGGCAGCAGAGGCACACAGGGCCATTCACAGGCCTGATTCTGTGCACGTTCCTGTGGTCCAGAATCGGGTCCAAACAGGCCCATGTTGCTTGGGGCCATCTGGACGGCCCGGACATGCCCCCATGTGAATTGGGCTTCATGTTAATTCAAAAGCTGGTACTGGTACTTATATATATATATATATATATGTTTATTACCACTATCCATATAAGTATGTTATAATGCCCTGTTCAAAGTAATTTCAGTTTGTTCAATGTAAACCGCCTTGATATCATGAAAGGCGACATATAAGAAATCTTAAATAAATAAATAAATAGATAAATAAATAATAACACTGATTTTATAAGTGATACATGGAAAGTTATGCTCTAGATAATTTACAAAAGTCCTTATGTTAAAGGACTTACAAGTGTGAAAGAGCATTTCTCAATGTGCATTAGGCAGCAGGCAGTCACTATTCTGGAAGTGTACATAAGTTCTCTTGTGCATAGTTTCAGTTTAGGTGTGCACAGGAGAGGAGCTTGGGCAGAGCATAGGTAGAGCTTAAATTTGCCTGTGCATTTCTGAACAATATTGGCACAGACATTAGTGCCTGCTCTAAAGCAGGCATAACTACCAAGACTAGAATGAAGCATGTAGTTGCACTCCTATTTTATAAAGTAAATACCGGTAAGTACTTCACTTTATAAAACAGACCCCCAAGTACTTTCATAGCAATGCACATTAACTGTGCAGTTTATTTAATTAAATTAATTTAATTAAACTTTTTCTAGTCCACCTAATCCAAAAACATAGAGCAGCTTACAATAGGTAAAACTTCTACTACTAATACTGAACAATTGCATAGCGCTACAAGGAGTATGTAACGCTGCACAGACACATGTAAAAGACAGTCCCTGCTTATCAGATCTTACAATCTAGTCGAGAGAGACAACACAGTAGCTGTAGAGATGGAATAAAGCTATAAATGTACATAAATAGGATGACAAATAATCAGGAGAAAAAAACGTACAAAGATTTAAATTTTAGACTTAGCAGTTTAAATTTCAGCTTGGCAACAATGGGAAGCCAGTAATGTAAATCCTATGGAGGGGTAAGAGAATCCCATTTAGATGCCTTAAGCAAGATTTTTGTTGCTGGATTTTGTAAAAGATGGATCCTTGCTAGAGATTTCTTCTGCACTATCAACATAATGTTTTATCCTGCCTTCATCGAACCCTAATCCCAGCCAACAATACATATAGTACTGGATTTTTTAGTGATGCAGAAAGTCAAATACTATCCATATATATATAAAAAAACCACCCACAAATAAGGGATTCATGCATTGGTTAATCGAAAACCAACTCATAAATCCCTTTGAATATTAGCCCAAATCTATCAAATTTGATTGTGTACACTATTGAAATATATATAATAAGCATACAGCCCTAAAAAACTTTCTTTTCTATTACATCAGATGTTTTGAGATCTTTCTCATGGGGGGGGGGGGGGTGCAAGGCAGAGTCTATGACCACTGAATGGTGCAATAGTGGGAGTACCTCAGAAAACAAATGATTGGGGCAGCTTTCTTGCCATAGGTCATATCCTTAATTGTCTTCTCACATACGGAGGGTATTTCTATAAGGGTCACCTAGTTTAATGTGCATTGCCACATGCATATTTGGTACTATACTATAAAGGAAAGTACACATGGAGTTTTTGAATAGGCAGGGCTAGTGTGACAACTAGGCAGTCACCCAGAGCACCAATGGTCAGAGGCCACCTATTGCCACTGCTGCCACCCCTCTCCATAACGTGCAGTGGTGACAATACTTTCATGTTTCAATCTGTTTATTACTCCTCCAACACAGTTACAATGACATAAATCAACCAATACAAATACAACATACATGGCAAACTGTCTCCTTCTGGTTAGAACAAAATCCATTTTTTTTCACATTTTTCACCCCATTCCCCTCCCAACACTAACAAACCCAGATCCGAACAAACCCATCTCTATGCCATAGCCCAATGCCAATGTCAACTACACTCCCCACTCAACTGTAGGAAGGAACCAACCCCCTACTCTCCCCATCATCCCACACCCCATAACACTACTCCACCCCCTTCCAAGACCTAGTGATTCTTATGGGCCCAGAGGAGCAAAAAAACCATTTTTCAGTTCATTTCATTTACTATACTGAATTTTCATGTAGATATAAAGCAGGCTACAATTCAAAAATAAATCAGAACAAGAAAGAACTTTAGGATAGAATAGCAAGAGAAAAGAGAAGAGCACACATCACACAGTTAGAGTGCAAACGTAGAAACATGACGGCAGAAAAAGACCATATAACCTATCTAGTCTGCCTTTCCATAACAACTACTATAGCCCCTTTTTTCCTTTAGAGATCTTCTGTGTTTGTCCCATACTTTCTTGAATTCAGATACTGTCCTCATTTCTACTACCTCCACTGGGAGACTATTCCATGCATAAGTACCACTCTTTTCATAAAGAAATATTTCCGCATATTACTCCTGAGTCTATTCCCTTTAACCCTCATCCTCATTGCAGAGCTTTCTTTCAACTGAAAGAGGCTCTACTCCTATGCATTTATGCCACGGAGGTATTTAAACATCTCTATCATATCTCCTCTATCCCACCTTTCTTCTAAAGTATACATATTGAGATCTTTATGTCTGTCCCCATATGGTTTATAACGAAGACCACTGACCATTTTGGTAGCCACCTTCTGCACCAACTCCATCCTGCATATATCCTTTTGAAGGTGTGGTTTCCGGAATTGCACACAATACTCCAAATGAGGTCTCACCAAAGACTTACTGAGGCACTATCACCTCCTTTTTCCTCCTGGCTATTCCTCTCCCTATGCAGCCAAGCATCCTTCTGACTTTTGTTGTTGCCTTTTCTACCTAGCTACTGTACTTTAAGATCTTCAGTAACAATCACACCTGGGTCCCACTCTTCTTTTGTTGACCGAAGTACTTCACCCCTATACTGTACCACTCCTTTGGATTTTTGAGCCCAAATGCATGACCCTGCATTTTTTAGTGTACAGGTCTGCAGCTGTGTACCTAGTCCAGACACACAGATGGTAAGATCATTCAGCTATTCTGCATTTTCAAAAGCCTGCTTGAAAAGATGTGTTTTAAGTTCACTCTTAAATCCTTTGAATGACTCCTGTAAACAGAGGTGGGGGACAAGACTGTTCCAAGCATGGAGGCCAGGAAAAAGAAAGCAGATTTCCTGGTTGATTCATAGTGTGTCATGATTGGAGAAAGTAAACAGAGATGATTACCATGAAGTGACCTATTATGACTACTACTACTACTATTGTCTGAGCCAGACAATATGGAATAACTAAGGATGAAAGATACTCAGGGGCAGTTTGACGGACGGCATGAAAAGTTAGCGTTAGGATCTTGTGTTTTATATGATATGCGACCAGTAGCCAGTGGAGCTGAATTAGAAGAGGAGTGACATAGTCAAACATTTTGGCCTGAGATAACACACAATGATGATTCAATTACAAACACCCCCACTTCCCGGACATCAAGTGCACTGAAGCACCAGTTACCTTCTCCTCCGGCACTATGGTGCCGGTTGTGCTTCTCCCCCTACACTTCCACTTCCTTTTGCAAACAGGAGTTGGAGGGGGCAGACGCATGAATGGCACCACAGTTCTGGAGGAGAAGGCGACTCCAGTGCTTCGGTGCCATTTTAAAAGCATTATCAGCACTGCACATCCCAGAAAAGTGCAGCAGCAATGGCGATAGGAGCGGAGGCCTGAGCAGGGGTTTGAGCTGGGAATGAGATTCACCTAGGGAAGCTCATATCCTTGCACTAGCCCTGAGAATAGGGGGTGTACGATCTGCCTTAACTCTAGTCATGGCAGTTATGCTTGCTCTAGAGCAGGTCTAAATACCCACACCTATATTGTTCAGAAATGCACACAAGTTATATTTTTCAATTTATGGGCATAAATATAGGTTCCACTTATGCTCCACCCAAGCACCATCCCTGTGCACATCCAAACTGAACGTATGAGTGATAGGACTAATGCATGCAGTTACAGCATAGTAACAGCATAAAGCACGTGCAAGAACAAGGGTCCTCAAGCCCAGTACCCTGTTTACAATAGTGGCCAATCCAGATCACAAGTACCTGTCAGAGTCCCAAAAGGTATACAGATTCCATGCCACTCGTCTAAGGGGTAAGCGGTGGATTTCCCTGGTCCACTTTAATAATGGTTTATGGACTTTTCCTCCAGGAACTCATCCAAACCTCATGAACATAAGTCCTTTAAATGGGGATTTATGTGCATTACGAACATGTAACTTTCCATGGGTTCCTTATCAAATCAGCCCCAAAGTGCTAAGGACCAAGTGGCAATCCACTTAGGATAGTATTTTAGCTCAATTTATACTAGACATGAATAGGTTCTACACTAAATGCTAATAAGAAAGAATGATAACCTCATTGAACAAATAACTCAGATTAAAAAGAGGTGTTTTATTTATTAATTCAATAAAACTATTTGGCATTCCTTGTTCCTGCATCATTCCTCACTCTACACCCTTCCATAGAAAGTTCATCCTTCCCCTTTCTCTGTTCATGGACCAAGAATCCTCTATGTGAGGGTTGGGATGGAGAAACATCATACAAAGTTTGTTTCACTAGGTACCCCCCCCCCACACACACACACACACACTCCCCAAAGAAAGTCAGCATCGGGCATAGGTGAGGAAGGAAGCAAATAGCCCCGTAGCGACAGTTTTAAGGTAAGTGTCATGGGGTTGTTTCAGACCATTGACACACTGTAGGTCACAGAGAGGGTCGGCAGCAGCAGCAATGGGTGCCCTTGGAGGGCTGGCACGCCAGGCAACCACCTAGTTTGCCTATTGGTAGCGCCAGCCCTTTGTCTAAGAAATGGTATGTGTAAAGGTTGGTTATGTGCATATAGAGAGCTTCAGAGACGAATGAGGGGTAAAAGCAAGGATATAGCCAAAGCCTCATCCTCTTCAAAGTCTATATCTATGATCCCTACATTACTGAAATGAGCCTCAGCCCCAGGACCAAAATCAACTTACCCAGAAATCAAATAACAGCTATTTGTATATGATCTGGGCATTCTATTCTTTACCCTAGAAGCTCTACGAGAACCTATACCTACTAAAGACCTACTGCAAATCATTGGTCCTACAAGTAACCTTGGATACAAACAAAAATAATGATTTTATAGAAAAGTTAAAAACAATCTACAACACAATTTCAAATTCTTTCTAAATGAGCAAGAATTTGAGCACTCATTAGAATATACATATCTCAGCCTGAGATTAAGTACGCCACTTCCTTAAAAAAGTCTATGAACCCTAGATGCAGCAAAGAAATCCCTGGATAAATACAGCTTCAAGTAAAACTGTAATTAAAATTATATCCTAGCATCAACCAACCAATCCTGTTGTATGGTAGTGAGATCTGGAGTCTATCATTAGCCTCCAACTAGATAGAATGGAAGAGAACCCTGAGAGAAATCCTGTACCTCCCATTCTGCAAACAGATATCCAGGAATGAATGCAGAACAGAATTAGGATGTTTCCCCTTACTGTTCATCATGCAAAAGTGAATATGCAAATCTTGGCAGCATTTAAATAACAGCTACTTCCAGAGGGTCTGTGAAGTAACCCAAAACCTGGAATGAAACACGCTCAACACATTTAGCAAACCTGCACTACCAAACCAACATTAACACCCGGAAACCAAACAGCTACCATCCCGCCTATGAAAAACCTAATGCAAATGCTGCAACATGTCTTTAGTTCTTAACCTTTTATGTACCATGACCCCTTTAACCGTTGGTCAACTTGTGGTGACCCCCAATGATAAAATCAAATGCGTCTCTCTACCTTTACCGTTAAAGCATTGTCGCTGTAATCATTTGTTGAATTATTAATATATTATAGGCCTTTGCAATATGTTTTTATTTATAAAATACTTATTTAAATCTCAATAATTAATCACAACAAGTAACAATATTGGATTTCAAAATTATGATGATTTTGTAGTCAAATTACTAATATGAAATAAAATTATTTTTTCTACCTTTGCTGTCTGACCAGTTTATTCTCTGATCATGCTGGTCCCGATCTGAGGCTTCTGCTTTCCTGTCTTCTCTTAGCTCTCTTTCTGTGGTCTATGGTCCATCTGCCATTTCTTATCTCTTTCGTTTTCTTCACTTATTTCCATCAGCCTATTTCCAGTCCCAGTAACCCTCCCCAGTATCAGCCCCTTTCCAGTCCTCACTCCCAGTACCTTCCAATGTCAACTTGCATTCCCATGACTGCCACTGGTGTCCATTCCCTTCCAGTCCCCCTCCTTCCCCACTGACCAGTCCCTTCTAGTACAAATACCATGGCAGCCCATCTCAGATCCACTCCCTTCCAGTTCCATTCTCCCATCCCCTTGTATCAGTCCACTTGTAGCCTTAGCCCCCAGTTTTCTTCCAGGGCCAGCAGCTCTATCCTCCCCTCCCCACAATCAGCCCATTCCCAGTCAAAGCCCTCCAATCAGCTCACTTCTAGTGCTAATCCCCCTCAACCCCATTACCAGTGCTAGCCTCCCCTAATCAGCCCTACCCCCATCAGCTCATTACCAATCCTAGCCTCCACTAATCAGCTCATTTCCAGTCATAGCCCCCCCCCGATCAGCTCATTTCCAATGCTATTCTCCCATCAGTCCATTACCAGTCCTACCCCACCCCATCAGCCCATTACCAGTCCTAGCCTCCCCTAATCAGCTCATTTCCAGTGCTAGTCCCCCCCCCCTCAACCCCATTACCAGTGCTAGGCTCACCTAATCAGCCCATTTCCAGTCCTCACCGATCAGCTCATTTCCAAAGCTAGACCCCAATCAGTCCATTACCAGTCCTACCCCCCCTTGATAAGTCCATTCTCAGTCCTAGCCGGCCCTGATCAACCCATTACCAGTCCTAGCCCCCCCATCTGCCCATTACCAGTGCTAGCTCCTCCATCAGCCCATTATAATCCTAACCCGCACTGTGTCTCGCCTCTGTCCAGCATTTATCCCATCTGTCCAGTATGTCCCCATCTCTCCCCTTTGTCCATGCCAGCCCCCTCCCTCCATGTCAGCCCCCTCCCTCCATCCATCCATATCAGCCCCTCCCTCCCTCCATGTCAGCCCCCTCCCTCCATCCATCCATCCATATCTGCTCCCTCCCTCCATGTCAGCCCCCCTCCCTCCATCCCTCCATGTCAGCCCCCACCCCCGTCGATGTCAGCCCCCCTCTGACGATGTCAGCCGTGTTGCAGGTTCCCTGCCCCCTCATCCCCTCTCCCATGTCTGCCTCCCTTCTAATGCAGCCGCGGCTTCCTGCCTCTTAGGGAACCGTGGCTGTGCCTGTAAAATCGTTGCGGAGCCCTTCTTGTCTCGACGGGCTCCGTGCAGCATTGTCCCGCCTACAAAGGAAGTGGTAAACAACTTCCTTTGGAGGCCGGACAATGCTGCATGGAGCCCATCGAGACAGGAAGGGCTCCGCAACGATTTTACAGACACAGCCATGGTTCCCTAAGAGGCAGGGAGCCACGGCTGCAGAAGGAGGTGGTGAGTTTGCCGCTGCCGAGAAGCGGACTCGGCAGCGGCAGCAACTTGTGCGCGTCTTAATTTATTATTTTTTTAACTTGGTGGAGACTAAGCGACCCCTGCTAAATCCTGTGGCGACCCCCGTGGGGGTTGCGACCCAAAGGTTGAGAAACGCTGCTTTAGTGCAACTCAGGAGAAAAAGAAACAAAAATGCATTTCCTCTTACACTGAGTGAAACAAGAAGTTTTCAGTGATGTTCATTCCCTAAAACTGGTATAAAAAAAAATCAATACCCCTTGCTAACAAATCTGCATGAAAAACTCAATACCATCATGGGAACAAGACGACAAACAGCAGCTGGAATGTGTGGGGTGTATTGGTTTTTGGATATGGAAGTCTGTATATGTCTGTGGAAGTGTGGGATGGATGTGTCAGTAGGAATGGAAGGTGATTGAAGTTGTATATATGTGAGGAATAAGTGTGGGTGAGATATGAGTTATTATAGAAGGGCACACTCCTCTTAACATAGGCAATCACATTCACCATCCATTCCGCCCATGAAATAACACTCCCACCAACAGCCCATGAAATAACGCTCCCTGGAGGGGTGTTTGGAAAACATTGGCTGCAGCTTTTATTCAACATCCAAATATTTAACAATAACATCTCAAAGCAAGTGATATCAAGCTCCATCAAAGGGTCAGGCTAGACAGTGTCGTCCTAGCCCAGCACTAGTCCATAGTTCTGTACTCTCCTCTCCCATCAATCCCCCACCCCACTCCCCAGTCTGCAGTGATTCCAGGTTGAGACTTGTTTTCCCCATTTGGGAGTCTTATTGTAACTGGGAGCGCACATGGCCGTGATGCCTATGCTGCGGGAATCCCCAGTGCTCCCATCCCTGTCTTCCTCCCCACCCTTTTGAGAGGTAGGGGAAGGAATTAACCCTAGAGGGAGGTCAGCCACTTCTAAACTCCATCTCTAAGCTGCAACAAGAAGGACTCCTAACCGTGCTCCCACACATCCCACTGCTCCTCTCCCCTCCTGTCCTTCCCAGAGCACCCCTATCCCACCCCCCAGGGAGGGTAGGGTGGGCGACCACACCGAGCCTGCTCCTCCTTTCCCACCACTGCCAAAGCCTGCCAAAACATTCTGCCTGGTGAGTCTGCACCATTTTCTCCCTACCTCCCTAACTCGCCTCATTTCCTTCTGCTAGCACCTGTTCCCCTCTTGTCTCTCCTCTCTCCATATTCTCCCCACTTCCTCTCTCTATTTGACTGCTTAATTTCTAGGCCAGATCAGAGTTGCTGTGAGAGATCTTGGGGTTCTTTCACTGGACTCTGCCTGCCAAAGTAGAGGAGGGGGCTTCACCATCTATCACCACTAGAATACAACATCTTGGGTGGTAAAACCTAACCTCTCTGCCACTCCTCCGATTCACTTCCTGTTGGGCTGCCTCATCCGCAGTGGATGGGCTTGGTCTCCTTTCCACCCCTCAGATTTATTCCCTGCATTCTAACCATTTCTCATATCTATTTCCTCCATGTTTGTATATATGTGTGTCTGTGTGTGTGTGGACAGACAGAACAAAGGATCAAGCCTCAAGAACAAGTGCTCATGCTATCGTGAAATGGACCCAAAAAAGAAATCTTGGGTCAATGAGTGTTCTGGTAGTAAAACTTTATATTTTTCTTCAATGTGGAAATATATCACTGCAATGGATCTTTTTGTGTAAAACAGATTGCATTAGGTGACCTTTACTAGAACAGTCTTGTAATCTTTGAAATGATTTGTAGTACAAAGGGTACATCTAAAAATATTCACAAATTAACACACATAGTGCTTTTAAACACTGTGCTGTAATTAAGGGTACATTTTCATAATAGTCTAAAAGGCTAATTATGAATTTGGATTGCAAGATTGGATACTTTGGACATTCACCATACTGAATAGCCAGAGAATTTGTATTTAGTCATTCATAGAATGGTCACTTTTGAGGAGTTTTATGCATATAAAAGAGGTGTGAAGAATGTTCACGCCTACGTTTTTGCAATCCAAGCGTAGTGCTGGTCAGAGGAACAGTTTGGGTAGAGCAATGGCCAAGTTAAAAAGTAAACAGCTATTTTCTTAAATATGCACGTACGTACAAACTTCACACATGTACGTTTACACCAACACTTGAACAGGTGTAAAAGTTAAATATACATGGATGCATTTACCTACCAAAGTTGCAGGTTTTCTGCAACGATTTTATAAAGATACAAGGGGCCTGATATTCATTGCCAGCAGCTAATGCTGGTAAAGTGGCCAGCCACTGGCACTGAACTTAAAACCCAGATATTCAAGGCCGGGGCCATATCTGGACTCAGGCATTGAATAACCGAGCTGTCCGGATTGCCACAAAGTTAACCTCAAAGTGGCAATATTCAGCCACTGCCTGCTTAGCTTCTGCAATGAAAGTTAGGCCAGGATTTCCTGCGCCTGACCTTTGCCACATATCGCTAACCAGACAGTGGCTCAATATCGGTTAGTATCAGGGTGTGTAACTGTGGCATCTGTGGATATTCTGCAACGCTAACTGTATTAGTGCCAGAGAACAGCGACATTTACAAGGTTTGCAGGTCTGCAAACCATGAAAATGCCTTTGAATATGCACTTTCCCCCAAGGTGCCTATGGAGGTCATTATAGAAGCATCTCTACATTAGATAGTGGCATTTACATGTATAGTTCACATACCCATAAAATTGGTGATTTCAAAAAGTACTATGGGCATGTGGAGATCCATTCAATGCAGAGATTTCAGGGGGCGGAGGGGTGTGTTGTGGCTTGGCTTGGGCAGGCCAATAATCTGAATGTATATTCTCCATTTTACAATGAGGACAGGGATTCGCAACCCAGTCCTCAGGACATATCTAGCCAGCTAGGTGCTCAGGATAACCACAATGAATATGCATGATAGAGATTTGCATAGAATGGAGGTGGTGCTTGAAAATCTATCTCATACCTATTCATTGTGGTTATCCAGAAAACCTGAGTGTCTAGGTGTGTCCCAAGGACTAGGTTAAGAACCACTGTAATAGGAAAACACCTATATGAGAAAAGGTTTTCCACCAGCTCAGTGACATGCACGGTTTTGGAAAAAGTGCTCATTTTAGACAGGATTTTAAATGAGGATTTAAAGAAGCCATTTTCCTTAATTCCTCATTGTTTTATGAAGGTATGGTTGCAGCGGCAGTTGACTACATTGCTTATATCTAAATCTGGGCCTGCTTAATTGTTCTCAGCTATCTCAACCGCACACCTGCCTGCTTCATGAAGAAGCACAACTTCTCCTGCAGGCTAGTGTCATAGAATCCAAACCAGTCCACGAAGGGAATCAGGAATTCAATTCCGGACATTTTCTTAATCCCCAGAAGACTGAAGAACTGCATCCGATCTTTGACCTCAAGGACCTCAACTAGTTTGTTTCCAAAGAGAAGTTCAAAATGAACACTGTTCCAGGAGAGGTATTGAGAGGTGCCAGGAGTGTGTGAGGCAGCTGTAAGGGGGTTCCAGGTGCCTGAAGGAAAGAGTTTAGGCCACTAGCAGTGTATAACCGCCCCCCCCCCCGCCCGTAACTCCATCTGTACCTTTAGAACTCCACGGCCTTTTGCAAGTTAGTGGAGCGGTATTGACATATTGCCATGTTGAGAGGGGCCAATAATGTGTGAGGCAGCTGCAAGGGGGGTTCCTGGTACCTGAAGGAAGGAGTTTGGGGCACCTGCAGTGTATCCATCCCCCAGTGATACTATCTACTAATTCTACCCGGCCTTTTAAAACTCTTCAGCATGCAGCGTGGGTGAATGGCTGCAGGCACATGGCCAAAGGAGCACAGACCAAAAGAGCATGCTCCTTCGGTGTCCCTTCAGTGACGCTTTGGTGCTTTTTGGAGCTTTGGTGCCATGCCTATATTATCTGTTTCATTGATCTTTTCTGCTTGCTCACCCCATGTCCAAAAATGGTGTTAAGAAGAAGACTAATGGGAAGTTCTCAATGCTGGACACAGGGGAAGGAGGAAAGAAAATTGGGCCCATTTACCCCTCAGGTACCCTTGTCTAGCTCAGCAGCTTTGAACTCTTCATCCATATTTGGAGCCTCCTTGAGCCGCATTCTCAGGATTTCACCTCCTCTTCCTGGGAAGAAGTAGTGCCAGGCTGGAGTTTTTGATACCCCCCTCCCGATTTGGGTTTGTGTGAGGGTACCCCCCTTCCTACTTATTGCTACATTAGGAGCAGTGGTCAAAATGCCTACTTTGTTGAGGATTATTTCCTTTTCAGTTTTCGATCCTGCCTAACAGTTGCCTCTGTCATCTACCAATATTACTATGACAACTGTATGGAATATGGTCTCACAGAATAATATTACTAAGAGGTACTATAGATAAAGTTGTTGCATTTTCTCAAGATACTGTTAATGTTTTGACTTTGCATGAAGAGCAATTGCATGTGAACAATTTTCAAATGGATAAGCTATCTGCTCAGGTTTCAGCTCTCCAGGAGAATGGGTCTTCAAGTATTAAGGATAGTATTTTGTTGCATGGATAGAATCCATGCAATTGGTATGTGTTATAGGAATTTGAGATTTCCTAATTTTCCCAGAACACATTTTTAGCTCCTTTAATTTTGTTAATAATATATTAAGGAGGTAAGGAGGCAAATGGACCAAAACACAACCACCAGAATTATAACTGGTGCATCAAGACATGAGCACATTACTCGCATACTCAAGACCTTACACTGGCTACCTATAACTTTAAGAATAAAGTACAAAGTCATCATAACAATCTTCAAAATACTGCAAAACCAATCAGCTACCAGTCTCAAGTCTTTAATAGAGTCCCTGAATCCAGATCAAGAAGATCCTGCAATCAAAACCTACTCTTGATCCAGTCACTCAAAACAAAATGTAAACCAACAGATATGCAACAGAGCTTTCACCCTTCTTATCCTCCTCTATCTGGAATTCTCTACACGAACCCCAACAAACCACAGACTTAGTACAGGACTTGAGAAAAAGACTTAAAGCACACTTATTCCTCAAACACTTTGGTTCTGACACCATTGATTAATTTATAAACTGTGTATTGACACTCTAAAATTAATGCCTCGTCAAATCCTCTGTTAGACATAATCCATGCTTGTACACTCCCATCACATGCTAATACGTATTGTTATACCCCACCTTATGTTATTCAAGATGAATGTACCCCATGTAGTTTACTGTAAAACCTAATTATTTTGAGTTCACGATTGTTCTATGTAAACTGCTTCAACTTTTCATAAAAGTGGTATATAAAAAGTGTTAAATAAATGAATTATGGTGCTGGCGGCGAATACTGTGTATACCATGGACTGCCCGAAGAACAAACAAGTCGGTACTAGAGGAGATCAAACCTAAGCTTTCTTTAGAAGCTCAGATGACAAGACTTCGACTTTCATACTTCGGACACATCATGCGAAGAGAGAGATCATTAGAGAAAGACATCATGCTTGGCAAGATAGAAGGTCAACGCAAAAGAGGAAGGCCAGCAATGAGATGGATCGCTACAATAACAGCAGCTATGGGTACCAGTCTGTCGTCAATGAGCCGCCTGACTGAAGACCGAACACAATTTAGGATAGCTATCCAGAGGGTCGCCATGAGTCGACTCCGACTCGACGGCACTTAACAACAACAACAAATAAATACATATAAAATATGGCTAATAACAACAATCATGATCAAATTATTTTTTCTGTTTCCATTTGGCTGGTAAGCAGTTAATGGAAGTCTCAGATGGTGAAGTTTAATAATTGGTAAATACCTCAAATTTTACTAAATTTCTTGAAACCTTCGTGGAGGAAATTTAAATTGGACCACTCTGATTGTGACTTTGCTGCAGAAATTGATAAAACTACTATTTTAAAACTGTATTTTGGAAAAAAACAAGGATTATTCTATGGAGGGAGATCAATAGTATTTCAGTTTGCAGGAAGTCTTTTCTTCAGTTAAAACCTAAGAGTATGCTTACGAAAGAGCGGTAAGGGAGTAAAGGTGACATTAACGGGTGTTATTGGTGCCCATGAGCGGTTAAAGCCTCAGAAAGTGCCAATAACGCTGGATAACACCATCATCAAGGCTCATCACCACAACATTCCCCTACACTTACCTCCCAACATGACACTGTTGTGCAGCTCCCAAATCGCCTGCTGGTTTGACTGCAGTGAGAAGGGGGAACACATGTGTATCTATTGCAGTCCTCACCTCTGACTGAGCCTCCAGGCCTCAGGACACATCAATTTGCACAGGTGAGAGGCCTCATTAATGCCAATTGCCATAGCAGCTATATCTGTGGCAACAGTGTCAGCCAACCTGATGCAGCTGCAGCCTATAGGGAACTAGACTCAGGGTAGGGTTGGCCTCTGTGAATGTTCAATCAATTCACTTAGTTGATGACAATGGCAGGAATCTACGATTTACCTGCATGAACTTTGCTGTTGTCCCATGCTGCATTTGCACAGTAGAATCGCGAGGACTCTTTGCTCCATGCAATGTATGCACATACAGGGAGGTACATATGTGGGCCTACTCAGTGTCTGCCTGTGTTACATCAGAGGGCCTGCATGGCAACCTCACTGGCTCCCCATGGGCACTGAGTGTGACAGTCACAAGGATGGTGTTAGAGTACAAAGAGTCAGGATATGGTGGCATTATGTGTCACCAGCAACTATTCCAGCATCCAACCCCATGTCCAACCTGCTATGCTTCCACATGATCTTGAGGAGGGGTCACTGCGCCTGCAGCATGAGGGAGTGCATGTGCTGCACTGGCCAGTTTTACAGTGTCCATGACAAGGGACATGACATTATATAGGATTATGGTCACCATTTGGCAGGTGAGGGGGCAGGGTGGTCATTTTTCCTCTAACATGGGCTATTATCACATTACATTGTATTCCTGCCTCAGTGGCATAATTTGCCCCCCCCCCCCATGCACATATCCACTCAATATGTGTGGGTGGGGGCATCCTGATCCCAGGATCAGCCCATCCACTCGGAAAGTTAGTCAGGTGCCGAGGTCCAATGATCATGGTGGACAGCATACTGGTCGATCCCACCTTCCTTGCCATCATGGCACAGCCACCATTTCAGTGCTGCAGGTGGCCTTATTGATGTTGCACACATGCAGCTTGGCACACCTTGCTGTTCCTGCCCCATTACACCGGGGGATGTGGACATGCATGCTGCTGCTTTAGACCTCTGTAGGGAGGGATCACCATGTGCTCCACTCTACCTGCTGCTGACATGCTTGCACCTGACACACAGGGCCGGGACAACGATTTCATCTGCAGCAGGCTGCAGCCACTGTGACTGCATGGATCAAGGCGGCAAAAACTGATATTGTCCACCAAATCGCGCATATAGTGAACCAATCACTAAAACAAGGAATCATGCCTGCGCAACTCAAGAAATCTATAATAAGACCAATTCTAAAAAATAACTCACTCAACAAAGATGACCCAGCATCCTACCGCCCCATCTCCAGCATATCTTTCCTAGCAAAGATCATTGAGAAGGCAGTCCTTATGCAACTACAAGAACATCTAGATGACCATGAAATCCTGGATAAGCAACAATATGGTTTCAGACAAGATCACGGGGTAGAAAAGCTGTTAATAGCACTACTTAACAACCTCCTGAAAGGCCCTGAAGATAAGAAGAAAATGTTTATACTCATCTTCATTGACATCTCTGCCGCCTTTGATACAGTCCATCATGGAATCCTCATAAACAAGCTTGAATCGATAGGGATATTGGGATACCTTCCTTGACAAAGTACTACCCATACTCGACACAAACCTCCCTGACATTGACTCTACTGTAAACAACTGGAATCTAACAGTCCAGAAAGCAGCTACCCCCACACATACCATGCATAAACAAATAAAAAAGACAGAAAAATGGTTCACAAGAGAACTAGCAAATCTAAAAAAACAATTGAGGAAACAAGAAAAGATATGGAGGAAAACTAAATCTGACGAAAATAAAACCCAATATATGACCACCCTCAACAATTACAAAAATGCAATTAACAAGTCAAAAAAGGATTACCACTCCAAAGTAATAAACATGGCTATCAACCGCCCCAGAGAACTATTCGCAATCGTAAAAACTTTGACAAAAGCTAAAAACCAAGAGACAAAACAATCAACTATAAGCATACAGACCTTAGCAACCCACTTTGCAGAAAAACTAAAGTACAAATCCAACACTATACCAATGATACTGCCTCCAAACACTGAATCTAATAACACATGGATCTCCTTTCACATGATAGACCAAAAACACCTACTCAGGATCATAACACTTATCAACACCACAACTTCCCACCTTGACCCATGTCCTGTGTCATGGATCAAATGCACAAAGGAAGAACTCACCGAAAACATCCAACACATAGTGAATCAATCCCTTAATCAGGGCATCATGCCCAATGCCCTAAAACTCACTACGCTTCGACCAATAATAAAAAACAATAAACTAGACTCAAAAGACCCAAACTCTTACAGACCGATAGCCAGCATTCCATTTATAGCTAAAATAATAGAAAAAAACGTCCAACTACAACTACAAGACTATATCGATGAACACAAACCCTTAGACTCTCACCAGTTTGGCTTCCGCCCCTATCACGGTGTAGAAACCCTACTAATTACACTGATAGACTTCCTCATTAGAGGCACAGATGATAGCAGTCAAGGCTTCATACTCCTTTTCTTAGACATTTCTGCCGCCTTTGACAACATCAACCACCTTACCTTGATCAATAGACTAGAAAATCTAGGAATAGGTGGGACAGTACTCAATTGGTTTAAGTCTTACATCACAAATAGACTAATACGTGTTCAAATAGACCAGGAAGTATCGGAAACCTTCCCCCAAGGACAAGGAATACCCCAAGGATCCGCCCTTTCTGCCCTCCTTTTCAACCTGTACCTCCAACCCATTACAGAAATATTCAGAAAACACAAAATCAGTCACTTTATCTATGCTGATGACATCATGCTTGCTCTCCCCATATCTACCAAAAACCCTACCTATGATGCCTTATCAAAATGCATGGTGGAAACCACCTCCTGGATGGAATCTAACTACCTTAGCATCAATCTCAAAAAAACAGAAGCAATGTTTGTAACAAGACCACCTATGACTGAAGACACCTATCCAACATCAATCTCAATCATAAATACTACAATTCCAGTCAAAAAAGAGGTAAAATACCTAGGTGTAATAATAGATCACACACTTACCATGATACCGCATATAAAACAGACAGTAAAAACTATATTCTACAAACTCAAAACCATACAACATCTAAGGCCCCTTCTAGACACCCAAGACTTTAGATCAGTTGTTAACACACTCATCACCCCACACTTTGACTATTGTAATAGTCTCTTAATTGGCCTACCACAAAAAAGTACATACCTGCTTCAAAGAGCTCAGAACATCTGTGTGAAAGTAGTCACTAAAGCCAGCCTAGCAGATCATGTAACCCCAATAATGCTAGAACTTCATTGGCTCCCTATAAATAGCAGAATCAGATATAAAATCCTCCTAACCACATTCAAGCTCCTGAACAACATCGCCCCTTCATATCTAACCACACTATTACATGCCCCATCTGAATCAAGAACCCGCAGACTAAACGCAACACAGTCACTTGAAATACCAAAATCATTCAAAAGAACTAAAAAATCCACCAGCACCAGAGCCTTCACATTCACTGCCCCCATGCTCTGGAATGATCTCCCAATAAACCTTCGGATCATAAAAGACCTCACCCAATTTAGAAAGGAACTCAAGACATACCTTTTCTCCGAACACTTTGAAATCCCTTACCCCCAAGTCCAACCACATACCATCCCAAGACACTCAAACACAAAGCCCTAAAATTACACTCAACTACCCACACACATACACCCACCACTTACACCCATCACAGACACCCCAAAACACTCTCAAGAGAAAAAGGAAATAAATTCCTCCGCACACATATATGACCCTGACTACCGGTAAACAAGGTAGAATACTCTGATTGACACTACGATACAGAAATTTATAATTATATACAAAATGTAAATAGTTACAACAATTAATGCACAGTTATCTGTATAAAGTTAGAAAGTTATAAAGTTACTAAATCTGTATAAAGTTACTAAATATTATCTGTATAAAGTTAAAAAACTATGTTCCATGTAATGTATACATTAGTGTACAAATTTGTTTACTTTGTTCCATGTAAACCGCCCCTGATCTCTGGAAGGGGCGGTATAGAAGAATTAGATAAATAAATAAATAAATAAATAAATAAATAAATAAATAAATAAATACCCCCTAAAATGGTTCTCCTCCTACATATCAAACAGAATGCCACAGGTTCAATTCAATGGCGAAAAGGCAGAAGCATTCTCTCAGACGCAAGGCATACCTCAGGGATCAGCTCTCTCTGCACTACTTTTCAACATTTATATGCAGCCCCTCTGTGATATTTTCCAACAGCATAATATCAAATACCACATCTATGCGGATGATATTATGATATACACGCAACTGGATACAGTCGACCCTAACTATACACTACTTGAAACATGCCTGAATGAAATGTTGCAATGGTTACAACAAAACAACATGACAATCAACCATAAGAAAACTGAGGTGATGTTTATTTCCAGCAAACCAAACTTTGAACCTCCCGCGACAATTACACTCTGTAACAATACATACCACACAAAGAATGAGATCAAATACCTGGGAGTCACAGTTGACAACAACCTAAAGATGGAAAAGCACCTACGCCAACAAGGCCATTTTCCACAAACTTAGAGTTATACAACCTCTACGGAACATCCTCGAACCTCACGATTTTAGGTCTGTTGTGCAAGCACTCATTATTCCACACTTAGACTACTGCAACGCCATCCTCCAGGGTCTTCCAAAGAAAACGCTAAACATCCTACAAATGGCCCAGAATGTGGCGGCGAAGATCATCATGCGAAAAAACATTGCTGAACACATCACACCTGTATTGATCGAGCTGCATTGGCTCCCTATTACGGCCCGGATACAATATAAAACATTGATAACCACACACAAACTCATACATAACATAGCTCCATCCTTTCTCTCCACCCTTATCAGCACGCAACCACCCAACAGAGACAGAAGAACCGTCAACTCACACTCCCTACATGTTCCACCTGACATCAGATCCGTCAAATCCAGCACTAGCCGCCGAGCATACTCTTACTCTGCCCCGACCCTCTGGAATCAACTGCCGCCTGAGCTCAGATCAACCAAAGACCTTAATGCATTCAGGAAAAAGCTGAAAACTCATCTATTCCAGTGCTATTACAATTTGATGTAAATCACAGGGGAATACAAGATGTCACTATTTGCAACAGGAATACTGTTAGGAAAAATGTACATATGTAAATCTCTGTCTCCTCTCCTATGACCTTATTACTGTGTGCCGTGCTTTCCTTTTCAAATCAATGTAATGTTACTACGAAATTTCTGTCTTGATTTGGCAATTTTCAATCTGTAATCAAACCGCTGCTGATCGCTGGAAGCTGCGGTATACAAATGTATTCTAAATAAATAAATAAATAAATAAATAAACCTCCACTCTCACACAATGCTGACATGGCAGAATGGTAGCAGTGGGTGTGGCACGACTATATTTTGGCTGCGGCATCATGTATGTGTACTGCCACTATCACAGTGGAGTCATACCAGACATCACAGATGTACAACCTAGGAAGCAGCCTTGTCAGCCTAGTGGATCGGCCAGCCCCACTGACTCACCCATGTGACTCCTCCTTTGCCAATTTGTCAACAACAACATAGTGCCCTTTCTTCATAGGGCATCATGCTCTTGCTAACAATGGAGCACTACTATCACTAATTTGGGAACTCTGGTGGGTAGAGCACATTGCAAAAATTAAAATAGGCTCTCTCCCGTCAGAAATAGCCCGTACCACAAGCTTTCTGATTACCTTAGGATTCCCAGCACCAGGAGATCATACTATCCCTGCCCACTCTCCACCCCATTAACGCCTACTCTCCACCTCCTTTTACTTTAATGCTACAGGCCCGGCTTCTGCACATTATTCCAGCACTATCGGTGCTTTCCGCAGAGTTAAGGGCACAGAAAACACCTGTTAATGACACCTTTGTTCTCCTACCACCCTTTAGTAAACATATGCCACAAAGATTTTCTTTTGTGTATAATGTTCTTTTTTTGATCCTCGTTATTGTGGGCTGTAACTTGTATTTTATATGTAGTAATGTAATTTTTCCTGTTTAATTTTTCTTCTTTTTTCCTGTTATTCAAATAATATTGGATATACATTATCAATGCTGTTATTATTTAAAAATAAAAAAAAGAAAAATCTATAGGAATTGATGCGAGAATAAAATGGGTAAAAAAACCCCAAAACTTTAAAATAAGAGGCGAGAGATGATATGCTGAAAAGGAAAAAGGAAAGGCAAAATAGAAATACATCTACATCAAAGAATACAAATAGTAATACAAAGATTTGAACAAAGTTTGTGTCATCCTGTTGCAGCTACAACTGAAGAGGTGGGAATGTTGAGGCTGGTAGCATCAGTTCTGAAGGGGGGGGGAGTGGGGTCTGAGAGAGTGATAAAGAGTGTGTGCATATATGGAAATGAGTATGTGTATTGGTTGGGGAGAGAAAGTTAATCAATGCTCATCTGAAGAGAGGAACATAACGTTCACCACCCCTTTGCCACTAATCTTGGCTTCTTACCACTTGCCCTTGCCCCTCCCAAATAGAGTACACAAAATACATCTACGGCATAAACCATGGCTTTTTGTCATCAGCAAATGGGAATATTATAAGTGTATGGTGACAAAAGATGCCCATCCTCCAAACATGATAAAATGCTACCAGATTCTGGGGTTAATCTCACACTTGACTTGCTTGCATTGATTCATACCATGAAAATTCATCCCATAATTCAGGAAACATTTTTGGGAGGATCAGCCGCTCTGAGGACTTGCACTTCTTCCTTCCCCTTGCAATTTTCATGCCACTAAATAAAATTTTGTAGAGTGATCAGAGTATTTTGTCTTTACATGAAGGTGCATTTTAGAAAGGCCGCATAGGTGAAATCTGGGATGTCCAAATCAAAACGTCTGAAATTCCATAGGACAGGCAACAGTGAAGATGGGCACATGTACGTAAGTGCCTTCTAAAATCATCCTGCCTTCACCTTAAAACATGAACATCTCCATGAAAGCATACAGAAATAGGGATGTGCAGAATACTGCTCCAGACATGCTCAAGTAGTCACTTGATTTCAGAAACTTACATGTGTGTGTGATACAGACGAAGGTGATCTACAAAACATAGATGTGCCCAAGATGGTATTTCGGAGCAGGAGCTTGTATCCAATGCCACATACACATCTCAGCCTGCCATTTTTCAAGAGTGACTTGAAGAGACACGAAAGCAGGAAAAAAGTCTCTTTATTTGCCTGCTGTTATTTCTTCAAAAGCAACAATTATTGAGGAAATGAGAGGCTTTCTAGTCTTCTGTCAATAGGTATTAGATACCTGAAATAAGCACCTTTAGGGTGCCTAGTCAGGCCCGAGAACAGGTATAGCCATGGACATCTACGCCGAAGATTTCAGATGTGTGGCACCATTCTAATATCGGGTGCATATGTTTATATTTGTGAAAGCCTCTGCCCTGTCCCTGTGTGACCTAGACTTGATTGTGTCAGGCACATATAAATTGGGGCCTTTCTAAATTGGCTCTGGGGAAGTCCATGTGATTTCCATAGCTGAAGGAGCGTATCCAGATGTGGAAATCACAAATGCTGTAGGGCTTCTAAAATGACTCCCTTAATAAATAAGAGTCTCGTACATAACATTGTGAATGTTTAATTAAGTGGACCTAGAACACCAAGGATGTCATTACACATTTTAATAGTGAATGTAGCAATTTATTTCTGTGTTATATTTTCACTTTGACAGTAATTGAAATAATAAAGGTGTTCATACTTCACTTGTTCTGACATTTATCGTACACCTTAGCCAAGTACCTTTCAGTGAATGAGCCACTGTTAACAGTTCTGATAGATTAATTTTTTAATGAATGCAAATCTTTGAAGCATGGATAAAGTTAAAAGAAAATTAAATGTGTTATACTTGCAATTCCTTTACTTGCAACAAATAATTTTAATGAACTTGGACTTTCAGGTTGTAAAGCTTCACTGTTCTACACATAGGGCCCGATATTAGATTGGGCAAACTAAGCGCCTATATGTAAAATCTTTCAAGACCACAATATCCAATACAAATTATATGCAGACGATATAATGTTGTTCACCCCCTTCAATATATCAATGCCAAACTTAGAAACATAGAAACATAAAAAGACCACATGGCCTATCTAGTCTGTCCTTCCATATCAACAACTACAATAGTCCCCTTTTTACCTTTAGAGATCCTCTGTGTTTGTCCCATGCTTTTTTGAATTCAGTTACTGTCCTCATCTCTAGCACTGCCACTGGGAGACTATTCCATGGATCCACCACTCTTTCTGTAAAGAAATATTTCCGTATATCACTCCTGAATCTACCCCCCTTCACCCTCATCCCATGTCCCCTCGTAGCAGAACTTGCTTTCAATTGAAAGAGGCTCTCTCCCTGAACATTTATGCCACGGAGGTATTTAAACATCTCAATCATATCACCTCTATCCCGCCTTTCCTCTAAGGTGTGCATATTAAGATTCCTAAGTCTGTCCAGTCAAGAAATCAGACGACAGTCAAGAAATCAGACGACGCATTGCTCTTGGCAGAATGGCTATGACAGACCTAGATAAGATTCTCAAGAGCAGAGATGTCTCTCTCCATACAAAGATTCGACTTGTTCAAGCCATGGTATTTTCAATAACATCATATGGATGTGAAAGCTGGACAGTGAAAAAGACAGACAGGAAGAAAATTGATGCCTTTGAATTATGGTGCTGGCGGCGAATACTGTGTATACCATGGACTGCCAGAAGAACAAACCAGTCGGTACTAGAGGAGATCAAACCTAAGCTTTCTTTAGAAGCTCAGATGACAAGACTTCGACTTTCATACTTTGGACACATCATGCGAAGAGAGAGATCATTAGAGAAAGACATTATGCTTGGCAAGATAGAAGGTCAACGCAAAAGAGGAAGGCCAGACAATGAGATGGATTGATACAATCAAAAACCAAAAAACTCACTCTACTGGTTTTTGATTTTCACACTCTCTAACTTGACCACTGAGTTATGGATTGATACAATAACAGCAGCTACGGGTACCAGTCTGTCAACAATGAGCCGCCTGACTGGAGACCGAACACAATTTAGGATAGCTATCCAGAGGGTCGCCATGAGTCGACTCCGACTCGACGGCACTTAACAACAACAACAACAAGTTTGTCCTCGTATGCTTTATAATGAAGACCACTAATCATCTTAGTAGCCATCCTCTGCACCGACTCCATCCTGTTCACATCCTTTTGAAGGTGCAGTCTCCAGAATTGCACACCATACTCCAAATGAGGTCGCAACAAAGACTTATACAGAGGCACTATCACCTCCTTTTTTCTGCTAGCCATTCCTCTCTGTATGCACCCTAGCATCTTTCTAACTTTTGCCGTCGCCTTTTCTACCTGTTTATCTACTTTAAGATCATTAGACACAACCATGCCTAGGTCCCGCTCTTCTTTAGTGGACAAAAGTACTTCATCCCCTATACTATATTGCTCCCTAGGATTGCTGCAGCCCAAGTGCATGACCTTCCATTTTTTAACATTAAATCCCAGCTGTCAAATTCTAGACCATTCTTCAAGCTTAGCTAGATCCATCCTCATGTTATCTACACCTTCCTGGGTGTCTACTCTATTGCAGATTTTGGTATCATCTGCAAAGAGGCAAATCTTACCCGACAGCCCTTCTGCTATATCACTAACAAAGATGTTAAAAAGAATCGGACCAAGAACAGATCCCTGGGGCACACCACTGGTAACATCTTTCTCCTCAGAGTAAGCTCCATTTATCTGTACTCTTTGTTGCCTCCCACCCAACCAATTTCTAACCCAAGCAGTAACTTTAGGGTCCATCCCAAGGGTGCTCAGTTTGTTTATAAGTCACCTGTGAGGAACAGTGTCAAAGGCTTTACTGAAATCCGAATACACCACATCTAGGGCTCTCCCTCGGTCAAACTCCCTGGTCACCCAGTCAAAGAAATCAATCAGATTTGTCTGACAAGACCTGCCTCTGGTGAATCCATGCTGCCTCGGATCCTGTAATCCTCTGGACTCCAGAAACATCAGTATTTTCTCTTTCAGCAGCGAAGTTAAACTAACTGGCCTGTAGCTTTCAACTACATTCTTACTTCCGCTTTTGTGTAAAGGCACCACATGAGCCTCTCTCCAGTACTTTGGCACCACTCCTGACTCCAATGAGGCATTGAAAAGGTCACTCAGTGGAGCTGCTAGAACATCCCCAAGTTCCCTCAGTATTCTAGGGTGTATCCCATCCGGTCCCATTGCTTTGTCTACTTCATGTTGAGCTAGTTTCTCACGAACATAGTCTTCTGAAAATTGTTCAAGATGTCCCTCGCTTCTGTTCCCTGGTTCTTCATCTGTGAACACAGATCAGAAATATTTGTTAAGCAATTCTGCTTTATCCTCATCAGCTTCTAAATATTCCTCCCCTTCACCCTTGAGTCTGACAATACCACTTCTGCCCTTTATCTTCTCACTAACTTATCTGAAAAATGTCTTATCTCCCCATTTTATTGCATTGGCTATTTCCTGCTCTTTTTGAATCTTTGCTTTCCTGACTACTTTGCTAGCTTCTCTAAGTTTTTCCAAATATAGATGCCTGTCTTCCTCTCTCTGTGATCTCTTGTATTTCATGAAGGCCTCCCTCTTTTTCTTCACTTTTTCAGCTACTTCTTTCAAAAGCCATAGCGGTCTCCTTTTCCTTTTACCTTCATTTACCATTTTAACAAAAAGATTGGTTGCCCTTAAAATATCCCCTTTCACTTTTGCCCACTGCTTTTCTACATCCCCCAGCTGTTCCCATCCCACTAACGACTCCCTGAGGTATTGGCCCATCTTGGCAAAGTTAGTCTTCCTAAAGTCTAAGACCCTCACCTTTGAATGGATTCTAAAAGCCCTAGTCCTAATACTGAACTACACATCTGGTGATCACTTGATGCAAAATTATCTCCCACTACAACATCAGAAACACTTTCACCATTGGTAAGCACCAAGTCCAGTATGGCCCCTTCATGTGTGGGTTCTGTTACCAATTGCCTGAATAGTTCTCCCTGTAGAGAAGACAGGATCTCTTTACTTCTAGATGATACTGCCGCAGGAATGTGTCAATCAACATCTGTCATATTGAAATCCCCTACTGTATCAGTAGCAGTTCCCCTTTCCTAGCAATGCTGCGTATGTCTTCAATTAACTCTGTATCCTCCTCTTCCTCTTGTGAGGGAGGTCTGTATATCACACCAATGCAAATAGATTTCTCTTTCCCTCTTTCTAGTTTAACCCACAATGCCTCCTCTCTCCCTTTTAAGCTCTGTAATTCCAAAGCTTTAATAGTATTTTTTACATAAAGTGCCACTCCTCCTCCCCTTCTTCCTACCCTGTCCTTTCTGAATAAAATATAGCCAGGTATAGTTACATCCCAGTCATGGTTTTCTGTGAACCATGTTTCTGTAACTGCCACTAAATCCAAGTCAGCCACTCCCACCAAAGCTTCAACCTCAGGGATCTTATTTCCCATGCTACGGGCATTCACGAATATTAGCAATTGCTTCACCAAGATAAGACACTGGCTCCACCAACACAACCTTATCATTAACCAGGCAAAAACAGAAGGTCTCCATATTTTTTAGAATCCATCCTTTGCCCCCCCCCCCAAACATTTTATTTATTTATTTAACCAGTTTTGTATACCACCTTATCCTTCAATCAAAGTGGTTGACAAGACAACAAAGGCTAACATATTGAGGGTATGGGAAAACAAAAATGATACATTACAATATAAATACAAAACAAAACAATATGTTATAATACTATTTCATAGTGAAATTAAATATACATTACAATATAAATACAAAACAAAACATCCATTGCACTCGGTGATTACACTATCTCTCTCAAGAATGAAGTTAAATATCTTTGATTAATAATTGACCAAAATCTTACATTCCAAGAACAGATAAAAAAACCAACGAAAACAATTTACACTAAAATAAGAACGCTGATAAACCTCCAGCCCTTACTAAACCCTGACTCCTTCTGTACCATCTACCAAGCCCTTACCACCCATACCCTTGACTATTGCAACCTCATTTATCATGGCCTCCCAAAACATAGTATCTACTCCCTCCAAATGGCCCAGAATACAATAGCACACCTAATCACCAACACACCCAGACGAGAACACGTCACCCCTGCTCTTCAGGACCTCACTGGTTCCCTATGCTAGCCAGAATAAAATTAAAAACCATCACACTGATACACAAAGTCTTACACAACGAATCTTCCCTCTATCTACTCTCTCTTCTCTTTAAACCTGTCAGCGCTAGATCACATAGACCTAACATTGCAAACATCCTAAACACACCATCACAGAAGAAAAAGAGCAAACAATCCACCTGCAACTGAGCCTTCTCCCTCTATGCCCCTTCTGTATGGAACACCCTCTCTCCTGATTTACGAGGTTGCTCCGACTACTCTGAATTCTGGAAAAGGCTCAAAACCTTCCTCTTCCAAGGATACTTTGCCCTACCCCCTTAAATCACAACCATACTAAGTAACTTAAACTATTACACAGCTCTCCTCCCCGCCTTGACCCCCCCTCCAAATGCCCCCTCCTCCCCCTCCCTCCTCTATCTTCTTACTTGCCCTCCCCTTGTCCAACCAGCATCCTCCCGACCTATTCCTCTGTAAATATGTAAAAGGTTAACCATTGAATTTGTCTGTTCACGTTTATGAAGTTAATGTTTTCTGCACAGCAGTTGTATTAACACTGTTATTTTAGTTCCATGTAAACCATCTTGAATTGTAGAAAGATGGTATATAAAAAGTTTTAAATACATTAAATAAAAATGTGATTTTCAAAAGGCCCAGCAATGGTGCAAAATCTTCGGGTACTTTTCCCCTGTGAACCCTGCACCAGGGAAGGTACATGGAACTTTCCCTTTGAAAACGGCCAGGGGATAAAGTGCCTGTATACATGTGCTCCTCTTTATTTATTCTATGGTCTCATTCTAGCAAAACAATGCATGCAGTTTCAGAATATAAATTATGGGGCATGTTTACAAAGAATCATGTTGGTAGTGTGCGTTGGGGCTGGAAGTTTAGTGTGAACCTCCACACTAACTTTGGAGGAGGGTATTCATGGTGACACTGTGCTAACCAGCACATGAGTACACTTAATGCCATCCACTGAGGAGGGATTAAATGTGCCCATGCCAACTGCCACCTTTGTGGTTATCATGGGCCTGAAATGTCTGCACCAACTGCGAAACACTATCACAGCACATGTTTTGACCCTAATCTGCTCGATCACATGCTGACCAGACAGCATGGGGTTTTTAGCATGGGGCCCCTTGCTGTTAGGGTGATGCGCTTACTACACCCTAAACCCCACACAACTAGTTAGCACATATTAATAAACATGATCCATGAGCTTTATTATCTCACTTAGGGGCATGTTTACTAAACTGTGTTAGTGTGATTCGCGTTAGGATCCGCGGTACAGGCAGAAATCCCAAATAAGGACATGGGCGGTACATCGTTATTGATAACGCGCGTTACCAGGTGCCATAGCCTAACGAGCGTTAGAAAACATTGTGCAGAGTGCCACGCAACACGCGCCCATAAGGCGTCTGATAATGTGTCTAGCAAGGCATCTAGAACTGTAGCACAATGGTTAATACACTGACCAATGGTGCAAGGGGAAATGAGTTCAATCCCCCTGTGGGTCTAATGAGTAAAGCTGGCTGAGATATCACCTTTTACTCAAAATCAGTGCTGTATGAATCAGTTTGTTTGTTAATTTTAATTAGTGCTGCCAGCAAACACACCCTCACAGGGCCGTAACTTAAGGTGCCGCATAAGGCACCCTATAAGGCACCCCAGAGGACACATTATAAAGTTCACTGCCCGCTAAGGCACCCTAGAATGTCCCCTATGGGCCACCCCACAGGGCGCAGTATAGGGTCCTGCATTGGGCACTGTATAGGGCGCCTGATGAGGCACCATAAGGAGACAGCACTGTGAGGGTATATTGCTGGCAGTACCAATTTAAATTAAAAAAAGAAAATGCCTCAGACAGCGCTAACAAATAGCCCCACTGTGGGATTAAACCCATGACCCCTGGCTCCACAGGCAGTGAAGTAACAA
Source organism: Ichthyophis bannanicus (assembly GCA_033557465.1). Classification (NCBI taxonomy): domain Eukaryota; kingdom Metazoa; phylum Chordata; class Amphibia; order Gymnophiona; family Ichthyophiidae; genus Ichthyophis; species Ichthyophis bannanicus. The sequence continues at coordinate 445,527,436 of CM066035.1, read as the reverse complement.
GTGGGCCACATTCTAGTGCTACTAACAAATCCCTGGCTGGCAGCTGAAGGATGTCAGGTCACCACACAAACTGTCTGCTATGGTGGCCAGGATTTGGGTTAACCCACTCATACCCATGGTGCACTGCACATGCAGATCTGCAGTCCATAGATGAACACAAGATGGGGTATGCACCCCCACAGCACCTCAGCCTGATGGGGGTTCTGAACGTGTGTGTTATTGCCACAGAGTGGCTACCGTCCATCACAGTGGATGGGTCCTGTGTTCACCCTGAGGGTGAGGTGGGGTACCCAGCACCATTTCTGCTGCACCTGGCATTTCTGCGATGGGCTATGCTACAGGTCCCCATCGGTGCCTCTGTGTGATAGGTGGCCCCTGCAGATACCCTTAGCATTTGCCTGTGTCCATCTGTACATCATGTCTTGCCCGTGTGGACTATGATGCACCCTGAATAGTTCATACACTGTGTGGGTGTCATGGTCACATGATTTCAGGTCAAAGGGGGGCAAGGGGTTTGGGCCCATAGGCGGTTTACGTACCAAAACCCAACCCACCTTTTGTGGCTCAGGGTGGGAAACATGGTTTCCAACTAACGCGTCAACATTTTACTCCCCTACACTGGTGACAGTGGAGGGTACCATTCACCCCAGTCCTGCCGGGGATTGGACACCCCACCAGGGCAGTCTATGCAGATCTGTACGCCTCGCTACATTGGGCAGTGACAGACAGACAGTAGACCTAGTACTGCACAGCTGCCCCAGACCACTATATGACATCCTCCAGCAGCATACAAAGTGAGTCACCAGCCGCTGCACCCTGCAAGGTGTTCCAGTCACACTCATACAAACTGCAGACAGCCTGCCTGCCTGCTAGTCCATAGTGCATGTTCCTGGAGGTGATGTGTGCACCCACACCTGGGATGTGCGCACACCCACCAAGCAGTTGGGTCAGTGATAGGGCTCCAGAGGACAGAGCCCATATATCTCACTTCAGAAGGACACTATGTGGCACTATGGGGGAACCCAGCTATGCCGTGGTCACTGCACAGTCAGGGTGTGCATGGCCACACAGCAGAACATGCCGTGGTCACCCTGTCCGTGTAGGTGGTAGGCAAGCCCTACAATGTCCCAGCCATTGCCCTGGGCCCTGTGCAGGTGCATCCTGCCCAGGCCACCCTCTCCGGCTATACCCACAGTACCTTGCTCCTCATTATGCACATTGCCAGGTCAATACTAGCAGCAGTGCTAGCGGTGTGTGCTGCAGAGGGTGTTGGCAAATGCAAAACACTGGATAGACTGACGCACACCCCCACACCTATGCCCGTATAGTGCACCAATATAGTTTTTTGGCAGCCCAGGACACCGCACCAGTCCTGGGCACAGTGCAGGCATGGCTATGGTATGCTGTACTGTTGGGGTCTCTTCCCAAGGTGGTGGACACTGTCAGGTTCCAGACGTGACACACACTCCACAGACATCTCAGAGGTTGGTATGTTACAGCACACTGGGCCGCTTGTGCTAACATTAGGGATTGCTATGTGCCAGTTATCATGGCAAACGTTTGCTATCTGTGTACCGTATTCACCGGTTTTGGGTGTCATTGCTAGGGTATGCATGTTCTAGTATTGGGGGATGCACACAGGGCCCAACATCCTGCCTCTCCAGGATGCAGTGGCTAATGGGGCCTGTGGGTGCGGGTGTTTCCGCCCCTGTGGATCAATGCTCTTGGACAGGGGTTCCCAACCCCAGTCCTGGTGGGCCGCACCATGTTCGGGTTTTCATGCTGTTCCTGATGAATATGCATGAGATACATCTGCATACCATGGTGGCGGCGCATCGACATACAGCACAGGCATCTTTATTGCAGACAGCATGGAACCTGAATGTTGTTTGGACCTCCATGACTGCCTTTGGGAGACTCTGCTCTCGTTAATGCGCCTGTTTGTGGTGTCTGTGCTCTGTGCGATAAAATGTAGGTGTTGGAAGCATGTTTATTCTATCAGCAATACAAGGTTCCATCTTAGCAGTTTCTTACCAGTAAAAGGTATGGGGACAGAGTTGGCAGGGACCACAGCTCGGGATTGAACCTGTGACCTTCAGCACCTGAGCACACTGGCTGTGCTTACTGCGCCACAGGGGCAGATCATTCCCTGCGGGTACCTGACTGTTTGTCCTACTGAGCCTGTCTGTTGCAGTGCACGGCACCCACCTTGACCGGGCTAGGCCATGGTCTGCTATGTTCAGATGTCACTGCCCCCTCTGCCACCGGTACCCCTCCGCCACCATGCTGCCAAGCCCTTCTGCTGGTGGTGCCAGTGGTGGGCAGTCTCAGGCCATCCAATGTGTGTGCAGGCAGCTGCCTATGGTATGGGTGGTGCGGTAGGGGTGCCTAGATGGATGCCCACACTTCCCCCCGTACCGCCTGCCATTGTTCTGTACCCTTAGGGGTGGCTGCTGGGTACTGTCCCCTATGACACTGCGGGGGACACACTCATGCCCATGTTGGGCCCTCAACAATTGCAGTCTGGCTCTACTGTTTATGCATTCCTATGGGCCAAACTGAGCATCACCCTAGTCCCCACCGTGGTCCAGCTGCACCACAGCATGTGCCGCCTGCAGCCCTCTGTATCCCCTTTTCCAGCATCTGCCCAGTTGCCCATTCTGACATGCCCACCCTGCTGTTGCAGGACATGTGCACACCATGGGGAACCTGTTCAGTAACAAGGGGATGCCCTGATCTGCGCTATTTCACTGTGGCATCATTCACCTTCTATGGTGACAGGGCATACACCCTTCCACAGTTAATATCTTTTTCTGAGGCTTTCTCAGTGGTATTTTTGGCTGTTTCCCATTGATATCACTATTGGCTAGCTTGGTTATGTTATTTTCCTCGTTTCTTATGGTCATTTTCACTGCTTATTTGCCCTTTTGTTCTGTGCACATGTATCACACTTATCACGTTTTGTGGGTTTCCCTGCCTATGCTGTACATTGCTGATGCTGAAATGGTTTCACTCCCCTGCAAATATGCATCTACCGGCATGTTTTCAATCGCGGTAGGATTCAGCCCTTGAGTTCACCGCGTTGGGGTGCCTGGAGCCTCTCCCCGCCCACACTCCGCCCATTGACCCCTTCTCTCTGCCCTCTCTCCACCCTCTGCGGTGTTTTACCGCGCCGCGGAACCTTACGATCGTTAACTTACGTTAACGCGCGTTATGAGACGTTAACGATCATTGACGCATCATAACGCGCGTTAACATTAGTTAACGGTCGTTAACGTTACATTACGCGCGTTATGTACCGTTACCGCAGTTTAGTAAACATGTCCCTTAGTCTAACTCCTCACTGGAATGACCTTCATGAAAATGTGGAAAAACGTATGCATACGCTAAATAGAGGATGGGCAATTTCCAAATAACCAATTTATCCATGTAAACAATGATTAAATGCCTTTTGAAATGTTATTTTTCTCTTGATAACATTCCTTTTTCTCTAAACAAATAAGTACACAATATGGGCCTGATTCTGTTCCGGTCTGAGCCAGACACACAAAGGGGAGCACGAATCTGAAGAACAGAAATGTAGGAATAGCGGGGACAATGGGGAGGGAAACTCTGAATGAAGCTGGAAGGAATAGTCACTTGGGGAGAGTTAATGGAATAGTAATTCAGAAGGGAAGGGAAAGCAATGCCTGAGAAAAAGGGGGGAAGGGGGGAAGAGGGGAATAGGACGAACACACAAAAGAGCGGTACTGTAATTGACAACAGAGGTGGTGAGGAATGCCGGAGTGTATGTGAGACAAAAGAGAGAAGGTTGGGTAGAATTGAATGAATGGACTTTGGGTGAATAAATGACTGTTTGGGTGGGACTCCAATGCACTAACGTTGTTTCTAGGGTAGACCTTAGTAGAGAGTGTAGTATAGGACAGAGTAGGACTGAAGAGGGGGGGAGGGAGATAGGGAAGGGCATTTAGGTCAAAGCCATAAAAGATCAATCACGTTTCTTTTAATAAGTTTATGGCTTCTCTGGGGAATTAGAATACTGCTTCTGCAGTTCGCAGGGGGTGTGGGGGGGGGGAGACCCAGGATTGGAGGGAGGCAAGGGTGATGGTTCTTTGAAGGACTAGCTTTGTGAGATTGGTTATTTGTTGAGGGAGTGGGGCCCTGGGCTTGGGGGGGGGGGGGATCAACCCTATTGTGGAGAAGTGATTTTCTGCATGTGGATCCTAATGGCCTGAGGCCTATAGACAATGGATAGAACTCTTCATTTTTTGTCCTGGAATGTATGTGGCTTGGATAGCCCCATAAAATGACACAAGATGCTGTAGGCTAGTGGCATTGGTCAATCTCTTTGCACTTAATATATATGATTCCCTTTTTTATACCAAGGTCAGCAAGTGCTTCAAGGATGCTGGCTCAGCTCCACTCCCTATATTGGGAGATTTCAATTGCATCCTGGAGGAGTCTGTGGACAGATCGGGGCCCCAATATTGGATAAGAGATCGGAGAGTGCAATGGGTGTGGTGTGTTTGTGAAGGTCATGAACTGGTGAATTTATGGAGGGCTCTACGTCCCCTGGACAGAGGTTACACACACCTGTCTAGAGCTCATGGCTTGGGGTCAAAGATTGACTATTTCATAGGCACCACTACGCTCTTTGACCAGGTGATCAGAGTGGAGATTGGCCTGATAACCATTTCTGATCATGCGCTTGTATGGATCAATTTGAAATGGGGACCCGTCTCCACGGGTACTCACTGGTGCTATCCACTAGAGGTTAGCTTGGATGTGCAATTTGGGGGCTTGCTACAAGCCCAAGGGAAGGAGTATGTCAAGAATAATGTGGAGCATAGGGACAATCCAACAGCCAAAGCAGCTCTGTGGGGCCAAATTATTGAATATGTGTCTATGAAACGCAAAATCTAGGAGTGAGCATGTGTCGCCCCTTCTGAAGCAGTTACACTGGCTTCCTATGCAGGCCAGGATTATCTTTAAGACATTACTACTTACCTTCAAAGCGGTAAATAGTCTCTCCTCCACTTCTCTAACTGATCTCATCAAACCCATAACCCCGAATAGAACAAGAAGATCAACTGCATTAAATATGCTAAGGGTTCCTTGTGAACTTACAAGAAGCACCTCATCAACAGCAAACAGGGCTTTCAGTCTCCGTGCCCCAAAACTTTGGAATACATTGCCACTATATATTAGAGCAACCACCAGCCTACTTCATTTTAGAAAGGCCCTCAAACATTACTTATTTCTTAAATACTTCCCGGTAAGTGCAGAGGCACATCCCCTCTCCGTTAGTTACAGGAACTCCGAATCACCTAGTGAGCTAGAATTCCCCACATAGTAAGGTCCACTGATCATTAATTATAAGGATCCACTTACCATTAATTACGTTTCATTTGTCCTATAATTTAAAGATGTAAATAGTTTACTTTGCAATCCAAGTTTACCTTCCTGTGATTCATAATTACCTTGTTATCCAAGTTTATTGACCCTGTTTACTGTAACTCAGACACTTGTTTTTGTGCTAAATTTTTGTGTTCGATGTAAACCGCGCTGATGTCAAATAGTGCGGTATATAAGAAATGTGAAATAAATAAATAAATAAAAAAGCAGTGCAGACATTTGATTCAACTAGAGAGAGACTTATGTCTGGCACAATGGAAGTATGTCACACACTCAACCCCCCCCCTCCCCCACAGGAAGGAAGTATTGGACCAGCTACAGAAGGAAGATAACTCCATGCCCCATGAGTGAGTCACTCATTCCATATTATATTGCCAGCATAAATTATATAAATTTGGGAACAAGGCTGGGAAACTCCTATCAGGTTTGATTAAGGCTAGTAGAGGACAATACCATGTGGGAGCACTCCGGGATAAGAGGGTGAAATCCAAAATACAAAGCTACAAATTGAGGAAATATTTTGGAAATTTTATGAGTCTTTATACGAGGTGAAACCAGATGCAACTGATGCAGCACAAGACTTTTTACAGCAGGTCAGTTTGCCATGCCTGGCACTGGAACAATGAGGAACACTTAATCCCTGATAGCTGCCCTGGAAGTAATGACAGCATTAAAATGCTACACTGAAATTGAGCCCCCGGCCCTGATGGTTTTAAAAAGGGTTCCAGGGGTGATCTGGGAAACTACAGACCGGTGAGCCTCACGTCAGTACTGGGAAAAATGGTAGAAACCATCATAAAGAATAAAATTACTCAGCATGTAGAAAGTCATTGCCTAATAGGAGACAGCCAACATGGCTTTAGACAAGGAAAATCTTGTCTTACTAATCTGTTATGTTTTTTTGAAAGTATGAATAAACAGGTGGACAAAGGTGAGTCGGTTGATATAGTGTATCTGGACTTTCAGAAAGCATTTGACAAGGTCCCTCATCAGAGACTTTTGGCAAAACTAAAGAGTCATGGGATAGGAGGAAGTGTACTACTGTGGATCAGGAACTGGTTAAAAGATAGAAAGCAGAGGGTTGGGCTAAATGGCCAATTTTCCCAATGGAGAAAGGTGAATAGTGGTGTACCCCAGGGATCTGTGCTCGGTCCGCTGCTTTTTGACATATTCATAAATGACCTGGAAAGTGGAATAACGAGTGAGGTTATCAAATTTGCAGATGACACAAAACTATTTAAAGTTGTTAAAACACAAGAAGATTGTGGAAAATTGCAAGAGGATCTTGATAAATTGGAAGACTGGGAATCAAAATGGCAGATGAAATTTAATGTGGACAAGTGCAAAGTTATGCACCTAGGGAAGAACAACCCAAACTATGGTTACACAATGCAAGGTTCCACATTAGGAACCATCACCCAGGAAAAAGATTTAGGCATCATTGTGGATAACATGTTAAAACCCTCAGCCCAGTGTGCAGCAGCAGCCAAGAGAGCAAATAGAATGCTATGTATCATAAGGAAAGGAATGGAAAATAAAAAAAAGATATTATAATGCCTCTATATCATTCCATGGTGAGACCGCACCTTGAATATTGTGTGCAATTCTGGTTGCCGTATCTTAAAAAGGATATAGCGTTATTGGAAAAGGTTCAGAGAAGAGCCACCAAAATGGTAAAGGGGATGGAAGGATACTCCTATGAAGAAAGGCTAAAAAGGTTAGGGCTCTTTAACCTGGAAAAGAGACGGCTGAGGGGAGATATGATAGAAGTCTATAAATTAATGAATGGAGTGGAACGGGTAAACGTAGATCAATTGTTTACATTATCAGAATATAGAAAGACTAGGGGACATGCAATGAAGCTACAAGGTAAACTATTTAAGACTAATAAAAGAAAATATTTTTTCACTCAATATGCAATCAAACTCTGGAATTTGTTACCGGAGGATGTAGTAAAGGCTGTTAGTGTAGCTGGGTTTAAAAAAGGTTTGGACAAGTTCCTGGAGGAAAGGTCCATAAACCATTATTAAGAAGGGACCCAGGATATCAATGCTTGACCCAGTACAAGCACTGCGGAACCTGTGTCTTTTGGGGAAACTGCTAGGTACGTATGACCTATATTGGCCACTGTTGGAAACAGAATGCTGGGCTTGATGGACCTTCGTCTGACCCAGTATGGCATATCTTATGTTCTTATGAATTTTACAAATTGATGAGTGTGCAAGTCTCGAGCGAGCACAAAGGGAACAAGAAACTCTTGCAAAAAACAACCAGCAATACACAAAAAGCAAGAGTAGAGGATGAGCACAAGTGCTTTATTGAATCCCCAACGCGTTTCGGCAGATGCCTTCTTCGGGGGGTGGATACTTTAATATAAATATAAAACAAAACAACACACATCAAAAACATAATGAATCAAACAAACGGGCAGGTTACTCACATTTAAGCTCTGTGGGTACAGGAACCCTAGTCGTGGATCCTCTTATATTGTAGTCATCACCATGAAGTGGTAACAATTGGCTCTTGCAAATTAAAACTGTTGTGTATCTAATAAAACTGCAATATAACATTAAAAATGATCTATAGAAAAACTTGTGCCTCCTCTTCCTGGTGTGTTAGAGGCAATGTGCCTCTATAGTTTTAATAATAGGTTTGGCTCTCCTCTATTTCATTTTTATTTTCATTTTGGTCAATATGTTAGTTTTTCTATAGATCATTTTTAATGTTATATTGCAGTTTTATTAGATACACAAAAGTTTTAATTTGCAAGAGCCAATTGTTACCACTTCATGGTGATGACTACAATATAAGAGGATACCCACTGTACCCACAGTGCTTAAATCTGAGTAACATGTTGGATTTTTGTCTGCATATTGGTTTTTACATTGATTGAGACTTCAATTTTGCCCTGCGTCTATTCCATATAATTTTACACACATTTTCCTGTATCTGTGGATTTATTTATTAGTCATATTAAATATTTGTGTTTTTATTGTTGCATTTAATTGTAACCAACCTGCCCGTTTGTTTGATTCATTATGTTTTTGATGTGTGTTGTTTTGTTTTATATTTATATTAAAGTATCCACCCCCCGAAGAAGGCACCTACCGAAACGCATTGGGGATTCAATAAAGCACTTGTGCTCATCCTCTACTCTTGCTTTTTGTGCAAGTCTCAGGACCACTGACAGAATATTACACTGATTTGGTAGAGTGGCAAAAATTCCTGTATGTGGCAAATTGGATGATGATCACTGTCCTCCCTAAACCCAGCCAGGATCCCTTACTGCCAGGCTCTTATTGACCAATCTATCTTCTAAACATAGACATCAAACTACTTGCCAAGATTATGGCAGAGCTACTGGCAGTGTTCATGCCCCATTTAATACATGAGGATCAGGTGGGTTTTGCCCGCGGCCGGCATATCGTTAAAAACATTTGTCGGATTCTCTTCACATGGCAGCAGAAGCAGATGTCCCAACTCTCTTGGTCAGTTTCAACGCTGAAAAAGCATTTGATTATGTGAACTAAATCTATAGAAATCAGAGGCATTGCCTTTAAATCAGTCAGTCTGTGCAGGGTGGACCGGAAATTTCCCTTTGAAATGGGCCTCTACTGCTTTTAAATGCTTGGGCATTCAGTTCCCAGCAGAAATTGGGAGACTGCATGATCTCAATGCGGCGACACTCTTAAGGGATACATGGGACCGTCTAACATGATGGAGAGATCTTCCTGTGTCATTGGGGGGCTGCATAGCACTTTATAAGATGGTCATATTTCCCAAATGGTTATATGCTTTGCAGGTACTCCCCATATTAATAATCCACAGGGAATCTTGTATTCTTGAGCGTGCTCTTAACATATTTCTTTGGAGAGGACGGAAACCTAGAATCTGCCTTTGCCTCCTACAGCAGCCTTGGGATCGGTGAGGGATGGGAGAGCCTGATCTATGCTGATATAATATAGCTTGTCTGCTATGAAATATGTGGGACTGGCTTGATTCGAGGGCAGTTTACACTCCGCTCTCATTGGAACAGGAAGTGGCATCTCCGTTGGCGCTTTGGTAGCTATTGCATGCCCCGCTTGCTGTTCTTCCAAGATACCTCTATTCCCACATAGTTTTTAAGATTATGTGGCAGATGTGATGGCTGGTCTGGATATGGAGGGAGAGGCATTTTGGTAATGGGAATCTTTGGAAATAATGGCAATTGAGCAAGTGAAAGATGAAGATGGAGTGATCTTGCCTTTCTCTGAGCTGAGGACCCGATATGGACTAACCTCTACTTTGCACAAGGCTTGAAGAGCTCTTATATTCGGGTATGGTTTCCCAGACATGAATAACCACTATACATAAGGAATATCTATCAATGGAAGGGGAATCACAGAAAACTAAGATGGCTACCTTCTGGTCTCAGGATTTTAAAGTTAAAATATCGGGGGAAGAAATGCTTGCAATGTTTACTTATATTCCCTAATCTTGTACTAACTCAGATTTCTGAGACGTGCAATATAAAATACTTAGGGGGAGTCATTTTGTCCCACATAGAGCATTTGGGGCTGATAGTAGTGGGGCAGCGGATTGTCCTTGGTGTGGCCACACGAAAGCTGATCTGGGACATATGTGGTGGAATTGCCCTGTAGTTATACATTTTTGGGAAGAAGTGCATGGGCACTTGACATTACTTCTGGGGCTGAAAGTGCTAGTCGACCCAAAAGTTACTATACTGGGCTTGCTAGTTTGCATTGAGAATGCCAAGGGCCCCCAAAGGTGGTGGGTAGGCCGTGCCTTGCTGGTTGCATGCTGACTTCTTTTATGTAAGTGGCTGCTCCCAGTAGGACCCACATTTGCGGTGTGCAAAACGAATCTGCATGCACTCTTGGTATTAGAGCAAACTGGAGCACAGAATAATGGATGTCTCAGGGGCATTTTGTTGGCAGTGTTTGGCCCATATGTCCAGACACTGACTCCTCAAGATCGGAGCCGTATTCTCAATGTCCTTTGAGTACATAGACCAGAGGAATAAATTGGGGGATGGAGGAATCTCCTGCTGCGGATTCCAGAGGTAGAAGGTGTGTGTGTGTGTGGGGGGGGGGGGGTAGAAATAGGGTAATACAATTGATGCAATATAGGAAAGATCTTAATTGCATTGTTAGTTAATAAATTAGAGTAGCAGGATGGCAATAGGCGATATGTATTGTATTAGTTTTAATGTTCGATGTTAGGGAATGAAGTGTGCACAAGGACTCTTAATAGGTACTAAACTTTGCCCAGCAGGACCAATGCACAGTTACTTGGAATAAAATGCCCGGGGGGTGGGGGGGTGGTTGGCTCAGGAAGGGAGAGGAGCTCCTCCACAGTCACTGTCTTCCCCCGGGATACTCCTCCTTTGCGACGTTTCGCTGGGGTAGGACCGGTGGGGGGGTCGCGGTGATTTTTCGCTCCTCCCTCCCCCTGTGCGAGATTTTCCCTCTTCCTTTCTCCTATTCTGAGACCCTGCTGCTCCGTCTGGGAACTCCGACCCCTATTCACCTGCTCCTTCTTTATGCTCCCCCAGCATTGTCCTCCCCTCAGTGGGATTCTGTTCTGTCAACCATGTCCGAGGCCTCCCTTAGGTATCCACATCTCCTGTTATTAGGCGATTTCAATGTCCATATCGACGCTCCTACCATTCAGCATGATCACTCTTTTCTTTCTCTGCTCTCTGACCTTTCCTTTCAACAATTTGTTCATATTCCCACTCATTCTGCAGGTCACACATTAGATTTAGTTATTGCTGGCCAGCCTTCACTCATTATTCCTTCTTCCTTCTCTCCCTTGCCCCTCCCCTGGTCTGATCATCTTTGCGTCCATTTTTCCCTTTCCTGTCCCTCCCTGCCCCCTCCCTCCTCTTCAGTTCTGCCCCCAAATCACCCAGTCCGTCGCCTTACCCCCAATTTGCTTCATCAGTTTCCACCTTCGGATGAACTCTTTCCTACTGACTTTCATCTATTGCCAGTGGATCTCCAGGCTCAATGCTGGGATTCCACTCTTTCCTCGGCCTTAGACAAGGTCGCTCCTCTGCAGTCTCTCCCTATTACCCGGCGTCGTCCCACCTCGCCCTGGTTTTACCCAGGCCTATTACTCCATTGAGCCCACCTCCGCCGGGCTCTGCGCCGTTAGCGTAAGAACCCCACCCCAGCCACCTTGTCGCACTTCCGCTATTGCCATTCCCATTACAGCTCCCTTCTTAATTCTGCTAAGAAAAACCACTTTGATAAGCTCATCTCTTCTTCTGAGAACTCCACACGGCAATTATACTGTATTCTTCATTCCCTTTCCACTCCCTCACTTTCCCCCGTCCCCGGTACCACTGCCTCTAGCTTTTCCTCCACCAATCCTGCCCCCTCCATTTTGGCTTCACATTTTGCCTCCAAGGTTCAAACTATTCGACAACTCTTCCCGGCCTGACCCCTCCCTCTTTCCCCTCCCCCCCTCACCCCTCTCCCCTCTCCCCTCTCCCCTCTCCCCTCTGCTTCCCCAACCTCCTTGAGTATCCCTCCCCTTTCTCACTGTTGGTGTGCTTTCCAACCTATCACTCTTTCAGAACTGACCATGGTCCTCAAAGCTACTCGGAAAACCACCTACCCTTCTGACCCTATTCCCTCACAATGGCTCTCTGAGTCCTCACTAGCCCTGCTTCCCCTGATTCTTTCTATCTTCAACACTAGCTTGATGTCTGGGTCCTTCCCTTCACATTGGAAACATGCCTTGATTCATCCCCTTCTGAAGAAAGCTTCCTTGGACCCCTCTATACCCTCGAACTGGCGCCCTATTTCTAATCTTCCCTTTCTGTCCAAACTTCTAGAGCGGTTGGTTTTCTCTCAGCTCTCCACTCATCTTGAAGCTTCTCTGGTTTTTCACCCCCGTCAGTCTGGTTTCCATCCTGGTCATAGCACTGAATCTATTCTTATTTCCTTTCTTAATGAATTGCATGTTGCTCATGACCGTGGTTCCATATCTATAGCTGTCTCTCTCGATTTGTCTGCTGCTTTCGATGTTGTTGATCACCGCATGCTCTTATCAGGGCTTGTCTCTGTTGGTCTCTCAGGCTCAGTTCTTCGCTGGTTCCACTCCTTTCTTTTCGATCGGTCCTTCTTAGTACTCTCTGGCTCGGATTCCTCTCCCTCAACACCTCTGCACTGTGGTGTCCCTCAGGGTTACGTGCTATCTCCCCTTCTGTTTAACATTTTCCTGGCCCCCCTCGCTCTGCTTATCCAGCAGCATGGTATCTCGGCATATTATTACGCCGACGATATTATTCTTCTCTTTCACACTAGCTCGCTTTCACCTGATATTGGTCCCCTCAATGTCTGTCTCTCTGCTGTCTCTTCCTGGTTCTCAGAAACCTTCCTTCACGTCAATTTGTCAAAGACTTCAGCTATATGGTTCACTGCTGTTGCCCCTATCCCCACCCTCACCCCATCCCTGTCTGCTGACCCCATTCCTCTTGTTTCCTCACTGCGCTATCTCGGTGTCACCTTGGACTCGGCATTAACCTTCAAGGACCACATTTCTTCTGTTGTTCAACGTTCCTTCTACACACTGCGGCAACTCTGTGCTGTTCATTCTTTTCTCTCCTCCTCATCTCTGACCACACTGCTTCTTTCTCTTGTCATCTCTCATTTAGATTACTGTAATGCATCTTTAGCTGGGCTTCCTCTCACCCAACTCCGTAGGCTTCAACTGGTTCACCACACTGCTGCCCGTCTTCTGACACACTCCTCCCGCTTCGCTCACATCACCCCTCTTCTTATTCGCTTACACTGGCTGCCCATTCCTTTTCTAATCCAATACAAGATCCTTACCTTTGTGCACAGAGCTCTACATACAGGTGTTCCACTTTATCTCTATGATTTAGTCCATTTTCATTGTCCCTCAAAAGCTCTTAGGTCAGTCCATGCCAACTGGCTATTCCTACCGTCCCCTTCCCAGGCACATCTTGAAACTACACGCTCCTCTACCTTCTTCTTCATTGGTCCCCGCCTTTGGAACTCCCTACCGTCAGCTCTTTGCCTGGAACTCTCTTACCCCTCTTTCAAGGCTAAGCTAAAGACCCATCTCTTTTGCACAGCTTTCGGTCTTCCTCCCCCTCCCCCTGCCAATACTTAATGGTATTTCTTTCTTCTCTCACTGCCTTACTCTGGCCTCCTCCCTTGCTGCTGTCTCTTTCCTATCAAAAATTGGTGTACCTTTCTGTTTCCTTTTTCTTTTCAGCAGTTTCCAATTTTAATGTAAAGCGCCACATGCCATTTTTTGGTTTTGGTGGTCTATCAAGTTTTAAATAAAGATAAAGATAAAAGATAAATTGGAAAAATAATATAAGGAACATATAAAGGGTTTATGGTAATCCTGGCTGTGTAAGAGCACCATGACCGGGGGAGGCTGTACCCTAATTTTCACTTTTCATGTTGAGTTGTAATGTCCTCATGTCACCAATGATGCAAAAAAGTGGAGGGAGGAAAGGGGTATAAAAATGTGAAAAAGTGAGACAGTAAGCTTTAATATGGTTTTGTCCAAAAAGATGATGGTTAAGATTGTTTTTGTAGGTTTATATGGAATGTGTATAATACATGTCCCAATAAAGGCATTTAAACTTATAACTATCTAGATAATGGGGGATAGGGGATTGATTAAACAGAATACAGTTAACTTATTTACAATGTGATTCAACAGCAGGTCTAATACTGAGTGTACACAGGAGTCATTTGACTGTGCAGTAAGTTGTTAAGTATCTGTCCCATAACATTCTTGGAAAATGACTGCTTTACGTTTTCTGCTGAATTCCTTCAGGTCTTTAATTGCTCTCATATTGCTTGGAAAGGAATTCTGTAAGGCTGGCCCATAGATGGAAAAAGTGCATTGGCATGTTTCTTGCATGCTGGACATTTTCTGCTTGGGGATTTAAAAAAAAATGTGGTTTGGTTTCTTCTTGGTCTGCTGTCTGAGGTTGTGTGAATGAGTGAACATAAGCAGTCTGAAATTATTTATACACTTAAATGTGGTCATGACGGATTTGCATTTTATGTGTGCTTGGATAGGCAGCCAATGTAACATAAGGCCACAATGTGAAGTTTTGTACATGGCGATTTCAAATGGTCCTGGGGTGGAACTAAGAATTATCCATTGAGCAGCTCAGTCACTTGGAGAATAACTTAAACATCTAAGATGAATTGCACAAATATCAGTTATCTGTTCAAAGTTATACATGTAAGTGAGTCTTCTTGGATTGATAATGATCACTGAAAATCCATATAGATATATAATCTGCATGTAGTCTCGCCTTGGCTGCAAATAGACCTCAAAGTCTTATAACTTGCATCTCATATTCCACTGAATTTGAGTGTGTATGGCTCATATGAAGTGATTTTCCTAAAAATTATTCATGATTTACCATTTTATAAATTCCAATAATACTTGAATTTTTTAGAATAACAATCTCTACCTGGGGGCCAACACAAGACAAATCTGTTGTCTGTGTTTCAATGTTCATATATAGTTGTGATCAACATTATTGGCGCTCTCGTATTTTAAGCATGTTGTGTACAATACCTTGAAAAATAATTGGAAATATACCAACTCTATGTCATCATAACAATTTAATAGTATTTTCAAAGGTATACAACAGGAAAACAGATATCTATGCAATGTAGATGTAGTAATTTCAGAGAAAAAAAAAACATGACCTGAACAGGATTAATGGCACCCATCACTAATATTTGGTTGCAAAACCATTGACAGTGATGACAGCCTCCAAATGTTTCTTGTAGCCATCCGTAAGTTTCATGCATCTGTCTGCTGGTAGTTTCTCCCACTCTTCAACTGTGATTTGTTCCAGCTCATGAATGTTTCCAGGATTCCTTTTACCAATGGCAGATTTCAGCTCTTTCCAAAGGTTCTCAATTGGATTGAGATCAGAACACATTGCTAGCTAGTTTAAAACAGTCCATTTGTTCCTTGTTAACCATTCTTTTGTACTTTTGGATGTATGTTTTGGGTCTGTCCTGCTAGAGGACACTTGACCTTCAACCCAGATCTAGCTTTCTGACACTAGGTAGCACATTTTGCTTCAAAATACCTTGGTAGTCATCCGACTTGATGATTCCTTTAACACATTCCAGGCCTCCAGTTCCTGATGCAGCAAAATAGCCCCACAACATTATGGAACCACCACCATACTTAATTGTAGGAAAGGTGTTTTTTTTCCTTATAAGCTTCATGTATTTTGCCTGTAAATGTATCGCTGGTCCGCATTGCCAAAGAGCTCAAGTTTGGTTTCATCTCTCCACAGAGCATTTTCCCAGAAGGACTGTAGCTTCTCAAGGTGGGGTTGGGCAAAGATCAGGCATGCCTTTTTATGTCTGTCTTTGAGCAGTGGGGTCCTCCTTAGCCTTTTCTCATGAAGTCCTACTTTGTTTAGTTCATGGCATATGATGCGGGTTGAAACCATCACTCCAGATTGTTCCATGTCAGCCTTAAGCCCTTTGGATGTTGTATGTGGTATTTTCTAACAGTTCACACTAATCTTTGAATACCTCTTGTATTATTTTTCCTCTTCCCACTGAGTTCTAGGATGTTCTTGACAGTTCCATGAGCAGAAAAATTCTTAATAACATCGCAAACTGTAGACACAGGAATCCCAAGGTCTTTGGAGATGGCCTTGTACCACTTTGAAGTTTGATATTTGGTGATAATGACTTTTCTGACAGTCTCAGGCAGCTCTCTCGCCTTCATCGTGAAAATGGAACAGAGTGTGAATGTGGCTATTTGAAACATTAGAGCCATTATTCATTGGTTGATTCAATTCACGTGAGTACTGACAATTGATCACAGGTGCATCTAATTTACTGCAGCAGGAATGTGGTTCAATATGATTTGAATTGTTTACAAGGGTGTCAATAATCATGTCATGACAATGCCACAGTTTGTATACTATTTCATAATATTTCCTTTTTTAATCTGTCTTGTTTGATTTGATTCTTTTATGTGCAAAATGTATGTGCGTATATAGTCCAAATCCA
Organism: Ichthyophis bannanicus; assembly: GCA_033557465.1. Classification (NCBI taxonomy): domain Eukaryota; kingdom Metazoa; phylum Chordata; class Amphibia; order Gymnophiona; family Ichthyophiidae; genus Ichthyophis; species Ichthyophis bannanicus. Next base: position 445,510,964 of record CM066035.1, on the reverse strand, counting down.
TTTCCCTGGCCACTTTTGTGGACGTTAAGGGGTTGAAATGCAAGGGTGTCAATAATGTTGACCACAGCTGTAACTGCCCGGAGATCTCCATTAGCAAAATATTCTCTCTTCTGATTAAAGCAACAGGTAAAAAAATTGAGCTTTCTCTTTTTTTCCTTTTCCTGAAGTATTATCCATCAACCTTTCAAAAAGAATGTTGATGATCTGACTTTTTAAGAAATTGTTCATATTTTGTTTTTACAATTCTGGTTGGTTATCAATCCAAGCACATAAGGGATCTAACTCTGGTCTGGGCAGTAAATGATCTAGTACAGTAGCAATAGGAACTGGTCATTTATCATTCCAAGTACTATTAGACCTGTCAACAAAATTTGATGTGTTGGATAATCATGTGCTGTTGGATTGCCTGGAATCCCGCATGAGAGTGATTGAGCCATTCCTGAAATGACTTACATTCTACCTAGAAAATTGGACATAGGGTTATGGTTTGTGATAGATACTGTTTGCCACAATCTGAAAGCTCTTTTCGATACCTCAGAATCTCTATAGGAACTATTTATCTACAGTATGTCCATTTTGTCACTTTCTGCCAAGATTGTTATGAGAAGTGATTTGTGTTTTTCTTAAAATATGTAACTCTTTTGAGACTTTACTACATTATATTTCTTGATGCCTTGCATAATTTGCTTCTGACAAATTATATGGAAGCCAAAAAAGTCCAAGAACCTAAAAACATTTTAAAGTGTGCTCTGAAATCTGTTTTAAAAGGTATATTAAAGCCCTTATTTTCAAGGCATCTCTGCATGTAAATAGCATTTTACTGTACTTATAGACTGGACTAAAAATGTAAATATGATTTCAGAACACCACTATTTACATGTGGAGATCCACACCACCGAGAAATTCCAAGGGGGTTCGATGGGGGTAGTTTGGACATGAACTGGGATTGCAAAACTATACCCATGTATTCACCGTTTTACGATATCCATGTACTGTATATGCCCCCTAACTTTTTGTATATTGATAGGTCATGTTTTGATCATATTTGGTAAGATAGATTGTCTTTAGTGGAACTGATTTTTTACATTTCTACTTGGTGTGTCTTTGATCTGTCTTTTAATGTCTGATATTTCTATGAATCGATACATCAGATCTCATCTCTCCCCCTTTTCAAATCCAATGCAAAAGCTCACCTCTTTGAGGCTGCTTTAGGTTCCTAATTCCATTGTTCTCTTGTGTCTCCTTCCCCTATTTAAACCCCTTGTTTCTCTTATATTGTACTGTCTGTCTTGATTAGATTGTAAGCTCTAACGAGCAGGGCCTTCTTCTATATGCTCGTGTACAGTGCTGCATATGCCTTGTAGCACTATATAAATGATTAAAAATAGTAGTAGTAGTTGTTTGTTGATATGTAAACCATTTTGAACGACTGATGTCACAAAGATGATATATAAGAAATTTTAAAAAATCAATAAGGCAAAAAATCTTCCCTTCAGCTTTTACACCAACTCCAAAGCATGCATATACTTTTAAAAAGTGCTTATGTCAGGTGTGGGTTTACACAAGGTATTAAGGGAGAATTTTTTCTTAATCCCTCATTCTTCATTTGCTCCTGTACAATAAAGGAAATTAGGGCCTCAATACATGTGGTCCAGCTATATGTGGAAGTGCCAGCCCTTGCATGTGCATGGATGTCCAGACCTGCTAAACACAGGTCGGAATCGGGCCCTATGTTATTATGTATGGCTGACTCTTTCATAAAATACTGTAGAAATTGAGCATGTCCCAATCTGAATATCTCATATCTAATCTCAACATACTTAGTGATATAGTAACATACTATATGATGGCAGATAAAGACCTGTATGGTCCATCTAGTCTGCCCAGCAAGGTGGCAAGAGTAGGTGCACTTGCCGCTCCATGCAGGTCACCTCTCCCCATGCCTTTGTTTAGGGGTATACCCACCGCTCCATGTAGGTCACCCCTATTTGTTCAGATATAAGAGATAGTTATGCTTATTTTGATTTTATCCTGTTGCTATAAAGGGATCCATTGTGTCTGTCCCATGCCATTTGCTATGTACCATAAAATAGACTTTCATGTGTTGCAAACAAAAATGTTAAAAGTTGCAAACTAATGCTTTGAAAGTGCCGTATTTCAACAAAACAGCTAATATGTGGGAAAACCAAGAAATATATAATATAAACAAAGGCAGACCCTACTACTAGTGGACCAGATGTCCTCTTAGGGTGGAAGAATGTGAAGGGCTGCAGCAAAACGTGATAGCAGGTCTTCAAAATGACCAATATCACTCATCATTTTACTGCTGCTGCTACTGCTGTAATCCCGTTACCTCAACACTTCTGTTGGGTCAAGGCTTCTTTAAATAATGAAACTCAGCACAGCCTTGTAGCAACACATGTGCTCTAGACCAGCTGTGCTCCACCTCCTCCAACTGGATGTGTTGGACAGAGCAGGATGCGACCAGCCTAGTGTGTGCACAGGTGCTGCAAATCCTACTACCATGCTGAGTTTCATTTTTGAGGAAGCCTCAACCTGGCGGCTTCATGGAGATAAAGGGGCAGTGGCAGTAGCAAGAGCAGGAAGAGGTAAGTGATACTGAATATAGCAAGGGGGGGGGGAAGAAAGATATTTTACATCTTGGTTGCAGAGGAGAAGGGAAGGAGAGATTCTGGTCATCTGGAGGGAAAGCAAGGGAAGATGACATGCTGTTAGGTTGGGAGGTAGGGAAGGAGAGATCCTGCATTTGGGAGGATGGTAAGGAAGGGGAAATGCTGCAGGGGGAAAGTAGGGAAGGGGAAATGCAATACTGTGGGACTAGAAAGAGAGATGCTACACTGGAGGGAAACAATAGGGAAGGAGAGATGCTGCTTTGGGGAGGCCCTAGGGAAGGGGAAATACTGAACCTGCTCACTCTTAAACTACTCCACCTCAGTTCTTCCCCTATTTGACCATTGTCTGTTAAATTTCAATCTGAACCAGCCCTGCTGCAGTTTCATCCAATCTCTACCAACAAATTTAAGTATTTTCAGGCTATTAACTCTTCAGCCCTCTCTACTGTTATCTCTTTTCTCTCATTCACTATGTCATATGAGTCTGTCAGTGAGGTAGTCTCTTCATTTAACAGTATACTCTCCTCTGTTTTGGATATTCTCATTCCTGCCATTCCATATCCTATCAGGTGTAATATACCTCAGCCTTGGCTGACTTCCATACTCTGTTATATGTTCCTTTGCCCACTCTGCTGAGAGCATTTGGCTAAAATCCCATGCACATGCTGACTTCATACATTTCGCATTCTTGTTATCCTTGTTCCAGTCTGGCCAAATAAGAGCACTATGTACATCTGGTGCTAACGGAGACATGGTTCATGGACAACCATACTATCCTTTATTCAGGAAGGACAGGGTAGGATGAAGGGGAGGAGGAGTGGTACTATGTGTACAAAATAATATTAAAGCTGCAGAATTACAGGGCTTGCAAGGGAAGAAAGAGGCACTGTGGGTTAAACTGGAAAGAGAGCATGGAACATCCATTTTCATTGGTGTGATATACAAATTGCCTTCAGAGGCAGAAGTAGACAGAGATTTAATTGAAGACATCTGCAATATTGACATGTAAGGAGAAGTGCTACTGATAGGTGATTTCAATATGCCAGATGTTGATTAGCACATTTCTGCTGAGGTATTATATAGAAGGAGATCCTGGATTCTATACAGGGAGAACTATTCCAGCAAATGGCCATAGAACCCATGTCTGGGGAACTGCATGGTGAAAGTGAGCTGGAGCCGGATGAGCTGCTGTGCACAGCGGCAGTCACTGAGGTGGCATGGGCTGGCACATCACAGCATGGCATGGACATCATGGATGCCATGGAACAGACCCTTATAGCAGTGGGGCCCCTGGAAAGCATAGTGGATCACCTCCAGGGCCTCAGCCAGGCAGTGCAGCGACTCAGAGGCACTCTTCTCCTCACCTGGGCCAGTGGGATGAGGGGCTGGAACTAGGTGGCCATTATTGTTGGGTTACTGGGTCAGCACATGGTCATTTGTGTCTCTGTTTGCCACTGTGCCATAAATAAAACCCAAGAAACCTTGAACACTGTGTTTATGTGCATATCCACATAGTGGGTCAATTGGAGGCCTGAATAGCAGGGATGGATGCCATGTTGGGACATCTATCTCTGCCATTTGGCCCCACTGCTGACCCCAACTAACCTTCCAGTACATACAAGGTGTTCATATAGGGAGGCTAGCCAGGGGTGAAAAAGGGGCAGAGGGGAGGCAGAGCTAGGGCAGGCTATGGACAGTTTGTAGCCCTGGACATAAAGGGCTGATACGGATGTCAGCCCTGTACGTCCGGGGATGGTAGGCTGTACAGGGAACCTATTCCACCTCTGAGGTGGAAGACATCCCCCGAGATGGCAAGGGACAGGAGACACAGGCAGCAATAAAAGTAGGTGGGAGTGCAGGTGGCTCCCTGCAGTTTGACCCTGGCCTTATGAGGCCAGAGTGGGGGTCAGGCTGTGGGGAAGTTAGGAACGGGACAGCGACCAGGGACAGTGGCTCCTGAATGGAGATGTGGAGCTATAGCAACTGGATTCCATGGTGCCATGGCCCCATTCAGGAGCTGGGAAGAGGCCCGTATGTGCAATCTGGCCGGAATCATGTCTCGGCCTGCATGTATAGATCTAGTCATGATGCGGAACCCACGGAATGTGATGCGCCATGTGGGAACCAAATTTGTCAGGCCCTATGTGGACCAATCTGATCAGGTGTACAAGGGCCTGGATGTCTCAGAATTGGACTCATAGGGGGCCACAGGGGGCATAGAAGCACATAGGCCCAAATGCGTGGCTAGGAAGGGTATGCTCGGTCATGGAACACAACCCCCACGCAGGCACCGGAAATGTGGGGTAACGGCAGGTGCCGGACGGCCGAATCAGTGCAACAGGCATGGCACCAAACTGTGTTTGGGAGGGGGGAAGGGGTGACTGGGTGGGTGCCCCCCTTGCACACACTGTGGCCCCAGCTCCTGAAACAGGTCATGTATTGCCTTCTGGTCAAACCTGTTCCATGTTCAGCACAGGTCATCGCTGATGTCCAGGTACTGGGTGCAGGGCCTGGGAACCCTGGCATATTAGTGTTAGTGTTCTGCAGATCTGCGCTTGTGGTCAGTGACCACCAGAAGGGCAGTGGCAAACATGGCTCTGGCCCTCTCCTGTGCTATCCTCAGACACCTGGCTGCTGCCCCTGGAATCTGTGGGAGGGTGAGATAGGGCAATGGTCAGTGTAGGCCTGGGAGGGGTGCCACCTAACCTCCCCCCAATGCCCCCTGTGGGTGGCAGGGGCAAAAGAGTTGCACTAAACTACTGGCCCCACAACCTCCCCCCACACACACGATAGCAGGGCACCCAGAGGGTGTCCCGTCCACCATGCATTGCTGCAAAGGCACATATGTGCCCATGGACATGCCCATAAATACCAGATTCACCCCCATATGTGCACCACTAGGGTGTCCTGCACACCACACATACCATTGAATCTAGGTAATCAGGTGTTGGTTACAACACACCTACAGGCATGTGCCTGTGGGGTCTGAATATATACCCAGTGTACAGTGACCACGGTGCAGTTGCATGGGCATGGGGCTGCAGATGTGGGAGTGGTCTAGTGCCTAGAGGTGCCATGTAGTCAGGCTCTGCCACGTCTCAATGCAAGCCAGTTGCCCTCTGCCCCAGACAGCCTCATGCCCATACTGGCCTGCCCTGTTGTATGTGCCTCTGCAGGGCATATGGCCTCTGCACTCAGGTCCATGCATGCCACTGTCACCCACAAGGCCACTGGCACCGTACACATGCATCAGGAGCACAGGTCCTAGCACACATACCATTGCAGTCACATCAATGACCCTTAATACTTACCATGTCAGTAGCAGTATTGTTGTAGAATCCAATATCTCTCTCATGTTGGCAGCTCATAGGACATCATAGATGCATTGCTCGCTGGAAAAGAAAGATGTGCGGAGATGCACACATATTTATATGGTCTTCGGCAAATGTGCATGTCTACATGTGTGCACACACACAGACGTGTTCTGTATTCCAAGTGCTTCAATGTATATGTCACTGTACGCCCATCCTGTATAAAACATATAACACCGGCATAGCCACGCCTCTTCAGAATGCCATTTTTCCAATACTGATTCCCTTGAAGCTACTACCATTCAAGAGCTGCTGTGTTATCTGCCATGACCCCCAAGTGTCCTCCAGGAAGCATAATTTCAGCTATGGGGAGCGACCCTCTTCATCGAGGAGGTTCTAGCCAACCTCGGGGTTCTCATGTGCACTGAGGAGGCCCATGTAGGTGCCTATGAGAGGCATCACAGGTGGCTTGCTATATGCCATGAGTTGAACACCATTTACCACAAGAACTGGGACATAGAGGAAAGGAAGACATGTGCTGTGGGCCAAGACAGTCAGGGGGTGCACCTCACAGAACTAGAACAGCATGACCTAGCCACTGTTGTCGTGACCCTCGCCTGGGCAAAAGGCTTACAGGCATAGGGATGCCAATGTTTGTCCTTAAATAAAGAGTTACTATCCTTGTCTCCAGCAGGGAACTCTGGGACTTGTAGTTGATTCTTTTACTCAAAGACAAAGTAGTGTGAGACCATTGGTTTTAAGGCAAAACAAGAATTTTTATTTAGGTTACCATAAGCACTAAGGTTCAACGCAGATATAATGATTATTCTCCAAGTAAATAATAACAGGAAACATATGCAACTGGAACTGAAGAAACTGAAAGAACCTTTAAACATGTGCAGCTGGTTTTCAGTCGTCCAGCAAAGCTAAATTTCTTCATTTATCATGTGCTGCTTCGGTTATCAAACTCTAGGTTAAGCAAGGGCTATTTACCATAGAAGAAGTTCCTGGCATTCACATGGCTAGGTAAAACCCTGCTTCTCAAAAGCTTCTTCTGTTAACACTTTTTATCACCAACTTTCAAACTTCCTTCTTACACAAAGAACAGTCCATAGGAGACTCTTCAGTAACAGAATCCTGCCCAAAAGAGTCAATTTTCATTTCTTCCTGTGCTACGAAATGCTTGTCTATCTCTGGGTTTTCATTAACTCCTTCAAGCTTACTGTTCTTTAGGAACTTCTGAATTTCCCTCCACAGCTGCTCTCCCTGATATGGAATATTTGTACCTTGAGAGTGGGGCTTCTTTCCCTGGATCAATTGCCTCAATGCTTCAATCGTGTTCAACTCTGGTTCTCTGCCCTCGGCTGGGTTCTGGTCACTTCCAGTTTTAACCGTATTCACCCACCTTCTGGCAGCTTGAATTCTATGAGCTGGTTCATGAACACTCTGCACTGCAACCTGATCCTCATTGTCAGCAACTCTCCCAGCCACCCATCTGCTGGTTTCTGAATTAAGAGTACCTCTCTTACAAGGACTGCTTCCTCTGTCGCTGCTTCCTTTCTTGCTGGAGCCTTTCTCCAACTCAAAGTCAAACTTCCCACTTCTCCTTTTCCTCTCCTCTGAACAGGGCTTATAAAGCTGTTTCCTAACTAACACTCCCCTGTCTCTGCACAGGTGATTATCATTACCCTCCAAGCCTGCACTTACGTTAGAGCTTGGGTGTGGCTTGGCTTCAGCAACTACGTGCTTCTTTCCTTTGCCTGCAGTCTGAACCCTGTGAATACCTTGCCTGTCTCTCACCTTAAAGGCATATTCACTGTTTCTTTTCTGTTTCCATCAGCTCAGCACAGCTCTCATCATCACAATGTATACACCGCCACATTGGAGGGCATCGGGGATGTCGACGCCTCATGCTATCTACTGGTCCAAGGTATATGTCTGTGCTGCCATGCACCTGCTGCATGTCCCATGCCCCGGGCTTTCACCAATGGTGTGGGGACCCATTGAACCACCCAGTGCTCCTTTTACATATGACCCCACTGGTTTGGGGTGGGGCACACATGACCATGTTGCAATGTCATATCTCCCTATGCTGCCTCACTGGGCAGCTCTGTGGTAGTGGCACCTCCCTGGTCTGCACTGTACTCTCCTTGCTACCCTCTGTGGTATGATGTCCCTTGGGCCTGTGATAAGAAAGCTTATCATAGCTCAGGAAGGAGCTATAGGAAAGGTGAAGTGTGATTTATGTGCTACCAAGCATATCTGTGTTGGGAGAAATAACCCCATAAATAAATATCTTATTGGCTTTAACACTTGAGCACAACTAAATTATTGTCAGCAGCTGTGTCTGTGTGAATGAACTGCATTGCCCACAATCCCTTGCAAATCATATAGATATATGCACTTGCCAAGACTGTGAAGATTCTCACCCAGGCAGCCATCTGACAGGCCTTAGTGCAATGCTGCTGCCCTTGTGTGTGGGGATGGGGATGGTTGCTGCATGTGAGGGTCCACATTAGGATGGTCATCCCTGCTTCTCTCAGTAGGTGCCACAATGGATGCTGGACCCAGTGTTGACCCCATGCATGCCTCAACAGTGGAGAATCCTCCACTGCCACAGTCAGTGGACAGGGCTATGGTGCCACCAGAGGGGGATGCCTCCCAGTCTCCAGCCCCTGTGGATGGGGATACAGAGCCAACCAGTGGTGAAAAGCCAGAGGGCACTAGCTCAGGGGATACTGAGGACCAATTTGCAGCATCACCCAAGCCCCAAATCCAGCCTGATGGCAGTGGTCACCAAGGGCAGCACCACCTATGCACCTATGTACAGCTCATGCACTGCATGGAGCGCATGCTTGCACAGCAGGAAGACCACAAGGCACATGCGCGGGAAAAGCTACAACTGCTCTGGTGCACTATGGCACTGCAGGAACAGCAGCTGGCCCTCCATGACAGGCAGTTGGTGGTCAAGGAACAACAGCTGGCTGCGACCAATTGCCTGAATGCCTCTATGTGGCACTTTGGGGCATGCATCGACCTGCAAGGCTGCCCATTTGGGCAGGACACAGGGTGCACCAGTCCCCATTGGTGCACCTGTGCTGCCCTCTGTGTCATTGCCTCCGACACCAGCTGCTGCTACTCATATGCCTCAACAATCTGCCCTGCCATTCACCAGCACGGTTTCCACATGGGCCACTGCATGGATAGCATGAGACAGTCCTATATCTTGGGCCCTGTACCCTGGGGTGTGGAGCCCCTGCTTGTCTTTCCACCATTCCATGAGGCACGTGCAGAGACCAGGGGGGAGGGCAGCAGCAGCCTGATATCAGGGAGCATGCCATCGCCCGCACCACCTGTTGACAAAACTACTGGGGTCCAGTGGTGTTGCGTCTGCATGGGGGAGGGGTCGGGGGTGGGTCAGGGTATTTGGGGGATAGAGGTACACCTTGGTTCAGTTGCCTGCCTGTTGCCTGGATTGGGGGTTGGGGGTGGAGGTGCAGGATGGTGGGGTAGGGTTTATGGTGTGGGGTGGGGGTAAGGGCAGTCTGTGGTTTGCTATTGGGGGGGCACCTAGGTGTGTGGGATGGGCTTGGCTGGGCACTGGTGTCAGTTGTGAGGATGTTATCTTGTTTTGTGCACACATCACACCTTTAGTCATGTACCTTCTGGCCTCTGTGTTTCCTTCTGCCTCAGACACTGTGGACGTATGTACCTGATGCCCCTGTTTATCTGCCGCAGCCTGTTCCTTCTCCTATACATTGCACATGTCCCTCCTATGTGCATTGCAGTCTGTATATCTGCATCCCGGGCACTCCAAAACAGCTGCCACACAGGTAGTATCACCGGCATACCTCTCGCTGGGCTGCAGTGGGGCTCAGAGCAGTATGCCCTGCTTCATTTCATGTCATTTCTTTACCTTATTTTCCTCCTTCTATGTCTGTTATTCCACATTTTAGCAGGTGCAATGTGGACATACACGGATATCCCAGTACATTAGTGCAGACAGAATACACGCTAGATGTTCTCGCCTCCAGCCATGCCTCTGCCTCTGCCCCTCCCTTCCACACTCACGTCCAGTGATACAAGTACACCACTCTTGTGCGTGCAGGTAGGCCCTTGTTTGGAATACCGTCAGGACGTCCCCACAATGAGCACGTCCGCAGCATACATGCAAACGGCTTATTCACAGTTCAGAATGACCCCGTCAGTGTACTTTAAGTTAAGATTACTTTATCAACTAAAATCCTATTTGGGGGATACAGAACTATGAGCAATTATACAATCTTTATGACTGAGCATATTGGATTGCTGTTATATGTTTTTCCTTAGTGCTGTCAAGTCAGTGTTGACTCCTGGCAACCCAGCTGCCTCTGGGTTTTCTTGGCATTGAATCACTGGAAATAGATTGTGAGGCTTTTTTTTCTGAGACAATGGAGGGCAAAGTGACTAGCCCAAGTTCACAAGGAAGGCCAGTGGAAATGAACCTTTGATCATCTGGGGATTAAGCAGCTGTGCTAACCACTAGGCTACTCTTCCACACAGGATTAAAAAGTAAATGGTTAAGATTTCAGGTGACACAAAATGCCTTAGCAAGAATTTTGTTAGGGGTAAAAAAGAATCAAACTGCACGTCCACTATACATACAGAATAAGTTGTGCAGGTACAATCCAGGGAGAGTGCTTTGTTCCTCACAGGGGAATTGGTTGGAGATACCAGGAGTTCTATATCTTTATTTTTATCTTTATTGGAATGTATAATATACCGCTCCTTCGGGGGACATCAGGACGGTGTACAATAATAACCAAAAGATGACCAAAGGCCAGGAAATACGAAAGGAACTACAATTTTGGAAAATAAAGCACACATTCATACCAGAGTGAGGGAAGGAAGAGTAAGAGAAGAGGGCTCAAGCCAAAGAGGGTGAGGGGGAGCCAAGAGGGAGAAGGTCATAGGTGGCACTAAAGAGGTGAATTTTTAGGAGTGACTTGAACCTAAGGTAGGACTGCTCTTGGCGGAGTGTGGAGGGGAGAGAATTCCAGAGGGAAGAAGCCAGGAAAAAGAAGGCTGAGTGATGAGTTTGCTCAAGGTGGGCATGGACAGGAGAGGGAAGGGCAAGGCGTTTGACGTGTATGGACTGGAGGCTAAGGGGAGCTGGGCAGAACTGAAGGGAGTCGGACAGGTACTGAGGAGTGTGTGTATAAAGAACTTTGTGAGTCAGAATCAGTAGTTTAAAAATGATAAAATGAAAGACAGGCAGCCAATGTAGCTGAATAAAGTGAGGTGTAATGTGGCTGAAACTGGAGGTATGGGAGAGGATCCGGGCAGCATTAAATCTCCATGGAGCTATATGGAAGGCAAAGGCCTTTAATGTGGTTGGTCCGGTTCAATGGAATGTCTTGCTAATGTATTTAAGAGAGGATCTAGATTTATTGAATTTTAGAAAGAGGTTGAAAACCTTGTTATTTCCTATAAATGGTTAATATTTATCTTATTACTAAGAGGACAGGTATATGAAATATATGGTGGCTATTGGTTCTGGTAGGATTGATTACCTATTTTGGTATCTGATAGGAAAGTCTTTCTATTTGAGCTCTGGTTTTTTTAATCAATTTGTTATCTATTTTATTGTAAACCATTATGATTAATCTTGTATTATAAAGATAGTATATACAACTTTTAAACCATGTAAATGCCACTCAGAGGAATATTCAACAGCACTAACATGGTTAGTGACGCTGAATATCCCCGATCTTCTCGCCTACATGCCTCGATGCTAACCGCTTAGCATCGGGGCGTGTCATATACATTCCGGGGCATGTCGTGGGTGGTGACAGAGGCTAACCTGGTAGCAACGATATTGCACCATTATTCAGTTAGTTTCTATGGGTAAAAGATAGGCTCTCCAAAAGCTGGTCTATCTTTTCCCATAGAAGTTAACCGGGAAGTGGTGCAATATTTCCGCTACCCGGTTATCCTCTGTGGCTTCCAGGCATGTGCAGCAACCCCGGATATTCAATGCCGGGGCTGCATTTGACCCCAGCATTGGATATATCCGCAGTTTGAGGGTGGCAGTGATGGCTAAGTGCTGTACTCGCACCTAGCTGTCCTAACTCAATATCGGGTCCCACATCTTCAAAATGATATAAACAGGATGGAGTTGGTGCAAAAGGTGGCTACCAAAATGGTCTGTTTTAGAAGTTTACAGGTTGATAGTCAAAGGGAATTATCCAAATAATAGCAGCCATTATTTGAAAAATTTCCTTAGGCTGCACTATCTGTGGATTTTCAGTAGCACTATGGATAGAGCTACAGAATATCCTTCCAGACCACCTCAGCACTATCCATGTAATTTTGGGGCACTGGTGGAGCATAGGTGGAATGCTGAGTTATCCATAGAGTCTCAATTTTCAGTCCATTGTCTGAAAAAAATTAAGGAGAAGAAAGAAGATTGTCCTAACTTCATCTGGATAGTTATTTAGATAGCGGACTGAAAATTTGTGTTGCTGGGTTTGCAAGAAATGAGCTCATTGAGAGAAATTTAATGTGATGGAGGTGTTTTATTGAAATGATGAGCATCACAAAACATGTACATTAGCACAGTCCTCCATGTTGTCACATTACCAAACCCGCTGCCACCCTGCACAGCACACCCAACCCCATCACATACATCCCTTTCTCACTGGCACTCTGACAATCACACCCACCTGTCTAAGCCAGTATACCAACCCATAGCCTTCCTCCTATCACACAGCTGCAATCTTTCCAGCATTCTGCACCCCCACACCCCAATCCTCTAAATCCCTTAAGGCTCAATGTGTGCTCCATCACCAATTCACTTTGAACATAAGAACATAAGATATGCCATACTGGGTCAGACCAAGGTCCATCAAGCCCAGTATTCTGTTTCCAACAGTGGCCAATCTAGGTCATAAGTACCTAGCAGTTTCCCCAAAAGACACAGGTTCCACAATGCTTGTACTGGGTCAAGCATTGATATCCTGGGTCCCTTCTTAATAATGGTTTATGGACCTTTCCTCCAGGAACTTGTCCAAACCTTTTTTAAACCCAGCTACACTAACAGCCTTTACTACATCCTCCGATAACAAATTCCAGAGTTTGATTACACGTTGAGTGAAAAAATATTTTCTTTTATTAGTCTTAAATGGTTTACCCTGTAGCTTCATTGCATGTCTCCTAGTCTTTCTATATTCTGATAACGTAAACAATCAATCTATGTTTACCCGTTCCACTCCATTCATTAATTTATAGAGCTCTATCATATCTCCCTTCAGCCATCTCTTTTCCAGGTTAAAAAGCCCTAACCTTTTTAGCCTTTCTTTATAGGAGTATCCTTCCATCCCCGTTACCATTTTGATGGCTCTTCTCTGAACCTTTTCTAAAATCGCTATATCCTTTTTAAGATACGGCGACCAGAATTGCACACAATATTCAAGGTGCAGTCTCACCATGGAATGATATAGAGGCATTATAATATCTTTTGTTTTATTCTCCATTCCTTTCCTTATGATACCTAGCATTCTATTTGCTCTCTTGGCTGCCGCAGCACACTGGGCCAAGGGTTTTAACATGTTATCCACAATGACGCCTAAATCTTTTTCCTGGGTGGTGGTTCCTAATGTGGAATCTTGCATCGTGTAACCATAGTTTGGGTTGTTCTTCCCTAGGTGCATAACTTTGCACTTGTCCACATTAAATTTCATCTGCCATTTTGATGCCCAGTCTTCCAATTTATCAAGATCCTCTTGCAATTTTCCACAATCCTCTTGGGTTTTAGCAACTTTAAATAGTTTTGTGTCATCTGCAAATTTGATAACCTCACTCGTTATTCCACTTTCCAAGTCATTTATGAATATGTCAAAAAGCAGTGGACCGAGCACAGATCCCTGGGGTACACCACAATTCACCTATCTCCATTGGTAAAATTGGCCATTTAGCCCTACCCTCTGCTTTCTATCTTTTAAACAGTTACTGATCCACAGTAGTACACTGCCTTCTATCCCATGACTCTTTAGTTTTGCCAAAAGTCTCTGATGAGGGACCTTGTCAAAGGCTTTCTGAAAGTCCAGATACACTATATCAACTGACTCACCTTTGTCTACCTGTTTATTCACACCTTCAAAAAAACATAACAGATTAGTAAGACAAGATCTTCCTTGTCTAAAGTCTTGTTGGCTGTCTCCCATTAGACCATGACTATCTACATGCTGAGTAATTTTATTCTTTATGATTGTTTCTACCATTTTTCCTGGTACTGACATCAGGCTCACCGGTCTGTAGTTTCCCGGATCACCCCTGGAACCCTTTTTAAAAATTGGTGTTAGATTGGCGATCCTCCAATCTTCACGTATTAGAGATGATTTTAAGGATAGTTCACAGATTACTAATAGCAGGTCTGCAATCTCATATTTCAGTTCTTTCAACACCCTTGGATGTATACCATCCGGCCCAGGTGATTTGCTACTCTTCAGTTTATCTAATAGTTGTAATACCTCTTCCCGATTTATCGATATTTCCTTCAATTCTTCCGCACCCTTAAATACCACTTCAGTCATGGGTAACATCCCTACATCTTCCTCAGTGAAGACCGAAGCAAAGAATTCATTCAGTCTCTCCACTATCGCCTTGTTGCCTCTTATTGCCCCTTTAACCCCTCTATCATCTAATGGACCAACTGACTCACAGGTTTTTTGCTAGGAATGTACTTGAAAAAGTCTTTATTTCACGTTTTTGCTTCCGCAGCAAGCTTCTTCTCAAATTCTCCCTTTGCCTGCCTTATCAATGCCTTGCATTTGACTTGCCAGTGCTTGTGCTGTTTCCAGGTTTTGTCGTTTGGCTCTTTTTTCCATTTCCTGAAAGATGCTTTTTTGGCAACAACAACCTCTCTGACCTCAACTTTAAACCATGCTAGCAGTATTTTGGACTTCCTTCCACTTTTCTTAAAGCATGGAATACAGCTGGTCTCTGCTTCCAAGATAGTAGTTTTCAACAACACCCAAGCTTGATGTAAGTCTTTAACCTTTGCAACTGCTCCTTTTAGTTTTTTCTTAACTATTTTCCTCATTTTATCATAGTCTCCCTTTCGAAAGTTAAAAGGTAGTACTGTGGATTTCCTTACTATCCCTCCTCCACTAATTAAATCAAAGGTGATCATGCTATGATCACTATTGCCAAGTGGCCCCAACAACCTTATCTCTTGCACTAGATCTGGTGTTCCACTAAGGACTAGGTCTAATATGGCTTCCCCTCTGGTCGGTTCATGAACCAGCTGCTCCAAGAAGCAGTCATTTATTTCATCTAGGAACTTTATCTCCCTAGCATGTCCTGCCGTGACACTGACCCAGTCGATACCGGGGTAATTGAAATCACCCATTATTACTACTGCGCTGTAACTTTTGTTAGCTTCCTTGATTTCTTTAAGCATTTCATCATCCATTTGTTCATTCTGGCCAGGCGGTCAATAGTACACCCCCATTGCCATCGCCTTCCCCTTTTTACATGGAATTTCAATCCATAGAGATTCTACAGCAAATTTTGTTTCCTGCAAAACTTTAATCCTTTCTGACTCAATGCCCTCTCTTACATAGAGCGCAACCCCTCCACCAATTTGATCAGCTCTATCATTACGATATAGTTTGTACCCAGGTATCACAATGTCCCACTGGTTGTCCTCCTTCCACCATGTCTCTGATATTCCAATCCTCCCCTTTTGTGTAATCCCATCCCTTAAGTATAGTCCTGTATCTTTCTTTTCTCCTACTTATCTACCAATGATTGTAACTTCCTTTTCCTCCTCTCTGGCCTTGCACCTTTTTCTAAATTTTTGTACGTTGTAAACCGCTCTGATTGCCAAAGTAGGGCAGTATATCAAATAAAATAAACATAAACATATCTAACCTTTCATTTAGTGCTATATATTCTAACTCTCCCATCTTATATTTTAGACTTCTAGCATTTGCATACAAGCATTTTAGAGACTGTATTTTATTCATATTAATTTGGCTATTGGTAGAGATTGGTAATTTGCTTCTTTAAGCTCTGTCTGCTCCATACTCGAGGGCATTTGGGCTACTTTACTCTTTTTTGGAACCTCACTGCTTTTGGTAATATCCTTCAAGGATACATTCTTTCAAACCATCTGCTCTTGGGCGACTCTCGGCTTTCTCCTATTATCTAGTTTAAAAGCTGCTCTATCTCCTTTTTAAAGGTTAATGCCAGCAGCCTGGTTCCATCCCGGTTAAGGTGAAGCCCATCCCTTCGGAAGAGCCCCTCCTTTCACCAGAATGTTCCCCAGTTCCTAACAAATCCAAAACCCCTCATCTCTGCACCATTGTCTCATCCACGCATTGAGACTCCGGAGCTCTGCCTGCCTTTTTGGTCCTGCACGTGGATGAATGGGCAGTGCCAGTGTGTGCATGCATACTTTACACTCTGCATGTACATCCCCATTTCTGTAAATGAGTCCCTGCATGGCTGAATCACTATAATTTCCTTGTGCCACATGTGTGGGTGTCAATCTTGAGCCCTATGTCCAACTTCTCACATGTTCACATGATGATTTTAGACTGAACCTGCACATTCACAGTTCCAGTTCTGAAATTGTCTCCAATAGTTTCATGTCCAAATTTGCATGTTCCTCCTGCTGCTGGCACATCCTTCCCAAAATCCCACTTCCCATGTCTAATGGCTGATAATACTCGGGATTCTGATATGGGTGGCAATGAAAACCAATAAATAAATTAATAAACAAATAATCCATGGTGAAAGATCTGTACAGAAAGAATATCTGCAGTGAAATCTGGAAGGACCGAGGCAGCATTTCCATCAATAAAAGAAGTGTAAGGGTCCAAGACTGAATATCTTTCCCATCTAAGCTGCCTTCAGGTGAAATAGCTGAGTTCTCACTAGAAAAAATTACACAGGAATAAAAGACAATGTAAAAGACATCAAGCACTTGAGAGTGGAGGCTGCGAGATTGACTGTCCAGCTTTGTGTATCACCAATCAATGAAACAGATAAAGAGCACTTTGGAAAAATTGGAAGCAGGGCTTAAGCAAATAAAAGACAACACATGGACAATTAAACAACTATAGAGAGTTTTCATGACATGATCAACAGAAATGAAAAGAATAATTTGAGAATTTTGAATCTTCACGAAGGAAAAGAAGGAACAGACTCTGGATAATTCCTGGAAATATTCATTCCAGAAATGATGCAATTGAAATGTGGGAATAATTTTGAAAACAGAGTTGTGAACATTGTGTTCCATTATACAGAAACTGTACTGCAAAATATCTCAAGATTATTCTGCAGAAAGTTGTGCATGATACTCAATGCTGGAAATACTTCAAAAGACAAAGGAGAAAAATCCTATTTTCTAGGGGGAGAAAGGAATATTGATCCTTCCTGACTTAAATAACACAACTGCAAGCAAGAGGAAGCGGTTTCTGGCTTTGGGCAGAGATCTAAAAGAACTGAATGCTAGTTATAGCCTTTTGTATCCTGCATGGATGAGGGTCAAGTTTAATAATTCAGTGAAGAATTTTGATGATCTAGAGGAATTGCAACCTTATATTCATTCTTTTAAGGGAACCAGTCTGGATGTTCACTGAAGGTTTGAAGTAAGAGACTCTGATCTTTTCATTCTCATCAGGTTTTTTCCCTTAGTTCTAATGTAGACATTCTACTGCAGTATTTCTCAAGCCGGTCCTATATTCCCCCTAGCAAGTCTAGTTAGTATATCCACAATGAATATGCATAAAAGAGATATGCATGCAATGGAGGCAGTGCATGCAAAGCTATCTCATGCATATTCGCTATGGGTATCCTAGAATGCCTAGGGAGAACATGAGGACTGGCTTGAGAAATACTGTTCTTCCACATGGGCGTAATTTTATAACAGGCCACCTAATTTAAGCAGACAAGTAGGAGCTTATTTCTACCCTCTTTTATACAGACACATAGGTAGCTATGGGGGCTATTTACTAAGATATGCAAATGTTAACATTTCTTAATTCACTTTTAACATGAATTATTTTAGTGCAGGTCCAATGTTATACAATGATACCCAATTGCTAATAATATCCATTGACATTACATGCTTTAGTAACTAGCCCCACTATGGGACAGTTGTAGAGACGCAAATAGCAGGGTTGGACGGCCTAGTTGGATGTCCAAGCCCCGTTTATGCCTGGCATTCAATTGTGAATCCAGTCCTCCACGCAAGTACAGAGGGTTAGTGTGGGGAGTGCTGGACAGAGGCGGGAGGGGGAGGGCTGGAGGTGGGAAGTGGGCAGAGTAGGGGGTCAAATCACCTAGATGTACAGGGACTATTCAGGTTAGGGCCCTGTATGTCCGACAGGCTCACATAGAATGCCCAGCTTATACCACATTGGAGGTGGAATAAGCGCTGGGCACTCTCACAATCAGGGCCTTCCTCACACAACAGGACGACAGAGTCGCGGCAGATGAGCCCACACCACCCGAGTCTGGCCCTAGCCAACACTTTTGAGGGTTGGGTGGCGGGGAGAAGATGTTTGGGGCACTGTCAGGCTTTTAGCGCTTCTGCTGAGTGTCTCATGCCATGGCGACGGGACACCACAGCACCGGCACACCAGCATGAGCAGAGGGCAGGCTGTCAGTGATTCTGGGGATGTCTCCTGCAGTGGAATCAGGGGCATGCTGGGCCATTTAAGTGCCTGATTCTGTATCACAGGTACATCTAGCTACCGTGGTTGCAGAATTGGGTACAATTTGGGTCCATCCATTTTTTGGACATCAGGACGGCCCAGACGTGCCTCTGTTGGAATTGGGTTCCATGTGTCTTAATAAAATACAGAGATAAGTCAGAAGAAATTATGGCTAGAGTGTAACCATGGACTTTTATGCCTGGTGAAGGACAGGTATAAATGCTCATGTATAAACTATGCACTTATGTGTGTGTTTTATATAACACCAGAAGGATACTGAGAAAAAAGAAAAAGATACAAGCCCACAATTAATTTAAAATAATTCAGAAATGATCAAACAGACCCTACATGGCCATGTTTTGCCAGGGATCTAAATATCATCATATATATTTCAGGTTCCAAAATAGCAGATTCTAAAAGAAGAATAGCTAGAAGTCTCCTTTTTCAATAAAACAAAACCGTGTTCAAAGGACAAACCTGGACCTCTGTGGAAGTGGTCAGATAATACTAGCAATTGGAAGAAACGGTGGTTTATATGCCAAAAAATGATCTGTGTCTCATTTGTAATTATGATGTTCATCAAGAAGGGATGCCTTCATCAGGAGTATGACTTATCATTGAACAATTTTTTTCTGCTAGATAACTTAAAGGAGAGAATTAATTAAGAATATTTGTCTTGTTCTATTAGACTGTGATAATGGGTCTATTCAAGGAAAATTTCTTACATATGTCCCTGATTATTATGCAGAGGGAAATTATATAATCTCCTATGCGGTTAATACATGTTTTCAGGCATGTATGTTGGGTGTACTTAACTTTAATAAAATAGGGACATAATGACTTGCTTTAACCTAGTTGCAGCAGTTATGACTGCTCTAGAGTAGTAAATGCCCACACCTAGATGGTTCAGAAATGTGCATAAGTTACAATATTTTATAATTTCTGCATGCAAATTTAGACCCCCACCAATGCTCTGCCCAAGCTCTTGCCCTGTATATATCCAAACTGAAAGTACATGCAATGGGACTTACACATATGCTTCCAGAATAGTAACCATCTGAATGGCACGTAAGTGCACTTTCATGTGCATAAGTCCTATAAAATGAGGGCTTATGCATGTTACTAGTGTGTACCTTTCTGTGTGCTCCTCATAAAATGACCTCCACATTATCTAAGGGCCCGATTCTGTGACATGAATAGCGGGGATGGACATCTCATCAGGACATCCATGCCCGCTATTCATGCCTTCCCCTGCCATGTCTAACTTCCTTCCGGTTGTGTGGGTAAGTTAGACTAGGGCGGAGAAGGGGTGTCTCGGGGCAGAGTCTGGATGGGCGGTGGGCAGTCACCAACCCTGGACGTACAGGGCCGATTCTAATATCAGCCCTGTATGTCCAGGGCTGGCAACATGTGTGGAGAAGTTATTCTACCTCCAAGGTGAAATAACTTCCCTGGACATGTTTTTTATTTAATGCCGGGACGCGGATGGGGTGGGGGGGGAGGGGGCCAGAGAACATTCCCTGTAGCCTGACCCTGGCCTTAGGAGGCCAGTTTGGGGGTCGAGCTGTGGGGAA
This sequence comes from Ichthyophis bannanicus, assembly GCA_033557465.1. Lineage (NCBI taxonomy): Eukaryota > Metazoa > Chordata > Amphibia > Gymnophiona > Ichthyophiidae > Ichthyophis > Ichthyophis bannanicus. The sequence continues at coordinate 445,490,739 of CM066035.1, read as the reverse complement.
TAAGCTTTATTTTCTGGCGGCAGGCATTGCAGCTCTTCAATGGAGCCATGGTGCATGGCAACATGATGCCATAGTGTTGTTGCTCCATTGAAGAGCCTTGACTGAGTTAGCAGGCACATACAGGATTATTTGCAATTCTCATCCCACAGGGCTAGACATGCTCGGCGGGATCAGAATTGTGATCCCCTCTGTATGTCTGGCTCAGACTGGACATACAGAGGGGATCTACATCCGGAAAGGAATGAACCCTTAAATGTTTAAATATTATTGTTCTAGGAATATTCTTTCATTCTTTAACTAATAGTAAAAATAAGCAAATGGCAGCATATTTGATTAGTTCCACCATCAATGAACTGAATGTGTGAGAGTGAGATTATACATGAAACACCATTCACCCCATTTATTTTCATTAAAGGTACATGTGCATAAACAGATGCACTGGTCAGAAATTTGGGAGGAGGGGAATTAGGCAGTGGAACAAGCCAGAAGCATTGCACATTTCAGTCAATCATCTTGTAAGTTTTTGACAAGCAGCCAAGCAATTCTATCCCTACTCGACTTATCCAAAACCCATGTTCAAAGATGTCACAGCTAGGCTCGAAGACACAGCACAGTATCAAGACAAATATTTTCTCTGAGGTTTTCAGAGAGAGAAAGCAAATTTCATGATAGTTTGCTCTAGTGCTTCTGTAGAAAACTGCAGATTTAGAAGCAGTAAAAAAAAAAAGTCTGTCAGCACACACACATATGTAGCTCTATTTCCAAGTTTGTGAGGGTTGCTAGCTAGTTCTGGAAGAGAAAAGTGTTTACTTTCAACTGGGAGGGATAAGTAAAATGACAGGAAGGGACAGTGAGATTGGGAGACAGGAAAAGTTGGTAACACGCATCTGTTAAATGTAGAGAAAGATGTGCTAGCAGTTTTTCAGTATTGCTAGCTGATAGCTCCTGCAGGGAGGTGCACTAGTATCTGAGGAATTCTGCATTTAGCTCATACCTTTCCAGTAGTAGCTCAAGGAGGGTAACATTCAGGTACAATAGGTATTCTCCTGTCTAGAGAGGGCTTAAAGTCTAAGGGGGGGGGGCAAAATTTTAAAGGGCTTGCACAATAAACAACACCTGCTAACCAGATAAGCTCTGCAGAGGACAATATTCAGCGGCACTATCTGATGATACTGAATGTCACCACAGACTGCCTCAGCACTATCTAGATAGTGCTGGGATGGTCTAGGGATGAAATCTGGACAGAAATTTTAATTATCTGGATAGCAGTGATTTTCAGGCATAGCCTAGTGGTTACAGCAACAGCCTTGTACCTAAGAGATCAGAATTCAATTCCCACTGCCACTCCTTGTGACCTTGGGAAAGTCACTTTACCCTCCATTGCCTTGGAAAAAAATTCCCGGCAAAGTACTTCTGGCTATATCTTGCCAAGAAAATCCAGGGGCTGCTGGGTTACCAAATAATATAGAACACCAAAAACAGCTGCTGTACATATTAGCTGGGAATGTTGGGGGGTGGGGGTGGGGGGGGGTAAGATGGTGTCTGGGAAAGAGCTCTGACATACTAATTGCCTGTAGTTCTGCCAATATTGAGATGGATCAGAGGAAATGCAAACAGAAGAGCCTACCTTTAGGCTCTGTGAAGACATATGAGGCAGCCCAGAAGACTTTGGAGGCATGTGAATTATTGGCAATTAGAGTAGAAGCAGGAACAGTATCTTTGGTGGGTCAGCATGCTACAAATGTGGCAGACCTAAGAGTCTCTGGGTCTTTCAAAGGCCCGAATCTAGATCAGCTGGACTGTGACCTGGAAGTGTTGGATCTTCTGGTAGTGTGCTTCCCTCCGGCATGCAGATGAATGCCCTGTTGAGGAGGAGTGAAGAGAGACTATCCGCAACCATCTCAACTGGGGAAACACGTGATGTGGAAGGTGCGGCAGGGTCAGCAATTCTTGGTCTTCTGGTACGATTGTGAAACCGGCCATCATAATGTTGGAATCACTGAGGGAAGCAATTGCAGTTTTAAACTCCTCTCTTTTGACTGTGGTAGTATCCTTTAAAGAAGAGCTTAATGTGCTTAAAACTGTTGTGGTGAGGTCTCTCGAGTTCAGAGTGAATAGGTTGGGAAAATTGATTAGATGGAATTACAATTGGAAGAGCTTCATGACTTGAAAGTGGCCCAGGTTAAAGACAATGTTGTTGGCCAGGAAAATGGAGCATCTGGAGAATGAATCCAGAAGGAAGAACCTGAGATTATTGACTTTCCCTAAATTTCCTCTTTTGTCATCTTTGGAGATGGTGAGGAAGTATTTTAGAGAGGTCTTGAAGATCCCACAAAATGACCTCCCTCCTTTGACTCGAGCAAGGTTCTTGTTCTTTGCTGCCCCAGATGGGAACTATGGACCTTAAGGGCTTCTTATAGAGTTTCCTGGAAGTAATAACAGAGCAGGTCACCCTCCTCGTTACCTTTGCCCTCGAGTATGACCATAATTTGATTTTGTCTTTATTATTTAAGTTTTTTGGTTCAACGTTTGTACTTTTCCTGTTCTGTCTAAAGACATCCAAAGTAAAAGAAAGGAATTTTTGTGGTTTAAGCCAAGAACCCTTGCTCTACTGGTCATTTTTTTGTTGAAATTTCCATGTCACTGTTGTTCCTTTAAAGGAAATGTTTTTCGTTTTTTGATCCTATGCAGCTTCTTAAATTTTTTGTGGTTAGGGAGGATGTAGTTAAGTTGTAATGTTCTTCCCATCCAGCTCATATATGTTTCCTGCCTTCCTTATAAGTTTTATTTTCTTTTTTGATGGTGAGGGCTACTGATGTGCAGCCAAAACTTCTCTCTAATTTCTTCCCCCCCCCCCCTTTTTCTTCCGTTGTGGGCTTATAACTGTTCCTTTTTTTCCTTTCAATAAGTAATTTATTGTCTTAATTATTATGATTTGTTGCTTTTTCATTTCATTCATGTGTGATACTTGAATGAAATATGTGAAAATTATAAATAAAAATGTAAAAAAAAGGTGTTAGCTGGAGAATCCATTTGGATAGTGGCTGAATATCACCATTATCTGGATAGTGCAGGTACCTCACTGCTCTGCCCAGATGCTCATTGGTAGCCACTATTTGGATATGGCTGCTGAAAATCCAGAGATTTTTCTTGTGGTGGCCATTGTTTAAAATAAATAAAAAGTCACTGACCATCATGGGCTCAATGTTGTTGTACTTAAGTGCCATTCAGTCGGTGTTGACTCATGGTGACCCTCTGGATAGTAGTAGTCCTAAACTGTATTCAGTCTTCAGTCAGGTGGCTCATTATTGATAGAGTGGTACCCACAGCTGCTGTTATTGTATTGATCCATCTCATTGCTGGCCTTCTGCTTTTGCATTGACCTTCTATCTTGCCAAGTATGATGTCTTTAACAATCTCTCTCTTCGCACTATACAGTATGTCCAAAGTATGAAAGTTGAAATCCTGTCATCTGAGCTTCTAAGGAAAGCTAAGGTCTGATCTCCTCTTGTACTGACTGGTTTGCTCTTCGGGCAGTCCGTGGTATACACAGTATTCATCGCCAGCACCATAATTCAAAGGCATCGATTTTCTTCCTGTCTATCTTTTTCACTGTCCAACTTTCACATCCTTATGACATTATTGAAAACACCATGGTTTGAACTAGCTGAATCTTTGTATGGAGAGAGACATCGCTGCTCTTGAAAATCTTGTCTAGGTCTCCATAGCTATTCTGCCAAGAGCAATGCGTAGTCAGATTTCTTGACTGCTTGTGGTTTCTTTATTGATAGCTGATCCAAGTCAGTTAAAGTTGTCAGCTATTTAAATTTCTTCTCCATCAACCATGAACTTATTGACTTTGCCAATTGGCAGGATCTTTGTCTTGTTTACATTAAGGTGCAGGCCCATTTTAAGACTATGTTCCTTGATCTTGAGAAGCAAATGTTTCAGATCTTCTTTACTTTCAGCCAGTAATGTGGCTGTTGATGAGTCTTCCACCAATCTTCACACTTTGATTGTCTTCATACAGTCCTGTTTCTTTGAATGATTTGTTCTGAATATAAATTAAATGCATTTATTCTTCTGCTCCTCACTACCTTTCCTCTCTCCTCTCCCCCAAGGAGGGGCCTTGTGAATGCTGCCCTTCTATTGGCTTTCTCCTCTTTTTGCCCTTTTCTTCCAGTGCTAACTCCAGACTTCGGTCCTTTCACCTTGCTGATCCTTATGCCTGGAACAGACTTCATCTCTGCCCCTTTTCAAATCTATGCTAAAGGCTCACCTCTTTGAGGCTGCTTTGGATCCTGATCTCTTGTTTCCTTGTGTCTCCTAACCCTCCCTATTCTATCCTTACTCCTATCTTTTGTCTTGTCTATCTTGATTAGATTGTAAGCTTTGATGAGTAGAGACTGTCTCTATCTGTGTTTGTGCTACGTATGCCTTGTTTCACTTTATAAATGTTTAATAGCAGTAGTAGTAGTAGCCTTGTCATATAGTTTTGCTGATTTTAAACCATTATGTTTCTCCTTGTTCTGTTCAAACTGTTGCTTCTTGATCAATGTAAAGGTTATGCAAGAGAACTAGCAGATGTTCTAGTATTCTTAATGTGGCCCAGAGTTTCTCATGGTGTACACAGTCAAAAGCCTTGCTATAGTTGATAAAACACATATAGATATCCTTTTGGTATTCTTTGTCTTTTCAAGATTCATCTCACATCTGCGATGATGTCTCTCATTCCTCACCCTTTCCTGAACCCTGCTGGCACTTCAGACAGTTCTCGTTCCAGGTATGGTTGTAGTCTGCTGAATAATTTTGAGTAGAATCCTGCTGGCATGTGAGATCAGAGTGATTGTGTGAAAATTTCAACAGTCAGTTGGATCACCTTTCTTTAGTATTGATATAAATACAGATCTTTTCTAGTCAGTTGGCCATGATATTGTCTTCCAAATTTCTTGGCAGAGCCTTGTAAGTATGGTAACAGCTGCATCCAATTGTTGTAATACTTCAATGGGAATGCCATCAATGCCCAGTGCTTTGTTCTTTTATAAGGCTTTCAATGCTGCTTCAACTTCTTCTTTCATCACCAATGGTTCCTGATCATAAGATGCAGGTTGAAACAGCTGTTGGGCCACTAGATCTCATGGTATAATGACTGTATATTCTTTCCACCTTTTCTTGATCTTCTCAGCATCACTCAACATGGATCCTTGAGCATCTTTAATTCTCATAGCTTTAACAAAGCAAATCTTGTTCTTCCTCTAATTGTTTATGGTTATATTTCCTTCTATGCATCATTGTATTACTTTTCCATGTCTTGTCTTGCTGCATATTGCAATTCTCTATTCAGTTCTGCAACTGCCTCTCTTTCTTCTCTGACTTTAGCTTCTCCACATTTCTGAGCAATTTTCAGAGTTTCTTTGGTCATCCATTTTGTCTGTTTTTGCTTTTTCACCTATTGCAGAGATTTCTCACTTTCTTCCAACACAAACTTCTTGATATCATCCCATAACTCTTCTAGAACTCTCTCATTTGTATATAAAACAGTAAATCGATTTTGCAGGCAGTCTTTAAATTCTGGTGGTATATTCTCAAGATTATATTTTGCTACATTCATGACTGACTTGCTCTTTTTCAACTTTAGCATGAGTTTGCATACTAGTAGTTAGTGCTCTGTACCACAGTCAGATCCAGGTTTTATCTTTATTGATGTTACAGAGCTTTTCTATTGTTGACTACCACAGATGCAGTCAATTTGATTTTTGTACAATTCATTGGGCGAAGTCCATGTTTTTGTGATAGGCGATGGCCTAGCATGTAGCAGAGCTAGGTCTGAAGCCCTTTTTCTCCTGCTTTAAAATGTTATTGCTGATTTTGGAAAATTGCAGAATGCTGTTAGCTGTTAGAAAGAAATACTGTTCTATTCTGGTTTGATAACATGTTCTGCTCTCCTGGAGATAAGAGAATTAAACCTTGGTACTGTTTATTGTTTAGGTAAGTCAGATGTCTCTTTCAGTAGAATGCCGCACCACTGTATCTTTGCTGATTGTGCACTGACCTCGTAATTAGGATGAAAATATAGCAGAGAAACTGAACAGTGTAAGAATATTTTGTCTAGCATTATGAAGATTGTTTAGTGTTTTGAGCCAAGGCTAGAGATACGTCTTAACCTTGCTATGTTTGGCCTCGCTTTGTTTTGCTTTTGTTAAGAATGCTTCTGATATGCCTTCCACTATCTTTGTGGCTAACTGACCTTGCAAGAATAGCGAAATATACTGTATACTTTAGTAAAAGTATTATGTTTAATGTTATGTCTAGTTGCTGACCCGTGGCTAGTAAGACCCAAGCAGGGGGAGCGAGTCCTGGGCCCGGTCAGAGATGTCTATTGGATGAGAGTAAGTGGGCCACTGTGGCCAATGAGGAGTTTTGCCTGTATTAGACTGGAGAAGAAAAGTATATAAACTGTCATTTTTCTGAGCTCTGTGCTCAGACCATTTTGAATGCTACTGCAATCTGAGTCTGTGCACATTAAACTGGCTTGAATCTTTGCCTGACTCCGGGTATTATTTATTGCATGCTTATCAGCTACTACATTTTCATTCATTGCTTGTGTTGCTGGAAGAAGGTGTTTGAGATGAATAGATCATTGGTCTTTCAGAATTCTATCAGTCTTTCTCCAGCTTCATTTCTGTTGCCAAGTCCATATTTTCCAACTACTTTGCCTTCTTCTTTGTTGCCAATTTTTGCGTTCCAGTCACCCATGACTATCAGGATATCCTGTTTGCATGTTCTGTCAATTTAAGCTTGTACTTGTTCATAGAACTCTTCAATTTCATTCTCTTCTGCAACTGTTGTTGGGGCATATACTTGAATTATAGTTGTGTTGATAGGCAATCCTCGTAGACGAATAGAGATTAAGCGTTCGCTGACTGCATTGTATTTCATTACAGTTCTTGCAAGTTTCTTCTTTATTATAAATGCAACACCATTTCTTCTTTGTCTTTCATTTCCAGCATGTGATCATCTGATGCAAAGTGCCCAATGCCAGTCCATTTCAGTTCGCTGACACCCAACAGATCAAGTTGTACACGTTCCATTTCATTCTTGACCACCTCCAACTTCCCTTGGTTCATGCTTCGTACGTTCCATGTTCCAATGTGTAAGACATCTTTACAGCTTCTGACTCTCATTTCATGCGCAGCTACATCAGCAGTCAGACTTCCCGAGGGCTTTGATCCAACCACATCATAAATGCTGGCTTTACTCTGAAAAGTCTTCAGCTCTTCCCCAGTAGCTAGTTGATTGCCTTCCGACCTGGGGGTCTCATCTTCCAGCACCATAGCACATGTTGTTTGCATATGCGGATTCAATTTTAGAGGCGTCTCAGACTCAAGTCCATATTTTCCAACCACTTTGACTTCTTCTTTGTTGCCAACTTTTGCATTCCAGTCCCCCATGACTATCAGGATATCCTGTTTGCATGTTCTTTCAATTTCAGCTTGTACTTGTTCTTAGAACTCATCAAGTTCATCCTTGTCTGCAGCTGTTGTTGGGGCATATACCTGAATTATAGTTGTGTTGATGGGCATTCCTCATAGATGAATAGAAATTAAGCATTCACTGATTGCATTGAAGTTAATTACAGTTCTAGGCAAGCAAAGAAGAGAGGATATGTTCTCCACATGGTGACAAAGTCCATCTGTAGAGCAGAGAAAAAGCACAGCCATGCTAAAGATATCTTCAACAGTTGTTTTATTGTGGACCCAACTTGGCCACTTTTCAGCACTAGGCCTTCATCAGTTAATGCACATTCTTATTCATGTATTTGTATTTAATTGTGTATTTATGTCTTTTATTTTGCTCTACATTTGGACCCTGTTTATTACAGTTCTTGCAAGTTTCTTTTTGATTATAAATGCAACACCATTTCTTCTTTGTCTTTCATTTCCAGCATAGTAGACCATGAAAGGCAATGCCAGGACACACTTTTTCACTGAAAGGGTGGTGGATACTTGGAATGCCCTGCTGATGGAAGTGGTGGGAGCAAATACAGTGACAGAATTCAAAATGGCATGGGACAGACACAGTGGATCCCTTTATAGCAACAGGATAAAGTCAAAATAAACTTAACTATCTCTTATATCTCATGAATAGGGGTGACCTGCCCAGAGTGGTGGAATACCCCTAAACAAAGTTAAGGGGAAGGGATGACCTGCACAGACCAGCAGGTATACCTACTCTTGCCACCTTGCTGGGCATACTAGATGGGCCATGCTTGTCTTTATCTGCCATCATATACTATGTGACTATGTTACTATGTGATCATCAGATGCAACATGCCCGATGCTAGTCCATTTCAGTTCACTGACACCAAACAGACTGATTATACACATTCCATTTTATTCTTGACTACCTCCAGCTTTCCTTGGTACATGCTTCGTACATTCCATGTCTCAATATGTAAGACATCTTTGCAATTTCATGCACGGCTACATCAGCAAATGTCCCAAGGGCTTTGATCTAATCACATCATAAATGCTGGCTTTACTCTGAAAAGTCTTCAGCTCCTCCCCAGTAGCCAGTTGAGTGCCTTACGACCTGGGGGTCTTCATTTTCCAGCACTTTAGTGCAATTTGTTTTGTTATGACTATTCATTGGGTTTACGTGGCAAGATATGGAAGTATCTTCTATGCAGGTAATTCTAGTATTGTAGCTATTGTCACAGAAATATGATCCTTCACAGTTTCATTCTGCTGCTGCCCAGATGGATGGTTTGTCTTGGTCTGGGAGCTCAGCTGAGATCTGTCCATCTTGGGAGACCCTTCCAATAGTTATGCTACCAATAGTTTAGCTCTCAGCATCATTGATTCACACAATCTCTCACAGCATGACAAGCTGCAGACTAAGGCTCAATACTACCCCCTAATTTTGTACCTGGTAGAGGAATAGCCTAGTTGTTAGAGCAGTAGCCTTTTATCCAGGAGAGCTGGGTTTGATTTCCATTGGTACATCTATGGCAAGTCACTTTACTCTCCCATTTCTTCTGAAGAAAAGGCTTGGTAATCTACTTCTGGTCATATCTTGCCAAGAAACCCCAGGGGCTGCTGGGTCACCAGGAGTCAGCACTGACTTTAAGGCACTTAAAAAAAAAAGAAGAAGTTTGTACCTGAGGAAAGAAAGAGTTGATTGACGGGTTAGCATATTGTCTCAGAAAGATGCCATCAGCTAGTAAAATATAACAATAATATAGTATAGTGTTTCTTAACCTAGTCCTAGGGACACACCAGGCTAGTCAGCTTTTCAGGATTGCCACAACGAAAAAGTATGAGAGATCTGCATGCACTGCCTCCATTATATGCAGATCTCTATCATGCATATTCATTGTCGTTATATTGAAAAACCTGCCTGGCTAGATGTGTCCTGAGGACAGGGTTAAGAACACCTGGCATAGCATAAATAATTATGATCTCTATTGTTTTTTGTTTTTATTTTCAAAACTCAACTAGCTTTGATTCCACCTTGCAGTTTCCCCCAACTAGCTGGATATGAAGCGGAGGTCACTGGTGATTTAATGGAATCGAATATGTTCTTAAATGGACCTCAATCTAAATGGGAAATCATAATAGAGATTTAAACTACTAGTACTACTACTTTATCTAAATTCAAAAGTGCTATTGACTTATACAGAACTGTAAACACACATAAGAGAAACAGTCCCTGTTCTTTAGAGCTTACAATCTTGTCTAACCACATGATAGTGCTTGGGAAGAGTAGGTTGAACAAGGAAAGGCAAATGAGACCAAGAATGTCACAAATGTGGAAGAGGAGACAGGTCATTCTAGGACTATGTGTATGACTTTATGTAGCTACCAACTAAGCTAAAGGGATATTTGTTCAAGAGGACAGTAGAAATTGTATAACTGTGAAGAGCAGATGCCAGGTCCAATCTCCACAGAAGGACAAAGGAAGACAGAGATGGCAGAGGATTGGGGAACATGAAAGAAACAAGAGGTAAAACCAACAGAGCAGAGCAGAAGTCACATCCGATTCCTGGCTGGAAAGTATATGCAGATGCTTTTGGCAAATAATCTGTTGAATCCTCATAGGCAGGATTTGCATAAGAATCTTTAGCTATTGAAAGTTTGTAATTGAAAACAGTCTTAAAGATCGTATTAGCTTGCTAAGTGGTGAGGGGAGTGGACATTATCCTGGTACTGCCAGAGTCAAGGACACCTCCAGTTTTTCCTCCAGGTTTGTGGCTGTGACTGTACCTGCCAATTTATTGCTGTTTATAAGTGGATCCTGTGGTTTTCTTTGAAGCTTGTGTTTTACACAGGTTCTTGTGAAGCTAGTATATATTGCTAATCTGATATTCAGCCAGCACTAATCGGCCAAACTTAGGTCACATGAAAAGCAGCCCTAAATTGCAAGGTGAATAGGAACCAGACAAATATCAATGCTAACCAAATAAGGTCATCAATTATCCAGTTAGTGCCGCTCAGCCTGAATATTCGGTGGTAGCTCTTTTCCTGATACTAACACTGAATCTCCCACCAATATTCAAGTGCCATGGCTGATTGCTGTAAACATAATATATCCAAAACTCTTCAACTACTATAATATAATCTATAACCAAGTAGATTAACTATTAATTTAATTAATTTCTTACTTCTCAGAAAAATGACAGGACCTGAAAACATAGTATGAGCTACAATAGATTGCAACCCACCTTCCCGTATTTCAGCCACAAAGGCCTGTACTAGTGTGCTCAAGTCTCATCATCGGTCCATCATTTAACCCTTATACGCAGATAATAAAATCTTACAGTCTGACAATATGCATCAGAAATGCTACCAACACACTATTGTCTTTCGATAAGTAACAATTACACTTATCTGCATCAGGGGAACATAACCTTCAAAAGCACAATATCCACCAGGATGAAACTACCCTCCAACAGGCTGAGTGCTCAACTCCTACTGGAGCCCACCAATATACTTATTTTAATTACCGCTGGAGGTCACATGGCCAAAGACATCTCTTAAAGCATGGCAAACCAATTAACAGCCCGATTCAAGCCCTGCAGTTCAATGGAGCCAAGTCGGTGCATCCAGCCATGCTCACGAATAACTAATTGTTTAGTGTAATTACCCCCTCGCTAGGTGCGCGGTATATATTCCAAAACCCACCACTGAATATCTGTAATCAAATGGTGATACTGTAACCAGTGAGCCACCAATGGAGCATTATCTACCTAGTTATTAATCTGGTTCTTATGCTCAGTTAAACGCAATCAGATTTTCCGTGTGGTATACCCCACATAAATTAAAGAGCAAGGACAAATAATCATATAGATTACCCCAATTGTATCACATGTGGTATGTTGTTCCAAATATAGACTCTACCATCTGGATGAGTCCAAGACAATCCAGTTAAAGCTGAAGCACACCAACTACATCTCAAACACGGATAATGTCCAGCAGATTGAGTAGAATCATTCACCAAGGCAGCTTGACAATTAGTCAGTATTTCCCCCAAATTTTTACCTCTTGTGAATGCCACTCTTAGTGGGACTGTCAGACATGAATGTAAACACAACATCATCCAATATTTTTGAATCGTCTTCACAGTCCAATGAACCTCCACAGTATATGGTAGCACACAGGTCACTGCCTCTTCTACCGCTGATGAATGATTTTGTAATAACAAAGGATGTTGGGCAGGGTCAGAGAAAGAGCTTATTTGTTTTCATGACTGGTTGAATATGGTGGATAAGAATCTTCAATTCTCTTTGAGTTATTATGCTAATATGAACAACTTTTTGGATGTATGCATTTCTCATGTGGGGACAGAGATTCAAACTACTATTTATCAAAAGAATGTTGATCGGAATGCATATTTACATTTTACAAGTTGTCATCCATTGACTTTGTGAAAGAATTTACCAATTAACCAATTTCTAAAAGCACAAATGATATGTTCATCTGATAAGGCCTTTTTAAGTGAGGCTAAGGGGTTGGAGTCTCATTTTATGGCCTGGGGCTATCCCCATTCAGACTAAGAAGGGCCTTTTTTGAGAGCACAATATTCCCATCATCCTTTGTTACTACAAAATCATTCATCAGCGGTAGAAGAGGCAGTGACCTGTGGGCTACCATATACTGTGGGGGTTTGTCGGATTGTGAAGATGATTCAAAAATATTAGACGATGTTGTGTTTACATCCATGTCTTAACAGTCCTGCTTAGAGTGACATTCACAAGAGGTTACAATTTGGGGAAAAAACTGGCTAATTGTCAAGCTGCCTTGGTGAATGATTCTACTCAACCTGCTGGACATTATCTGTGTTTGAGATGTAGTTGGTGTGCTTCAGCTTTAACTGGGTTGTCTTGGTCTTATTCAGATGGTAGAGTCTATACTTTGGAGCAACATACCATGTGTGATACAATGGGGGTAATCTATATGATTATTTGTCCTTGCTCTTTAATTTATATGGGGTGTACTACACGGAAAATCCGATTGCGTTTAACTGAGCATAAGAACCGGATTAATAACCAGGTAGATAATGCTCCATTAGTGGCTCACCGGTTACAGTATCACCATTTGATTACAGATATTTGTTGAGGGTATTGGAATATATACCGTATACCTGGTGAGGGGGTAATTATGCAAAACAATTAGTTATTCGTGAGCATGGCTGAATGCACCAACTTGATTCTATTGAACTGTGGGGACTTGAATCAGGCTGTCAATTGGTTCACCTTGCTTTAATAGGTGTCTCTGACCATGTAACCACCAAAAGTAATTAAAGTTCGTATATAAGTGGGCTCCAGTAGGAGTTGAACACTCAGCCTGTTGTAGAGTAGTTTCATCCTGGCGGATATTGTACTTTTGAAGGTTATGTTCCCCTGATGCAGATTAGCGTAATTGTTACTTACCAAAACACAATATTGTGTCGGGTCTCATTTCTGATGTATATTGTAAGATGTTATTATCTGTGTATAAGGCTTAAATGATGGACCGATGGTGAGACTTCAGCACACTAGTACAGGCCTTTGTGGCTGATATACTGGAAGGTTGGTTACGATCTATTGTAGCTCATACTATGTTTTCAGGTCCTGTCATTTTTCAGAAAAGTAAATTATGAATTAAATTACTAGTTAATCCACTTGGTTATAGATTATATTATATTAATTGAAGGGTTTTGGATAAATGTTGTTTGTTGAAGTACCTTCAATTTTGGCATTGGTGTGTGTCATGGCTGACTGCTGTGGTATTTGAATATTGGCTGTTTTGAAAATTGACCTCATGGGGTTTGAGAGGCTGCTGCATTTCTTAGCTCCCAATTATCAAGTACACTGCAGGGCAACTTTTAATTTGCAAGTGATTCCCAGGCTGTACAATCAGTTATTTGCCTATTTGCAGGCACAGCTATAAAGGATATAAGATAAATATTGCATTTCACCAGTAACATCTGGACTGGTTATAAAGCTCCATATACCTACCTCTCTCTAAGTGCACACTGGTGGAAGCTGAATGAGGAGAAACTTGGTGGTATGCAAATGTACACACCAGCACAATGGGACTCTTCACACATGAGGAGAACTCCAATGACTAGCTGAGAACCCTAGTAGTCTGTTCTAGTCAGGGAATGGCTAAGGGTAGCCATATTGACTTTAAGACTCTTTTACTAAGAGTCATCTTAAAGCAGAGGTATGGACAACTCAGCCAGCAAGACATAGCCCTATCCCTCAGCATAAAGGCAGTGTGGAGCAAAGGTTCTGGGAGGTCATGAGAAGCAGCAAGTACAGACCTTCAGATCCATGTTAGATATGGCAGTGGGAAACCACAAGTCATAATTCAGGAGCATATCGTCATGAAGAAGGGGCTTGCAACCTCAAAGTGAGAGGCAGTGACCTAAACAAAAGCAGCAATGTGATGAGCCTGGGCCAAACATTAGGAAAGTCTGGGAAGCAGCAGGGGAAGATGCAGGAAGTCCAGACATTAGCTTTGGGAAAATAAACTGATGAAACAAGGACACTGCCTTTGGGAAGAAGTAAAAGCTGGCACCAGGTAAGCTTTGGAGCTGCAGATAGAGTTGTGGTCGATATTATTGGAACTCTTGCATTTTAGCTATGTTATGTAGAATATCTTGAGAAATAATTGGAAATATTCCAACTGTATGTCATCATGATATTTTAATGATATATTCAAAAGTATATAACAAAAAAAAAAGATGTCTATGCAACTTAGACATAGTAATTTCTGAGAAAAAATAAAATATGATCTGGGCAGGATTAATGGCACCCTTCACTAATACTGGGTTGTACAACCCTTGGCAGTGATGACAGCCTCCAAATGCTTCTTGTAGCCATCTATAAGCTTTGTACATCTGTCTGCTGGCAGTTTCTCCCACTCTTCGATTGTGATTTGTTCCAGTTCATGAATGTTTCCAGGATTCCTTTTATCAATGGTAGATTTCAGCTCTTTCCAAAGGTTCTCAAATGGATTGAGATCAGGATTCATTGCTGGCCAGTTTAAACCAGTCCATTTTTTTTCTTTTTAACCATCCTTTTGTACTTTTGGATGTATGTTTTGGGTCATTGCCCTGCTGGAGGACCTATGACCTTTGACCAAGACCTAGCTTTCTGATACTAGGCAACACATTTTGCTTCAAAATACTTTGGTAGACCTCTGTCTTCATGATTCCTTTAAGATGTTCCAAGCCTCCAGTTTCTGAGGCAGCAAAGCAGCCCCATGACATTATAGAACTGCCACTATATTTAACTTTAGGTAGGGTGTTCTATTTCCTTATAAGATTAATTTTGTTGCCTGTAAATGTATCACTGGTCTGCATTGCCTTAGAGCTCAAGTTCTGTTTCTTCTGTCCTCAGAACATTTTCCTAGGAAGATTATCATTTCTCAAGGTTGGTTTGGACAACGATCAGCCATGCCCTTTTTATGTCTGTCATTGTGCAGCAGGATCCTCCTTGGCCTTTGCCCATAAAGTCCTTCTTTGTTTAGTGCACAACATGTTTTGCAGGTTGAAACCACCACTTCAGATTGCTCCAGGTCAGCCTTAATTTCCTTGCATGTTGTTTGTGGTGTTTTTTTCAACAGTTCACATTAACCTTCAAAGATTTCTTGGATTAATTTTCTTCTTCCTGCCAAGTCCTGGAAGGTTCTTGATAGTTTCATGAGTAGAAAATTTCTTAATAGCATTGCTATCTGTAGACACAGGAATTCAAGGTCTTTGGAGATGGCCTTGTACCCCTTTGAAGTTTGATGTTTGGGTGATAATGGTTTTTTAATGATCTCAGGCAGCTCTCTCATCTTCACCATTATGAAAATGGAACAGGGAGTTAATGTGGCCATTTTAAACATTAGGGCTATCATTCATTGGTTGATTCAAGTCATGTGAGTACTGACAATTGATCACAGGCGTGTCTAATTTTACTGCAATGGGAATTTGTACTTTTATTCAGTCGTATTTGAATTGTTTATAAGGGTGTCAATCATCATGTCCTGGCAATGTCCCAGTTGTTATACTATTTCCTACTATTTCCTTTTTTAATTGGTCTTGTTTTATTTGATTCCTTTATGTGTCACATTTATGTGCATATGTAGTCCAAAGCTATTTCATTGGCCAGTTGTTGTTTTTTTTTTATGAGATATTGGACATTAAGGGATTGAACTGCAAGAGTGTCAATAATGTTGACCACAACTGTAGTGCTGCAGGAAGTCCAGACATTGTTCTGAAAGAATAGCTGGTAAATCAGGGATGCTGACAGTGTATGTTGGGCTAGAGAGAGTCTTGGGAGAAAAGAAGGGTCCCAATAATTAGGATTGACCTTAAGAATGTCTAATTTAGGAAGGGTAATGAATGGTAATAGGCTGAAGCCAAGTTGCGGATGCAGAATATGTCTGATTTGCCACTCATCTCTCTGGAGATTGGAAGCCACCTGGAGTCAGCTGTAAGCTGAGGATCAGAACAGCTGGTGGAGGTACTGTGTTTATACCAGTGAAAGGGGGAAGAACAGCATTATTGTTCTCATCAGAGTTTGTGCCTGTAATCAGAAAGCTACGTGCTGAGTAGACAAAACAAGAGGGTTGTCTTACCTGGGATTTTGAGTACCATGCAGTCTGAACTGAAAAAAACACTGTACTGCACCACAATGGACTCTAAAAATGATGTAAAGACTGGGGGAATATTTTTGTTTGAGCTGAGCTAGAATGCTGGTAAAGAGCTCAGGGATTGTGCAGAAGCGGGGGCAAGATTATCCAGCTGTGCTCATTCAACTGCAAGACTGGGGACAACTCTGTTTTGCTTTTTCTTTTACATATTTTTTGCCCCTTTTAAAGATACTGTATCTTTGGAGGGCAGCCCAGGGTTAATAAAGAATTATTGTGTTTCTCCGTCTTCTATACAGCAAGTAAAGCTGGAACAATGTTGCTAAAGAATGATTGGACTTGAAGCAAGACATTATAGAAGGAATCACACTGTTGCTAGGGTTCAGAACAGTTCAAGTTTTTCTTCTGCACATTACAATTTGTGTGTTTTAGAGCCTGCCAGTCTGTGCTGCTGGAAGTTTGGACTAAGGTTGTTCCTTGCAATTCCTACTAATTTTCTTTTTCTATTACATGTTTGGCAGTGTTGAATAAAAGCATTCGCTTAAGATCTGACCCTTGGAACTCTCTCTTGTTTCTCAGCTAAAGGTGAGATGTCAGACCTGGTTTGCCTTAAGAATTCATTGCTACCATTGGTCCCAGATCAAAGCATCCCCTGCCTGTGATAACAGGCTGCAAACATAAGGGAGGGGGGGGGGTACACCCAGAGGAGGGAACTGCTGAACTCTGCTGCACATCTGGGTGATGACTGACAGCCAAACCTGGGTCCTTATCTTAGCAGAAATAGGGGAAGTTCTGCTAGGGCTGGCATATAGGCTAGAAACAAACCATCTTGCTTCTTGTTTTTTGGTTGTTGTTTATTTATTTATTTATTTTTTTGCAACTGATGGTAGGATGAACATGGTTAAGGCAGCGAGGTGGGTATCATATATGTTACATACTGGTTACACCTGATAGGCCTGGGGATCAAGTGAAAGTGCAGTCCTGTTGTCAAACAACTGATTGGGGAATGCTGAAAAATAGAAGGATTGTTTCATCACAAAGTTAAAGAAGGGCATGAGCTGCATGAGAAACAGGAATCAGCAGGCACCTGCATTCTTGCTCATGCAGGATGATGGCATTCCACTTATCTCAAGCTGGAAAGGTTAGTGGAGTAACAGGAAGCCCGGCATTAAATGCCATTGGAAAACAAGGTCAAATTGAAAATCCTCCTGGAGCATCAGGATTTTGACAAATATGACTCAGGTAATAAAAGTCTTTCAAGGATGCCATAGAAGAGCTGAATTCCAGAAAGGAGTGTGATAAGCCTCCCTATCCCAATAACGGATATTTTAAAGGAGACATTAAAGCGTTTTCAGCATCAGAGGTTTTAGTGCCGTTGGACGTCTTGTATGTTCAAATGGAACACAATCTTGAACCCCTCAAAAGGAGCAGGCTTATATGCTAGCTACTCTCTGTGACCCATGGATGAAAGAAACTCACAATGCACTGCAACACACTGACTTACTGGAAGGCGAGACAGGTGATTCAAGTGGATGAAAAGGAAAAGGAGTACAAGGGGCAGAGGGACAGTGGTGATACAGTAGTGGACATAGTAGGCACACTGGCAAGCAGTAGTAGTAGCATGAACAGCTACATCTTCTCCCCAACCTTTATGTGCCAGTCCTCCATTAAAATAGGAAAACCTTTGGTGACATAAACCCACAAAGATAAGCAGCAGAGACCGATGTACTATGACTCACATCCTTGATAGAATTTCTGTGGCATGCTACCTTGCAGATCCCACTGAGGACATGGCCATAGATCTCTTGGAATACTGGGCACACAAGTCAGTGGTCCAGTCACCAAGGTTGCTCAACTTCCCTCTCCTGCCCACCAACCAGCATGCTTGGGGAACATATGAAGAGGCCTTTTACAAGTGACGTCCAAGTGAAATCTGAGATGTCCAAGCCACAACATCTGAAGAACAGCAGGCATGCCCAAGTTCAGGCATAGTTTCACAAATGTAACTGTGCCTGATATAGATGTCTTTGGGGACGTCTACACAGACATCTCCAGAATAGCATTCCATGATGTAGACATCTTCATACACGGTTTTGGATGTCAAAATCACGACAAAGGGGTATGTTTACTAAAGGGTGGTAAGTGTGCTGTTAATGCACGTTATCGGCACCCATGAGTAGTTAATACCACAGAAAGCACTGATAGCACTGGATTAATGTGCAGAAGCAGGGCCCTTAGTGTTAAGGTGAAAGAAGGTGGAGAGTGGCCAGGGATAGGGTGTGCTCCTTTAATGCCAGCACTGGAAACTCTAACGCAAGAGAAAACTCGCGGTAAGGGCTATTTCTAAAGGAAGCAAGCTTATTTCAATGTATGCAATGTGCTCCACCCCCTCCCCCCAGATTTCTCAAATTTGTGATAGTAGTGCTCCATTGGCAGCAACAGCATGGCGCCCTATTAAGAAAGGGCACTATGTTGTTGGTGCCAAATCAGCAAAGGAGGTGTCACGTGGGTGATGCAGTGGTGCTGGCTGGTCAACAAGATTGACAAGGCCACTGCCTAGTGTTTTTATCTATGATGTCTGGTATGACACCACTGTGACAGTGCAATCACACATACATGCTGCTGCAGATAATAACAAGTCGTGTCACCCCCACTGCCACCATGCTGCCATGTCAGCATTGTGTGAGGGTGTGGGTAGCAGTCACAGTGGCTGCGTCTGCTGTTGATGAAATCTGTATCCCAGTCCTGTGTGTCAGTTGCAGCGCTCTAGTTGCCACTGTTAGTGGGATACCCTAAACCAAAATGATTTCTAAAAATCAACTATTTAATAAACAAAACCTAACAAAAACTAAAGAATTATCTTTTTGTCAGATCACCCACCATGAGTGGAACTCCCCCCTTGTAGTGAGTCCTCCGTTTTAATCAATTTTATAAAGACCTATAAAGAAGCCTATTATCACAGAACTGACTGCACATAAGCATGCCGTTCCACCCTAAAAAATTGATAGTCAATTATGCCTTGCAAAACTCCCCACTAAGCAAACTTGTGTGCCAACAACTGAAAAGTGAAGAATAGATATTATTTGCTAAGTTGAATCGCCAATTATGAAACACTTAGCTGCCGAGTCCAGGTGTTCTTTGACATCATTGTATTACATAAACAGGAACCGGATATGACAAGGTTCATTCACCTGAAAAAGAGCTTGGAAGCTACACAGCTTGAAACACTACGTGGTGTAGTGAGAACCTTGTTGTTTTCGACAATAACCATGAACCGTCTCCCAGATCAGTACAGCTGAGCAGTTGAAAGGGTCTGTGAAGGAAGGATGGTGCAGAGCGGTGTTTTCATCATTGGATGACTTTTCTGGACTCGGCAGCTAAGTGTTGTATAATTGGTGATTCAACTTAGCAAATAATATCTATTCTTCACTTTTCAGTTCTTGGCACACAAGTTTGCTTAGTGAGGAGTTTTGCAAGGCATAATTGTCTTTCAATTTTTTAGGGTGGAACGGCATGCTTATGTGCAGTCAGTTCCGTGATAATAGGCCTCTTTATGGGTCTTTATAAAATTGATTAAAAAGGAGGACCCACTACAAGAGGGGAGATCCACTCATGGTGGGTGATCCGACAAAAAGATAATTCTTTAGTTTTTGTTAGGTTTTGTTTATTAAATAGTTGATTTTTAGAAATCATTTTGGTTTAGGGTATACACATATTGATGATTTCAGAAGGTTTATTTTGGATTATAATTTTGATTACTGTTAGTGGGACGGCAAGAATGTAAGCAGCAGATACAGCAGAGCACATGTTGATCTCTTCCTCCCGAGGTCTAAGGTGGAGGGTGACAGGAGTGGATTGGTGCGCCTAGCTGCATGTGCGCAACTTCAATAATGGACGCCTGCAACACCGAAGCGATGACTATGCCACAATGGCAGGGAGGGAGGGAATGGACGGCATTCTGTCTACCATGAGCGTTGGACCCTAGCACCCATCTAGTTTTCTGATGGGATGGGCTAGCCCTGGGATCAGGATGCCCCCCCCCCCCACACACACACACACCTGCACATATTGAGTGGATATGTGCATGTGGGGGAAAAAATATGCCACTGAGGCAGGAATAGTATGCGATATTATAGCAACCTATGTCAGAGGAAAAATGCCCACCCTGCCCCCCCACCTGCCAAATGACAACCATAATCTGTGCATGAACATGTGACCTCTCCATAACTAAGTACTTAGTCAGTTACAACCATCTGAGGCACATGTGAATCCAAAATAGCTATGCTGGTCTGCAAGATTTATTTATTTAACATTTCTTATATACCACCTTTCTGGTTTTTCAAGGCGGTTTACATTGAACACAACGGAACTTAAGTTATATAGAACATTCATAGAACATTGTAACAGATACAAGATAACAGGGTTATTTTAGCTATCCATATAATAGGAAGGGTGGGGGTTATGACATGCTGATTACAGGTAATTTAATTACAGTGAGAATCAAAGGTTGGATATACTGAATGCAGGTAACTTATTTACAGTGAGAATCAAGGATGGTCTAATTCTGTGTGTGATTGAGGACGCTTGTCTGTTCGATCTGGTGTTATGTGACTGTTCTATAATAATCCTGGAAGATGTGTGCTTTGAGCCTGTTTCTGAACTCTTTTATTCCATGACTGCCCCACAAGCACACAACAGGAAATGTGAATGTTGGTCATTCTGCTAGTACACCAATGGTCTGCAGTGTGTGTGTTAATGTAAAATGTCCTGCCTCTTTGACTGGACAGATCCCATACGTAAAACAAGATTATCAGCTGAACCAGCAGCATAGCACGGCAGTTCAACACAGACCTAACAAGATGTCCTTCTCCCACACTTACCAAACATACCCTGTCAGACAAGTATGACACAGAGCCTGCAAGCTCTGAGTCTAAGCTGACATAGGCATATCCCCGCTCATGTCCACATGCATCCTGACAATGATCACATATATACCCATGGATCAATAAACCCACATGGCTGCACTGTGGCTCCAAGCACATGGCCAGTGTGTGTATGAGAGAATAGTCACAAATTCAAGACCAGCCTGTGGATCAGAATTTGTAGGCCTGATATTTGAAAGGCATTTACATCCCAGTAAACCTTGTAAATGCCTTACAGTGCCTTGGGAAAGTATTCATCCCCTCATTTTTTGTCCTGTTTTGATGCATTACAACCTGGAATGACAATGGAAGTTCATTTGGATGTTAGGTAATTGACTTAACAATGTAGTCCAAATTGGTGAAGTGGAATGACAATAAAATGCCTTGCATGCATAAAAAAAACCAAGTAAAAACTGAAAGGTTGTGAGTGTATATGTATTCATCCCTTTTGCTAAGCAACCTCAAAAGTCACGCAATTAGTTGATTAGGGTCCACCTGTGTGTAATCAGTGTCATATGATCTGTCACATGATGCCAGTGTAAATATACCTGTTCTGAAAGGCCCCTGGCTCTGCAATGCCACTAAGCAAGCAACAAAGACCAAGGAGCACTCCAAGGTTAGAGACAAAGTTGTGGAAAACTATAGATCAGGGTTGGGTTATAAAAAAATAAACCAAATTCTGAATATCCCACGGAGCACCATTAAATCCATTATAACAAAATGGAAAGAATATGGCACCACTACAAACCTGACAAGAGAAGGCCGTCCACCAAAACTCACAGAGCAGGCAAAGAGGGCAATAATCAGAGATACCATAAAGACACCAGGGATAACACTGACGGAGCTGCAAAGATACACAGTGGAGATGGGAGCATCTGTCCATAGGACAACTTTAAGCCATACACTCCACAGAGTGGGGCTTTATAGAAGAGTGGCAAGAAAAAAGCCATTGTTTAAAGAAAGAAATAAGAAAACACATTTGGAGTTTGAACAACAGCATATGGCGGACCCCCCTCTCCCCCCCCCCCCAAACACATGGAAGAAGGTTCTCTGGTCAGATGAGACGAAAATTGAACTTTTTGGCCATTATGGGAAATGCCATGTGTGGCGCAAACCCAACACTTCCCATCATACCGAGAACACCATTCTGACAGTGAAACATGGTGGTGGCAGCATCATGCTGTGGGGATGCTTTTCATTGGCAGGGACAGGAAAACTGGTCAGGAGTAAAGGAACGATGGAAGGCACTAAATACAGGGCAATTCTTGAGGAAAACCTGTTTCTGTCTGCCAGAGAGTTGAGACTGAGATGTAGGTTCCCCTTCCAGCAGGACAATGACCCTAAACATACTGCTAAAGCTACACAGGCGTGGTATAAAAGGGAAACATTTAAATGTCTTGGAATGGCCTAGTCAAAACCCAGACCGCAATCCAACTAAGAATCTGTGGCATGACTTGAAGATTGCTGTACACCAATGTAACCCATCTAACTTGAAGGAGTTGGAGCAGTTTTGCCTTGAAGAATGGATGAAAATTCCAGTGGCTAGACATGCTAGGCTAATAGAGACATACCCCAAGAGACTTGCAGTTGTAATTGTAGCAAAAGCTGACTCTACAAAGTATTGATTTTTTTGGGGGGGTGGGAGGGGGGAATACCTATGCACACTTATGGTTTCTGTTTTATTGTTTGTGTCACAATGAAAGATATTTTGCACCTTCAAAGTAGTAGGCATGTTGTATAAATCACATTGTGCTAACCCCCAAATCTCCGTTTTAATTCCAGGTTGTAATGCGACAAAACAGGACAAACAGCGATGGGATGAATACTTTCAAAAGGCACTGTAAATAGAGATATTCAAGGACACTTACATGGTTAGTGCTATTGAATATCCCCAATCCCCTACATGCCCTGATGCTATCCGATTAGCATTGTGGCGTGTTGGGGGCAGTTCGGGGCAGAGACTGCCACTAACCGGGTTGCTGCGATATTGCACCACTACCTGGTTAGCGATCCGCGACTAAAACTAGGCCAGCTTTTGGCTCGTCTAGTTTTATCCATGGATGCTAACTGGGTAGCGGTGAAATATCACCAGTACTCAGGCTCTGCAGCAGTTTCCTCTTTGCGCCAAACCCAGATATTCAATGCCGCAGGGTTAGGGATCAGCAGGTAGGGCTATGTGCTATAGCGCCGTATAGTCTGTCCAGATGAATATCATGCCCTGTATGTCCAGGTGTGTTAACTTTATCCTACCTTACCAGAACTGTATCAGCATGTGCATCCTTCAACATTTCGTCCATCAGAAGTCCACACACTCAGCTGTCACAGTGAGAAGCTGCACCACCCACAGCTAGATGGCAGAGAACGCAGATAGCACCGGACCACTGAGCAGGCAGTGACAGCACCCGAGCATTGCAGAATGCTGTCAGGGCCGGCCCGTCCATTGAGCAAGAATGTTTTTTGCACAGGGCCCCGCGTTTCAGGGGGCCCCGCGCAAAGAACATTCTGCTTTTTTTTTTATTACATTTAAAAACAAAAACCTGGCTCTAGCTGCTGCCGCTGCCGCGTCCGTCGCAGCAGCGGCAGAATGGCGTGTCCCGCGGGGCCCCTTCTCCTCTTCGAGCCCTCTGCAAGGGCTTTCAGATTCGCGAAGGGAGAGTTGTGCTCCCTCGCGTCTCTGTAAAGCCCGCAGGGGCTAATGGGAAATTTCCCATCAGCCCCTTTAGACGCGAGGGGCTGATGGGAAATTTCCCATTAGCCCCTGCGGGCTTTACAGAGACGCGAGGGAGCACTCTCCCTTCGCGAATCTGAAAGCCCTTGCAGAGGGCTCGACGTGGAGAGGGGGCCCCGCGGGACACGCCATTCTGCCGCTGCTGCGACGGACGCGGCAGCAGCTAGAGCCAGGTTTTTGTTTTTAAATTTGCCGGAAGGGAAGGGAAGGGAAGGGAAGGGAAGGGAAGGGGGGGGGGCTGATGGAGGCTGTCTGGAAATGGGGGTGATGGGGGTTAGGACTGGAAATGTGCAAGGGGGGGGTTAGGACTGGAAATGTGCAAGGGGGGGGGTTAGGACTGGAAATGGGCTGGGACTGATGGAGGCTGACTTGAAATGGGCTGGGGGGGGGGTTAGGACATGAAATTGGCTGGATGGGGGGTGAGGACTGGACATGGGCTGGGGCTGATGGAGGCTGACTGGAAATGGGCTGGGGAGGGGTTAGGACTGGAAATGGGCTGGGGGGGGGGTTAAGACTGCTAATGGGCTGGGGCTGATGGAGGCTGACTGGAAATGGGCTGGGGGGGTTAAGACTGGAAATGGGCTGGGGGGGTTAAGACTGGTAATGGGCTGTGGGCTGATGGGGGCTGTCTGGAAATAGGGTGATGGGTGTTAGGACTGCTAATGGGCTATGGGGGCGCTAGGACAGGAAAAGGGCAGATGGGGAGGGGTTAGGACTTGAGGTGGGCTGATGTGGTTAGGACTAGTAATGGGCTGTGGGCTGATGGGGGGGGTTAGGACTGGCAATGGGCTATGGGGGGCTGACTGGAAATGGGCTGATGGGGTTAAGACTGGAAGTGGGCTGATGGGGGGTTAGGACTGGTAATGGGTTATAGGGGGGGGCTTAAACTGAAAATGGGTTGATGGGGGCTAGGACTGGTAATGGGTTGGGGGATTGCTATGACTGGAAATGGACTGAGTGGACGGGGAGGCTTGAACTGCAAATAGCTGATGGGGAGGGAGCTTGGAATGGAAATGGGCTGTGAGGGAAGGGAGCTAGAACTGAAAATGGGCTGATGGAGCAGCTAGGATAGGACTGGAAATGGGCTGTTGGGGGGAGCTAAGATTGGAAATGGGCTGTGGTGGGGGCTTGAATTGAAATGGACTCATGGAGGGGCTAGAACTGGAAGTAGGCTCATGGGGGGGCTTGGACTGGAATTGGGCTGAGTGGAGGGGAGCTAGGATATGCCATGGGCTGAGGGTGGGGCTCCGAAATGACTAGAAATGGGCAGCTGGGGGGCTAGGATTGGAAATGAGCTGATGAAGGGACTCAGACTGAAAATGGATGGGGGAGCTAGGACTGGAAATGGGTTGATGGGGGGCTAGGACTGGAAATGGGCTGATGCAGGGACTAGAAGGGAATGGATGCTGGGTGAGACTGGAACTAGAAGGGAGCTGATGTTGGGGGAGGATTAGAATGGGATGGGGCTGGCAGAGTAAAATGGAGAGGGGAAAAATATTTTGTGTGGGAGGGATGAAAAATCTACAATTGGCCGGGTATTGGGAGAGTAAGTGGGGATTGAGGATGGAGGGGTAAAATTTGTGTGGATGAAATAAGAATGAGGAAAGAGCAAAAGGATAAAGATTAGTATGTTAAAGCAGATGTAGAGAGAGAGGATGGAAAGAAAACTAGAAGAGAGAAGAAAGGACAAATGGACAGCAAACGATGGAGAGTTAGCAGAAAACATGAAGAAACCAGAAGAAAGTGGCTGGAGCAATTGCAACTGAAAAAAATGCACAAAAGGTAGAAATATATCTCTTTATTTTGAATTTATTAACTGGAATATGAAAGTTCTGGGAAATGTGCATCATTAACGTCTGCGCTTTGTTTGGTACAAGAGGAAATTGATTTATAGTTTTATTTCTACAGTGTTGTTGTACATTCCAAGTTTGGCTTTTGGGGTTCCCAGTTTAAATTATTGCCTTCCTGTTTCTAAATTGCGATTCCTTGTTTGGTGATGGTCTATGTTCTGCATGTGTAACTGAGCTGAGGTATTCTGTTTATGTAATTCCTATTTGACATTGCCACTTGTTCTCTTTCCCCAGTATTCTCTGAAATGTACTGGTTTAATATTTGCAGTGTTTCCTTTTGATAGGTAGGGACTGGTGCTTTGTGAGTCCTGGTAATGCTGTCAGGATACAGCGGGTTTGCTATGGGTTCTAAATGGGCAGCGTTTGTAGTAGTTCCTAATGTGCCTGGCGGTTGGCACTGGATTATAGTAATGTAGAAATCTTTTAGTCTTTCTTTATCCATACACTCATTAAGAGACATGTTTACTAAAAGTTAGTGTATGGTAACATTATGCAAATATTTATGCAAATAAGGCCACTTATGCAAATGAGGCCCCGCACCGAGTCTCCGCACATGGCCCCGCACCCCCCTTGGGCCGCCCCTGAATGCTGTAATAGTGCCTGCACACTGAGCAGACATAGACAATGATGGAGCATCAAAGGAGGCCTAAGGGGCAGGTATGAATGCCTACCTGCACCACTTTTGGACATCGGGCCCATGTGTGTTTGTGTGTGTGTCTCCAGAGTAGTGTGAGCCTTAGCAGTGCACTGTGCAAGCATGCGGTGCCCAGGCTTTATTGCTGTGCATACAACATGCTTCAGGTCAGCTATACAGCAACCCCACATACTGTGTGACACACCATTTACAAGCAGAAAGTTAGTTTGCAGTAAGTAATAGCAACCTGTGGATGTGACGCTGTAATTCGTTCCCAGTTACACCATCGACAAGGCCCACCCCCACAACATTTCCCTACATTGCTGTACAGCTCCCAAATCGTCTGCTGGCTTGACTGGATTGAGCAGGGGAGACACGTGTGTGTGCCAAAATTCTCTGATTTACCTGCATGCACATTGCTCTTGAACCATGCTGCATTCGCAGAGTGTAAGCAAGGGAACTCTAGGGTCCATGCAGAGTATGCACATACAGGGAGTTACGTATCAGGTAAATTCACACACAAGAAATGCCACCTCAACACTGTCTACTGATCGTTGGCCAAAGCATCCAGCAGTGCATTACTTATTACCCTAAATGAGAGTCCAAATACACCTGTGTGCCTGATTGGGACAGTGGGACACTGACATTTGAATGGTGTGTGCACACTTCCAGCTGCTGAGAGGTGGCACAGGTTGTCATGTTGGTCTCTGCATCGCCCACCACCATATAGGAAGGCAGTGCCTGGAGGTGAATGTTGGGGTGGGGGTGGGAGAGGGGATAGGGGTGCGGAGAACAGTACCATACATGTTTAGTATGTGCCCTTCACATATAACATGTTTTACTGTCAGAGTTAGTTTACAGCATGTTTGAAATCAACAAGGTGATGATGCGTTAATGAATTGTATTATAATACTGATCATCAGTCGGGTTGCAGCTAATATGTGTTATCAAGTGACATAACTGGGTGAGTGTGTGGGAAATGAGGTGAATCCTCATGCTGAGTAAAGTACAAGAGGAACAAGTAGTGTTTAATGGCTTTTCTAAACTGCTTGAGCTCCCTGATTGCTCTTATGTTAGAAGGGAGATTGTTCCAACACCTTGGTGCGTAGCTCATAAATGTTCTATTAATGGTTGCTTGTTTAAGTTTCATGGATTCTCTAGGTATCACTAGAGTATTTTCTGTAAATGTTCTTCTGGCCCTGTTTTTGGGGGTGTGAGTGAGTAGATCAACAATAGATGAGGGTGCTGTCTTATTGAATGCTTTGAATGTAATGATGAAGGTCTTATATAGGATTCTGCATCTTATCGGTAGCCAATGAAGCTCCTTTAATATGGGTGTAATGTGGTCATTCCTTGATGCTCCATACAGGACATGAGCAGCTGCATTCATGGCCATCTGTAGCAGGTTTAGGGCGTTTTTTGAGAGGCCATGTAGTATTATATTAGCAAAGTCGAAATGTGGAGTTACTAAGGTTTGGAAGACAGTTCGGAAGTCGGGAGCTTCCATCATAGGTTTCAGATGACGGAGGGTTTTGATTTTGAAGTATATGGATTTTACTGTGCGTTTGATGTGATCTTTGAAATCTGAGTGTTGGTCCAATATTACGCCTAGGTAGCGTATATTGAATTTTACTGGAAGTTCTGCATCCCTGACTTTTAGTGTTGATGGTGGGGAGAAATCTTTGTTCCGAGTGATAATTAGCACTTCTGTTTTTTTGAAATTTATACATAGATTCATAGTGAGGAGCCAATCCGTTATTGCATTGAAGCATTTGATTAAGATTGTGAAGTCTGGGCATGTAACTGTTACAGGCATGAATAACAGTACGTCATCAGCATACATGAGACAGGATATGCCGAATGAGCGAGTTATGTCACATATTGGTTGCATATAAATGTTAAAAAGTAGTGCCGATAATGAGGAGCCTTGTGGCACTCCCTGTCTTTGTTGGAAGGGTTCTGATATCTTGTTGCCAATCCGTACTTGTTGCCATCTGCCTTGTAGGTAGGATTTGCACCAGTCCCATGCACGATCCTGGATTCCCTTTGCATGGAGTCTCATCAGGAGTAGTTCATGATCTACTGAATCAAACGCTGCAGCGATGTCAAGGAAGATCATTGCAAAGCCTTTTTTGATGTCATCAATCCCGTTGGTGAGTGTGTTCATTAATGAAGTTAGTAGGGATTCCACGCCATGCGCCTCTCTGAAACCGTGTTGGCACGGGTCTAACGGGGAAGTCGTATCTATATGCTGTTGAATTTGTCTTTGAGTTGTCTTCTCTAATATTTTGGCTAGGTATGGAATAATTGAAATTGGTCAGTAGGATTCTTCTTTTTTCAGATCAAGCTGGTTATTTTTTAGCAGAGGACGTATGGATGTTTTCTTTAGGGCATCCGGGAAGGTTCCAGTTGTAAATGATTGCTTTGCGATGTCAGCTATGAATGGGCTTAACTCCGAACACATTGAATTGATCCAGTGTGCTGGGCATGGGTCATTTAGAGCCATTGTGGTGTTGATGGTGGCAATTTTGTTTCCTCTATAGTTTTTATTGATGGGGGAAAGAGATAAGTGAGAGGAGAATGTATTTGGGGGTTGTGTAAGGATTCTTGAGGTGTAGCAGTATTTACTTTTATTGCTTTGGACTGGATGTAGGTGGCATATGCCTGAGGTTGTATACCCTCTTGTTGTGGCTGGGGTGGTTGAGTAGTCAGCGATTTTACTAATTCAAAAAGGTCACGTGGCTTGTTTAGCGATCTGTTTAGAAACTTTGTATGATATTTTTTTCTTACTTTCCATGTTGAGTCTCTATGTTTTTTTAGGTGCTCCAGGTATATCACTTGGTCCGATGTACTGCGGGTCCGTCTCCATCTTCTCTCTAGTTTTCTCAGATGAAGCAAGGAAGATCGTAAAATGGATGAGAACCATTGAGCTTTCTGCTTTTTGGGTGAGCAATTATTAGTTGTAGGTTTATCATCATTACATGGATGTTGGGCATACTGAGAGAGAGTGTTATTCCAGTTGTTGAGCAATTCGTTAAGGTTGTTTGATGGCTTAGACAGCTTTGGGATTACCTGCTGAGTGATCAATTCTCTGTCTAGTTGTTTGAAACGGGTTGTCTTTCCAGGTTCACATGTGATTAAGTGGTGGTCTGTTTGTGGTGTCAGTATCCAAAATGTTATTAAGTTATGACCAGACCAGGGGACAGGAGTGACAGATAATTTAATTTGGTTTAATTTGTTGGTATATATTGCTGGAACGAATACTAGGTCAAGGAGGTTGCCTTTTTGATGGGTGGGGTCCTTTACGACTTGTTCATAGCCTAGGCTGGACATTGCCTCTAGGAAGGTGTTCGATAATTCCTGGTGAGTGGAGGCAAGATTAAAATCTCTCATCAGCCAGTTTGACTTGGAAGGGTCTTGTGGATTACAGGCTAGATCGATCAGATCAGAGAACTTGTCTGCGGCGGTGCTGGGTGCTTTGTAAACAAGGTTTATAGTGTTAAGTTTGTTGGTAATTGTTAATATGTTTAGGTGTTGCGTGCTTTTGGTGAAATTTATTCGGTATTGTAAAGCAGTTTTTGTTAGGATGAGGACACCCCCTCCTCTTTTATTTTCTCTGTTGCATGTGAAGATTGAGAAATTGGGTGGAGTAATTTGATTTAGTATGGCATTATCAGTGTCTGTCAACCATGTTTCCGTGCCCATTAGGATATCTAAGCTGTAGTTTGATAATAGGTCAGTGATAGCTGGCCATTTGTTGTGTGCAGAGCGTGCATTGATGAGGGCGCACTTGAGGGTTTGTTGATTCTGTTTTTCCTTTAGTTTAGTTGTTGTTGCTGGTTGAAGTGAGATATAGAGTAAGTGTGATTGCCTTTGGTGGTAGGTATTTGGGGGTGGTTGATATTGGTTGTAGCTATATTTCCTACTTGTGTTAATAAGTAGTGGTATAGGGTTGTAGCTTTGTGTGAAAGCAGTAGCTTCATAAAAAGTACTGGTCAGTGTGTAAATTAGGGTGAGGGTAAGCAATGAAATAGCCATGTTTGAGAAGATGTTAATTAGGCAAAGTAGTTTGGTGTGAGATCTGATCAGTATGCTTGCTTATTAGATTCCTATGGCAAGGGTAGCAAGTTTAAGTATCCGTTTCTAGAGAGAAGTTACAATAGTTATAAAGTTACAATGGAAGGAGGAGTGGCCTAGTGGTTGGGGCAAGGTACTACAGGCCGGAAGGTCGGTGGTTCAAATCCCACTAGAGGACAGCAACCTTGGGCTGGAAGGACTGGGGTTTCTAGTCCCATAGGTGCTCCTTGTGGTCTTGGGCAAGCCACTTAACCCTCCATTGCCCATGTTCCCTGTAAGTATTAGTGTATGTGTCTCATATCCCCTCATGTTAAATGTATCCCCCAACCGCTTTGACCCGGTGAAAAGTGGGATATAAATGCAGATAAATAAATAAAATAAACAATGGTTACAATAGGTATCTGTTATGTATCTATATTGGTTACTACATTTTAGTTCTAGCAGCTTAGATATTATGTAGGCATTTTCAGTTATACAATAATGTAGTAAGATACACGTTCAGATCAGCGTGTATGTGTTGAGTAGTTCAGGTATATGTAAAATTAAAGTCTCTTACAGATTTGTGTGCAGTTCAAAGGTTGGGTTGGCTTCATTAGGATGCGTGGAGAGGATGTGGTTTTTACTCCTTGTTCATGTAGATTGAGTCATGAAGAACTCTACTTCTGAGGCTGGGACGGGCACGATCCGTTTCTGAGATCAGCTGTTGATGTCGGTTACTGGCTGGGGGAGGTATTTCTTGAGCTCTTGCATTGGGTCTGCGTCAGGCCCACACCTAAGGGCCTAGCCAAAGGGCCCTCTGGCGAGGTCCTCAGGCGTGGGCCTGCCAGGCACGGGCGCGTGCCCGATCGGTGCAGGCTTTAAATCTTGCAGGCTGCCCAGATTGGGCAGTTTCTCTGGAGGGGTGGTCTCTCGGCGTTCCGGCTCTGGCCCGCTCTATCCCTTCAGGGAGAGTACTTGCAGAGGGCCGGAGAGGTGGAAAAGGGCCGCACGCCTGATTGGCGCTGGCTTTAAATCTTGCAGTCTGCCCCGATTGGGCAGTTTCTCTGGAGGGGTGGTCTCTCGGCGCTCTTGCTCCGGCCCACTCTATCCCTTCAGGGAGAGCACTTGCAGAAGGCCGGAGAGGTGGAAAAGGGCTGAACGCCCGATCGGCGCCGGCTTTAAATCTTGCAGGCTGCCCCGATTGGGCAGTTTCTCTGGAAGGGTGGTCTCTCGGTGCTCTGGCTCTGGCCCGCTCTTTCCCTTCAGGGAGAGCACTTGCAGAGGGCCGGAGAGGTGGAAAAGGATCGCGCGCCCGATCAGCACTGGCTTTAAATCTTGCAGGCTGCCCCGATTGGGCAGTTTCTCTGGAGGGGTGGTCTCTCGGCGCTCCGGCTCCGACCCGCTCTATCCCTTCAGGGAGAGCACTTGCAGAGGGCCGGAGAGGTGGAAAAGGGCCGCATGCCCGATCGGCGCCGGCTTTAAAT
Source organism: Ichthyophis bannanicus (assembly GCA_033557465.1). NCBI lineage: Eukaryota > Metazoa > Chordata > Amphibia > Gymnophiona > Ichthyophiidae > Ichthyophis > Ichthyophis bannanicus. The sequence goes on along the minus strand of CM066035.1, from coordinate 445,458,941 downwards.
CTTGCAGGCTTCCCCGATTGGGCAGTTTCTCTGGAGGGGTGGTCTCTCGGCGCTCCAGCCCGCTCTATCCCTTCAGGGAGAGCACTTGCAGAGGGCCAAAGAGGTAGAAAAGGGCCGCGCGCCCGATCGGCGCCAGCTTTAAATCTTGCAGTCTGCCCCAATTGGGCAGTTTCTCTGGAGGGGTGGTCTCTCGGTGCTCTGGCTCCGGCCCGCTCTATCCCTTCAGGGAGAGCACTTGCAGAGGGCCGGAGAGGTGGAAAAGGGCCACGCGCCCGATCGGCGCCGGTTTTAAATCTTGCAGGCTGCCCCGATTGGGCTGTTTCTCTGGAGGGGTGGTCTCTCGGCACTCCGGCTCCGGCCCACTCTATCCCTTCAGGGAGAGCACTTGCAGAGGGCCAGAGAGGTGGAAAAGGGAAAGGTGGTTTACATTGAGCAAACTGAAATACATTGAAAAGGGCATTATAACTTGGAGATAACTACTTTACAGGGAACATGAGCAATGGAGGGTTAGATGGCTTGCCCAAGACCATAAGGAACACCTGTGGGACTAGAAACCCCAGTCCTTCTGGCCCAAGGTTGCTGTCCTCAAGTGGGATTTGAACCCCTGACCTTCTGGCCTGAAGTAACTTGCCCCAACCACTAGTGCATTCCTCCCTCCTGCTAGGCAACCCCCCCCCCTCAATATGTGATATTAAAGGAGAGAACCTGGCCAACAGAGACAGAAAACAAGGTCCAGACAGGCCAATTTGGCATGTTGCAATCGTATGGAATATAAGAACATAAGATATGCCATACTGGGTCAGACCAAGGTCCATCAAGCCCAGTATCCTGTTTCCAACAGTGGCCAATCTAGGTCATAAGTACCTAGCAGTTTCCCCAAAAGACACAGGTTCCACAATGCTTGTATTGGATCAAGCAATGATATCCTGGGTCCTGTTTAATAATGGTTTATGGAGCTTTCCTCCAGGACCTTGTCCAAAACATTTTTAAACCCAGTTACACTAATAGTTTTTACTACATCCTCCGGTAACAAATTCCAGAGTTTGATTACACGTTGAGTGAAAAAATATTTTCTCTTATTAGTCTTAAATAGCGTCATTGCATGTCCTCTAGTCTTCTATATTCTGATGATGTAAACAATTTATTTATTTATTTTATTTATTTAGCATACATTTGTATACCGCTACTTCCAGCGATCAGTAGCGGGTTTAATTACATATTTTAAGCTGTCAAATCATGACTGAAAAATTAATAGTATATACACATTGATTTGTAAGGTAAGCACAACACACACAATAATTAAGATCCTTTTGTAGAGGAGAGAGGGAATTTACATAAGTACATTTTTACATAAATGCATCCCTGGGTCTCTGGGTGGCAAAGCTTAGACCACGTGGATTTAGATCAAGTTAAACTGACTCTGAAATAGGTGAGTCTTTAGTTTTTTTCTAAAGTCTGTTAAGTCATTGGTAGCTCGGAGCTCCGGCGGCAGTTGGTTCCAGAGTGTCGGTGCTGTGTATGAGTATGCTCTGTTACTAGTACTGGCTTTAACCGATCTTATATCTGCTGGAATGTGGAGGGTGTTAGAGTTTATGGTTCTTCTGCTTCTGTTGGGTGGTTGCGCGCAGATTAGGGTGGATAGGAAGGATGGTGCTATGTTATGCAAGTGTTTGAATGTGGTTGTTAGTATTTTATATTTTATACGAGCTGTGATGGGGAGCCAGTGAAGCTTAACCAGTACAGGTGTGATGTGTTCAGTAAGACTTTTTCTCATAATGATCCTGGCTGCCACATTCTGAGCCATTTGTAGAATGTTTAGGGTTTTCTTTGGTAGGCCCTGAAAAATGGCGTTGCAGTAGTCGAAATGTGGTATGATGAGTGCTTGAGCAATGGATCTGAAATCATGAGGTTCAATAATGCTCCGTATTGGTTGTAGAACTCTTAGTTTGTGGAATACTGCCCTGTTGGTTTTGCGGAGGTGTTTCTCCATCTTTAGTTCGCTATCAAGAGCTACCCCTAGATATTTTATTTATTTCTTTGTTTGGTATGTATTGTTGCATAAGGTTATTGTTGCAGGGGGGTCGAAATTTGATTTTCTGGAGATATACATCACCTCAGTTTTCTTATGGTTGATTGCCATGCTGCTTTGTTGTAACCAGGTTTGCATCTCGCTTAGGCATGTTTCAAGTTGGATGTAGTTTGGGTTATCCGTGTCAAGTTGAGTGTACAGCATAATATCGTCTGCATAAATGTAGTTGATTTTATGCTGTTGGAAGATTTTGCATAAAGGTTGCATATATACGTTAAAAAGGAGTGCTGAGAGAGCAGAACCTTGGGGTATTCCTTGGGTTTGGGGGAATGCTTCTGCTTTTTCGCCGTTGAACTGTACCTGCTGCATTCTGTTTGATATGTATGAAGAGAACCATTTTAGGGGGTTCCCGATATTCCTATTGATTTGATTCTGTTTATGAGGGTTCCATGGTGAACTGTATCAAAAGCGGCTGAGATGTCAATGAATACGAGTATAAACATTTTCTTTTTGCCTTCTAAGCCTTTGAGGAGGTTGTCAAGCAGTGCTAGAAGTAGGGTTTCCACCCCATGATGTTGCCTGAAGCCGTATTGCTGTTTATCCAGGGTGTCATTGTCGTCCAGGTGGTCTTGCAGTTGTAGTAGGACTGCCTTTTCAATAATCTTTGCTAGGAAAGATATGCTGAATATTGGGCGGTAGGATGCTGGGTCATCCTTGCTGAGTGTGTTGTTTTTTAGAATAGGTCTTATGATAGATTTCTTAAGCTCAGTAGGCATGTTTCCTTGTTGACGTGATAGGTTTACTATATGCAAGACGTGATGGGCTATGTCTTGCTTCACTGCCTTGACCCATGCTGTCGGGCAGGGATCTAGTGGGGAGTTTGTGGTGTTTATGTTCGTGATTATGTTTATAATTTGCTGTTCTCCGATTTTGTGAAAGTTGCTCCAAACCTGGTCTTGACTTGTGCTGGTCTCTATGTTGAGTTGAGGCGCCGGGTGGGCAGTGTCCAGGCATTGCGTGGGTTTTGCAGCCGTCAGTTTGCTTGCGTAGTGATTTGCCAGGGTTTGGGTCTTGATTATGTTGTCGAAGTGGTCGACCTGTGATGTTTTGGTTAGTGATTTGATGAGTTCGAATAACTCTCATGGCCTATTGATAGCCTTGTTTAATAAGTTAGTGTGATGCGTTCTTTTCGCGGAGTTGACGTCATCTTTGTACTTTGCGAGGAGAGTCAGGTAGTCAGCTTTGTGTTCGATGGATTTGGTTTGCCTCCATTTTCTCTACGATCTACGGAGTTCCCTCTTCAATCTTGACAGCGTTTCCGTGTACCAGGGTTCTGATCTGGATTTAGTTGTGTTCGATGAGGTTTTCCATGTTGGGTTTGATGCCTCTTGTATTCCTGTGTTCCATCTGTTTGTTAGACCATCGAGGTCCGTGCATTCCAAATCTATGTGGGATGAAATTGTGCTTATGAGATTTTCCTTGTTGAATTTATTGAATTTCCTTTGAGGGTGTAGCGTTCTCCTGGCTTTTGCGTTTTTGGGTAGGGAGGGCAGTTTTATTTTGAGATCAACTTGGTGGTGGTCTGACCATGGTACTTGGGTTATCTTTATCACAGGTAATTCTTTGTTTAGTTGCTGGTTGGTGGGTATGAAAACCATGTCCAGAGTATTTCCCTTGTTATGAGTGGTGTCACTTATTATTTGCTGGTACCCAAGTTGGGCCATGGCTTCTAAGAAGGTGTTCGCGTGAGTAGGTGGAATTGATGCTAGATTTAAGTCTCCCAGGATGATTTGAAATTGATCTACATTTACCTGTCCTACTCCATTCATTAATTTATAGACCTCTATCATATCTCCTCTCAACCGTCTATTTTCCAGGTTGAAGAGCTCTAACCTTTTCAGCCTCTCTTCATAGGAGTATCCTTCCATCCTCTTTACCATTTTGGTGGCTCTTCTCTGTACCTTTTCTAATAACGCTATTTTTAAGATACAGCAAACAGAATTCCATACAATATTCAAGGTGCGGTCGCACCATGGAATGATATAGAGGCATTATAATATCCTTTGTTTTATTTTCTATTCCTTTCCTTATAATACCTAGCATTCTATTTGCTCTCTTGGCTGCCGCTGGACATTGGGCAGAGGGTTTTAACATATTATCCACAGTGATACCTAAATCTTTTTCCTGGGTGGTGGTTCCTAATGCAGAACCTTGCATCATGTAACCATAGTTTGGGTTTTTCTTTCCTAGGAGCATGACTTTGCACTTGTCCACATTAAATTTCATCTGTCATTTGGATGCCCAGTCTTCAAATTTATCAAGATGTTCTTGCAATTTTCTACAATCCTCATTGGTTTTAACAATTTTAAATAGTTTTATGCCATCTGAAAATTTGATAACCTCACTCATTATTCCCTTTTCCAGGTCATTTATGAATATGTCAAAAAGCAGCGGACCCAGCACAGATCCCTGGGGTACTCCACTATTCACCTTTCTCCATTGGGAAAATTGACCATTTAGCTCTACTCTCTGCTTTCTATCTTTTAACCAGTTCCTGATCCACAATAGTACACTGCTTCATATCCCATGAATTTTTAGTTCTGCCAAAAGTCTCTGATGAGGGACCTTCTGAAAGTCCAAATGTACTATATCAACTGACTCACCTTTGTCTACCTGTTTATTCACACCTTCAAAAAAACATAACAGGTTAGTAAGACAAGATCTTCCTTGTCTAAAGCCTTGTTGGCTGTCTCCCATTAAGCCATGACTATCTACATGTTCAGTAATTTTGTTTTTTATTATGGTTTCTACCAGTTTTCCCAGTACTGATGTCAGGCTCACCAGTCCGTAGTTTCCCGGATCACCCCTTCAACCCTTTTTAAAAATGGGCGTTACATTCACCATCCTCCAATCTTCAGGTATTACAGATGATTTTAATGATAGTTCACAGATTACTAATAGCAGGTCTGCAATCTCATATTTCAGTTCTTTCAATACCCTTGGATGTATACCATCCGGTCCAGGTGATTTGCTACTCTTTAGTTTATCAAATAGTTGTATTATATCTTCCCGGTGTATCAATATTTCTTTTGATTATTCCACAGTATCATCTTTAAATACCACTTTAGTCATGGGTAACATCCCTATATCTTCCTCAGTAAAGACCGAAGCAAAGAATTCATTCAGTCTCTCTTCTATGGCCTTGTCCCCTCTTAGTGCCCCTTTTACCCCTCTATCATCTAATGGTCCAACTGACTCTCTCACAGGTTTTTTGTTATAAATGTACATGAAAAAGTCTTTATTATGCATTTTTGCTTCTACAGCAAGCTTCTTATTAAATTCACTCTTTGCCTGCCTTCTCAATGTCTTATATTTAACTTGCTAGTGGTTGTGCAGTTTCCAGTTTTCATCATTTGGCTCTTTTTTCCATTTCCTGAAAGGTGCTTTTTTGACAACAACAACCTCTCTGACTTCACCTTTAAACCATGCTGGCAGTTTTTTGGACTTCCTTCCACTTTTCTTAAAGTGTGGAATACAGCTGGCCTGGGCTTCCAAGATAGTATTTTTAAACAATACCCAAGCTTGATGTAAATCTTTAACCTTTGCAACAGCTCCTTTTAGTTTTGTCTTAACTATTTTCCTCATTTTCTCATAGCCTCCCTTTTGAAAGTTGAAAGGTAGTACTGTGGATTCCTTTACCATCCCTTCTCCATTAATGTTATGATCACTATTGGCAAGTGGCCCCAACACCCTTATCTCTTGCACCAGATCTGATGTTCCACTAAGGACTAGGTCCAAAATGGCTTCCTCTCAGGTCAGTTCATGAAACAACTACTCCAAGAAGAAGTCATTTATTTCATCTAGAAACTTTATCTCCCTAGCATGCCCTGCCGTGACACTGACCCAGTCAGTACCGGGGTAATTGAAATGACCCATTATTATTACTGTGCTGTAACTTTTCTTAGCTTCCTTGATTTCTTTGAGCATTTCATCATTCATTTGTTCATTCTGACCATGTGGTCGATAGTACACCCTCACTGCCATCGCCTTCCCCTTTTAACATGGAATTTCAATCCATAGAAATTCTACAGCAAGTTTTGTTTCCTGCAAAACCTTAATCCTTTATGACTCAATGACCTTTCTAACATAGAGTGCAACCCCTCCACCAATTTGATCAGTTCTATCATTGCAATATAGTTTGAACTCAAGTATCACAGTTTCCCACTGGTTGTCCTCCTTCCACCATGTCTCTGAGATACCAATCATATCTAACCTCTCATTTAGTGCTATATATTCTAACTCTCCCATCTAATTTTTTAGACTTCTAGCATTTGCATACAAACATTTTAGAGACTGTATTGTATTCATATTAATCTGGCTGTCGGTAGACAGGGGTAATTTGGAATCTTTAAGCTCTGTCTACTCCATATTCAAGGGCATTTGGGCTATTTTTGTCTCTATTGGAACCTCTCTGCTAATGTGCCCTTACTTCATTCTTTTGGTAGCATCCTTCAAGGATACATTGTTCCGAACCATGTGCTCTTGGGCAACTGTCAGCTGTCCCCTGTTATCTAGTTTAAAAGCTGATCTATCTCCTTTTAAAGGTTAATGCCAGCAGCTTGGTTCCATCCCAGTTAAGGTGAAGTCCATCCCTTTGGAAGAGTCCCTTCTTTCCCCAGAATGTTCCCCAGTTCCTAACAAATCCAAACCCCTCATCCATGCACCATCATCTCATCCATGCATTGAGACTCTGGAGCTCTGCCTGCCTTTTGGGTCCTGCGCGTGGAACGGGAAGCATTTCTGAGAATGCAACCCTGGAAGTTCTGGATTTCAACTTCCTACCTAAAAGCCTAAATTTAGCCTCCAAAACCCCCTTACCACATTTTCCTTATGTTCTTATGTTCTACAGCTGGTACAGATCTATAAAATTCTTGTCTTAGATCATGCTGCATTAAAATGTCCTTGGCCTATGGCCAATTAGAAAAAGACTCCACTGTTTGGTGATTTAATAATGGACTATTGGGGGAGATATATTTAAAAAATTGCATTATTACAGTTATTAAGGAATTTCTTGAACATAAAAGTAATGCTGATAACATGTATGGTAGTTAGGTGGGATGCACTGAAAGTAACCTTGAGAGATGAAATTATTGGTTATTCAATCAGAAAAATCACATTAAAGAAGCAACAATGTGACCTTCTAGAGGGAGAAATAACATTACTGAAGCATCAGCACGTGTGCAGAAGATCTAATGTTTTGTTGCTAAGGTTTCAGAAATTAAAATATGACTCAGAAAAGCTTGCTAATACTCAGTTATTCATACAAATTGCAGATTATTAACATAGCATTGTAAGGGGCATTGTGGTCATTTTAGAAGCTCTGTTCATGATATGGACATCTGAAAACGGGCATTCAGACATGCAAATCATAAAGACATCTCTGGAGCCATTACAGAAAATTAGGTATATGGATGTCTCTGGGCTAAACACATCCATGTTTCATGGGGGTGTGGCGGAGGGGTGTCCAAGACATTCAGTAAAAGATACATGTATTCACCCAATTTCAGGAACAGCTAGCAGGTCTCAACTCACCAGCAATGATGTCCATGTCTGTTCCTGCTCCAGAGCACAAAAAGGTATCAGAAAAACTCTTTCTCTGCCACCAAAACACCTGAATGCAGTGGAGGTTACTCTGATTCTGTATCCTCATTTCTTTTCATAACCATAAATACAAATGAAGGAATATGAGGACACGTGTGAATAGTGGAGTACCTCAACGATTTGTGCTGGGTCCGTTTCTTTTTAACATATTCATAAATAACTTGGAAACGGGAATAGTGAGTGAGGTGATCAGATTTGCAGATAACACAAAATTATATAAAGTTATTAAAACACAAGAAGATTGTGAAAAATTGCAAGAGGACCTTGATAAATTGGAAGACTGGACATCCAAATGGTAGATGAAATTTAATGTGGACAAGTACACAGTTATGCACTTAGGGAAGAACAACCCAAACTATGGTTACACAATGCAAGATTCTACGTTAGTAAAAGGATTTAGACGACATCGTGGATAATAATGCCCAGTGTACAGCAGTGCCCAAGGAAGCAAATAGAATGTTAAGAATCATAAGGAAAGAAATGGAGAACCAAACCAAGGATATTATAATGCCTCTGTATCAGGGATGGAGTCATCTGTGGTTCAAGATGGCCACATAGGATTCTAACTCCGGGAACCCTGGCAAGAATCTAACACTATACCCTACCTATCTGTAATCTCTCGATGCTCTGTTGCAAGTTTCTTCATTTGGAGTTTCCAGCAAGACAAAACGAGGGCTTTAAGAGAGCAAAAACAGAACCTCCATCCCCTCAGAAAATAGCGGCAAGCCGAGATGCCTCGGAAGGTATGCAAGAGCTACTGACCGAAATAAGGGCCGTGAAGGAGCTCATAATGGCCAGTGGTGATTCTCTTACTTCTGTGCAATTGGACATTACAGAGATGAAAGCCCAAATGGCAGCTTTCACAGAGCATATAGATAAAACTGATGAGACCTAACTGCTACATGATAAGTGGCTAAACCAAGTTAACAAGAATTCCAAATGAATCACTCAGCTGGAGCAAAGTCTAGAGGACCTGAACAACAGAACTAGAAGGAATAACATTTGTCTCCTAGGCAGGTGACAGAGTAGAATGGTCCTGGAAGTGTTTGGAGCTTAGTACTATGGGAAAGAGGAAGAATAAAAGTACTGTGAAGACAGTTCCTCTGCTGCCTCATCGGGAGTCCTGGTGGGGCCAATGGACAGGCATGTTTTTAATTTGCCAGTAAGCCAAGTGTCCCCCAAGGGAGCTTCTCTTAGCCCCGGGGGGCATACTCCACCACCACGTTCATCTCTTCCCATGTCTTCTACTCCATTATTAGATGATTAGAAGTCTGTTTCTATTGTTCCGATTCCGAAGCCAGTTACTCTTGCTTCTGTGCAGTCTTTAGTTCTGTCTTCTGAAAAGGTTGATGGGGAGATTACCCTGAAAGATATTCTTGGAGCGATCAGAGTTATGGATTCTAAAGTCACCAGGACTATCAGCTCGCTGTGTGATTTTACACACAGGTTAGTAGAGAAATGTTTTGATTTGGAAACCGGAGTAATGGTTACTGATAAAGCTGTTTCTCAACTGAATGTTCAGTTTTTCTTTTTTTTTTGTGAATGTGAATGCTAATCTTGTTAAAGATTCTAGTATTATGTATGCTAAAATCATGGAATTTACGAATATTGAATTTTCCTTATATACATTTATTTTCAGCAGAGTGTTTATTATAAAAATATTTTAACGTGGTTTTGAAAATACCAGATAATATTGAAATTTCTCAAGCATTCTGCATTCCAACTAAAGTTAGGGTGCCCCCCGTTGGGGAGGATAGATTTGATTTCTTAGCCCCTACAGTTAGCCAGAATTTATCTAGTTTTCTAGAAAGTTCCACTGATAATATTACTAGGCATAATATATTACTTGTGACCTTTATGGCAGAATCTGTTAAGGTGCAAATTTTGAAACTGTTTTTTAAAAATAAAGCTGCAATGTTTTGTGGTCAAACTGTGAGGATATTTCCGGATGTTACTAGAGCCACTCAGACTCGCTTGAAGCAGTTCTTACAGTTAAAGTCTAGAATGCTGGCTTTAGGTGCTACTTTTTATTTGAGCCCATTAGGACCCGAAACCTAGATGTGCCCCGCGGGATCAGAATCATGATCCCCTCTGTGTGTCCGGTTCAGACCGAACACACAGAGGGGATCTACGTCCAGGACAGAATCGGGCCCTAAGTGTCTTGTGACCTTACAGGGGCAGAGATATAACTTTTTTGATAGCTCTCAATTTGAGAATTTCCTTGCAGGTAGACAGGGTGAGAAACTTGTGGCGATGGATAAATATGTTTTCTTCTGTTATGTGGGCATGTTTAATGTCTCTAGTTCCTTGAAATATGTAGTTGTTGAATTTCCCAGCTCAGCACCTTAATGTGGGTTTGATCATTATGTTGTCACATGTTTAACCTTTTTTGTAAAATGATTGATTTACCTGTCTTTGTTATTGTATTTAATTTGATAAAATAAAAAAATATATATATTGAATAAAAAATAAATAAATAAATAAAAAGACCCAGGAGGAACAACATTCATCTCCACGACATTTCTGAAGGCACTGGAGGCAATGATGCGGTACATTTTTTGGAGAAGCTTTTGCCGGATCTGCTCAATCTGAACTTTAAGCGGCCCTTTGAAATAGAGCAGGCCCATGGATTCCCTACTCATCCAGTGCTGAACAGCTGATACCACAGGCCTATGATACTGCGGGCTTTGCATTTTCAACATGTGGCCCAGATTATAAGTGCTGCCAAGGAACAAGCGCCGATTCTCTATGAGGGTCAAAAAATCTTAGTTTTTCCTGACTTTAACAAAATCACAGTAGACAGACGCAAACAGTTGCTTGTGTTCCACCCGAGTTTCAGTGCCTCCAGGCAGCAGAAATGCAATAGGAGCAGAACTATTTCTTGGCTTTAATGGCTGATCCTTTGATTTGCTGTGCTCCTGGGACATTGGAAGATATATGGCACTGAAGGCATAATAAGGGACTTTATGGTTATTGGTATATTTTGTATTCCTGATATATTATATGCTGATGTACAACTGGGTACTTTTGGCTTAGCTGTTGAGTGTGGATTGATGAAGTGTGTGTTGGGTGGGTAAGTATGGCTGGAGGGTATGTTGTGGATGTGGGCCCTAGTGCCTCTCAGCTTAGGGGTTGGTGTGCACCCATGAGGGTGTTCAAGGGGAGTCACAGATGGAGAAGAGATATAACTAGGGACATTATCAATTGGGCAGCTCTCCCATGCTGCTAATGGCATCTCCCCTTGCTCACCATCTAGAGTTGAGTACACTATCCAGCCAGTCTGACATGTTGCGTCTCTTCTCTTTCTGGCCTCTGAGTGCTCTTTGCCTTAGTGGCTGAAACACAGTGATCAAATGATGATGCCAGAATATTTACCAGTCTCTCTATTTTTCAGCAGCAGAGTTTATCTCGCCATGTACACTCTTCAGAGCTGAATACTCATGGGGGGACTTTATGCATATTTGTTCTTTATGGACTCAATTCTGCAAGGTGCCGTGCAGCCACACTAGCTGTCCTGCCCCGATTCTGCATCCCTCCCTCCCCGCACAGCCAGAGCCACGGTAGGGCAGAGCCGGCAGGAGGTGGGAAGGGATGGAGAGTGGGCAGAGTGGGGGCAGGCCGAGGTGGCAGGATGTACAGGGCTGATTCAGATCACCACCCTGTACTTCCTGCAGGGGCGGACTGAACGTGCCGCTTATTCCACCATTGTGATCGGGCCTGGGAATGGCATACCAGGTTGGGACAGGAGTCAGGTAGGACCCCGTCATCCTATTCAGGGTTGGGTCGCGGGATAACAGGGGATCGGCGCTGCAGGAGCCGGAGGGAATGTGAGGATGATGTCCCTGCGTGTATGCAGGGGCATGCTGGGCCATCTCAGGACCCGATCCTGTACCCACAAGAACATCTGGCTCCCATGGTACAGAATCGGGTCCTAATGGGCTCGTCCTGCATGGGGGAGTCTAGATGGCCTAAACATGCCCCGAAGGGAATCGAGCTCCATGTCTATTGATTAATTTGATATGTGTGTGGATTTGCTATAAATGATTGGGGGGGGGGGGTGTTTCTAAAGTGCTCTGTAAAGATGGATGGGTGACTGTGGTTAGAAAAGATATTAAGCCGCTTTGACCCAGTGAAAAGCGGGATATAAATGCAGCTAAATAAATAAATTAAGATGGATAAGGGGAGGGTGAAGTCAGTAGCAGGAGGGCCCTTGTCGGTCATTTTGTAATAACGCTGGTTTACCCATTATGGATTGACCGTAAAGTTAGGGTTAATTGGACTCTCTGGTTGTTCTTTTTTTTTTCTCTATTAGAACTGCTGGACAATTGTGGCTGTTTTCAAGTGGTACTTATGGTTGGCTATGGTAAGCAAAATTCTTTCTTCCAGATTTATTTGTATTGCTAGGCTTTGTCTGGCCTTATTGCTCTGGGCATTTCTCTTGCAATTTTTCATGACGTTTTGTAATGGGGCCTTTTAAAATCTTATCATTGAATGTTAAAGGCATTAACAACCTGGTGAAGCAGAAAAAAATATTTTGTATTGCTAGAAGGAGCTTGCAGATGTGATCTTTTTACAAGAAACGCATCTATCAGTCTCCAAAACAAAAAAAACCTGGGAAATGGTCATTTTATGTTGGTTGCTTACTCAGCAACCTGTCAAAAAAAGAATGGGGTTACCATCTTCTTTCGCAGATCGCTGTCCCTGATCATTGAACTCACTAGGTCTGATATGGAGGGTCGCTGGGCCAAATCGGTTCTTCAAATAAATGGGCAGACTATTGCTCTGCAAAATGTGTATGCCCCCAATAGTGACAACCTGAGGTCCTTTCAGTCAGTGGCGGAGGAGATCACAGATATAGCCCCCCAATCAGTCATTCTAGGTGGGGATTTAATTTGGCTTTGGATTCCGTATTGGACTGTCACACTTCCTGAAAGGGCAGACCGCTGAAGGCTCTCAGTTCTGACTGTTGATGCAAGATGCCAGGATGGTGGATGTCTGGCATCTACATCATCCCACTGAGCAATACTACATTTTCTTCTCCTACCTCATCGCTCCCACTCGCATATCAACTTTTTCCTTGTGTCTAAACATTTTCTTCCCCACATCTCCTCTTCAGACATATTTAGTATGCATGTGTGGGACTATGCGGCTATATCTTCCAAGCTTTTTATTGGTGAGAACTCTTCCTCTTCTCCTCCATGACATTTTAATAGATCACTCTTGAGGGATGACGCCTTTCAGGAAACTATTTATGTTGCGATAATGGAGTATTTCACAATTAATCTCCTGCTTTCCACCTCTGGTTGGGCCAGGTGCGAGGCCTTTAAGACCTCCATTCGTGCCACCTTACTTTAGTTATACTTTCAACCTGACCTGTCAGAGGAAGGCAGAATTAAGTGTTTTGTATACCAAATCTGTGCAGGTGAGCACTTTTTGTCACAACGGTCAGACCCTAATATCCTACTATGCCTGCAGTGATTATGTTACCATTATAATAACTTTTTAAGTTCTGAGGTGGCTCAACCTATGCGCTTGCAACACTTGCGGTACTATGTAGAAAATAACAAAGTGGGACAGCTACTTGCAAATTCTCTAAAGACATGTTAATCAGCGACAAAAATCGTGGCCCTAGTTGATGGCCACAATCAAATCCTATTGCAGGACGAAACTATAGTTGATACTTTCCGATCATTTTTCATCAGTTTTACTCCTCGGAGGTGGATGTAGACCCAGACACCTTTGGCAAACTAACACAGAATCTGGAATAGCTCACTCTCATTCCAGAGATGGTGGAGAACTTGGATAAGCCCTTGCAAGGAAAGGAGATGACCCTTCTGCTATCCTCCATGAGTGCAGGCAAGGCAGCTGGCACTGCTGGACTCCCTATAAAATTTTACGAGGCATTTGCTGCCAAACTCTTGCCCTATCTTCTCCACTTTTTTACTCTTCTTCGACAGTAACTTCTGTAAACTGGATCATTTTTGAGTGCCACCATTATAGTGCTGGAGAAATCGGGGAGAGACCCACAGAAGGTAGGCAACTATAGACCCTTAACTTTGTTAAATTCAGACTACAAGCTCTATGCCTCCATTTTGGCACACAGGCTTGCCTCAGGCATTCCTCACTTGGTGGACTTTATCATGGCTTTATCATGGCTCATTCTACAGTGGATAATGTCCTTTTGCTCTGTCATGTCTTGGCCTTATCAGAACACCTTGACTCTCCTGGTGTGGGCCTCTCCCTTGACACTGAGATGGTATTTGACAGGCTCAAATGTCCTTTTTATTATCAGTTTTGTGATGGTTTGGTATAGGTGAGAGCTTTGTTGTAATGATTAATATTCTGTATACTGACACATCTGCTCAAATTGCTGCCAATACCAAGCTCTCACAATCATTTCCTCTCAACTGTGGAACTCACCAAGGTTGTCTCCTTTCCCCATTTTTATTTAATCTTGCCCTTGAGCCTGTAACTCTGTTGACACATCAATCCCCTGGTCTTCAGGGTCTACTGGTTGCTAACTTGCAGATCAAACTCTCCACATATGTGGACGATCTTCTTCTGTTTCTTCAACCATTGTCTATCTCACAGGTGTTTGAAGTGATTGGCCAATATTCTTGCCTCTTGGGATACAAGATTAATTGGACTAAATCCATTACTTTTCCACTCAATCAACTGACTCTTAAGGAGACGATGGCCTCCTTTCCTTTAGATGGGAATCTTCTGCAATTAAATACATGGGAGTGCGGTATAGAACCACTATTGAGAAGACTCTTCTCCTAAATATTAAGGATGTTACTAATATGATTCAGTCCCTTACTTCTTCATGGTCCCCTCTACATTTGTCCTGGTGGGAGAGCCTTGAAATGATAAAAATGGTACTCACACCAAATATTAATTATATATTGGCACTGCTTCCTTTTTCTTTTCCTGACCAATTATATAAGGATATTGAGTGTTTGCTAATCTCATTCCTCTGGAAGAAGCCCCCTAGAATAGTGACAAAAAAGTTGAAAGCTAGTAAAGCTTGTGGGGGTGTCCACTTTCCAGACTTTTAGTGGTACCACTCTGCCTTCTTCCTTAGACAGGCCTTGGCATGGACCTCAGCAGCTCTGGCTGCTAGGCAATCAGTGTGACTTGATTTGGAGGAACGTTTAGTGGCCCCGGTCCAATTAGAGTTATTGATTGGCATATGTCACCCTGACATTGCTCCAGTTAGCCCTATTATTGTGGCTTTCCTGTATCTAGCTCAACGCCTACATTCTGACAATCCACCCTCGAGTTTCCTCCCTCTTTGGTACAATGTACTATTCAGGATACAGAATAAAGCGTTTGCCTGGCGTCAATGGCAACCTTGTGGTATATGATTTGTAGGTGAATTTCTTGCAGGATCCTCTTGGAAAACATTTCCTGCTTTGTATGTGGAATTTGGTCTTCCATCCACCTGTTATTTCCAATGGTTGCAACTAAAACACTGTATCACTAAATCCACTCCTGATATTCAACAACTACGGTAACACCAGATTGGGGTCTCGCTCAGGTGGTTTGTTCTTTCAACAGCACTCGTGGGGCAGCCTCATTGTTTTATACCACATTTTGGGACCAATCTTTACGGTCCCCTCGGAGACTGGAGTGTGTCTGGGAGAGTGACTTTTCTGTATCTCCTCTATCCCACACTTTTCTGTATCTATCCTCTATGGCAGCGATGGCGAACCTATGGCACGCGTGCCAGCTGTGGCACGCGAAGGCCTTGCAGCTGGCACGCGGGAAGGTCCGCAATCGAAAAAAAAAAAAACAACCCTGTCTGCTGCCGCTGTCGGGGCCGCCGCGGCAGAATCGAGCGTGCCGCGGGGCCCCCCTGTACCCGGCAGATCCTGCCCTCCCCGTAGCAGCTCTCTCTTTGGAGCTACAGTCAGACGCGCCGGCTTGCAGAGCGCGAAGGGAAGAGTTTCCCTTTCGCGACTCTGTTAAGCCCGCGGGGGCTGATGGGAACTTCCCATCAGCCCCCGCGGGCTTAACAGAGCAGCGAGGGAACTCTTCCCTCGCGCTCTGCAAGCCGGCGCGTCTGACTGCAGCTCCAAAGAGAGAGCTGCTACGGGGTGGGCAGGCTCTGCCGGGTGGGTACAGGGGGGCCCCGCGGCACTCTCGATTCTGCCACGGCGGCCCCGACAGCGGCTGCAGACAGGTTTTCTTTTTTTTTTTTTTTTTCCCTGGGCTGGGCTGGGCTGGGGGGGGTGGGGGTTAGGAGTGGTGATGGGCTGGGCTGGGCTGGGCTGGGGGGGTTTAGGAGTGGTGATGGGCTGGGCTGGGCTGGGGGGGTTAGGAGTGGTGATGGGCTGGAGGGGGGGTTAGGAGTGGTGATGGGCTGGGCTGGGCTGGGGGGGTTAGGAGTGGTGATGGGCTGGGCTGGGCTGGGGGGGTTAGGAGTGGTGATGGGCTGGGCTGGGCTGGGGGGGTAGGAGTAGTGATGGGCTGGGCTGGGCTGGGGGGTGTTAGTAGTGATGGGCTGGGGTGGGGGGGGTTAGGAGTGGTGATGGGCACTGGGCTGGGGGGTTAGGAGTGGTGATGGACACTGGGCTGGCTGGGGGTGGTTAGGAGTGGTGATGGGCACTGGGCTGGCTGGGGGGGTTAGGAGTGGTGATGGGCGCTGGGCTGGGGGGGGGGTAGGAGTGGTGATGGGCGCTGGGGGGTTTAGGAGTGGTGATAGGCACTGGGGGGGCTTAAACTAAAAATTGAGTGATGGGGGATTAGGACTGGGAGTGGGCTGATGGGGAGGTTAGGACTGGAAATGGGCTGGTGGGATTAGGACTGGGAGTGGGCTATGGGGGGCTAGGACTGGTAATGGGTGGGGGGGGGTTGCTAGGACTGGAAATGGGCTGAGTGGAAGGGGGCTTGAACTGCAAATAGCTGTTGGGGATGGTGCTTGGAATGGAAATGGGCTGAGGGGAAGTGGGGGGCTTGAACTGCAAATAGCTGATGGGGACGGGGCTTGGAATGGAAATGGGCTGAGGGGAAGTGGGGGGCTTGAAGAAGGGAATGGATGCTGGGTGAGACTGGAACTAGAAGGGAGCTGATGTTGGGGGAGTATTAGAATGGGATGGGGCTGGGAGAGTAAAATGGAGAGGGGAAAAATATTTTGTGTAGGAGGGATGAAAAATCTACAATTGGCCAGGTATTGGGAGAGTAATTGGGGATTGAGGATGGAGGGGTAAAATTTGTGTGGATGAAATAGGAATGAGGAAAGAGCAAAAGGAGAAAGATTAGTATGTTAAAGCAGATGTAGAGAGAGAGAGAATGGAAAAAAAACTAGAAGAGAGAAGAAAGGACAAATGGACAGCAGACGATGGAGAGTTAGCAGAAAACATGAAGAAACCAGAAGAAAATGGCTGGACCAATTGCAACTGAAAAAAAATGCACAAAAGATAGAAAGATATCTCTTTATTTTGAATTTATTAACTGGAATATGTCAGCTCTGGGAAATGTGCATCATTAACATCTGCGCTTTGTTTGGTACAAGAGGAAATTCCTATTTGACGTTGCCACTTGTTCTCTTTCCCCAGTATTCACTGAAATGTATTGGTTTAATATTTGCAGTGTTGCCTTTTGATAGGTAGGGTATGGTGCTTTGTGAGTCCTGGTAATGCTGTCAGGATACGGCGGGTTTGCTATGGGTTCTAAATGGGCAGCGTTTGTAGTAGTTCATAATGTGCCTGGCGGTTGGCACTGGATTATAGTAATGTAGAAATCTTTTAGTCTTTCTTTATCCATACACTCATTAAGAGACATGTTTACTAAAAGTTAGTGTATGGTAACATTATGCAAATATTTATGCAAATAAGACCACTTATGCAAATGACGTGCTGGCACTTTGAGGAAATTCTTTGGTTTTGTGCGGCAGTTTGGGCACTCGGGCTCAAAAAGGTTAGCCATCACTGCTCTATGGCCTAACTTTTGGGGACCCTTAATTAGAGTATACTGTTCAGCTGCCCTCATGCTAGTTTTTCCTAGCTCATCGCGCCTGTATCACACCAGCGCGTTTAGCTAAGTGGGATCCGAGTAAGGATACTAGATACAGGTCTTGTCACAATGCAATTGGAACCTTGTTACATATGATTTTTGACTGCCCTAACTTCAATCCTTTTTGGAACCTGTTTGGGATAGAATTCAGTGTGTTCAGTCCATCCAACAAAAGTGAAAGATATCATGTAATCACGTAATGTAATTAGTAAAATATGAATAAGGAAAGTGAAAAAGTTAAATATTTAGAAGGAAACGAAGTTGGAAGATGATTACCTGGGATTAAAAAGATGAAAGGGGGGATAGGGATGGGGGTAGGTAAGAAAAGAGTCAATTTGGAGAAAATGGAACTTGGACTAAGTAAATTAATAAAAACAAAGTGGTGTTCCACTTTGTGCTTGCCTACTGTGAAAGTACATACCATCAGCCTGGCATGCAAAATGATAGGATAGTGAATGACATAAGGACTTATGCAAAGGCTCATCCAAATGCATAAATTATGGAAAATGCATAATTTATGCACATTGATAGTGTGTACAATTCTGTGGTTCATTATAAATTTACCTCCTATATGTATAACGGCAACATCCAGCCACTATACATATAGCTAAGTGATTTAATTTAGAGCAGCACTGTTTCTGTCTAATCTTAAACCTCTTAACTATAAAGATAACAGCTAAATATTGCTGCTATCCATACACTTGGGTGAAACACCTTAAGAACATAACATAAGAAATGCCATACTGGGTCGGACTACATTCCATCAAGCCCAGTTTCAAACAGTGACCAATCAAGGTCACAAGTACTTGTCAGGTTCCCAAAAAGGTACATAGGTTCCACAATACTCATCTGGGAGTAAGCAGTGGATTTCCCAGGTCCTCTTTAGTAATAATTTATGGACCTTTCCTATAGAAATATGTCCAAACCTTTTTTAAATCCAGTTACACTAACAGCTTTTACTTTTTTTTTTCTGGCAACAAATTCCCGAGTTTGATTATGCATGTAGAGATAAAATATTTTCTCCTATTAGTCTGAAATAGGTTACACTGTGGCTTCATTGCATGTCCCCTGCTCTTTGTACTTTTTGATGGAGTAAACAATTGATCTACATCTACCTGTTCTACTCCATTCACTAATTTATAAACATCTATCATATCTCCCCTCAGCCAACTCTTTTCCAAGAAAAAGAACCCTAACCTTTTAAGCCTCTCTTCATAGGGGTGTCCTTCCATCGCCTTTACCATTTTGGTGGCTCTTCTCTGTACCTTTTCCAATTTTGCTATATCCTTTTTAAGATATGACAACCAGAATTGCACACAATATTCAAGGTGTGGTCACAACATGGAACAATACTGAGACATTATAATATCCTTGGTGTTATTATCTTTTCCTTATGATTCCTAGCATTCTATTTGCTTTCTTGGCCACCGTTGCACACTGGGTGTAGGGTTTCAAGGTATTATCTATAATGACGCCTAAATCTTTTTCCTGGGTGGTGATTCCTAATGTGGAACCTTGCATCGCGTAACTTTAAATTGGGTTGTTCTTTCTAAGGTGCTAACTTTGCACTTGTCCACATTAAATTTCATCGGACATTTGGATGTCCAGTCTTCCAATTTTTAAAGGTCCTCTTGTGTCATCTGCAAATTTCATCACCTCACTCATTATTCCCATTTCCAGATCATTTATGATTATGTTAAAAAGCAGTGGGCCCAGCACATATACCTAGGGGTACTCCATTATTCACCTTTATCCATTGAGAAAGTTGGCCATTTAGCCCTACTCTTTGCTTTCTATTTTTTAAACAGTTCCTGATCCACAATATTATACTGCCTCCTATCCCATTAATTTTGCCAAGAGTCTCTCATGAGGTACTTTGTCAAAGGCTTTCGGAAAATCTAGATACACTAGATCAACTGTTTATTCACATCTTAAAAAAATATAACAGATTAGTAAGACAAGATCTTCCTTGGCTAAATCTATGTTAGCTTTCTCCCATTAAACATATTCAATTATTTTATTCTTTATAATGCTTTCTACCATTTTGCCCAGTACTGATGTTAGGCTCACCAGTCTCTAGTTTCCCTGATCAGCCCTGTAACCCTTTTTAAAAATTGGCATTACATTGGCCATTCTCCAATCTGCAGGTACTACAGATGATTTTAATGATAGTTTACAGATTACTAATACATAGTAGGTCTGCAATCTCATATTTCAGTTCTTTCAGCACCCTTGGATGTATACCATCCAGTCCAGGGGATTTGCTACTCTTTAGTTTATCAAATAGTTGTAATAAATCTTTCTGGTTTATTGAAATGTGTTTCAATTCTTCTGAGACATCACCTTTAAATACTATTTCAGGCATGGAAAATTCCCTATATTTTCTTCAGTAAAGACCTCTGCCCTGGCATGATACAAAAAGTGATGAAACAGTTAAAAAGGACATTTTTAGCAGTGATATCCATATATGAGATGTGATCAAAAAGTATCAAGACTTGTTGTATAGCTATATAACAATACATCACACCATGATGCTATTAAGCATCCAGTGACCTAGTTATATACTCTACATGTGCAGAGTGTAGGGTGGCTGCAGCACAACTGTACTTTTTTTTAATCACATGATGTTTGGTATCATGTAAAAGCAGTTTATCAGATTTATGAGTGAAAACATTGAACATTGAATTTGCATTAAATTCTGCCAGAAACTTAGAGATTCGTGTGAAGAGACTTATGACAAGTTACAGCAAGTATATGTGGATAAATGCCTGAGTCATGGCTTGTACAAATGTTTCCAAGAGGGCCACCGATGTGTTGACAGTGACAAATGTTCTAAAAGGCCATCCATGAGCAGGAATGCATGTTGCAATATGCTCAAATTGTCAAGAGAGCTTGCTGAGGAAATGGACATCAGCTTCAGTTTTGTACAGTTCATTTTTACTGTTGATTTAGGGATGAGACATCTGTCTGCAAAATTTGTGCTGAAATGCCTGTCCCCTGACCAAAAAGAAGATTGACTGTCTGCTGCCAGGGAGTTGTTGGAATGCATTGAAAATGACTCATATTTCATTAAAAAGATTATTACTGGATGGGGTTGGAGGCCAAAATGGCAGACACATGTTAGCTGGCTCTCCTCGTGCTATTACCTTCAGTTTCACTTTTTTTTCCCCCTCCAGATTTGTTATGCCACATAAGCGTAAGGCAAAGGTGCGGGAGCAACTGAGGAGTGCAGAGGTGGCTAAGGGATCATCTGGATATTTTTGTAAGGTCTGCTGGTACGGCTGTTGATCCAGTGCCATCTACTTGCTGGGTGTGTCGGGAGTGAAAGGAGGTTTTCTGCATCCCCCTGAGCTCTAGGTCACCCTGAGCCCGATGTGCAAGTTCCTCCAGTCCAGCCTTCAGCCAGCAATGGCGGTTCATCTGCAGGAGGGCTCCCTGGTGTTGGGGCTACAATGTCTGAATCATCAATTGCTGAGGAGTGGTTATCATTGGCGTCTTTTGTTGCCGTGCAGTTGACTGGAGAGTCAGGGAACGTGGCTGCTGTGACTTTGAGTTCTTCAGTTCCTGCGGATTTTCAAAGAGTTTCCACTGCTGTACAGACATTTTCAACTAGGATAACTCCAGGTAAACCACTTTTGGTGCATCTGGCTGTGGTCACTCTCAATGCTCTCTAGGAGAGGCTGCAAGCTCTGGAAGCCTCGTTGTCTTTAGTTCAAAACTTTGCAAGATGCTATATCTGGTACTGTACAGGCTGTGGACCTGCAAAAACAAGAACTTGTCTGGGTGGCTTCTAGAGCAAAAAATTGAGGACACTAAGCTTTTTTTCTGCTACTGTTACTAAAGACTTGTCTAGCAGTCATGGGAAATTAGAGGCTTTGGAGAATGCTGTCCGTAAAAAGAACCTGTGCTTATTCAATTTTCCTCATATGCCTTCAGTTCAGCCAAAGGAGTTGTTTAATTCATATTTGACTTCTGTTCTAAAGATTCCTTCTGAATCTATACCACTCTTGGCAAGGCTTTTTTTTATCTAAGCGCAGACCCCATGGTGCTTCTTCACCTGCTCACCCTCCCCCGATGGATTCATTGGATTTAACTGGGTTTTTTTGGAAGCTTCCGGCCTTGAGTCTATTCCTCAAGCAACATTGCTATTAACTTAGGCCCTTGAGCCTGATCGTGATTGGCTTTTGAAGATGTACTTTCTTGTTCGGAATCAACCCTTTATGGGTGAATTGGTCAGGGTGTTTCCAGACATTTCTAAGTCCACTCAGAAGCATTGTCAACAATTTCTCCTCTTTCACCCTAAAGTTTTCCAACTTGGGGGTTTATTTTTCTTACGTTACCTGTGTAAATGTTTAATTAAATATAGGGGGGTAAACTATATCTTTTTTGAACCTGCACATTTGACACAGTTTATTGTGGGAAAAAGTGGGGACTCTTCACAGCAACCTAATGTATCTATGACTTCCACCTTGGAGTAGATAGTAGTAGTCTCACATAGTAGATAGTTTGTCTACATCAGTTTTGTGTCTTATTTCCTTAGATATTTTCCTTTGTTTTGTGTCTAGGACTTCTCATATTTTGTGGGCTAGTGAAAGAACTTTATTTTGATTGTTATTGTGTTTTGTTTTGGTTGGGGTTGGTTTCTCTCCCTTATCCTTTGTTCTTTCTTTTCTTAACAAGTGTATGATTTTTGTTTTCTTATTGTAAATGCATAAATATAACATTTAAAAAAAGATTATTACTGGTGATGAATCATGGGTTTATGGTTATGACCTGGAAATGAAGAATCAATCTTCACAATGGAAGACTTCAAAGTCTACCAGACCCAAGAAAGCTTTCAAGGTGAGGAGCAATGTCAAGGTCATGCTCACAGTTTTCTTTGATTACCAAGGAATTGTTCATCATGAGTATGCTCCAAAAGGCCAAACCATCAATAAGGAGTACTATGTCCAAGTCCTGACTTGTTTTAGAGATGTGGTTTGTTGTAGGAGGACAGAGTTGCACAGGAATGGTGAATGCTTGCTTCATCATGATAACACCCCATCTCACACATCACATCTTGTCCAGCAGTTCTTGGCCAAATACCAAATCAAGCAAGTCCATCAACCTCTGTAGTCACCTGACCTTACACCCTGTGCTTTTTCTTGTCTCCAAAACTGAAATTCCCACTGGAAGGAAGGAGATTCAATGACTTGGATACCATTAAGCAAATTTTGACCCAGCAGCTTCACAGAATAACAAAAGAGTGAATTCAAAATTGTTTCCAGCAGTGGCAGGAATGCTGGAGGAAGTGTGTTTTATTGGAAGGGACTACTTTGAAGGAGACTAACTGCAATAACTGTCAGCTTTATATGTGTGTTATTGTACAAGTCTCATAGCGCAGCTGAAATTTCATGGACAGAAGACTTATATATGTGGAGCCCGGTTCCATAACATGCACGTCTGGCCCGTGGACATATCTAAATTAAAAACAGGCCCTGTTTGTACCCAATTCTGCATCTGCGGATCTAGATGTCCCCCTAGGTCTGGATTTGGGGAGATAGATCTATTCAGCGTGTCACAGGCAAAGTGCTATTCAGTCGGCCCATGCACACATCTAGCACATGGCCCGTGTACGGGTGCAGGCATGGTTCATGCAATCTAATGGAGAAACACGTCCCTCGACAATATTATTGGACATGGGTAAACATTTTGGACATCCTTGCGCCTGCCTTATTCTGAAACGTTACATGTTTCGGATCCTGCTTGTCTCTGCAATGTACCTGCGGATGCCATGCCCTTGGGAAAAATGTCTAAACTGTGTTTCACACTGACTGGAGTTTTCTGATGCAAACTAGACATAAATGCCAATGAGAAATGATTGCTGAGGCAACCTAGACCATGTATCAGTTCTTTATAGGCTCTGAAAAGTGTTAGGTAATCCCAGTGCACCCTGATATGTATAAGAGAATGTAAATATTAACATGAATGTCAAGATCATACATCAAATGGTACTTGGCATTAAAAAACAGCCTCAGTCAGTTCTGCCTTGGTCAGCTCTACAAACACGGTTTAAACTGCTAAGGATGGACCCTTGCCAAGTGCACAAAACCCTAAACTAATATTGCAGTTCCTCAAAATATGCATAATATTGCTCAACAACAAATGTAGGCCCTTTTTGTGCCTCTGGCCTATAAGGAACTCATTCTGCTGCTCTGCATTACCTTTTCTCTCTTACCTCTCCCTACAGCCCTCCTCGACAACTCCACTCTCCTAGCAGATTGCTTCTATCTGTGCCCTTCTCCTCTATTGCCAACTCCAGACTTCGCTCCCTTTACCTTGCTGCTCCATATGCCTGGCACAAGCTACCTGAGTCTGTATGTCAGGCTTCTTCTCTGGACTGTCACAAATCCAGTGTGTGTGCTCACATCTACATTGCTGCTTTTATTTAGTTATTTATGTGGTTTTTTTATTCCACTATTTCAAGTAATCATAGTGGTTTACAAATGAACAACATATCTGGATCTGATCTGCCTAATCTCCCTTGTGTTTTATTTTCATTTCCCCTAAAAGTATCCTGTCCATAGCTGCTGTGTTGTCTGTCTTGACTAGCTTGTAAGCTCTGTTCAGCAGGGACCATCTCTTACTTGTGTCTGTGTGGCATTGCGTATGACTTGTAGAGCTATACAATTGATTAGTAGTAGTAGTAGTATGATCTTTGGCTATGGCTTCTGATTCCCACATATCTGGGTACTGGCGTTTTTCACAGCAGCTATACCTGTCCCATCGTGGCATATTTTAGTCTGTATACATCTGCTATCTGTGGGGCAACCCTGTCTGCCTTCTGGCATTGCTCTCCTGGTCAGGCCTATGTGGGCATGGGAGGGGAGATCCCTGTGCCATCACACCAAGTAGCCTGCCTTCTGATACATCACCAATCTTGCAGCTCTCAGAAATCCTGGATTGGGTAGTGATATCAGTCATATCTCCCAGTGCCTGACACAGCAGATGTATGGCTGCCCTTTCAAACTGCCAACAATATATCATCTTATTAGAGTACCCTATGGAAAATATTCCTGAAGGAATCTGAATAGGTTCCTTATAACTAAATATCACAACATACCCCTGTCAATAATAAGGGACCCTCAGAATATGAGCATTCAGCAGTGAAAACAGCACTAATACATGCTCAGCATCATCGTTGGTCTCTAAAAATGTGCATTATGAGCATGTACAGTATTAATGCTCTTTTCACGTATTGAATGCTCTTATTCTGAGAGCCCCTTATTATTGACAGGGATATGTTTTGACATTTCACTATAGAGAACCTTCTCTGATTTTGTCTGCCCGATTACACTGACACCTACAGTCATCCATACAGTCCAGGTACTGGCCAGACCTGCATGTCACCCCTGATTTGCCGATGAGCATTCCAGATCTTTCCCTGCACCCTTCAAACTTTCAGTCATAGAAACTTAATTCTGCCAAAAATATGCCCTGAACCTATATATAACCAGGACTAAAAATACAATCTCCATTTCTGACACAAACAAGAATCCTTTCCCTACTCATGCCCATACTATCCCTACATCTGCAGTCCCATTTTTCAGAACATGGGAATTGTTAGGGTTCTCTAGATGTGGTCCTTTAGCACAAACAGCACATTTCAGCATTGCTATAATACACACTATTGCTCTTCTTAATATTTCTGTTAAGGTGTTTATTAATGTTTCTTTACTTTACAACATCCCCTCACCTCTGCTTTCTGTCTCTGCTTTCTGTTCCTTAAAACTGCATCTTATGTTCTTCCAGACTGCAGTCACATGAGTTCAAAACATAATTGTCACGATCATTCTTTTATGTGGGACGAATTGCCTAGTGCAGCAGAATATTTTCTACTGTAAGTCCTGACCTTATTCCACTTTTTAGTAGGAATAACGTGTACTTTTCCAGGAAACGCTTAATACATACACAGGCCTTTCCTGAATACGTTTTATACATCTCCACAACTGACCACACCCCCATTCCATCCATTCTGGGCAGGCTCTGAGATCCTTGTGCTAGCACCATGTATGTTCATGATAGCAGTGTTTCAGAATACGGTCGGGGAGGTTTTCAGCACATAAACGTCCCCATCACACTTACAAACCCCTTATTCATGTTCTGGAATGACCCTATGGAGGGTAATTTTATAACAGGACTCCAAGGTTGATGACTATAGCAGTGTCACATAGGCACAGCTTTATCTACGTGCATATATACAAACTCTGCCCACACTCCACACAGACTACCCCCCTGGCAACATGTACTGGCAAAGTTTGCATCTTCAAGTTAAAGTGCATACTTTACACCAGTCAGTATTTTAAAGAATGTCATTTACATACCTGTGTGGCGATATGCTTGTGGGAATGAATTTATAAAACTAACTCCTTAGTGACTGTCACTAAGCATATATAGTAAGTCACTTTGGATATCCAGCCTAATATTTTTTTTGTTTTTTTCCTCGAGGTAGAACATACAAATATTTCCCCATCTCAGTTTTTGAAGTAGCAACCTAAAATTGACTGTGACTGCAGGAATTAAATGTGAAATCTCCTCCAGCAACTTTGAATATTTGTCCTTTTGATTTTTCCAAAGGCATGGCAAATGCTAGGCAGACAGGGAATTGTAGTATGTGAATTGGAATGGAAAGAAATGGAATGTTTTAATATTTGCATGTATTTATGTAAACAACCCAGAAATGCTGAGTTGAGCGGGTATAAATTCCATAAATGAAATGAAATGGTGCATTTGTAGCTCATCCCCTTTTGTATAACCTGTCAATATTGTTATTTTAATTACTTTTCATGCAGAAATAGAGCTTCCTGTTTATACAATTGGGAATACTGATTTCACAGTTATATGTATCCAATTATTACAATTAAAAAGAGAATATTTTCAAGAGTAATGATGATGTTTTCAGCTTATATTATTGACTGCATCATTTAGCATGATAGCCTCACATCATTCAAGCTAAGTTTAAAAATGTGGGATG
The DNA here is from genome assembly GCA_033557465.1 of Ichthyophis bannanicus. Taxonomy (NCBI): domain Eukaryota; kingdom Metazoa; phylum Chordata; class Amphibia; order Gymnophiona; family Ichthyophiidae; genus Ichthyophis; species Ichthyophis bannanicus. The sequence goes on along the minus strand of CM066035.1, from coordinate 445,432,221 downwards.
TCTACTAAAGTTTAGCAGACACTAAGGGGTATGTTTACTAAACGATGGTAGCAGCTTCCATGTGATATCGCAGCCGCAGCCCCATTGGATTCATTAATATGCACTAAGTACTGATGCAGTAAAAGGGAATAAATGGTCCACGTCACCACTGAGTGGATGCTATGCATTACTAAAAATGCTCCATTGACTACAATATCCATTTTTGGTAACAGAAACATGATTCATGGACAACCATGACTGGGATGTAACTATGCCAGGCTATACTTTATTCAGAAAGGATAGAGTAGGAAGAAAGGGAGAAGGAGTGGCACTGTATGTACAAAATGGTATTAAAGCTATGGAAATACAGGGCTTAAAAGGGAGAAAGGAGGCACTGTGGGTTAAATTAGAAAGAGGGAAAGAGAAATCTATTTGCATTGGCGTGATATACAGACCTTCTTCACAGGGAGAAGAGATGGATAGAGATTTAATAGACATACTCAGCATTGCCAGGAAAGGGGAAGTGCTACTGATAGAGGATTATAATATCCCTGATGTTAATTGTCACATCCCTGCTACAGCATCATCTAGAAGTAAGGAGATCCTGGATTATCTACAAGGAGAACTATTCAGGCAACTGGTAACAGAACCCAGACGTGAAGGGGCCATACTGGACTTGGTGCTTACCAATGGTAAAAGTGGTTTTGATGTTATAGTGGGAGATCATCTCGCATCCAGTGATCACAAGATGGTGTCATTCAGTATTAGGACTATAGCTGATAAAATCCATTCCAAAGTGAAGGTCCTAGACTTTAGGAAAACTAACTTTGACAAGATTTTCCAGTACCTCAAGGAGTCATTAGCAGGATGGGAACAGCTGGGGGATGTAGAAAAACAGTGGGCAAAACTGAAAGGGGATATTTTAAGGGCAACCAGCCTTTTTTTGTGTAAATATTTTTATTGAAAGATAATAGCGTAAAAATAATAAGAAGTCAAGCATTTGGATTACAACATGTATCAAGTCCCTCTCCCATCTTCAATGAAACCATACTTGTATCCAGGAAAATCTGGAATGTGCCAAACATTAACAGCAGGATAACTAAAGAGTAAGCCAATTATCGTGAAAAAGTTGGCAAAACAGTCAAACCCTGAAGGGATAATAAATACTGTACTATACTATTTCCTGGATCACCAAGGAAAATGATATAACTGTCAAAGTAGTACCAACATCTATAAAGTGGGATGGTTTTGCCAATAACCTAAGCCTAAACAACCTTTCATTCTTTCAATTACCCACCAGCCACCCATGACACTCCCCCCTGTCCCCCCTGTCCCCCCACCCAACCCCAAGCTTGAGGAGAGAATAGGATATCTGTAAAAATAAGATTTAAAAAAGGTAAAGGAGATACAAGTTGATCCTCAATTGGTTAAACCATTCCTATCAAAATTTGGATGTTCAAATATTTATTTCCCCAGAACACAGATGTAACTCAACTTTCTAAAGGCAGAAATTGACTCCATAGATGCTGTAATCTATCTGGTTTGCCTCTCAACTCTGATGTGAGTTTCTCCATTTTATATATGTCCCAAACCTTTATTTGACACAAAAGAGACTGGCAAATGTTCAATTCAGGTGAACCCCTTTATTAGCCCCTAAGTGTTTCGACTCAAAAGCCTTCTTCAGGGGGTCTTTAGAGGGAGCAAACCTCAAAAGAAATAACGTTAAATAAATATAAATAAACAAAACCATAGAACATTTAAAAACCAATATGTTATAAAATCATAAACATGCAAAATATAATAATTTTAATAATAATAAAAAACGAAAATAAAATTGCTCCTATATATGTACCATGTACATTATAGTAACATAGAACAAATTTCATGAAAAGTTATACTAAACATATAAAAACACAGATAGAAATGCAAATTAAAATAAGGCCTAGACTGTTCTTCATTATACTCAAGGGTACAAATCGATGATAGTGAGATGATAAAAACCACAATCATAACACACTTAAAATTTACAAATCAATAAATACCCTAAATACCCTATTTTTTAATGGAAAGAGTGGTAGATGCATGGAATAGACTCCCAGTGGAGATGGCTCCAACTGGCCCAAAATGCTGCAGCCAGAACCATAATGAAGGTACATCCATTTGAGCACATTTCACCCTATCTAGCCAAACTACACTGGCTCCCTATTCAATGCAGAATAAACTATAAATTAATAATAACCACCTTTAAAGCTTTAAATAACACCGCCCCAGCTACACTAAATAAACTTCTCACTAAGGACACACCCCAATCTACTCAGAGAAGAGGCAACGTCAATAAATTAAAGATTCCAAAAGAGTTCACAAAGACTAAAAAAACAACCAATAAAAAAGTGTTTTCCCATGCAGCCCTTATTCTCTGGAACTCACTACCTGATGAAATCAGAGCCTTAACCGATCTCAAAGATCTACGCAAAACATTAAAAACTCACCTCTTTATCTCCTACTACGGTCCACTGGCGAATTCCCAACACCAAAATGAAAAGGGATAACTACATAACACATTGAGCCTAATACCACAATGTCCCATGATATCATGACCTTTAACACTGCCTATGATGTTTATATATAACTACCCCTCTCGTTGAACTCACTTTTGTTAACTGTACATAGTTGATTGTACATAGTTCACCTAAGTTAATTGTCAGAGTTAAAATGTACATAATTCCTGCAATGTTTAATGTAAAACAGATATGTTATCCTGTTTCCTTGACTGTTTTATGTAAACCGCACCTGATCACTGGAAGGTTGCGGTATATAAAAGATGTTTAAATAAATAAATAAAAATGGTAGAGATGAGGACAGTTTCTGGATTCGAAAAGCATGGGACAAACACAGAGGATCTCTAAAGGAAAAAAGGGGACTGTTGTAGTGGTTGATATGGAAGGGCAGACTAGATAGGCCATGTTGTCTTTTTCTGCCATCATGTTTCTATGTTTATTAAAATGTGGCTGCTACACAGTGCCCTGCCCTGTGCTTCAATTTCCTGTATGATTCACACAGCCCTTGGTTTGATAGAGGGGGCCCGTTAAATTGCCCCTTTGATCTGGCATTTGCCTTTAACACCCCTTTAAGGCAACTTCATAGATATTTTGCCTCCTAATTGGAAGGGCTCTTTGTAAAGGTTTCTACTTGTATGCTAAGCTATATTCTAATTTGATTTAAGTAAAAAAGCGCTCTAGAAACAATTTTATTTCAATATTTACTTTATTTTATTTTCTAGGTTAAGCTAAACTCTGATTTGATTTAAATGAAAAGCTCTCTAGAAATAAATTTATTTAAAAGTCTATTTCTCTTATTTTATGTTCTGTGCTAAGCTACACTCTGCTTTGACTTAAATAAAAAGCTCACTGACTGACTCAGCAAAAACACTGAATTCTAAAATACACAGATTTATCAGCTTTAAACCCAAGAAGTCCCTTTTACCACAAGATTTAGAGTTTATTCCAGAAGATTATACTCACTTGTAGTTCTGCTTCCAGTTGTAGCGGTTCATTTTGGTAGTCCTTACATAATGAAGTAATTTGGGGGGGTTTTGCTCTCAACCTCTCTGCCTGATTTTCTTTAAAAATTGTGAATTTTAGTACAATTTTACATTGCCGGATTAACTGTTGGGTTATTTTTTTTTCCAGTAGTAGATTTTGTTTTTTTTGTTTCTTTTAAAGAGCTTATTAGTTTGTTCTAGGCCCTTCTTTTTTTACTTCTAGGTCACGGGGCATAAAAGCTGATTGATATTCTTTGAAGTCACAGCACTTCTACGGTCTCGGTTCCCTCTCTGCCTACCTCATTTCCCACCCACCCCATGTAAGAACTCTTACTATATAGAACTACACATATATTAGCCGGTTGGTATTAGTTGGAAGGGAAAATCTAAGAAGTACGTAGGCAAACTTTGGATATCTTCCAAAAATAAACAAATACTAATATTTCAGGGAACTTTGATTAGATAATTCTACAAAGGAAGCAAATTAGACTATAGACCTTAGACAAATAAATCAGATTTTAGTAGCTTGAAGGTTTAAGAAACTGTTCCATGCGAGAACAGGTGAACAAACTAGCAGGACTGCACACAGGGAATCAGAACAGAGGTTTTGGATCTCACGTAAAAAAAGTTTAGCTGCTTTTTGTCCTAGATGGCAACTAAATAAAAGCTTTGGTGGGTCTTTTTACTCATTTTTAATTCAGTCACACACATATACACCCAAATCCATTTACACCTGTTATGTACTCACACTGTTGCACTCATTCTTCCGCATGTATATTCTTGTACACACAGACCCTCAAATATACATTTGTAGATACTTGCCCACATTCAGCCTATAGCAGTGATGGCTAACCTTTTTGAGCCCGAGTGCCCAAACTGCCGCACAAAACCAAAGAATTTCCTCAAAGTGCCAGCACGTCAATTAAAGCCCCATTTGCATAAGGTGCTTCATTTGCATAAATATTTGCATAATGTTACCATACACTAACTTTTAGTAAACATGCCTCTTAATGAGTATATGGATAAAGAAAGACTAAAAGGTTTCTACATTACTATAATCCAGTACCAACCGCCAGGCACATTAGGAACTACTACAAACGCTGCCCATTTAGAACCCATAGCAAACCCGCCGTATCCTAACAGCACTTCCAGGACTCACAAAGCACCATACTCTACCTATCAAAAGGCAACACTGCAAATATTAAACCAATACATCTCAGAGAACAACAATACATGACCTACTGGGGAAAGAACAAGTGGCAATGTCAAATAGGAATTATATAAACAGAATACCTCAGCTCAGTTACACATGCAGAACAGACCATCACCAAACAAGGAATCACAATTTAGAAACAGGAAGACAATAATTAAACTGGGAACCCCAAAAGCCAAACTTGGAATATACAACAACACTGTAGAAATAAAACTATATATTAATTTCCTCTTGTACTAAACAAAGCGCAAAAATTAATGATGCACATTTCCCAGAGCTGACATATTCCAGTTAAGAAATTCAAAATAAAGAGATATTTTTCTACCTTTTGTGCATTTTTTTTCAGTTGCAATTGTTCCAGCCACTTTCTTCTGGTTTCTTCGTGTCTTCTGCTAACTCTCCATCTGCTGTCCATTTGTCCTTTCTTCTGTCTTCTTGTTTTTTTTTTTCCATTCTCTCTCTACATCTGCTTTAACATACTAATCTTTCTCCTTTGGCTCTTTTCTCATTCCTATTTCATCTACTCAAAATTTACCCCTCCATCCTCAATCCCCACTTACTCTCCCAATACCCGGCCAATTGTAGATTTTTTATCCCTCCCACACAAAATATTTTTCCCCTCTCCATTTTACTCTCCCAGCCCCATCCCATTCTAATCCTCCCCCAACACCAGCTCCCTTCTAGTTCCAGCCTCACCCAGCATCCATTCCCTTCTAGTCCCTGCATCAGCCCATTTCCAGTCCTAGCAGCCCCCCAACCCAATACCAGTCCTATCCCCCCCTCATCAACCCACTTCCAGTCCTAACCCCCCATCACCCCATTTTCAGTTTAAGCCCCCCCCCTATAACCCATTACCAGTCCTAACCCCCCACTTCCAGTCAGCCCCCCATAGCCCATTGCCAGTCCTAACCCCCCCATCAGCCCACAGTCCATTACCAGTCCTAACCCCATCAGCCCACCTCAAGTCCTAACCCCTCCCCATCAGCCCATTTCTTGTCCCAGCCCCCCCATAGCCCATTATCAGTCCTAAACCCCCCCATAGCCCATTACCAGTCCTAACCCCATCAGACCACCTCCAGTGTTAACCCCCCATCAGCCCATTTCCAGTCCTAACCCCACCCAACAGCCCACCTCAAGTCCTAACCCCTCCCCATCAGCCCATTAGCAGTCCTAAACGCCCCCTAGCCCATTAGCAGTCCTAACCCCCCTCTCTAGCCCATTAGCAGTCCTAACCCCCCCCCATAGCCCATTACCAGTCCTAACCCCCATCACCCCATTTCCAGACAGCCCCCATCAGCCCACAGCCCATTAGCAGTCCTAACCCCCCCTAGCCCATTAGCAGTCCTAACCCCCCCTCCTAGCCCATTAGCAGTCCTAACCCCCCCCTAGCCCATTATCAGTCCTAACCCCCCCTCCCAGCCCCTTAGCATTCCTAACCCCCCCAGCCCCTTAGCAGTCCTAACCCCCCCTAGCCCATTAGCAGTCCTAACCCCCCCTCCTAGCCCATTAGCAGTCCTAACCCCCCCTCCTAGCCCATTAGCAGTCCTAACCCCCCCCTAGCCCATTAGCAGTCCTACCCCCCTCCCCTCTCTAGCCCATTAGCAGTCCTAACCCCCCCATAGCCCATTACCAGTCCTAACCCCCCATCACCCCATTTCCAGACAGCCCCCATCAGCCCACAGCCCATTAGCAGTCCTAACCCCCCAGCCCATTAGCAGTCCTAACCCCCCCTCCTAGCCCATTAGCAGTCCTAACCCCCCCAGCCCATTAGCAGTCCAAACCCCCCCAGCCCATTAGCAGTCCTAACCCCCCCCCTGCCCATTAGCAGTCCTAACCCCCATCACCCCATTTCCAGACAGCCCCCATCCGCCCACATCCCATTAGCAGTCCTAACCCCCCTCGCCCATTAGCTGTGCTAACCACCCCCCCTCCTAGCCCATTAGCAGTCCTAACCCCCCCCAGCCCATTAGCAGTCCAAACCCCCCCCCCCAGCCCATTAACAGTCCAAACCCCCCCCCAGCCCATTAGCAGTCCTACCCCCCCCCCCCCCCCCCGGCAAATTTAAAAACAGAAAAAGCGGGCTCTGGCTGCTGCCGCGGACGCGGCAGCATGCAGTGTCCCGCGGGGCCCCCTCCGCCCGCTAAGCCCCTCTGCAAGGGCTTTCAGATTCGCGAGGGAGGTCTCTGTTAAGCCCGCAGGGGCTAATGGGAAATTTCCCATCAGTCCCTCGCGTCTAAAGGGGCTGATGGGAAATTTCCCATTAACCCCTGCGGGCTTAACAGAGACGCGAGGGAGACGCTGTCTCCCTCGCGAATCTGAAAGCCCTTGCAGAGGGGCTTAGCGGGCGGAGGGGGCCCCGCGGGACACTGCATGCTGCCGCGTCCGCGGCAGCAGCCAGAGCCCGCTTTTTCTTTTTTTGCGGACCTTCACGCGTGCCAGCTGCAAGGCCTTCGCGTGCCACAGCTGGCACGCGTGCCATAGGTTCGCCATCGCTGGCCTATAGCCTACATGGTCTCCAATGCCAACCCATCCTTCACTCATGTATCCCACCCCCACTTACTATCAAAATGTTTAATTTGTGTATTGAAACCTTATATAAAATAGTGTCTTTGTGTCATAGCGTTAGCATTGACTTTCAAATGTATTTATTTTTCAGGATAATTGTTTCAGATTGTCATTGTTTTATTGCAACCTTTTTCTATAGTTGCTGAAAAAGGACCTCTGCCATTTAAAGAGAAAGTTGCTTCTGCTATCTAAGTGGGGACAGATATTGTTAATATGAATTAATTTTAATAAGATTGTTAGTCATCCTCTGCAAGTTTGAACTGTGTAAATAGCAGATAAACTTTACAGAAGTGGATATAATTAGCATTAAAACTCGGATGAGAGTGCATTTACCACAAAAACGTTATGTCACTTAGAAACCTATTCACAGCAGGATGTCCAGAACCTTGTGCAGCCGGGCAGAATTGGGGCATACAGCAGCAGACCCTATTATGTTCCCGCAGGGGCATTTAGCCCCCGGGGGATCAGAATCGTGTCTACCGGCCTGGATGTGCAGGCCAGCCCTGATTCTGAACGGCTGCACACCCAGCCGCATACCTGGCTAACTCAGCCTGGTCCCGTAATGGAGCTGCAGTGCCATGGCATCCCATTGCCATGGCATCCCATTGCCATAGCACCACAACTCCATTATGGAGCCACAAACGCCATCCACCACCAAGATTGTCCTTTTGACGCAGCCGGACCCCCAATCCGGACTCCCATGACCAGGGTCCGGATATGGACAACCTCCTCCTCACCTGCCGGTTCTGTCCCCGATGATTGCGGCTGCATCAGGGGGTATCAGCCCCGCAACCCATGATTCTGCATCGGCCCATAAAGTATTTTCAGGAAAGACCCATGTACATATTAAGTGTTTCCTGGAAATGCCCACATTTCTGCTGAAACGTGGAATAAGGTAGGACTTAGAAAAATGTCTGCACTTCTCTGCAATGCATCCCATATTGAAGAATGGTTGTGAAATTATGTTTTGAACTGGTGTAACTGTAGTCTGGAAAAACACAAGATGCAGTTTTAAGGTACATAGAACATAGGTGAAGGAATATTGGAAAGTATAAACACATTAATAAACACCCTCACAGAAATATAAAGAAGAGCAATAGTGTTTATTCTGGCTATGCTTAAATGTGCTGTTTGTGCTAAAGGAGACAATCCAGGGATCTAAGCAGTGCTGGACAATAGGAGCAGTCACTGCAGAATTAGCCAAGTGAGATTTATGTTCGCTCAGCCATATTTTAATCTTGTGACGAGTCCTTCCTATATGCAGCATGGCACAAGGTTATAAGATAGCATACATAGTCCACATCATTTTGCAATCCATCTAATGACCAAATTCAAATCTGCGACCTGCTCTCTGATCACTCCATATAGTAATGCTCAAGGAGGTTGCAGACATATTTCAAAAAAGATCATTGCAGACTAAAAGTCAACACACCTCATGATCTTTTTTGTTGCTTAAAATCTGAATGGACCAAGGCATCCCATAGGTTCAGGGCATCTTTTTGGCAGAATTATCTTTTTGTTACAGAAAGAGAGTATGTGTGTGTGTGTGTGTGTGTGTGTGGTTTGAGAGTTCCCTGGGAGGATCTGGTGTGCTCTTCTGCAATGCAGGGGGGACATGAAAGCCTGGCCAGTATCTGGATGGATGACCACAGTGTCATGAGGTGCCAGTGTGATTGGGCAGTCAAAATCAGAAAGGATTCACTATAGCTAAGTGTCAAAACATATCCCTGTCAATAATAAGGGAAACAGTGAAAACAGCACTGATGCATGCCCATAATGCACATTTTGTTGGGCCACTGGTGTTGCTTCTGAGCATGTATTAGTGTTCTTTGCATTGCTGAAAGCTCTTATTCTGAGGCTCTCTTATTATTTACAGAGATATGTTTTGGCATTTAGCCATAGGGAACCTATGCTGATTCCTTCTGGATTATTTTTCATAAGATCTGATATTGTCGGTGGTGTGATAGGGCAATGATACATTAACTATGCCAGGCAATGGGAGGCATGACTGATGTTGTACCTGGAATATACCATCCCTACCCAGGCCTGGATCAATGAAAGTTATGAGAGTGGTGATATATCTGGAGTCTGGCTACTTGGTGTGATGGGATCTCCCTTCCCATGCCCACATAGGCCTGACTAGGGGAGCAGTGCACCAAAGCACACTGCGGGAAGGCAGACAGGGTTGTCTCACCAGATAGCAGATGTATACCAACCGACATATGCCACAATGGGAGAGGTGTAGCTTCTGTAAGAAATACCACTACCCAGATAGGTGGGCCTCAGATGCCATAGCAAGAAGGCCCTACTACTACTACTTCTACTACTTTTTCTACTACTACTGATCATTTGTATAGTGCTACAAGACATATGCAGCACTGTAAAGACACACATAAAAGATGGTCGCTGCTCAGCAGAGCTTACAATCTAGTCAAGACAGACAGGCAGCTGTGGACAGGATATATCCAAGGGGAATGGCCAGGAAACACAAGGGAGCTTAGGTGGATCAGATCCAACAGCGGTAACGAAGAGGTGAGCGCTCAGCCTGGATTTGAAAGTGGCCAGTGACAAAGCCTGACATATAGACTCAGGTCGTTTGTTCCAGGCATAAGGAACAGCACGGTGAAAGGAGCAGCATCTGTATTTGGCAGTAGAAGGGAAGGGCACAGATAGAAGCTATCTGACAAAAGAGCGTAGTTCCTGGTGAGGGGTGTTGAGAGAGATAAGAGGGGAATGGTAGTGTGGAGCAGCAGAATGAGTGCACTTATAGGCCATAGACATGAAAAGGGCATACATTTGTTGCTCAGCAATATTATGCATCCTTTGGGGAACTGCAATGGAAGTTTCAGGTTTTGTGCACTTGATAAGGATCCGTCCTTAGCAGTTCAAAGCGTGTTTGTAGAGATGACCAAGGAGGGAATCAATGGGGCCAGTTCCCACTGCCAAGTACCGTTTGATGCAAGGTATGTCCTGACATATATGTTCATATTTGCATTTTTGTATACCATATTGGGTGCACTGGTATTACCTAGCACTTTTCAGGGCACGAAGAGGACTGGTATATGGCCTATGTTGCAGCAGCTGTCATTTCTCTGGTATTTATGAATAGTGTGCATCAGCAATCTACTCTCTGTGATGAACAGCATAGGACTTGCACATTTTTCCCGAGGGGCATGGCATTCACGGGTACATCGCAGGGATGGGAAAGATCTGAAATGTGTAATGTTTCAGAATACGGTGGGCCCAGGGACGTTCACAAAGTTTACCCATGATAATATTGACAGGGACGTGTTTCTCCATTAGATTGTATGGGCCATGCCTGCACCCATGTGCGGGCCGTGCCCTAAATGTGTGCATGAGTCAGCTGAATAGCGCTTGCACGTGCTGCACTGAGCACATCTATCTCCCCAATTCCTGACCCACGGTTACGTCCAGGCCCGCCAATGCGGAATTAGGTGTAAAGGGGGCCCGTTTTTAATCTAAATTTGTTTGCGGGCTGAACATGCACATTATGGAATCGGGCTCCACGTGGATAATGTTGTAAAAAGCTGGTATTAAGGGGTTTAGGCTCTTTGCTTTGAGAGTTATACTCCTAAATTGGTCTCCTGGAAAATTTACTAGTGCTGAGTGTCAACATTTGTTTTCTGTTTTCACTAGGTTTTTAATTTTAGGAACCTAAAAAGTGGGTGGCAAAAGGGGGTAAATTTGGACTAGGGAAAAAAGGTAGGGGCTTAGAACTGATCTTCAACATTAGGTACCTACATTAAGCATCTAAATCTAGAAGAATGAATGTCAGGACTAAATTTAACACTGCTAATGTGAGGTTCAGCCACCAGCCTCTAAGTGTCTCAGTTCCCTGAAGTACCAGATCTGGATTAACCGCTGACCTCCAGCTAGCAGGTGTCAGTAGGATCCATTTGGCTTTCTGGCTACCTTAGCCTGTGCAATACCTACTGCTTCCTTTTGGAGACCATCTTGTTTCTGTCTGGGATCTGTATATATAGCCAGCAGTGGATAGACCTCTTTGCCATTGCTTGGTATGTACCTTGGTAACCCTTTCAGTTTAGTACATTAAGGTGCATCTCTCCATGGTCATTGCAGGGAGACATACACACAAGTTAGAGTAGGTCTACTTCACCATTTGTGCTAACTTTTGGGGCTTACTGTGTGCTACAATAGTTTATTTTAGTAAACATATCCCAGTATGAATGTTGTTGTTGTTGTTAAGTGCCGTCGAGTCGGAGTCGACTCATGGCGACCCTCTGGATAGCTATCCTAAATTGTGTTCGGTCTTCAGTCAGGCGGCTCATTGTTGACAGACTGGTACCCGTGGCTGCTGTTATTGTATCGATCCATCTCATTGCTGGCCTTCCTCTTTTGCGTTGACCTTCTATCTTGCCAAGCATAGTGTCTTTCTCTAATGATCTCTCTCTTCGCATGATGTGTCCAAAGTATGAAAGTCGAAGTCTTGTCATCTGAGCTTCTAAAGAAAGCTTAGGTTTGATCTCCTCTAATACTGACTGGTTTGTTCTTCGGGCAGTCCATGGTATACACAGTATTCGCCGCCAGCACCATAATTCAAAGGCATCAATTTTCTTCCTGTCTATCTTTTTCACTGTCCAGCTTTCACATCCATATGATGTTATTGAAAATACCATGGCTTGAACAAGTCAAATCTTTTTAAAGCACCTGCGGTATTCACCACTTTGAAGTTAAAATCATTTTCAAAGAATAAAGATGCAGACATGGCAGTCAAATAATTGACAAAAATGATAATAAAAGAGTTCAATAAAGGAAACCTTCAAAAATGTACATTATAAGAACATAAGATATGCCATACTGGGTCAGACCAAGGTCCACCAAGCCCAGTATCCTGTTTCCAACAGAGGCCAATCTAGATCATATGTACCTAGCAGTTTCCCCAAAAGACACATTCAAAAGAACTTTTAAAAAAAATAACCAGGTAATAAAATTGTAATAGCACATGTCTGTTTTGATGTTCACTTAATGCATCAATTATAGCTTCAAAAGATATTACAGCCGCATTGTTTGAGAATCAATTTATTTTATACATAATTGAGTTATTTGTTAAAACAAACTCATTAAATTCCCCTTTTTAATGTTGATGTTCATTTTATTTTGTGGTGTTTTAAGTGTTTGAAAGTTCCATTTACTTTATCACTGTAACTCTTACTGATTTAATTAACTGTGGGTTCTACTGTGCTGACCTTCACTAAAAATAAATAGACAGATAAATATAACTAGATAGATACTCAGCACTGGTATCCAGATAGTGGTTAGCAATGAACTTCATTGTGTGGCCACTACCCATGTGAGTTCCAGCCTTATCTGGATAATGGCTGTTTTCAAAGGAAAAGTGTAAATAAAAAATGCTAATTCAAATTAATGTACATCTGGAGAGGGCTTTGTAAACACATGCACCCCTAATAGTTGCTTTCATACAGACAAGTACCTTGTATCTATGGATCTGCAAGTTGATTTTCAAAAGGAGCCGCATCACAGAGTGTAAGTGGCATTTTAGATGGGACATCTAGGAAGAATCTGGGAAATACAGAGCAGAAAGTCCAAAAATCCGGGGGAGTAAGATAGTAAGGCTGGGTACATTGATGTCCTGCTCTGCCATTTCAGAGTTCGAAAATGGGCACATAGACATGAAAATCATGGAGACATCCTAAGAGACCTGGGTATATAGAAGTCCCTGGCACAAGAACGTTCAGGTAGCAAGATGGCATGGTGGAGCATGCTCTGGGCATAGCAAGGGAGTTGCATGTTGTGCTGTGATTTAAGAATGGCACAAGGACACCATGCCCTGGTTGTCGAGGCTTCCATGCTGATACCTGCTCCTGACCACAAATAAGGTCCCATATCTGAAATGGCAGGCCAGGGCATTCTGATCTCATAACATACAGTATATGCCCCTCTTCTGACCTACCCAGGCCAGGGCATCTACAGTAAGTATTCAGTTTCGAAGGCATACAATTCAGGGACATCCACGTTTTTGTAATGGGCTTCACCCATGAACATACCCGGACTTATTAACTTTACTATATGGATGGGGCCCATCTCCAGAACCAGTTACTGGGATATTCATTTTTCAGGGTGGACACAGAGCTATTTCAGAAGTCAAAGCTTCCACTTTCCCTGATTTTGGAAGTTCTGATCTGGCAATTCCTGATTTTTCCTAGATGTCCCTTCTAAAATGCCACTTTGTATCTCACTTCCCAACAAATATATGTTGAACTGGCTTAAAAGTGTACAATTTAGAGTTGTCCAGTACAGGAATGACCAGAGAATGAGGAACATTATGCTCTTTCTAATATCACAGAACTATCCTCTAAAGAAATGGTCTATAACCAAAGTACCAATGGCATGACTCCTTATATTCCTCTAGTCGGCAAGACTTTTTTTGTTATATTTGTGGCTATTCAGGCAAATTAGACATTTCTTGCAGTCAGGGAATTTAGTCAAGATAGTACATGTCACAAATCCAGCATAGCTGACTACTGCAATGCTGTCCTGACTGACATTTTTAAGAAACAGGTGACATCACCTTGTTCAAAATGTTGGAATGGAGGGTATAACTGTGTGTTCATAGAGAATAGCCACAGACATCCTTAGAGAGAGAACTTCAAACAGAAGTATCTTCAACCATCTAATAATGAAACACTAAAACAACCTGCATCTTTACCTTCACATATTCAGGGCTTCTAATTTTAGGTTTTAACCAATAAAGAGCAATAAAACACCCCGATGCAAAAAACCTACAATAGGAGTTTATTGGATAAATACTACGTGCCTGATATTCAAAAACATTTACATGGTTTGCATACCTGTAAACTGTGTAAGTACCACTTAGAGGGCTATTCAGTAGCACCAACATGGTTAGTACCACTCAATATCCATTGGCACTGCCACTACATCACGCAGCATCAGGGTGTGTCGTGAGCGTTACGGGGCAGAGTGGAGGCGGCATCCGTCGCTAACTGCGCAGCCACAAAATTGAACCGCTGCCTGGTTAGCAACATGTGGGTTAAGATAGGCACTGGAAAAACTGGCCTATCGTTACCTGTGGGAGCAACCAGGCAACAGCTCAATATCACCGTTGCCTGGTTAGCCCTCCCAATAAAAACTAATGCCAATTTCTCGGCCATTCTTCAAGCTTCACTAATTCCAACTCATATTAAATATACCTTCCTGGGTGTCTACCCTATTGCAGATTTTGGCATCACCTACAAAGAGGCAAACCTTACCTGACAGCCCTTCTGTGGTATCACAAAATTGTAAAAAAAAAAAAAATTAGACTAAAGAGCAATCTCTGAGGCACATCACTGGTAAGGTCTTTATCCAAAGAGTGAACTTCGTTTACCAGTACCCTTTGTTGCCTCCCATTCAACCAGTTTGTAATTCAATCAGTCACAAAGCTCACGTCAGACCATCATTTTGCTATGCCTGAGCCCAGAACTGTGTATCCTGGACTTGTACCTAAAATATGTGAAAGACTCCATTTGTTCACACTTTCAACAGCAGCTTGCTGACTTCATGCACTCCATTGCTTTCAATTTAACAGGGATCAAATAACCCCATGTGAGGATCTTATATTGTTGCACCACAATATTCGCTTAAAGAAAACACTCCTGTGCTCTTTGTGAAATAGTATCCCTCTACTATTTGTCCACTGCCTCCCCAGTTCCTTATACCAGGCCTTGCCCCCAAAGGCTTCTTCAAGTAATGTTCCTATAAAGTTCTATAGAGTCTGCTTTTTCATCCTTTATGTCTCTCCTGCACAAATAATTCTCTCACAAAGGGCATTGGGCTTTGCAAAAAACCCACCCTGTCTTCCTTGGATAAACAAATATCTCTAAGTTGAAACTAGGCAAATAGCGGAAAATCTACCAGTTGAAAATTTTCACCAAAGGTAGTCCAAGCACCAAAGAACCCTCCATGAAAGAAATTCTCACAAAGGTGAACTCTACCAAAAATCAAATGCAATCTGACCAAACAGCCATGAGGTCTGACTATCCTAATACAGGTGTCACCGGCTTCACTTCCTTAGCCAACAGACTCACCTATCTCTCCCAAACAACACCTGTACCCACCAATCCCTTAAGCTTCTCTACCTCCCATAGGGGCACATGTTCCCCACCTAATGTTTCTCTCTCCAGCTCCATCCAATGTTGGTTTCCAGAGGGAAATTGCCATTGAAACAATTTATCAAAAACATGGATAAAAACTGTAACATTAATAATTGGGGAGGTTAATTCCTCCATTTTCTCTTGCACATTATATATAGAGTTTTCAAACTAAGAGGTATGTTTACTAAACTGCGATAATGTCACTCGCATTAGGTTTCGCGGTAAAGGTACAGATGCCCATATAAAGGCGTGTGTGGTGCATCGTTACAGCAAGCCGTATCAGCTAACGCATGTTACAAGGCACCTTCGAATAATGCGCGTTACAAGGCACCCTACAAGGCACCTTACAAGCAATGTTCCCTCTAATTTTCTGTAGGCTGTGTGCGCATAAAATATCAGCTGCGCAACTGTTGAAGGAAGGTTAAATTTTTGTGCGCCACATAACGACACTCGGAGTTATATAATTTAAAATCTGACTACACATCAGAATACAGTATGTACACCACATTGATTACACTAGAAAACATTGTAGAACTTGTGAAAACCGTAAATACATAACAACTTTTAAATTTTAAGACATCTGTGTTGTTTTCTATCAGAATCAGAACCATAATTTTTGTGCGCTCTGTTGTAAAGTATGTGCGCTCGCTCGGCGAGGTGTGTGTGCGCACACACGCGCACAGCTTAGAGGGAACAGTGCTTACAAGGCACCTTACAAGGCGCCTTGTAAGGTGCCTTGTAAGGTGCCTTATAAGTAAGGTGCCTTATAAGGTGCCTTGTTAGGTGCCCTATAAGGTGCCCTATAAGGTGCCTTATAAGGGGCATTGTTAGGTGCCCTATAAGGTGCCTTGTTAGGTGCCCTATAAGGTGCCTTATAAGGTGCCTTGTTAGGTGCCCTATAAGGTGCCTTGTTAAGTGCCCTATAATATGCCTTGTTAGGTGCCCTATAAGGTGCCTTATAAGGTGCCTCATAAGGTGTATTGTAAGGTGCCCTATACAGTAGGGTTCCTTAGGCTAACCACCGTATTAGGCACCCCTTGGCAAGGCACCTTAGAAGGCACCCTGGGTTATGGAACCATAGGTTAAGGTGGCCTAACAAGGTTATGGTGCCCTAGGTGAGTGTGGCCTAAGGGCTGCAAGGTGCTTCAGGATGACATGCATGACCTGTGAGGAACAGAGACAAATGTAGCCTTAACACTAAATAGAGCATTCAGGAAAGGCAATGAACAGGTGAGTGAAGGAGGGAGAGCTGGGAGCCACTGGACCTGCCATATCTGCGGGTATCCCATGTGGCTGCCAGTACTGATGACAAACATGGTGGGGTCAACAGTACCACAGCACAGGGTGTTGGCAATGTAAAGTACTGGAAAGACAGTTGTTGGCAGACAATGGGAATGCGTGTCCCCCAGTGGAGGCGGAGGTGGCAGGATAGTTACAATGATGGGTTGACAGAGGAGTGGTGGTGCCATGCAGATCAGGCACAGGCAAGGCAAGCATGAAGAGGTGCAATGCAGTAAAGGGTAGCAGTGCAGGACATGGGGTGACAGCCTGCACAGGCAGATAGTACTCTACACAGCTGACAGACGCAGATAGATGGACCAAGGGAATGTTGGAAATTGTGGCGAGGGTATTTTGGGCTGGCAGCATAAATCTGCAAAAATATGACTGTTACAGACATGTGCACTATTTGAGTAGGACAGGCATGAATTGAACCCATGAACGGCATTGTATTAACCAGTAGGCTACACCTCTGTGGTGTATGTCACAGCAATGGCTGGGTACAGAAGGACTGCAGGTCACTGCACAAACTGTCTGCTCTGAGTGCCAGGATAGGTTAACTCCACCAGTACCCATGATGCAATGCACATGCTGAATAGCTGTCTACAGCTGATCCGCAAATGGGGTCTGCACCTCTCTGGTACCTCAGCTTGGAAAGACGAATTGACAGTGCGTGATACTGGCACAGAGTAGCTACAGACCATGCCATTGTGCAGGTTCTGTGTTCTCCCTGAGGGATAGGATGGGTACCCAGCACTAGGTCCACAGTACATGTGGTGCTACAGATAGGCCCTGCTCTACATCCCCATCACTACCAGTGTGTGACAGGTGTTCCTTGCAGTGCAGCTGAAGGTAATTTGGTGTCCATCTTTATCCTGCAGTCACATGTGGCCCTCTGGGACCAGACACCACCCAGATTAGGGTGTACCCCGTGTTTGGATCTGGCTGGCATGGGCATCTGTTATCAGGGCAGAGGAGTTTCCAGACTTGAATGAGGTTGTGTAGCAGTGCCTTTATAGGTCAAAGTGGTATACACTACATACCCCAAAGGGCTCACATCACCCTTTTTGTAGGTAAGGGACAGGTGCCCCAGCCCCTGTGAAGCAACCTCCATACTGCTGGTATAGGACCGCTCTCCAGGGTTGGTGGGCCAGAGCTATACCTGTGGCTGGGACAGTGGCAGACCAGCAGCAATGATGGGGTTTATTGTTTATTATTGTTTATTGTTTAAAAACTCTTGATATACCGCCCCCCCCCATTACATCGGGGCGGTTTACAATAAAAAAATTAAAATTATAAATTAAGAAAGGAAGACAAAAAAAATTACAAAAACTTAAGAGAAAGGGAAAGAGAAAGAAGAGAAAGAGGGTGAGGACAGATTGTCAACAATAGTAGATACAGAGAGGACAGGGATCACGGAGGGAGGTTGAAGGCAGAGGAGAAAAGATGGGTTTTGAGGAGAGAGTGGAATTTAGCAGGAGACTCTTCCAGTCGAAGGACAGTGGGCAGGGAGTTCCATAGGGCGGGACCAAGGTAAAAAAATGCAGATTGCCGAGTTGATTGAAGATGAGCCTGGGAGGGAGAGGGCAGGTGTAAGCGATTAATATGAACTTATCGAAGACTACGGGTAGGAGTGTGAAAAGTTAACAGATCGGATAAGTACTGTGGAGATAAATGGCCCGATGTACTAGGGTAAGAATCTTGAATTGGATCCGAAAGTTTAGTGGTAACCAGTGAAGATGCTGAAGGATGGGAGTAATATGATCACGAGAGGAAGCGTGCAAGATCATCCGGGCTGCAGTGTTTTGTAATAATTGTAACCGGTGACATTGGTATTGAGGGATGCCAGCATAAATAGAGTTACAGAAATCCAGTCTAGTGATGATTAGGGAAAGAAGGAGGGTGGTGAGAGCCTGGGGAGATAGAAATGGTCTGATGGCACGAATTTGTCGAAGGCAGAAGAAGGAGCGTCGAGAGACCTGGGAAATATGATCATGGAAGGTAAGGTTGCTATCAAGAAGGACACCAAGATAGCGAAGCTTGGAGACTGAAGAAATCATGGTACCTGAGAAAGAGGGAGTGAGTGACGGAACAATAGAACTATGAGAAAACCAGATGGACACTGTTTTAGAAACATTAAGAACAAGACAGTTTGTAGAGAGCCAGGAAGAAACCAGGGATAAGCAGTTGTTGAGAGGGGTAATGTCAGGATGAGTAGAGGATGTGTGGTACATAAGGAAAATGTCATCAGCATAATAATAGCCTGAAATACCTGATTGCTGGACTAGTAAAGCTAAAGGGGTCAGAAATACATTAAATAAGAGAGGGGCCAATATGGAGCCCTGAGGGACACCACAGGTGAGAGGGAAGTTATCCTTAGTAGCGTAGGTGGAAGAGACTGCAAATTACCGGGAGTGCAGGAAGGAGTGAAACCAGTGATAAACAGTGCCTCAGAGACCCGCACATCCCGTAGCCTAGAAAGAAGAAGAGAATGGTCTACTAAGTCAAAGGCAGCTGAAAGATCTAAGGATACCGCCACCGTGATGTCACCATGATCATGGGAAGAGTGAATCTCGTTCATAACTGCAGTGATAGTGGTTTCGACGCTGTGGCCAGGTCGAAAACCGGATTGCCGACGATGCAAGAACCGTGTGGAGTCCAAGTGATGTGAAAGCTGGGAGAAGACATTTTTTTCCAGAAGCTTAGAAGCGTACGAAAGGTTGGAAACAGGCCAATAATTCGCTGGTACAGACGGGTCCAGGGAGGGATTCTTAAGGAGGGGACAAACCACAGCATGTTTCCATGGATGAGGAAAGGATCCAGTTGACAAACTAGAGTTGATGATGTTAAGAAGTGGTTGAAGTAATTCGGGGGAGGGTTCTGAAAACCAGCTGGATGGTATAGGATCCAAAGGGCTAGTGGTTTTGTGGGTGGTAGACAGAAGCTTAACAAGTTCTGGAGAAGTAATAGTATAGAAATTGGACCAAGAATGTGAAAATGGATGGGATGATGAGGGTGAGATAGTAGGAGGTGAAGACAGGGCTTGAGGACAAAAAGGAAGCGATAAGCGAAGATCATGTACGTTGGAGGAAAAAAAGGAAGCCAGTTTAGTAGGACTGGGGGATGCTGTAGAGATAGAAGTTCCATGGGTAGAATGTGACTGCAGGCGATAAAGTGTTTTAAGGGTAGTGAAGAGATGCCGGGGTCTGTTTGGGGCCGAGGCAATTGAGTCGGAATAGAAAGAACGTTTAGCATTATGGATGCTGGTATGATAATGTACATGACAGGATTTGAAATACTGATAGGTGGTAGCAGATTTAAATTTCCTCCAGAGATGTTTGGCCCTCCGTAATTGAGACCATTGCAAACGAAGTCCTGCATGAAACCAGGGATGGAGAACTGTGGGCCGAGGACAGTGGGGGCGCAAAGGAGAAACCTGATCTAGTACACGGGACAGTTCTGTGTTCCAGAATATGACCTGAGAGGAGGGTGACAGAGACAGGAAATCAGGAGAAGGGTGGTAAGCCGCGAAAAATTGCTGTGGGGTTGCAGAGGTAATATAATGAGAATGACGAGTTGGAAGTGGGGTAGGATCTGGAAGGGGAGATATTGAGCGGAGAGTGAAAATGAGGTAAAAATGATCCGACCAGGGAACAGACGTAGGAATAAGCGACGAAATCTGGGCTGAAAAGTTTGACGGGGAGATAATCAGATCTAGAGTATGGCCAGCGGTATGAGTGGGGAGATGCACATGCTGTATCATGGAAAGATCTTGGAGGAGTGTAACAAATGCTATGTCTCTGGTTGAAGTAGGGAGATCAAAGTGTACATTAAGATCACCGAGTACAATTAGTTGTAGAAATTGGAGAACCAAATCTGAAATAGAGGAGAGAAGGGTATCCCAAAGAGAGAGAGAAGCTGATGGAGGGGAATAGATTAGCAAGAATTGGAGAGCTGGTTGGGCAGGTAGCTGGAGAAGAAGGGCTTCTGGATAGTGTAGGGATGGGGAAGAAATTTGAGAGAAAGGGACCGAGGAGCGATGTATAATCGCAACTCCGCCGCCAGTGCGTGCAATATGTGGGACTGAAATGGCTTCATAATCCGGAGGGATGCAACATGTTAGAAGAGGATCCTCCCCTTCCCTGAGCCATGTTTCAACCAAAAACAGGGCATCGAGAGATTCCCGTTCAATAAGATCATGAATAAGGGTGGTCTTAGACTGGAGAAACCGGCAGTTTAGCAAGCCTAACCATAAAGATGTAGGCACAGTAGAAGGTAATTCTGGGAGAAGAAGTTGCCAACCAATCTGAGAAAGCACAGTATATCGGTGAGAAATTGAGGAGGAGTTAGGGGGCCAGTGGCCCCAGACCACCAGGATAGCGGACATGAAGACCAACCAGAAGAGAACGAGGAAAAATAGGTACCTGGGACTGGGGAAGAGAGCTTTCCTGAGCCTCGAGAACTTGGTACAAAATGTACTCTGAATAAAGTCCTGGTAGCCTGTAATCAGGAAGAGCTATAAGTATTGCTTCAGAGCGCGGTAAAGGTCGCCCTCGTCAGCACCCCAAGGAGCGCGCCCATACCACACGCCGCTGTGACGATGAACGCCACCAGCGTGCAGAATATATAGAGCTGTAAGCTGCTGACATCACCTGCAGAGGGTTGGGCTTGCTTTCAGGGCTTTCCGCCGCTTCCGGGAGATCCCAGGGAGGTGATGGGCTACACAGGCTGTACGGTAAGCTGTAAACAACAGGAAGAGTTACAAGATGGAGGGAGACAGACAGTAGGCAGGTAGCAAAGGCAAGGCAAGTGCAGTTAATAGCAAAACAGGCAAATAGTAGTGAACGCCGCCAGCGTGCAAAATATATAGAGCTGTAAGGTGCTGATGTCAGCTGCAGAGGGTTGGGCTTGCTTTCAGGGTTTTCTGCCTCTTCCGGGAGAGCCCAGGGAGGTGATGGGCTACACAGGCTGCACGGTAAGCTGTAAACAACAGGAAGAGTTACAAGATGGAGGAAGACAGACAGTAGGCAGGTAGCAAAGGCAAGGCAAGTGCAGTTAATAGCAAAACAGGCAAATAGTAGTGAACACCACCAGCGTGCAAAATATATAGAGCTGTAAGGTGCTGACGTCACCTGCAGAAGGTTGGGCTTGCTTGCAGGGCTTTCCGCCACTTCCGGGAGAGCCCAGGGAGGTGATGGGCTACACAGGCTGTACGGTAAGCTGCAGAGAGTTGGGTTTGCTTTCAGGGCTTTCCGCCGCTTCCGGGAGAGCCCAGGGAGGTGATGGGCTACTCAGGCTACACGGTAAGCTGCAGAGGGTTGGGCTTGTTTTAAGGGCTTTCCGCCGCTTCCGGGAGAGCCCAGGGAGGTGATGGGCTACACAGGCTGCATGGTAAGCTCTGGAAAACCCCAACTGTCTCACACCACTATCTGCCACTCACCAGCAGTCAGACATCACCTTATAGGTGTTCCAACCATGCACAGTCTAACTGCAGACAGTCCACTAGCCAGTCCATAGTGCATGCACACAGAGGAACTATGTGCACCAAGTGGGCATCTCAGTGATTGGTACCCCCGCACTAGGAACACAAACGTATCACTGGAAGCAGCGAGTGTAGAGCACTATGTGGGAACCTAGACATGCCATGGTTACTGCGCGGTCAGAGTGAGTGCCCTCACAGCATGCCATGCTGTGGCCACCCTGTCCATTCAGGTAGTGGTCGAGCACTACAGTGTCCCAGACATTGCCCCACACCCTGTGAAGATGCATCCTGGCCAATACGCCCTGTCCGGGACATACCCACAACACCTTGCTCCTCATTATGCACATATTCAGGCTAACGCTGATAACAGTGGGACATTGTGGGCCCAATGAGGTGTGGGTTGTCACAAAACAATGGATAAACATACACACACACACTCCTATTGCAGCATTGTGCAAAGATAGGGGTGGTTGGCAACCCTGCCCACAACGCTGGTCCTGATCAAAGTGCCAACATTGCTAAACTGTGCAGGAGGTAGTAGTAGTAGTGCTCTGGTGATAACTACAGCTCAATGCTGGGGCCAACAGCCTGACTCTCCATGCATCTTTGGATTGTGGAGCCTGTGTGAGTGGGTGTTTGTACCCCTGTTCGCCGCTGCTTTGGGCTTTGCACATGTTGCTGTTGCATCTGCATTGTAGCGTAAAACATAGGGACATGCTCTGCAGGAACCACAACTGGGGATTGAACCTGAGTCCCTCTGCTTCTGGACGCACTGGTTGGGTGTACTGCAGCACTCTGTTGCCACAGATGCATGGTGGTCCCTGGGGCTACCTGTACTTTTCCTCAACCAGATCTTTTATGTTGCACTGCACACCACGTACTGGTACAGGGCATGGCCTAGGTCCACTGCAGGCAGGTGCCACTGCCCCCTCCAGCATGGGCACACCCACCCCGCCATGCTGACATGACCATATGCTGTCGGTGCTGGTAGTGCACAGTCCCAGGCCATCCACTGTGTGGGTAGGTGGTCACCTAGGGAGCAGGGTCTGGGGCATGGGGCATACATGAGCATCCTCACATCCCCCCATCACCGCCTACCAATAGTCTGTCCCTTCTGCTTGGGGGAGGGTTGGCTGGGGGGATGTCAGGTCAGTGCCCTGGCAACTGTTAGCTCGGGTGGACCAGGTAGATGTAGGTGGATTGTGTTTGGCCTTTGTCAGCTGCTGTCATGCTGATTTCCGGTTTCCATGTTCCTATGTGCCACCTAGGTGCCCGCCTAGTCCACCCTGTGCCCCAGCTGCCCCCGCTACATGTCCCGCCTGCAGCCCCCTATGCCCCACTTGCACTGTCGCCATAGTGGCCTTTCATACTTGGGCACTATGCTGTTGCTGGAAGTGGAGCACTACTATCACGTTTCTTGGGCTCCCTGTCTATGTTGTACATTGCTGACATTAAAATGGTTTCTCTCTCCTGCAAATGTGCATCTAATGGCAGGTTTTCATTCGTGGTAGGATTCAGCCCTTCAGATCAGCGTGTTAGTGTGCAGGGAGCCTCTCCCCACCCACTCCCTGCCAATTGACCCCTTCCCCCTGCCCTCTCTCCACCCTCTGTGGTGTTTACCATGGCCGGGAACGTTAACGATTGTTAGGCAACGTTAACACATGTTAACGTTACATACCGCACATTAATGTTACCTAGAAATCATTAACGTTACCTAACACGCGATCTGTAACATTACCACAGTTTAGTAAACATGCTCCTAAGTCTAGACCCACAGCCACCGAATGAATTCTGACACCAAACTCTTTAATCCCTTGAAATACTAAGAGGGCAGTTTGATCAGGACCATAACACAATGGTAAAGGACCTTTGGAATCCAATTCATCTTGACTGCATTAACTTACCCCATCCAACTCCACAAGATCCTACTCTACTTATGCTTTTCTTCCCTAAAGATCTTAAGAAAAAATGTAAAACTGAGTTGAGACAACTCACCAAGTACCGCTGAAATGTTAAGCCCCAAAAACGTAATCCATCCATTATTCTATCGGAATGTGCAGGCTATCCTCCTTCTTAGGCTCTCACATTCTTCCCTGCATAGGGGCATAATTTTGGAATTCTCAGTTAAACCATGCACCCAGATAATTTGCTATATTCCCCTAGGGCCTTTAACAAAATAGGAATGGAAGTTTCCAGTTCCATCAAGTACAATAGGTCATCATCGGCATATAAGATGATTTTCTGCTCTTTCTGACCCTTCCATATACCTCTCATTCCCTGATATGCCAGTACCTCTATCACCAAAGCAAACATAGAAACATGATGGCAGAAAAAGACCATATGGGCTATTTAGTCTGCTCTTCCATATCAACCACTACCACAGTCACCTTTTTTCCTCATGTGTTTGTCCCATGCTTTTTTGAATTCAGATATTGTCCTCATCTCTACCACCTCACCTGGAAGACTATTCCAGACATCTACCACTCTTTCTGTAAAGAAATATTTTCGCATATTACTCCTGAGTCTATCCCCTTTCATCCTCATCCTCGAAAGAGAATCTCCTCTTGTGCATTTATGCCACAAAGGTATTTAAACATCTCAATCATATCATTTCTATCCGGCCTTTTCTCTAAAGTATACATATTAAGCTCCTTAAGTCTGTCCTCATATGCTTTATAATAAAGACCATGAACCATTTTAGTAGCAACCCTCTACACCGGCTCCAACTTCTTTATATCCTTTTGGAGGTGTGATCTCCAGAATTGCACACAATACTCCAAATGAAGTTGCACCAAAGACTTATATAGAGGCACTATCACCTCCTTTCTTCTGCTGGCCATTCCTCTCCTTAGGCACCCAAGTATCCTTCTAGCTTTCTCCATTGCCTTTTCTACCTGTTTAGCTACTTTAAGATCATCAGACACAACCACGCCTAGGTCCTGCTCTTCTTTTGTGGATAGAAGTACTTCACCCCTTATACTATATTGCTCCCTTGGATTGCTGCAGTCCAAATGCATGACTCTGCATTTTTTTTTTTTATTTCACAAAATAAAATACAAGAAAAATTACATGAACATAATCGCAAGTCCACATCAAGGAAGAGCTTCATACAAAAAGTAAACCCCGAGGGAAAAATATAATATAAGCTCAATTATACAAAATCAAGAGAACAATACTATACCAAAGGAAAAGTCACGATATGTTTAGTCAGAATGCTCCCTTTCATTCAGAAAATGCACCAATTGGTCTACATCAAAAAACAAGTAACATTTACCTTGCAAAGAAATCTGACATTTACAAGGAAATTTGAGATAAAACAATGCACCAATGGCTAACACACGCAGACGCACTTCTAAAAAAGCTTTACGACATTGCTGAGTAGCCTTGGCCACATCTGGAAAAATCTGAATACATTGCCCACAAAAGCTTTCAGTCTTCCTCTGAAAATACACCCGTAGGATCCTATCCTTGTCCATCCCCCAAACAAAGGAGACTAACAAAGTAGCCCTAGTAGGGATATCATCAGAGGAAGACTCAAGAAACCCAGAGAGATCCAGTGTAGAAGACACTAACTGATCATATTGAGCTCCCTCAGAGGCACATTCATCCCTGACCACTTTTCCTTTAGGCAAATAATATAAATTGGAAATCAAAATATCTGTAACGTCACTAAATAACAATACCTCCTTTAAATATCTCTGTAACAACAATAAGGGAGGCCCGATGGATGCCCACGTACGGGTGGAGAACCCTCCGGCCTTGTTGGGACCCTTATCATCTGACTCGACGGATTTATCAACTGTGAGTACTACTTCCCCAACCACCTCTGCTACCGCTAAGGGTGTAGCTCAACCCAATCAAGAGTTAGACTTTGTTAGTTTTGACGTTCCCTCTCCTTCTGAAGTGAAAAGTGCGGATTGCATTGAAGCTTTACGTCCGGATTCCTTTTTGCAAATTGATTCTCCTATTGTGCCTTTGTCATGTCCTCTTCCTTCGGTATTTTCCTTTTCTTCTATTGCTGAACGACCGTCTCCTCCTGAGAATGTTTCCCTGAAGGACGTTTGGCTTGTAGTCTCTCGGATGGAAGCGGTACTATCTGCGTCTTTGCAGAAAGTCTCGGCTTTCTCGAAGGAGACGGTCGGTAAACTTTCTGAGCACGAAGCTCGTTTAACATCTGTGGAGAGATCTGTGGTGTCTAATGAGAAATTGATCTCCTCTCAGCAGGCTGTTACTACAAAATTTACTCAAGATCTGGGATTTTTATACCGTCAAGATGAGTTTAGGGAGAATGTTTTGTGATCGAAAAATTTGCGCTTTTTAAATTTCCCTAAGACACATTATCTTTCTCCCTTATTGTTGTTACAGAGATATTTAAAGGATGACCCTGCATTTTTTAACATTAAATCTCAGCTGCCAAATTCTAGACCATTCTTCAAGCTTAGCTAGTCCCTCCTCATGTTATCTACACCTGCCTGGGTACCTACTCTATTGCATATTTTGGTATCATCCTCAAAGAGGCAAACCTTACCCAACAGCCCTTCCGCAATATCACTAACAAAATGTTAAAAAAGAATTTGACCAAGGACATATCCTTGGGGCACAGCACTGGTAACCTCCTTCTTCTCAGAGTGAGCTCCATTTACCTGTATACTTTGCAGCCTCCCACTCAACCAATTTCTAATGCAAGCAGTAAGTAGGCTCCATCCATAGGGTGCTCAGTCTGTTTATAAGTCTCCTGTGCAGAACGGTGTAAAGGCTTTATTGAAATCTAAATACACCACATCTAGGGCTCTCCCTAGGTTCAACTCCCTGATTACCCAATCAAAAAAATCAATCAGATTTGTCCAACAAGACCTGCCTCTGGTGAATCCATGTTCGAATCCAGAAATCTCACTATTTTCTCTTCGAGCAGTGTTTCCAATAATTTACTCACCACAGAGATTAGACTTACTGGACTGTAATTTTCAACCACATCCTTACTTCTGCTTTTGTGTAAAGGGACCCATATGGCGTTCTCCAGTCCTCTGGCTGCACTGCAGACTCCAACGAGGCATTGAAAAGGTCAGTCAGTGGAGCTGCTAGAATGTCCCCAAATTCCCTCAGTATTCTCGGGTGTATGCCATCTGGTCCCATCGCTTTGTCTATTTTTAGTTTAGCTAATTCCTAACGTACACAGTCTTGTGAAAATTGTTCAAGATACCCCTCGCTTCTGTTCCTGTTTGTGGGTGTTTTCTGAGGTCCTGCTCCTGATTCTTCATTTGTGAACATAGAACAGAAATATTTGTTAAGCAATTCCACTTTATCCTCATCAGCTTCTACATATTCCTCCCCTTCACCCTTGACAATACCACTTTTGCCCTTCCTCTTCTCATTAACATTTCTGAAAAATGTCTTATCCCCCCATTTTATTCCTCCTCTTTTTGAATCTTTCCTTTCCTGACTAATTTTCTAGCTTCTCTAGATGCCTGTCTTCCTCTCTCTGTGATCTCTTGTATTTCATGAAGGCCTCCCTCTTATTCTTCACCTTTTCAGCTACTTCTTTTGGAAACCATAACCATCTCCTTTTCCTTTTACCTTTATTGACTATTTCAACAAAAAGGTTGGTTGCCCTTAAAATATCCCCTTTCAGTTTTGCCTGCTGTTTTTCTACATCCCCCAGATGTTCCCATCCCACTAATGACTCCTTGAGGTATTGGCCCATCTTGGCAAAATTAGTTTTCCTAAAGTCTAAGACCTTCGCTTTTGAATGGATTTTATTAGCCTTAGTCCTAATACTGAACAAAAACCATCTGGTGATCACTGGATGCGAGATAGTCTCCCTCTATAACAACAAACACAATTTCACCATTGGTAAGCACCAAGTCCAGTATGGCCCCTTCACGTATGGGTTATGTTACCATTTGCCTGAATAGTTCTCCTTGTAGAGAAGGATCTCCTTACTTCTAGATGATACCTGTGATAAGGAAGCTTATCATAGTTCAGGAGGGAACTATAAAAGAGGTGAATTAGCTCTGAACAAGCAACCTGTCTTTGCTGGTAGAAATACTAAAACAGAATGTTTTCATAAAAGACTACCAGTCCCAGAATGCACCAAGTTTCAAACAGCCTCTAGAAGAGCAGAAGTGGGGAAACATGTGTTCAATCAGGAGAGCTATGAGGTAATCCCCAATCACTCATCTCCAAGGGCAGGGCTTGATTCAGCACACCTGGGCTGTGCTAGGGTGGAGTGTCCCTCTAAGCACTTTAAAGTAAAAGATATTCTACACAGAACCAGAAGAGGAACAGACAGAACAGAGAGAAGCCATTGGAGAAAGAAGAGAGAGGACCACAACAGCAGAGGCAATGCAGAAGGAAGACGAGAAAGACATCTTGGAGGTCTAAAGAAGGAGTCCACAGCAGTACATGTGTTAGGAGTGATTCCAGAGGCAAGCATACTCCATTGCACTGTAGGAAGCCAGTGGAGTGGGGTTATAGAGCCAGGAATTCCCAGACGGCACCTTTGAAGGAGATGGCTGCATTTGGAAGGGGCCCTAAGACCGGTGCAAGAAGGTATGTGAAGAGAGACCCAGTGTCCAGGGATCTTGATTGGAAGGCTGGACATAAAAGCTGGACTACTTATTGGCCAGGATACCTGGAGAGGAAACCTAACAGCAAGGGGATCACAGGTATGAACTTTGATCTATGCCCTAGCTCTTCACCAGGAAGGCAGCAGGGAAACAAATATTATCCTGAGAGTGATCAATTAAGGAATTCCTCTGAGCCAGACCATGATATTGATTCCATGATATTTGAGGAAGAAGGAGATATAGCAAATGATCAATTGGAATACATGGATTGCTCTCTGTCTAGGCTGCTGTTTTAAAGTAGTTTCTCACTAATACAACCACCAAAAGGAACTGTAACTTGTTCTTTTATCTACCCAGAAAAGTCTCTGCAAAAAAGCTTTAGGGTAGGATTGAGCCACGTAGAGAGAGTGAACCAGCAAAGGGGTTTGCAGCTGGCTAATTATTTGTAATTGAGCCAGGCACAAGTGCACGTGAGCTCTAGAAGGAAACTTCTTCCTTGTGTGTGTGAATAGAAGAAAGTTATCCTTGATAAAGAACAGGTTTTTTTGTTACTTTTGGGGTTTGTTTTTGCCTTTTGGAGCACTGCTAAGAAGGTCATTAGCAGGAGCCATCAAAAAGACCATTTCTGTTTCCCATCAAGGTCTTTATTGATTTATTGCTTAAGAAGTTCAGTTACCTTATAACATGTTTTGTTTTTCCTGAGTACAATACTTGAAGCAAGTGTCCTTTTGTGTTACCAAGTAAATCTGTGTGGGAGAATTAACCCCATGAATAAAATCTGTTTTTCTTTGCTTACACTCGAGCATCACAACTCATTATTTTGTGAGCGGCTGATTCTGGTATGAATGAACTGAAACCCCCACAATCCTTTGCAAGTCATAATAATATTTTGCCTTTGGCAAGACTGTGGACTTTCACGACCAGCGCCCCCGTTTACAGTGGCGTAGTAGTTCGGATTGCTTTTACACAAAGGATATACAGGATTTATAAGGATTACAACTGAAATTTGACAGAAAAAAGTTCAAGTAAAAAGCTGGAAAGTGGATTTTTCCCTTAACAACACTTTGGAGGAAAAAGTGGCTGTTCCAGGAGCTGTTCCAAGGAGGAAAAGACCCTGTGTAAGCTGGATTCATCACTGGCATAAGGTAATAAGTACCTGGGCATGTATAGTGGTGGATGGGAGTAAGACACAGGGGTAATTGAAAAAGAAATAGGAGAAAAACACCTGTTTGGAGGGTGCTGCTCTGTGTTTTTTTTTTTTCTTTTGTTTTCTTGCAGGGATACAAGATGGATCCAAAGGAACTGGCCAGCTGGATGGCAGCCCAATTTGGCAGGCAACAGGAGCTAGCGCAGCAGGCTCAGGACACTGCAATTAAAGCACTAAGGGACCAGCAAAAGCCAGTGCTTGATCTGGTGGAAGCCTTAATTGCTCTTCATAACCAAAGTGGACCAGATGCAAGACCAGCAGTAACAACTGGTATACCACATGTGAATGGCTGATTCTGGTATGAATGAACTGAAACCCCCACAATCCTTTGCAAGTCATAATAATATTTTGCCTTTGCCAAGACTGTGGACTTTCATGACCAGCACCCCCGTTTACATACCTCAGCAGGGATGTGCCAATCAACATTTGGGATGTTATAATCCCCTATCAGTAGCACTTTCCTTTTCCTGGAAATGCTAAGTATGTCTTCTATTAAATCTCCATCCACCTCTTCTCCCTGTGAAGAAAGTCTGTATATCATGCCAATGCAAATAGATTTCTCTTTCCCTCTTTCTAATTTAACCCAAAGTGCCTCCTCTCTCCATTTTAAGCCCTGTATTTCCATAGCTTTAATATTATTTTTTATATACAGTGCCACTCCTCCTCCCCTTCTTCCTACCCTGTCCTTTCTGAATAAAATATAGCCTGGTATAGTTACATCCCAGTCATGGTTGTCCATGAACCATGTTTCTGTTACCGCCACTAAATCCAAGACAGCCACTCCCATTAAAGCCTCAACTTCTGGGATCTTATTTCCCATGCTATGGGCATTTATACACACTGCTTTCCATATATTGCCTCTTTTACTCATTTTCACTTACCTGTGCGCTTTCACTTACCTGGGGGCTATCTTCACCCATCCCAACTAATCTAGTTTAAAGCCCTCTTCAGTAGGTTAGCCAGTCTGCTACTTTATCTTTTATCTTTATCTTTATTTCAGCACTTGATATACCACCCAAGCATGTGTGTCAGGGCGGTGTACAATAAAAACCAAATTGAAGTCAGAAAAGAAAAGAAAGGAATGCCAAAAGTCACACAGGAAAGAAAGGGGACAGGAAGAGACAGAAAAGAGGAGTAAAGGGGAGGGAGAGCCGATGGAAGAAGAGACTAGCGGGAAGGGAGAGCATTAGGGGTCAGGTAGGTTGAATGCCTGCTGAAAGAGTTGCATTTTGAGTAAACCCTTAAAGCGTTGATAGGACAGCTCGGTGCGGAGGGTAAGGGGGAGGGAGTTCCAGAGGGCAAGGGCCAAAAAGAAGAAAGCGGAACGATGGGTAGACGGAAGACATGTCATCCATTCATGGACAGATGGACACCATCTCTGCTCTGCAACCCTTGGAACAGCATCCCATGGTCCAGGAAACCAAAACGCTCTTGATGATAACATCCACACAGCCATGAATTTATCTCCAGGATGAGAGCTTCTCTGCCTTGGCCTTTACTCTCAACAGGGAATACTGAAGAGAACACCACCTGCACACTAATCTGCTTCACCCTCTGTCCCAGAGCCATGAAATCACTTTTGATATGCTCAGAGAGATACCTGGCAGTATCATTTGTGCCAAAATAGTTGAGCAACATCGGGTAATAGTGGGCTTGATCAGTCTCGGCAAACTCTCTATAACATCTTGTTTTTTGCCCCCAAGTTAACTAAATTTGTTTCCATTAGCCCTGCTTTCTTATCTTGATCTTCTAATTTACTTGGATAATTCCTTAGAAATTAACCTGAAGGCACATTTTACAAAGGACATCTGTGCAGTCTGAGGCATCCAAGCCCGAATATCAGGATAAAAGCCATGCATGTCCAGGTTCGGGCAGGATTTCAGAAATGCTGACGTATCCAATAAGGACATCTGTGGGGGTATCCATGTAGATGTCCCTGGCATAGTAGCTTTGACTGCAGACATCTAAGAGATCAGAGGTGGTACAAACTCAAAAGATTTTATCAATTACACAAAATTAACACTGTAATTGTAGAGCACACTGAGGATAGTGGAGTGCACTTTCTTGATGCTTATTCATGCCTGGGCAGGTCTGAAGTTGACCAAAGTTGCAGATGTCTCCAAGATTTCTGAAATAAATCAGGGACATCTATGTTCATTCCCCACCTTGGCTACATCTCCAACACATACCCTGCCTATTTAGGCATTCCCACAGTGGAGACATCTTAAAAAGCCATTTATATAATGGCTTCAGGGATGTCTCAGTGATTTTGATGTCCGCATGCATGCGATTTGGACATCCGAAAACATCTAAGCCTATTAAAATGATCCTTTCCAAGGGTTGTGAAAGTGTAAATTAATCCCTGAAGAAGCTGATTTGTTGTTGGTGAAACCATCGACTGAGGTTAGGAGATGGTTACAGCTGAATAAATTGTGGGATTGTACTTGGAGGAATGTTACTGCCCATGTAGCAATGGAAATGTCAGCGCTATACATCAATTAGAGAAATTAAAAAAAAGTTAAGCATTTCAAAAAATTAAAAAAGTATTTGAAACACATTTGATACAATGCTGCAATATTAATGATGTATTGGGAGCGTGTTATAAAATGGGGCAATGATTAGAGGGATCAGCGAAGAAACCACATTAGGCTATTAAGACCGACTGTTGAGCACCATAACATGCAACATTTCCCCAAATAGAAAGGATACATTACAAAGATTTGGCTGAACTGAGCACAAAATTAGTTTAAGCATTCTATGCTTTATGGGATATCTTGGATTCCATCTGTGTCAGGCTGAATACTATCTATCACAGGAACAGAGACACTGAAGATGTAAACCACAAATGTAAGGACATGTAGAGAAGGGAAAAATGCAAGGCAGCTGATCATGATACTAATGATCGACCTTCTGTACTGAGAGAATTAGAACAAAGCATCCTTACCACTGTGGATGAAGAGGCAGTGACTGGGATCAGCGATCTCAACATCTCAAAGTCCTCCCACCAGCAAAGTGAGTACAGAACACCTGCAATATTGAAGCGGCAATATCAGTCCAGTATGCATGCACTGCAGGTTTTGGGCTGCCCTGTGGCTCACCCCACTCCCCCCCCCCTTTTCTCCTTCACAGATACATTTCAGAGGCATGCATGCAACCTCAGTGCCACTTTGCTCTCCATTCACATGCTTGCATCCTATAGCATACCTCTATGCCCATGGCACCTTCCAGGCACCTTACTTGGCATGTTACTTGGTAAGAAGGCCCACACATTGCTGAATTGAAAATGTTAGTGCCAGAATCCCATTGGATAGCTAGGTGGATATTGAGCATGTTGCTCAGACCATGTAGTGGGCCATATAGGTTGTGCACAAGAGTTGGACTGTTACCATAGAAGAGTGGGTACTGCCAACCCTGACACTCTGCCTGCCCTGTACATGGGTTTTCCTGACACATGACAACATCCTCCTTCTACCACTGTGGCCCCATCCTACATATATCACTACCCCTCCTGTACAAATTCTATGGACTGTGACTATTGGAACCTCTGTGTACATGTCCCCTGAAGTGGTGCTCCTTCTGTATATATTACCTGTATGCTCATGTTTAAGCTGCACATAACATTCGAACCACATGTGCACCGCCAAGGGCAGAGCCTAACCTGTTCTCCATATTTTAAAGGGGCAGGGTTGGTGCTGAGGGTTTACATTGTTCCAGAGATGATGTTCACTGACTTGGCATCAGAGCTACATCCTGGAACAGCAGCACAGATCTTGTACACCCTCGTCATAGATGAGGAGCTACCAACTGGAGGGGGATGTGAGGAGAACATAGCAGATATATATGACCAAGGTGCATCCCCGCCCACCCCCAATGTTATTGAAGATCCATCTGCTGAGGAGGCACAGCTGGAGCCACTGGAGGGTAGCCAAACCATAAGTCATAGGAACCAGCATATGATATGCTGTGAGGAATGTGTACTGCAGAAAATTACTGAACTTTTAGATCCAGCATGAACATATCAAAATCATGTTTGAGTCACTGGAGGTACAGAGAGAAATGAGAGATAACACCCATGAGCAATTGGTGGAGCTGTGCATACTCAGACAGGACCTGAAAGAATATATTGTTCAGTTATGGACCTCTGCCTCCCAAATCCTGCTGCCATCCAATGTACGCATTGTCAGTACACATGCTTCTCTCCATCCTGTTTCAGTACCCACAACTAGCCAAAAATATGGGAGATCACACAAATCCAGCCATGCCGTGTCACCCAGGCAACATCTTGCCAACATTCTGGGTGCTGCCCCCAATGCACAAACACCCTTCCATGCTTCCTTGACGTCCATCTTGCCAAGGAAAAGGGTGGTGACAGAGTGATGGAAGAGAATGCAGTCTCATCTGGATCCGGTGACAGCAGTGATGAGGGCTCAAACATCACTCTCCATCCTTTCTCGAGTAGTCAGGATCACGGTGCAGGAAAGGGGCAAGAGAAGGGATTGGTGACCATCATAGCTTGACTAGCTACATGATGCTAGCCTGTGTCTTTGACATCCTGCACCACAGGGGAATATTTATTTATTTATTTACATTTCTTATTTGATGTTGATGGAATTGTATGTCTAGTCTGTTGTCATTGCTGTACTGAGCTGGGAAAGCATAAGTAGTATGTAGAACTGGTCAAAAATGCTACCAAAAATTGTGTGTGCACTCTGATACAAGCAACTGCCTGATGCCTGCCATGGCAGCAAGCACTGATTGGAAGCTGCAGGTGGCCAGGAAACTATCTGGCCTCTCTGTGTGGCGGCGCCGAGGAGGGGCTCTAGCTTCAGACTTAGCTGGTGGATGGCCACTTTATCAAAACTGGAGCACATCGGATACTGCTCATCCATCAGCCCCAGATATTGAACCCTGGCCCAATATACCCTCTAATAGGGGTGATATTTCCTCCTTCTTTTGCACTCCCTGTGCCACTCCTTTTGCAGAGCCACATCAAATCAACATTTCACACTCTGCATTTTTACTTCCCACTACTAACACCCTTTTACAACCACTACCTACATATGCTCAGACCCACCACCTACACCCTTGTGCTACCTCCACCAACATGTAGTGCTCTGTGCTGTGTGAGACGTGGACATACAGGGATACAGACGGATTGACTCTGACACACGGACACTGATACTTAGACCCACGCAACTGCCCATGCACACACCTCTGCTTCTACATGCCAACACACACAGGCATGCACACACTCACACCATCATGGTTCAGACAAATACATATGGGGATGGTGGTATGCAAGAGAAGAGGGGTGGGGGAGTGGCTGAGGGCCTTGGGACAGGAATAGGAATGTGTCAGGGCTAACAATAGAGCTTGCTAGGGATATGGAGGGCAGTAGCAGAGGGGTGGGGGGCATGACAGAGACACCAGTGGGTTTGAAAACATTGTACCCAGTAGAGAGGGATATCAGGCAGACTATTTTTTTCTACTTCATGCTCTTTCAAACACAATCATGTTTACAGTCAGCATGGAAAACAAAGTCCTCTACCTATTTGTTATTTATAGCTAGTGTAAGTTGAGACATCTGACTGCTGCACCCCAAATGCACTGAATACTATATGAAATTTATCTTGGATGTGTGGGGCCTTGCATCACCCTGGCTATGCCCAAGAATGCCCCTTGACATGTCCATTCTGGAACAGCCAGACTTGGATGCTATCCATGGAAACACATAATGGGATGGTTCTGAAATTGCCATATTTATTTATTTTTTATACTGTGCTATTTAGAATCAGTGTGGTTTACATGTATATTAACAGGTACTTTTTATTCCCTTGTCCCTGAAGGGCTCACAATCTAAGTGTACCTGAGGCAATGGAGGGTTAAGTGGCTTGCCCAAGGCCACAAGGAGTGGCCATGGGACTAGAGACCCCCAGTCCCTCCAGCCTGAAGTTGCTTGTCCCCATGCAGGAATTGAACCCCTGGTCTTCTGGCCTGAGGTAACCTGTCCCAACCACTGAGCCACTCCTCCTTCCCTGTGTCCCTGCCTTCCGAAAATCCACAACACCTTCTTGGGACATTCATTTCACATTCATTACTTCTAAAATAACCCCAATAAAGTTAAATTTCAATGCCAGAACTTAAATTTATATCATGACTGTCCTGGCTGACTATTAGGCCCTAACAGGGTCTCCATTGCAAGCAAGGTAAAATTGTGTGACATTTAAATACAAGCTCTCTGTCTGAGAGCTCTTAAAGACATTTTGGTCTTCATTTTAAAAGCTAAATCTTTTTCTATAATGCAAAAAGAGAATTTTTTTGTGATGCTGGGTATTGCTCTACCTATTAGAGTTCGTTGTTTTCTTTTCCAGCTTTCCATTCACACTCAGCTCTTTGAAGCCACTGACCTCATTAGGTGTTAGATCTCTCCCTACCCGCCCATCCCATGTGAGAATTCTTGCTTTATAGAGAAACTCCCAAATTAGCTACACACAAGGATATAGAATATTTTTATTTATTTATTTACGCTCTCTTATATACCGTGCTATTCTGCATCAGTGCAGTTTACATTGA
Organism: Ichthyophis bannanicus; assembly: GCA_033557465.1. NCBI lineage: Eukaryota > Metazoa > Chordata > Amphibia > Gymnophiona > Ichthyophiidae > Ichthyophis > Ichthyophis bannanicus. The sequence goes on along the minus strand of CM066035.1, from coordinate 445,395,664 downwards.
ACAAACTGAAATTACATTGAACAGGGCATTATAACTTGGAGATAACTATTTTACAGGGAACATGGGCTATGGAGGGTTAAGTGGCCCAAGACCACAAGGAGCACCTGTGGGACTAGAAACCCCAGTCCTTCTGGCCCAAGGTTGCTGTCCTCTAGTGGGATTTGAACCCCTGACCTTCTGGCCTGAAGTACCTTGCCCCAACCACTAGGCCACTCCTCCAGAATAGTGCTGTTAGAACACACATAATAAAGAACAACTGAGGAAAAGTTAAGGTCATTGATAGGTCTCTCACATTTACTTCAACAGGTACCAAAGCTCCACCAACTGAATGGTGGCTTGGAAAAATTATATTGCAAAAGCTGTTGCCCCTGTTAGAGCTTCTGCCTCTGTCCAGACAGAGAGCCCAATGCCAGTCAAAGAACTGGTTCCATGTGCAGGATGCCTGCAAGCTGAAGTCCTCATTAAACAAGTGGAGAAGCTCAAAGAAGAGGTGGCAAAGCTGAGAAGCATTCAAGACATTGATGAGATGCTTCTTGAAACATCCAAGCTGTCCAACAGAGATGAAGATGGGAAACTACAGATCGAAGAGAGTTGGACAAGAGTCACCAGAGTCTGCAGAGTCATCAATCTAAGTCTACCAACCCTCAAATAGAAGAACCAGTATACAGCCCTGGAATTTGAAGAGATGAAAACATCCCAAAGAAGGGAAGAACTAGAGCTTCAGCACCCAAAGCTACAGAATCAGTGACCACAAAAAAGCGAAGGGTAGTGGTGATTGGTGACTTTCTTCGGAGGGGTTCTGAGGCATCCATCTACCGACCAGACTATGTCTAGAGAGCTGTGCTGTCTATCAGGTGCCAAAATCCGAGATGTTACATGGAGTTTGCTGAGATTCATCAACCCTACTGACTATTATCCAATGTTGCTCATCCATGTTCACACAAATGATACTTCTAGGTATCCTTCTGAGCATATCAAAAGTGACTTCATGGCTCTTGAACAGAGAGTGAAGCAGATAGGTGGGCAAGTGGTATTATCTTTAATCCTCCATGTTGAGGGTAAAGGCCGAGGCAGAGAAGCTTGCATCCTGGAGATGAATGCATGGCTGCATGGATGGTGTCACTGAGAGTCTTTTGGTTTCCTAGACCATGGGATGATGTTCCAAGGGCTGCAGAGCAGAGATGGCACAGAAGACTGGCTAACCTATTGAAGAGGGTTTTAACTAGATTTGTTGTGGCTGGGTGAAGAAAGCCCCCAGGGAACCATTAAATACCTCTGTAGAAATGGGTAAAGGGGACAACCTCTGGAAAGCAGTGTGTATAAGTGCCCATAGCATGGGAAATAAAATCCTAGATGTTGAGTCTTTAATGGAAGAGTCTGACTTGGATTTAGTGGCAGTTATGGAGACATGGTTCACGGACAACTATGACTAGGGTGTGATTATACTGATATATACTTTAAACAGGAAGGACAGAGTAGGAAGAAGGGGAGGAAGAGTGGCACTACATGTAAAAGATATTATTAAAGTTATAGAATTATAGGGCTTAAAAGGAGGCACTGTGGGTTAAACTAGAAAGAGAGAAATGGAAATCCATTTGCATTGGTGTGATATATAGATCTGCCTCACAAGGAGAAGACGTGGACAGGGATTTAATAAAAGACATATGCAGTATTGCCATGAAAGGAGAAGTGCTACTGATAAGTGATTTCAATATGCCGGATGTTGATTGGCACATCCTTGCTGCAGTGTCTTCTAGAAGTAAGGAGATTCTAGATTCTTTACAGGGAGAACTATTCAGGGAACTGGTAACAGAACCCACACGTGAAGGGGCCATACTGGATTGGATGCTTACCAATGGGGAAAGTGTTTCTGATGTCACAATGGGAGATCATCTCGCATCCACTGATCACAGATGGTGTGGTTCAGTATTAGGACTATGGCTGATAAAATCCATTCAAAAGCGAGGTTCTTAGACTTTAGGAAAATTAACCTTGCCAAGATGAGGCAATACCTCAAGGAGTCGTTAGTGGGAAGGGAACAGCTGGGGGATGTAGAAAAGCAATGGGTAAATCTGAAAGGGGATATTTTAAGGAAGCAAAACTTTTTGTTACGTAAATAAATATAAAAGGAGAAGGAGCCAGCTATGGTTCTCAAATGTAGCTGAAAAGGTGAAGAAAAAGAGTGTGGCCTTCATAAAATACAAGAGATTATAGAGAAAGGAAGACAAGCATCTACTGTATATTTGGAAAAACTTAGAGAAGCTAGCAAAGTAGTCAAGAAAGCAAAGATACAAAAAGAAGAATAAATAGCCAGTGCAACAAAATGGGGGGATAAGACCTTTTCAGATGTGTTAATAAGAGAAGGCAGTGCAAAAGTGGTATTGTCAGACTCAAGGGTGAAGGGGAGGAATATGTAGAAGCTGATGAGGATAAAGCGGAATTGCTTAACAAATATTTCTGTTCTATGCTCACAAATGAAGAATCAGGAGCAGGACCTCAGAAAATGCCCACAAACAGGAACAGAAGCGAGGGGTATCTTGAACAATTTTCACAAGACTGTGTACATTAGGAATTAGCTAAACTAAAAGTAGACAAAGCAATGGGACCAGATGGGAGACATCCAAGAATATTGAAGGAACTTGAGAATGTTCTAGTGGCCTCACTGCCTGACCTTTTCAATGCTTCTTTAGAGTGGTGCAGGAAGACTGTAAAAAGGCACATATGGTTCCTTTACAGGAAAGCAGAAATAAGGATAAGTTTGAAAACTACAGGCCGGTTAGTCTAATCCTTGTAGTGAGTAAATTATTGGAAACACCGCTAAAAGGGAGGATAGTGAGGTTTCTGGAGTCTAATGGATTGCAGGATCAGAGGCAGCATGGATTCACCAGAGGCAGGTCTTGTCAGACAAATTTAATTGATTTTTTGACTGGGTGACCAGGGACTTGGGAGAGGTAGAGGAAGAGCCCTAGATGTGGTGTACTTAGATTTCAATAAAGCTTTTGAGACCATTCTGAACAAGTGACTTATAAACAAACTGAACACCCTAGGGATGGACACTAAATTTACTGACTGGGTTAGAAATTGGTTGAGTGGGAGGCAACAAAGGGTTCAGGTAAATGGAGCTCATTCGGAGGAGAAGGAGGTTTCCAATGGTGTGCTGCAGGGATCTGTCCTTGGTCCGATTCTTTTTAACATCTTTGTTAGTGATATAGCAGAAGGGCTGTCGGGTAAGGTTTGCCTCTTTGCTGATGATACAAAAATCTGCAGTAGGGTAGACACCCAGGAAGGAGTAGTTAACATGAGGAGGGATCTAGTTAAGCTTGAAGAATGGTAAAGAATTTGGCAGCTGAGCTTTATTGCTAAAAAATGCAGGGTCATGCATTTGGACTGTAAAAATCCAAGGGAACAATACAGTGTAGTGGGAAAGTACTTCTGTCCATGAAAAAAGAGCAGGACCTGGGTGTGCTTGTTTCTGATTATCTTAATGTGACTAGATAGGTAGAAGAGGCGATGGAGAATGTCAGAAAGATGCTTGGGTGCATGGGGAGAGGAATGGCCAGCAGAAAAAAGGAGATGATAGTGCCTCTGTATAAGTCTCTGGTGCGACCTCATTTGGAGTATTGCTTTCAATTCTTGAGATGCTCCTTCAAAAGGACATAAGTAGAATGGAGTCGGTGCAGAGAGTGGCTACTAAAATGGTTAGTGGTCTTCATTATAAAGCATATGAGGACAAACTTAAAGATCTTAATATGTATACATTAGAGGAAAGCCGGGATAGAGGAGATATGATAGTCATTTAAATACCTCTGTGACATAAATGAACAAGAAAAGAGCCTTTTTTTTTCAATTGAAACAAGCTTTGCTACAAGGGGAGATAGGATGAGGTTGAAAGGGGATAGACTCAGGAGTAAGATGCGGAAATATTTCTTTATGGAACGAGTGGTAGATACGTGGAATAGTTTCCCAGTGGAGGTGGTAGAGATGAGGAGAGTATCTGAACTTAAAAAAGCATGGGACAAACACAAAAAATCTCTAAAGGAAAAGAAGGGACTGTAGTATTTGTTATGGAAGGGCAGACTAGATAGGCCATGTGGTCTTTTTCTGCTATCGTGTTTCTATATTTATAAAGAAAGATATAACTGATGTATATATTCTCCGTGTTCAATTACCTTCTTATTCCTCATTTCATTTTTTTTTTTGCTTTTATTGCTGGTGTAAGTACAAATTTATTAACCACATATTTTTTTTTCAAAATGGCGTATAAACACTTATAGTACATAAACACCCCAGATGCACAATAAGAGCATAGAACAAACAAAATAACTAAAATTGCTCATAAAGCTGGTTGAAGTATCAGCAACTCCACCATGGAAGAGATGTTGGAAACATGGAAAAGATTATTAGTATTTTTGCCTTAAAGGGCTTGCAATATCTTTCTCTTTGTGCCTTTAAATATATATTAGCTGCCCTCCCCCTCCCAAGCTTTTCTCTGTCTTATCTTAGTCTCCTATTTTATATTTTAAAGTATATAGATATATAGTTTAAAGCAGACATATTACCTTTAGGCTGTATCTCTTGACACTTCCACCAGTAACATTCAAAGTCTGTGTTTATTTTACAATGCCTTGCTACAGTGACAGCAGTTTTAATCATTCTCAAATGCTGAGAGACAGAATAGGCATTTAGAGAAAGCAATGGACTAGTTCTGGCTGACCCAGCAGTAGCTTCCGGTCAATGCTTTATGCTACTGAACAAGAATGTTCATACCGAGAAACAAAGAGAAATTTTAAATATTCCTTTGAAGAGCTAACAAATATGAATCCTGAAGAGCTAAGTATCACCAAGGAGAAAAGATCCTATTACACCTTGGTTAACCTCAACTATTGCTGCTGAAAAGTTCTAGATAGAATATAACTGAATGATAATGAAGAGACCTTCTGTGAAAAATGTGCTAGGCACAACTAGGAAATCTATGCATAGTTTAAAGAAAAGTGGAAAAAAAAACCCTTTCCAAATTTAACAGACAATATCCTATACCTCTTTAACTCTTCTGGCCTTTAAGGGATATTTTAGAAAGGCCATTAAGTGCCCCGCAAAATATGCAAGTCAAAACATCAGAAATGTCATAAGAAGGGCAGCAAAGAAGGTTTTTTGTCTTTTTTTTAGTGCCATCAAGTCAGTGTTTTTTTTTTCCAAGGCAATGGAGGGTAAAGTAATTTGTCCAACGTCAGAAGCAGTGCCAGTGGAAACCAAACCCTTGATTTTCTGGGGATTAGGCAGTTGCTTTAACCACTAGGCTACTCCTTCACTTCAGCAGAGGTGGTAGATACGTGTAAATGTGCTCTAAAATTGGCCTGTCACTGCCCCAAAAGATAAATGTTCCCTCAAACATAAAGAAATGAGGACATGTAGAATAAGGGCCCAGACATGCGCAGAGGGATGGGCGATTTTAGACATGTACATGTATGAAATATGGATGTCACCAGGATCAGCAACATAGACGTATCCACAATGGAATTGCAAAATGCATGCTTACATGTTACCTCATGCAAGTCCCAACCTGCCATTTTAGAAACAGAGACATGCAGTGTTGTGGTAATATTCAAAGAGGCATTGATTTTCACCTGTTATCTTTTTATGCGGAGAAAAATGTATGTTGGCAACAAGAAAGAATGTCCGTATGCTTATTGTTGAAAGCTGGTCGAAATGAACATTTTTCAAATTCCTATTCATGTCAAGTGGCATATATACAGTAGATACAGATGTGTTGGTCAGTAGTTTTAATTGTGTGGTATCATTCTGAAATTTGAAATGCACTTGTATGTTTTTATCACCACCCTGGACAAGCCTTTGTCATACCATTGTGTGACATAGATGTGATCCCACCAGACATGTGCAATTTATACTACTACTACTGCTTGTAGCGCTATACTACTGTATAGCACTACAAGGCTTACGTAGCACTATACAGAGGCAAATAAAAGACGATCCCTGCTCATCAGAGCTAACAATCTAGTCAACAGACAACACAACAGCTGAGGAAAGTTTATATCTAAGGGAATGGTAAGGAAACACATAGGAGACTAGGCAGATCAGGATCCAAAAGCAGCTTTGAAGAGCTGAGTTTTCAGCCTGGATTTGAAAAAGGCAAGAAATGAAGCCTGACACACAGACTCAGATAGTTTGTTCCAGGCATAAGGAACAGCAAGGTGGGAGGATCGAAGTCTGGAGTTGGCAGTAGAAGAGAAGGGCACAGATAGAAGGGATCTGTCAGAAGAGCAGCATTCCCGAGGAGGGGTATAGGGAGAGATAAGAGAGGAAAGGTAGTGAGGAGCAGCAGAATGAGTGCACTTATAGGTTAGTAGGAAAAGTTTGAACCAGATATGGAAATAGATAGGGAGTCAATGAAGCAATTGGAGAAGAGCATATTGAGGTTGGCAGAAGATTAGCCACACAGCTGAGTTTTCAACAGATTGAAGAGTAGAGAGATGGTTCAGAGGAAGATCAGCAAGGAGGAGGCTGAAATAGTCTAGATGGGAGGTGACTAAAGAGTGGATAAGTGTCTTAGTAGTGTGTGTAGAAAGGAAGGGACACATTTTTCCAATGTTATAGAGAAAGAGGCAGCAAGATTTAGCTATCTTGGATATGTGCAAAGAAAGAAAGAGTAGTCAAAGATGACCCCAAGATTGTGAGTTGAGGAAACACAGAGGAGTGTAGTATTATTCACAGAAAAAAAGGAAGGGGACAGGTGGGTTTAGGGGGAAAGATAAGGAGCTCAATATTGACCATGTTCAGTTTCAGATGGAGGTGAGACATCCAGGCAGCAATGTCCAATAAGCAGGCAGAGATTCGGACCAGGATTCCTGGAGAGATTTCAGGCACAGAAAGGTAGATATGAGAGTTGTCAGCATAAAGATGGTACTAAAACCTTAGGAGAAAATAAGTGCACCGAGGGACAGTAGAGAGAGAAAACGAGAGGTTCTAAGACAGAGCCCTGAGGTACACCAACTGAAAGTGAGATGGTGGTAGAGGAAGAATGATCAGTACATACACCAAAAGTGTGATGGGAGAGAAGAAGAAAACCAGGACAGAACAGAGCCCCTAAATCCAAGCGAAGACAGGGTATCTAGGAGAAGGTGGTGATCAACAGTGTCAAAGGCAACAGAAAGGTCAAGAAGGATGAGAATCGAGAAGAGGCCTTTGGATTTGGTGAGGAACTGGTCACTAGAGACTGGCAAGAGTTGTTTCTGTGGAATGTAGAGAACGAAAGCCAGATTGTAGTGGATCCAAAAGGTCTTGAGAGGAAAGAAGACAGCAGCAGTGAACTACTCATTCAAGAAGTTTTGAAGCAAAGGGGAGGTGAGAGATAGGTTGATAACTGGAAGGACAGATAGGATCTAGTGAAGGCTTTTTGAGGAGAGGTGTAACTACAGCATGTTTGATAGCCACATAACTGTGTTTGATAGCCACAGAACTGTTACAGTGGAAAGCGATAGGTTAAGGATATGACAGATGGAAGGGATGATGGTGGAAAAATAGAACTTGGGGATGGGATCTGAAGAGCAGGTAATCAGTTTGGAGGACGAGAGAAGATTTGCAATTCCTCATCATTGATTTCAGAAAAGTAAGAAACTATGACCAAAGGTGAGGGAAGGATTTGCAATTAAAGAGGGGGAAGATGAGGTGGAGGTGACCCTGCAGATAATTCAAGGCTAATCTTCAGGACTTTGCCATGGAAGTAGTCAACCAAGGTCTGAGCAGATAGTGAAGGAGGGACTGGGGGGGAGAGGGAGATGAGGCCTTGAGGAGAATTAAGTGTAGCAAAGAGACGGCGAGGTTCAGAAACCAGAGAGTTAGTCAGATGGACATAGTACTCTTGCTCGGCAAGTGCTATGGTTGACTGGAAAGAGGTTAGCATGAACATGAAATATAGATAGTCAGCAAAGGTATGTGATTTAAGCCAAAGGTGCTCAGCTGAGTAGGCATAGGAATGTAGGTAGAAGGTTGTTGAGGATAGCCAGGGTTGAGGTACGATATGCCTCACCGGGCATGGAATGGAAGGATCAGGTGCATCCAGAGCAGAGGAGAGTATATATTATAGGAGGATACTGCCCCATCAATGGATTCATATGACATAGTGGAGGAAAAAGGTGATAAGACAGCAATGAAGAGAGCTGAAGTGTTGACAGTGTGAAGATTCCTAAACATTTGTGGAGATCAGGTAAGACCAAGATAGGGGGTGGTTAAGGGTGAAGGTTAGGAGGTGATGGTCAGATAAGGGCAGAACTAAAGTGGAGAAGTTTGAGGGTGAGCAGTTGGAGAAGACAAGGTGAAGGCAGTGGCCATGTGTGTGAGTAGGAGCAGTACAACTGGAGATTCAATGAGGAGATTAGGGAAAGGAGCTTTAAGGCATAAGGGTCAGAAGGGTCATTGATGTGAATATTGAATAAGGGAAGGGAATGATGCATCCAGAAAGGAGGAGAGCCAGACATCAAAGTCTGTGAGAAAGGTAGAGATGAGCTTTTTTGGGGGAGTTGATAAATGACAGCTACCCAGAGAGGTAGTGGAGAAAATAGGTAGATGACATGGACTTTAAAGAAAGCAAAGAAATTAGAAGGAGGGGCTGGAATTGGCAGGAATGAGAGAGTAAGAACCCAATATCACCACCACGGCCAGTGGGCCGAGGCGTATGAGAAAATAAATAGCCTCCATGACAGAGGGCAGTGATTGAAGCTGAATGTTCAGGAAGAAGCCAACTTTCAGAAAGAGCCAGGTCATGCAACATATTAGAGTTAAAGAGGTCATAAATGAAGGTGAGTTTATTGGAGACAGAATGTGTGTTCCACAATTTGCATGAAAAAGGGAGAGAAGAGGGAGAGAGGAGAGGGATATGAACAAGATTAGAAAGGATACACATTGACCCCTAGGATTGAGAAAAAAGTCTAGGGGGGCCAGGGTTAGAGCTGACATCTCCATATGAAAGAAAGAGGAGTAGGAAGGAATGGGGGGGGGGGGGAGGTGGAGAGGAGATAACATGACAGAAGTGAGGGTGAGGTTCCCTCAGTGAAAGTGGAGATGGCTAAATGAAAGGAAGAAAAAGGTGAAGCTCAAGGGTAACTGATAAGGTAGAAGACCAAATGGTAGGGGAGGTGGGGACAGTAAGGAGTCGGTAATGAGAAATAGGGCCATGGAACTGTGGGAATGAGCGAAAAAGATAAGGGAGAAATAACATCAAGAACACAAAATGATGCGGAGCCATAGGAGAGGGGGAAAAGGAGAGAATGTAAATCAAAGGAGACTCAAACCGATCCTCAGCCAGGACCATTTCCGCCCCATATGCCAGGCAGTCATCACCCCAATACTGGACTATGGAAACTCCTTATATCAAGGACTGCCTAAGCAGGCTACCCATCCACTCCAATTAGTGCAGAACACGGCAGCCTCCATCAAAACCAGCACAGCACATTACACCTATACTTCGGCAACTGCACTGGCTACCAATATCTGCATGGGCAATATACAAAATGACTGTGAACATATTCAAGATCATACACCTATGCATGGCATATGTCCTCCACAGTTTGATAACCAGGGACACAATCAACCGGTCCAGACCAACTAACAGCAGAAATGGACTCCGCATACCCACTGGATACCATAAAACAAAACAAGCTACCTCCAACAGAGCCATATCCCTCTCATCACCGGCCCTCTGGAATTCCCTCCCGGATGAACTGCGGGTGATAAATTACCTCAAGGATTTCCGCAAATCCCTCAAAACCTTTCTATTCATGGAATTATATGACCAAGCAGCCTAAAGACCCCCTTATCCATGCTTGAATGTAAAGATAATCACATCCATTATAGTCTATATGTATGTCGTGTCACCCCCTGTTCAATGTAGAATCAACTTGTGTAACCAACCACTTTGATTGAAGGAAAAAAGTGGTATACAAATCTGGATAAATAAAATAAATAGATAAATACAGGTGGAGAGGGGAGAGAAAGTCTTGGTGGCTTCAGGTGCATCTGAGTAATTATGTCAGTGAACAGAGGAAGGTTATGAAAGAGTGTTAAGCTGAAGGGTGGGTGGGTGGCAATAAAGTGTTGAGAAGGGAGACACAGCACTGCAGAGGGCAGGAGCTAGGTAAAGGACTGACAGAAGATAGGACACACACTGGCAAAATGGAAAAATAGACAGAACAATAAATAATAAGCTAGATTCTGAACAGGCACAGGAAAATACCTGAACAGACCATACAAAGTTTGCTGAAGCCTGCAATGAGGGTGTTCACCCAAGCAGGAACCATCAACAAATGGAGGATCAACAGCTCATGTGCTCAGAATAAAGCTTCTGAACAAAGCCCCAGCAGGGGGAGAGGTGGGGCAAGTGCTGAATGCAAGTAAGTAGAAGCAGGCAGATTCCACAGGAAGTGCCCTAGTAAAATGCAGCAAGGTAAAAAAACAGGCCTTGTAGAGGAATAGGGAGATGGAGAAAAAAAGAAGGAAAAAGCATTCCTAATGTGTTTTATAAAATGGTTCTTAGGCATGGATGTGATTGGCATGTCTGAATGAGTATTTTCAGATGCGCAAATCATGAATAGATCTTCTACAATGACCCCCTTAGCCTTTTCTTTTTATTTTAAATTACTGTTCCTCATTATTGAATTATCAGTAGAATACTCCTGGTGCAAAACACAGCGGCCAGGATTATTACAAATACACCCAGGAAAGAGCATATCACACCAATCCTTCAGCAACTTCACTGTCTACCCATTCTTTCATGTGTACATTACAAGACATCTCTAAATATCTTCCAAATCTATCATAACACCTCTGCTACAGTCCTTCAAAGTCTTATAATCAAGGACTCCAGCTCAAGGCCCAGACGCAGGAACATGATGGATAGATTTGTTACTCCTGTTGAATTCCAATGATTCAATCAGTCTACAATCAGAAGAGTCCCATCCCTTGCTGTGCCCGCCATATGGAACTCTTTACCAGAATACATGAGATCTATCAGAGACATTAAGGACTTTCATATGATGTTAAAGACATTGTTGTTTTCGGATCACTTTAGTCCTCCTCTTAGTGATATGATCTACTGCTAATGACCCGTTCTTTTGTTTTCTTTTTTCTTTTTCTTTATTTCCTCTTTTATAATTGTAATAACCCTTAATGTAACCCCTAATGTAAACCACTTTGATTGAAGGAAAAGGTGGTATATAAATCTGGATAAATAAATAAAAATAAATAAATAGTAATCTCTACACTACTTAAGAAAAGATAAAGTGGGATAACAGCACTTGCACATAACCATCCTCACATAATTCACAGGAATAGCAATGCCGGATACTAGTATGTTGGAAATATTTTGGCCTCAGCTTTATTCCAGGATCAGGAATGGGACCTTAGTAAATGAATGCAAGTAAGAATGGAAGTAAGGTGGATCTTGATCAATTTTCAGAAGGATGTGTTTGTAAGGCATTAGCTAAACTACAAGTAGATACAGCAGTGGAGCCAGGCTGTATCCATTCAAAGGTACTGAAAGAGTTTAAGGTGGCTCAGCTTTCTGATCTTTTCAATGCTTCTTTGAATCGGGGGTCATCCCTGAGGACTGGAAATGGGCGAATGTGATTCCTCTCCATAAAAGCAGAATTAAGGAAAATGTTGGGAACTACAGGCCAATTAGTCTGGCCTCTGTGATGAGTATAATAATAGGATCAGAGGAGAGTGTGGTTTCTGTAATCCCAGATTGTTCAGGATCTGAGACAGCAGGGCTTTACCAGACGTAGGTCCTGTCAGATGAATCCGTTTGATTTCCTTGATTAGGTAGCCAAAGAATTGGATCAGGGGAGAGTGCTAGATCATTTTTACTTAGATTTCAGGAAAGCCTTTAACACCATTCTGCAATGACGGCTTATAAATAAAGCAAGTGCCCTTTGGATGGACCTTAAAGTGATTGACTGGATAAGGGACTGGTTGAGTGGGAGGTAACAGAGGGCAATAGGAAAAAGGAGTTGACTCTGTTGATAGGGGACTTATCAGTGTGTGCTGCGGTGCTTTTTTCCTTCGTTCTGTTCTTTTTAACATTTTAGTAAGCAATGTTATGGAATGTCTGACAGGAAAGGTTTACCTCTTTCCAAATGATGCCAAAAATCTGCAATAGGGTAGATAACCTGGAAGGTGCAGATAATATGAAGAGGGATCTAAAGAAGCTTGAAGAATGGTTGAGAATTTGTCAGATAAGATTTAATGCTGCAAAATGCAAGGCCATGAATTTGGCTGCAAACAAACAAAAACAAAAAGACAAGAGAGCAGTACAGTATAGGGTGCAACATACTTCAATGCATGAAAGAAGAGTGGAAACTGGGGGTGATTTTATTAGATGATCCTAAAGTGGCCAAACAGGTAGATATGATGATGGAGAAGGATGCTCAAGTGCATGGAGGGAGGCAATAGTCTCTGGTGACCTCATTTAGAGTACTGTGTACAATTCTAGAGACCACATCTTCAAAAGGATATAAACATGATGGAACGGATCCAGAGGGTGGCTGTTAAAATGGTCAGTGGTCTTTATCATAAAGCATATGGAGATAGATTTAAAGATCGCAATCTGCATACTTTGAAGGAAAGGTGGGAAATATGTTCTAAATATTTTAGAGATATTTAAATATCTCCATTGTACCAATGTACAGGAAGTGGGCCTCTTTCAATTGAAAAGAAGCACTGGAATGAGGGGTCATAGGAGGAAGGTGAAAGGGGATAAACTCAGGAGTAATCGAAGGAAATATTTCTTTACGGAAAGGGAGGTGGATGCATGGAACAGCCTTCCACTGGAGGTGCTATAGATGAGACTTGTATCTGAATTCCAGAAAGTATGTGACAAGTATAAAATATTTCTGAGAGAGAGGAAGGGATTTTAGAGATTAATAGTTGTTATGGATGGGCAGATAGGATATGGTCTTTATCTGCCATTATGTTTCTATATCTACTGTACCTACCCACCACAAAGTAGAAGACATATGCATACATTTCCCCAGTTTGAATATCCCCATACATATGGGCTGCTGTTTACAATGGCTGCAACCCCTTCTTCCCCATCAAATAGTATAAAACCTGCCCTGGAGTTTTTATATACATATGTTTTACTATATACATAGGAAAACAACATTAACACATCTACCTCCTCGCCCTTATGCATAGGTAAAACAAGACTAGGGTTGTTGTTGTTAAGTGCCGTCGAGTCGGAGTCGACTCATGGCGACCCTCTGGATAGCTATCCTAAATTGTGTTCGGTCTTGAGTCAGGCGGCTCATTGTTGACAGACTGGTACCCGTAGCTGCTGTTATTGTATCGATTCATCTCATTGCTGGCCTTCCTCTTTTGCGTTGACCTTCTATCTTGCCAAGCATGATCTCTTTCAGACTAGGGTATTCCCCTATAAAAGATTCACATAAATACACTGTAAAGTGCTATTAAAATTTCTGACCACTGTGCCTTATCTGTAATTTAAAAGCAACTTCTGGGTAGCCAATTAGGGGGACTAGCGATTGCTTGCAGACAGGATCTGTTCTGCCCAAGAAAACATAACCAAAGGACTGGTCAGTATTTTATCCTAACAGCATGTCACACATCCATCTTGCTCTTATCATAGGTACAAACCTGGTGCAATACCCCTATGAAGACTGAGGTGCCAGCTTCCTGAGTTATTCATACAGGTAACACCCACACAGGGGTTAGGCAAGCAGAGTTTCTCTCCAAACTGGTCTGATAGGTCAGGGTTAGGACCTCCTACTGCCAGAGATACAAGGACTCCGGCACCATCAGTGGTAATTCTATACCAGTGCAAGCCATTAATCAGTATGATCCCTTCTGAAATCATCCTTAACCACATATATCCTGGATCTCCCTGTACAACTACCAGTTATTTCAGAAAGAACCATGTATAAAATGGTGACATACAAGTGCTACCCTTTCGATGTTGGTAAAAGTCCTGTTTACAAGCCAAGCATCAGTACTGCTAGCTAATCTAACATTGCAAGAATGTTAAACGGTCTTCTCAGAGTATACAATTAAATTAAACTTGGTATAAATACCCTATTGTAACTTAATGTCTAAGTTACTTAATGACATTAAGTTACAATAGAGTATTTATACCAAGTTTAAGCTAATCTAACATGGCATCCTAAAAGAAGACCCTCACCAGAAAGTGCAACTTCAGTCCAGCAGAGGTGAATTTATTAAACATCAGAGAGCCCTCTTTGACCTTCCTGGTCAGAGTAAATGGAAATGTGCTACAAGGTGAACCCTATCTTCACAACAAATAGGATACGGAGGACCTGAAAAAGGAAATGGAGGGAGCTAAAGCATAATGCAAAGAAGGCAAGCAGCAGGCCTACCTGGGCAGGCAAGACCATTCACTGACCAGGAAAGCACAGTTACTTACCTGTAACAGGTGATCTCTGGGAACAGCAGGAATTAGTCATCACATATGGGTACGTCGGCACCGACGGAGCCCGCGCGGGAAAGCTCCCCAGCTTTTCAGATTAAAAGCTTTTGGGGCCTCCCACTGCACATGCGCGCTGCCTTCCCGCCTTCCTGACCAGCTCTCGTCAGTTCGAGTTTAAAGCTGAGACAATAGAGAGAGAGGACAGGAAGATAGATAGATAGAGATACAACTCCTAGGGGAGGTGGGTGGGTTGTGGTGACTAATTCCTGCTGTTCCCAGAGATCACCTGTTACAGGTAAGTAACTGTGCTATCTCCAGGAACAAGCAGGAATACGTCATCACATATGGGGACTCCCTAGCTAAGATGCCTGGGAGATCCCCCTCCAAGGGTAAACCATCTTCGCATGGATCTCAGGCATCCATCCAGGGAAGGTGGGCAGGAGTTGTTTAAGTATGGAACAGGTGTTTGAGGACAGCCTGAACAAACAAGGCATCCCGGCAGGAGTCCTTGTCCAAGCAGTAATGGGCTGTGAAGGTATGAACCGAGGCCCAAGTGGCTGCTCGACAGATCTGATCTATGGACACAGAGTGAAGATGAGCCATAGAAGTGGCCATGGCCCTCACATTGTGAGCTGTGACATGGCCCTCCATAGAAATGTTCTTACTCTGGTAAGCAAAAGAAATACACTGAGCGATCCAATTGGAAAGTGTACGCTTGGTGACTGGAAGTCCCAAATGAGAAGGATCAAAAGCCACGAAAAGTTGGGAAGACTTTCGATGTGGTTGAGTCCTGTTGAGGTAAAAGGCAAGAGCTCTTTTACAATCCAGAGTATGAAGGTTCCTCTCTGCACTGGATGCATGAGGAGCCGGGAAAAAGACAGGTAAATATACCTCTTGATTAAGATGAAAAGGCGAGACCACTTTGGGCATAAAGTGGGGATTCGTCCTAAGGACCACCTGATCATGATGAAACCTAGTATAAGGTGGATGAGCCACTAAAGCCTGCAGTTCACTGATGCGGCGAGCCGAAGTGACTGCAATAAGGAAAACAACCTTCCAGGAAAGAAATTTGAAGGAGGTAGAGTCCAAAGGCTCAAAAGGTGGCTTCATAAGCTGACCTAGAACTAGGTTCAAATCCCATGCTACCGGAGGAGGTCGGATGGGAGGTTTAGTTAGAGTCAGGCCTCTCATGAAACGTGCAACAAGAGGATGAGAGGAGACAGGTTGTCCATTTATAGGTTTTAAGGATGCTGCAATAGCACTCAAATGGACCCTTACTGAATTCGTCTTAAGGCCTGCATTTGAAAGATGCAGGAGATAGTCCAAGAGGGAATTCAAAGGAAGTGCTAGAGGGTCAAGACCCTGCTGAGCACACCAAATGGAAAAACGTTTCCATTTGAAAGCATAAGAACGCCTCGTGGAAGGTTTCCCTAGAGGCATGAAGGATATCTGTCACAGGTTGAGAAAGATTAAAGTCTTGAAGACTTAGGCCTTCAGTAACCAAGCTCTGAGATGTAGGGATTTGGGGTTTGGGTGCCACAAAATCCCCTCCTCCTGAGACAGAAGGTCTGGCGCAGCTCCCAGGTCCAGGGAGGATCCCTGGGAGAGATGCAGAAGTAGAGGGAACCACACCTGGCGTGACCAGCGGGGAGCTATGAGGATCATAGTCCCGTGATCCCTCTGGAGCTTGAACAGAGTCTTGGATATTAGAGGAATGGGTGGAAAGGCATAGAGGAATTCCTGACCCCAATGCAGGAGGAAGGCATCGTGGGCCTGAGCTCCCTGACACTGAGTTCTGGAACAGAACCGGGGAAGTTTGGCATTCCACGGACTTGCAAAGAGGTCTATGTCCGGGGTCCCCCATTCCTGAAAGATTCTGCGTATCTGGTCCATATGTAGGGACCATTCGTGTGGAAGCAGAACTCGACTGAGTCTGTCTGCACGAGAGTTTTGAACTCCTGGAAGATACACTGCAAGAAGGTGAATTTGATGCTCTCTGGCGAAGGCCCATATTCTGAGAGCTTCGTTGCAAAGCGACAGAGAGCCTGTCCCTCCTTGTTTGTTTATATAGAACATGGCTACCTGATTGTCTGTCTGAACTAGGACAGTCAGGTTGACAAGGAGGGTATAGAAGACCTTGAGGGCAAGGTAAATCGCTCGCAGTTCCAGGAGGTTGATATGAAGGGTGGCCTCCTGTGGAGACCAAGTGCCCTGAGTGGAGAGGTTCTGAAGATGAGCTCCCCACCCTGTTTGGGAGGCATCTGTTGTGAGGGTTGCTTGGGGCAACAAAGGTTGGAAGGGGGCCCCCAACAACAGATTCTTGGTGGATGTCCACCATTGGAGGGACCAAAATAGACGGCTTGAGGTGAGTATTTGGTCGGAGAGCGCTCCAGATGCTTGAGTCCACTGGGTGGCCAAGGTCCATTGAGCTGCTCTCATATGCAGACGAGCGTAGGGCACCACATGTACCGTGGAGGCCATGTGGCCCAGAAGTCGCAGCATTTCCCGGGCTGTCAAATGACTGCTGGACTGAGCTTGGGAGGCCAAACTCAGCAGGCGTTGGGCCCTGACCTGAGGCAGGTAGGCCCTTGCAGTGATGGTGTCTAACTGGGCCCCTATGAACTCGAGAGACTGAGTAGGGATTAGTTGAGACTTGGGAAGGTTTACTACCAGTCCCAGATACTGCAGAAGACGCCTTGTGCGGTCCAGGGAAATTTGGGCCTGGGACTGAGAGGGAGCTCGGATGAGCCAGTCGTCCAGGTATGGGAATATGAAAATTCCCAGGCCTCTTAGAAAGGCAGCTACGACTGCCATGCATTTGGTGAACACTCTTGGAGCAGAGGCTAGACCGAAGGGGAGTACTCTGTACTGGAAATGCTTTCCCTGAAACAGAAATCGAAGGTATTTTCTGTGGGATGGGTGGATGAGTATGTGTGTATACGCATCCTTTAGGTCTAGAGAACAAAGCCAATCCTGACTCTGAAGGTATGGAAGGAGAATGCCCAGAGAAAGCATTTTGAATTTCTCCTTGAAAAGAAATTTGTTCAATTCTCTCAGATCCAGAATTGGTCTGAAGCCCTCTGTCTTCTTTGGTATTAGAAAATAAGGGGAGTAGAATCCCGTCCCCTGTTGAAGAAGAGGGACCTCCTCTATTGCCCCCTGGGCAAGGAGGGAGGAGACTTCCTGACCCAAGAGGGCCAGGAGAGATGGGGGAGAATTGAACTGCCTCACCATAGTATAAGTAGGAAGGTCGGATAAATGGAGTTTGTAACCCTCTCTGATGATAGAGAGGGTCCATTGCTCTGATGTAATTTGCTCCCATCTGGGAGCAAAGTGAGCTAACCTTCCGGGTATGGTGAGGGGCTCTGGTTGTTCTAGAGCCAGAAAAGTTAAGTTCTCTAGTGGCAAGTCAAAACCCCTGAGGGGGTGGAGCCTGCTGAGGCATAGCAGACGCCGCAGGCTTTGACCTTGCCTGTTTAGGTTGCTGACGTTTAGCAGCAAAACGAGGCTGAGAGGATTGTTGGCCAGTATTTGTAGAAAATCTGGACTTCTTGTAATAAGGCCTCTTAAAAGACTTCTTCTTGGCAGGAGTGGAGGTAGACTTAGAAAGTCTATCTAAGGTGGCATTTTCTGCATCCATTTGAGTGGCCTTAATTTGCCACTCCTCACCAAATAAGTTCTCACCTGTACAGGGCAGATTTCGTAAGCCATCTAGGACCCAAGGTTCTAGATCAGAAGCCTGGAGCCAAGCAAGACGTCGGGCTGCTATAGCAATGCCCGAAGCCCTACCAGCACCCTCAAAGGAATCAAAAGCTGCCCTGTTGGAGAACTTTGAAATATCCAAAAGGTGTTTCACTAAGGAAATGAACTGCTCCCTCTTATCCTCAGGGATAAAGGGGGCAAAATGCCGAACTTTTAGAGCGATTTCACTGAGAAACATGCCCATGTAAGACTATAGGAATTAATCCTGGCTATAAGCATAGTAGCCTGGAAAAGTTTCCTGCCAAAAGAGTCTAGAGTCTTACATTCTCGCCCTGGAGGAGTAGAAGAGTGCCTTTTGGTACTCTTTATCTTCTTCATTGCAGACTTCACCACAATAGAATGGTGAGGCAACTGGGTTTTTTGGAAACCAGGAGAAGGGGGGACACGGTACATGGTGTCCAACCTGCGAGAAGAAGGAGACAATGTTAGAGGAGTCTCCCATAAGTCCATCAAGTGTTCTTGAAGGATTTCATGGATAGGCAGGGTGACTGCCTCTTTAGGAGACTTAGAGTATCCTAAAATATCCAGTTTCTTTGATCTGGGTTCCTTTTCAGAGGATGAAGCAATAGAAAGACCTTTAGCCATTTCTATGATGAAGTCCTGAAAGGACAAATCCTCTGGTGGAGACATTCTCCTGTTAGGAGAAGAAGGCTCCTCAGGAAGATCAAGGGAGAACTCATCAGAATCATCAGAGGAGTTAAAATCCTCTGAAGAAGCAGAGTATCCTCTATGTGCTTCCAACGCACGATACGCATACCGTTCGGTATCGACATCGGGCGTACCAGGTATGGGATCGGTACCGGGCAAAAGCCCGGATCCGGCATGCGGAACCGATCTGCGTTTGGAAGACGATGGCCTCGGTTCCGGTATGGAAGCCATTACCGGAACCGGACCCGGTACCGCTGGCTGCGGTACCGAGGGCGTAGCAGCATTAATAAAAGCCAGAATGGCCTGCTGCATGATTTGGACAGTATTGCCCATAGACGCCACTGCTGCCTGGATGTCGGTACCGGTATGGGCCGGTACCCCAGAGCAGTACAACAGGTGATCTGTCGAGGCCGCGCCATCGATGTCAACCTGTGACCCCATGATTGCTTTGGAGGCCGGAGCCTCCCGCCGGGGTTTTTTGGCCTGGGCAGAGTCCTCGAACTCAGAATTGAGAGCCTCTCGATCTTTAGAAAGAGATTTGCTTTTAGAGGATTTGCCCACTGGAGTTTTGGTTACCTGAGATCCATCCGGAGAGGAAGACCTGGATGATTGTGATGCTTCTGAAGGAAACAGCACATGGAACTTGTTGGCCCGGTTCTGCAATCCACGTTTCGACATCTGGGAGCAGGATGGGCAGTCCGGTATGGAATGGTCAGGTCCTAAACATTTAAGACACCATTCATGGGTGTCTGTAAGAGGAATGACAGCACTGCACTTGGTACACTTTTTAAAACCAGGGACTGGCTTCTCCATGAGGAGAATTTGTGTAGGCCTGAAGGCCTAACAAAGTACCAAGCTGTGCTGAAGAAAAGAAAAATATTTTTATTTTTTTTTTTTGTAAAAGAAAGAAAGAGAGACCGGCAGTACCGGTTTCAGAATGGGGAAGGCAGGTACGCGGTCTAAAGAAAACAATAAAATCAACAATTTCTTCAGCGGTGACAGGAACACGACCTGCTGGCTCCGCGGAAAAAAAGAAACTGACGAGAGCTGGTCAGGAAGGCGGGAAGGCAGCGCGCATGTGCAGTGGGAGGCCCCAAAAGCTTTTAATCTGAAAAGCTGGGGAGCTTTCCCGCGCGGGCTCCGTCGGTGCCGACGTACCCATATGTGATGACGTATTCCTGCTTGTTCCTGGAGATCGTCAGGTACTAGAGACCTTTGATAAGGATTCCTTGCTGCAGGAGAGGTCAGCAAACTGACACATTTCAACCTACAGATACCAAGAGTAAATATTTCTTATACACCTCTGTTCTCACAACCCATTTACGTTCTGCACTATCATCCCTATCATTTAATCTGCCTCAATACATAGCTCAAATGTTGTGTCTTGCTGTCAGATATCGTTTCAGAGACTCAAATCTTGAACTTTGCCCTGCATTTGTGACATCACTTTTCTGCTTTTTGCATTTTCTGTCTTTCCCACGGGCATGGTGACCCTACTTCACAGGATATGCAATTTAGTGATAGCCTGCCATCTCCCTGGGGTCAATAGCTTCCATGTGGATAAGTGTGTTACCTGCTGTGTAGGCTGGTTTAGGAAGCATACCCTTCAGTTTCATTGTCCTTTCAATGCTGTACCCTATAACCTTAAAGGGTAGAACATGAGACTTTGGGTGCAGGTATGCGTCATACATTAGCTAGTATATAGTTATGCAACATTGGCATGCATAGCATACATCAATTGAAATGTCACCTACTGGGGTGCATTGGAGACTGTGCACAGGTCAAAGTAAATCCAGGGCTCCACCTCTAAGTATAGCAACCTTACTATAGTGGAGTTAACATTACTACTGTATATGGGCAGAGATGATTACATTTCACCTATCTGACCTACAGTAGCCTTCATTGCATGCATATGGACAGCTGTCTGAGGGCTATATGGACATTCCTGTTGTGTACAGCCATAACTTGCTACTGGTACAACATTGCAGGCCATTGCCAATAGACTGGGGGAATGTGGAATGTGTGAGACATAATGGGACTGGTATTTAAAGTATAACATGGTTCTGCCCCTGAATATCTTAGTGTTGTGTTGTTGAAGTAAATTCCTTTACACTGTATAGGTCTGAGAAGCAATGCTGATTAACTGACCTTTCTGCGAAGTGTTGCATAAGGTAAAAACTAGGGCATGTGCCTTTGCCTGTGTAGGCCAATTATTATGAAACTCTCTTTCTTTGTTTGAAGCTTGATTATTTACACTTTCATAAGCAGGTAGCAGCTTGGTTATTTGAACAGGTTTTTAGTAGGCAATTTTATTAGAAGCCACTTAAAGATAAATGCCATCAGTGTGCGTAAATCACCTACCTTCAGTGTTTTACGTGCATGAATGGATCTCTACAGATGTACAATAGCCAGTTGCTATTCTGTAAGTAGGCACATCAAGCTGCTGGCATTATTTAATTTATTTAAATGCTTTTTATATACCACCCCTTCCATTGATCAGGGGCAAACTTGGTAACTTGGTTACAGGGAACATTTTAAATTATGGTTCAATAAACTGTATACATGCTATACATGCATTAACATTCAAAGCAGGTACTTGATTTTATAAAATAGATGCATCTGACATGCGTTAAACCATGCATTGAAGAGATATGACATTATAAAATCTGCATTTTATTTTTGCATTTATGAGCGTGTCACTATCTTCAAGGAGTTATACATGTGAATGTGCACTTACGTGCTTTAGGCAGTTGCTGTTCTGTGAGCACATGTGTAAGTCCCATTGTGCATACTTTTACCATGGTCATCTGCAGGGGCAGAGTTTGGGCAGAACATCAACGGAATTAAACTCAGGAAATACGCAGGAAATCTACATGTGTAAACAATAAAATACTATACCTTATGCACATTTCTGAGAAATCTAGGAGCAGTCATTTACACCTAACATAAAGCAGGTGTAACTGCTGTGACTAGTTTGGCAAGTGTTTCCACCTCACTAGTGATGCTATTTTATGCATGTACTTCACTTTAAAAAATAGGCCCTAAATACACATGTAGCAGCATGCGTGAACTCAGCCGTGTTCATGAAATTACCCCCATAATATTTAATTTTATTGTCAGATTGTGTTTGTCTATTTGTTTGTTACTTTTGCCATTTCATATGCTGCATTCTATGTATATTTATTTTAGTTATTTGTGCAGGTATTTACAGGCACATTTGAGAACGGCCTTTTAAATAGTGGTAGTGAAAACATCTATAAATCTATATAGAAGGGAAGATGTGCACGTGTAAAGCCTTTGGAAAACTGATATATTGCTGCCAGGGGCAGCACAAGGGGGGTGCGGGGCCATGTGCGGAGACTCGGTGCGGGGCCTCATTTGCATAAGGGGCCTCATTTGCATAAATATTTGCATAATGTTACCATATACTAACTTTTAGTAAACATGCCTCTTAATGAGTGTATGAATAAAGAAAGACTAAAAGATTTCTACATTACTATAATCCAGTGCCAACCGCCAGACACATTAGGAGCTACTACAAACACTGCCCATTTAGAACCCATAGCAAACCCGCTGTATCCTAACAGCACTACCAGTACTCACAAAGCACCATACCCTACCTATCAAAAGGAAACACTGCAAATATTAAACCAATACATTTCAGAGAATAACAATACATGACCTACTGGGGAAAGAGAACAAGTGGCAATGTCAAATAGGAATTATATAAACAGAATACCTCAGCTCAGTTACACATGAACAGAACATAAACCATCACCAAACAAGGAATCACAATTTAGAAACAGGACGACAATAATTAAACTGGGAATCCCAAAAGCCAAACTTGGAATGTACAACACTGTAGAAATAAAACTATACATTAATTTGCTCTTGTACTAAACAAAGCGCAGAAGTTAATGATGCACATTTACCAGAGCTGACATATTCCAATTAATAAATTCAAAATAAAGAGATATTTTTCTACCTTTTGTGCATTTTTTTTCAGCTGCAATTGCTCCAGCCACTTTCTTCTGGTTTCTTCGTGTCTTCTGCTAACTCTCCATCGTCTGCTGTCCATTTGTCCTTTCTTCTCTCCTAGTTTTTTTTTCCATTCTCTTTCTACATCTTCTTTAACATACTAATCTTTCTCCTTTTGCTCTTTCCTCATTCCTATTTCATCCACTCAAATTTTACCCCTCCATCCTCAATCCCCACTTACTCTCCCAATACCCGGCCAATTGTAGATTTTTCATCCCTCCCACACAAAATATTTTTCGCCTCTCTATTTTACTCTCCCAGCCCCATCCCATTCTAATCCTCCCCCAACATCAGCTCCCTTCTAGTTCCAGCCTCACCCAGCATCCATTCCCTTCTAATCCCTGCATCAGCCCATTTCCAGTCCTAGACCCCATCAGCCCATTTCCAGTCCTAGCTCCCCCCAACCCAATACCAGTCCTAGCCCCCCCATCAACCCACTACCAGTCCTAACCCCCCATCACCCCATTTTCAGTTTAAGCCCCCCCTATAACCCATTACCAGTCCTAACCCCCCATCAGCCCATTTCCAGTCAGCCCCCCATAGCCCATTACCAGTCCTAACCCCACCATAGCCCATTACCAGACAGCCCCCATCAGCCCAAAGCCCATTACCAGTTCTAACCCCCCCAAAAGCCCACAGCCTATTACCAGTCCTAACCCCATCAGTCCACCTCAAGTCCTAACCCCTCCCCATCAGCCCATTTCCTGTCCTAGCCTCCCCCTAGCCCCTTATCAGACCTACCACCACCATATCCCATTACCAGACAGCCCCCATCAGCCCACAGCCCATTACCAGTCCTAACCCCTCCCCATCAGCCCATTTCCTGTCCTAGCCCCCCCATAGCCCATTATCAGTCCTAACCCCCCCATAGCCCATTACCAGACAGCCCCCATCTGCCCCTGCAGGCTTAACAGAGACGCGAGGGAGACACTCTCCCTTCGCGTATCTGAAAGCCGGCACAGAGGGGCTCAGCCATCGCAGAGGGAGAGCTCAGCCGGGCAGAGGGGGCCCCGCGGGACACTCCATTCTGCTGCTCACCAGTACTGGGCATATTTTCCAGATTGTCCCATCCAATTACCTGGCAGTTTCCCAAAAAGACACACAAGTTCCACAATGCTTGTATTAGGGCAAGCAGTGGATTTCCCAGGTTCTCTTTAATAATGGATTCTGGACCTTTCCTTCAGGAACTTAGACAGCCAAATGTATCTGACCAAGTGCTATAATGTTTTAATGTAAACCGCACTGATGACAAATAGCGTGGTATATAAGAAACGTTAAATAAATAAATAAATAAACTTGTCCAAACTTTTTTAAAACCCAGCAATAGTAACAACACTTACTACATCCTTCGATAACAAATTCCAGAGTTTGATTACACATTGAGTGAAAAAATATTTTCTCTTATTAGTCTTAAATGGGTTATACTGCAGCTTCATTGCAAGTCCTCTGGTCTTTCTACTTTTTGATTGCATAAACAACCTATCTTTATTTACTCATTCTATTCCATTCATTAATTTATGGACCTCTATCATTTCTCCCTTCAACTATCTCTTTTCCAGGTTGAAGAACCCTAACCTTTTAAGCCTCTCCTCATAGGGGTATCTCCTTCCATTTTACCATTTAGGTGTCTCTTCTCTGTACCTTTTCTAATGACACTATAACCTTTTTAAGATATGGTGACCAGAATTGCACACTATATTCAAGGAGCAGTCACACCACGGAAGGATACAGAGGCATAATATCCTTTGTTTTATTTTCCATTCCTTTCTTTATGATTACTAGCATTCTATTGAATAATTTTGTGTCATCTGCAAATTGTATTACCTCACTCATTATTCCCATTTCCTGCTCATTTACAAATATATTAAAAAGCAGTGGACCCAGCACAGATCCCTGGGATACTCCACTATTCACCTCTCTCCATTGGGAAAATTGGCCATTTAGCCCTACCCTCTGTTTTTATCTTTTAACCAGTTCCTGATCCAAAATAGTACACTGTCTCCTATACCATGAATTTTTAATTTCACCATGAGTCTCTGATGAGAGACCTTGCCAAAGGCTTTCTGAAAGTTCAGATACACTATACCAACTAAATCACCGTTGTCTACCTATTTATTCACACCTTCAAAAAAACATAACAGATTAGTAAGACAAGATTTTCCTTGTCTAAAGCCATGTTGGCTGTCTCCCATTAAGCCATGATTATCACTCGTACATATTGAGTAATTTTGTTCTTTATGATGGTTTCTACCATTTTTCCTGGTACTGACATCAGGTTCATCGGTCTGTAGTTTCCCGGATCACCCCTGGAACCCTTTTTAAAAATTGGCGTTACATTGGCCATCCTCCAGTCTTCAGGTATTACAGATGATTTTAATGATAGTTCACAGATTACTAATAGTGCACATGTTTTAAGGGAGGTCAGGTGCTCTAGTGATTTTTATTTTCACTTTCTCAGTAGATGCCAAAGGCATACCTGAGAAGCGCTTTTTGAGCTTTCAACTACTGGCTCTTGTTACAATGTCCTGACTGCTATTGGAATATATATGCTATTGCTTCTTAATTGGCTGACTGCCGAAACTTGGCCAACTCAGGTCTATACCTTGTAGGTTTTACGAAATAAAAGGTTTCTTTGTTTCAAGAGGTGTGGCCGTGTCCTCCCTGCGCTGTTCTAGTGACTTCGGTCATCTCTGCAACAACAATATAAACCCTCACCAGTACTGGGCATATTGAAAAGCAACATAAAACCTTACAAAAATTGCTCAGGACCTAAAGACAAAATGTACCATACCATAAGAGCATTAACTTACAAAATTCCCAGAAGTGGCATACCCAGAAAAGGCCAGGATCTTAGATATTACAATGGGCACTAAAACATCAATATGCCTGTTTAGAAAAACAAACAAATTAAATTACTACAAATCCCTACATAGAAACTGTATGCTAAAAGAACACCTGATCTCAGCTACACACTTGGAACACAGATAGATCTCACCAAGTAGGGAATACATTACCACAAACTAAAAATAGACATGGTGGGCAGGGGCAGCTCAAGGCAATCTGCTGCCTGAGGCAAAGTATGAAAAGGTGCCCCCCCCCCCCACCTTAGTGGGGGCGAGGCTTTTTCAGAAATCCAATCAGTGACTGAACCAAACCAAAAAGCCGATTAGATTTTATGGAGGAAATGCAAGATGTTTGCACACAGGGCCATATCGAGCTGCAATCGCACCTTGTGCGACTTGCAGCTCGGACACACGCCCCCCCTCTCCCCATACCTCCGTCCAGCGCTGCCTGCTCTTTCCCTGCTGCTGCCACCCTCTGTTTTTTTCACGGAGGTGCCGGCAGCAGGGAAAGAGCAGGCAGCGCTGGACGGAGTTATGGGGAGGAGGAGGGGGGCATGTGCCCAATCTGAAAGGCGCCGGCACTTTAAGAGGATCTGTCCCTCCCTACTCTGACATGGCATCGGAGAAGGGAGGGACCAGACCTGCTTAAAGTGCTGCAAAAAGGCTTAGGGAGCGCATTTCATCTGCCTGCTATTGTCTTGCCAGCAGCGGCAGGGCAACAGCAGACAGCCGAAATGCACCCCCCAAATCTTTCTGCCCTGTGCGGATGCACCGCTTGCTCAGGGCTAGTTACGGTCCTGTTTGCACACCAAGGAACTAAAAGACAGCAAGAACTAACAGCACAGTTTATAAAACTAAATTATAACTCATTTTTATTTTGCTGTTATAAACTGCATTATGGTTCTTGCTTTTTCTTTTTTAACATATACGAGTAGGTGCAGAGCAGAACCAGGACATTCACCCACAGAACTCAATATTTAAAACAAAAATCTGATTCTGATCATCTCACTAACAACAACAATAACAACAACAACAACAACAACCACATTTTCCAGTACCAGGCATATTGTGAACTAATACAAAACCCTACAACAAAGAGCAAACCTACCATACCATACCATACCATACCATACCATATCAGCACAAACTTCCAAAACTCACATAAGGAGCCCATCCAAAAAAAGCATCACTATAAATACTACAGTGGGCCCTGGAACATCCATACACCCATTTGAAAAGCTGAACAAGTCAAATTACTACAGTACAGTATAGATCTTTATGTACAAACTCCATATTAACAGAACACCTGACCTCAATCAAACACTCGCAACATCGACCCTCACCAAGTACAGAATAAGTAACCACAATCTAAAGTAAAAATAAAAATATGTAGACTAAATTTAAATTGAAAACCCAAGAAGCCAGAATCCACATGCAGTGCAACATCAGATAAATAAGAGATGCAGTTCCCCAATACTGTGTAAAATATAAAAATAGAACAAACTCCAATAACTAAAATAAAATAAAATAATTTTTTCTACCTTTGTTGTCTGACCATTTTATTCTCTGATCATGCTGGTCCCGATCTGAGGCTTCAGCTTTCCTGTCTTCTCTTAGCTCTCTTTCTGTGGTCTATGATCCATCTGCCTTTTCTTATCTCTTCTTTTGTTTTCTTCACTTCCTTCCATCACCCCATTTCCAATTCCAGTAACCCTCCCCAGTATCAGCCCTGTTTCCAGTCCTTCCCTCCCAGTACCTTCCAATGTCAACCACCTTGCATTCCCATGACTGCCACTGGTGTCCATTCCCTTTCAGTCCCTCTCCTTCCCCACTGTCCAGCCCCTTCTAGTCCAAATACCATCCCAGATATCAGCGCACATCCACTCTCAGTGCCATCCCCCCAGTCAGCTCCCTTCCAGTTGCCCTACCCTCTTTCCATCCCCATTCCAGTGTCATTTGCATGTCAACTCCCTTCCAGCCTCCTCCCCATTACCCAACCACCTACCACTCCCATCCCCAAATGTCAGCCCCCTTCCAGTCCCCCTTCAGTACATCCCATGTGTCAGCTCCTTTCCAACCCCCTCCTTCCCCCATGCCAGCTCCCGTCATGCCCCCTCCTTCCCCGGCACACCCTCTCATTATCCGCTCCCTTGCAGTCCTATTCTACCATCCTCCCGCATCAGCCCATTTGTACCCTAGCCCTAGTTTTCTTCTAGGGCCAGCAGCACTCTCCTCCCCTCCCCCATTAGCCCATTTCCAGTCCTATCCCCCTTTAGCCCACTCTAGTCCTAGCCCCCCAATCAGCCCATTACCAGTCCTAAACACCCCCCATCAGCCCACTTCCAGTCCTAACCCCCCCTCATCCCATTTGCAGTCCTAGACCCCCCATAGACCATTACCAGTCCTAAACATCCCATCAGCCCACTTCCAGTCCTAACCCCCCATCATCCCATTTGCAGTCCTAGACCCCCCATAGACCATTACCAGTCCTAAACACCCCCATCAGCCCATTTCCAGTCCTAGCCCCCCATAGCCCATTACCAGTCCTAAACACCCCATCAGCCCACTTCCAGTCCTAACCTCCCATCATCCCATTTGCAGTCCTAGACCCCCCATAAACCATTACCAGTCCTAACTCCCCCCCTCATCAGCCCATTTCCAGTCCTAGCCTCCCATAGCCCATTACCAGTCCTAAACAACCCCCATCCAGTCCTAACCCCCCCCCCATCAGCCCATTTCCAGTCCTAGACCCCCATAGCCCATTACCAGTCCTAAACAACCCCCATCCGGTCCTAACCTCTCCCCCCATCAGCCCATTTTCAGTCCTAGACCCCCCCCCCCTTTCCAGTCCTGGCCCCCAGGAAAATAATAACGCTCAAATTTCTGCCGCTGCCGAGTCCGCTTCTCGGCAGCAGCCGCGGCTCCTGCTTCTTGGAGCCACAGCTATACTAGCACGAGCATCAGCCAGCCACTACGGAGCCTTCCCCTGCAGCAGCGTCCCGCCCCCAAAGGAAGTTCGGCAGTGGCAGCGGCAGCAGCAGAAATTTGAGTGTTTGGATTTTTTTTTTTTTTTACGTTTGAAGGCAAAGTGAGGCAGCTGTTTTGGGGGGAAAATGCCGCCTTTAAAACTTTGCCACCTGAGGCAGCCGCCTCACTTCGCATCATGATAGAGCCACCCCTGATGGTGGGGTTGTATGCTGTTGACTCCTGGAAACCTTGTGGTTAGGATTTTCTTGCAAAGTGTGACTGGAAGTAGATTGTTAAATAGACATACTGTACTGTATGTAGTCAACAATTAAACTGAAACTCCAAGAAGCCAGACTCATGATGCTGTACAATACCAGGAAAATAGAAAGATATATATGCCCCTGTGCTGTTCAAATATAAAGATAACACATGTAAATTCCAGACTGACATAGTCCAGTTGCTAAATTAAAAATAAAGTTACATTTTCTACTTTTGTTGACTGACCATTTTATTCTCTAATCATGTTGATCTCAGCATCTGGTTTCTGCTTTTTTTTTGTCTTTTCTTAATATTTTTATGAGATCTCCGGCCCATCTGCCACTTCTCTCCACTCCCGCCTTCTTCACTTTCTTATATCTGTCATTTTTCTTTTCCTTTAAGCTTTCTTCCATTTACTTTCTTCTCTATCAACTCAGATTTTACTTCTCCTTCTTACCATCCATTTCTCAATCCCCTCTCTTTTTATTGTACCAACCACTTCACAGTCCTCTCCTCCCTCAGCCTCTTATTCCCCTTTCTCTTTTCTTCCCCCCATATCCAGCATCTCTCCTTCCCTATCCAGTGTCTCTCCCATCTCTCTCTCCTCCAACCAGCACATTATTTCCATTTTTCGCCTCACCATGTCCATCCAGTATTCCCTTTTTCGCTCTATCCTTCCCCAGGGTCATATATATATATATATCTTTTTTTCCCCACACCCCACGTCCACCATCTCTCCTCTCTCATTCCCTCCCCCATGTCCACCATATCTACTCTCTCTTCCTCTCCTAGCATCCCCCTTTACTCCCTTATCTCTACCCCATGCCCAACATCTGCTCTCTTTCCCCCTAAGCCCACCACCCCAAGTCCAGCATCTACTCTCTATGTCCATCCCATATCCACCATCAGTCCTTTGCCTCACCCACCCTGTGGCCACCATCATCCATCTGCTCCCTACTTGTGGCCACTATTTGCCTTCTGTCTCCCTCATTCCAAAATCAGCATCTGTCCTCTACCCCCACCCTGTGTCCAGCATTTGTCCATTTTCAATCTTCATCCCATGTCCAGAATCTGCCCTTCATCATCCAATGTCCATCATCTGCTCTCCATACCCCAATGCCCCTACCTCATGTCCATCATCTGCTTTCTACCCACATCTGTTGTCCACCATCTATCCTTCACCTTACACACACCCCCCCACCCCCGTGGCCTCCATCTGCCTTCTGCCCTCATACTCCATGGCCACCATCTGCCCTCTACATCGTTCCCCCTGTCTAGCATCTGTCCTCCAACACCCCATTCTCCACCCCTTGCCCAGCCAACTCAGAAGCAGGAGAGGCAGCAGAAGCTAGTTCTGTCAATTTTTTTTTTTTTAAGAAAAGAAAAAATGAAGCAGCTGCCACTGAGCTGTTTTGGGGACATTTTCTTTGCCACTCCCTAAGCTTTGCCACCTGAGGCAGCCACCTGATTCTGCCTAATGATAGAGTCATTCCTGCCTGCATTGGTAATGGGAGTATAATGCTGCCCTATAGACTTATCCTAGCATCTCTTATCCCCCACTACTGGAATCAGGGATAGCAGATTGTCAAAGAGATAGGAATCAGGGACAGAGCTGTGAAATTGGGGAGAAACCCTGAAAATCAGGGACGTCTGGTAACCCTAGGTACTGGTCATCTGTGAACTCTAGAAATTGAGTCCTAGGCCTATAAATCCTCTGAGGGGTTGACTCCTCATGGCCCTCCTCTATTTCCTGTATGCCTCATGCAGCTTCTCCTGTACATACCATCACTTTAGGTCATTCATGGCTCCTACTTCCCTTCACCAACACACTGTGAAGTCCCCTACCAGCACTACAGCAGCCAATACACACACACACACAAACAGACAGACAGATACAATCTGAGCATGGATAACAAACACTGGGAGTTTGGTAGAAGCATAGCTGGGGATGGAGGGAATGAGGAAAGAGATACACAAGAGATTTGAACAAGGGTGCTGCTAAGCTTAACGAGATAGACAAGATAGAGAACAAGGACATAATTGTTAACCAAGATGACCACCAACATGAAAAATCACAATCAAATCTTACTCCAACACCATAACAGTCTCAAAAGATAACTGAGGTTGGCGTTTGCACAGAATTTATAACAGATATAAATTCCACGTTGACATGCTTTGCAAAATGTGTTCTACATGTGTAAACCTCAGCACTGCGCAGACCACACCCCCAACACACCTCTGTTAAAAATGAAGAAATCTGAACATAGCCTGCACTTCCACATGCAAATAGCGGCTTTTCCAAATTCATGATTTCCAAACGGATGCCATCTCCACATGTAAATGCCAGTATGTCTATGTGGAAATCACCAATAAGGTGTACAAGGCTTGTAACATGAACCCAATACTCTCTGTCTCTCTTTCAGATTTACATATACACATGCAAATGCAATGTAATATGGACTTACCAAGCTCAATATACTTTCTTTATTTTAAATGTTTCAATATTATGTTTCATTTCTGTTCTGTACCGCTTTTTGCAAGTGCTCCCATGGATGCCCATTTCTTAGGTTCAGCTGCTTCACCACTCCAAAGACATCGTTATTCCTTTTTGAAAGTGGCATTACTGCCTGTTAAATTCCAACATTCCATAAGCTTCCTTAAAGACAAATGTTTTATGAATGCAGTTATTCTTCCTAAAACTCAAGTTGAAATATTTTATTTCTGCAATTGAAAATATAGCTTAAAGCCAACCAAAGTTATGGTAATTTATTTAATAGGATGGTTGATGGCTTTCTCCATGGCAACAGTGTATCCTTATATTTATTTGTTTTTTCTCTGCTGCCTCATGGGCTGTGCTTAGGTCTCTCTAGCAACCACTAAAACTGTACCACTAACTAGCAAAAGGAATAGAATCAGCCCTTTCTGCACTACTATAGGCCATTAATGTTAGATTTAGTAGATATAATAAAGCTGCTGTTTTTCACTATCCAGCACTACTGGGAGAGACTTGCTTTTTTATGTTGTTGTTTTGTACTTAGAGTAACAAAATTCTTCCCATTGCATTGCACTTTTTATCACCTGAGTTTTTATTAACTTCAGCAAAGGAAGCAAATTTCGTACAACTTTGTGAGTAATCTATGCAATAGTAGTGTTGGGTTCTTTGTGGAAGTCTGCATATCTTTGGATGGATTCAAAATCCCAAAGGACGGCAGAAATTTCAGCAATGAAGCACTAAATAAAGACAAACTTGCTGATACAGTTGTGGTCGACATTATTGGCACCATTGTATTTTAGGTATGTTGTGTACAATATGTTGAGAGATAACTGGAAATATTCCAACTGTATGTCATCATGATATTTTAATACTATGTTCAAAACTATACAACAAAAACAGATGTCTGTGCAACTTAGAAGTAGTCATTTCTTAAAAAAAATGTATATATATATATATATATGACCTGGACAGGATTAATGACACACTTCACTAATATTTGGTTGCACAACCCTTGGTGGTGATGAAAGCCTCCAAACGTTTCTTATAGGCATCAATAAGTTTAATATATCTATCAGCTGGTAGTTTCTTTCACTCTTCAGCTGTGATTTGTTCCAGCTCACAAATGTTTCCAGGATTCCTTTTACCACTGGAAAATTTCAGCTCTTTCCAAAGGTTTTCAATTAGAGTGAGATCAGGACTCATTGTTGGCTATTTCAAAACAATCCATTTTTTCCTTTTTAACCACTCTTTTGTACTTTTGGATGTATGTTTTGGGTCATTGTCCTGATGGAGGACCCATGACCTTCAACCCAGACATAGGGGTATGTTTACTAAACTGTGGTAATGTCATTCGCATTAGGTTCCGCGGTAAAGGTACAGATGCCCATATAAAGGCGTGGGCGTTGCATCGTTACAGCAAGCTGTAGCAGCTAACGCGCGTCACAAGGCGCCTTAGACTAACGAGCGTTACAAGGCGCCTTGTAAGGTGCCTTATAAGGCGCCCTGCAAGGTGCCTTGTAAGGCGCCTTATAAGGTGCCCAGTAAGGTGCCATGTAAGGTGCCTAGTATGGTGCCCTGTAAGGTGCCTCATAAGGCGCCCTATAGGGTCTCCTAGGCTAAGCACCATATTAAGCACCCTTGGACAAGGCACCACAGAAGGCACCCTGGGTTATGAAACCATAGGTTAAGGTGGCCCAACAAGGTCATGGTGTCCTAGGTTAATGTGCCCTAGGGACTGCAAGGTGCCTCAGGATGACATACATGACCTGTGCAGAACAGAGACAGATGTAGCCCTAACACTAGATAGAGCATTCAGGAAAGGCAATGAACAGGTGAGTGAAGGAGGGAGAGGTGGGAGCCGCTGGAACTGCCATATCTGTGGGCATCTTTTTCCTTTCTTTTCTTTTCTTTTTCTTTTCTTTTCTTTTCTTTTCTTTTCCTAACTTAATTTTACTATGTAAACCGCTGTGATGTATTTTCCTCAGCGGTATATCAAATTCAATAAACATAAACATAAACATGTGCCTGCCAGTACTGATGACAAACATGGTGGGGCAGCTGTACCACAGCACAGGGTGTTGGCAATGTAAAGTACCAGAAAAACAGATGGTGGCAGACGATGGGAATACGTGTCCCCCAATGGAGGCGGAGGTGGCAGGATAGTTACAATGATGGATGGATAGAGGAGTGGTGGTGCCATGCAGATCAGGCACAGGCGAGGCAGGCATGAAGAGGTGCAATGCAGGAAAGGGTAGCAGTGCATGACATGGGGTGGCAGTCTGCACTGGCAGACAGGACTCTACACAGCTGACAGACACAGATAGACGGACCAAGGGAATGTTGGCAATTGTGGCGAGGGTATTATGGGCAGGCAGCACAAATCTGCAAAAATATGACTGTTACAGGCATGCACACTATTTGAGTAGGACAGGCATGAAAGGAGGGAACAATGAGGAACTAAACCCATGAACACTGCCAAGAATGGCATTGTACTAACCAATAGGCTATACTTCCATGGTGTATGTCAGAAATGTCTGGGTACAGAAGGACTGCAGGTCACCGCACAAACTGTCTGCTCTGAATGCCAGGATAGGGTAACCCCACCAGTACTCATGATGCAATGTACATGCTGAATAGCTGTCTACAGCTGTTCAGCAAATGGGGTCTGCGCCTCTCCGGTACCTCAGCTTGGAAAGACGAACTAACAGTGCGTGATACTGGCACAGAGTAGCTACAGACCATGCCATTGTGCAGGTTCTGTGTTCACCATGAGAGATAGGATGGGTGCCCAGCACTAGGTCAGCAGTACATGTGGTGCTAGAGATAGGTCCTGCTGTACATCCCCCATCACTACTAGTGTGTGACAGGTGTTCCTTGCAGTGCAGCTGAAGGTAATTTAGTGCCCATCTGTATCCTGCAGTCACATGTGGCCCTGTGGGACCAGACACCAGCTAGATTGATGTGTACCCCATGTTAGGGTCTGGCTGACATGGGCAGCTGTTATCAGGGCAGAGGGGTTCCTAGAATTGCATGAGTTGTGTATAGCAGTGCCTTCATAGGTCGCAGTGGTATATACTACATACCCCAAAGGGCTCACATCACCCTTTTTGTAGGTAAAGGTGTCCCCACCCCGGGGAAGCAACCTCCATCCTGTTTGTATGAGACAGCCCTCCAGGGTTGGTAGGCCAGAGCCATACCTATGACTGGGTAGGTGGCAGACCAGCAACAATGCTGGGGTTAGGTCTGGAAAACCCCAACTGCCTCCCCCCAC
Organism: Ichthyophis bannanicus; assembly: GCA_033557465.1. NCBI lineage: Eukaryota > Metazoa > Chordata > Amphibia > Gymnophiona > Ichthyophiidae > Ichthyophis > Ichthyophis bannanicus. The sequence goes on along the minus strand of CM066035.1, from coordinate 445,360,931 downwards.
TGTCTGCCAGTCACCAGCAGTCAGCACAGTCAGACTGTTCCTTATAGGTGTTCTGATCATACACAGTCTAACTGCAGACAATCCACCAGCCAGTCCATAGTGCATGCTCACAGAGAAACTATGTGCAGCAAGCAGGCATCTCACTGATTGGAACCACAGCACTGGGGAACACAAATATATCACTGGAGGCAGATAGTGTAGAGCGCTATGTAGGAAACTAGACCTGCCATGGTCACTGCTTGGTCAGAGTGAGTGCCCTGCCAGCATGCCATGCTGTGGCCTCCCTGTCCATGCAGGTGGTGTTCAGGCACTACAGTGTCCCAGCCATTGCCCCACACCCTGTGAAGATGCATCCTGGCCAATCTGCCCTGTCCGGGCCATACCCAAAATACCTTGCTCCTCATTATGCACCTATTCAGGCTAACGCTGGTAACAGTGGGACATTTTGGGCCCAGTGAAGGGTGGGCAGCCACAGAACAATGGATAGACATACACACACGCTCACTCCTATTGCAGCATTGTACAAAGATAGGGGTGGTTGGTAACCCTGCCCGCCACACTTTTCCTGATCACAGTGCTGACATTGCTAAACTGTGCAGGGGGTAGTAGCAGTGCTCTGGAGATAACAGCCTGACTCTACATGCATCTTTCGATTGTGGAGCGTGTTGCTGAGTGTTTGTACCCCTGTTTGCTGCTGCTTTAGGCATGTTGCTGTTGTATCTGCATTATAGGGTAAAGCATAAGGACATGCTCTGCAGGAACCACAGCTGGGGCTTGAACCTGTGACCCTCTGCTTCTGGACACACTGGCTGGGTATACTGCACCACACTTTTGCCACAGATGCACAATAGTCCCTGGGGCTACCTGTACTTTTCCTCAGCCAGACTTTGTAGGTTGCACTGCACACTACGTACTGATGCAGGTCATGGCCTAGGTCCACTGCAGGGAGGTGGCACTGCCCCCTCCAGCATGGGCACACACACCCCTGCCAAGCTGACATGGCCATTTGCTGTCAGTGCTGGTAGTGCGCAGTCCCAGGCCATCCACTGTGTAGGTAGGCGCCCGCCTAGGGAGTGGATCTCGGGGTGGGGGGGGGCATACATTGACATCCTCACATCCCCCCCATCACTGCCTACCAATATTATGTCCCTTCCACATGGGGGCGGGATGGCTGGGGGGATGTCAGGTCAGTGCCCTAGCAACTATTGGCTAGAGTGAACCAGGTAGATATAGGTGGATTGTGGTTGGCCTTGGTCAGCTGCTGTCTTGCTGATTTCCGGTTTCTATGTTCCTATGTGCCACCTAGGTGCCCGCCTGGTCCACCCTGTTCCCCAGCTGCCCATGCTACATGTCCCACCTGCGGCCCCCTATGCCCCATTTGCACCATCGCCATAGTGGCAATTCATACTTTGGCACTATGGTGTTACTGAAATTGAGCACTACTATCACATTTTTGGGCTCCCTGCCTAGGCTGTACATTGCTGACACTTAAATGGTTTCTCTCTCCTGCAAATGTGCATCTAACGGCAGGTTTTCATTCACAGTAGGATTCAGCCCTTCAGTTCAGCGCGTTAGTGTGAAAGAGGCCTCTCCCCCCCACTCTCCGCCCATTGACCCCTTCTCTCTGCCCTCTCTCCACCTTCTGTGGTGTTTACCGTGGCCGGGGACGTTAAGGATCGTTAAGTAACGTTAATGCGCGTTAACGTTACCTAACGATCGTTAACGTTACATAACGCGCGGTATGTAACGTTACCTAACGATCGTTAACGTTACATAACGCGCGGTATGTAACGTTACCGCAGTTTAGTAAACATACCCCATAGTCTTCTAAAACTAGGTAGCATATTTTACTCCAAAATACTTTAGTATTCCTCTGACTGCATGATTCCTTTAATACATTCCAGGCCTTCAGTTCCTAAGATAGCAAAACAACCCCACAACATTATGGAACCTCCACCACATTTAACTGTAGGAAGGGTATTTTTTTTCCATATAAGTTTAATTTCCTCGCCTGTAAATGTATCGCTGGTCTGCATTGCCAAAGAGCTCAAGTTTGGTTTCATCTGTCCACAGGAGATTTTCCCAGAAGGATTGAGATTTCTCAAGGTGAGTTGGGGCAAAGATCAGGCATGCCCTTTTATGTCTGTCTTTGAGCAATAGGGCTCTCCTTGACTTTCACACATGAAGTCCTTCTTTATTTAGTACATGGCATACAGTGCAGGTTGAAACTACCATTTCAGATTGCTCCAGGTCAGCCTTAAGCTCTTTGTACATGGCATTTTTCCAACAGCTCACGCTAACCTTCGAAGACTTCTTAGATTAATTTTACTCTTCCCACCATGTCCTGGGAGGTTCTTGACAGTTCCAGGAGCAAACAACTTCTTAATAACATTGCAAACTGCAGATATAGAAGCAGGAAGTGAATGTGGCCATTTTAAACATTAGAGCCATCATTCATTGGTTGATTCAAGTTGAGTACTGACAATTGATCACAGGTGTGTCTAATTTTACTGCAATGGGAATGTGGTTCTTCTGTTCAAACTGATTTGAATTGTTTATAAGGGTGCCAATAATCATGCCCTCACAAAAATTGAAGAGGAAATAAATTCTACCTGAATAACTAAACTATATCTAGACCATAATTTTTTTTTGATCGTTTGCCTTGAGAGATTGATCTCTCCTGTAGTAAACCCTCCGTTTTTCTCTTCTCCTGTCCTATTGAGTTTTTGTACTTTCCAGTCATTTTCATGTGAGGTGCACCTTTGTGAATTCACTTTGCATTTTAGGACATAGGGCCCTAAATCCAGCATTGCCTAAGGCACATAACCTTAAGGGCCAATGAAGTAAGCTGTGTTACCCTTTAGTACAATGGTTTACTCTTGATTTTTCTGCACTAATATTACTCCCAATGTGGGAGGAAATATTAGCATGGGAAAATGTGTATAAAAACTGCACCAAAGTGTTTCTGCAGGGGACATAGAAAACACTTGCAAACTGCATGAATAAAAATTGCTCCTGATGTAAAAAAGTATGTTAAAATATCAATCAGTTTTTAAAATTATTTTTATACCTCTGAACCTTTTTGCAAGCTTAGGTTGTCATGAAGATGCAGCTTGGGATCTTATCTGAAGTGTAGTGTGGCACTTCATCTCTGATCATGCAAGATCTCTGGTGATCCATGTGGGGCCCTGGACTCTCACCTCTCCCCCCCCCCACCCACACACAAACACACCAAAGAATTTCTGATAATCCAAGTTGACTTCATCCTAGATCCCTTGACCCCCCCCCCCCATGTACTTCCAAACATTGGGGATAGGTAGTGATGCCCACTTGATCCTACCACATTCTTTCAAAATTGGTGCACCTGACCCCTTATAGTGCATCTGGACCCCCTGCTAGGGGTCTGTCTACCAAATGAGGCAAGGCAAGGGATGAAATGCCTTATTTTCTAGACTACCCGAGAGGTGGGTGCCATCATTTTGCAAAATGGTAGCAGCAGGGACAGAAATGTGTGGGCATCACTCCTGCCTCCCAGTTTGGAGTTGTATAGGGGTCTCCAAAGTACATTATTGTCTCTCTGATCAAGGCCATTCCTGATTAGGATGCTTGGGCTCAGGATGCCCTAATGTGGGGTACTTTGGAGTGGGCCAAGGGTGCCATGCACCAAGGTGTCCTGATCCTGTGGGCCCAAGTCAGGGATGCCCTGGATCAGATAGCACCAGTGGGTCCAAAAAGTCAGAGGGATCAGGAGTGTTGGGTGATTAGGGAGTCTGGAGATGGATTGGAAGTGTTTGGGAGCTCTGGGAGTTGAGGGAATTGGGGGGGGGGTATCCAGGGTCTGTTGTGTTACCAGGGAACCATTGTGGGGTGGGGGTAGGAGATGGGATTCAGAGAGTTGGCCTATTTGTTATGTATTCCTTCCTATCAGTGCTTCATGAATCCCTGCTCACACATTGACTGGAAAGGAGATTTACCTACAATGCATAAAATGGATGCATATTAGTGCAGCTGTATGTGCTGTTTTTTCTTTTCAAAACAGTGGTTATGCCATTAGTTTACTTCATCAAGAATAAAAATGATTTACTTGTACATTAAGGATGTACTTTCATTTGGAACAAAAGTGGCAACTGGGTGAAACAAGAAATGTCAAAATTATCATTTCCTGCTGACCTCACCAAGAAGCAACCGGACCCACCGCCCCACATACCTACACCATAGTACACCTTCCCAAAGGTTCCCTCCTCCACACCCCTAGATGTTCAAACCCACCTCTCCTTTCTGTTAAATAAAATCAAATTTCTGTTCAATTATGCACCCTAATACACATATTTATTTATTTAACAGGTTTTATATACCACTTTATCAATGCAGTTTACATTGAAACTTAAACTCTGCAATGCACATTAAACAGGGACACTGATAACTTGGATTTTTCTGAGGCAATGGAGGGTTAACTGACTTGCCTAAGGCCACAAGGAGTGCTGGTGGGAACTGAACCCTAGTTTCTGGGGGTCCCAAGCCAGTGTTTTTAACCATTAGGCCACTCCCCCACACCTGCACTACTGTTGAGTAGGAGCATGTACTGTTACACCATAGTGCATATACTTGTACAATCGTGTGCACTATTGCACAATAGGACACACTATTGAACAGAAACAATAAGCAGGGCTGGCCCGTCCATTGAGCAAGAATGTTTTTTGCAAAGGGCCCCACGTTTCAGGGGGCTCCGCGCAAAAAATATCTTGCATCAGCCCAGCTAGGTTAAAAATACACAAACCGGCTGCTGCTGCTGCCACTGCCGCCGTGGCAGCGGCAGAATCGACCATCCCACAGGGCCCCCCCTGCCCTGCAGAGCCGCATGAAGAGAGAGCTTCTCCTCTCGTGGCTCTGTTAATCCCACTGTGGGGCTGATGGGATTTCCCATCAGCCCCGCGGCAGGATTAACAGAGCCGCGAGAAAGGGAAACTCTCCCTTCGCGCGGCTCTGAAAAGCCTGCGCTGAGGGAGCTGAGGCCTCATGGAGGACTCTGCAGGGCAGGGGGGGCCCTGTGGAATGGTCGATTCTGTTTCTAAATTGTGATTCCTTGTTTGGTGATGGTCTATGTTCTGCATGTGTAACTGAGCTGAGGTATTCTGTTTATATAATTCCTATTTGACATTGCCACTTGTTCTCTTTCCCCAGTAGATCATGTATTGTTATTCTCTGAAATGTATTGGTTTAATATTTGCAGTGTTACCTTTTGATAGGTAGGGTATTGTGCTTTGTGAGTACTGGTAGTGCTGTTAGGATACGGCAGGTTTGCTATGGGTTCTAAATGGGCAGTGTTTGTAGTAGTTCCTAATGTGCCTGGCGGTTGGCACTGGATTATAGCAATGTAGAAATCTTTGAGTCTTTCTTTATCCATATACTCATTAAGAGGCATGTTTACTAAAAGTTAGCGTATGGTAACATTATGCAAATATTTATGCAAATGAGGCACCTTATGCAAATGAGGCCCCGCACCACGTCTCCGCACATGGCCCGCACCCCCCTTGGGCCGCCCCTGACAATAAGATGTGAAAATAAATGAAAATAAAAAATGAAACAAAACAAAACAAAAGTTGTAGGCCTGCACATGTGATAGAGGGTTGTGCATTGAAGCTTAATGCAGAAATGTAACACAGTTCTTATTGCATCAAGACCTTACATTGTAAGTCCTCTGAGGACAGGGTAATACCTAGCATACCTGATTATCACTTGCCTTGAAATGTTACTAAAATGGCTTGAGCTAAATTATAAAAATAAAGATATAACATTAAACAAATATCATCCTTTTTTGTCAGGTCCACATCTCTTATGAACAGTTAATATGAGCTGAAACAGTTTGTTTCTGATGGCCACTTCTAAAACCAGACTGGTTAATATACAGCCAATGTTTTCTAACTAACTAAAATATCAGTAACTAAGGTTACTAGATGTCCCTGATTTTTGGGGATTGTCCCTGATTTTAGAGCTGTGTCCGCAACTCCTAGCTGTTTGGCAGTCTCCTGTCTCCGATTCCAGCAAGAAGGACAGAGGGGGTAGTAAAAACAATTTTAATTTAGTGATCTGAAATGTCATTTATTTTAGAATTTGCATCTATAATCCTTATATTTTGCAAAGTATGGGGGAATGCATGACTATTTCTTTTTCTCTGTCGATCTGTTTGCTTCAAAATCTGCTCAGACCTGGAACTAAGGTATTCCTTCTTCCACCCTTCCCCCAATCCTCACTTTGGATAAGTGTCCCAGGCTTGCCTACAAAAAAATCTTCTAATCTTTGCTATTACTTTCCCAATTGCCTTTGATAGAAAGGGATTATTCAACATAGGGCTCTAGCTGTAGAAAGGATGCAAATAATAGAAATTCCAAGCTAACAGCATTGAATGGCCACAGCTAAGTTGTATTCCATCTTTCAGCATTCCCTGATTACCTGCATAATCTTTTGTATATCCTGGAGGCTGCTCTATTGGGACAAATAAAGGAGTGTTCATTCACACGCCTTTGTTTTGTTGCAGCCTGTCTGTAGAATGGTGGAGTCCACGGGATATACATCTCTTCTTTTATTTGCAGAGCTTGTCCTAGAAAAGTGAGGCTTCCCTGTCCCAAGGTTAATCATCGTTCCCAATAATGAACAGGGAGCTCCAGTGTGCACATTTTTGTTTTGTTTCATTTTATTTCAAAATAGTTCGTGCTATTTCATGCACTTCAAACAGAATAGTGTGCACTATGAGATGATGCATGAACAAGAACACACATTCTTCTGTGGACTGACTGCTGTAAGGTATTGTGATGAACAAGCTAAAATTTTTCAGTTGCTATTCTTGGTTCTCAACCTTTTGTGGTAGGCCTACAACAGCATTGAGCCTCCGTGTCTCATCCGTACGCACTGCCTATATCCCAGAAGGACCAGGCCAACCATCAGATGAACTAGGTGGTGGCCTAGGGCAGTAACTACTGGGGCAGAGGGCACAGCAAATAACAGGGCGTACAAAGCGAAAGTATAGATTCTGACAACCAGGGGGGGGGGGGTATTAAGGTTTACCTAGGGCACTAATACTTTGAATCAACTCTAGGGCTGACCCTGCACCCCAGCCAGAGATCTCTGACAAGGTAATACCATTTTATTAGATTAACAATACAGTTCTAATTGATGAATCTTGAAAATGATTGAAAGACTGTGCTTCTTTGAGATTCTCAGAATAAACTCAGAGTCTTTGATGGCTGATGTATTAAAATGCAGTAACATGTAAGGTTACCATAGACAGTCTTTCAAAATTAACATGGATAATAACATTGAAATTGATAAATTCCCTAACACTATCCATACAAAGAATGGATAGGATGAGGGTGAGTAACAATATTATCTAGACAGAGGTGATATTCATCCACTGCCTTTATATGTTTAGTTTAGGCCTGCCCAATAATAGACCTAAACTAAACAGACAGTGCTGGTAAGATGATGGCACTCTCCATATATTTAGTGCTACTTCCTACATGGATAGCAGTCTGGCATATATGGATTGTTAAATGCCACACTTGGCATTTAATTTAATCTAATCGACACACCAGCTAAAAATTGACCCCCTATGTGCAAGCTGGATCCATCCCTTGTGGAGTGGAGGAGTAGCCTAGTGGATGGGGCAAGGTACTTCAAGCTGGAAGGTCAGGGGTTCAAATCCCACTAGAGGACAGCAACCTTGGGCTGGAAGGGCTGGGGTTTCTAGTCCCACAGGTGCTCCTTGTGGTCTTGGGCAAGCCACCTAACCCTCCATAGCCCATGTTCCCTGTAAAATAGTTATCTCCAAGTTATAATGCCCTGTTCAATGTAAACTGCACTGATGCAGTATAGCACAGTATATAAGAGAATGTAAATAAATAAATAAATAAATCCCTGGCCATTCGGAAGGGAATGGGACATGCAACACTAATAAACCTAATTCCAGCATCCTTTAGCATTAAGGAGGCCATTTTATATGCAGCAACATCGACAATTATTGCACACAAAGATCTACAGCCTAACTGATCTTCCTATCCATATCATCTACACAGTTCTGCAATCCCTTCTTCTCCCTCAGGTTGTCCATATTTAAACTTACGTTTATAGAGGTGGTATGCATCGGATGCACAGCTTTATAAGAATCAACTTCTGCACATAAAACACTGTTTGACCCATGGAAATGTCTTTTAAAAAATGTCATTCCTAATTCCTTTGTGATTTACCTCATAGGAAGTATTGTAGGAAGGTAAAATATATTTGTAGATAAATCATGGGTAATTTTGTAACAGGGTACCAAGTTAAGGCAGTTAAAAAGTGCTTATTTTATAAAAACAATTAGGCACCTACTTGTCTTGTTTTTATAAAATACTCATGTAAGTGGCAGAGATTGTGTCTTAAGTTAAGGCAGTGATATTTACCCTTGTAAATGAAAGTGAGTAAAAATCACAAGTATGCATAAAAAATAAAGTATTTAGTTATCAATGTATTTATTTGGGAACTTTGTGCTTTGCCTGTGCTCTTTGCTATGCCTACCAACAAAGTATGTGCCTTTGTATCAAAGCACATACTTATATACTGCTCAGTATTTTATAAGAGGCCATTAATACATGCGTTAATGACTCTTTAAAATTACCTCCATAATGACTAAATAGATCATTAGCTTCTTGTTTGCATAATTACTATATAGAACTGTGTAAAAATTTACTAAATACCCACTGCTAAATGAGGAGTTAAAGGGGCACTAAGAGGCGACAAGGCGATAGCGGAGAGACTGAATGAATTCTTTGCTTCGGTCTTTACTGAGGAAGATGTAGGGATGTTACCCATGACTGAAGTGGTATTTAAAGGTGCAGAAGAATTGAAGGAAATATCGACACATTGGGAAGATGTATTACAACTATTAAATAAACTGAAGAGTAGCAAATCACCTGGGCGGGATGGTATACATCCAAGGGTGTTGAAAGAACTGAAATATGAGATTGCAGACCTGCTATTAGTAATCTGTGAACTATCATTAAAATCATCTCTAATACCTGAAGATTGGAGGATCACCAATGTAACACCAATTTTTAAAAAGGGTTCCGGGGTGATCCGGGAAACTACAGACCGGTGAGCCTCACGTCAGTACCAGGAAAAATGGTAGAAACCATCATAAAGAATAAAATTACTCAGCATGTAGATAGTCATGGCCTAATGGGAGACAGCCAACATGGCTTTAGACAAGGAAGATCTTGTCTTACTAATCTGTTATGTTTTTTAGAAAGTGTGAATAAACAGGTGGACAAAGGTGAGTCAGTTGATATAGTGTATCTGGACTTTCAGAAAGCCTTTGACAAGGTCCCTCATCAGAGACGTTTGGCAAAACTAAAGAGTCATGGGATAGGAGGCAGTGTACTACTGTGGATCAGGAACTGGTTAAAAGATAGAAAGCAGAGGGTTGGCCTAAATGACCAATTTTCCCAATGGAGAAAGGTGAATAGTGGTGTACCCCAGGGATCTGTGCTGGGTCCGCTGCTTTTTGGCATATTCATAAATGAACTGGAAAGTGGAAAAACGAGTGAGGTTATCAAATTTGCAGATGACACAAAACTATTTAAAATTGTTAAAACCCAAGAGGATTGTGGAAAATTGCAAGAGGATCTTGATAAATTGGAAGACTGGACATCAAAATGGCAAATGAAATTTAATGTGGACAAGTGCAAAGTTATGCACCTAGGGAAGAACAACCCAAACTATGGTTACACAATGCAAGGTTCCACATTAGGAACCACCACCCAGGAAAAAGATTTAGGCATCATTGTGGATAGCATGTTAAAACCCTCGGCCCAGTGTGCAGCGGCAGCCAAGAGAGCAAATAGAATGCTAGGTATTATAAGGAAAGGAATGGAAAATAAAACAAAAGATATTATAATGCCTCTATATCGTTCTATGGTGAGACCGCACCTTGAATATTGTGTGCAATTCTGGTCGCCGTATCTTAAAAAGGATATAGCGTTATTAGAAAAGGTTCAAAGAAGAGCCACCAAAATGGTAAAGGGGATGGAAGGATACTCCTATGAAGAAAGGCTAAAAAGGTTAGGGCTCTTTAACCTGGAAAAGAGACGGCTGAGGGGAGATATGATAAAAGTCTATAAATTAATGAACGGAGTGGAATGGGTAAACGTAGTTTGATTGTTTACGTTATCCGAATATAGAAAGACTAGGGGACATGCAATGAAGCTACAGGGTAAACTATTTAAGACTAATAAAAGAAAATATTTCTTCACTCAACGTGTAATCAAACTCTGGAATTTGTTACCAGAGGATGTAGTAAAGGCTGTTAGTGTAGCTGGGTTTAATAAAGGTTTGGACAAGTTCCTGGAGGAAAGGTCCATAAACCATTATTAAGAAGGGACCCAGGATATCAATGCTTGACCCAGTACAAGCATTGCAGAACCTGTGTCTTTTGGGGAAACTGCTAGGTACGTATGAACTAGATTGGCCACTGTTGGAAACAGGATACTGGGCTTGATGGACCTTGGTCTGCCCCAGTATGGCATATCTTATGTTCTTATGTTCTAAGGGGCCCTTTGACTAAAGTGTACTGGGGTTTTGCAACTAACAAAATGTATAGCACAAAATCTAACGTGTGGTAGTTGCAAGTGCAGCATGCTAACTACCAGGTTGTTTCCAGCATGTTCCTGGCAAACCCCGCACAACAGTACTCTAATATGCCGCAGTGGCTTATACAATTATCACAGTGTGTTTAACTCCACCTATTGAGGTGACATTAGGTGACCCCATGCTAATTGCAAGGGTTGAAGTTAGTGCACAATGTTTACTCCCACGCTAAATGTACAGTGCTCATCACACCCTCTCTCCACCCTTAACACACCCCATAACCACCCTAATGTGTGATTCACAGTTAGTACAGAAATTGGCCCGCTCTGAGTTTGCCCTGTACTAGCAGGTACCGCAAACGTCAGTGCTCCACCAAAACTGATGCTGCTTTTATAGTGCGCTTTATTAAAAGAGCCCCTAAGATCCCCTTTTATTAAAGCCTGTTAGCTAATTAATGGGCATTTTAATGAGGGACAACAGGCCATCAGGAACATTCAGCAGGAGCAGGTCCACAGCTGCATGCTAAAATTTATTTTTATTTATTTATTTAACATCTTTTATATACCGCGCTATTTGTTATCAGCGCGGTTTACATTCAACAAGGTTGCTCAATTCAGTCAAAACTGTTTTGCGCTTACATTGTAACAGGGAATAAAACTTGGAGCAAATACAGGGTAACTATATACATATTGACATAGAGCAATACATGGTAACAGTATATAATTGACACAGAACATAATATATGAGTTTGGCTGGTTAAGTCGTGACATATTAATGGGCAGTGTTATTATTAATGCTCGTTAATCGGCGATCACAGGATGGGTCAGGGGATGCATGGAGCGCAGGCATGGAAAACAAATAACCACTGGAGCCCAGGCAATTGCCATGTGCTTAGCATCAATGTGGCTCTTAACATGGGTGCACCTAATGTCTCTTCTATGGGAGTCTCTAAGTGCAGCTGCCTTAGCAGAGCACAAGGTTTAATTACTCATTGCACATTAGCTGCCAGGTGTCACATAAGGCACCCTATAGGGCACTCCAGAGGGTACATTATAAAGTGCACTGTCCGCCAAGGCACCTTATAATGTTCCCTATAGGGTGCCTTATAAGGTGCTTTATAGGGCGCCTTATGAGGCACCTTAAGGTTACAGCACTGTGAGGGTGTTTTTGCTGGCAGCACTAATTTAAATTAAAAAAGGAAATGCCTCAGACAGCCCTATCAAATAGCACCACTGTGGGATCAAACCCATGACCTCTGTTTCCACAATCAGTGAAGTAACCAGTGGGCTACATCTCTACAGCTACTAGCAAACCCCTGGCTGACTATAGAAGGACTGCAGGTCACCACACAAACTGTCTGCTGTGGTTATCAGGATAGGGTTAACCCACCCATACCCATGATGCACTGCACATGCAGATCAGCAGTCTACAGATTATCACAAGATGGGGTATGCACCCCACAGCACCTCGGCCTGGTAGGGAGAACTGACCGTGTGTGTTACTGGCACAGAGTAACTACAGACCGTCACATTGTGCGGGTACTGTGCTCACCCTGAGGGCGAGGTGGGGTGCCCAGAACCAGGGCCGCAGCACCTGGCTTTGCTGAGATAGGCTATGTTGCAGGTTACTATCAGTGCCAGTGTGTGATAGGTAGTCCTTGCAGACACACCTAGGATACACCTGTGTCCATCCATATTTCCCAGTCACATTTATTTATTTATTTTATTTATTTATTTATTACAAATTCTTATATACCGCGCTATTTGGCATCAGCGCGGTTTACATTATAACACAACGACCATAACAACATGCTGTTTGGTTTTACATAGAACAGGGGTCCAAACTTGGATAACAGGGGTAACTATATACATGAGATTTTTACATAGTAAAGAGTAGCTTGGATAACAGGGTTGATTATATACATGAGATATTTACATGGCAATGAGTGGGTGAAATAACATAATGAACATCTAGCCCTTGTGGATTATGATTCACCCAGAATAGTGCCTATCCTGTGTGGGTGCCATGGTCACATGATTTAAGTGAAGGGGGTGTTTGGATCCATAGGCAGATTATGTAGCACCACCCAACCTGCTCTATGGGGCTCAGGGTGGGGGACAGGATCTCCCACCAACAGATCCACATTCTACATCCCTGCAACGGTGGCAGTAGAGGGGACAATCAACCTCAGTCCTGCTGGGGAACAGGCACCCTACATGGCAATGGCAGACAAACAGTAGGCCTGGAAATGCTCAGCAGTCCATTCTCCAGCAGCGAGCACAGTGAGTCTCCAGCCACTGCACCCTGCAAGGTGTTCCAGCAATATACATACTAACTGCAGACAGTCTGCTAGCTAGTCCATAGTGCATGTTCCTGGAGGAGATGCATGCACACACACCAAGCAGATAAGTCAATGACTGGACCCCAGAAAAGAGAACCCACAAATATAACTTGAAAAAAATACTATAAAGCACTATGGGGGAACATAGTCATGCCATGGTCACTGCTCAGTCAGGGTGAGAGTGACCTCCCAGCAGGACATGCTGTGGCCACCCTGTCCGTGCAGGTGGTGGCTGGGCACTACAATGTCTCAGCCATTGCCCTATGCCCTGTGCAGATGCATCCTGCCCAGGCCACCCTGTCCGGGCCATATCCACAGTATCTTGCTACTCATTATGCACATTGGCATGCTAACACTGGAAACAGTGCAAGCCGTGTGGGCTCAGTTACGTGTAGGCAGCCACAACACACTGGATAGGCAGACACACACTGCCACACCTATGCCAGCATTTGCAAATATAGAGGCTTTTGGCAGCCCTGGCCACCACACCAGTCCTGGGTACAGTGCAGACATGGCTATGGTACGCAATACTGTTGGGATCACTCCCCGGGGTGGTAAACACTGTCAGAAACCAAAACTGAAACACACTCCACAGATATGATGCAGCTCTATCAGCAAATTGTGCTTAACTTAGGAATTTCTATCTGCCATTAATCATAGCAACCTTTTGATACATGTGTAATGTATTCCCAAGTTTAGGGCGGCATTGCTAAGGTATGCAAGTGCTAGTATTGGGAGATGCTGCTGCGCGCAGGGCCCAACAGCCTGACTCTCCATGAGGCTTTGGATAGTGGAGCCTGTGGGTGTGGGTGTTTATGCCCCCTGTTGGCCGCTGCTCTAGGGCAGAGGTTCCCAACTCCGGTCCAGGTGGGCCAAACACTGTTCAGGTTTTTATGCTGTCCCTAATGAATATACATGAGAAACATTTGCATACAATGGGGGTGGCGCATACTAATGCAGCACAGGCATATTTATTAGGGACAGCATGAAATCTGAATGGTGTTTGGCCCTCTAGGACTGCAGTTGGGAAACTGTGCTCTAGGGATTGCACATGTTTATGGTGTCTGTGCTCTCCAGGGTAAACTATAGGCGTTTCAGGCATGTTTATTTTATCTGCAATAAAGGTTCCGTCTTTATTACCATGGTTTAGTACTGGGTAAAATATGGGGAAAAGGTTGGCAGGAGCTGCAGCTGGGACTTGAACTTGTGACCTTCTGCTTTTGAACACACTGGCTGTGTGTACTGCACCACACTGATAGCTCATTCCCTGTGGATACCACAACTGTTCATCAGACAGACCCTGTCTGTTGCATTGCACGGCACCCACCTAAACGGGGCTAGGCCATGGTCTGCTGTGGGAAGATGCCACTGCCCCCTCGGCCACCAGCACCCCTCCGCCACCATGCTGCCATGCCATTATGTTGGTGGTGCTGGTGGCCGAGGGGGCAGTGGCATCTCCCCTGTGACACTGTGGGACACACACTCATGCCCATGTTGGACCCTCATCAGTTGCTGTCTTGCTGCTTTACAGTTTTGGCATTCCTATGTGCCACCTAAACATCTGCCTAGCCCGCACTGTGCCCCAGCTGGACCATAGCATGTGCCGCCTGCAGCCCCCTGTATTCCATTTACAGTATCAGTACAGTTGCCCTTGCCTACATGCCCACTCTGCTGTTGCTGCACATGTGCATGCCATAACAAACCTGCCCAATCTATACGACAGAAACCCTGATCAGCGCTATTTCAATGTGGAATCATTCACTTTGTAGGGGGACAGAGCATAGACCCTTCCAAACATGATATCTTAATTTATATGGTTTGTCAGTAGTGTTGCTTTATGTATATCATTAATATCACTATTGGCCAGCTTGGTTATTGGGATTTTAGATGTGGTTCTGGTCCTTTTATATGTTTATTTGCCTCTTTGTTCCCTGCACATGTATCACAACTATCACTTTTCTGGGTTTCCCTGCCTTTGCTGCACATTGCTGACTGATATCATTTCTCTTTCCTGCAAATGTGCCTTAATGCTAGGGTTTCACTGGCGTTAGTGTTCAGACACGGATTTCACAGCGTTAGTGTGCCTGGAGCCTCTCCCCTCCCACTCTCCGCCCATTGACCCCCTTCTCTCCGCCCTCTGGAAAGCCTTACTCCACCCTTCAGATCCGGATTTCACAGTGTTAGTGTGCCTTAACGCCGCCGCCGCGTTATCGCGCGATAAATGACGTTATCATGCGATAATATTGCGCACTAACGTCACTTACCACACGATAATACCACTGCTGCAACGTTAAGACGGTTTAGTAAACATACCCCTTAATCAAGTATCATCATCTCCTTTGCCGAACAAACAAGGGTTGGGGGCACTAATCATATAGGGTTGCCTATTGTCCCGAAATTTTCTTATGATGATAAGCTTATATGATTTGTCATCCTTTCTAAGCCTGCTATACAAATATTTGGAATGGTGTCATGGCACTTCTCTATTATTTACAAGCAAATAGCATCTCGATTGTAAATGCTACTTATGAATCCACTCATCTAGTTTGTTGATATAGCTATAACAAGAGACAATCCAAAATTGTTTATAGCTCTCAGTTTAAAGACAACACTTCTAACCAGGTTTTGGAGTCTTAGCTGTCAGTTTTTGATAAATGAGTTTAACAAAAGCACTGAAATTAGAAATGCTTCAATTGTATGTCACCCACTCTACGGATAATGTGCTGGATACCGAAGTTATTCGGTGGGAGTTCTTAACCAAATACTGTCATATCTGGTTCAGAAATATCATGAAAAATCATTCTTTAGTAGTCCTCTTAGCTCATGATCAGATGTCTGATTTTAAGTGCATTATGAACTAAATTAAGATAAGTTTACTCAATTATTAATCACTGCAAAAAGAGCTTAGTCAGAACAGTTTTCAAAACTTCATTTTGATGCAAAGGGCATGAGTACTTTTACCAAAAGATTTTGCACCAGTTCTCAAAGAGAAAATTGGAAATTGCCAGGAAAACGAATCTGCAAATGTTTGCATCTGCCTTGCCTGCTGTTATTTTTTATGTAAAAAATAAGGCACTTCACAGGTGGAGAGAGAAGTAAGATGTCCACCGGGTAGCTGTTGCACTGCCAGGCTCTCACTTGTGTTTTCCTTAACAATTTTTCCTTAGCACTCCCTGGATGGGGAAGTTCAAACACAGAAGTAAAGTTAGACTGTGTCCAGAGGAATCATCAGACAGCTAGCAGGTTGGCCCGATGTATAAACATCTGATCTGAAGGTTGGAGTTTAGAGGTAGAGTGAAGACATTTTGCTAGAGTTGGAGGCAGGCGAAAGAGATTTGCTACTGCTCTTGGAGATGAAAGCTTCTCTTAGGGGCATGTTGCTAAACTGCAGTAAGTCCACCTACTGCATGGCATGTACAAAAATGGTGTGCAATAGGTGCTGACTGGTGCAGTAAATGCAGGCGATATGCCCAGAATCTGCCCAGCCTTTAAACACACAGGGCAGACACAGATCACATGGGCTCACATTCCCTGCCTCGGCAAGAAGTGTTAGAGCATCCTTGTTATCTGCAAAGGCAGGAAACACCGGTCCAGAGAAAAAACACAGGAAAGGGAAAAGCAACAGCAGTTGCAAAGTAAGTGACATAATAAGGTTAAGGTGAGAGGCACATAGCCCAGAAAGGCTAGATGAAGGAAATGGGGACTGTTAGTGTGCACTGTTGTTAGGCTCCAAAGCTTCTCCTGTTTCAAAAATATTTAAGGTGAGATGAGTTGATAGCGTAAAAGGAGAGGAGAATTAGGTTAAGGTAAGTTGAGTAGATTCCTAGACACAACTATGGGCCCTTTTGCTAAACACTGCTAACTGGTTAATGTCCATTTTTAGTGTGTGATAACTGGTAAACAATAGCACGGGCATGCCACCTACCAAAACATGCTAATTGGCAGTGGCAGTGGGCGAATATGACGGTTAGGGGCAGAATTGGGCATGGAGACCACACTAGCATGTGATCACCATCAATGTGCCAATTAGATGGGTGTACCTAATGATAACTCCATGGGCTTCATTAGCTGCACCAGCGTTAATAGATGCATTCGCATTTTAACTGCTGGGAACATGCTAATCACACCTCTGACAGTTAAGGTGGAGGTTTTGCAGTTACTGTGCATTAAAAGCATGTGTTAATTGCAAAACCTTAACAGGATTTAGTAAAAGAGCCCCTATATCTAGTTATTCTATTGACAAAAACAAACTAATTAAGGGTTGTATATATATTATCTCACTTCACTTACCAAAAGGATGTGTTATCATTGAGGAGTACTGTTTCGGTACCTTTTAGGAATAGTTTACCACTGTATGAAGTGCACTTTCCTTTCAGGAAGCCAAAATAGTTTGAGGAATTAGTGAGCTGAACCTCTCCTATAAAAATATTGGCATATATTTTGTAGCAACCATTGATTAATGGTATGTCTTGAGCTGCTAGTGGATCCACACCAAGTTTTTGTAGAAGAATTATTAGTGCTCCTGAAAAGACATTAGTTTTCCTCACATCAATTTGGTGAGTAACTAATTTAAAAAGCCGTGATGATAAATCAAAAGAAAATACATTTGAGAAAGTTGATAATAGCTAATCAAACCCTATGGCCTCGCCAGATTAGAGTTTTTCTATCACTTTACTGACTTCTTCTGGAAAGAAGAGAAATTCTAGCTGAATCCTGCACATGACCTTCATTTGTTTCTGTAAAATGTTTTGCTAAAAATGTCTTATAAAGTATTTTATATGCTCTAGACTCACATACATATAATTAGCTTAAAAGGTTGACAAATTACTGTTCAATTTTATCATTATAGGTGATTAGGGAGCCATTAGCCACTTCAGTAGTTCTGCTGTGAAAAATGCATTCACTACTGTCTCATATTTTTTATAGTCTCTTGACAGTAACTATCTATAACCGCCAGAACTACCTGCACTGAAAGTACATGTTCCATTCCTGAAACTAGAAGCAGTTATGCTATCAGTTGATTGTTCATTATTTGCTACAGAAGAGATGTGCCAGTATATAGCAAGTATTAATGCCATGTTGCATGTTCCATAAACATCAGCCTTATTTGACTCATAGGATTGTTGGTCCGATTCATGACTGTATGCATTTTCTTCATATATTGGGTTTAAATGTTATTGCTATGTTAACTCCCCCTGTATAGTGGGCTAGAGAGATTAGGCATTCTGTACTTATTTCTTGAATATGTATCCTGGATTACTGTGGATGTTTTCTGATTGTCTTCTCTATTTCTACAAGAATGGTTTATGTAAACTTTCTTGATTTATTTGAAAATTTCATAAATTAAAAATTAAAAAAAAAACCAGCTTTATTGACCACAAGTACGAAGTGTGATCAAAAAGTATTGAGACTAGTGGAGCTATAACAATACGTCGCACCATGATGTTATTAAGCATGCAGTGACCTAGTTATGTGCTCTGCATGTGCAGAGTGTAGCATGGCTGCAGCACACCTGTACTTTTTTAAGCCACGTGATGTTTGGTATCATGTAAAAAAGAGGTTGTCAAATTTATGAGTGAAAAAATTGAACGGTGAATTTGCATTAAATTCTGCCAGAAAATTGGAGATTCCTGCAAAGAGACTTATGACAAGTTACAGCAAGTGTATGGCGATGAATGCATGAGTCATGCTCGAGTTTATGACAATCATTGTTGGTGAGAAGCACCCCGAGCAGTGCTGGGGTCTTTTCAAATACCAGGATAGTATATGCAAGGCATGCCGTGTCTACAGGGGAACTGCCTAGCTGGACTATGATGAGCAGTTTGGCAGGAACATGGCGGGGATCAAAGGGCTTAGTTGAGACAGTAAGGACATTGATCTATGGATCAGGCTGATGACACAGGGTCAAAGGGAAAACAAGGCAGGTGCAGCCATCCAGGTGCAGTAGTCTGGCAGAAGCACTGGGCCCCAACAGTTCTTTCGAAGTGAGAGTAAGTACGGTAGCTGGGGCAATGGCGGCTTGAAGGGGAGTTTTCAGGTTATTCAATGGTGGCTCCTGTAGATCTAACAACAGCTGCAAATATAGGCATGCCTGTTTTATATGCAGCAAGGGGCACCCACAAACCAGATGCAGAAAGACATAGGGAGGGGAGCCACAATGTCTGCAGTGAGAATGGTGTTTTTTGGGCAGGTTGCTGTGCCCATAAAGACCGAGGCATTACAGCAGAATCTGGGAGATTATGATGAACAGAAAGTGGATTGGCTAGTGTGGGATTTTACGTTTGGTTTCAACAAACTTTAAAATGGCCCCATTGGGCCATGGGTGGCGGGCAAACTATAATCAGTGTAAGAGAAGAGAGGGGTGGTGCAGAAGAAAATCAACAAGGAGTGGGTACAGGGAAGGGTAGCGGGGCCATTTGGGCACAGGCCCATACCCAACCTGATAATCTTGCCATTGGGTCAGGTTCTGAAAAAGGAGCCAGGCGAGTACTAGCTCATCTACCACCTGTCATACCTGGATGTGAATTCAGTTAACGACCACCTAGAGCAATCTGTTCAGTCAAATATGCCTCAGTAGATCAGGCCCTAGACATTGTAAGGTCCAATGGAAAAGGGGCATGGTTGGCGAAGACAGATGTTCAAGCAACCTTTCGGCTAATGCCTATACATCTGCATAGCTTCCATTTGCTCGGTGACCCAGCTCTCAGCCAGTAAGGTATTGACCTTGAAGGAGGCAGTGTGTGTGTGTGACAGCTTCAGCTAGGAAGGTCACCTTGAAACAGATGCAGTCCTTAATAGGGCACCTGAACTTCACATGCAGAGTGATGCCTATGGGCAGGGCCTTCATAAAGTGGCTGATGGACACCACTAGAGGGATCCATAAGGGCTAGCACTTTATTAGGGTTAGCACTACCATCCAGGAAGACCTGGCCATATGGTGGGAGTTCCTGGTGAAGTATAATGGCAGGAATATATGGAGAGAGAGGCTCACCACCAATCGGGAGATGGTTCATGGACACTACAGGTAGCATAAGTTTCGGGATCTGTTTAAAGGGGCGGTGGTGCCATGAAAAATGGCCAGAGGAGCAGCATAAGCAGGGTGTAACAAGGGATATCACATTCCTCAAGATGTTCCTGATAGTGGTCGCTCTAGTGTTATGGAAGTCCACCTTTGCAAACAAGCACATAATGGCATCGGGAAAGGAAGAAGTCATGAAAACCCCTCCCTGCTCTCCACCGCCTGTCCAATCAGGCCAAAGATGGCAGCGGGACTTTAAATTTAAAGCTGATGTACCATTAGTTGTGGGAGCACGGGCCAGAACATCAAGCCTTCAGCCCTGATTGGCATCGGGGAAGGCAATAGGCAGGCAAGCCCCTCCCTGCTCCCCACCAACTGGCCAATCGGGCTGAAGAGGACAGCTGGACTTTAAATTTAAAGCTGAGGTGCCATTAGGCATGCCCACGCCTGGTGAGCCTGTGCTTGAGGGTCGCGCCAGAGGGCCCTTAGGCGCAGTCCTGAGGCAGGCTGAAGTCACCACTCTTTATTTTGTGAAACCGGTGAAACTCTCCTTTTACCTACATGTTGTAAGTCTAATCCTCTACGATATCTACTCTGCTGCATTTACTGTTACCCATTTAATCTGTATGTTCCATTTGCTATGTTAACTTTTAGAACTAGTCACGAGTAGTGTAACTACTTGCTTGCAAGTATAAGGTCTCAGAATTAAATAACATAGAATCTCCTTTCTAGAGCAGTGCTTCGAACACACCCCCAACTAGACACCATTCCTTTAATCCGTTAGCTTCACTTCAATCCCAACCTTGTGCTCTCCCTCCCTCTCTTCACAATGCCAGACCTAATTCCTGTTGTCTTTTTTTTTTATACTGCCTTCATATTGGCTGGTACTTTCTTGCACTAACAAGGTCTGATTTCTACCATCTCTGGGCATGGACGGAGAGGGCAGGATGATATCTTTTCCAACTTGAGACCACCACAACTGACAAGACACCAACATCTTATTCACATTCTTTGCCAACCCCCAGCAAAGAGCCCCAGATGGAGGCCACCAGAGAAAAAAAGCTCTAAATTGTATGCTCATAACAAATGACCCCTTATTGGTGACTGTATTGAAAGGCATAAGTTGGACATGCTTTTTTGTGATAGAATCATGGCTCACTGACACAGATGCAGTAATCACAAATCAACTACAGCTTTCCATCTACAACCTCTTTAACTTTCCAAGAGCTATCGGACGAGGCATCTTTATCATTGTCAGATCTGATCTCCAATTCCAATGCCTTACCTCACACAGCTCTAACAGCCTTGATGCCATCATGATTGCAAATGAGCACTTTTCAACAGCTCTTTTCTATCGAGCCTCATCCACATGTGCAGATGAACTCCCTATAGTCCTTGACTTAGCCTGCGAGCAATCAACTAAGGGCAGACTACTCTGGCTGATGGGTGACTTCAACCTTCCTGCCTTATCAAAAAAGAACTCCTCAGCCTTCCTTGAGGTAATGTCTTCACTGAACTATGAGCAACTTATTTGTGTCCTGACCCACACTAAAAGAAACACACTTGACCTAATCTTCACACCTGCTTCCATGCTGGGAACTAACTCCGACCAACCACTAATTTTACCAGTTCCTTGGTCAGATCACAAGGCCATTCTTTTCCGTATCCCATCTGCCTCACCTGACCTTATTACCTCTTCCACTGTTGCACCACTACCAGCTCGCTTCTTTAGACCATTCAATAAAGAGGCATTCCTGGAAGAAACCTTACCCAGCCTTATCTCCGGCACATCGTATCTAGTTGAACTGATACATGCATGGAACTCCACCTTAAGCAAAGTGGCACTCCTACCACAATCTATGGGATCCAATAGAAGATTGAATACTGCCATCTGGTACACAGAAGACCTACGCAAGTCCATGCATCACCTTAGGAAACTGGAGCGGAAATGGTGCCACTCTAAACTCCCCCAGGATTGTGAAATATACATGAAGTCCCTACAAGAACACCGCGATGCAATTAGAGAAGAAGAGACTACCACACCAACATAATTAAGTGCTCCCTTAACAAGCCCCATGAGGTGTTTTGAATCATTCAGTCCATCATAAAGAACTTGGCAGTTCAGCATATCAAAGTCATACCTTGCCCACAAGACTTTGCCACCCACTCTCGTAATAAAAACAATTTGTTTGCACAAATTATAGGAGATCCTAGCGCAGACATTATAGTGAGAACACCAAGATCCCTGCACTAATCTCCTTCCACTGCTGAGCAAATAGAAGACATAATAAAGGGCTAATCTCCACCACCTCTCTGGCTGATCCTTGCCCCCTCTTACTGGATCAAGTTAGACTGCTCTAAGTCCTCATATCTTGAAGATTATACACCTCTCCTTCTCCAATGGTCTGGTGCCTTCATCACTAAAAACTGCCACCATATGACCCCTTATGAAGAATCCCAAGATGGACCCATATGATCTAAACTCCTATAGATCCATATCTTTCCTGGCTAAAATAACAGAGAAGATAGTCCAACAGCATAACCAAGACCATATTGATGCCTTCGCCCCACTGGATTAGCAACAGCATAGCATCCGTCTTCAACATGATGTTGAGACCCTGCTTGCTTCCCTTATAGACAATCTAGTGAGGGCCATGATCAGAATGAAACAAAGCTTCATTCTAATCTTTCTAGATATCGCATCAGCCTTTGATACAATCTGTCACAACCTCCTCCTTACTCAATTACATCTGAAAGGCATAAGGAGCCTTGCCTTAGAATGGTGTCATTCATATCTATCAGACCACCACCAACTGGTTCACATAGGTGCCCAAGAGTCATATGAGTTCTAACAAACCCAAGGAGTACCACAGGGTTCTTCCCTATCTGCCCTACTCTTCAATATATACATCCAACCCATTTGCATGATCATTCAATCCTACGGCATACTGTACCACATCTATGCTGATGATGTGCTGTTCTACACCCCTTTCTCAATGGTCAGTCCCAATTACACTGCAATTACAGACTGTTTTGATGAAGTCTCAGACTGAATGAGAACTCACAATTTAAAATTGAACTGTAAGAAGATTGAAGTTTTATTCATCACAAGGGATCCAACTTTCATACCACCTCCTGCCCTACAGGTGCAGAACTGAAAACAACTCAAGAGGTACGATATCTAGGGATTACTCTAGACCAGCAACTGAATATGGAATCTCATATTAGTAATATCACTTAAACAGTATACCTCAAAATACGGACCCTCGCCACCTACGGCCCTTACTAAATCCTGTCGACTTCCAGGCTCTTATCATCTCTCACTTTGACTACGCTAATATCATTCTATATGGCCTACCTGATTGTGCACTCCATCCCCTACAAATGGCCATGAACACAGCAGCTCAAACCCCTTATGGAGCTTCCAGATATGAGCAGGTCACACCTATCCTAAAGCAGCTTCATTGACTCCCAATAACCAGTTGCCCCAAGTGCAAAGCCCTCATAATGATGTTTAAAATCCTACACTGCCTCTCTGCAACTGCCCTGGAAGAACTCGTACAATGGATACTGGAAAACAGAACTAGGTCAAGCATGGCTAACACTCTTACTATCTCTACCTCAGCTAGATATAGCTTCCAAACTGCCAAGCACAGAGCTGTCACCTTTTACGTGCCTTCACTCTGAAACTCCCTTCCTGCTCCAATCTGTGGCATTACTGACTGTGCGACCTTCAGAAAGGCAATAAAGACACATATCTTCCAACTTTACTTTGAACACATAGTATAGCCCCTCCTTGACTCCTCCTCACCATAGCACAGACCTACCTAAACATCACAGTCCTCCAATCATCATGTATATAGTTGTCCAGGGATCTACCCTATTTGTATTTAGTTCTACCTTAATCGACACCCTTGTTATAGTAGATAGATTATGTTCAATTTGTCTTAAACGGCTACTGTTCATTATTATAACTGTTTAGATCTGTTCATTTGTTCCATGTAAACCTGTTCACTGTAAACCATGCTGATTTAAAATAGTGCAGTATATAAAACCAAATAAATAAATAAATTCCACTGTGGTATACATGATAAATAAGTAGTCGGCTAGTGCAGGGAGCTTAATGAGGCTTCTTAGGAGGATGGTGTTACTGAGCCTAGAGTTGAATGTGTTCATTACAGCTAGCCATTTTCTGAGTGAATGTAACGAGATTGCTGACACACTTTTTCATTTTCAGCTGCACCGTTTCAGGTAACTTACCCCAACTGCAGACTTGACAGCAACCCGTTTGCCAGTGGAGATGTAGAGTACTGGGTGGTAAGCGCTGGCAGAATCTTGAGTTCTTCCCTGGCAACAAGCATCTGGAACTTGTACTGGAGAGCATGGGCCAGGCTGTGGAACTTTGTGGAGCTACGGGGTTTCAGCCCAGAATGTGGGGTGACCCTGGGGCAATTACCAGAGTTCATAACCTGGTTGCGGGATGAAGGGACAATGCTCAGACAAGTTAAACTAATGCTAGCGGGCATTGCATTCTTTCTGAAGCTCAGAAGTGAGAAGGACACAACAAAATAATTTATTGTTACAAAGGTAATGGAAGGTTGGGTGAGGGAGTCCACAGAGAGGCTTGATGGGTGAAGACCCATCATCCTGTACATGCTGAGAAGAATTATCCTGAAAGTGGCAGAGGTAGTAAGGGATGAATTTGCTGAGCAACTCTTTAGGCTGACCCTCTTGATTATGTTATTTGGCACCTTCAGGATGAGTGAATCTATTCCCTGGTCCAGAGTGGACACGATGGGCACTGCTTTGAAACTGGAGGATGTGATGGTGTGGGAGGACAGGATCGGGCTTTTCCTGGGAAGTCAAAGACAGATCAGAACCGCTGCATGAGAATGGTGTGGCTCAACATTACCAGGGTCTGAGACCTATGTCCAGTGAGTGCCATGAGCGAGAACTTGAGGGTGCACCCACTGGCAGAGGGAGCATTGCTGTGACATCAGGATGGCAGTTGCCAATCCCAGTCCATTTCAAAGTCATGTGGTATAAGGCCCTGGAAAAAGTGGGGTTTGAACTGGCGGGTCTGGCTCTGCATTTCTTCAGGACCAGAGCTGCCACCATAGCCCACGGGTTAAGGTTCAGGGCTGGGCAGATCCAAGCCATCAGAGATGGGCCTTCGATAGGTACAAGTTGTGCATCAGGTAAGGGTTTTGAGCCTATTTAACACTCATTTTCTCATCTTATTCTACTAGGTAACAGACAGATTACAGTTTGAATAGTTGGGCATTCCTACATCTTTTGGGCCAAGAAAAGAACAATGGGAAGCTGCTATGGAAAGCAGCTCAGCTTCCACCCCTACCCCGAACACCATAAACATACATTGTCTGGGGAAGCATGGGATGCTTTGGGACCATCTACGGCCCATTCTCATTAGCCGGAGATGAGTTGGCCAATCTTCAGACTTCATTTTGCTCCATTTGGGAGGCAATAACTTGGTGTCCTCCAAGGGCTTCAACCTAATCATCAAAATCAAGAGAGATTTGGTTTGGATATATGCAGAGCTGTGAGCGGGCATCATTTGGTCTCAGATATTTCCCCATCAAAA
Organism: Ichthyophis bannanicus; assembly: GCA_033557465.1. Classification (NCBI taxonomy): domain Eukaryota; kingdom Metazoa; phylum Chordata; class Amphibia; order Gymnophiona; family Ichthyophiidae; genus Ichthyophis; species Ichthyophis bannanicus. Next base: position 445,335,353 of record CM066035.1, on the reverse strand, counting down.
GTGGGCAGGGGCCAATAGGCCAGAGTATATAGAAAAAAAGCAGAAAGAAGCTGAATGCAGAGATGGGAAGGGCTTGGAGGTGGGGGTGGGGGGATAAGAGGCACGTCACAGCTGGTGGGGGCAGAACGGTGGGACATCACTGACAAGAGGTACAATGTATTTTAGGATGCTCAGATACTGGTTTGTGGTGCTTGGGCCTAGAACTGGGGAGGCCAGGTAGCAGGGCAAGGGGTGCCTGGGCTCAGTTACAACAATCATCTAAAATACAGGGGCCCCTGGGTGCCAACACGGGATGGTTGGTGGTGGAAGAAGAATGCCATGGCTAGAGCATGGGCCAAGGTGTACTGGAAGACCAGGAAAGAACACTATGGTACCCCTTCACGGCAATCCTGCTCACAAGAGGTTATGAGCATTGTTATTGTTGTTTGCATTCATGGTGTTAAAATATTGGGATGATGTTGTTGGTGATGTGGTTCAATCGCAAGCTGTGGCCTGTTAATCCCACTAATAAAGCGTTGTTGCACTAATAATATGTGCTATTGATGTGTCGATATGGGGTCGGAGTAGAATGCTAAGATTACTTCACAGGTGATGAACATTTCTTAGAGTTGTGTGTTCCTTCAGGGTGAGGAGTTTGTCACTGAAATGAAATGACAGCAAAATTTGAATATTATTTTCTATATCATTGGTAGTAAGTTTGAACATCCCAGCAGCACACAATGACATGAAAATAAAATGTGCCATGCTGGGTCTGAACAAAAATCAAACCCAAATCAAGAGAAACTGGTGTGTTATAAACTTGACATTTTTCTCTTTGTTTTAAATATATTTTCTAAATTATAAGGTGCATATTGTGGGTGATGTTTTCTAAACATTAGCATGTGCTATCTGCTGCAGCACTCATGCTCTATGGCACACAGCATGAAGTACTAGATATATATTTGCATGTTCAGAGACTGACTTAATGTTGCAGACTATTTACCTGAAAATCTGTCAGCAGGTACACTCTAAGGCATTAGAGTATAACTAGCATGGCTCAGACCTGTGTATGCCTAATGCCTATCTATATTACCTATCTATATTACCTCTGGGCCCCCCAGAGGTTTCAGATCTGGCTAAGGCACTGCTGAGAGGGCGAGAATGGCAGATGGAAAGCTGGTAAGAAGGTGAGAAGTGAAAAAAGAGGGGGACTGAGTCCCAGAGGATGAGAGAAAGAAAAGATGAGGTATAAAACCTGACTGAGTGGAGAAAAAAAAGATGAAAGAGAAGATCAGTGTCAGACAGACGTAGAGAAGGAAGGGAAGACTGGAGGTGATAGAAGAAATGAAAAGAGACTCAGAAAAAAGAATTTGGGAGAAGACTGACATGAGAAAAGTAGAAACGAGAGAGTGGAGCCAATCCAATTACGTAGAAATATAAAGTGTTCAAACAACAAAGGTAGAAAAGAACAAATATTTAAAAGGCCTACTATTCAAAGGGATTAACAAGGTTAGCAGACCTGCTAAGTGTGTCAATCCCCTTGTCCTGAATATTCAACGGCACTCACACAGTTAGTGCCACTGAATATCCGTGGATGCCTCCGCTTCTAGCCAGCTAGCATTGGGGTCTTCCAGGGACAGGGGATCCACAGAGCTCTTTAGGCTGATTTGGTTAGCCAGGCTGGTAGTCTTTGAGGGGGCGAGGGAGGTCTGACTGGCTAGCCAGCTTTTACTCTTGTGTTGGAGGAGTCCCATTCCCCTGCAGCCAGTTCTCTCTAAGGACTGGGAGCTGTTTAGGAGGATTGGCGCTGAAGGAGGGGTGGGGGTCTGGCACTTTAACTTTGTCAGTACTGTGGATCAGTACATTCACAGCCATAGCAATGTTGAAAGGTTGGGCAGGCCTGATCAGGGCATGGGGTGGAATCGGTTCAAGAGCAGACAGTCTTTTGAAGTGGCATTATTATTTTTGGCAGGCATCAGACAACAAATTTTCACATAGTGGCCACCGAAAGCAAGCATGCCTACCCCCCGCTCCAATCCCACCTCCTGTCGATTCTACCACATGAAATGCAGATATCACTGAAAAGTGCCTGCAAGATTTTCATTTTGACCACATTAGCTGCTAGTCTCAGATTGTATTTCCATGTTAGCCCCACGGTAGCAGCTAAAGCAGTTTAGTAGATGGACCCTATGAATGCACTTGCATATTTTATAAAATATTTGCATATATTGCAACTCCGTCTCTGCTTCATGCAGACTATAGCATCGAGAAAACCTATCTATGGTGCATGCCATAAAATTTTATAAAAGAATCTTCCATGTGTAAAAATGGCTTCAAATGCAGGAAAAACCATTATAAATATGTCCCCTATCAATACTTGTATGCACAGCTTTGTCTGTAGTAATGGGTCAACATTTCATCTTATTAACATTAAGGATTAATTTGTATGATACATATTAAGAACCAAAATTAACACAATTTAGTACATTAACCACAGTATGCTCCAATCATGTTACCTTATCTGGAGCAAGAGTCTGCAGAAGATAAGAAGTAAGAGCTACCTCAGGAAGTAGAAGGGGAAATAGAAGCTTCAGATACTGCACCAACTTCTCAGAGACTGAATTACAAGTTTGTATTTCATCAGAATCCTAATAAGTGGATATGAAGTTGTACAAAATGTTTTCTCCTGAGATAGCAAGTTTGGGACTGAAATGATAGGAATGTTTAATGGTTTTACAGTTTGCATTGTGTTTCTCTTATATCCGTGTGTTAAAGACTGATAAGAATGGTCATATTGGTAAGACCAAAAGTCTATCAAGCCAAGCATCCTGTCTCCAACAGTGACAAGTGCAGGTCCAAGTACCTGCCAGGCTCCCAAAGAATCAATCCAATCCTTCTTGCTCATAGACTGAATGGCACACACCAATCAATGTCAACTTGTGAGAACCCTATAGATAGTTGTGACTACTACTTAGGTTTTCTTGGTAAGGTGCAAGCAGTAGATTGACAGGACATTTTTCCACACAGTGTGCCTATAGTACAGTATACTGTATTTTATGGTGGTCTTCCACCCAAGTACTAACCAGGCCTGACCCTGCTTAGCTTCATAAAATCAGATTTAGTCAGATTAGCATGGCCCTAGTTCTTGCACATTAGGCACATGTATTTGTTAAATGCATTCAGTTTGTTAGCTGCCTTAAAAAAACCCAAACGCCTGCAAAATTAACTTAACTTGTTAGCCTCCAAATTAATATGCACTAATCATTTGCATGCATTATAAAGTTCTAACACGCTTTGAAAAATATATTAGTTCAAATGTGTGAAAGTCCAAAAATCAGGAAAACAGAACATAAATCAAAAAACAATCCCAACATATTTTCCTGTGCTCATCTTGATTGCTGATACTGAGGGATAGGTAGTGGCTTTCTTAAGTCTGCCTGGCTAATAATAAACATTTTCTCCAGGAACCTGTCCAAACCCTTTTAACAACTAGCTATGCTCACTCCTTTTAACCCATCTTCTGGCAACAAATTCCACAGTTTAATTGTGAACTGGGTGAAAACATTTTCTATTCTCTGATTTCTTTTAAAAAGTGCCACCTAGCATTTTTTAAAAAGGCGAATATTGTTCCTTATTTACGCATTCCTCTCCACTCATGGTTTTATAGATCTTTACCATATTTACTTATTTATTTAACAGGGGGGGGGGGGGTTGTTGTTTTTTATACCGTTTTATCTTAGAGGTCTCTTAGTCTTCTCTTCTCCAGCCTGAAGAGACCTATCCTAATTAGTCTTTCCTTGACGGGTGCCATTTCATTCCATGTATCATTTTATTGGCCCCTTTCTGAACCTTTTCTGGTTCTTTTATATCATTTTTGAGATGAAGCAACCATAACTATATACAATAGGAAATGTATTTAGCTCACATCTTTACTCAAAATTTCAAGGCAAGTTACATTCAGTAGGTATTTTCCTGTCCTTGGACGGCTTAAAATCTAAGTTTGTACTGGAGGCAATGGAGGGTTAAATGACTTGCCCAAGATCACAAGGATCAGCAGTGGTATTCAAAGGCTGGTTCAAGCCCACTCCTCTCACCATTAGGCTACTCTTCCACTGCTTAATACTTAAGCTGTAGATGCACCATGGATCCAGACTCTGTTGTGTGAAGCAGACTACCTCTTTCCTTATACCACTTCCTTCATGCTCAGTCTTTCTATATAATACAGTTTTGAACTTCTAGAGCACCTTAGGAAGGTTGAGTAGAGTTAGGGGCATATGTTCACAGTCATACTAACTGTTAACATGCACTTGAGCGTGCAAATATTGCACACATGCACTAAACAGCCTGAAAGGGAAATGGGTGGGATAGGGGCAGATCACAGGCATGTCTGCATTGTGCAGTTAGCGCAGACATTGACAACATGCATTCACCATCAATGTTACAGTTGACATGGGTGCACTTAACAAACCTCAATGGGTGGTATTAAGTGCATCTGTGTTATATGCAATGTGGTACTTGCTGGGGCAATGATGTACATGCCCCCAACAGGTAGTATATGACTTTTGCAAGCACCATACATTAATTTCTTCTCTCAAGTACATTTTAGTAAACATACCTCTTAATTTTCTGAATATTAAAAAGTAGGCATGGGCTTGTTTGATGGATATGTATTTCCTTCTTGAACTAATGAGGAAAATGCTTAATAAAGCGAGCTACATGCTGTATAGAAAATATTTCCGTTGTTCTATATTCTCTTCTTTGTCTACTTCAGTGCCTATCCAATGTCTAGCATAAAAATGCATGCATGTTTCTCAAAAATGTTTGGGTTTTTCCTTGATCCCTACTATATATATTCAGGAGATATCAGGTGGCCAAGTGAAGTCAGAAATCAGGACCTTTTCCTGTATCAGAGTAGGCATGTACACACAAGCATGCTTTCTCTTCCTCCAAGTAAGGCCTGTTAGTTCTTTGTGGAATTTATAGCTACATTTTGCTCTTACTTCAAGCTGAAATAATAGCATGGTAACATAATATAATATTGCAGTTCAAGACCAGCTGACACATCCACTTAGCTCAGCTAGTCTTGCACACATTGCAAGGCTATGAAATAAGATGACACTTATTTTATAAATCTGATGAGAATTTAAGTTTTAACCAGGAAGAATACAGGTTTAGAGAACATTACAACCAAAGATTGGTTATTGAAATTGTTGTTTCTTTATATAGAGCATGACTAATCTAATCAAATATGTTTTTTTATGAGGAATACTGTCTCCTGTCCTCAAGGGTAATCTTCAGGTTAAGTGGAAGAGCTTGTTTGGAATCGAAGATGTGGAATAAGGACTACATACATTGGCAGGATAATATTAGGGATGGGAATATTAGATTACTAGCTCATAGGATATACTGATTTCTGGGAAACATAGGAGCATGTTTACTAAAGGTTAGTGCACATTAGTGAATGCTAACGTGCATTTAAGTATCACTGTGTCCATAAATATAAAAGGGCCATGGGCACTTAGTACACATTTCTTTTCATTAATGAGTGTTAAAACCTTTTGTAAGTATGCCTTTTAGTATTCTAAATAACTGTGAGCACTCCAAAACATAAGTTTCAATTTTAAGCATGCCCAAAATTCAATGATTTCCTTCTTTCTATTTTCTAAATAGGAGACAATTATTCTCAGATCTCAATTTTTTTCTGGTAGACACTTCAACAGCTTTGGCCCCGCTATTAAAAAAAAAGCTATAATTACCAACAAAGAAAGTTCAAAGACAAGTCAAGAAGATAAAGTACATTTTAGGAAATCAGATGGTAGGTTTTTCAGTTCAAAACAATACCACATGTGACTCAGTGAATGCACTGCACATATTGATTTGCCTTTGTCCTAAAATATATATAGCCCATTCAATATAGAAGATTAAGGTGTGTTTGGTTGAACATCAGAGTCGTTTACATGGAGTGTTCTGGCAGCAACACGTTTTTGCAGCACCAACATCATTTTTTTTTGCTTTATCTTGGATAATTATTAAGCAGGTATGGTTTAGGGAAAGAGGCAGAGAATTACAGACCTTGCTAAATTATTGGGATCAGCATTGCAGTTTAAAACTAAGGGGCATGTTAATTAAATTGTGCTACCTGGTAGCTTGGGGATTAGTATGCGATTTGAGTGCAATGCTAAAATGTTGTATGGGGCTCGGCGCTAAAACCTCTCACTACCCTGGTAACTCTTGTCGGGGTGGTGACTGAATGGGATGGAGGAGTTCTTGTTGCTGGGCCTAGGTATCATGGATGCAATCAATGCCATCTCAATGGGTGGTATTAACTGCACCTGTGGCAATTTTGCTGCACTACAGCCTGGTATCTGCAGAGGAGTGGATGTATATGCCTCCCTGCAATTAGCCTGAAAGCCCATATTGGTAACAAGACCCACATATGTCTTACTGGTGCAGGGCTTAGTAGACATGTTCCTAAATGCTGCAACCCTTGCTGGTTGAAATGCTGAAAATGAGTGGGTCAGCTTAATTTGAAAATATGTTGATCAGCGATGATGTAATGGACTGATGTATGTGTATGTGTCTGTTTCTTATAACAATGAGTATAGCACTGCATATGCATAGTAGCACTATAGAAATAAGAACTTAAGAGATGCTAGACAGGGTCAGACCAAGGGTCCATCAAGCCCAGTATCCTGTTTCCAACAGCAGCCAATCCAGGTCACAAGTACCTGTCAGGTTCCAAAAAGGGTACATAGATTCCATGCTGCTTATCCCATGGGTAATCAGTAGATTTCCTTGTTCTTCTTTAATAATGGTTTATGGACTTTTCTTCCAGGAACTTGTCCAAACCTTTTTTTCTTTTTTTTTTAACACAGCTATACTAACAGTTTTTATTTACTAAATCCTCCGGTAGAGTTTTATTACACATTAAATGAAAAAAAATATTTTCTTTTATTAGTCTTAACACTAGAAGTCGCAAAAGGAATTTTACCTAGAAACCCCAAAGTGTGTCAATTGACGCATTATCACAATGACTGCGTTTAGCATGAAATGCAGATGTGAATTAATGTGAAGTTACTTATTTGTTAAATACATGACATCATCATGTGTTTATTGTTTGTAATGTCGGATTAAACTGTAAACAGTGATTGAGATGTGCCACCTAGTGGGAACATGAATTTATACCTAGAATCCCCAAAGTACGTCAATTGACGCATCCAAGACAATTGAGTGCGTCAATTGACGTACTTTGGGGCTTCTAGGTATAAATTCATTTTCCCGCTAGGTGGTGCATCTATCATTAATTTCCGATGCACATATTTGAACATCTTGACCTTGCTAACAAAGTCATGGAACATGACTGACATGGTTCTAGCAGTGGCACTGGTATACAACTTTGAAGATGCATTTGTGTCAATTGTCGCACTTTGGGGCTTCTATATTGTAGCTTCAATGTATGTCCCCTAGTCTTTCAACTTTTTGAAACAGTAAACAATCAGTCTATCTTTACCTGTCCACTCCATTTATTATGTATTTTATAGATGTCTATTATATCATCTTTTTGCCAAGTTGAAGAGCCCTAACTTTTCAGCCTTTCCTTGTAGGGATATCCTTCCATCCCCTTTACCATTTCGGTGGCTCTGTGGTTTTATGTGTGATTGCACCTTGAATATTGTGTGCAATGCTGGTTGCCATATCTTAAAAAGGATATAGCAGAATTAGAAAAGATACAGAGAAGAGCCACTTTTTTAGCTACTTCTTTTGAAAACTATAGCGATCTCCATTTCCTTTTACCTTTATTTACCATTCTAAAAAAAAGTTTGGTTGCCCTATCCCCTTTCAGTTTTGCCCACTGTTTTTCTACATCCCCCAATCGTTCCCATCCCAATAATGACTCCCTGAGATTTTGGCCAATCTTGGAAAAGTTAGTTTTCCTAAGGTCTAAGACCCTTTCTTTTGAATGGATTCTAACAGCCCTAGTCCTAATACTGAACCACACCATCTGGTGATCACTGGATGCAAAATGATCTCCCACTATAACATCAGAAACACTTTCACGTTTGGGTTCTGTTACCAGTTGTCTGTTACCAGTTGTTCTCCCTGTAGAGAATCCAAGATCTCCTTACTTCTAGATGATAATACAGCAGGAATGTGCCAATCAACATCTGGCAAATTGAAATCCCCTGTCAGTAGCACTTCCCATTTCCTGGCAATACTGCGTATGTCTTCAATTAACTCTCCATCTACCTCTTCCTCTTGTGAGAGAGGTCTGTATATCACGCCAGTGCAAATAGATTTCTCTTTCCCTCTTTCTAGTTTAACCCACAGTGCCTCCTCTCCCTTTTAAGCTCTGTAATTCCAAAGCTTTAATATTACTTTTTTATATATAGTGTCACTCCTCCTCTACTTCTTCCTACCCTGTTCTTTCTGAATAAAGTATTGCCTGGTATAGTTACATCCCAGTCATGGTTTTCTGTGAACCATGTTTCTGTAACTGCCACTAAATCCAAGTCAGCCTCTCCCATTAAATCTTTAACAACTGGGATCTTATTTCCCATTCTACGGGCATTTATACACATCGTTTTCCATATATTACCCCTTTTATCCATTTCCATAAAGGTATTTAATGTTTCACTTACATTGGGGCTTTCACTTACCCGGGGGCTTTCTTCACCCATCACTAATGAATCTAATGTAAAGTCCTCTTCAGTAGATTAGCCAGTCTGCTACTGAAGACACGTTGTCCTTTCTTGGACAGATGGATGCAATCTCTGCTCTGCAACCCTTGGATCAGCATCCCATTGTCCATTAAACCAAAAACCCCTCAATGACATCATCCACGCAGCCATGCATTGATCTCCAGGATGCAAGCTTCTCTGACCTGGCCTTTACCCTCAACAGGGAGGATTGAAGAGAACACCACCTGCACCCCTATATGCTTCATCCTCTGTCCCAGAGCCATGAAGTCACTTTTGATATGCTCAAAGGGATTTCTGGCAGTATCATTCGTGCCGACATGGATTAGCAACATTGAGTAATAGTCAGTGGGCTTGATGAATCTCAGCAAACTCTCTATAACATCTGTTTTTGGCACCTGGCAGACAGCATACCTCTCTAGACATCAAGTCTGGTTGGCAGATGGATGCTTCCTTGTGATCACTGATTCTGCAACTTTGGAGTGCTCAAGCTCTGGTTCTTCCCTTTCCAGGGATGCTTTCACCTCCTCCACTTCCAGGGCTGCATAATGGTTCTTCAGTTTAAGGGCTGGAGAAGTTGGATTGATGATTCTGCAGGTCCTGGTGACTTGTGCTCAACCTTTGTCATTCTATAGACTCACATCTTCTCCTCTGCTGGAGAGCTTGGATATTGCAAGAAGCATCTCATCAATGCACTTCTCACTGTCTTGAATGCTCCTCAGCCTCGCCACCTTCTCTCAGAGTTCCTCCACTTGTTTCCTGAGAGCTTCAGCATGCAGGCATCCTGCACATGGAACAGGTCCTTCAACTGACATTGGGACCTCTGTCTGGACAGAGTCATAAGCTGCAATGGGGGCAACAGCTTTGGCGATACTATTTTTCCGAGCCATTGTTCAGTTGGTAGAGCAAAAGAGAGAGAGACCAGCCAGTTTCCCATCTGTCCTTTCAGAGAAAAGACAGTTAAATCTCTTTTAAGTGTATTCAAAATGTGCTGTTCCAAGTCACTGTGTTTAGTTAATTGGAGAGGTGCCCTATATACAAGACTGCTCACTAGGGGTGGGTGGGAGTTAGGGAGGTAGGAAGGGAGCTAATACCTGATGAGGTGTCAGTAGCTTCAGTGGGTTGAGAAATATACTAAAGCAGAGTTTTAAAGCTACTCCCCTAAAGAAAATATTTCTCCTTTTACACTAAAGCACCAAAAAGAATGTAATTTTGTTTTAAAAATGTACTAAAACCTTTTTAATGGCTCCCAGTCAGAAAGCAGTATCTAATGGCACAGGCTTCCTCAAGACTCATGGTGCTTCCCTGGTTCCCGTATCCAGTGGTGATCAGTCAAGACTACCTAATTTTGGAGCAATATGGGCCTGGCTAACTGATCTATATGTCAAGAATCTCAAGTTTGCTATGTCCTAGAGTTGACATCAACAGGAAAGCTATGCTACCAACAGAATCTGTGGGCAGCTATACACAGATTTTATCAGCTTTAACCCAAAGAATCCCCTTTTTCCATAGATTTAGAGAATTTTCCAGCAGGTAAATACTTACAAGTGCAGATTCCCAGCAGTAGAAGTCCCTGTTTGTAGGCCTTCAAGTAGTAGCACTGATGTAGCTAATTTGATTGGTTCTGCAGTCTGTTTTAAACATTTAAGTAATGAGAATATCTTGTTTCAATTTTTGAAGGCAGTTTAATTTACACCCAAAATAAATCTCCAAAAGAATCCCCAGTGAAACGTTGTTAGCAATACTTTTTGTCGGATCACATCGAGGGAGGTTAAGAATGACTTCAAAACCCCACCAGACAGATATAATCCATTTTATTCATAGAACAGTTCTTTAGTGAAAATGTAGTTAAAACCCAACTTATCTTAAATAATTGAGAAAAGAAGCCCGACTCAGTCCGTGTACCGAACATCCAAAATCCTGAGATGACGTGCACGTTTTGGGACAAATGAGTCCCTGTATCAAGTGCTCCAATGTAGGTCATACAGGCGTTGGTCTTCTCATAACCGTGGTCAAAATAATGGCCTCATTTCATTTAAAAACCGCCGGTTCCTCACCGACAACCAATCACTGAGGGAAAACATTCCTCTTATCATTGGCCAGCAAAACATGTCCATCATCGAGGAGAACCAATCACGGATTGAGGATCATCCCACCACGCATCCCCTTTCCGATTGGATGAAATCAGCAACCCTGTATGACCTACGTTGGAGCACTTGATACAGGGACTCGTTTGTCCCGAAACGTGCATGTCGTCTCAGGATTTTGGATGTTCGGTACACGGACTGAGTCGGGCTTCTTTTCTCAATTATTTAAGATAAGTTGGGTTTTAACTACATTTTCACTAAAGAACTGTTCTATGAATAAAATGGATTATATCTGTCTGGTGGGGTTTTGAAGTCATTCTTAACCTCCCTCGATGTGATCTGACAAAAAGTATTGCTAAGAACGTTTCACTGGGGATTCTTTTGGAGATTTTTTTTGGGTGATATATACACATCTCTGAATGCGGGATTATTTTCAGGGAGTTTAATTTACACAGCAGAAGTAAGGCATCTGCTTCCATTGATAATACATCTCCCATCTGAGGCTAATACGAAACACAGAACCCAGTGAGGAAATGTTTAGTTAAATTTTTATTTATTTAAATGCCCACATATATATTTATATTTTTATAATTTTATGTTTATATATACATGTGATTATTTATAGAGATATTTGTTGATTTATAACTATTTTCATATTTATTAGGCTTCTCTTTTAATGTAATGATTTTTTAAATTATGTATTCACTTATGATTTTATTTATGATCTTATTGTTGTAATTATGTTTTAGTTTAGCCTGCCCCTGAAGAAGGTAGCGAAACACGGCCTGTGTCGGGCCATAGGCTAAAGGTGACTAATAAAAGAAATTCCTTCCTTTTGCTGTCCACGTTTCCTCACTGGGTTCTGCATAGCATGTGGATTTGTGCTTGTTTGTTGGACTAATACAAAACACAGGCCATGCTGATAAAGATTAATTATTGAAATTGCCTGTTCTTTCTATAGTTGCAAGACTAACCTTTTTGGTTGCCATTTTTGGAGGGTTATAAAGAATTGCCATTCATTAGTGTCTTTTTCCCTGATGTTTAGTTATAATGTAAAAATGTTTTTGAGTAAAAAGGCAAGGATTAATGTGAAGGATCATCAACAAATAATTTGGGATGATAGAAACATAGACTTTCATACTTTGGACACATCATGCGAAGAGAGAGATCGTTAGAGAAAGAAATCATGCTTGGCAAGATAGAAGGTCAGCGCAAAAGAGGAAGGACAGCAATGAGATGGATCAATACAATAACAGCAGCTACGGATACCAGTCTGTCAACAATGAGCTGCCTGACTGAAGACCGAACACAATTTAGGATAGCTATCCAGAGGGTCGCCGTGAGTCGACTCCGACTCGACGGCACTTAACAACAACAACAGAAACATAGAAACATGTCAGGAGAAAAAGACCATATGGCCTTTCTAGTCTGCTCTTCCATATCAAATACTTTAGTCCTTTTTTTCCTTTGAAGATTTACTGTGTTTGTCCCATGCTTTCTTGAATTCAGATACTGTCCTTGTCTCTACTACCTCCACTGAAAGACTATTCCACGCCTCTTATCTAGATTGTAAGCTCTGATGAGCAGGGATTGTCTGACTAGATTGTAAGCTCTGATGAGCAGGGACTGTCTCTTTTAAGTCTGTACAGTGCTGCGTACGACTGGTAGCACTATATAAATGCTCAGTAGTAGTGGTAGTAGTAGTAACCACTCTTTCCGTAAAGAAATATTTCTGTATATTACTCACCATCATCCTATGTCCTCTTGTTGCAGAGCTTACCTTCAATTCAAAGAGGCTCTCCTCTTTTGCATTTATGACGTAGAGGTATTTAAATGTCTCTTATCATTTCTCCTCTATTCCATCTTTCCTCTAACGTGTACATATTAAGATCTTTACGTCTGTCCCCATATGGTTTATAATGAAGACGACTAACCATTTTAGTAGCCATCCTCTGCACCGACTCCATCCTGTTTATATCCTTTTGAAGGTGTGGTTTCAAGAAATGTACACAATGCTCCAAATGAGGTCGCACCAGATACTTATACAGAGGCACTATCTGCTCCTTTTTTCTGCTGGCCATTCCTCTCTTTATACACCCAAGTATCCTTCTGGTAATCAGAAATAATCATGTCCAGATCCCGCTCTTCTTTCGTGGACAGAAGTACTTTGCCTCTTATACTGTACTGCTTCCTTAGATTGCTGCAGCCCAAATGTATGACCCTGCATTTTTTAACATTAAACCTCAGCTGCTAACTTCTTGACCATTCTTCAAGCTTAGCTAGCCTAGATCCCTCCTCATGTTGTCTATTCTTTTTTGGGTGTCTGTTCTATTGCAGATTTTGTCATCATCCGCAAAGAGGCAAACCTTACCCAATAGCCCTTCCAGAATATCACTAACAAAGATGTTAAAAAGAATCGGACCAAGAACAGATCCTTGCGGCATACCACTGGTAACATCCTTCTCCTCAGAGTGAGTTACAGAAATAGTTTCTATTGTATTGGGAACCATAGACCTGATTAAGAAGAATTTTCAACTGCACTTTGACACACTGCCTATTCATGTTACATCTTATGATCTCCAGAAGGATGCTGTCTTTGGCACAATGCAATTATTATAGCAAGCATTAGCAGTAAATGTGAGAGAATAAATATCATACTCTATATAACCTGTGTTGGGAGTGAGGTACCTGATTGCCGTGTTATGCACAAAATTAACCCATTTGGAGAAATTGTCCCCAAGTACTTGACAGATTGCCAGCCCCCCTCCCCCCCCCCCCAATGCTGAACAACTAAGAGTGATTTCCTTTGGCATGCATAAAGGAAGCAACGCTGATATGAAAGAAATGAATGTCATTTACCTGTAGACAAGCCCAGAATGTGTCATACTCTTCAGCATTGCAACAAATTGAGCCAACATAACCCACGACCTAGCCACTCAGGAAAAACCTACTCGCACAGCACAATGGGCAAGAAATTATGCTGGGGGATCGTATCACTCATACATTTTTTCCTTCCTGATCTGTCTGGGACTGATGAATTCATCAGTACACCTTCATCTGATCAATCCGAACATCATCCTGACACAAACCAGAAGATCCCAGGGTGAATTTTTGTGGGTGCTATAAGCTTTCTAACATATAGTGCAGCAACAAGCAAAGGAGAATTCCACCTGGAACAAGGCCATCTCATAAGTCATGAAGAAAACCTACAGCAGTTCCTTAGAAAGCCCAACTAACTCATGTAGGAGTGCCTTACTCTGTATAAACATTCTTCTGAGACACAAAGTGTAGCTTCCAAAACCCTTGAACTTTAGTGATAAAAACAGCACTCACCAATGCAGTGGTCACAGCACCTATCAAAGTACCACCTAGCTTGGAACATATGATGAATTCGACCACCAGCTAGTCTACAAAGGTGGCCAAATCCAAATCCAAATCCAAATCCCATTCCCTGTTCAATGTAATGACCAGACATATGCATTTTGTCGGATGTTTTTTGTTACATGTAAACCGCGCTGATTGCAAATAGTGCGGTATATAAGAATTGTAAAATAAATAAATAAATAAATAAATAAAAATGTATCACTACACCAGAAAGCCCCAAAATCTCTTCCAGCCAGATCAAAAAGTCTATAATTAGACCGATACTAAAAAACAACTCGCTAAACAAAGAAGACCCATCTTCTTACCGCCCAATCTCCAGCATATCTTTTTTAGCAAAGATCATTGAAAAAGCAGCCCTCATCCAACTGCAAGAACACCTTGATGACAACGAAACACTGGACAAACAGCAATACGGATTCAGGAAAAATCATGGGGTCGAAACCCTTCTTTTGGCCCTGTTTAACAACCTCCTTAAGGGTCTGGAAGACAGGAAGAAAATGTTTATCCTCATTTTCATCGACATCTCCGCTGCATTCGACACTGTCCATCACCTAACCCTCCTTAACAAGCTGGCATCAATTGGAATCTTAGGAACCGCCTTGAAATGGTTCTCCTCCTATATAACGGACAGAAAGCCGCAGGTCCAATTCAACGGAGAAAAAGCCAAAGCCTTCACCCAAATTCAAGGCATACCACAGGGTTCGGCACTCTCGGCACTACTTTTTAACATTTACATGCAGCCCCTCAGTGAAATATTCAGGAAATACGGCATCAACTACCACATATACGCAGACGATATCATGTTGTACACCCAACTAGAGACCACTGACCCGAATTACGACCAGCTTGAAACCTGCATGGGAGAGATGTTGGGATGGCTAAAGCAAAACAACATGTCAATTAATCATAAGAAGACTGAAGTAATGTTTATGTCCAGTAAAATGGACTTTGAACCACCTCCAACAATCACACTGTGCAATAATACTTACAACTCGAAGGAAGAAATAAAATATCTAGGAGTCATAATCGACAGCAAACTGAAAATGGAAAAACACCTCAGCAACACCAACAAAGCCATCTTTCACAAGCTTAGAGTACTACGACCCTGATGAACGTACTGGATTCGTGTGATTTCCGATCAGTTGCACAAGCACTCATCATGCCCCACCTTGACTACTGCAACGCCATCCTGCAGGGTCTACCAAAGAAAACCACTAACATATTACAACTGGCACAACACGTAGCAGCAAGGATCATCATGAGAACAAGCGTCACTGAGCATATCACACCTGTATTGATGGAACTGCACTGGCTCCCAGTTGCTGCCAGGATTCAATACAAAACATTGGTAACGACATTCAAGTTAATTCAAAACCTGGCCCCCTCATTCCTCTCCACCCTGATCTCCATACAACCTACCACCAGAAGCAGGAGAACCATAAACTCAGACACACTAATAGTCCCAAACAGCATTAGGCACGTAAAAGTCAGTACTAGTCGCAGAGCGTTCTCCTTCTCTGCCCCCACTTTATGGAACCAGCTCCCACACGAGCTTAGAGCAATTAAAGACATAACCGATTTCAGAAAAAAATTAAAGACGCACCTGTTCAATTGTCACTATATACAGATGTAAATCCAAGAAGATAAAAGAGAGTGAATAGCTGTATGTAAAACTGTTCACCTGTTCAATTGTCACTATATACAGATGTAAAGCCAAGAAGATAAAAGAGAGTGAATAGCTGTATGTAAAACTGTACATAGATGACGGATAATCACGTGTGTAAATGTATAATTGCTTGTATAAATATATAATCGATTGTGATAGTAATTATGGTCTAAATATAGACCCTAATATGTGTGCTGTGTATTACCCCTGTTCTCTCTATCTATGCCCCAAATTTTCTGTCTTGATTTTTTGACAAATCCCAAACTTGTAATCAAACCGCTGCTGATCGCTGGAAGTAGCATACAGCGATAAACATTTAATTGCAATAGGCTTCATCACTCCTCAATAAGCCCCTGGTGACCTGATAGGATGATCCAAAGCCCCTTGAGCATTATGGTAGGGATGGAGTCTATATTGGGAGCTGATGCCTGAAATGTGACTGCTTAAGCAGCCCTGTCAGCATAGAGCAATGTATTCAACTAACCCCCACCTCCCTCCCCCACCCTGGATCCAGACCACTGAACTAACTAATCAAAAAGATCTGATAAAAAAAAACAAAAGAGCTGAAAGTAAGATTGTGTAAATGTTGGAATGTTTGTTGTGCAGGGAAAATCCTCCGAAAAACAAACAACTCCTTTTTATTCTGAAAGAATTGTGCCCAAAAGCCAAATAGCTAAGCAGTGCAAAACAATTTTTATCATAAATTCATATGTATACTTTGTTGTCAATTGAAGCCTTGGATTCACAATCCTGGAATGAATGATGACCACAATGCCCAACCCTGGAACATAGGAACAGTTGAATGTTCAGCAAACATTTCCTAAAGTTGCCCTCAGTAAGTAGCAATGCAAATGTTGACATGACAGTTAATGCTTTTTAGCAAAAGAGCAATGAGCAGCCTACTGATTATTAGCCAGTATTATACCATGTCACCCGAATGAACAAACACCTCTGATGCACCAAATGATTACCTTCTGGTACTGGTGGCTCAGGTGTAGATAATGTTCCAGCACCAACCTCTATCACAACAAGTCTGGGGCTAAGGCTTTGCCTACCATGACCCTGAAGAAAGATGGTAAAACTCCAGCCATCAGAATAATGGAAGAACAATTCTCAGTCCTGTGCAACTTTTGGGGAACCTGCCAAGTACTTATGATCTGGATTGACCACTGTTGGAAACAGGATACTGGCCTTGATGTGCCTTGGTCTGACTCAGTATGACATATCTTATGTTCTTATGTTTTATGGGCCCCATTAAATTGCTCTGGAAATAAACTCTCACAAATGCAGGTCTTTCTTCCCCCAGGGAAGAAAACATACTAAGTAATGCCCCTGAACAACCTGTGTGTCAACTGCACCCAAGTAAGGCATATGCATCCTCCCTATTGAGAACACTAAATAAGCAAAGTTGCAATACCCAATTAAAGACT
This sequence comes from Ichthyophis bannanicus, assembly GCA_033557465.1. Taxonomy (NCBI): domain Eukaryota; kingdom Metazoa; phylum Chordata; class Amphibia; order Gymnophiona; family Ichthyophiidae; genus Ichthyophis; species Ichthyophis bannanicus. The sequence continues at coordinate 445,318,111 of CM066035.1, read as the reverse complement.
CAAAAAAGTGACCTCCTACCCAGACCCTCCAACTTCTCCTTGTTCAAGGAATGTGTAACTCAATCACAACCATCTGCAAAGTTCCAACAAAGTGCACATTCTGACTCATCCACCCCACCCAATAAAAAATCATTTACGGAATGGACCACCATATCCTCCTCAAGTCTATTGAACTACCCAATTGAACTACCCAGCACTTGGAAGTCAGGAGCCTTGAAATTATTAATTCAATGCTGTGATTGGATAGCTTAGATTTTAGCTCTAAGGGTTTCTTCAATCACACTCCTACATGAGATGCTACAGTGTTACATGCCTATAAGAAGAAGAAATGGCCATGTTGGGTGTGGCTCCTCTTTTTGCCCCAGGAATTGGGTAGGTTGTACCCCTAATAAAGTCAATATATTCTGTACCTTTGGTTGCACCTCACTTCTAATTGGCTTGCCTTCTACCACTGCGAGTGGTGACTTGCTTCGCTGTTGGACTTCTTTAAATATCAAACTTTGCCATCAATTCCCTTGGTCCTACCCAACGCAGCACATCCCTTGCCTGATCCTATGAGGTATACTGCCTCAAACAGCCACTAGGGTTGATGAAGGAGTTAATACTGTTTCCTCCTAGGTCTGATAGATTATGGGTCAGGCAAAGTTTACCAATCCTTTTTTGGTGCCAAAGCTCATGGCAATATCACAAGGTTCTGGAAAGAGGATTCTTAAAAAGTTCTGTGATCCACACCCAGCATCAATCCTCTTCCATAGCTTGTCTTCCAACTTAAAGGATGCCCTTAATCTAAACCGAGGATTTTCCTAATTGGCAGAGTATATAATTTTTTGTGTTGCGTGTATCTTGACTTATAGTCCTTCCCCCATTGTAGACTTAAAATTAAAAAATTATAAGTGCAAGCTATAATTGTTGTTGCTTAATATTTGAAATACAATTGGTGATCATTTTTTAAAATATTTTTTACCAAAAAAGCAAAAGTACAAATAATCCTCAGGCTTAGCCATTATAAGCGAAAAACCACAAGCAGATTTCTTCTGAGAACCAGAGTTTGACTTGGTTTTATATGGGCCAAGCACCTAATTGAGGTATCTAGAACACGCATAACTTAAAGCCTTCACAATAAGAAAGCAGATCTTAAATACCTTCTGTCCAGGGTGAAAACCAATGTAATGTATTTGGGCAGCATATGGGGCTGGAAACTACAGCCCGAAAGCAGTCAAATTGCAGCTTTCTACACAAGCTGCAATATGGATACACAACAAGCAGGAAGATCTGATAAATTGTGTTACAATACTCAAACCTGCTCTGGACCATTTGGTGCAATACAGATGTAACATCGTTTGGAGACAGAACATATCTCAATCTTCTAACTGCAGCTTATAAAAAAACCTGCTGCCATAGTTATGTTCACTTGTTCTTTTGAGGTAAGATGTTCATCTAACTGCACTTAAAATAATAAACAACAGAGGAAACTTGCACTTTCTATACTTGCTATAATGTTTGCACAAGGCTTCAAGGTTTCCTAACCCACAATAGCTCAGTCTTCGGATTTAAATCAGTCCATTGCTCATGAGTGAAAGAAACTTCCCCAAGCTATTTGAAATGTTCACAGTTTCTATTGCAGGAATCAAAAGCAGTATGTCATCAGCATACAGCCAAAATTGAAAACCCTTATATTTTTCTTTTCTGATCCTCTATTATCAAATACAGTGGTTCTATACCTGCGGTCCATGGACCCCTGAGGATCTGTGAGACCACTACAGGGAGGCTGCAGGACACAGAAAAGACGTTAAAGAGAGAGAGAGGCTGGTGAAGATTTTATGGGGAAAGAGAAAGAGACAGGAGGAACTGGATGGGACAAGGAGAGAGAAGGGAAACTGAGTTGTTGAGGATTGGCTAGAGGGAGGGGGAGAGAGAGACAGTTGGTAGAAGGAAGGGGAAGGGAGATGAAGAGGGCTAGTGGGGACAGGTTTGACACTGAGGGGAAGGCATCTAGGAAGAGTGGTGTGGATGAACTGGGGGTCCCTGAACTTTTGGGAGGTCCACACAATGAAAAATATTGGGAACCTCTGATCTAATAAACGACAAGTATTGACTTGCATATTCAAAGGTACTTTAAAGCAAAATATTCCAATGCAACTCAGAAGAAAGCCAACTTTTTCCTCCTCTGAAGCATAGCTTTATGTAAATCTTGGAGTATTAGTATAATTTCATCTTCATGCTGAATGGGGGACTGAAGCTTTGTGACTTGCAATATGGTGATGGCCTGAGGGTACCTAAACACCTTTAGAATAGGCCTTGGAAACTTCATACCAGAGGTTTTATGCAATGGTTATCAATGGGCATGTTCTAGTTCAAAAGGGTGGTTGGAGGTAAGATCAAGAAACCACAGGTGGAATTAATCCATATATTTAACTATATCAAACCCACTCATCTATTCCTTCCAGGACTCCAAAATCACACTGATTAGTTTGCATGAAATTGATTCCCCGATTTTCTCTCAAGAACCTGTATTTTCTTAACATTGCACTGCAATGTACTGTATCCAGTCACCCTGCTTGTACTGCAGTTTGTTACTTGACCACAGTTGTTCACACTAGCATTTCTCCAAACTGCTGAGTCAATCCTGCCACCTCTCATGCAGGCCAATGCAGAAAAGGAATGCAGGGTTTTACGCGTGCTTATGTGCATTTAACATGAACTATACTCTTGTACCAAATGCAGTAAACAAATGGACACGTGTGGTAGAAGGGCATAAAATGTTAGCGCATATAGAATGCAGCGCATATTAAAATGTATTTAAATGACACCCAAATGAGTTGGGCATACTCATATAAAATGGTAATGAGATCTGCGCCCGATGTAATGAAGCATGTTAGAGATTACCCAATCATGCGTTAACTACAAAAGCATCGTTATATGTACGACTGGTCAGGAGTAGACATTAAGGTCTAATGTGTACTGAAGACAGCACAATTCTGTTAGCGTTTTGAAGACAGCACAATTCTGTTTGTTTCAAAAGTTGGGTGTTTTGGTCAGCGTACCTATTTCAGTGTTCAGGGAGATGTTTTTTGCTGGTTATCCTCTTGCCTCTCTGCTGCTTGCAAGAGCCAGCCAAAGAAGAAGGAACAATGGAGACCTGAGAGAGGAGCATGAGCATGAGGTGGTAAATGAGAAGGTACATGAGGAGGTACATGGTGCACCCTGCATCATGAGACACTTCAGATAGCGCCTCTTCAGAGACAAGGTTGTACTGGATGAACTCCCAGACAGCCATGCCATGAGTAATTACTGTTTATTCAGTCAAGGCATTTTGTCCTTGTATGAGGACATTAATGATGATATTGATCCTGCCACTGCTCGGGGGCACGCCATACCAGAACTGGTGAAGTTACTTGCCACATTACATTTTCTGGGCACTGGATCATTCCAAAATGTTGTTGGGCTGGCTTGTGGAATAGAGCAGTCATCATTTTCAAGGCATTTAAAGCAGGTATTGCAAGCCTTGAAAAATCGCATTGCGGAGCATATCCAATACCCAGAGTAGGAGGCAGAAAGGCAGGTGTTGAAGGCCATCATGCAAAAGAACTCACTCCACTAAAACACTTGTTTCTGAATGAATAAACACTATGCTTGTTTGCGTTCAATTCTTCAAAATTGTGTAACAGCGACAAGAGGCGGCTAGGTCTCAGCAATACGGGCAAAAGCAAATGTAATCGAGGCGCAAGCCAAGATCTTATTGCCAAACAAAAGCCCATTAACATCAAGGACCACAAGCCGCCACCGTCCCCCTATCTTTATATTTTTCTTTAAAACAATTTCAAAAGCAAGCAGCGGGCAAACCCAACCAAAACCACTTAGCTTGACAAAATCATGGGAATGATCCGCCGCCTGCTGCCCCGACGTCACTGTGGGGCTCACTAACGTTTCGCGATAAACATTGCTGCATCAGGGGAAATACTGCAAGATAAAAACAAAAACAAACACAAAACTATAACTCAAAAAGAACCAGAAACAACAACCCCAGCAACTCACAATCACTAGCTGTTAAAAACGAGAGATACTGCTTACTTGAAAAGACAGCCAGAATAGCACTTCAACATTGCTCACAAAAACGCCGCGCATGCTCTCACACAAATATGCACGGAACTCCTCAATATAGCGAACCACTGACGTCAAAGGCTTCCCTGAAAGAGAGCCCCGCCCAGAATATTAAAGACACACTACCCAATCGATCCGGAGGTTTAAACCACCCAGAACCACGGTGTTCAAATGAAATATATGCCGCTGTTCACAAACCAATAGGGACTGTTCCCTGCTCTTTCTGTCCCTACCAGACAATACTTGATCTAAACAGAAACACCGAAGGTCAGAAAACTGATGACAGAACTCTAAACAGTGCGGAAGCAAAGGCGCCTCACGGACGGAACACTTGAGCCTACTCTTATGCTCGATAATACGCTTACGGAAAACCATGCAAGTACTACCTACATATAAAAGGCCACAAGGGCACATAATCCCATACACAACATAAGTAGAATCGCAGGAGGTCCGGTGGCGGAACCGATGCGTCACACCATGATATTCAAAATGCGAAAGCTCACTGGAAACATCGCATATAGAACAATGCCCACAAGGGCTATGTCCATATACCAAATCAGTGTCCTCGGACACTGAACGTAAAGCAGATGGACTCAATATCTCCCGCAAGTTGCACTGACGCCGCCAAACACAACGAACCCGTTTACCAGCCAATCCTGGAAGAGTACCCAACACCTCTGAATGTCTCCGTAAAATTCGCTGTATGGAAAAACTGAAAGGGGAATACTTAGAAATAAAATTAATATAGTCCCCTTCAACTGAAGAATCCCCCTTGTTCTTAGGAACTAACAAGAGGGAGCGGTTGTTAAACAGTGCCCGCCGATAGGCATCATGCACAATCTTATGGGGATAACCCCGAGCCATCAATCCACTTGCTAACGATTGGGATTGTTGTTTAAAATCCAATATGTTGGAACAATTCCGGCGAAAGCGGACAAACTGAGAGAAGGGTAAACTGTTACGTAAACCCACGGGATGAGCGCTCCCATAATGTAATAGAGCATTCTTATCAGTATGTTTCTTGTGGACACTTGTTGCCCACCCTGCCGCATCCCGCATCACCACAACATCAAGAAACACAATCTGAGTGTAACTGAAAACACTGGTAAATTGAATATTACTTTCACAGCCGTTCAACCAACTTACAAAGTCCTGAAACTCCACCACCGAACCGCACCACAAAACGAACACATCGTCAATGTACCGACACCAAAATCTCAACTGCGCGGAAAAAGGAGAAGAAAATACCCACTGCTCTTCATATTTAGCCATGTACAGGTTGGCAACCGAGGGGGCGCATGTAGCGCCCATAGCAACCCCGGATAACTGATGATAAAAAAGACCCTCAAACACAAAATAATTCTCACAGATGGCTAATTGGGCTAAACGCTTCACAAAAGCAACCATTTCGGAAGACAAATCTCCTCTGCGGTACAGACATTCCTCAACCACCTCAACAGCGGCCCTTTGGGGAATTGACGTATATAAGGAAGCCACATCTAGGGAATTGACGTATATAAGGAAGCCACATATATAAGGAAGCAAAATCTCTGAAGAACCCAACAAGGGCGAATGTTCTTCCAACAAGTTTAAGAAAGGCATAGTATCTCTAACATACGTCGGCAGCTCTAATAACAAAGGTCGCAAGAAGGAATCCAGAAATGTAGAAAGAGGTTCAAGAACTGTCCCCCACGTGGAGACTATAGGACGCCCCGGTGGATGCTGTAAATTTTTGTGAATTTTGGGCAAAAGATAGAACCGAGCCAGGGAAGGACTGCGAACATTTAATAACAAATGTTCCTTTTTTGAAATCAATTTAACAGATGAGGCACCCAGGGTCAGTTCTTTTATGACATCCTGTAAACGCGAAGTAGGATCTTGAGTTAAAACCTCATAAGTAGTCAAATCACTTAACTGGCGCTGAGCTTCCTGTAAATAGTCCACCCGAGGCCAGACCACTATGGCTCCACCCTTGTCCGCGTTTCTAATCACCAAATCTGGCCTGGAGATTAAATCATTCATAGCTTTTTTTTCCCACCCCCAGGCCTGAGCTGCAGTGAAACAAACCTGAGCACAATAACCCCCCACCCAGAAACCAGCAGATCAGAGCATACCAGTTTGGACAGGTCACTCAGGAATGCTCTATGATAACTCACCCCCCCCCCCCCCAGCGGCTACTGATTGGTTGACAGGGGATACCTGAGACGAATGAGAAGGTAGAATGATTTTGAAAATGTACTGTATATAAGACAGTCTGTGACGCCACTTGGTCTCTCTCAGATCGTTTTGTTCAGGGTGCCGGCTCTGCCTGAGACTGTGCGCACAATAAACAGCATGTGTTTGCATACCAGTCTGTCTCTGTGTTTTCATCTGAGGGTTGGAGGGACAGACTTCGAAGAGATAATAGATCTCCTGCTACAAGGGGACCAAAAAAACAGGGGGGGATCAACATCAAAAAATTAGGAGGATGACTGAACATATTAAATGTTAAACTGTTGATTAAAAGAGGGAGGTGAGCCTTGTATAATCTTTTCTAACCTATGTTATTGCTATAAGAACTTTTTCTGAAAACTATACTTAAAATTTTTAAAAAAGACGGAAGGGGGTAGGGGGAGGAGGAAAGGGGAAAAGAAGGGGGAAGGAAGGGAGGGGAAGGGGAGGGGGAGGGAAAGGGGGAGGGGGATAGGAGAGAGAGAAGGAAGGAGGGAAGGGAAATGGGGGAGGGGAGAGGGGAAGGAAGAACCAAAGGAAAAATGTTACTATTAGAAGCATTTTTAGAGAGAGAAAAGCATTTTATGCATCCATGCCCTTGCTTGACCTGATGCAGCAAGGGATAATCAGATATGAAGAAGACTTATAGAGGACTACTTTTCAAGATGATTTTACATTTCATGATTGTCTATTTATTGCTTCTTAATAAATGTTTTTTGGGTGAGAATATTTTAGATTGGTATTATTGTAGGGAGGAGTAGCCTAGTGGTTGGGGCAAGGTACTTCAGGTCGGAGGTTCAAATCCCACTAGAGGACAGCAACCTTGGGCCAGAAGGACTGGGGTTTCTAGTCCCACAAATGTTCCTTGTGGTCTTGGGCAAGCAACTTAACCCTCCATAGCCCATGTTCCCTGTAAGTATTAGTGTATGTGTCTCATATCCCTGCGTGTTAAATGTATCCCCCAATTGTGTTGTGACCGCTTTGATTGAAGGATAAGGCAGTATACAAAACTGTCTAAATAAAATAAATAAATAAATTATTGGGGGGGTGAGTGCTTTTGCTTCTGATATGGTGAGGGGGGGAGGGTATGACTGGTAATGGTAAGGAAACAATCCATTATGGAACTGGGGATGAGGATGGAGAAACTATGTCCCCGGAAGGCCTCCTTGGTTGCTAAGCATTGCCTCATGCAATATTGGACAGATGCATGTGCTGCTGCGGCTGGAGCTTCAGACCTCCATAATTTCAGGGCTAAAGAGACATCAGTTTTTTTTAAAGATCTGGCATCTGTTTCTGTTGTCTCCTTTCTTGTGAAAACTTGTATGGTTGTATTGGATTGGTTAAAATGAATACAAATGATCAGAATATAAATTTGGTTCAAGAAAAGAAGATGCAGAAAAAAAATGGCAGAAAAGGAAGGCAGGCAACACCTCTATAACCATCCCCATCAAATTAACAAAAGAAAAAAAGAACCCAAGAATACCCCAAAATCAGATTGTAAACAGTGAAAAGGAGACATCAAAACAAATGTGGAAGCTGAGCATGTGAGGAGATGCCAAGATGGACATGTGTGTAGGAAAAAGGTACATGGGGAAAAAGGTGTATGTGCTCTGCGTGCAATTTCTGAACGTGGAACTTAAAATGGCTGCCGAAGGACCACAACATAGGCATGAAGGAAGGGGGTCAGCAGAACCATAACTAAATTTCTCCCTGGAAGACATTGAGCTGCTTGCTGCCCTCATCATTACAAATGAGAAACGCCTCTTCCCAAAGCTGGGGAAAAGATAGAACTATTGCCTTATGCATAGGACATGGCAAAGTCTCCGCCACACCTTTAACGAGTACGTGATCTTCACAAGAGAGGTGAGTGTAGCAGTCAGTTAATTTTATTTTTTTTAGGGGTAGAGATTTCTTTCAGGGGGGGGGGGATATGGGGCAATAAATAGGACCTTGACCTTACACTTCCCTGATAAGCTTCCTATTACTGGAAGGCCATGTTGACTAATGGATATGGGATAACAGTTTAATTTAAAATGCACTGGTGTAGAGTGCACTTACAGACCCCAGTACTCAGAATGGCTTTTCAGTCTGACAGGAAAGTCCAGAAAAAAAAAGAAAATGACCATTTCTGTGACCTCATCCACTGATGATGACTGGTCTAGGGCTGGCAGGGTTTGGGTTGGTCGGCATGTGCATGCGCTGCTACTGCTGATAGAAATGTATAGTTCCTGTCTTTACATTGAGGACCTGAAGAAAAAGTCCCAGAAGCTAAGAAAGCACCCCCCCCCCCCTTCCTTCAGTGGATGAGACGCATGTGGGAGATGTCATCAAGTAGGCATCATAAGTAAACAGAAGTTGGGGGCTGTTGTATTTGGCCTTGTTTTTAGTGTTTCAATTGCTTTGTCTGGATGACAAGTGCTTCTCTTCTTTTGGCAGAGTCCAGCCCAGATGAAGATGACCCTGGCCCCACACGCTGCCCACACCCAACCACACCAGCCACAGCAAACTCCCTACCATCCAGAACAACCTTTCCTCCAGCCAGAACAACCTCTCCCCCAACCACAAGAACCTCCCCGCTCCAGTCAGAACAACCTCTCCCCAGTGCTGAATGCCCCCCAACACCCACACCTCCCATTGCGGAACCCCATTCCCTTGATTTCCCTGCCCCCACCCCTACCCCATCTCTACACCTAGGAGTAATACATTATGCCCCCCCCTCAAGGAGGAAGGGGATGCAAGGGTTCAGCATGCAGCGGTACTTCCTTCTGGGCAACCAGTTGTTGTGGCAGAGGAGGTCCACAGAATGCTGGGAGACATCTGGGAGTGGTTAGTCACCATAACCACCATGGGCAATATGCTCAATTGGCTCATTGAGGAATTCATAGAGGACATTGAACACACACACACTCCACCTAGTGAGCCTCTTCTTCCTGGATTGGCTTTTATTCTTTTTTTTATATATTTCACCCCCTACTCCCATACATAGTGTGCATAGTTTAATAAATGTTTTCTACCTTTTACCAATTTGTCCTGCCTATTTCTCAATTGGAAGCGGGGTGGATAATGTGGTGTGTGGGAGCAATGCAGCTACTGCTTTCTCCTTTCTCTCTTGTAGATGAAAAGCACAACAAAACACCAAGATCAACAAGAAATATTTAATCCAATAAAGGCAAAAAAGATTTACTTACATTATACAATATATACAGTACAATATATTCCATTTACATACAATATAAGACCAAACTATACATACAGAGATCAGTTCTGAATGGGCCATGTCCGGGCCATACAGACATCCAAAATCTGGGTGGTCCGGATCTACACCTGATTCTGCACCCACAGAAGCTATTTCCCGCAGGAACAGAATTAGGTGCAGAGTGCTTGGATGGACTGACCATGCCCCGATTCTGAGGGCATAGATGTACATGAATACCCTGTCCAATCCAACCAATGCCCCTGCATGGAGCCATGGTGTCATGGCGTCTCGGAGCCATGGAAACAGGATGCTATGCAGGAATCCCAATTCCCAGCTGTACTTCCAACGCATTGTTCCCCGCTGCCAAACCCTGGGATGGGCTGCCAAGGCTGGGATCGGGCTATGTGAAACCCCCTGCCCTGCTCACCTCCTCACCAAGTCCCTCCATTGGTCGCTGCAAACTTTAGAGGTACTTATTCCACCTTTAAGATGGAATAAGATCCTAATCCATCATTGACCTCCCCCCCCCCCCCGAATGTACAGAACTGTGACCGGAATTGGCCCTTTATGTCCGGGTTGAGAACCCCACCCCCACTCTGCCCACTCCCCGCCCTGTCACTACCCCCTCCTGCCCCTGTCTAAAGCTCCCCGCACAAAGGCCTTGTATGTGTGGGGAGCTCTATGGACTGGATCGGGTCCCTGTGAATAGTAGGGATTGAACATCCAAACCGGACGTTCATCCTGCTATTTGCAGGGCAGAATCTACCCCACACTGTATAACCAACTATACATAACAGTTTAACATGTTGAACATACCCTGAAACAAAAAAATAATCCATAGCAACACTAATCAATAATAGCCAACAGTGGACATATTGATGGCTGTATCTGGCCAGGAGGGAAGAATCGCCTGCGAGAAGATGTACTACGGTGAGGCCTCCAAAAGCTTGCATCCACTTACCAGGCACAGACACTTATCGCTGGGCTTGTGCATAAATCAGGGCCAGTAGCTCCTGCCCTACAACCTGCAGCTCCTGTCTTAGGCTGTCTATCTCCCCAAGATATGGGATTCTCCTGCCTAGATGCTGGAGCTGCTGGCTTGCACTGGCTAGCTCTTGCCTCATGCCAGCTAGCTCTTGCCTCACGCCGCATAGCTCCCCAGGAGTGAGTCATGTGCTTGCTCCTGGCATGTGATCACTTGGGCTGCAATATATGCCAGGGGGTTGACAATCACTGCTATCCCCTTGGGTGTATGGTGCATTCTGCCAGCTCAAAGACATGCCAAAGAGTTCTCCATCTGTAGTCACTGAAATAAAATAGGACAGCTGAGAATAACTGATCTGTCACAGGTCCCAAAATTCCCACAATAATGCTGGGGGATAATACTCACAGACAAGGGAGGAGGGCTAAACCCCATCTCCCAAAAGAAGCCCAAGGTAATGCTGGGTTGGTATACTCACCGGCAGAGGTGGGCATAACAGACAAGCCCCCAGAGGCAGGACTCGCAGAGAGACACACTACAATGAGAAAGCAAGAGGAACAGTTAATAGAGCTAGCCTCCTCCCAAAAGAAGCTCAAAGTAATGCTGGGGAGGGGGGGGGGGGTATACTCACCGGCAGAGGTGGAGTTTAGTTTAGTTTAGTTTAGTTTATTTGCATTTGCCCTTCAAGACTCCAGGGTGGTTTACAATCAAAATAATAATCAAATGTTGCAGCCAAAGGCCCGAGGAAAAAGGAAAGGAACTACAATATAGACAGTAAAGAGAAAATAGCAAAGAGACATAAAAACAAGACATAGAGAGGAGGTTGTAGACAAACAGAAATAAACCAGGTCAATTTGGAGTTGCTGGGAGATTGTATACTATGGTGAAGAGATGGGTTTTTAATTGGGATTTAAAGGCAGAGTAAGTTGATTCTAGTCTGAGTGATGATGGCAAAGAGTGCCATAGAGCAGGACCGTGAAAGAAAAAGCAGAGTGATGGGTCGATTGAAGATGAGCATGTGAGGGAGAGGGGAGGTGTAGACGATTAACATGTATAGAACGAAGGCTACGTGTGGGAACATGAAACTGAAGAAGGTCAGTGAGGTATTGCATTGTGCGAGTGTAAATAGCTCAGTGAACCAATGTAAGGAACTTGAAATGAACACGAGATTCAATAGGAAGCTAATGCAAGTGAAACAACAGAGGTGTTACATGGTCTGTGCGGGAAGAATGGGTGATGATTCTGGCAGCAGTGTTTTGTAGTAATTGAAGACGATGTAATTGAGTACGAGTAACACCTGTGAGGATAGAATTGCAGTAATCAAGTCTTGAGATAATTGTGGCTAGAGTAAGGGTGGTTAAAGCAGAGGGAGAGAGAAAAGGGTGGATAGACCGAATCTGACGCAGGAAAAAATAGGAAGTTTTGGTAAGGTGGGAGATATGATCTGAAAAAGTGAGATTAGAATCAAGTAGCACCCCAAGTTAACGGAAGGTAGAAACCAAGGGGATTGTGGAGGAGCCAATTGAGGGGGCAAGTGAAGGACAGGGGCTACCAAAAGAGAACCAAGTGGAAGAGGTTTTTTTGAGGTTAAGGTAAAGACAATTCAAAGATAGCCAATTTACAACAAGGGAGAGACAGAAATTCAGTGGAGCAAGATCAGGAAAGAGGGGGTTTGTGTGATGTATGATGATGATATCGTCGGCGTAAAAGAATGCGGAAAGACCGGATTGCTGGATACAGAGGGCAAGGGGGGCAAGGAAAAGATTGAACAAGAGGTGGTGAAAGCAGACACTGCAATGAGAAAAGGATAGCTGTTAAATTGAGAACAGTCACAATCCCTCCAACCAGGTACTTCTAGATATGTACTCACCAGCTTGCATCCCTGACTCTTCTGAGTCTATACCCCAGACAAACCATGAAGTGATTCTGACTGAAACGTGGAGGCAACCTACTGCTCCAGTGGGGTCAGCCCACTAGGACATGGAGGGCCCCCCTCCCCTCATCTTCCTCTGTCATTTCTTGTTTGCTATCATTCTTTTTTTACAGCACTTCGCTCATCTTGTAATGCTGCTTCAATTGTGCTTTTTCACCCCCAGGGCGCTTACCTCTGCTGCAATTTGATCCCACAATTTAGTCCTTTGCCCTGCCGTATTTTTTTCCAGAAATAAGTGGTAGTAATTGGCAGTCACATAATGATACAGCATGTCCTTTTACTCCTATGAAAACCGTGATGAGTGGAAATGCTTTGCCTGCTGGCTGGCAGTCTGTTCAGTGTCACTATCTGAGCCTGAATCACTTTCCATCTCTACAACACAAATGACAGAAATAGGATGTACAAGGCAACATGCAAGGAGACCCACAGCAAAAATGGAAAGAAAGAACTCCTTTGGAAGTCGTCTTTATATACCCGCATGATTATTTTGCGTGTATATGTATGCACCACAATAGATACCATGTGACAACATCTAGAGGGGACCAGGGGTGGCATTCTGAAATCATGTGCATGCCCAGCTTAGTGCTTCTTGCGTTTCCTCTCTTGCACATGCGTTGCTTTGTTTCTAACGCCTGCATTTTGCAATTGTTTTTTCCTTTGCATTGGGTTTTTACACTCCTCATTTGCATATACTCAGTTTTACACATCCTTCATTTACATAGCCTGCTTTTTCTACATTAAGCATTTAGATTTGCACATTCTCGATGCACTACGTAAATGAGTTAAAAGTCAATACCGCACACATTTAGTGCAGGTTTTCTGCATCAGCCTAATTGGCTTCAACTATACCACCTTTATTATCTTTCAATAAACAGTTCAGCTGCAACAGTTCATTCATGATGGACTTCAGCATTATTTCAGGGATCTTGTTTTGAATGATTTATTCCCTGTGCCAAAGGGCCAGCAAAATCCAGCTTAGCCTTCACCCTCCTCTGGACTCGCCATAACTACTTGACTAGGCTCCGCCACCCCCAAATGTTAACAAGGAATTTTCCTGGTGGTGTAGTGGGGACTGGTAGCAATCCCCAATTTTTCCTCCGTCCACTATCCACGTTCAAAATAATGCCAGTTGACCCCTATAGATGTATTATTTGTGTATCAGCCACCAATAATCTGGGATGGTAAGAATAATCATCTGAACCAAACTTAACAGATGATCATAGTCTAAATGGACATATAAAAATATATATAAATTCATGGACCTCTGCAGAGTGGATGACTGTGCCGGGCCAAAGTCGAAGCCAAGGAAAGGGGCCATGGTTTCCAGTCTGGGAAGGCTGGGCTGAAAAGCTTAAAAAAGAGTAAATAAATAAATGTGGTCTCGATTAAGGTGAAACCAGGCCACACCTGGCCCTGGGAAGACTGTCAGCTGCGATCATTATCACAAACATGGCACTGATGAGATCCAAGGCATTCAGGCATTGGAGTGACACTAAGCAGTGAAGGTAAGGGAACCACATATGATTTAAGAAAAAACGTATGAAGAAAACCATAGTTTGTAGCCACAACTGCAGCTGAGCAATACTAAGGCCAGTGGGAGCTGTGCACAACTGAGCCTTGGCTATTTAAAGGGGCCATGCATATATTTGTAAAAGTTTTTTTGTTTTGTTTTTTTAAATCCACAATTTCTGGCTAGGGGATACTGGGGGGTGGGAGCTCAAGTGTAACATAGCACTACACCCATTTTTTTCAAATTTAAAGGGACAGTGGAAACCAAAACTTGAAGTTGAGCTGAGGATGATCTGGGCCATAGAAGGACTTGGCTTGTGAATTTTTAGCCCAAAATATAAAAGATCAGTGCCATGTTAGGAAAGGTGACAGCAACACAGTAAAAAGTGTATAACTGGAAGCCAATGGCTCAGGGGGGGACCAGTTAGAAACTCCACCAAGGAATCAACTTTGGCACCAAATTTCTCCATATTTAAATTCAGGGAAGCATCTAAATCCCTAATTGAGTCTCAAAGTACTGTACATCCAATGTTATTGGCGCACTAAACTCCTCCTTTGGCAATCCCAGCATCCCTCCCAGAAATGATTTTGCCATGGCATACCTCTAACCTTCCTGCCACCTTCCCTGGGAGAGGAACTAGCCATAGGTGGTCTCATCACAACTGCAGAATCTGTGAGTATCTCCCACCAGTGGACAGAGCACCTCACCCTATGGCAGAGCTGCTTCTGGGTTGCAGGGGGAAAGCTCAATCCGCAGGGCTCAGCAACACCTCATTGATGTTCCTCTCTAAACCCAAAATGCTAGAACGGTCCAAAGTCAATTGACCTTTCTTTTGCAGGTGAACTCCAAGTTGCTCAAGGCTAAGCTGGCTCTTACTTTCCAAATTCAGCAGTCCCGATGGGTGGTCCAGGTTCTTGCCCTTTCTTTGCAGCATAGATCAATCAAAAGGGAAGAACCATGCCAAGAGACGCCATGGAGCTCACTCTTAGCTGCTTCCATAATCCGCAATATTGGCCTCTCCCTGGTCCTCTTTAATAATGGTATTGGGACTTTTCCTCCAATAACTCATTCAAACCTCTTTTAAACCCAGCTACACTAACAGATTTTACTACATCCTCCAGTAACAAATTCCAAACTTTGATTACACTTTGAGTGAAAAAATATTTTCTCCATTTACTCTTAAATGTGCTACATTGTAGCTTCATTGCATGTCCCCTAGTCATTCTACTTTTGAAGGAATAAACAACCAATCTATGCTTACCCATTCCACTCCATTCATTATTTTATAGACGGTTATCAGACATTTCCTTTCCAAGTTTAAGAGCCCTAACCTTTAAAGCCTTTCCTTGTAGGGATGTTCTTCCATCCTCTTTATCATTCTAGGCGCTCTTCTTTCTACCTTTTCTAATACTACTAAATCCGGGATTGCCTACAATATTCAAGGTGCGGTCACACCATGGAGCTATACAAAGGCATTATAATATTCTTGGTTTTATTCTCCTTTCCCCTTCTTATAATTCTATTTGCTTTCTTGGCCATGGCTTCACACTGGGCAGGGGATGATGCCCAGCTCCTTTTCCTTAGTGGTAATTCTTAATGTGGAACCCTGCATCTTGTAACTGTAGTTTAAGTTGTTCTTCCCTAAATGCATAGCTTTGCACTTGTCCATGTTACATTTCAGCTGCTTTTTGGATGTATCCCAATTTTTCAAGGTCCTCTTGCAATTGGGTGAAACACCAAAATCATGTAAAGTGTACCTGGGTCACTATACAAATGGTCTGGTCTCTGGTAGCATGGGATCAGAATGATCTTTCCCTATTAAATTACACAGGGATAGCATTAGAAATATCAAAGGCCTGGCAAATTAAAAAATACATATAAAAAATCTAGACCTTAGAATAAGATAAAATTGTGCCTGAAATAAACTATTAGTTATTGATTAGACAGAGTTTTTCTATTTTGGATTATTTTAGACTAATGTAGAGGAAGTTGCCTTGAAAGCTGAAGAGGAAGAGCAGACCACTGGGTTCACGAGGACAGCCTGAAAATTTCAGGCGGGGAGTTAAATGCACATACAGCTTTTCACATACCCTAGCCAGTGGTTTTTTATTTTTTGTTTGCTTTTTAGAAAGAGAAAAAGGATATTACAGTATTTTGCATTTACAGAATTTTGAACCGAGTTTTATGTTTGATTTGAAATAAAATTGCTACACGTGGAGCCCGATTCACCAAGGGGCACGTCTGGGTTGTCCAAATGGCCTCGAACAAGACGGGCCCATTAAGACCTGATTCTGGACGGCAGGAACAAAATGTCCCTGTGGTGCATAGAATTGGGCTTGCGGTCAGCCCGACATGCCCCTGCCACCCGTGGAGATGTCCTCCCCACAGGCACCCCAACTCCAGTGGCTTAGGCCCCCTCTTCCCTGCCGCCAAACCAACAGTTGGCCTTCCAGGGCCTGGATCGAGCAGTAGGGACCCCCCTGTACCCAACCACGGGGTCCTGGCCCTTTTGTGTATTTGAGCATGCATCAATGTTGCAGCCAGATTATTTGCCTTTATCAGTTCACCAAATTCAGAATATACAGGGTGGCCCAAAAAAAGTGAGAATATCTCATAGCATATAAGTTATTTAAAAATTCAAAAAGACAGATGTAAACGATTGACAAATTAAAAAAAAAAGATGGTGACTGGAAATTGTCAAAACAAAGACATTATATAGTTAAAAAAGGTAAATAAGTAAACTATTTAAGCTTTTAATTTATGAGATGTTCTCACTTTTTTTGGGCCACCCTGTATATATCCCTGTTGCTTAAGGATATGTTTGTAGATCTTGCCTTTGTGCTCTTTCAGTTGGTGTGTTAGTCATGTTTCTATGGTGTATTAGACTCCCATATAATCATTCAATTAACATACATCTGAAAAATATGGGGCAAACACAGTAATTGCAAAGGCAATAAGCAGAACATGAAATTCTCACTCAAATGTATACAACCTTAAGATACTTTGAAAATAAAATTGTATTAGTCTAATACTCAAAATGAGATTCAAGATATCTGTAGTTGTAGAGTGAGTTGTTATGCGATAAGATGGAAGAATATTCTAGGAAAACTTTAGTGAGAGAATATAACCACCTGTGAAAAACTAACAAACAGCTCTTAAGGAACATGGCTGAAGTGTGCTGAAGAGAAAAACAAAAAACATACACTGAAAGGAAACTTTCGAGCAGGCTGAAATAAATAAATGCTGTCAGGGCAACATTATTCATTCTTTACAGTACATTAACAAACTTAGTTTACTTTTGTCTATAGAGACCAGCAAGGGGTCTACATGAGAAAACATGTCCAAGTAAACAAAATATGAGCCAAGATCAATGCCATTTTTATAGTTGGTTAGGGGACCTTATTTGTATTATTTTATGTATTTTATTTTCTGTTAGCCTTTTATGTTACTCTGACAAGGGAACAAGGGCATTGAACACAATGTTCTATTTCATTTCTGTGAGCCTTAGCACAGAAGATTAGTTTTCCTTTTCTTATTTGTTACACAACTTTTTTGGTTAAAAAAAAAATGAAACCCTTCTACTTTCTGTCCTCAAACTCGGTAAGGAGAATCGGGACTTTTGATGCTTTCTTTTCTTAATTTATGTCTCAAAGGCTTATTAAGTGAACCTAAAGTAATGGAAGATAAGTGGCTTCATGCCTTGCCTGGTCCACAGCTTTGCTGGAACTGTGAACAGTGACTAAAATCCATATAAGGACCCTTTTTTAGACACTGTTCTTGGTTCAGTGAATTTATCTTAGCACAAAAACATAGTTAGAAGATGTTAAGGAGGTCTGGGACCTATTTTCCTAATCATGTGTTCCTTTATTTTTCCTTTTCTCCTTTATTTCCTAAATTTTTACCTTACTCCATATCTTTTGAAACAAGTCTTTCTGACACCATTCTAGTCCTTATGGTATCATCAGTGCACATTCTATCATTAGTGCACATTCAATCTGTCAGCATTCCTTAAATTTAGTACACATGAAGAAATTTAGGGGCAGGTTTATGAAAGTGTACTAATGATGATTATGGGGCAACATTAGCATGCAACAAAACATACTGTATGGTCAGGCTAAAACCATGCTGCTAATCATGGGATGAGTATAGAGACTAGCTGGAGCATGCACACTGCACTTATAGCAGGACTCTAACTCCTACTGATTGGCAATGTTGCACTTAGTGTGGCTGTGCTTACTGACACTTCAGTGGGGGGTGTTTAGTGCATCAGTATTAATCATGGCAAACAGCTGATTGCAGGGTGGTGCAGAACCCACACTAACTAACTGGGACAGGCGTGTCATGCCTCCTTGTGCTAGCATGGGCCTGATGCCTCCCCCACGCTCAGCTTCAGGGCTTAATGTATGGTGCACTGCCACATTTTAATAAATACGCCCCTTAATGCATTAACCTATAAATTAACTTGTTCAGTTGATTAGTGTGTGCTAAGTTCTAAATTACATTCATTTTTGTTTTTATTAAAAGAAATGTGTGAAGCAAATTGAAAAGTAGAAAAGTGAACACTACGGCGTGATAAAGGCATATTTTCCCTTTCCTCTATTCACTGACTTAGGTGCGTCTGTGTCAGACACTTGGTTGAAACAACCATGATATAGTGCATCTCAGCAGGGTATGTATGGCTGGGTAGATATAGGGGTATGTTTACTAAGCAGTCTTAACGTGCAGCCGGCATTAGTGTGCACGATGCCATATAAGGTAGTGGGCGTTCCGGTCTTAAGATAGCATTTAGGGCTATCGTGCGATAAGGTACTTTTCGTGCAATAGATGGAGCCGTGGCACGTTAATGCGCGTTAGCCTTAATTAGGTGCGCTGACCTACAAACACAGCAACAGAGGTGTAGCACAATGGTTAATACATTGACTGGTGAAACAGGGGTCATGAGTTTGATCTCCCAGTGGGCTTGATGAGTAAGGCTGTCTGAGGCATTACCCTTTACTTTAAATCAGTGCTGTCTGAGGCATTTTCTTTTTTAATTTAAATTAGTGCTGCCAGCAAATACACCCTCACAGTGCCGTAACCTAAGGTGCCGCATAAGGCGCCCTATAAGGCACTCCAGAGGGCACGTTATAAAGTGCACTGTCCGTCAAGGCACCTTATAATGTTCCCTATAGGGTGCCTTATAAGGCGCCTTATAGGGCGCTTTATAGGGTGCCTTATAGAGCGCTTTAGAGGGCGCCTTATAAGGCACCTTAAGGCTACAGCACTGTGAGGGTGTTTTTGCTGGCTGCACTCATTCAAATTAAAAAAGAAAATGCCTCAGACAGCCCTATCAAATAACACCACTGTGGGATCAAACCCATGACCTCTGGCTCCACAGGCAGTAAAGCAAACAGTGAGCTACAGCTCTATAACTGCTAACAAACCCCTGGCTGGCTACAGAAGGACTGCAGGTCACCACACAAACTGTCTGCTGTGGTTACCAGGATAGGGTTAACCCACCCGTACCCATGATGCACTGCACATGCAAATCAGCAGTAAACAGATGATCACAAAATGGGGTATGCACTACCACAGCACCTCGACCTGGTAGGGAGAACTGACCGTGTGCACCCCCACAGCACCTCAGCCTGGTAGGGGGTACTGACCGTGTGTGTTACTGGCACAAAGTAGCTACAGATCGTCACATTGTGCGGGTACTGTGCTCACCCTGAGGGTAAGGTGGGGCGCCCAGCACCAGGTCCACAGCACCTTTCATGGCTAAAATATGGCATGCTGCAGGTCCCCATCAGTGCTGGTGTGTGTGATAGGTAATTCCTGCAGACACACCTAGGATACATCTGTGTCCATATGTATTTCTCAGTCATGTCTAGCCATTATGGGTTATGATGTACCCAGAATAGTGCCATGATCACATGATGCAGGAGAAGAGGTGGGGGGTGTTTGGACCCATAGACAGATTATGTACTACCACCCAACCCACCCTCTGTGGCTCAGGGTGCAACAGATCCACATTCTACCTCCCTACAATCGTGTCAGTAAAGGGGACATTCAACCCCAGTCCTGCTGGGGAACAGACACCCTACAGGGCAGTCAATGCAGATCCACACACATCCATAAAGCAATAGCAGACAGACAGTAGGCCTGGAAATGCTCAGCTTTATTTATTTTATTTATTTATTTACATTCTCTTATATACCACGCTATTCTGCATCAGTGCAGTTTACATTGCATCAGTGCAGTTTACATTGAACAAACTGAAATTATATTGAACAGGGCATTTTAACTTGGAGATAACTATTTTACAGGGAACATGGGCTATGGAGGGTTAAGTGGCTTTCCCAAGACCAGAAGGAGCACCTGTGGTTCTGCCCCCCACCACTATCTGACATTCTCCAGCAGCAAGCCTCCAGCCACTGCACCCTGCAAGGTGTTCTAGCCAGACACATATTAGCTGCATACAGTCTGCTAGCTAGTCCATAGTGCATGTTCCTGGAGGAGATGTGTGTACCCAGAACTGGGATATCAGCATACACACCAAGCAGATAAGTCCGTGATTGGGCCCCAAAAAAGAACTCACAAATATCACATGAGAAAAATACTATATAGCACTATGGGGGAACCTAGCCATGCCGTGGTCACTGCTCAGTCAGGGTGAGAGTGACCTCCCAGCAGGACATGCTGTGCCACCCTGCCCGTGCAGGTGGTGGCCGGGCACTACAATGTCCGAGCCATTGCCCTATGCCCTGTACAGATGCATCCTGGCCAGGCCACCCTGTCCGGGCTATACCCATGCTACCTTGCTCCTCATTATGCACATTGGCAGGCTGACATTGGCAGGCTGACATTGGCAATATTGCACTGTTCTGCTATATTGTTGTTTAAGTTCCTTGTTTTTTGCTCAACTAATGTTTAATGTGATTCAATATTGCACTGTTCTGCTATATTGTTGTTTAAGTTCCTTGTAAACCGCCCCTGATCTCTGGAAGGGGCGGTATAGAAAAGCACTCAAATAAATAAATAAATAAACAGTGCAAGCAGTGTGGGCTGAGGAAGGTGTTGGCAGCCACCACACACTGGGTAGACAGACACACACTCCCACACCTATGCCAGCATTGTGCAACTATAGAGGCTTTTGGCAGCACTGACCACCACACCAGACCTGGGCACAGTGCAGGCATGGCTATGGTACGCAATACTGTTGGGGTCACTCCCCAGTGTGGTAAACACTGTCAGACACCAGACCCGAAACATACTCCACAGACATCAGAGAGGTTGCTATGATACAGCTTGTGATAAGGAAGCTTATCATAGCTCAGGAAGGAGCTATAGAAAAGATGAAGTGACTCTGAACAAGCAACCTGTCAGTTCTGGTAGAAATAAGAAAACAGAATTTTCCCATAAAAGACTACCAGTCCCAGAATGCACCAGGTTTCCAACAGCCCTTAGAGGAGCTGAAGTGGGTAAACGTGTGTTCAATCAGGAGGGCTATGAGGTAATCCCTAAGCACTCATCTCAAAGGGCAGGGCCTGATTCAGCACAGCTGCGCTGTGTTAGGGAGGAGCACTTTTCTAAGCAGAATAAAGGTAGAGTTTATTCTACAGAGAATCAGCTTGAGCTTGATCATCAGTTTCATCTGAAGGATCATCAGAAGCAGAAGCCAAACCGGACGGACAGAGAGGGAAAGAAACCCTTTGGAAGAAGGAAGAGAAAAGCCTTTGGGAGGTCTAGAGGAGGCTGGAGCAGTACATATACTGGGAGGCATTCCAAGGGCCAGCATACACCATTGGACTGGGGAAAGCCAGAGGAATGGTGCTGCAGAGCTAGGAATATCCCAGACGGTACCTGTGAGGGAGACGGCTGCATGTGGAAGGGACCCTAAGACCCGTGCCAGAAGGTATGTGAAGAGAGATCCAGTGTCCAGGGATCTGGATTGGAAGGCTGGACATAAGAACTGGGACTACATACTGGCCAGGCTATATAGAGAGGAACTCTAACAGCAATGGAAGCTCAGGTATGAACACTGATCTATGCCCTAGCTATAACCTTGAAAGACAGCAGGGAAACAAGTATTCTCCTGAAAGTGCTCCATTGGGGAGATTCATCTGTGCCAATCCAGATATTGAACCCTTGCTTGTTGACGAAGGGGGGGGGTGATAGCAGATGAAGAATCTGTTTACATGGACTGCTCTCTGTCTAAACTCCTTTGGTGATTTTATGTTATAAAGTACAGCAACCATCACAAAGAAATACAAACTTGTTCTTTAATCTACTCAGAAAAAGCTCCTGTGTAGGATTTCTAGCCACGCAGTAGAAAGCAAGCCAGCTAAGGGGTTTCAGCTGGATAACTGCTAGCAATTGAGCCTTACCTAATTGCTTGTGGGCTCTGAGAGAATCACTTCTGAATCTATGTGGGAAGATACAAGAAGTTAACCTGAGAAGAACAGTTTTTTCCTTTCTTTGTGGCTTTAGTTTGTTGTTTGATATATTGCTAAGAGAATATTAGCTAAAGCCTACAGAAAAGACCAGTTTGTTGCCAACCAGGTCTTATTTCTTTTGCTTTGATTGCCTGACAAGTTCAAATGTTGTTTTCTTGATTTTGTTTTTTCCAAGTTTAACACTGAAAGCAAGTAATCTGATTTATGTGCTACCAAGCATATCTGTGTTGGGAGAAATAACCCCATAAATAAATATCTTATTGGCTTTACCCAAAAGCACAACTAATTATTGTGAGCAGCTGTGTCTGGTGTGAAAGAACTGCATTGCCCACAATCCCTTGCAAATCATATAGATATCTGCACTTGCCAAGACTGTGAAGATTCTCACCCAGGCAGCCGTCTGACAAGCTCAATGAGCAGATTGTGCTTAACCTAGGGATTGCTATCTGCCAGTAATCATAGCAACCTTTTGATATATGTGTACCGTATTCCCAGGTTTAGGGTGGCAGTGCTATGGTATGCAAGTGCTAAAATTGGGAGATGGTGCTGCATGCAGGGCCCAACATCCTGCCTCTCCAGGAGGCTTTGGATAATGGCGCCTGTGGGTGCGGGTGTTTCTGCCCCTGTTGGACGCTGCTCTAGGGCAGAGGTTCCCAACTCTAGTCCTGGTGGGCCAAACACTATTTGGGTTTTCATGCTGTCCCTAATGAATATGCATGGATACATCTGCATACCATGGGGGCGGCGCATAGAAATACAGCACAGTCATCTTTATTAGGGACAGCATGACGCCTGAATGGAGTTTGTCCCTCCAGGAGTGCATTTGGAAACTCTGCTCTAGGCATTGCATGTCTATGGTGTCTGTGCTCTGTAGGGTAAAATATAGGCATTTCAGGCATGTTTATGTTATCTGCAATAAAGGTTCCCTCTTTATTACCACGGATTAATACTGGGTAAAATATGGGGACTGGGTTCGTGGGAGCCACAGCTGGGACCTGAACCTGTGACTTTCTGCTCCTGAACAAACTGTCTGTGCATACTGCACCACAGGGACAGTTCATTCCCTTGGGATACCATGACTTTTTGTCAGACAGGGCCTGTCTGTTGCAGTGCATGGCACCTACCTAAACAGGGCTAGGCCATGGTCCGCTGTGGTCAGCTGCCACTGCCCCTTCTACCACCAGTACCCCTCTGTTGCCATGCTGACATGCCCTTCTGCTGGTGGTGCCCAGTCTCAGGTCATCCAGTGTGCCGGTAGGTGGCTGCCTATGGTGTAGGTTCTGGGGTAGGGGTGCCTGCATAGACGTCCACGCTTCCCCCCAGCACCGCCTGCCAATGTTCTGTGCCCTTGGGGGTACCTGCTGGGTACTATCCCCTGTGACACTGTGGGAAACACACTCATGCCCATGTTGGGCCCTCATCAGTTTCTGTCTGGCGGCTCTACTGTTTCAGCATTCCTATGGGCCAACTAGGCATCACCCTAGTCCTTACTGTGGCCCAGCTGCACCACAGCATGTGCCGCCTGCAGCCCTCTGTATCCCCTTTTCCAGCATCTGTCCAGTTTCCCATTCTGAAATGCCCACCCTGCTGTTGCAGGACATGTGCATGCCATAGGAAACCTGTCCAATAGAAAGGGAAAACCCTGATCAGCGCTATTTCACTGTGGGATCATTCACCTTGTATGGGGACAGAGCATAGCCCCTTCCAAAATTGATATCTTTTTTGTGGAGCTTTCCTGGTAGTGTTTTTTGCTGTTTCCCATTAATATTACTATTGCCCAGCTTGGTTATGTTATTTTTCCAGTTTGTTCAGGTCATTTTTAATGTTTATTTGCCCTTTTGTTCCATGCACATGGATCACACTTCTCACTTTTTGTAGGTTTCCCTGGCTTTGCTGTACATTGCTGATGGAAATGGTTTCTCCTCCCTTTAAATCTGCTCTAACGTGAGGGTTTCACTCGCATTAGTTTTCAGCCCGGGAATCCACAGCGTTAGTGTGCAGGGAGCCTCTCCCCTCCCACTCTCCACCCATTGACCCTCTCTCTCTGCCCCTGGGGAGCCTTTCTCTGCACTCCGGGAGCCTTTCTCCGCCTTCAGCGCTCGTTTGCGCCGCTGCGTGCGTTAACGCGCAATAAGGCGCCTTATCACCCGGTAAAGCTCCATTATCGTGCGATAAGGTGCCTTATCGTGTGATAACGTGACAGCAGCGCAAATAGCGCCCTTTAGTAAACATACCCCATATTGTCTGATAGTGTATATAAGTTCTGTATCTGTGTGTGACTCAGTGATATGATGTGTATAGATATTCCTACAGAGGTTACAGCAGCGCAAATAGCTCCCTTTAGTAAACATACCCCATACTGTCTGATAGGGTATATAAGGTCCCATTGTCCCATGTACAAAGTCTGTCCTACATCAAAATCATCAATGTTGCCTCCTCGGTGATGGCCCCGCCCTCTACTTAACTTCCCCACCCCTCTATGTAACGCCGCTTTGACCCGGTGAAAAGCGGGATATAAAAACAGCTAAATAAATAAAATAAATAAAATAAAGGTCTGTATCTGTGTGTGAATCAATGATATGATGTGTATAGATATTCCTACAGAGGTTACAACTATTATTACTACTTATCTAATTTCTCAACAAATAGGGGTGTCCTACATGGAGCGGCAGGTTCACCCCTAAATAAAGACATGGGGAGGGGTGGCCTGCACAGAGCGGCAGGTGCGCCTACTCTTGCCATCTTACTGGGCAGACTAGATGGACCATACTGGTTTTTATCTGCCATCATTTACTATGTTACTATGTTATCATTCCTATAGTACAGCGCTGCACACATAAACGTTAGAGACAGCACCGGCTCAACAGAATCTACAATCTCTTCAGGACAGAGAAACAGAACAATTGGGGTCTGAGGATTTAATTTATACTGTAGAGAATTGATAAAACACTCATGAGTATTAAATAGGAGCATAAGAGGACTCAGGATCCAGAAGCAACCTCAAAAAGATAAGGTTTTAGTCTGAATTTCAATAGGATCAGACACTGAACCTGACATAGCGACTCAGGAAGTCTTTTCCAGTCATAAGGTACAGCAGGATGGTAGGAATGGAGCCTGGAGTTGGCAGTGAAGGGGAAATGCTTAGATAAAAGAGATTTACCTGATTAGCAGAATTCCGGAGGAGGAATGTGGGGAGAGATGAGAAAGGTGAGGTAATGAGTTGCTGCAGAATGAACATGCTTGTAGGTTAGCAGGAGAAGTTTGAACTGGATGCAGAACTGGATAGGGAACCCATGAAGTGACTTGAGAAGAGCAGCTATGTGAGCGTGGTGACCTTGGCAGAAGATTAGCCATGAAGCTGAGTATTGAATATATTGAAGGGAAGAGAGATGGTTCAGCAAGACCAGTGATGAGAAGGTTGCAGTAATCTAAGTGGTAGGTGATAGAAGAGTAGAGAGAGGATTTCATAGTATGTTCAGAAAGGAAGGGATGAATTTTGCTGGTTCTATAGAGAGAGAATTGGCAGGTTTTAGCTCTCTGTTGGATAGGTGCAGAGAAAAAAAGAAGAGTCAAAAATGACCCCAAGGTTAATAACAGTGGTATCCACAGAAATAGAGAAAGAAAGAGTGGGAGGGAGGGAGGTGGGTTTCTGCTCTAACCCCACCACTCACTTTACTTGCTGTCCCTCTTATCCTTTCCTTCTCTCTAGCTTCACCCCTGCCCTTATGTTTTCCCCTTCTCTAACCTGTCCCTTCCCTTGATTCTCTTCCCCCTAGCCACCCATTCCCTTTGCTGTAGCCCTGATCAGGGACTCCCAGCATCACTTCACAGTTGCAGCTCCACTTAAATGGACTGGAAATTGTTGCCCTCTGTACATCCCTATGATGTCTCATTTTCATCTACTATGCAGTATATTATT
This sequence comes from Ichthyophis bannanicus, assembly GCA_033557465.1. Classification (NCBI taxonomy): domain Eukaryota; kingdom Metazoa; phylum Chordata; class Amphibia; order Gymnophiona; family Ichthyophiidae; genus Ichthyophis; species Ichthyophis bannanicus. Next base: position 445,291,824 of record CM066035.1, on the reverse strand, counting down.
TTCCAGTCCATATTTCAAGTAGCTTTACAAGACAATTTCACGTTACATCATTCATGCTAAACTAATACAGACATTTCTGAATATCCTATACATAAATAAATTTGACAGTCTAAACTTGCAGGCCTAAAACAAATTAAATCAATTTAGAATACTAGGAAGCATTATTCAAGTTAGTCATACATAATGGGACTTTCAGACATTCCTATTACTTGCCATTAATGACAAATACAGATGGTGCTTTCACTTTTAAATTTCCTTTCCATCTGTGATCTCTACATATGCAAATCAGTTAACTAATTTCCGATGAGCACTCTGTCCATGTGCATAAACTTGGCTGATAGGGCTTCAAGGAAAATTAAACTTTTATGAGTGTATGTGCCAAGACAATTGCTCTTTTATTAAAGTGTTTTAAATCGCAAGAATATGCACTGAATTTACCAGATGGAAGGAGTATTCCTTCAAAAAATAATTGTGTTTTGGGGACGCTTTGCTCTCTTCTAAATTCTATAATGGCTGTTTCTCCTAGAAGACAATCTACCTGGCAGATTTTACTTTCCTTTACACTAGTAACCATATTAATGAAGACAGAAACTAATTGACATAATCGATTGCATGGGCTAAATAAAACACATTTTAAAAAAGAAAGGAAGTTTAAAAATATTCTTCACAAACCCATTTCTGATTTAATACAATTGATTCAAGAAAATTATATTCTATGTTTCTTTTCTTTGCAAAATATTTTAGCTTCATTATGACATTTTATAGAGACACTTTCAGCAACATATTAAATCCATTGCATATTTTTAGGTGCATTTTGATTAGTGTTGCATCTATTGTCAAGGGTTCACCAAGCTGAGGGTGTTCAAATTGTCTCTCCTTATGCACCCAACCACCATGCTACACACACACACACACACACACACATACACAAGCACCACATGCATGCAGCCCCCAACACTCCACATGACACACATACATGCTTGCATCTCTTGATGCTGACCATGACACACATGCATATAGAGCCTGACAATCTCATGACACACACATGCATGTAGGACCTGACAATCCCTATGATACACACAAACATGTACCCACAACTAGCATGCACATGTTAATGACCCTCTCACCCCCTCACACACAAACAGAATGACAATTTCGAGTCTGCAACCAGCAGAATAGGACTGCAGAATTGTGCCTGTGGAAGCAGCAGTGCAAAGCTAACAGTCAAAAAAGAGAGGTGAATCACAAATTTCTATAATGGTCGACTCTTACAGAGTAAAATCATAAATAGCGGTAAAACTTCTCTGTATTGTAAACTGAAAGTAATAAGTTTAAAACATGAACTGTCATTCATATCAATTAGGAGACATTGTTGTTCGGCAACCAAGTGGTCTCAGTATCTCGGGGTATAAGCTGAAACTTGCAGCGTAACCTCCCCTTGCAGTTCAGCACAATACATGCGGTTGGAACGCTGGCATGATCAAGAGAATAAGCTTAGCCATTCCCCTGAGGAACCCGTAATTGGAGAAACGCTTGGCGCTGGATAGCATTTAGCGTTGGGAGCATTCACAATGTATCACAATGAAGTGAAAGAAATTTAAGAATTATCAACAAAAGCTAAGCGATTGTTATCTACAACTAATAAGCGAGACATATTTAAGGTTTAACTTTTCACCTGTAAAAATTAGAAAAAAAGGCAACAAACATATAGATGGTCATTGATGTGACATAAGGGGAGGATACGCTGCAAGTTTCAGCTTATACCCCGAGATACTGAGACCACTTGGTTGCCGAACAACAATGTCTCCTAATTGATATGAATGACAGTTCATGTTTTAAACTTATTACTTTCAGTTTACAATACAGAGAAGTTTTACCGCTATTTAAAAAAGAGAGGTGAACAAGGCCAATTTAGCGTTGGAGCGAGAGAGAGGTAGAGAAGTTAGGAAATCAGCATCAGGCACCAGACAGTGACAGAAGGAAGCAGCTCTGTGGCGCCAAAGCTTGAAGGTAAGCGCTGTGGAGCTGTTTGTAGCTATTGCTGCGGTTGTTGGTCCTGGAGAGGGGCAGCAGTGGTGTCAATGGGCCTCATCTCTTTGTGCTGGCCCTGGAGGCACCCCATCCCTATGCACTGTACACATACAAAAACAGACACCCCACTCCCGCAGTGCACACACACACACATGTACACAGGCATCCCACCCCTGCACCACACACACAGGTACATCACACTCACACAAGACACACCCACGCATGCAGCCCCCAACAATCTCCATGACATACACATGCATGCAGCCCCTGAAACTCCCCAAGACACACATGCATATAGAGCCTGACACTCCCCATGACACACGCATGTATATATATATATATTGTGATGAGGTGAGTGCAGCCCAGCTAGGGAAAACGGAAAAAAAGAAGGATTTTTTTTCATTGCGGGGGATGGGAGCACAAAATCCTAGGCTCCATACTAGAAGCACTGAAAGAAACCTAGAGGCAGAGCCAAAGGTAAGCCAATCACAGACCACAGGACAACCCTGCAGAGGAGTAGGAGGTCCAAGTGGGAGGAGCTAGGAAGGGAGTTGCCCAGCTCAACAGTTGACAGAGGAAGAACAAACAAAAGAGAGAGGCACAGTTTGAGTTTGAAGCAGGAGGAGGAAGGAGCTGTGAGCAGAAGGTCCAGGAGGAGTGCAGGAGAAAGCACCAGTGGCAGCTGCAGTTCAAGGCCTAGCCCAGGTTCAAGTCCAATTCCCAGGAGGCACAGACAGGAGAGGTCTGGGGCCAAGCTGTGGAAAACCCTTGCAGCCAAGGAGAGCAGCAAATGGAGGAACCATTACAAAGGCAGCCAAGGAAGGTACGCAGAGAATGAGCAGTGCCACCAGAATAGTTCTTGCTCTGACTCAGAGGAGACTTTCAGACACCTGAAGCCTCAGCACAGCAAGAAGTATCTCAGGAGGGAGGTTAAGCAGGAGAGACACACAGGAGACTGGCTTGGAGGAGCCAAGGCCAGGCAGTGTGAGAGACTGTTTAACATTGCAAAGACTCTTAAGGAAAAGTTACCAGAGCACTTTCAAAGAGCACCTAGCTGTAGCTCACTGGAGAGCATGGAGGTAGGCCCTGAAGAAAGTGTTATTGAGTCAGAAACCTCGGAGATGGAATGTGAGCTGTGCACTAAAGTATAATAGTAATGTGTGTTAGAAACACTGAAATACAAAAGGAAGCTGTTGCAAGTTAAAGCAGTTTTTAAGAGTTGAAAGAGAAGAGTAACCCAGAAGACAAGAGGTTAGGAATCTCTCTCTTAGGAAGCAAAAACTGCAAAACTTCAGTGAAGGCCCAAACAGCTAGAACTGTTTGTATGGGGCGTGGCAACAGCGAGGTTGGAAGCTGTGAAGAGTTTTACAAATGCTTTTGTGTTTTGAAATGGCAAGCAATTGCAGTGAAGCATATAAACTGCTGTGAGTTTTGTTTGGACATTTTGATTTGGAGAAATTATCCTGTATTTCTTTTGTCTGGAAAAGTGCTTAAAGAATTTTTATGTTCATCACTTGCCAACTTTGGAAACCGAATAAAAATTTCCTGTGCGCTTTAAATAACCACTTGGCTTTCCTTATTGACACAACTACAACCCTCTAAGGGATACAGATGGCCAGCCGTCCCTACTAGGCAACCGCCTGGTAGGGGCGCGAGCGTCACAATATATATATATATATATATAGTCCTTGACAGTCTCCATGACATTCATAGACACACAGGCACTCACAGACACACACACACATGTGCATACCCCCCCCATGCTTCCTATGGCACACAAAGATGACCCCCACCACGAATACTTGATTTTGCAAATGGGGTAAATGTGCCATTGTGTCATGCTGCAAGTGTGTACTTTTCAATGTGTATTACCTAGTTTCTTTGTACTGTTAAATGAAGAATGAACTAATTGATAATATTTAAAGCCCAATTTTGCAAAAAGTGTCTAGGTAGGAAATAGGAAATTAAGGTCAGAACATGCTCAATTGCCCAACTAATTTAAAAAAGGCTCCCTTTTGTAAAATATATATAACACAATGGGAAATACAGGTATACATGTAAGCACTGCATGTACAACAGCAGCATCATTTTACCCATTTTACAAAGGAACATATTCCAAAAAAGAGGTTCATCGCTGGCAGCTTTACATTCATAATGTTGGCACTTGCATGAATAGATTCCTAATTTAAAAAAAAAAATAAAAACATGCCCCTGGATGCCCAGGAAGAGTCAAATAAGAGGTAAGCAAACATGTTTCTGGATTTTTGTGCTGAATTTAAGAACCAGAGAGGTAAGTATATTTGCCCTCTCAATTACTTATGCAAACCCCAGATCTAAGAGGTATGATTACTAAACGGCTCTCAGGGCGCAAAGGTACCATTAACAGGCATTATCAGCACTCACTAGTGGATAATGTAGGCTTAATGGCCGGTAGCCTGTTCATAGGCATAATACAAAAGGATGGAAAAGAGATGTTAATTGGGTGGAGTGTGGGCAGAGACATCATGTGTTCCCTTAACGGCAGGTGCTATTTTTGGAAATTAGAGGCACCACCGCTAGGAACCCTAACAGCAGCTCAAAGCTGGCGTTAAGGGCTCAAATTGGAGCCATTCTTGGCCATTCAACACCACACAGGGAGCCCATTTTATGTTAGCAGTGTGAAGCAACCAGACTGGAGCCATGAAATTAGTGATAGTAGTGGTCAATTGGCAGTCACAGCAGGACTGGCCCACATGCACATATCAGGAAATAGTTACATTGGTCACTCTGCTAGGACACTCATGGACAGGAATGTGCATGTTCATGTATCCTGATCTACCTCCCTGGCAGGATAGATACCATATATAAGAAATGAACATCAGTTGATCCAGCAGCATATCGATGCAGTGCTACATACAGACTTAAGATGTTCCTTACACACACCTGCCTAACATACCCCTTCAGACAGGTATGGCACAGAGCCTACAGAGAGCTATACAGACAGAGGCACATTCTAGCTTATGCTCTCATGAAGCCTAGCAATGACCACATATATACACATGGAGTAATACACCCACACTTCTAGAAGGCTGCTCTGTAACTCCTAACACATGGACACTGTGTGTAAGAGAAAAGGGTCATAAGTTCAAGACCAGCCTGTAGATCAGGAGTGGTATGTATAAATGCAATCCTCCCCATCTCATCTAGCTCAGGTCCTGACAGTCTTCAGCCACACTGAGCAGCAGCACCAACAGCTGCTGGATGACAGCAAGCAGTAATAGTGCCCACAAGCTGAACAGGCCTTAGCAACATGTGCACTCAGAACAGGCATTATCAAAGTCCAAGCATTAAAGGAGCCCTAAGGGCTGAGTATTGTGATAAGGAAGCTTATCATAGCTCAGGTAGGAGCTATAGAAAAGATGATGTGACTCTGAACAAGCAACCTGTCAGTTCTGGTAGAAGCAAGAAAACAGAGTTTTCACATAAAAGACTACCAGTCCCAGAATGCACCAGGTTTCCAGCAGCCATGAGAGGGGCTGAAGTGAGAGAATGTGTGTGCAATCAAGAGAGCTATGAGGTAATCCCTAAGCACTCATCTCAAAGGGCAGGGCCTGATTCAACACAGCTGCGCTGTGTTAGGGAGCAGCACACATTAGAACAGGATAAGAATAGAGCTTATTCTTCAGATAACAGCTACAGAGGGAGGAAGAGATACAGAGACAGCAACGGCTACAAGCACCAGTATCACCTGGAGAAACAGAAGCCAAGCCAAGCAGATAGAGAGAGAAGGAAACTCTCTGGAAGGAAGAGAAGAAAGGTCATTGGAAGGTCTGGGAGATTCCAAGGCAGTACTCATACTGGGAGGTATTCCAAAAGCCAGCAGAGTCCATTGGACTGGATTCAGCCAGAGGAATGGAGTGGCAGAGATAGGAATCACCAGTGGCTACCTGGAAGAGAGAAGACTGCATGTGGAAGGGACTTTCAGACCAAGGCCAGAAGGTATGTGAGAGAAGATCCAGCGTCCAGGGATCAAGATTGGAAGGCTGGACATCAGAATTGGATTACATATTGGCCAGGCTATACAGAGAGGAATAATGATAGCAGGAGAGGCTCAGGTATGAACACTGATCCAGACCCTATCTATAATAGAGAATGGCAGCAAGGGAATAAGCATTCTCATGATAGTGCCTTAATGAAAGACTCATCTGTGCCAATGTATGATATTGACCCTATGATTGTTGATGCAGGGGGAAATACAGCAGATGAAACTATTTACATGGACTGTTCTTTATCTAAATGCTATTGCTAGTTTTCTATGAGCAAACACATCAGCCATCACAAAGAAACCTAACTTTGTTCTTTATTTCCACTGCAAAACAGCTCTTAAAGCAGGATTTGGGCTCACACAGTAGCAGCCAGCCAGCTAAAGGCTTTCAGTTGGTCCATTGATAGTAATTAGGGCTGCACCTGATTGTGTGTGAGCAAGGGAGAATCACTGCTGAGATCGGCGTGGAAAATAAGCAGAAGTTAACCTAACCAGCAAAGTTTATTCTTTACTTTGTGCCTTTGTATTTGGTAATTACTTGCTAAGAAAACATTAGCTAATTGCCTGACAAGCTGAAGGTTGTTTTCTGGTTTACTTTGTGACTTTTTGTTATCCATTTTAAACACTGCAAGCAAGTAACCTCATTTATAGTGCTATCAAGCATACATGTGCTGGGTAAATTAAACCCCATCAATAAAATAAGTATTTTATTGATCTTACCACTTGGTTTCACAACTCAAATTATTGTCATCAGCTGTGTTTGGGAGTGAATGAACTACAATACCCACAATACCTTGCAAGAATCATATGAATATATGCATCGTCAAGATTGTGTAAGTTCTCACCCTAGGCAGCCGTCTGACAGTATGAATGCCAGTTTATGCCTCTTTTGGACATGGGGTCATGTGTTTGTGGGTGGGTGGGTGGGTGTGTCCAGAGGACTGTGAGCAGTAGTGATGTGCTGTGTGTGCATGTGATGCCCAGGCTTTATGGCTATGCATACAACATGCTGCATAAGATACCACTAATGAGCAGAAGGTTAGTTTCCAGTAACTAGTTGCAATCTGAGAGAGTCACTGGCTGACTAGCTGTGCCTGTACACATCGGGCCCGATATTCGAAAGGCATTTATACAGTTTACAGCCAGGTAAACTGTGTAAACGCCTTAGAAGGGAATATTCAATGGCACCTACACAGTTAGTGCCATTGACTATTCCCATCTATGTCCCCTATGTGCCCCAATGCTATCCGATTAGCATCAGGGCATGTTGGGGTGTTCCGGGGTGGAGCAGAGGTGGGGAGTCCCGGTAACTGGGTAGCGGCGATATTGGACCATTACCCAGTTAGTCATCCACAGCTAAAACTAGGCTCTATTGTAGTCGTGGATGGCTAACCGGGTAGCTGTCCAATATTGCCGCTACCTGGTTAAGCTCTGCAGGTGAATCCCCTCGGTTCCGATATTCAATGCTGTTGCTACGGCATTGAATATCTGGGTTTAGAGGTCAACGGGCAGGGCTATGTGCTGACATGGCACATAGCCCACCCAACTGAATATCGGGTCCATCTTGTCCTCAAAAATGTGACACTCAAAAGCATTCCCTGTTATACCATCATCAAGGCCCATCCCCACAGCATATCCCAACACTTACCTCCAAACAAGACTCTGTGGTACAGCTCCCATATTGCATTTTCCCATTAAGAAGAGCTCCATCACATGTGTGTGTGCAGCAAACTTTACCTCTGACTGAGTCTCCACGCCTCAGGGCACACCTGCCTGCCCAGATGGGAGGCCTGATTAATGCCATAGTAGTGATATCCATGGCAACATCGTCAGCCCCCTTGAGGCAGCTGTAGCCTATTGGGAGTTAGGCTCATGTGGAGGCTTGGCCTCTGTGAATGTCCAATGGAGTCACAGAGTGCAATCTAGGGGTCTCAGCTCCATGCACAGTATGCACATAGAGGCATGTACATCTTAGACAGATCTGCACAAAATATATACCATCTCAACACTGTATACCAATCATTGACCACAGCATTTAGCATGATATTATGTTTTACTCCAAAGCAGCAACCAGCCTTATGTTTACAAAGACGACATGCATTGGTTTGCCAGTCTGTGACAGTGGGACACTGACCTCTGAATGGTACGTGCACATTTCCAGCAGGAAGAATGTGCCACAGGATGTCATGTTGGTCTCTGCATCGCTTGGCACCATGTGGGAAGGCAGTGCCTGGAGGTTAATATTGGGGTGGAGGGTGATGGGAACAGTCCACATCTGTTTTGAATATACCCCTGGTTGGTGGCATTGCTGGCCAGAGGCTCTATTCAGATGCATAGAAGCTCTGAGGGCCTACCCAGTCTATGCATATTTCACATCGGAGGCCCTGCATGACAGCCACACCCACTCTCTATGGGTGCAAAGTGGGACAGCCACAAGGAGGTTGTTAGAGTACAAAGAGGCTATAGATGACAGAATATGGTGTAGCCAGCAATTATACCAAAATCTAACCCCATTCCCAACATGCCATGCTTTCATGTGCTCTTGGTGGGGGGTGAAACTATGTATGAAGTGTGGGAGAGCACATGTGCTGCACTGGCCATTTTTGCAGTGTCCATAGCCAAGGTCATGACATGGTATGGAAGTACGAGCATGCAACTATGTTCAATGCTCACTGCCAAAAGCTGTATAAAAGAACACAGTCTTCTAGTATATGACAGAGGTACGTAGGCCGCTGTGGGCCAACATGCACTCGCAGACTGTCTCTGGGCCAGTTTCCATTGCTCTTGGCATTGCACTAGCAGCCCTTACATTCAAACAAAAAAAGGTACACAAATGGGGAGCATAGGATTCTGGGTATTGTCTACAGAAGAGCAGTTTGCAGTGGAAGCACCTGAGTCAGAGGTTAGGTATTTATTTAACAGGTGTTTTTATACTATTTTATCATTCAATCAAAACGGTTTACATTGCTAGTAGGAATTGAACCCTGGATGTTTGGTTCCCAAGCCAGTGAGCTAACTATTAAGACTCTTCCTGTATTCCAGGGAATGGTTGAGACATTGAAACATGGGTCTGGCACAAACATGGCCTGTGCACACAGCTGGTCATGCTGCGAGGTCACTCTCACTGTGACTGATCTGTGACAGCTATGTATCCATATAGTGCTATATAGGATTAAACTGTAATGACAAGGATGCGGTTTTATTTTATGGCACTCCAGTCACTGGTCAGGCCACTGGCTGTCCATGCTGTTTGTACAGAGCCAGGATCTTCATTGTGGCTATGTGTGCCTGCAGTGGGTGCATATCATTGTAGATATCCTGAAATTCTGACTGGCCTGAGAGTACCCAAGGACTGGGTTGGGAACCACTGTTCTAAAACATAAAATTTATGAAGTACATATAAATAAATATACATATAAATAAATACAGTCAAATATGATAAAGCATAAAAACAACATTGTGCTAAATAAATAAGGAAACATGCGGAATGAACAATGATAACTTAGTGTACATAAGTTAAATGGGATACATAAACCAAATAAATGACTTACAATTTGAGCACAAAAAGGATTGTAATTTCACAAATGTGTAAGACGTAAAAACACTCTGAAGAACTTAAAAAAAGAGACAAATCAATCAAGGGGTTCTTAACAGCATTGAAAAACTCAGAAAACATACACAATAGTCATTCATATAAAATCCATACTATGTATCCAAAAATAAAATGCCTATATGTAGATTTTGATATATAAATGGCACAGCATGGTTGCAATTGTATAGAAGCAGGACACTTGCACTGCTATACTAACATCAGGGTTCAGTTATGTAATTAAGAAAACCACCATTATATTCCATCAAACCTTGTGATCCTGACATCCCATAAAATAAACACATAGCTTCCCCCAGCTGTGCTGCCACTGTGGGGAACAGAGGTCATGGGTAGCTGCATGGCTTTGGTGTCTCTGCTGCTTGTCTGACATATCATCCATGGGCAGCAGGTTTCCTGGTGTACCAGTAGCACAGGGTTCTGTCATTCCAAGCCCATGGGTGAGCCTCATAAAGTATGTGGTTCCTATGTCAACCTCTAGCTAGTGCTCCTGTCACTGCCACTGTGGTGGGGCAGGCAGACTTCTTTGTGTCACCTTACTGTGATCAGTGCTCACTGTGCTGTGTGGGACATCATGGTGGCTGTGCCACACATGTCCCCACCTTGTTCTTCCTGTTGCAGTACTAATGTGGTTGCTGTGGGAAATGGGAACACACACAGGTGTTCCAGAATGTTCAGGTTCTGCAGGGCTTGGGGCAGTGTGGGCCAGGACTGTGTGTAGTGGAACCATGGGGTGGTGGCATGATGTTTCTGTGATGTCCATGTCACAGCAGTGTGCTGTTACATGTAGTGCCCTGCCTCTATTTTTGGGGGCCTGTCAGCCTGCTGCTTGGACTGGGTATCTGCATGGCTACTCAAACATTTCCTCCTGCAGCTGCTGGTGGATGTGCTTTATCAGCCACAAGGCATGTACAGCAGATTGTGTGGAACCACACGTTATGCTTCTGTTTAACATAGGATCCGGAAACACCTGTGGGGAGGAAATGCACCTCATCATTCCTCCATGCCAGGGCACGGGCCTGCCTACTCATTGGGGAGGGGGGGCTGATGGTGCTCTCTGCATGTGTGTTATGTTCCCTGTCCACATTTTCTATCAGTGGGGCATCACCCTGCCATGCCTGGCGGGGGGGGGCACCTGCTGGTCATTGCATTTGGAGTACATGCACAGGATCTAGAGTTCTCACTCCTTAGGGTCTGGAAGCCTTCTCAGCTTTGGCCTGGTGGTCCTGTGCCTGACTGCTGGTGCGCTTGGTTCACTTCCCACTTGGGGGCCTGTATGGAATCATTTTGCACCCATACCATTCACAGTGTACCTTCCCTCTGACTTGCTCTGCTCTCACTGCCTAGGGTCTGGGAGTCCTCTCAGCTCTGGCCTGGTGGTTCTCTACCTGACCCCCAGTGCTCAGGGTGCTGGGTTCACTTCAGGCCTGTATGGAGTCATTTTATTTGGCTCCTCAGGGCATATCTGTGTGACCTGGGGCTGTGGTTGACATTCTGGGACTGCTCTCTTCTATGCGTGTCCCTTCCATCTGTCTCTGTATCCCACTGGGCCTAATTGCATCCTGTTCTCCCTTGTTTCCTGGGCCCCTGCTGTGGGGCTGCTCTGTCTATGCTGTGCTGTGCTGTCATTGTGCAGCCTGCATACTTCCTGCTAGGGGCAGGTACTGGCTTTCCCTGCCCTTCCTCTCCACCTTGGTGCATGCCTGTCTCTGTGCCAACTTGTGTACTGCTCTAGCCTGCCCACTTCTCTCTGCTTCCAGGTTTGTCTGTCTGTGTTGTAATGTACTTACTGGGTGAGGGTGGTCCTGATGTGTTTCCATCCCCTGCGTGTTGCTGAAATGAAGGGGACTGCATATTTAGAAAATTCTGCCAGTTTGGTAGTGAATATTTCTGGGAAAGAATTGTCTCAAGAGTCTATTGACTTATTAAATAAAGGGGCCTACTCAGTCTATGTTGGTGTTGTGGTGCCTTGTTCAGCATCCATTTCTATACCTCTGGCAACTGGCATTGTCATGGGCCCATGTTGATTGGTATGGTCAGGCATATGCTGTGTCAGGCCAGTCCCTGTGCTTGATATTTGCAGCCTCAGCTTTCATTCACCCTGGTCAGCATGGGTTACGCAGAAGGGGGCATTGGTGTTTTTGAAACACGTACAATAGATATCTTACACTTGATAATCTGCCTAACCACTGTGACACTATCTGGATAATGTCTGGGTGGAATTAGATCCTGCTAAATTATGCAGCATGACTCTACATAAGGCAGCTGGATACTGCCACTCTATATCTGGCTCGCTGCAGTCAATCTTTGAACATCTATCCAACAGTACCGCTTATCCATATTATAGCTCTGGAATGCATATTTCTTTAAAACCAGGGCTGGCATTTTAAACGATGGGCTTCCTTCCACCACTGGTGATTGACTTCAACATATTTCATGCTGTTCATATAGTGGTCTTGGTGACTTTACATTTGGGGGACACTTTTACTTTAGATACTAACATATCTCATCTGGAAGAACAACGGACATTAGGTCCCCTTGATTTATGGGACAGAGGATTTTACTGTAGCTTTTGGCTGCCCTATCCCCCATATACTTGTCTCTGACATTGGCTGACATATTCATGGGGAATCATTTACCTGGTACTATGATTATGCTAGTGACTTTCATGGTAATGGGGCAAACCTAGATCTCTGGGCATCCTCTTTGTCCATTTCTTTATTACATAGTCATATATGGACGTTAACACACATCTTCGTCAATAGATTTAGGGGCTTATTTCAGAGGTATTCCCATATTTAGACAGCAACATTTATATGTATAGACTGCCATACCCATGGAAATGCCATCTTAGGCATTTCTTAGATGTCAGAATGCTTACAACATTAAAATTCCCTGGAAAGGTAGAGTGGGCAGTATGTTTTGGGCAGGCCCACGGACATGAATTTGTCTATTCACATATCATAATGTGATTGCATAACGCGCATGTCCAGCCTGCGGACATGTCTATATCAGACACCAGCCCCCTTTGCACCTAATTTCAAATCCATTGGTCTGCATGTGCCCCTGGGGCCAGAATCCAGGAGATAGACCTGTTTTGCGGAGCAAGTGCAGGCACTATTCAACCATTCCCATGCCTTGGACGTGGGGAAAGGTTTTGGACATCCCCATGCCCACGCTATTTTGAAAAGTTACATGTTTCCAATCTTGCTCGTCCCCACAATGTAACTGCTGACTCCACCCACCTTGGATAGAACATGCATCTCCAAGGCTGCCCATCATAGACATCAGTGTGTTGATGCACAGTACAGAGAACTACCAATGAGAACATAAGAACATAACAACATAAGATATGCCATACTGGGTGAGAACAGGGTCCATCAAGCCCAGTATCCTGTTTCCAACAGTGGCCAATCTAGGTCATAAGTACCTAGCAGTCTCCCCAAAAGACACAGGTTCCTCAATGCTTGTATTGGGTCAAACAGTGATATCCTGGGTCCCTTTTAATAATAGTTTATGGACCTTTCCTCCAGAAACTTGTTCAAACCTTTTTTAAACCCAGCTTTTACTACATCCACCGGTAACAAATTCCAGAGTTTGATTACTCGTTGAGTGAAAAAATATTTTCTCTTATTAGTCTTAAATAGGTTACCCTGTAGCATCATTGCATGTCCCCTAGTCTTTTTATATTCTGATGATGTAAACAATCGATCTGCGTTTACCCGTTCCATTTCATTCATTAATTTATAGACTTCTATCATATCTCCCCTCAATGGTCTCTTTTCCAGGTTGAAGAGCCCTAACCTTTTTAGCCTTTCTTCATAGGAGTATCCTTCCATTCCCTTTACCATTTTGGTGGCTCTTCTCTGAACCTTTTCTAATAGCGCTATATCCTTTTTAAAATACGGTGAACAGAATTGCACACAATATTCAAGGAGTGGTCGCACCATGGCAAGCTACAGAGGCATTATAATATCCTTTGTTTTATTTTCCATTCCTTTCCTTATGATACCTAGCATTCTATTTGCTCTCTTGGCTGCCACTGCACACTGGGCAGAGGGATTTAACATGTTATCCACGATGATCCCTAAATCTTTTTCCTGAGTGTTGGTTCCCAATGTGGAACCTTGAATCGTGTAACCATAGTTTGGGTTGTACTTTCCTAGCTGAATAACTTTGCACTTGTCCACATTAAATTTCAACTGCCATTTGGATGCCCAGTCTTCCAATCTATCAAGACCCTCTTGCAATTTTCCACAATCCTCTCAGGTTTTAACAACTTTAAATAGTTTTGTGTCTTCTGCAAATCTGATAACCTCACTCGTTATTCCCTTTTCCAGGTCATTTATGAATATGTCAAAAAGCAGTGGACCCATTAGAGATCCCTGGGGTACTCCACTATTCACCTTTTTCCACTGGGAAAATTGTCCATTTAGCCCTATCCTCTGCTTTCTATCTTTTAACAAGTTCCTGATCCACAATAGTACACTGCCTCCTATCCCATGACTTTTTAGTTTTGCCAATAGTCTTTGATGAGTTTCTGAAAGTCTAGATACACTATATCAACCAACTCACCTTTGTCTACCTCTTTATTCACACCTTCAAAAAACATAACAGATCAGTAAGACAAGATCTTCCTTGTCTAAAGCCATGTTGGTTGTCTCCCATTAAGGCATGACTATCTACATGTTCAGTAATTTTGTTCTTTATGATGGTTTCTACCATTTTTCCGGGTACTGACATCAGGCTCACTGGTCTGCAGTTTCCCAGATCACCCCTGGAACCCTTTTTAAAAGTTGGCATTACATTGGCAATCCTCCAGTCTTCAGGTATCACAGATGATTTTAATGATAGTTCATAGATTACTAATAGCAGGTCTGTAATCTCATATTTCAATTCTTTCAACACCCTTGCATGTATACCATCCAGTCCAGATGATTTGCTGCTCTTCATTTTATCAAATAGTTGTAATACATCTTGCCGGTGTATCAATATTTCTTTCAATTCTTCCGCAGTATCACTGGTCTTTTGTCAGATTGCCTCTATCTGTGACCTTCAATTCTACTGCCATATCTGGACATTGCTACCCTCACCTTGCTCTTCCATATTCCTGGAACAAAGTACCTGAGTTGGTATGTCATGCTTTGTCCCTTGTCCCTGTCAAATCCAGGCTGGACACCAATCTCATTGGTGCCTCTTTTGGGTCAGATCCACTTAGGCTCCCTTATGTTTCCTCTCCATTCTCCCCTGGACATATCTTGTTCACTACTGCTGTGTCTGTCCCAACCACATTATATGCACCGCTGACAGGAACCATCTGTTACATGTGTCTGTGCAGCACTGCATACACCTTGTAGCACTAAAGAAAAGATCAGTAGTAGTTGCTGTGACTGTCATAGAGCCTTCTGGCTATGACATCTGAGGCCCACCTATCTGGGTACTGGCATTCTTTACAGCAGCTACACATGTACAGTGTGTGTCAATCTGTATACATCCGCTATCTGTGGGGAAACCCTGTCTGCCTTCCCACAGCCAGATTTATGGCACTGCTCCCCTGGTCACAGCTATGTAGGCATGAAGGAGGAGAGCCCTGTGCATTACACCAGGTAGGCAGACCTCAGATATATCACCACTCTTGCAGCTCTCATTGATCCTGGCCTGGGTAGGGATATGCGCCACATGGGACAATCCAGTGAATGTTGGCACTACATCAGTCGTGTCTCCCAGTGGCATACACTGTGGATGTGTGGCTGCCCTATCATACTGCCAACTCTATCTGCTCTACATAGAGTACCCTGTGTTGAATACTCCAGATGGAACCAGCATAGGTTCCCATATGGGTACATGTCAAAACATATCGCTGTCATTAATAGGGTCCCTCAGAATAAGGGCATTCAGGAGTGCAAACACACTACTACGTGCTCAACAGCACACTGTGCATCATGGGCATGCATTAGTGTTGTTTGCATTGTTGAGTGCCCTTATTCTGATGGTCCCTTATTGTTGCTGGGATTATATTTTGACATTTGGCTATGATTAACTTTCTCTGTCTTTGCTTTCCTCATCACTCAGGTACCTGGTGAAGCTGTGGTCATCCATATGGTCCAGGTACTGGCCAGTCTTTCATATCCCCCTGCATTGCTTCATGGCCACACCAGATTCCCCCATGCACCCCTCAGACCCCCACCCCCACACACATACACACACACTCTCACTTTTTGTGACAACAACATGATTCTGCCAAAAGGATGCCCTGCACCTATACATATCAACTATGGCATAACATACATGCATGGGGTACCAGGGCTACATATATGGTCTTGATTTCTCACCCCAAAAGGTATCCTTTCCCTTCTCATGTCCATACTATCCCTGCATCAGCAATCCCATTTTTCTGTACATAGGAATTGTTAGGGTGCCATAGATTGTCTCCTTTGGCACAAACAGCGCATAGGTGCATGACCTGCATAGACACTATTGCTCTTCTTAATATTTCTGCAAGAATGTTTAGAAATGTTTCTTTACTTTACAACAATCCCTCACTTCTTCTCCCTGTACCTTAAAACTGCATCTTGTATTTGTCCAGACTGCAGTGACACCATTTCAAAACCTACTCGTCACAACCATTCTTCTATATGGTACACATTGCGGAGCACAGCTGAATCACTTCTAAGTCCTAGCCTTATACCTCATTTTAGTAGGAATAACGTGGACATTTCTGGGTTACACCTCATACGTACACAGGGCTTTCCTGAATGCATGTTCTATGTCTCTGCAGCTGACCTTGCTCCTGTTCTGCCCTCTCCCACCCATGTCCTTAGCTCCCCATGCTAGCACCGTGGATATGCATTGCAGTGGTGTTTCGGAATATGCTCTGGGATGTTTTTGGCACATATACATCCCTGCTGCACATAGACATCCCTTATTCATGTCCCCTTATGTGTCTGCTATTGTGTTCACCTCTGTGTTTGCTTTTGAGTGTGGATATGTGGCTGTGTTGCTGCTGCTGGTGGGTCTGGTGTTGCCAATAATGGACAGTTTTGTGACAATGAGTGATGCACATGACTGGTTCTAGCATGTTTTGTCTTGGAAGAGGAGAAAGAAAGAAAGGATGGCTATAGAGGATCTCCAGCCTAGGACTCAGTCCCTAGATTTCTTTGAGGAGGAATGAATGCATAAGTTTAAGTTTGACACGGAGACCATTTTTTTACCTATGCCACTAGTTTCATCTCTAACCTGCCACTTCAAGAAGACATGCTATGCCAGTACACTCAAAGGTTAGTACAACTCTAATATTATTGATCACTGTAAGCTTCCAGATCACTCTGAGGGCCACAGTGAACAGCTGATCATCTCCCTCTGTGTTGCTAAGTTTTTGAGTGCTTTTCCAGGGGATCCAATATTTATGTTTCTTTCCCTGAGCAGAAACATCAGACATATCAGTCAATGACTGTATTGTTTGAGCAGATCTAATCCCCATCATTTTGGGGTGCAATTGTACACACATTGCAATCAGGCCACTTGAGAGGAGTGAAACAGTAATTCTCCTTCAAGGCAGTTAATTGCCTCGGCATTCAGGTGGTCTTCAATGCCACAGATCTTGTGACTGATCTGTGCCCATGCTCCCCAGGATCCTGGGATAATGCCTGCATTCGGGCGCAGTCGGGCATAAATGATGATTTTGACTGTGGCAAAATCACTGGAGAATGTCTTCTAGATAACAAATTATTTTGCACTCATTCTACAACCTAGCATTCCTCTTTTCATCAAACTTTCTCTGGTTTTACCCATTCAGCAGAGGAAATACCATTGCAGACCCAGACCAGCCTCATACACCATCATAACTCCACTCACTAATTTTTCCACTTCTTTCTCCCCCACAGATGATAGGAGCCATCACCAAAAGATCTGACTTATTACCAATATCACCAGCCCCTAGAATGAAACAAAAAAAGTGTTACAACAAGGCCCATAGGATCACAAGGGCAATAATTGGAAGAACATTTGACCTGCTGACATGGCTGGGCAATCTGGGGAAAAGCTCTTTGACCGCCATTCCAATTCGGATGACATCTTACTGATCTGCTGTATGCTGTACATTTTAGTCCTGACTCCCAGGCAGCTTCTTCCTAAGAAACATTTTCAAAAAGTAAAAATACTGGGATTATACCAGATACTTGAGACCACCACTAGCCATTGACCTTCAATCTGACCCAGTATAGCAATTCTTATGTCTTTATTTTCCTATCAGGATTCCCTCAGATCCATCTACAATAGAAGTCACATTTATACAAGATCTCCAGCAAAAAAAAAAAGTGCTTTGAAAGTTCCAGATTTCTAGTGTGTAGGTAATGATGGCAAAAGCTTAAAGTTGGTGGGCAGACTAATGGAGGACACCAGAATTTCCAAATCTGTACTCTTTTGTCCAACCAAAAAATGGATACAGATCACGTATTTGTTCAAGGACACCCTCAAGCACAAAACAAAACCTGCAATATACACTCAACAATTGGGAGGCTATCACTTTGGATGGGATCAGATGGGGGCATCATTGTCACTGGGCTGCCCAGAGCCTGATATCCATGCAAACAAGCACAAAAGAAAAAGAATATGAGAAGAAAAAGAAAGTTGGTTTAAGAAGTAGCCGTATCACATCAACAAATTCATAAACTTGGAAAACAGTCAGTTACTTAAAATGTGCATCTTCATCAGTGGTTGACTCCCTCAAATCTATTGGTATACATTATTGCTTGCATGGGTCTATGACTGGTTACAGCTGCTGCAGCAATTTAGCTTGTGTTCTATTGTGAAGGGGGTTTCACATCTGAGGCAAATCCTGCCTCAGAGGGAACCACTCCTTCTACCACTTGAGGCTTGTCAAATGTTGCCAAATATGATTGTGTCACTCCTTCACTCTATTGGAACCACTGGTCACCTCTCATATATCAATTTCACCTCAAGGTTCTTATTATTACACATTGAGCATATTATATAGGTTTCCCATGGTACCTACCATCTCTTCTCATTCCTTACTGTCTCACACGGGCTTTATGTTCTCAAGCCTCTAATCTTTTAGTGCTTCTCTCACATTGCCTTGAAGCACACATTAGAACTGAAATATTAGTGTGGGATGGGGAATGGAGCTATGCTCACTGACAGGAGCATGCCCAGCACATTGTATGACAGTTAGTGTGGGTGAGGAATACCCAGCAAGCACATTTAATATGCGTGCACTTATTGGCACTCATTGAGGTGGTGCTAAATTCAGCATTGAGGCTTAGCCTGTGTTAATTACCTCCACGCTAACTGTAATGTGCAATCAATACACACTCTTCACTCTTAGTCCACCCATCTCCACCTCATCAAGTGGTTAGCACAGTATTCTTAGCATGCAATAACAGCTACCATGGCACACAGCAAACCCTGCGCTGTTAGTGTACTTCAGTAAACATGGCCTTCCATAACTATCACTGTCAAATCAAAAGCTGTCTGTACTAAACTTCTACAGCCTAATTATTTTCTCTAAAAAGTCATGCTTTTAATTTCTTCTAAAATATAAATAACAAAGTGTAGAATTTTAGGGATTTTATTCCAGTCTAAAGCTGCTACCCCTTTTAATATTGTTTCTTTTTCCTCACACTAATTAGTTTAAGCACTTTTAATGATAAGAAGCTAAATTGATGATCTGTCTCAGAAAACATGGGATGCTGCTGAGAAAAAAACATAAATAAAATTATTTAAATTCTGCAGCTCCATTCCCCAAATCATCCAGTGCAATGTGGACAACAGTTAACCTATTGATTATTGTGCAATAAGAGGGATGCTTACTAACGTGCACCAAGTAGTAATTGTGTGATTTAAAATGTACTGTTAGTGTAAACCCACATTAATGGCTGATACATAAAAAAAAAAAACAGCTGCACTGTAAAAATCCCATGATAACTGCTTAGGGTGGGTTTGGGATAGTGTAGGTGCACTTACATTACTTCAAGAGATAGTATTATATGCAGTCTAATAGGTCGTGGATGGCTCGTCAGCTCTGAGGGAGCGTATTCCATAAGCTTGGGGCATATGGAGAAGGGGAACTATTGGACATGAGGAGAGGCAATTAGCAGAGGGAGAAGGATGCTGGACACAGGGGAAGTGGAAATAGGAAGATGGAGACGAGATGGGGAGAGTTATAGGGAGATGGACATAAGGGAGTTGGGAAATGGAGATGAGAAGGAGGCTGGACAGAGGGGATGTGGGAATAGGGAGATAGAGATAAATGCTGGACGTGAGGAGGGGAGAAGCTGAACACAGGGCAAAGCTGGAGAAGGCATAGAACTACAGAAGGGAGAATACAGTGTGGAGATATGGAATAAAAGAAAGGTGGAGATGTTGGACGTGGAGAGAGAAGGGAACAGATATTGGATGGGGAAATGCTGGACAGTAGGGAGAGAGGGAGGGGAGAGATCCTGGACACAGCAGGGAAGAGAGAAAGTGATGTATTGGAGAATAAGAGACCAGAGGAAGAGAGAGAGATGTGATTAAGTTGAAGGGTAGTAATTTGAGGACAAGATCATAAGAAGAAGGAGAAAAATGTGAATCCAAAGAGAGAGAAAAAAATACATGGTGAAAAATTAATGGCAGAGATGGATACAGAGGAGAGAAGTAGAAAACAGACTTCAGACGCTGATAAAAAATAAGAGAAGATGCAGAACAGCAGAAACCGGAGACTGGAACTAACACGATTAGGAAAATAAAATTACCAGATAACAAAGGTAGAAAAAATATATATTATTTTCAATTTAGGAACATGTTTACTAAGCTGGGCTGACAGCACACATTATTTGTAACTAGAACCCATTGACGAACATGGATTAGTGTGTGACTGAGACCAGGTATTTTGTTAATATGGAGTTTCAATGTAGGAATCTGACTTGGTCAGGTTTTCCCAGTAAGTGTGTGTGAATATTCTAGGTTCCACTGCAATATTTATGGTGCCACCCTTTCCGGGTTCGCTCCATGTTGTGTGATTTTCAGAAGTTAGTACTGTTATGGAATAGTAGATTTGCTCTATGGGTCCTGTACTCTAGGTTCTTGGTGTTGTCAACTGTAGGGTATTGGATAGGGGGTACTGGAAAATGGATTGTCTTTAAGATCTGCAGTTTTGCGCTCTTGATACTGCCACACTGAAATTTAAAATATTTTGTTGGTTCAGATTTAAGAAAATCTCAAATTTTAAGGGAACGTCTCAATTTAATTTTGTTTAGTGGCCTGATAGCTTCACCACTGCTGATTTCTGGGCATTTCCAGCTCTAGCATAGTCCAATCCAGCCTGGATTAGTTTTTCTCATTTTATATCTTCTTCCTCAACTGGTCATAGCAAAATAAATCTGACGTGCAGATACTTATAATGGTTTGATTTGGAGGGGGAGGGGAAGGATGTAAGCAGTTTTAAATTAAATTTTATTGATGATTATCATTATGTTTGTTTTATTGTAACATCTGTTTTACTAAATTGCATATGTATGTTTGGAAAGATTTTTGATGGGTGGCATATACATTCTAAAATAAAGTAAACTAAATGTATGCAGATGATGCCCAAAGGATATGCACATATTTAAACAAATGAGGCCCTGCAATGAGTCTCTGCACATGGCCCCTCATCACCCTCAGGCTGCCCCTGAGGGCAGGGTGCACTATGTTAAATACTTGCTTTCCATACCCCTGACAATTACTGTGGTGTTGTGCATCTAGCATGCCATGCCTTTGAGCATTATGTGTGGATGTTAGGTGCAACATCATACCATCCTTTGGTAGAAGAGTCCTTAGCTTCCCTTAGACGTCTTTTCTTAGAAGGCACTACCTTCCTAAATCGAGCTAACCTGAATCCTGTTATCTTTTGAAGTGAAACAAAAGAGAAAGGGGAAAAGAGGGTACAGTAGCCATATTAGATAGTCATGCTTTCTACGCAGCTAGCACTACAATTTATTTATTGGTGCTGTGTGCAGAATATCAAAACAATCGATGAAAGGAATAATGAAATTCACCACACTTTTCAGGGCCTTTGAACTGTATTAATCCGGTAAACTTGAATTGCCACAAAAGGTGCATTTGCTGTCAGTTGCATACCTCCTGATGTACAATTCATAGGACTCTACTTTTATAATTAAAAAGAAAATATGATTTCTGAAAATATATGGAGGTGGGCAAACGTCATCATTCATAAGCAGTACATTTTTAGCCCAAAAATGAAGCCATTCATGAGATGAAGGGGAAGTTAAACGAATCAATGCACTATTATTCATGAAATGGAACCTCTGCAGACTTCTAGCCTATTAAAATACAAGACTAACACAGTGCATATTCAATAACAATTCACATTTAGCCTGATAGGAAATGACTTGTTTGAATTAACTGTGAATATATGATAGCTCTGTAATTAAGGAATATTGATTACATTAGGTTGCCATTTCCAAAGTCCGTGTGTAATTAGAGCTGAATTCTGAAATATAGAAGAAAGATGATTTTCCATTTTCTCTTGAATTCTTACATGAATAGTTTGAATAAACAGTAAAAAAAGGAAATCAATTAATGGAAGAATGGTTAATATTGACTTCTTAAGTTGTACCATGAACCCAAATGGAAGGAAAGCACATTGGTTTATAGCCTTTATTCTAAGCCTACAGAAATGTCTGCATTTCCTACATGCAAAGTAAAGCATACCATACTGTAGATATGATCAGAGCAATTAACCAATATTTTTATTAACATATGATTTTTGCTTTATTTTAATTGCAAATGAGTTAGAACCAGACTAGTGACAATTGAATTAAACTTCAAATTCTTTGGGGGGGGCGGAGCCAGCAGCGATACAGAGTGGCTGTGTAGGAGATTTGCTCCGGTGGCTGCATTAAAATCCTGAGACTTTCCCCCTCTCTCCCGGCTTACCGACACTGTTTTATTGCTCTAAAAGCTTTCCGGACATGTCCTGCAATAAACCCACGAAGTTAGACTTCACGCTAAGTCAGACGGCTGGGACGAAACGGAGCAAGACAGACCCGCTCTCCCCGCAAAAGATGGCGGCTCCACGAGACTCGGAGGGATCGATGAAGGAAGTCTTAGGTGAGATTCGGGCGGTGAAAGAAATGGTTGCGGCGAGTGGCGATGTGATGACGCGAGTGCAAGAAGACCTGCAAGACATGAGGGCGCAGATGGAAAGATTAACCGGCCGACTGGACAAGATGGATCTCCTGCTAACAGCATATGAGGCTCAAGCTGTGCAATGCCGCAAGGCCCAGAAACGCCTGGAGAAATTAGAGGCGGCCATAGAGGATCTTAGCAATCGCAGCAGGCGAAATAACATCAGAATTATAGGTGTGCCGGAGGGAGCTGAGGGCACTGACCTGATCGCATTCTTAGTGCAAGCGATCCCGCGGCTGCTGAAAGTGAGTTTGACGGGCCCCCTTGAATTTGAGAGAGCTCATCGCTTGCCGGCACACACAGGCCCGCAAACAGCAGACAAGGCCCATCATCTGTTGCCTCCTCCGGTTCCAGCATGTCTCTCAGATCCTGGCAGCGGCCCGGGTAGCCTCCGATGTCTCATATGAGGGTCGTAAAGTCTCTTTTTTTCCAGACTTTTGCAAGGCTACGACTGAAAAACGGAAGCAGTTTTTGGCGCTGAGGCCTCGCCTGCAACATCTGCAAGCGAAATTCGGGTTGTTCTATCCGGCCCGCTTCAAAATCACTCTGGATAATCATACCCGAGCTTTTGAGAGTCCTGCAGATGCAGCTCGGTTCGTGGAGGAACAGGAGGCTCTGGCGATGCAATGATTAACTTTTAATTTGTCTTAACCTGAGTTAGAATTGTGATGCACTATCCTGCCCGGCTGGTGATGGCCCTTAATAGGGTCCTATGCTGGTAGGTAGCGGGGGTGGGTAGTGTTTCATGTTGTTGTTGGGGCTAGTTCAATAACTGTGTTCACTGCAATGTATAAATGATTTACCTGATTGATATGGGATATAGAGGGTCTTGGTATCCTGGTTGTGCCTACAGTTTTGGTGGGGGGAGGCTTGGGACCTACTACCATATCTTGGTAGTACCGGTTTCAGCATTATGTAATCACGGGTCTGTTATTGTCCATTCTGTGGGGGGAGGGGGAAATGTCTATTTGGAATATTATGGTATTGTTATAGCCACTACGGCTGCTGTAAGCATGCTGGCTCACCCAATTGATGGTACCAGTTGCTCTATGGGGAAGCACCAGTCGCCTTGTAAGCCCTTCTTAGTCAGTCCAGAGCATCAGTCACCCTACTTCTGGGTTATCCAGATGTCGCCTAGTTGTAAGTTTTACATACTTATGCATAAATGGCCCCTTTAAAGTTTTTGTCATTAAACGTCAAAGGTATCATTCACCCAGCTAAGCGCAAGAAGATATTAGCATATGCTCTGAAACAAAGAGCAGACGTTGTAATGCTCCAAGAGACGCATCTTGCTACCAAAGAGGCTCTAAAGCTGGAACAAGGGAAGTTTGTCCTCGCAGCACATGCCCCAGCTTTGGGGAAAAAGAACGGTGTGGCGATATTAGTCAGGAAATCTATGGGAGCCCTTTTTCAAAAGCTCCGTTCAGATCCAGAGGGAAGATGGGCGGGAGTACAACTCACGCTGGATGGTCAAGTGGTGGGGCTTCTGAACGTCTATGCCCCTAACTGTGATAGTCCCAGATTTTTTAACAACTTGGCAGAACTGTTACAGGAGTATAATGGGATGCCTCTTATTCTGGGAGGAGACTTCAATATGGTCCCAGATCCACTAATCGACTGTAAACCGGCCAGAGGCAATCGCAAATCCAGAGCACTGGAGGTATTGACGTCAGTTATTTCGGAGTTTGGCCTGGTGGATATCTGGAGGCTTCTTCACCCCCTAGACAAGGATTATACTTTCCACTCTCATCCCCATGGCTCCTTCTCCAGAATAGATTTTTTCTTACTCTCCCGCGTGCTCATTCCTAAGATACGGAGCGCAGAGATATTAAGCACGCATATCTCCGATCATGCTGCCATAACTCTAGATGTGGATTCGCTGTTGCCTGGAGAGAAGGGCTCGGGATGGTTTTTCCCTAGAGCATTGTTAGCTGACGAGGCCTTTAGGGACTATGTACGACGGGCCATTACGGAATACTTCGAGGTCAATAACCCTGCAGAAACTTCAGCCTGGGCATGGTGGGAGGCCTTTAAGGCTTCATTGCGGGCTAAGATTACCAGTTTCTCTATCGCTGCGAGACGGAAGGAGATGGCTGAACTTTCTGCTTTGGATCAGCAGATCCGTGCCGGTGAAAGACTGCTGCAGAAAAAAAAAGAGAGCTCACATATTGTCTTACATCTTCAAAAGCTACGCTTTCAATACAACTCTTTGTTAAGTAGAGAGGTCGCCCAGGCTGATTTTGGATCTTCCGCAAGATACTATTTTGGGGCAAACAAACCTGGGAAATTGTTGGCTACAAAATTAAATCCTCGAAAAGAAAGGTCCCGTATCGCAGTCCTTGAGGGGATAATGGAGCAGCGGTAACGGATAGCACGGGCATCGTGGCATCCTTCCGTAAGTTCTATAGAGCCTTATATACATCTGACGTGCACTGGAAGTTGGAGGAGGTGGATAGTTTCCTGGAACACATAGAACATCCTCGTCTAGGTCGGGAACAACAAGAGGCCCTGAGCTGTGAGCTGGCGCTCTGTGAAGTGCAAGAGGCCTTGATGAAAATGCAGACAGGCAAAGCCGCAGGGCCGGATGGCCTCCCGACAGAATTCTACCAGACGTTTGGCAAGGAACTTCTCCCACATCTGCTCACATATTATCACTGTCTGCAGAAAACTGATTCCAATACAGGTGCCTTCGCGGCGGCCACTATTGTGGTGTTGGAAAAGCCTGGGAAAGACCCAAAGCAGGTGGGCAATTACCGGCCCATCTCTCTCCTCAATGCAGATTATAAAATCTACTCTTCTGCTTTGGCGAGCCGAGTCAATGCGGTTCTTCATTTGCTCATACATCCTGACCAGTGTGGATTTGTTAGTGGACGTTCGACTGCGGATAACGCCCGGCTCCTTTGTGATGTTATGGAAGTAGCGGAAGGATCACATCAGCCGTTGATTGGCTTATCACTCGACGCCGAAAAGGCATTTGACAGGCTGGAATGGCCATTCTTATTTCGTGCGCTTAAATGGTTTGGCTTTCCTGCACAATTTATAAACATGATCCGCGTCTTGTATGCCAACCCAACAGCACGGATCCTCGCCAATCAAGTTCTCTCTGACTCCTTTCCCCTTTATAGGGGCACCAGGCAAGGCTGTCCGCTATCTCCACTGCTGTTTAATCTCGCTTTGGAGCCCCTCGCATTGATGGTGAGACAAGCAGAAGAGGTCCAGGGAGTTGTATTACGAGATCTCCACGTCAAACTTTCGGCATACGCCGATGATTTGGTCTTCTTTCTCCAACCAACTTCGATCCAACCCCTGTTACAGTTGATTAACGCTTATTCCGGCTTTGCCGGATACCGGGTGAATTGGGGGAAATCGTTGGCTTTTCCTTTATGTAGCCTTGCCACAGCGGATATGGTACAACAATTCGACTTTAGGTGGGAGGCATCCTCGATAAGATATCTTGGTGTCCAATTCAGGGCTCCGCTCGACGAAACTCTTAAAATTAATGCCGACAAGATCAAGGAGATTGCCCGCACTTTCACATTGCAATGGACCCCACTCCGTCTGACTTGGTGGGGAAGACTGGAATCTATCAAGATGACCTTAATGCCTAAGATAAATTATATCTTAAGTATGATCCCGGTACTGCTTCCAGCTGCGGTATATAAAGAGGTAGAACGCATACTTGTCTCCTTCTTGTGGAGCGGAAAGACCCCCAGGATTGCCCTTAAGAAACTTAAAGCTCTCAAGCCTGATGGGGGGGTTCATTTTCCAGACTTCCTTTGGTATCACATGTCGGCAATTCTTAAGCAAGGCAGTCTCTGGGCCACTGCACCGTTGTTATCTCAAAAACCAATGTGGCTCGAGCTTGAGGAACGGCTGGTTATGCCGGTCCCTGCATATCTCCTGATGAGTATGATAAGCCCTGACGAAGTTAAGGTGGGAAGAGTCATCACTTCTACCCAGAGAGCCTTTCAAAACCTGGCCCAAGTGACTGACACGGCGAATCTTTTTTCACGGCAGCTCTCGCTCTGGCATAATCCACTGCTAAAGATTAACAAAGCTTCCTTTGCCTGGACCACATGGCAGAGTAAAGGAGTCTGGACAATAGGTCAGCTTTTGGAAGCGAACAGATGGAAGTCTTTCGGCGCAATTCAGGAAGAATTTGGAATTCCGGATAAAGGTTGCTATCAATGGATTCAGTTACGACATTGTTTAGCTCAGGGGCAGAAGGCTCCTAATGATTTTTCTGAGGACTGGCCGCTGCAAGATATTGCGGAGAGTGTAACTGCCCAGAGAGGCGGAATGTCCAGACTGTACAGCATATTCTGCTCCACGGCTCGAAAATGGTGAGGGGACCACAGAAGGTCTGGGAAGAAGAGACGGGTATCGTCTCGACTGAACTTGCTTGGAATCGCTTCTGGGGCCCCAACGTTCGAGTTGCTAGATCTGCTGCGCTAACGCAATCGATGTTTTTCTTCGCCCATAGGGCGTATATCACTCCGACAAGGCTATCCAAATGGTGCAAAGACGCATCCCCATACTGCTGGTCCTGCACACAAGAACTAGGTACCCTTCGACACATGTTCCTAGACTGCCCATGCCTACAAGAATTTTGGGGGCCGGTTTGGCGCCGTTATACAGCGAATATTTCATTTTTCTGCACCGTTGTCGTGGAGTATTGTGGGGCTTAGAGCTCTGATGGACATCCCTCTACTTCCCAAGAAGCATTTTTTTGGAGTTAATTTCATGTTGGCGGTGGCAATAAAGCAGATCCTTGGCGCATGGAAAGACTCTACAACACTATCCTGGCATGCTTGGTGGCACCAAGTGTGCGTCTATAGTAAATATGAGAGAGCCTCCGATATGGCAGTTCGATCCCAGGGTGGAAAATGCCTGGTGGATAAATGGGCTGCTCTGGATGCCTTTGTAGGTCTGACTGGAGAGACTAATGATCCTTGAAGGGCTTGCAAGCTGGCTGACTGGTGCGGGGTGGAGGTGTGGGTGACGTTTTGGTTGTAATTGTTATTGTTATTGTTATTGTGGTTGTTATGGCATGTATATGTATGTTTTAAAATGCAAAATAAAAATTTAAAAAAAAAAAAAAACAAAAAACTTCAAATTCTTTGGTGCATCAAGCTTCTATGAAAAGAAAAATGAAAAATATTAGCTGAAATAGTTTTTTTCTCCAGGACCAAGCAGGAAGTCAGTCCTCACATATGGGTGACGTCGGTGCCGATGGAGCCCCCATGTGGAGCATTTCCCCAGCTTTCAAAGAAAGCCTTTGGGAATGCAGTGCGCATGCACGGTCCCCTTCCCGACCAAGGGTGCCATCTTGCTCAGTCTTCTTTTTTCTGCGGAGCCCGACAGACATGTGTCTTAGTCACCCGGTTAAAAGTAGATTTTTTTCTTTTGAAGATTGGTGTTTTTTTGCCGGTTCGATGCCTGTTCCCCTTCCCACCTGGGCACAGTACACCGGTATCGAGCCCGGAGCTACTTTTTTGGGTTTTGTCCTTGGAGACTAGCGTTCGCGCTTTTTGCTTTTTCACTGGCAGCCCGGTCTTTTGACCTTGCAGGGGCCCTTTTTCCCCCAATGGCTGCCAGTGGGTTCAAGAAGTGTGATCGGTGTAAGAAACTGATGTCTCTCACCGACACACACAACTGCTGCCTCCGGTGTCTCGGGCCCGATCATGACCTGATGATCTGTGGCCCATGCGGCAAAATGTCCTCTAAGGCACTGAGGAGCTGTCAACACCAGCGAGAAAGGATCTTCTCTAACTCCGCGTCCGGCCAGGCCGGACTTCGTCAGAGGCCTCGACGTCTCGGGAGTCCGTCCCCGAGCATCGTTGGGGCTCCTCTGAGCGGGGGTCTCCCTCGCGGGAACACAAAAGGAAGAAGAAATCCGTGAGGGTGGCATCGGTGGACGCTCTTGGTCCCTCGAGGGCCAGGTCGCATAGCCCCGACCACCGTCCCGGGTCCTCGGAGTCGGAGAGGCATGCCAAATTGCCTCGTGTGGAGCCGGAGTCCCCGAGTCACGTGAGTGCTGTTGTCTTCATGGACTCTCCTTCGGGGGAGCCGACGTCGGCCCCGACGCTGTCAGGGGCCGAGTTGGGGGCTGCTGAGTCTCCTGAGCTCGAACTCAGGTTGACGGCCTTGTAGAGCAGCTTGGCTGCCTTCATGAAATAGCAGCGGGTGCTGATCGCCGGTCTGACTGGTGCATTGCCCCGACCACCGGGACCTCGACGTCCAAGTCAACCCCGGAGGCCGAGCCGATCCTCGAGTCAATGCGGTCTCGAGTCAATCCTCGGCCAAGGTCTCCTTCGGTCTCCCGTATGGGGCCGAGGTCATCGACGCAGGTATCCTCGGCGTCGGGGCGGATGGCATCGGTCCCCACCCAACCGGAGCCACTCAATTCCTCCTCGGAGGGGTTGGAGTGGGAGACGGAGGATGAGGAGTCCCCGGACACTTTCTGGACCTGGTGCGTCCCATCGGATTCACTGGAGTCCGAGCCTCGGAGAAGGTCCCCCCCCCAGAGGATACCCAGTTCTCAGACTTCATGAGGGATATGGCCAAGGCCTTGGCCTTCCCCGCGGATCCCGAGGAAGAGCCTCGAGCTGAGGAGCTCGAGGCCCTCCAGTATGACTCTCCACCAAATGAGGCCTTTACTGTACCGGTTCCTCCGATGCTGGAACGGCTGCTCTTCCGCATGTGAGAGGCACTGGCCTCGGCGCCGGTTCTCAGCAAACGGGTCGATTCCATTTATCGAGTCCGTAAGAGCCCTGGGTTCCAGAAGGCACAGCTACCGCACCACTCCATGGTTGTGGAATCGGCCATGCATCGTCTAAAGCAGTGATGGCTAACCTTTTTGAGCCCGAGTGCCCAAACTGCCGCACAAAACCAAAGAATTTCCTCAAAGTGCCAGCACGTCAATTAAACCGTAACAACAAGATTTTAGTATCTAAAAACTCTTTATAAAGTTGCCTGAACTATGTAACATCATTTGTAAAGGTTGGAATCTTTGTATTGGAATCATAATGATCTTCATCGACATCTCATCAGCCTTCGACACAGTGGACCACAGCACCCTCCTAGAAAGACTAAAGAACACCGGTATACACGGTATCACATTGAAGTGGTTCCACTCGTACCTAACAGAAAGACAGCTACAGGTCAAGTCAGGACACAACACCTCCCGACCCATAAATGTCCAACAAGGAGTACCTCAAGGATCCGCACTCTCAGCTCTCCTGTTTAACATCTACATACAACCAATTTGCAACATCATGAAAAGGAACAACATTCAATACACAATATATGCAGATGACATAATGATATACACCCCGATATCAATCAACAACCCGGACTTCTCTAAGATAACAGACTGCCTCATCCAAATGGAGAGTTGGTGTCAAAACAACAACCTAGCAATAAACTACAACAAGACCGAAGCCCTAATCATCACCCGGAACCAAGGCTTCAAACACCCACCAAATTTAAAAATACAAAGCACCACTATACCAATAAGATCAGAAGTGAGATACCTCGGAGTTACTCTGGACAATAAACTCAATCTCAAACCACACATAGACAAAACAATCCAAAAAGCCTACTACAGGATGCGAATCATCAGGAGATTAAAGCCGCTCCTGGCCCCGGAACACTTCCGTACCGTCTGTCAAGCACTGATAACCCCACTTCTGGACTTCTGCAATCTGATATACCTTGGCCTACCGAAACAAGCCCTCAAACCTCTACAACTAGCACAAAACACTGCTGCACGAATCATAACAGGAACGGCAAGACAGGAGCACATCACACCCACCTTGAAGGACTTACACTGGCTCCCAATCGGTGCACGCATCAAATACAAAACTATCATAAACATATTCAAGATCAAACAACACACATCAGCCAACAGCCTACACACCCTCATACAATCAGACACCAGTACGCGTCCCAGAAGAAAACAAACCCACAACAGAGTCAGCACCCCCAGTGAATACAAACACACACGCAAGGACACAACAGACAGAGCACTCTCAATGGCCGCTCCAACAATATGGAACAAACTCCCGGACGACTTGAGGGCCACTACAGACCTAAAAGACTTCAGAAAACAGCTGAAAACCATACTGTTCATAGAACACTATGGACACATCACATGACTTCAGAGAATGAACAACAGCACATGATCTCGCCTAACCAACGTATGCATGGAATTTGTTTTTGCACCACTGTATATAGCCCACTCTGTAAATAGATCATACCAATCTAACACACAACACGACACACACTCAATTTCCCCCCACTGCATGTATAACACACTCACTTCACCTGATTGTTTGCTGTGATACCACCTTGATTATTAAGATAAGGCGGTTTAGAAATACTGTTAAATAAATAAATAAATAAATTGTCAGAGAATCAATTTGATTCACAATCCTTTGGTTTTCATTTCAATTTATTGGCAATTTATAATGTTTTAATGATTTCATTCAATTTAATGAATTTAGGAAGAATTTGATTCAGTTACACAATATATTTTAAATGTATTATTCACATAACATGTCAAATGTATCCTGAGTAAAAAAAAGATAAACTTCTTAAAACTGTTAACTGTGTCAGGACTCGGTGTGTATTCCCAAAGAATCTATACATGAAAAAAATTAATGTGATGTTTGTTGTTGCATGCATGCTGATAACTTGTCAAAGAGATATCTTTCTACCTTTTGTGCATTTTTTTTCAGTTGCAATTGCTCCAGCCACTTTCTTCTGGTTTCTTCATGTTTTCTGCTAACTCTCCATCATCTGCTGTCCATTTGTCCTTTCTTCTCTCTTCTAGTTTTTTTTTTCCATTCTCTCTCTCTACATCCGCTTTAACATACTAATCTTTCTCCTTTTGCTCTTTCCTCATTCCTATTTCATCCACTCAAATTTTACCCCTCCATCCTCAATCCCCACTTACTCTCCCAATACCCGGCCAATTGTAGATTTTTTATCCCTCCCACACAAAATATTTTTCCCCTCTCCATTTTACTCTCCCAGCCCCATCCCATTCTAATCCTCCCCCAACATCAGCTCCCTTCTAGTTCCAGCCTCACCCAGCATCCATTCCCTTCTAGTCCCTGCATCAGCCCATTTCCAGTCCTAGCCCCCCATCAGCCCATTTCCAGTCCTAGCAACCCCCCAACCCAATACCAGTCCTAGCCCCCCCCCATCAACCCACTTCCAGTCCTAACCCCATCAACCCATTTCCAGTCAGCCCCCCATAGCCCATTGCCAGTCCTAACCCCCCCATCAGCCCACAGCCCATTACCAGTCCTAACCCCATCAGCCCACCTCAAGTCCTAACCCCTCCTATCAGCCCATTTCCTGTCCTAGCCCCCCCCATAGCCCATTATCAGTCCTAACCCCCCCAGAGCCCATTACCAGACAGCCCCCATCAGCCAACAGCCCAGTACCAGTCTTAACCCCCCCATAGCCCATTACCAGTTCTAACCCCCCCAACAGCCCACAGCCCATTACCAGTCCTAACCCCATCAACCCACCTCAAGTCCTAACCCCTCCCCATCAGCCCATTTCCTGTCCTAGCCCCCCCATAGCCCATCAGCACTCCTAACCCCCCCCAGCCCCCCATAGTCCATCAGAACTCCTAACCCCCCCCAGCCCATCAGCACTCCTAACCCCCCCCCCAGCCCCCCATAGCCCATCAGCACTCCTAAACCCCCCAGCCCATCAGCAATCCTAACCCCCCCCAGCCCAGCCCATCCCATCAGCTATCCTAACCCCCCACCCCAGCCCAGCCCATCAGCAATCCTAAACCCACCCCCCCAGCCCAGCCCAGCCCAGCCCAGCCGAGGGAATTTTTTTTTTTTAAAAGCTGTCTTCTCCCGCTGCCGGGGCCGCCGCGGCAGAATCGAGTGTGCCGCGGGGCCCCACCCCCTGCCCAGCACAGCCTGCCCTCCCCCTCTATCCGCTCTCTCGTCGCAGCTCACAGTGACACGCGCCGGCTTACAGAGCGCGAAGGGATTAGTTTCCCTTTCGCGGCTCTGTTAAGCCCGCGGGGGCTGATGGGAACTTCCCATCAGCCCCCGCGGGCTTAACAGAGCAGCGAGGGAGAAACTCTTCCCTCGCTCTCTGAAAGCCGGCGCGTGTCACTGTGAGCTGCGACGAGAGAGCGGATAGAGGGGGAGGGCAGGCTGTGCTGGGCAGGGGGGCCCCGCGGCACACTCGATTCTGCCGCGGCGGCCCCGGCAGCGGGAGAAGACAGCTTTTTTTTTTTTTTATTTTACTTGCGGACCTTCCCGCGTGCCAGCTGCAAGGCCTTCGCGTGCCACAGCTGGCACGCGTGCCATAGGTTCGCCATCGCTGGTCTAAAGAGTCACAAGATGCACTCCTCGGTGCCCCCCGGCAGGGAGGCCCAGAACCTGGATGCCCTCGGTAGAATGTGCTTCCAGGGCTCAATGCTGGCTTGCCGTGTCCAGACTTACCAGCTGTACATGGGCATGTACCTCTGAGACCTGGCAAAGGAGATTGCCGGGTTCTCTGCCGGCCTCTCCGAGGAACCTTTGCAGAGGTTCAAGGCTTTGTCATCGGGGATTTGAGAGTGCTCGAAGTTTATATCTCGAGCAGCCTATGATGGCTTCGAGGCTTCGGCCCAAGTAGCAGCGGCCGGCATCGGTGCACGCCGTCAGGCCTGGCTACAGTCATCGGACCTCGAACCATGGGTCCAGGACAAGTTGGTCGATGTCCTTTGCTGGGATGAGAACCTCTTTGGCAAACCCATGGCTGAAAAGGCTGCAGAAATCGAGACTGAGACTCTCACCAGGACAAGGCTGTCCAGGAAGACTTCTGCCCCTTCTCAGAAGAAGAAGGGCTCGGGGAAAAAGCCCTTTTACCCGAAGAAGGCCTCTGCCTACAAATCCTACCCTCAATTCCAGGCCTCTACAGCTCCCCAACAGGGTCAGCAGGCCAAGGGGCAGGGACATGAGCCCCATCGGCAGAAAACCCACAAGCCGCCAGCTCCGGCTCCTGCACAGCAGGGAGCGGGGTTTTGACTCCCACTGCATAGCCTCTCCCCCACAGCTGGCTCCACTCAACACAGGAGGCTGGCTGACACTGTACGCCCACAGATGGTCAGCTATAACAGGGGAAACCTAGGTGCTGAACATAGTCCAAAAGGGCTACTTGCTCCACTTCGACCAGTTACCTCCCTCCTATTTTCCAGGGGAGCCTCCAATACTCCCTCTGCACAGGAACCTCCTCCTTCAGGAGTTGACAAGTCTTCTACAGGAGCAGGCGGTGGAACCGGTGCCTCACCACTTGATAGGACGAGGCTTCTATTCCAGGTGCTTTCTGGTACCAAAAAGGACAGGAGGCCTCAGGCCCATCCTAGACTTGTGAGGTCTCAACAAGTTCCTGGAGAGGGAAAAGTTCAAGATGCTTACCCTTGGAATACTGCTGCCCTACCTCCAGCAGGGAGATTGGCTATGCTCCTTAGACCTAAAGGATGCTTATTCTCACATCCTCATTCATCCAGACCACAGACAATATCTCAGATTTGTAGTGGGAGGAAATCATTTTCAGTACAGGGTACTTCCCTTTGGCCTAACCTCCGCACCCAGGGTTTTCACCAAATGCCTGGTGGTGGTGGCGGCCTATCTAAGAAACCAGGGCATCTTTGTCTTTCCATACCTGAATGACTGGCTCATCAGGGGTCAGTCTCCACAGGAGGCCAGACAAGCCACTCTTCGCACTGTCTCTCTTCTGCAGCACCTCGGCTTCATCATAAACTTTGCAAAGTCCACTTTGCTCCCCTCACAGGACCTAGAGTTCATAGGGGCAAGGTTGGATACCTTACAAGCAAAGGCTTATTTGCCCGGGAACAGGGCTCACAGACTGATGGCTCTGACCCAGCAGTTTTGCAGTGGATCTCTGGTCTCTGCCAGACATTTCCTGAGGCTTTTGGGCCACATGGCATCCACGGTCCATGTAACTCCAAATGCTCGTCTGCATATGTGGCCTGCTCAATGGTGCCTCAGATCTCAGTGGATACAGGCCACAGGAGACTTAAGAGACAGAGTAAGAGTGTCCAAACTACTAGCGGCCTCCCTGCAGTGGTAGCTGCATCTCCCAAACCTGATCAAAGGGGTGCCTTTCCAGGCACCACCACACACACAGGTGCTGACGACAGCTGTTTCTCTTCAAGGTTGGGGTGCACATTGCCAGGAGACATGTACTCAGGGCCTCTGGTCCCCTTGGGAGGCCACACAGCAGATCAATCTGTTGGAGTTGCGAGCTATTTGATTAGCTCTACAAACTTTCTCTCATGTCCTCTCTCACCAGTCTGTCTTGATTCAGACAGACAACCAAGTAACAATGTTCTATGTGAACAAACAAGGAGGCACAGGATCCAGGCTTCTGTGTCAGGAAGCACAGGCCCTGTGCGCCTTTGCAGTCAAGCACAGCATGTTTCTAAAGGCAGTTTATCTACCTGGACAAGAAAATTACCTGGCAGACAGGTTGAGCAGGATTCTACAGCCTCACGAATGGCATTTGAATCCCCTAGTAGTCCAGCAGATCTTCCTAAAATGGGGTCTTCCAACCATCAATCTCTTTGCCAGTCCTCTGAACCGTCAGCTGCCCAAGTTCTGTTCCAGACAACTGCATCCTCTGTGAATAGCAGCAGATGCCTTCCTAATCTCTTGGTCTACGGGCCTGCTGTATGCGTTTCCTCCAACACCTCTAGCAGCCCGAACCCTATTCAAGGTTCTTCGGGACAGGGCCTCGCTGATCCTGGTAGCCCCCAGATGGCTGAGGCAACCATGGTTTCCATTCCTTCTGCAATTGGCAGTGGACACTCCACTCCCTCTGTGGGTGCAACCCAATTTCCTGTCTCAGGATCAGGGATCTCTCCTGCATCCCAACCTCCAGTCCCTCCATTTAATGGCCTGGCTGCTGAAAGGGTAGTTCTCCCCTTACTTCTACCTAGGGAAGTGGAGGAGGTGGTTTTGGCCTCTAGGAGACAATCCACCCGGAAATCTTATGCCCTCAAGTGGTGTAGGTTCTCCACCTGGTGTGCTCAGCGCCATGAGAATCCTTTTTCGTGCCTGGTACCAGTGGTGCTGCAGTATCTGCTTCACCTGTCGGACCTAGGCCTTAAATCCAACTCTGTTCGGGTCCACCTCAGTGCTCTATCAGCGCACCACTCGCCGGTGGAGGGCCAGTCTCTTTTGGTCCACCCCTTAGTGGCCCGCTTCCTCAGAGGCCTGCTTTTGCTCAAGCCTTCGATTCGTCCACCAGCTCCTGAGTGAGATTTGAATGTGGTCTTGAAACAACTTACTCGCCCACCATTTGAACCAATGGCTACCTGTCATTTACACTTCCTTTCCTGCAAGGTGTTGTTCTTGGTGGCTCTTACCTCGGCAAGGCATGTGAGTGAACTACAGGCTCTGGTTTCTGATAGACCGTACAAACGGTTCTATAGGAACAGGATGGTCTTACGGACTCATCCTAAGTTCCTTCCAAAGGTTGTCTCCTCCTTCCACCTCAGTCAGGAGGTGGTTCTTCCGACCTTCTTTCCCAGGCCGCATGCCAGCCGGGCTGAAATGGTCTTGCATACCCTGGACTGTAGGAAGACGTTGTCTTTCTACATTGACCGTACACAGGGGCATCAAAGGACTGTTCAGCTCTTCATATCTTTTGACCCTAATAAGCTGGGTTTACCTGTCTCCAAGTGTACCCTGTCCATTTGGGTAGCAGACTGTATTGCCTGGGCATACAGGGCAGCCGGCCTCTCCTTGCAGGGTCGAGTCATGGCCCACCATGTCAGGGCAAAGGCTGCGTCAGTAGCTCATCTCCACTCTGTTCCGTTGGCAGACATCTGCTGGGTTGCTACTTGGTCTTCAAGCAAGACTTTTGCAGCCCATTACTGACTCGAGAGGGAGTCCCGCAGGTACAGTGCTTTCGGACAGGCGGTACTCTGTAATCTCTTTGAGGTTTAGGCAACTCCTACCCTCCGGCCCTTGTATTGGGCTACCGTTCGTGGGCGTTCTCAGAGTAGATTCTTATCACGCATGCTGAGGCTCTAGAGGGAGCTTATTTTTCAGCTTTGGGTTCTCGGTAGCCTAGAGCTGGGGAGTCCAATATGTGAAGACTGACTTCCTGCTTGGTCCTGGAGAAAGAGTAGTTACTCACCTGTAACAGGTGTTCTCCAGGAGCAGCAGAAATCAGTCCTCACGTCCCTCCCTCCTTCCCTTGGAGTTGCAGTCATATATTTCATTTTGTTTTTTGCTGTCTTTTAGCTATGTCATCAGACTGAGCAAGATGGCACCCTTGGGCGGGAAGGGGACCGCGCATGCGCGCTGTATCCCCAAAGGCTTTCTTTGAAAGCTGGGGAAATGCTCCACACGGAGGCTCTGTCGGCACCGACGTCACCCATATGTGAGGACTGATTCCTGCTGCTCCTGGAGAACATCTGTTACAGGTGAGTAACTACTCTTTCATGCCTTAGATGTAAACACTAAAAGATCTGCTAAATGGGTAAGATAACCAACTAACCTTAGCCAATTGTCTTTGGGCCTGTGTTTCCCAACAAGGGTGCCAGGGCATATTTGGCACATCTTCAGATTTCATCAGGTATGACAGAAAAAAAAGTTATAACAGATTGATGATCAGCTCCAGACCAGCATGTGGGCTCTAGGGATGTACATTTGTTGTGTACTCTGCTAGCACACCTTGAAAAATTTAGCACACATGCACATTAAAACATTATAGAACATGTTAAAAAATGGCAAGTAAAACAAATATGTGAAACTAACAAAAATAAAAGAAAAAATGAAAATAAACCACATTTGTTTTGGCCTGTGAGCATCCCTAATGGGTTTTACCATCAGCAAAAAACATCAGCAGTGACTCCTAAGCACGCAAGAGCTCTGAGCACATGTGCAATCACACATGCTTCTCTCTTTCCCAGGTAGAGTGTGAGCACTGAAGTATGTTAGCGAGAGGAGAAAGTGCAAAAGCGGTTAAGGGGAGGAATATATAGAAGCGGATGAGGATAAAGCGGAATTGCTTAACAAATATTTTTGTTCTGTGTTCACAGATGAAGGGACAGGAGCAGGACCTCAGAAAGCACCCACGAAAAGGAACAGAAGTGAAGGGGATCTTGAACAATTTTCAGGAGACTGTGTTTGTGAGGAACTAGCTAAACTAAAAGTAAATAAAGTGGTGGGATATATCCAGGAGTAATGAAGTAATTTGAGGAAGTTCTAGCAACTCCACTGTCTGATCTTTCAATGCTTCTTTAGAATCGGGAGTGGTCCCAGAGGACTAGAGAAAGGTGCAGAAGTATGTATGAGATTTAGAAGTACAGCACTGTTAGTCTGACCTCTGGTGAGTAAATTAATGGAAACACTGTTAAAACAGAGGTTTAATGAGGGCAGGTGCATCTAAAAATGTTTTATCAGAAAGTACTTATCAAGGTTTGTTCATCTTGAATGATGCTCGCTTTCAATCACACATATGCCAAGTCTGCAGAAATGTCTGCAAATTAATATGAATGTTGAGGGACAGAGGAAGAACATTTTCGCACTGAGTCTTGCTAAGTTCCTTCATGTGGTGGCCTCATTGCATAACATCTATTCTAAATTTTAGCAAAGCAATGACTACTATTGGAATGCAACAGGAAGAAAAAAAGAAACATTCATCCTGGTTGCATATTTCCCAGGATAAAAAGGTGCCACCCTTGGCTTCAGCACTAAAACCGATGCTGCTGCTAGCAAATGCAAACCTTTCATCTGAAAATATCATCTCTACTGTAGCTGTAGGCCACAGTGAATCTATTCACAGACATACTACAGCAGGATATAGTTCATTAAAGTTAATGAAAAAATGAAGCCAAAATACACGTTCACCTTTATTGGCCCTCATCCTGAAAGCCAAAGAATCTATATGACAGGTTTTCCCTATTTGGATATTGGTATTATATGTGAAGGAACATTTTAAATAGTAAGGGGAGATCAGAATTGAAACATCAAGGTCATGATATACTTAGTTCCAACAATGTTTTAGAAATGATTCTACTAAGCATGAAGCTGTTTCTAAACTCCATAGAAGAAAGTGCAGAAATGCAAATGCCATTTATAGCCACATGTAGCAGGGCATCCATTTTACAAACTTGTATGTAGGAAAAATCAGTGGAAGAATCTCGACAACTTGCATGTACAAGTGCTATCATTTCATAATTTGCTTAAAATGTTGCTAACAAATATTTGTAGTAATTTGGTATTTGGTTTGGTCTGTAATTTAATTGTGTGTGTGCCTTTGTTGCCCACCTAAAAGTTATTGATAAGCAGGTTATCAATATTGTTAAATGAAAAGAAAATGTAATTGGGTGCGTGCTAACACTGGAGGTATAAAAAACAAGAGGAGCAGGCTAAAACAGGAGCTGAGTTCCTGCTATTTATTGGATCTCTGCATTTTTTTTACTGTTCTTAGCCAACTGATAGGTCAAAACAGAATCAAACAGAACTGACATTATTTGGGGCGGCACTTGGCGATGTAGTTGGGGACCAGGTCTTTGTGGAGATGGAAATTTAAGCTGCTGCTCCTATTGTGGATTAAAAAAAAACAAAAAGAAGGTCTTTGAAGCTGGTGTGACCTGGGACTAGATTAAGGATAGCCTGAGAAATAGATTATACACATAGATTATTTGAAACTTTTAAAAACACATTTGAGGTCTCAGTGGTTGGATTTGGAAACTTCAAGATAGGAGAGTGAGCATGTAAGGACTGTACTAATTGTAACTTTGCATTATCACAACATAAAGTGGGAATCTAGTTATGAGGGCATATTTCATATCTCTACCCTTGAATTCCTGTCAGTGTGCTAAGTAGTCTGAACTAAGATAAAAAAAAATTCACTTTCCCTAGATTTGAGATAATATATATTGTCACCACTAGGGGTGCTCTGCTAATGCCAGAAGATCTATACCAGGGTCTGACATTCTCTTCCAAAGAGGATCACCAAGAACATTTTATTTTTGCCAATCAAGGCTTCTAGCTGCGGGTCTAGGTAAGGATGGAGTAGAAACCATTGAGAACGAAGCAAGTCCCTTCTGGATCTCCCTAACACCAACTGTAACATCAACCTCTAGCTTATCTCCAGTAATAAAGTAAAGTTCCTCTATTTAAATCAATCTCCACTTGAACAGGTATTACCAGGTATTTTCAGACTTGGGGCCATAGTAGATAGCTAGTCCAGTCCAGGATTTGTGACTGCAACTCCTGCTGCTTCAGTTTACCTTTGTTTAAGGCTTTCAGCCTGGTCAACAGTTCCCAGAAAGCTCACCACATTCAAGGAGATCAAAACTCTCTTCTCTAAGCTTAGGAGTTCTCAACAGAGTCTCTATAA
This sequence comes from Ichthyophis bannanicus, assembly GCA_033557465.1. Lineage (NCBI taxonomy): Eukaryota > Metazoa > Chordata > Amphibia > Gymnophiona > Ichthyophiidae > Ichthyophis > Ichthyophis bannanicus. The sequence goes on along the minus strand of CM066035.1, from coordinate 445,251,568 downwards.
TAGTTCAAAGCAGTAGTCTTTATACTAGTTCCAGACTTATAAATCCAAACCCTTTAACAGTCTTCCTGCTGCTCTATATCTACCTCTTTTATATTTATTTATAATTTTACAAATTTATCAAGCAACAACGCTTGCACAGAAAGATAGATCCTCCAACAGCAAAATACTTGAAAGATAGCAAAAGGAAATCAACATACAAAAAGAAATATCTATAGTCCCCAATAAGAGGAGTGTGAAACAAAGAAAAAAAAGCAGTTGCAGTGAGGAGTTCTAACCGTAAAGACTGGTGGCTAAGGGTCCGAAATGTAATACTTCTTACGCACAGCCTATTGAACAACATTCTCTACAGAAGTGGAAATTAAAGGGATCCTGACACTAATAAAAGCAGATTTCTGTGCATTTAATACCACTATATATTCAAGGAAACTGAAAAAGATGTGAAGTGCCTAATTGCAACACTACTGACTTTAATACCGAAAACTGTCTACACCTTCTTTGTATTTCTTGGACACATCAAGGAATACTGTGACTTTAAAACCATAAAACAAAACAGCACTTTTCTTATAATAAAGTTTTAACAACCAATCCCCATCGGAGGGTAAAGCAAAAGTAACAAGTAAAGTAGAAACCTTCAACTTACCAGTAGTTGGTGACTCAACAATATCAGAGATTCAGAAAGTCAATCTGCAGATTCACATCTGCAGTCCCATGCTCTTTCTTCCCAGATGATAAGTAGAACGCTTTAGTAACAGGTGGCATCAAATCCAAAGAAACAGAAAGCGTCTCATGCAAATACTTTTTGAATAATTCCATTGGGGTTGAACCCAAATCAATAGGAAAGTTCAAAACGCAAGCATTTGCAGCCCAGGTGGAATTCTCCAGAGTTTCTATCTTCGTCCAAAGGGCAATGTTATATTTTACAATACTCGCCATTATATCAAAAACATGGTTCAATCTCTGGTCAGAGACCTCCATTTTACACATAGGGGTGTGTTTACTAAACCGTCTTAATGTTACCGGCGCTAGTTGCAGCGATAATGTGAAGAATGCCATATAAGGAGTGGGCGTTCTGGTTCAAAGGTAGCAAGAATCTGTATCGCACAATAGTGGGCGCCATGGCACGTTAATACGCGTTAACCCTAAGTAACATAGAAACATAGAAACATGATGACAGAAAAAGACCACAAGGCCCATCTAGTCTGTCCTTCCATAACAACAACTACAACAGTCCACTTTTTACCTTTAGAGATCCTCTGTGTTGGTCCCATGCTTTTTTGAATTCAGTTACTGTCCTCATCTCTACCACCTCCACTGGGAGACTATTCCACGGATCCACTACTCTTTCCGTAAAGAAATATTTCCGCATATCACTCCTGAATCTATCTCCCTTCATCCTCATCCCATGTCCCCTCGTCGCAGAACTTGCTTTCAATTGAAAGAGGCTCTCTCCCTGAACATTTATGCCACGGAGGTATTTAAACATCTCAATCATATCACCTCTATCCCGCCTTTCCTCTAAGGTGTACATATTAAGATCCTTTAGTCTGTCCTCATATGCTTTATAATGAAGCCCATTAATCATTTTAGTAGCAACCCTCTGCACCGACTCCATCCTGTTCACATCCTTTTGAAGGTGCGGTCTCCAGAATTGCACACCATACTCCAAATGAGGTCGCACCAAAGACTTATACAGAGGCATTATCACCTCCTTTTTCTGCTAGCCATTCCTCTCCGTATGCACCCAAGCATCCTTCTAGCTTTGCCGTCGCCTTTTCTACCTGTTTAGCTACTTTAAGATCATCAGACACAACTACGCCTAGGTCCCGCTCTTCTTTAGTGGACAAAAGTACTTCACCTCCTATACTGTATTGCTCCCTTGGATTGCTGCAGCCCAAATGCATGACCTTACATTTTTTAACATTAAATCCCAGCTGCCAAATTCTAGACCATTCTTCAAGCTTCGCTAGATCCCTCCTCATGTTATCTACACCTTCCTGGGTGTCTACTCTATTGCAGATTTTGGTATCATCCACAAAGAGGCAAACCTACCCGACAGCCCTTCCGCTATATGACTAACAAAGATGTTAAAAAGAATCGGACCAAGGACAGATCCCTGGGGCACACCACTGGTAACATCCTTCTCCTCAGAGTGAGCTCCATTTACTTGTACTCTTTGTCGCCTCCCACCCAACCAATTTCTAACCCAAGCAGTAACTTTAGGGTCTATCCCTAGGGTGCTCAGTTTGTTTATAAGTCGCCTGTGAGGAACAGTGTCAAAGGCTTTACTGAAATCCAAATACACCACATCTAGAGCTCTCCCTCGGTCCAACTCCCTGGTCACCCAGTCAAAGAAATCAATCAGATTTGTACATGCCAGCGGAGTGCTAGAAGCTATAAAGATGTAGCACACTGGTTGCTGCAATGACAGTGAAGGCAGAGATCGTGGGTTCAATCCTGCAGTGGTGTAATCTGAAAAGGCTGTCTGAGGCATTTACTTTTAATTTAAATCAGTGCTGAAAGCAAAAACACCCTCACAGTGCCGTAACCTAAGGTGCCTCATAAGGTGCCCTATAAGGCGCCCCATAAGTCACATTATAAAGTGCCCTGTCTGCCAAGGCACCCTATAGGGCGCTGTATAGGGCGCCTCATAGGGCGCTTTACAGGGCAACCTATAGGGTGCCTATGAGGCACCTTAGGCTACAGCACTGTGAGGGTGTTTCTGCTGGCATCACTGATTGAAATGAAAAGGAAAACCCTCAGACAACATTCTTAAATAACACCACTGTGAGATCAAACCCATGACCGCTGTCTTTAAAGTCATTGAAGTAACCAGTGGGCTACATCTTTAAAGCATTTAACACACTGCTGGCTTGCTACAGAAAGACTGCAGGTCACCACACAAACTATCTGCTGTGGTTACAAGGAAAGGGTAAACCCACCCGTACCCATGATGCACTGCACATGCAGATCAGCAGTCTACAGCTGATAACAAGATGGGGTATGCCTCCCCACAGCACCTCGGCCTGGTAGGGGGAACTGACCGTGTGTGTTACTGGCACAGAGTAACTACAGACCGTGACATTGTGCGGGTCCTGTGCTCACCCTGAGGGTGAGGTGGGGCGCCCAGCACCAGGTACGCAGCACCTGGCTTGGCTGAGATAGGCTATGCTGCAAGTCCCCATTAGTGCCAGTGTGAGATAGGTAATCCTTGCAGACACACCTGTGTTCCTCTGTATTTCCCAAATGCATCTAGTCCTTGTGGACTATGATGTACCCAGAATAGTGCATATCTTGTGTGGGTGCCATGGTCACATGTTATAAGTGAAGGGGGGTGCTTGAACCCAAAAGCAGATTATGTAGCACCACTCATCCCACTCTCTGTAGCTCAGGGTGGGGGACAAGATCTCCCACCAACAGATCCACATTCTACATCTCTGCAATGGTGGCAGTAGAGGGGACCATCAACCCCCATCCTGCTGGGGATCAGGCACCCTACAGGGCAGTCAATGCAGATCTGTACAAACATAAGGCAATGGCAGAGAGGCAGAAAGCTGGGAAAGCTCAGCAGCCTCCAACCAATATCTGGCATTCACCAGCAGAGAGCAAAGTCAGGCTCAACCCACTGCACCATGCAAGGTGTGCCAGCCATACACATGCTAACTGCAGACAGTCTGCTAGCTAATACATAGGACATATTCCCAGAGGAACTACATGCACCCAAAATGGGACATGAGCGCATACACACCAAGCATGTATGTCAGTGATTGGGCCCCAGAAAAGAGAACCCATAAATATAACTTTAAAAAAATGCTGTATAGCACTATGGGGGAACCTAGCCATGCCGTGGTCACTGCTCAGTCAGGGTGAGAGTGACCTCCCAGCATGACATGCTGTGGCCACCCTGTCCATGCAGGTGGTGGTCGGGCACTACAATGTCCCAGCCATTGCCCTATGCCCTGTGCAGATGCATCCTGCCCAGGCCACCCTGTCCGGACCATACCCATAGTATCTTGCTCCTCATTATGCACATCAGCAGGCTAATACTGGAAACAGTACAAGCAGTGTGGGCTCAGTGAGGTGTAGGCAGCCACAACACACTGGATAGACATACACACACTCCCACACCTATGCCAGCAGTGTGCAAATATAGAGGATTTTGGCAGCCTTGGCCACCACACCAGTCCTGGGCAAACTGCAGGCATGGTTATGGTACGCAATACTATTGGGGTCACTCCACGGGGTGGTAAACACTGTCAGAAACCAAAACTGAAGCACACTCCACATATATCAGAAAGGTTGCTATGATGCAGCTCTGTCAACAAATTGTGTTTAACTTAAGATTTGTTATCTGCCATTAATCATAGCAACCTTTTGATATATGTGTAAGGTGTTCCCAAGTTTAGGGCGGCATTGCTAAGGTATGCAGTTGCCAGTATTGGGAGATGCTGCTCCGCGCAGGGCCCAACAGCCTGACTCTCCATGAGGCGTTGGAGAGTGGAGCCTGTGGGTGTGGGTGTTTGTGCCCCTGTTGGCCTCTGCTCTAGGGCTGAGTTTCCCAACTCTGGTTCTGGTGGGTCAAACACGGTTCAGGTTTTCATGCTGCCCCTAATGAATATGCATGAGGTATATTTGCATACAATGGGAGCGGTGCATACAAATGCAGCACATGCATATTTATTAGGGACAGCATGAAACGTGAATGGTGTTTGGCCCTCAAGGACTGCAGTTGGGAAACTCTGCTCTAGGGATTGCACATGTTTATGGGTTCTGTACCCTGTAGGGTAAAATATAGGCGTTTATGGCATGTTCATTTAATCTGCAATAACGGTTCCATCTTTATTACCACGGTTTAGTACTGTGTAAAACATAAGGACATGGTTTGCAGGAGCCACAGCTGGGACTTGAACCTGTGACCTTCTGCCCCTGAACACACTGGCTGCAACATATAGTAACATAATAAATGATGGCAGATAAAGACCAGTATGGTCCATCTAGTCTGCCCAGCAAGATGGCTGGAGTAAGATGGCAGGAGTTGGTGCCACTCTGTGCAGGCCACCTCTCCCCATGTCTTTGTTTAGGGATGAACCCACCACGCCATGCAGGACACCCCTATTTGTTGAGAAGTTAGACGGTTCAGTTTATTTTGATTTTATTATGTTGCTATAAATGGATCCATTGTGTCTGTCCCATGCCATTTTGTATTCTGTCACTGTATTTGCTCCCACCACCTCCATCTGGAGGGCATTCCCATTTACCTGCACCATCCATATGAAATCACTTACAATATCCAAACGAGTTTAGAATATTGTATATAGTTAAAGTATATAGTATAAAGTTAACCTGTACATAGTTCTCCCGGTTATCCCATGTGTTATTTTTCCCTGTTCTTTGTAAACTCAATGTTGCCTGTATGCATTGCAGTATGTTTTGTTCAATGTACACCGCGCTGATTTTAATAGCGCGGTATAGAAGAAATGTTAAATAAATAAATAAATAAATAAAAAATAAATAAATTCCAAGCATCCACCACCCTCTCAGTGAAAAAGTATCTCCTGATATTGCCTTTCAATTTTCCACTTTGCAGCTTCATGTTATGCCCTCTCGTTTCACAGCTTCCCCGTCTTTGGAAGAGGTTTGTTTGTTCATTATGTCTCCTTAAGTATTTAAAGGCTGTGTGTACTGCACCAAACTGTTGCCACAGAGGCAGATCATTCCCTGGGTATACCATGACTGTTCGTCAGACAGACCTTGTCTGTTGCAGTGCATGGCACCCACCTAAATGGGGCTTGGCCGTGGTCTGCTGTGGGCAGATGCCACTACTCCCTCCACCACCAGTACCCCTCTGCCACCATGATGACATGCCCTTGTGCCAGTGGTGCTGGTGGTGCGCAGTCCCAGGCCTTCCAGTGTGCCGGTAGGCGGCTGCCTATGGGGGGTGATATGGGGTAGGGGTGCTGACATGGACATCAGCACATCCCCCCCGGCACCACCTACCAATGTTCTGTGCCCTTTGGGGTACTTGCTGGGTACTGTCCCCTGGGACACTGTGGGACACACACTTGTGGCCATATTGGACACTGGTCAGTTGCTGTCTTGCTGCTTTTCAACTTCTACATTCCTATGCGCCAGGTAGGCATCTGCCTATTCCACACTGTGCCCCAGCTGGCCCACTGCATCTGACGCATGCAGCCCCCTGTACCCCAGTTACACCATCACCATAGTGCCCTTTCCCATGTGCCCACTCTGCTGTTTCTGCACATGTGTAAGCCACAAAGGCAAGCTACCTCATACACACCACAGAAAACCCTCATCAGCACTATTTCTATGTTGGCACATTCACTTTGTGGGGGGACTGTGAATTGACTCTTCCAAGAGTGAGCTCATCCTTTTTCCTCTTTATAGGGTTGTGTTCATTACCGCTTGTCATTATTTGTTCTATTGGCCAACTCGGTGTTTTGGATTTCAATTTTGGTTCTGGTCATTATTTAAGGTTTGTGCCTTAGTGGTTGCTGCACATGTATCACTACTATCACTTTTCAAGGTCTCCCTGCCTTTGCTGTACATTGCTGACTGAAATGGTTTCTCTGTCCAGCAAATGTGCCTAGCACGAGGTTTTCACTGGCGCTAATTTGCAGACCTTCATTTCATGGCGTTAATGTGCATGGAGCCTCTCCCCGCCCATTGACCCCTTCTCTCCAGCCCTGGGGAGCCTTACTCAGCCCTCTGGACAGCCTTACTCCACCCTCTGCGCTGCAGACATTATCGCGCGATACATGACGTTCTCGCATGGTAATGCGCCATTATCATGGAATAACGTCACGTATCGCGCGATAACATCGCAGCTGTGATGTTAGCGTCATTTAGTAAACATACCCCTTAGTTTCTTCAGAGTAACAAACTTTTCCACATGCTCCTCCAAGTGAGCTATCCCCATCGAGGACATAGTCAGCTGTTGAACCACAGACTCAAAAAGCTTAGTGATAGCATCCCAAATATTGTCCAGGATCACAGTTTTCAGACAATGTAAGTCAAACGAAAAGGAAGTAGGAGCAAAGGGCGTTGCTTCCAACAGGACTCCCATCAATAATCCACTCAAGAGAGGACCACCCACCTCCAAATTCCTCTCAGGAAGATCACCCAGACTTTCACAGTTCAGATTTCCACTAAACACCTCCGATGCTTCCTGCCTTGGGGCCGTAGATTTGTCACCTTCCGAGAAGCTGACAGCAGCAGACACTGAAGGGATAGCAGGAGAACTCGGTGGAAGAGGCGGGAACCTTGTGTCGGGGGAGAGAGTAACATCAAGACTAGAGGCCGCGGCAGTATCCTCCATCTATGCCCCAAAACCTGCTCAAATCTCCCGCTTTTCCATCTCAGAGAGCTGTACCAACCGGTCCATAGGACCTGGAGGGGAAGGCAACAGCTTGGCCAGGTAAGCTCTGGGTTTATCTTTCCTCTTAGGCATCGATGCAACAAGCTCAAACCTCAGCCACCATTTTAGTCAAGCCACTTCTACCTCTTAAGCTTAGCAGAGAAGACAGTTGCCACTCTCTGGCAAGCAATCTAAACATCATGAATTTTAATTTACTGTTCAAACAGCATTTTCCTCTCAGTCACCAAAACAGGTATATCTCTTTATTAAAGAATAGTCCATAGGCTCCATACCTTGTGATAGTAGTTCAAATGGGTTTAGCTCATTCTCCATTTGTTCCACATCAACAAGCTCTTCTTCAGCCATAGATACTTCTGGCTCAGCTACTTTAGAGGAAGTGAGGTTTTCAGATACTGGTCTGGGGAACTCCTCCCTTCTCTTCTTACAAGTAGGTTACTATGGTTGGACAAGGCTGTTTTGGGAGGCTTGGAGTTTAAAGGATCCCTGACCTTATCTGCAAAACCTGAACTTAGTCCTCCCCCTCCTGTTTGACCCGTGCTCTCTCCTCAACTTTAAGACAAGGTCTGATTGTGCCAGCACCTCCTATGGTCTTTCCAGACCACAATATAAAGACAAAAAAAGGTAGAAGGAGACGTAAAGGAGAAAATATTTAGGTAATAGTTGTCAGTCAGAGTCCACCATAACTAAAATGATAGTTTGACTGAACTAAATATTCATAAAAATACTGTCAAGCAGCTGCAAAGTACATTTGAAAGTATTGAAAAGATACTGGTAGTCCCAGTTTTCTGGATTTGGAAACATGCTAATGTGAAAGTAACAGATATCCCAGAAGCTGTCATAAAAAGAACTTGTTTAAATTTGGCTGACAGTCAGAAAATCATTCTAAACCTTTAGACAGAAATACTGTTAAATGGCTGCAGTAGGTAGTGCAGTGGAGCTTAAAACACCAGTGAAACCCTTGCTTGTGGAAGTGAGCGTATAAATGTTAGGGTTAGAATTAATTGAGTAAAAAAGACACCTGAAGGCTATCTCAACTGCACTCATATGTACAACTCATGAAGGGGAATTTGATCAAATTTTGTTGAAAAAACACCAAGGAGCATATTTACTAAAATGTACTAACCATTACTGCAGGGTTTAGTAGCAATAAACACACCCTGCTAACAGTTAACGCAGGGTCCCACGCTAAAAATCCCATGCTAACCAGTTAATGTGTATTGGGTGGCAAAAGGGGGCTTAAGGGCAGAATGTCAGCATTGAATACACAGGGGTATGTTTACTAAACCATCCTAATGTTACCGGCGCTAGTTGCAGCGTTACTGTGAAGAGTGCCATATAAGGAGTGGGCGTTCTGGTCTTAAAGTAGCAATCACGGGTTATCGCGCGATAAAGTGTGCCGTTCTGTTATCGCGCGATAGAGGGAGCCATGCACATTGCCGCGCGTTAACCTTAACTTTGCGTACAATCACAGCAACAGAGGTGTAGCACACTGGTCAATACAATGACTGCTGAGACAGGGGTCATGAGTCCAACACCCCAGTGGGCCTAGTGAATAAGGGTGGCCAAGGCAATTCCTTTTCCTGCTTGTAACAGTTAGAAACAATCCAATAATCTGTGTTGCTAGCTAAAAATACCCGCACCCCAGTGCCATAACCTAATGCACCTTTTAGGGTGCACCAGAAGGCACATCCTAAACCACCACATCAGCCAAAGCGGGTTATAATGTGTCCCAGAGGGCGTGTTGAATGGTTGTCGACCTCCAAGGCACCATATTAGGTGCCCCACAAGCTGGCTGAATCTAAGGTGTAGCTAAAGATGCCCCAAGAATGTATAGGTGACTCAAGAAAGGTTGGCCAAGGGCACTAAGGTCACCCATGTTGAAAAGAAAGAAAGGCATGGGCCAAACACAGATGTAACCCTAACACTGCACAGAGCACCAAGGAAAGACAATGCACAAGTGATGGAAGGAAATAGATCTGAGCTGATGGACCAGACAAATCTGCGTCCAGCCCATGTGGCAGCTGGAAAAATGGACAAACATATTGGCGGCAGCTGTAGCAATGCACAGGGTGATGGTAATGTACTGTGCAACAATGACAGTGTGTGACAGAGGATGGGAAGACGTGTCCAGCAGAGGAGGTAGAGGTGGCAGGATAGGTGCAATGACAGGAAGACAGAGGAGTAGCAGTGCCATGCAGAGCACACACAGGAGAGGCAACCAGGAAGAGCTTCAATGCAGAAACAACTATCAGTGCAGGACACAGGGTAGCAGCTTGCACATCAGGGCAGGACAGCACACAGCTGGCAGACACACATAGATGGACAGAAGGATGGTTTGCAACTGTGATAAGGGTACAATGTGCTAACCAGCACAGATCTGCACAGATATGACTATTACAGGAATGAAAAGTAGCTGAGCAGGACAGGCATACAAATGAAAGATAACAGAGAGGATCAAACCTATGACCATTAGCACAAATGTCAATGCACAAACCGGTAGGCTACACCACCAATGTGAAGTTATTAGCAAAGGATGCATACAAGATTACTGCAGGGCATCACACAAGAAGCCTGCTGTCTGCCAGGATAGGCAAACCTCCAACAGAAACCATGATGGAATGCACATGCATATCTGGTGTATACAGCTCAGATCACAGTCTGTAATTGAGACCAGAAACACATATAACTACATGCACATACACAATGAAATGTTATGCAGTGGATACAGCATGCAAAAGAGGAAAGAACCTAAACCCAAAGGGCGGCAGGGGATGCTCTGTAGAGCAGGGCAAAATATGGAACAGAAAAGGAGCATGTGGGAATTGAACCTGAAAACAGTGAAAGCATAGACCAGCTGAGCCACAGCAATGCCAACCCCCCAAGTGGACTGCCTATGTGAACACTACAAAGAAAGAGACATATGTAACAGCTAATAGGTGATGGTTGGGCAGCACAGAGGGCACACTTTGGTGTACAGTGAAGAGATGGAAGGGTGTGTGGATAGGTGATGAACCTGCAGGTAGCTCATGGTCAGGTTAGCACAACACAAAAAAATAAGTAAACACAATGTGGGAATCAAACCTGCAACCTATGGTGTTACAACACATGTCCAGAACCACTATCCCAAACATCCACAACAAACACAATGCAAAGATATTACCTCAAAGGGAATGTGTGCTTGGGAACCCGTAACACCCAGTGATGTGGCAGATGGCTGGCAGATAGACAGCTGGCACCGTACAAGGATGTGAGCACGGGTGGGCCATGTACATGACCATGAAATCACTAAATACATATGTCAGTGTGATCAAGCAGCAGCACAGACAAATGTGCGTCCAACACATATATTTATTTTGGTTAATCATCAGAGATAGTGTAGATACCGCCTATCATAATATCAATGTGATTAGATAACAGGGCAAAAATCAAAAACACGGATCGGTTCCAAGATGGCAGAGGAGCTGTGTGCTGTGTCGGAGATTTGTTAGCTGTCTCCATTTTGGGTCACTCTAATGGGGAGAAAGAGGAAGCAATGAGCCGAGAAACCCCCTGAGACCTCCACTCCTACCGTTGGCTCGTCTCAATCGGTGATTCGGGTTTTCTTTCCCCCGATGGCAGCAGTTGTGGCTTCGGCTGATCAATCGAGGATTTTGATTGATTTGAGCGATGGGGTTGAGTTGATCCCCAAACAGGACTTGACGCCGCAACCCGGAAGGGATATCGGGGAAGGTTTGCCTGCTGGTCTGTCCCCGGTGAGTGGGAGTTCGTCTGCAGTGGGGGGTGCCGCCCCGTACCAGAGTGAGAGTGCTCCCACTGCCCTGCCTGTTGGAGGAGGGAAGTTGGAGAAGTTAGGGGCAAGCAGTGGGCTAGAGACTGTGGATTTGGTCTCTGCCTCGTGTCTGGTCTCTTCTGAGCTGAATGTTTTGGAAAAGCCGGCAAAGGTGACATTGGAGAACTTGTGGGACGCCATCTCTTCCCTTCAGAAGTCCCTTTTTCCTGTTGTGGTTTCTCTTTCCAAGGAGTTAACTCAATTGAAGGCGTAAAGTGAGTCGGAAAGCTCGAAAGTAGAAGGTCAGGCCATGAGAATCTCGCGACTTGAAACCCAGACTGAAGAGCTTCAGGCCCTGGGTATCACCCAGGTTAAAAATAACTTGATTATGGCTAGACTCTTGGAGTTTCTGGATAACCAAGCAAGGAGGAATAATTTGCGCTTGTTGAATTTTCCAAGATCTCCCTTGTTGGATTCCATGGTGCTGGTTCGTAAGTGCCTCACAGAGGTTCTCCTCATGCCTTCTAAAAATTTGCCTCCGATAGTTCGGGTCCAGTATGTTTCAATTTCCTCTTCAGAAGAGTTTGGTGGAAAAGATCTGTGGAGAGTGATGAGCCGGCTCAACTGGATCTAACAGGATTTTTGGAAAGCTCTCTTGAAGTGGTGACCAGTAGGGCTACTTTACTGGTGTCCTTTGCTTTCGAGTCAGACCGGAACTCTGTTCTGAGATTATATTTCCTAAAGATGAATGTTTCCCAATTTATGGGGTCCAAGATATTGATATTCCCTGATTTAGCTAGGGATACCCAAAAGAGGAGGAGAGAGTTTCTGGCTTTACGCCAGCGCTCTCTTGCCCTGGGGGTACAGTTTAAGTTGAAATATCCTTGTAAATGTTTAATAGTTTACAATACAAAGCAATTTCTTTTCTTTGAACCCCAGCAATTGAGTTCTTTTCTTGAGGGCAAGGAAGGGATAGGGTTGAATCCCGCACCGGCTGCCACATTTAATAGCTAAGCTCCATTAAATTGACGCCCTAGTTTTGGGCTTCTGTGTATGTATTTCCTTAATTTTTTCTTCTTTTTTCTTGGGACCGTATTGAGGTTTCTATTGTGGTCTACTCCAGTTTGACTTGTTTTTCTTTGAAGCTGTTATTGCTTATGATGTATTTCTAGATTCTGTTTATATTCAGTTTATTCTGGAGTGTATGGAAAATTAATAAAGATAAAATAAAATCAAAAAATCAAAAACACATTTTGCAGGGCAGCAACCCACATGTTACAGAAAAGTCACTGGCCCATCTACAGATGATGGGCAGGAGAGATAATGTGCATTAGGTGCATGGTGTGCAGTATGCATTAGCCCCCCACCCCCCACATGCTGCTGCATGCCCCAAATGCGTCAGTTACATATGTGTGCATGTAGACAGTAGGCGGTGCATGATGAGGGCCCAACATGTACCGCCAATCAATCATGATCTGTTCATAAGAATATATCTGTCTGCCAACACAGGAGGCACAAAAATGAAACAGCATATGTTGTTAAGAGTAAGAAAGTGTAAACACAGATATCAAAATATATGTTACAGCTGTCACATAATGCCTGATATAGGAATCAAAGCAGCAACAATTTAACCCAAAACAATGGTCAAATGCAAAATGAGGATATGCTAACAGGTAGCAGAGGCACATGAACACAGAGAATTCAAATGAAACAAACCGCAGAAACATGCAGAGATAACACTATGCAGAAGGTCCCCCTGCACTGGTTGGTGTGGATACGGTGTCTGTAAACATATATCACGGTACATGGAATGCACAAATGAAGGAAGAAAATGGACAGCCACACTGCCACACACCAAATATAATGGGGCAATGTGAGTGCTGGAACCTCAGGGGATAAATAGGACTGTGCAGACATGCAATGGTAGGTTTGTAAATCAATCAGAGTGTCACGTCTGAACAGTAAACAAACACAATAACCTGCATATAGAGATGGAAAGAAAGGTCAAACATGTTACAGTAACCCACACAGAAGCCATATTGCCACATGCTGTGTTGCATCAACATAGTCAGTCACATGCACATGCACTGGGTACATTGAAACATGATACAGTGATGCCACACATGCACTGTAACACCCTTGGTGAGTGCAAACATCAATCCAAGATGTTGGTGTGCAGTAAAGTGGTGTGGTGGCAAATACTGTATCATGTCCAAGTGGCGGCTAGGTGGACATGGACAAGAGGACCTCTCCATTATTCCCCCTGTGCCACACGCATGGCTGTATGCTCATATTGAACCAAACAGATGTGTGTATCCTGCGTGCCATATCACACACATGGGCAAAACACAACAACACAATGTCAGAAGGATGTACAACATACAGCAACAATGTCAGTCCCTGCTGCACACGTGGGGACCAGTACACAATGTCCACAGTGCAAAGGGTGTCTGCAACCCAACAAGTCATGGTAAGACTGTCCTTGAAACCCTGGGCATGCATAGTCAAGTGTGACATCCCAATATGCCACAGTACTGGAAAGGTCATGTATGTCTCCTGCGATGAACACGACACCTAGCCAGTGCACGGCAGCAAAGGTGTGTTGGACAGGCCTGTCATGTCCAAAGCAGCAGTCCCTAAACTATTAGGTCAAATTTACAGAGGGTTAGTTTTATGCCAACAATAATGTATGTCCCTCTATCATCTACTAGGCTATGATCTTTTGCCAATGTATAAATCATTAAAAAAAAAAACCTGAAGAAACCCGTTGGTTGTGAAACGCGATACGGAGCCGAATGGAGGCGTCGGGGGAAAAAGAACAGCATAAGATAAGCACAAGAGTTTTGACATTCTATAAAATTTGAAAAAAATAATGGAAATGAAATCTTGATAGAACAGAGGTCATTGATGCATATTTGGCATGCATGAAGGACTTTGTCTGCACAATAGTGCCACTAACAGTCTGAGACCTCAAGTTATTTTTATTTATTTATTTTATTTATTTATTTATTTTATTTACATTCTCTTATATACCGCGCTATTCTACATCAGTGCGGTTTACATTGAACAAACTGAAATTACATTGAACAGGGCATTATAACTTGGAGATAACTATTTTACAGGGAACATGGGCTATGGAGGGTTAAGTGGCTTGCCCAAGACCACAAGGAGCACCTGTGGGACTAGAAACCCCAGTCCTTCCGGCCCAAGGTTGCTGTCCTCTAGTGGGATTTGAACCCCCGACCTTCTGGCCTGAAGTACCTTGCCCCAACCACTAGGCCACTCCTCCACTCCAAGTTAACATTTCTTCGAGATTTTTGATGTCATAAATTATACATTGGCAAAAGATCATAGCCTAGTAGATGTTAGAGGGACATACATTATTGTTGGCACAAAGCAGCAGTCCAACAATAATACTGTCCATCCTAGGCATGTGTCCCACTTGCAGAGGTCAAACATCCTATTGCACCATTTCCCATGGATAGTTCCATGGTGTTGTTGTGTCCTCCAGCAGGTGGGTGATGGTGATGCCAGATGCACTGTAGTAGATGTGCTTTGTGTGTCCTCTGCCTTGTGTCAGAAGAGGATAAACAATGTATTGGTATGCTGCTTGCAACATCAGCCCAAATTGCAGAGTCAAACAACAATATGTACGTAATGAAACGTCACACAGGCAAACATAACATGATCACAACACAGAACACAGTGCATGTTGTGGACATTTGGAATTGGAATCGCAGACGAGGGTGTCACATGGATATGGTCATGTCCATGCCCATGTTACACAGGCATTTCACAGCTCCACCCCATGTGCATCAGCGTTCGTGTATAGAGACCCAACATTAAAAGTCCATGAAACAAATGGTAAATCATTAAAAGGCTAATGTCATTTCCAAAAGACCAAAGGTGCAACCTACCGTGTGTTTGCATCAAGTGTCTCTTTGGGATTTCATGAGGCTCTCAAAGGCCACAACACATCACAGTGAAGGGAGAAGATGTCATTGAAATGTGTAGAATCACCATGTCCCCATGTCCAGCCACTGTTGATGCATGTCCACATTATGGCGATATCTGTGATACAAAAATGCTGTCGCGCAGTGGTCTGTCAGCACACAGGAAATAGGTCAGCTCACAACACACAACACATGTCCACAATATTCACAAGGTAAACAGCAGTAAGGTAGAGATAGCACAGTCACCACCATTCGCCAGGTGTACAGACCCCTCACACAACATGATAATGCAAAATGCCTGCACACAGTATCATCACACAGCCAACCCAAAAACACCTACCCACACAGTATGCTAAGGTGAGCATGCCAGCAGTAGCATATGGCCTATATGTGAACAACTGGAGATTAGCGGAGAAAAGGATTGTCAAATGCAATGATACACTGCTGTTGGCTGATGCTAAAATGTCAGGGAAGGGTTACGTGCAGCCCACCACCCAAACACTTAGGACCTGCACACACTCGCAGCTCTGTTGGATGTGTCCTAGAGACAGTGTTGGAGAAGATGAACTGGCCAGGAACACAGATGGATATGTGTGCCAACAGCAACATATGGGGTATGGGGGTGCAGGGTAAAGAGGTGAACAACAACATACGTACAATATGACAGATCACTACAGAACATGTGCTCTGTGCATCACAGACAAAGTAGCTGTAGGTCCACCTACCACAAACTACTGCATGTTGGATGATGTACAGTCAACTGCCAATGCACCACAGCACCAGGAGGGTCACCAAGTATGTCCTGTCGATTGAGGAACACAAGAGAAATATACATATGTCATGTTGGAGCTGTGCAACACACACTGCACTTTCACATCCTCAGCTCGCAGACCCCCCAAGATCCTTTACAGACTGACTGTTCCCCATCACACTGTACAAATTTCCTTCATGCTAAAGTTATCACTGAAGTGTGTGTGGTAAACTACAAGGGCCCATACTCTGTCCATCCCCTTCCTCACCTCTCTGCTGACGTAAAAACTATTGAACAGAACCGTCTCCTTGCTACCATGTCCCTGCTCGGCTCTAAGGCTGCAGTACTATCCTGTGTCCCCCATATCGTGCCCACTGCCTCTTCAGTGTGTGTTCTGGTGTCTCAATGTCCTCTGCTACCCTGCTGTCAGTTCCTGTACCACAGGGAAATATCCAGGGGCCTCTTCCTTATCCTTTGTTGATATACATTTCCTTGGTGTGGCTATCTCATCCCTTGACCTACATTACCAGCTGTGTGCTGATGATTTGCAAATATATCTCTCCACACCTGAGTTATGTCTGCCAAACCACACCCCGATGTCTTCCTGCCACCTGACATTGATGGTTTCATGTCATCCCACTGTCTGAAATTAATAATGGCAAAGCATGGATATCCTATATGTGCACCTAAACCCTCCCCTCCTGTCAGAGCGTCTTTGTGTGTGTGGTCATACCTTCCTTTCTCCAGGGTCAGCAATATAGGTGTTGTCTTGGACTGCACTCTCCACCTCTACACACATACACAGCTTGTAGTTGAGGCTTGTGGTTTCTGTCTAGATGTCATCAGCTATATTTCACCAGTCCTCCCTGAACACACAACTAAAACCCAAATCCACCCCCTTAATCAGCTCCCGGCTTGCCTACTGTAACCTACACCTTGCTGATCTGGCTTTGAATCATCTCTATCTGCATTAAAATATGCAACATTGCACTGCATGGCCATTCTACAGCCACACACATAATGGCTATAATACCCCCACTATCAGGACAATTCACAGGTTCCCTATCCATCTCTGCATCCATGTCAAGGCTCTCCTGCTGACCTATACATGCAGGCACACTGTGGTGTTCTAGTATCTTCCCTTACTGATCACAACTACCAGTAATCCAAGTACAACTGAGCATGTATATAGTGCTACTTGTCACATGTAGCACTATACAGAAACAACTAACACACAGTCCCTGCCCATCAGAGTATACCAACCAATCAACAGCTCATATTACAAAATGTGAAACACACATGTCTAGGCAACTGGTCCCATCTATGGGCCACCCTCCTACTGTTGACCCCATACTACATACCTTTCACCTTGCTGCACCCAAAGCCACAAACTAACTACCTGTGGCTGTACAGCAGCCCCTATCCCAATCAGCCACAAATCATGTGTGACAGCTTGACATCTCCCACAAGCCTACTACACCTGACACACATAATCCACCACCACCCACTGTTGTGCCCTGCTCATATCATCTGCGTTTCAGTAATCACTATATTGTAAGCTGGGATGGCCAGACAATGTCTTTTATATGTCAGTGCAGTGTTGCATCTTACTGCTATTGGGATACAAATGTTCACTAGTAGTAGTAGTACACACATATCTAAACAAATGTATGTGGCAACATATGCAGTACTTACATGATAACACCTCCTCAATCACCTGCCACCTGACTGCTGTGCCCTCACGTGTGTAACCACTGCCATGTACAGGAGGTCACATAGGATCATCCTCCAGATCCTCATTAATTTGGACAGGGATATGGTGCCTGAGAGCAATGTTGTGCAGGATGTGACAGGCTATAATGATCTCTGCCACAGTCTGTGGTTTGTATTGTAAGGACCCGCCTGTCCTATCCAGACACCTGAAGTGACTCTTTAAAACGCCAAAGGTGCGATCTATGACGGAGTGGCTGGAGGCACGGGCCTCATTGTAACTCCTCTCTGCACGTGTCTGTGGTTGACGCACAGGGATCATCAACCAGGGGCGACACCCATATCCTGAATCACCTGCAGAAAGAAATGTGGAACGTTAAAGCAGGAGCTGATATCCACCCAAATGGACACAAGTATGTACGTGCAAACCAAATGCACAAAATATCTGGACAGAAACATATGACATCACATGATGGGACACCACAACTATGCATCAGCGTATGAAGTTATGACACACAAAACAAGGGGGAGGTGTAAGGATTGCAATCAACATAATCTGTAACCATGACACAAATGCTAGCATCCATTCTACCATCAACACGCAGCACCTTAGCAAGGTAGAGCTGGAGGGCACTACTCCCCCCCCCCCATGTTAGATCACACACAGACAGATGAGACACACACACAACTAGGGTTACACCTCAAAGACAGACATGTGCACATACAGTTAGTCAGAGGATCACCATGTGCATGTCAGAGATGAAAAATACACACCCAGCAGTATACAGTCCTCATACTGGCCTGCCTCAAATTGTCTGGAGTGCCGAGTGATGCAGGATATAGGAGTCATGGGTGGACCCTGCAAACCTAGGGACCACATTCAGAATATGCATGTTTGCATCACATACAACCTGAACATTCAGGGAATGGTAGTGTTTGCGGTTGCAGAACACTACCTCCTTGTCTCTGGGCGGGACCAGGGCAACAAGTGTGCAATCAATAGCTCCCATCACGTGTGGTATCCCGGCAAATGCTTCAAAGGCCTGGTTCAGGGTCCCCCACTGTTGCCTAGTGTTGGAAATGGCAATGTAATTCCCCATCCAGCTATTGATGGCACGCAGTACCAGGTAGAGACAGTGTGAGAAGGTGAGGCTCAAGGTCAGGTCTTAGATCCTCATAGAGCTCCCTAATAGCCCCCATGCTCAGGCGGTAGAGGGAGATGACCTGGTCCTCACGCATGCCATGGAGCTGGGCCCTGGGACTGTAGAGGCGAGGCTGGTTAGCCTGCAACTCTGCACGCCTCCTGTGCTATGCTGGCACAGCCTCTGCCTGGAAAACTTTTATTGATCTTTACCAGAGGTGGCCACCTCTGGTAAAGATCAATAAAAGTTTTCCTTGTAAGGGTTTCCTGCCTATATTTTTGGACTGGTTGTTCCTGCTATTCTGTGTGGCAATGTGCTGTTTTTTGCTTGGTGGACAGCCTCTGCCTGGCCTGCCCCCACAGCTGCAGGTCTGTGTTGCAGCGGGACTACTCCCATGCCCTATGCCTCAGCCCCATGGACACCATCTCTCCCGTCAGGCAACCACAGCACCTGATCACCTCCCATTGCACATGCAGCAACCACAAAGCCCGCCATAAACTCCACCCCCCTCAACTCCTCCAACTTACTCAAACTCAGACACTCACCTCACCAACCTAGCCACACACCTCCCCCAACACACAGCAACCTAGCCACACAACCCCACCACCACTCACTAACCCAGCCACTCCCCACGACACACCTGCCTATGACACTCTCCTTGCTTCACCAACAACCAACAGCACTAGCCTTCTCTACCTCGCCTACACAAACCCCTCAACATGTACCAGGTGTGCATGTGTATTAATAGGTTTTTTTACATTGCGTGCATTGCACATTGCGCATGCACAGTGGCATGAGCATGGTGGCTGTGTGCATTGTGCATGCGCCGCAGAGACATGGAAAGTGCGTACATGGGACACCATGTTACACATGCGCTGTGCTTGAGCATGAGACATGCGCATGGCCTGCGTGAGGTTACACGCATGTGTCAAGCCTCATGCTCATGCACAGAGCATGCGTAACATGGTGTTCTATGCATGTACCTTCTGCTGTGCATGCGCAACATGCAAAACCGATGCACTCATGCCACTGCGCATGTGCAACGCGCACAATGTAAAAAAAACTACAAATACACATGCACACCTGGTACATGTTGAGGGGTTTGTGTAGACGAGGGAGAGAAGGCATGTGCTGTTGTTTGTTGGTGAAGTAAGGAGAGTGTCAGAAGCAGGTGTGTCGTGGAGAGTGACTGGGTTGGTGAGTGGTGGTGGAGAGTGTCAGAGGCAGGTTTGTTGTGGAGAGGTGTTTGGCAAAGCAGGCGAGAGAGAGAGGAGGGGAGGCAAGGAACAGGCGACAGAAACAGGAGCTGAGTTGAGGAGCAGGCAGCTGGGATAGGAGGTGGGGCGAGGAGCAGGTGTGAGGTGTAGCAGAGGAGCCGAGGAGCAGTGATGTGTGACAGGGAGGGAGAGGGCACAGAGGCAGGGAGATGGAGCAACAATACATGGCAGGAGGGGAGGAGGGGGGCACCTGTTCAGCAGGACCCAGAGCCGACAGGGAGTGTTGGGCCTGTGGTGGTGGCTGCAGGCCCATCGGGTTTGTTGAAGCCCACACAGGGGCCACCCAGTGCCAAACAAAGGCATATACACATCCCAGCTGAGGAACGGAGGAGGGCTGTGAGATTCAGTCAGTAAGAAAACCACATCCTGCTG
This sequence comes from Ichthyophis bannanicus, assembly GCA_033557465.1. Classification (NCBI taxonomy): domain Eukaryota; kingdom Metazoa; phylum Chordata; class Amphibia; order Gymnophiona; family Ichthyophiidae; genus Ichthyophis; species Ichthyophis bannanicus. The sequence goes on along the minus strand of CM066035.1, from coordinate 445,231,201 downwards.
GCCAGTGTGTTGGAGCGGTATGAGGTGCTCTATGGCCGGCTCAGCAACAGCACCACTGTGGCAACACATACACATGTGTGGGAGGAGGTACAGGAGGCCGTAGCCCAGGCAGGGGGACCAATAAGGGACCTTGACAGCCTGAGAAAAATATTTAATGACATTAAGTGTGGTGTCCTTGCACACATGGTGACGGAGAGGCAACATGCCATGGGCACCGGTGGGGGTGCCCCCTTTGCCCCAACTTTCACACCCCTGGAGCAGGAGCTCGCAGACCGTCTTGGGCCCATCTACCTGCGTGGACTGCCAGAAGCGCTGGACACTGCCCATCCACAGGCAGGTGGGTATGCATCTTACACCTTGCTGCTCCTTAGGCTTTGAATAAACGTCCTTTGTCTATGCATCAGGCATCTTCTATGGCCCTACTCCCACTTAGGTTCAAAGCTCATATGTTTGCCTCTGCCTTTGGCTCTAGAGTGTGCTGTTCTCCATTCCTCCCCTTTTTAATCTCACCTTTCTGTCTTCCTCTCACACTTTTTTCCTTTTACCTGTCTCCCCTGCTCGTGTCTCTTTGCTCCTGTTGCAAACCTCCTTCCACACCTGTTAGTGCATGGTCCTTTTAGATTATAAGCTCTGTTGAGCAGGGATTGTCTTTTTGTGTTTTCACTTTTACAGTGCTGTGTGTGCTTGGTAGCGCCCTATAAATGCTTAGTAGTAGGAGTAGGAGTAGTAGATATGCAGCACACGTACAGGGCACGCCCAAGCACATGTGGCACATGGAGGGGGTTGGTGGGGGACCATGTCCTGAGAGCATGCATGCCTTAACACAAGCAACTGTGGGGTGATGACACAGCAACACATGGCAGGGTATATGTGACAGGTACCTGGGCCTGTGTGCATGATAGACACAGTCCTGAATGCAGCAGTGGAGAGGCAGGAGGCGTGGCGAACAAGGCCCATTTCTGATTGAACACTGCATACATCTATGGTCCAGAAAACATACATGCAAAGCCCAGAGGGTTAAGCTGCATAGCAACAATTCACAGCACTACAGATCAGCAATGTAACAGAGATGTAAAGGACCTATCTGAGGAGTGGCTAATGATATCCCACTGTAATCAAAGAGCATCACAGCATACCTGAGCAGCAATGTAACAGTAAAGAGCCACATTGGGATATCATTTGATAGTATTCAGATAACCTCCTTGTATCATTTCCACATTGTTGCTCTCTAGTGCTGTGAAGTTTGGCTGTTCTGCTAGACCCTCTGGGCTGTACATATAGGTGAGTTTGGCCACTGATGTATGCAGAGTTCATGCGAGTACAGGGCCTGTCTGTCCTTCAAAGTACTCCTCCTCCTAAGGATATGTGGTTGGGGGGACTAACTGAGGTCAGATTCCTCTACTACTGGAGTTGTCCTACCCAGATTGGTCTTGCGTTCCTTCATCACATATGGGTTATGAGGGCTTACATTGAGTTATTGTTTTGTGCTTACACCTTTTGGGGTGTGTTCAGCAGTACCAGCCTGCGTTCTCTGTCACCCTGAGGTTTACTTGTTAAAATAGTACCCGGCATATAGGTCACAGCCAGTCATCATACCTCTGTAGCCAGTCACCAAGCACATTGTGACAGGGGGAGACATACAAGATGGACATACAACTAGCCCAGAAAACATTGGCCTGTGGGTACCCACACACACCAACAAAACACATTTAACATCAGTATGCACTTACCTATCCAGGGACATATCACAGACCTCTGACAGGGAAAGGACTAACACACGGGGATGATGACATAGACGCAAACAAACACCATAAAAAAAATCACACACATGTCACACACTTAACACTCTGTCAGGGCCCACATACAGTGGGGATACCGCACCCACCCTCACTAGACATTGGAAGGCACATTGCCACACCCATACCAAATGCACATAGCACAACCCCCACAACACCTGGGATCAGCCCTTATACACATCCCACAGTGCCACACACACATTCCCATACCCCCACACACGGTGCAACCCCATACACAGCAATGCTCCACCAATCCCCCAGACACCCCACCACACCCATGGAGTATGGGATAGCTGTCCATCCACACCACACAGTGTCTTGCAAAGCGGAGGGTCCACACACATGTCTGGCTGACACGGACACATCCTGCAACATCTAACATGCATACCACTCAGAGCAATGCAAGCACATCGCTCACACACACAATGATGGTACACAGTCCCACTCAGGGCTCCCACATGCACCACGGCCACATATATTGCTGAGGCCACATCCAAGGTCAGGCAGCCAGTCCATACCTGATACTGCAGAAAGAGGGCGCGGCACACAAAACACCATCCCCCACACACTGCATCCCATGTGGTACAGCTACACCAGGGAATGAGGCTGCTACCCCCTACCAGGCACAGCACACTGTAGGCACCTGTGCTGTCCCTATTGTAGGCATACCAACAGCAGGCACAGGTGCACAACACATTGATTAAGGCGGGGATGTACTACACAGGTGTACGTAGGTGCACTGCGCAAACTCATCTGTGCTGTATACTCTTTTCCAACCCCCAGGTGACTACAGGACCATGGAGGCACATGAGGTGGAAGATGTGGCAGGGCCTCAGGATGGTGAAGGGCCAAAGCCCAAAATGTACAGGGACACCGCCAGCAATGATGAAGGCACAACAGGAAACAATGTGCTGGCCGAGGCAGAGGACACACCACTGGATGTCAACGCTCCAGTGGGGCCACTAGCAGCAGCTCACAGACTCTAGAGGGTACGGAGATGGAGGGGAGTCACCAAACCGTGCAGGCGCCAGAGACATCAGCCACCCCTCCCACAAGCATGGCTATGATCTTGGCAGAGCTGTGGGCCCACAGTGCCTCAGCAAGGTACGATGCCGAAGGTGGGTAACAGCATACACAACAATCCCAATGTGGGTGGACGTAACATCCACAATGAGATTGCATGTGTACCACAATATGTTGGCAACATAGCAGATTGTTTCTTATGTGCAGGGGGGGGTCTGTGCCATGTGCATTCCCCCCCTCTTGTAGCATGGCTTGTCAGGTGTCAGCATGTGTGAAGAGCTCAGACACGCACACACTGTTCACGGCCATATACCCCAAGGAAGTGCACAGCGGAACACACCTATCCCAGGTCACCTAGACAGCTAACATGACTGATGCCTCCTCATGGGTATTGTTACCTAGCATAGTTTGTCAGCGTAATTTGTACTGTGGGCCAGAGTTATAGAAAATAGAGCCCCCCAAATATATGTATGTGTGTGCCATGACTCTTCACATCATCTGGCTTATCTCATATGACTAGTGTGCAGATCAAGCATTGACACATTGAACTGCGACACTGTACCATGTGTGAGAACTGCGATTCACACGAGCCCTCATCAGGACCCTTTCCTGGCATGAGAATGGCTCATGGGACACACAGATCTAAACATGGTCATGTGATGCTAGTTGTTGCGTGCATGATTCTTCTGCAGACTGATCTGGTGGGATATGCCTGACATGTGCATGTGTCACAGTGGGGTTGTAACAGGTATCTCAAACATCACTTTGTGTCCCACCCACAGGCACTCGTCAGGCTCTGTTGGCCATTCACCAGGAGATCCACCAGCTGCGTGCCACAGCAGACACAATGGCAGGGGCGCTCCTCCATATTGCGGATGCCCAGGAGGCCATAGCTGCCCATACCCAGCAGCCAGCACTGGCACCAGAGGCAGCACCAGCAGTCCCAGGACAGAGGGGTGGGTTGGGCCGTGGTCGCCGTGGCTTTCCACGGAGGATGTGAACATTAAAAATAAAGATACCACAACCAATGTTCCCTCTAATTTTCTGTAGGCTGTGTGCGCATAAAATATCAGCTGTGCAGCTTTTGAAGGAAGGTTAAATTTTTGTGCGCCACATAACACTCGGAGTTATATACTTTAAAATTTGACTACACGTCAGAATACAGTATGTACACCACAAAGATTTTAATCAAATTAAATGAAAATAGACAATTACTAAAAGAAGCGGAAAATTTCTAGTAATTCCAATCACAACTTTTAAATTTTAAGACATCTGTGTTGTTTTCTATCAGAATCAGAACCGTTATTTTTGTGCGCTCTGATGTAAAGTATGTGCGCTCACTTGGCGAGGTGTGTGCGTGCGCACACACGCACAGCTTAGAGGGAACAGTGACCACAACCTATTACAACCTATGTGTTTGTTTCCAATGTGTGGCACTGTGATCCCCTACCTACTCTGCATCCCATGTTGTCACCCTACCCATATCCCTCAGGGGTTGGGTGTCTGTACTGCCACCAATCATTGCACATAGGTTATACCATGCTCTGTGTGCCATGGACTGTGGCAGGTGGTCACCATCCTACGTATGCGTGGGGGTATACCCAACCTCACCCGTTGCCCAGCAAGATGTTCACAGTGGTACATGTCTGTTGTAAGGATCTGTCACCATCTCCCACTCCATATACTCTCCATCATTAGACACACATGTGTGACCATCCTCCCTGCCCACACCAGGGCCTACGTGGCTGTCTACTCACATAGGCTTGAATGCGGCACAGGCAGACAAAGGTAGCTCTCTTCAGTCAGCTGATCACTATTCACCAGCGCTTGTAGTCCCCCACAACTCATTCTCGGGACCTGCATCGACCTGTCTCGCCTTCACCAGCTATCCCCCTGCAATTACCCTGGGTACAGCATCCCCTCTTACCCTTCCTGCCACATACCTGCTGCTAGCCATTTCCCCCTATTGCCCCACAGGCATGGTGCATCAGATACGTTGCCCACACATCACAGGCAGCATGCATGTGACCATAGCTGTTGGCACACACTGCATATTGGCACATCACAGGGGCACCATGGGACACATACGCCTACGCACATGGGCAGCCCTTACAAATGCGTGTGGAGATGATCCATGTATGTTACCTATGTCTACCATGCATACACATAGGGATCTACACACATGTCAAATAGTCACATCCATAGTCTGTATGTAAGGGAGACACATGACCATTGTGATGTAGTAACACAACTGTATTTAAAAGCATATGTACAACAGGTATTATATACCAAAGCCCACATGTTGGGTCCTGGGAGACAGGACAGCACAGGGCACATGTGTGGGCACCACAGGGACCATCACATGCTCCTGGGACACCCATCAGGGGATGGCTGTCAAGATGCACCACCCATAACAGCTACACGCTGCATCTCGTCAGCCATCCACTGAATGAAGCCTGCCAGCCACCGGATGGTGCAGACCTGGGCCCACTGGCGTTGCAGAACACCTTCCATTGCCACATACAGGTCCTGGATGCACCTGCCACCACATACACACAAGATGCCAGGTGTCTGTGTTGTGGCATGTGTGTGGGCCCTGTCTGTGGCAATGGGTGGTGTAGCTACACCCAGACGGGCACCATCGCCACACACATGCGGCAGCTGGCAGGGACCTACAGTGCCCTGTGCTATCCTGTGTCCCCTCCCATCCTCCACACCCCCCTCCTCCCCCCCTGGCACCTGCCTCCCACCCTCACCACCCTCCACATTCTCCTCCTCCTCCTCACCCCCCAAAATGTCACACACACTCTCACCCTTCCCTCCCTCCCGCCCCACCCCACCCTCCACCCCCTCCATGTCCTCATCATCCTCTTCCGCCTCCGCCGCCTCCTCCTCCTCTGCCGCCTCCTCCTCCTCTGCCTCCTCCTCCTCCACCGGCTGGACTGCAGCTGTGGGGCATGTTGTGGGTGGCCCTGAGGCTGATGTCCCCTCACCAGCAGCAGCAGCAGCTTCTGTGGGGAAAGACAGTCATTAGCACGCCATCATGCAATTACAGCACCATATAAACATAGTGTGGCCTCCCATAGGCTGTTGGCCCACTGTGACATGCTGTACTGCGCTGAAGGGGCTGCAACACTCACCGTCACATTGCTTCAGTGCCCTCCTTTGTAGCCACTTGAGGACATCCGGGCAGTGCAGCTGCAACTCACATCCCTTTTTCCGTAGGTCCTCCACCTGGGTGGAAATGCAATGGGTGGGAACATTAAGGGCCAGATATTTCTGATGGGTGCCCAACGCATATCATACATCACTGCATACAGCAGGGTGCTGCTGCTGCTCATGCCAGTGGGTCCTATACTACCTGATAGCAGCGCCGCCTGCATGTGTGACTGTGGTTCTGGGCATGTGTGGGGTGCCACCTACGTGTCATTTGGGCAACTCCACAGACCAGCCTTACCCAGATCCTATGCTCTCCTTGCATTACATGGCAAAAAAGAATTTACGATTCAAAATACAATGTAGTTTAGAATCGCAACAATGTAACTCCATTAACATTGAGAATAAGCACATGGCAATTAGTTTACATTATAGAGCACCAAAAGCGTCTTCTGCTGAGCTTGCCTCAACACTGGAGTCTATTTGTTCTATCACTTCCCCGTACAAACCCACAATAGTGCTAGGTGACTTCAACCTTAAATCCATTAACTGCAGAGACTCCGAGACCTTTCTTCAAGCAATGGGCTCACTAAATTTCACACAAATAGTCAAGAAACCTACACACATATATGGTTACTCGCCAGACCTCATCTTTGCCTCAAATGATTTGACCTTAGGAGGTCTAATTTCAATTCCTACCATTACCCCAGTTCCATGGTCAGATCACTACATAGTTAGTATGGAAATTTTATTACAAACAAAAAATATTTAAGACTAGATGACAAATGCTATCATAGACGTTTTAAAAAATTTGACAAAGATACATTTATACAGGATACCTTACCTCATCTATCTGACGATTCAGTAGAAATAGAGACACAAGTAAACAAATGGAATTACATAATTTCTAATGCAGCTAGAATGACAGACACAAGTCCAAGGAAATCAAGGATCAATAAGCTACATCACAAGCCATGGTATTCTAATGCTATACGTCTGATGAAAAGAGATCTCAGAAGAATAGAGCGTAAATGGAGAAGGAATAAGGTTTCAGAATTAAAGCAGATATATTTAACAAAACAAAAGCTATACGACGAACGTATTAAAGTCTCAAAGAAAGAATACCATACAAATATAATAAATAACTCCATCAACAAACCTAGAGAGCTTTTTGAAATTGTAAAGAGTATAACACCAGAGACAAAAACAGAAGGTGAAGCTGAAATTGAACCGCAGAAGTATGCAGATTATATTAAGGAAAAATTCCACTCTAAGGTAAAAGATATATTTAGTCTCAACTTGAATTTGGTCTCAAATTTCAGGGTCTGGAATACATTCTCTTTTCCTTCTAAAGAGCAACTCTCGCACATTATCTCTTCCATAAACACATGCACTTCTCCAACCGATCCATGTCCTGTATCTTGGATAAAGTCCACAAAGTCAAATTTTATTCACATAATACAAAACATTGTGCATAATTCCCTCTCTCAAGGTAATTTACCAAAGCACTTAAAGCTTGCAACTGTTAGACCAATCCCGAAGAAGACAACGTTAGACAAGAATAACCCAGCTGCCTACCGGCCTATTTCCAGCATACCCTTTTTAGCGAAAATCATTGAAAAGACAGTGCAACTTCAACTCCAAGAACACATTGATATTCATGCGCCTTTAGACGATAACCAACATGGTTTTCCGCCCAAACCATGGAGTTGAAACCTTAATGATTTATCTTTTTGATTACGTTCTCCGTACCATTGATGACATTAAAAAGGGTATTATAATGATTTTTATAGACATTTCGGCTGCATTCGATTCTGTAGATCACAACAGGTTATTTTTTATTTTTAATTCTTTATTTTCGTTTTATTACAACAAAGGAAAGGAAGACATACAGCAAAAGACAGATACATAGAATGTAATACATACACCAAAGTAAACCCCTACCACCCCCCTCCCCCCTGCTTCTTCTCTAGAAAACTAATCATTCCCGAAGCGGGCGTGTACTGACATTATTGTGTTACAAAACCTAACGGTGATCTGAAACATGATGAGTGTACATTAAACAGACATGTCAGAGCAATGAGCAAATTGTACATAATCATTGAGCATCTGCCATTTAGACAAGCAAGAGTGAGTTTGGGCATGGGGAATAGCTCTCCGAGATATCTGCTCATATTTACTATATAAGCAGACGAGGTTCCACCATTCATTGACAGTAAGTCGAGAGCTATCCTTCCAATTCCTCGTGATTAAACATATGGCTATACCCAGCATGACATCAAGGAGAAAGCGACCCTTCTTAGGAAGAGAGGGGACCTCCGCCACTGAGCGGAGTCCCACAATCTTCCAAGAAAGAGGCTCTTGAAGGTGTAAGATAAATTGAATACGGCCCCAGACCCGCCCCCAGTAAACCTGTAGTTGAGGACATTCATAAATAACATGAGCGAGGGTTCCCACAGCAGTATGGCAAGACCAACACTGGTCCCCAGCAGTTGTGTTCCATTTGGCTATTTTTTCTGGAGTATAAAAGCATCTATGTGCAAAAAAGAAGAGAGTTTGGGTAATTGAGGCAGACCGGGAAACCCGCACTACTTTGCTCCAGAAAACGCTCCATTGCACAGGGGTTAAAGTAGTTTGCAGTTCGCGCTCCCAGGCTTGTTGGGCTCTACAAGTGGCAGTATCCGTGCCCTGACATAATAGTTTATAAAAGTTAGAGGCTACCCCATGTGCACTACTAATAGAGTGAACTAGTTCTGATAGCCCGTCCTCAGCAGGGACAGAGGGCGGCATGATTTGAGCACTTTTGAGGCAGTGTTGAAGCTGCATCAATTGAAAGTAATGTTTCGCTGGTAACGCAAATTCCTTTTGTAAATCAGAAAAGGTTTTCCAACGAGCTGCAGAGAAGAGCTGTTGGGGTGTCCAGATCCCCCTAGAGTACCAGGGTTTCCATGCTATCGTTCTATGTAGGACTTGAATTCTGGGGTTATTCCACAGCGGGAGTCCGTCCTGAGGACATACGTTTGGGCCCAGTGATAGAATGAGAGTGTTAAAGGCCGCCAGAGTATCGACAATCATTGGGGGATGGCGGGTGTCTACTTGATGGGACATACCGGGAAGATGGATTAACGGAATTGGGCTACTAAGCTCCTCTTCCACGTCAAGCCAAACTGGTCTGCTGTCTGTTGAGGCATCTAACCATCGGGCACCTTGCTTAAGTAAGAAGGCTTGGTGATATCTGAGAAAATCAGGAAATCTGGTACCCCCTAGTCCCTTCGTAGACTATAGTTTTGTTTAGCTATCCTTGGTGGTTTACCCTGCCAGAGATAGCGGACGAGAAGGCCCTCAATATCTTTGTAGGTGTGTAGCAGGAGTAAGCATGGCAGCATTTCTAAAATGTAGTTCACTTTGGGGACTATCATCACTTTCACAGTTTCTAGGCAGCCCCACCATGTAAGGGATAAGGGAGACCAACGATTTGTAAGCTCACGGACTTTGGAGACCACCTCTTTGGCATTAAAACTAATAGTGTCTTCTAAAGGAGAACAGTAATGGACCCCAAGATATTTCACCATGCGGGATTGCCAAAGGAAAGGAAAGGCCTGCATGTCAGCTTCATGTACCCAGCGGTTCAGTGGGAATGCTACAGATTTGGTCCAGTTAATTTTATAGCCCGATAATTGCGAGTAGCCATCAATCAGATCCAAGACAGCTGGAACCGAATCAAGGGATACGGAGAGCATAACTAACAGTTTTAACATTAGAAAGAAATCTATGCGAGACTGGGAGTTGTGAGGGGAAGAGAAGAAAGTAAAGTCAAGCTCATTGGGATGTAGTAACCTCCATAGATCAACTAAAGCAAAATCTTTGATCACAGAGGTAAGTGTGGTATGACTCTTGGGGGGACCACTTGTCCTAGGCGGCTGTTTGTCAATCAGGGGATCAAGAACTAAATTGAAATCCCCCCCTATTATCAATGAAGTATTAGCAGAGGCCTGCGCAATCTGAGCAATGGTAGCAAAAAAGGCAGGGTCATCCACATTAGGAGCATAAAGGCATACCTATCTTGAGGTGAACTCTGGACCATCTACCTGCTGTATCTGAGCTAGTCGCGATAATAGTGGCATGCAGAGATTTCCTAACCAGTATGGCAACCCCACATTTCTTAGAAACGGCTGGGGAATAGGCGGCCACCATATAAGGTTTAATATGAAGTTTAAGAGTTTCCTTCGAATTTAAATGCGTTTCTTGGAGGAAAACCTGGTCCGCAGCTTCATGACTTAGATAGCTTAGGATTTTCTTCCGTATTATCGGATTATTGATGCCTTTTACGTTCAATGAGAAAATCTTACATGGTGCCATCAATCGGTAGTAGACATTTAGGTAAGGGCGCTTGAAAACATACAACATAATCAGAATCTGTAACAATAATGACATAATCACCGAGTATGCTGGCCAATACACCTCATATTGAAAAGTATGTACCAAAGTAACTTAGAGAAGAAGCAAACCCCCAATGAATATGGCGACCATATGTCTGCGGGAGGAGGCCCTAGAGAGGAAGATAGAGACATAAAAAAAGAAAAGAAACACCAGAGTCCATAATTAACACTGTCTCTGATACTCATCGAGGCTACTGTGGGTAGATGGAGTCAGGTCACAGATATCATCAAAAATAAGGCAACAAACCGCCCTCGACAGACTCTTTGCTGAGCCGCGGAAAATCCAATATGGAAGGTACAGCGGATATGAGAATACTTGCAGGATTATTCTGGAAGTCAGCGCATCAAGTCGGCTTCTTTAGAATCCAAAAACTCCGCTAGCAGATCAGGGTCTTCAAATGTTCTTGTCTGATTGTGAAGCGTGACTCGGAGCTAGGCCGGGTATATCAGGCCATAGCGTGCTTGTAGTTGTTGAAGCCTCGGCCGGAATTCCAGAAAGCGCTTTCGGCGGTCGACCGTGGGTTTGGCCAAGTCAGGATAGAAGGAGATCTTGTGGCTCTCAAACTCCATATGGCCCTTTGCCCGAGAGGCACTGAGAATTTGCTCCACATGTTGATATCTCAAAAGGCGAAAGATGATAGGCCGCGGGGTCTTCCTGTTGAGCGTTATGTTTGTAGGTACACGATGAGCGCGGTCGATCTCCAATTCTTTGGTAAAGGTGATTTGGAGCAGGGAAGGGAGGATTTTACATAAAAACTCCTTCATGTCTCCCGATTCAGCTCCCTCCGGTATGCCCACAAGTCGTAGGTTGTTGCGGCGCGCTCTATTATTGCCATCTTCCACTTCTTTCTGCAAGGCCCGCACCTGACGTTCAACTTTGTCGAGTTTGGACAAACGGACCGCATGGGAGTCTAATACGCTCTCCATTTTGTCCTGACGCGAAGAGAGCCCCTCTAGCCTGCCTTGAAATACACCAAAATCTTCCCGCAGCGCTCGGAGTGCTTCACCGTTTGACTGCACGAGGTCCTTAACCCCTCTAATCTCTGCGAGGATTTCCTGCTGCATTTCGGGGCCCTCGCGCAAAGCCAGCCCCTTCTGCGGGGACGGGGTTCGGTTTTGGAGCGTTTGCCGTGAGAAGCCGCTGGAGATCCAAATTCCAGGCGCGTGGGTTTGGTCCCTGCCATCTCACCAATGTGCCCCGGCAAGATCAGAGCTGAAGTTCAAGTATGTCCGGTGTTAATTCAGGATTCTGAGTAGGCCTCTCGGGAGCCTCATCGTTATGCGACCATCCCGCTGGACATCGGGCTCCGCCCCTCACAACAGGTTATTACATAGATTAGAGGAGATTGGTCTACATGGGGTCACATTAAAATGGTTTCAATCATATCTGACAGAGAGATTTTTACAAGTAAAGATTGGACAAAAAACTTCTCTGCCCATAAGAGTATTACAAGGTGTGCCACAAGGTTCCGCTCTTTCTTCGCTTCTCTTCAACATTTATTTGCAGCCAATTTGCAATATTCCATTAAAAAGTGGCATAAAGTATACAATTTATGCTGACGATATTATGATTTTCACAACTATCTCCATCGAGAAACCTGATTTTTCCAGCATCACAGATTGTCTATCACAAATGTCCACCTGGTGTAAAACCAACAATATGCAAATTAATTTTAGCAAGACAGAGGCATTATTTGTATCTCGTAACCAAAATTTTGCACATCCACCTGTCATCAAGATAGATAATTCAATTATTCCTATTAAATCAGAAGTGAAATATCTTGGAGTTACTCTAGACAAGGAATTAAATCTCAGATCACACATAAACAAGACGATTAGAAGCGCTTATTATAGAATGAAAATCATCAGAAGACTAAGGCCGCTTCTGGAAACTGTTCACTTCCGCAATGTTTGTCATGCTCTAATTACACCATTACTTGACTTCTGCAATCCAATATATCTGGGTCTAGCTAAGCAGTCACTGAAGCCTTTACAGTTAGCGCAAAACACCGCTGCTCGTATAATTTTTGGTCTATCAAGTAAAGAGCATATAACTCCTATCTTAAAGGAGCTTCATTGGTTACCAATATCATCTCGTATTAAATACAAAACAGTAATTTATATTTTCAAGATAAAGCAACAATGTTCTGCAAAAAGTCTGACGTATCTTATCCGGTCAGATATTAGCAACAGACCTAGGAGAAGTGTATCTGAAAATAGAATCAGCTCCTCAAATGACATCAGAAAAACACGCAAGGAGACCTCTGAGAGAGCTTTCTCGTTTGCTGCGACTTCCATCTGGAACTCCCTACCTAATGATCTGAGAGCAGCTCAGGACATCAAAGACTTTAGAAAACAACTGAAAACAGTTTTGTTTACGGAGCACTACGGTCATGCAATCAACTAATTAATTTTTAAGAAAGCAATTATTTATATATACATTGTACAATAGCTCACTTTATAGTATAGCTCACAATATATATAGTGCACCTTTTCCCAAGACATTTAATCATATATTTACAAACTATGTATATATTATCACAGATTTTTTCACTATTACTAATTTTCTCTTTTGTTAAACCGCTTTGATTGTATGATAAGGCGGTATAAAAATCCAATTAAATAAATAAATAAATAAATGTGTAGGGTAGGTATGCTGGTCTACAGGGGAGGTGTTTCTTGACCCCTGTGGTGTCCGGCACACACCTGTGTGTTTGCATCACCTACACACATCCACAGACACACATGCCATGCCACCATGATATCTGTATTGGAACATGTGTGATGTGTTCTGGCGTCACACGGGGATTGGGTGGCCCTGAACACATCACCAGGAGCCACTACCAGAACACCAGGATGTGTACTCTACCTGTGTGGACACAACTAGGGCCTCCTGTGAATAGGGCATTTGTGGCCAACTGCAACAGGAGCATGCACCAACACACCTAGCTGGGCTATAGACCTCTGTAATGAGGTCCAGGGCCTTCTGGAGTTAGGGCAGAGCTGTGAAACCCCAACTGATGCAGTTACCCTGACACCAGGATTTATAATAGACCTCTGTAATCAGGTCTAGGGTCTCCTGGAGTTAGGGCAGAGCTGTGAGAATGAAACAGATGCAGGTACCCTGACACCAGGATCTATAATGGACCACTGTAATAAGGACCAGGGCCTCCAGGAGTTAGGGCAGAGCTGTGAAGCCCCAACTGATGCAGTTACCCTGACACCAGGATTTATAATATACCTCTGTAATCAGATCCAGGGCCTCCTGGAGTTAGGGAAGAGCTGTCAGAATGAAACAGATGCAGGTACCCTGACACCAGGATCTCTAATGGACCACTGTAATAAGGTCCAGGGCCTCCTGGAATTAGGGCAGAGCTGTGAAACCCCAACTGATGCAGTTACCCTGACACCAGGATTTATAATAGACCTCTGTAATCAGGTCCAGGGCCTCCTGGAGTTAGGGCAGAGCTGTGAAACCCTAACTGATGCAGTTACCCTGACACCAGGATTTATAATAGACCTCTGCAATCAGGTCCAGGGCCTCCTGGAGTTAGGGCAGAGCTGTGGGAATCAAACAGATGCAGGTACCCTGACACCAGGATCTCTAATGGACCACTGTAATGAGGACCAGGGACTCCTGGGGTTAGGGCAGAGCTGTGAACCCCCAACTGATGCAGTTACCCTGACACCAGGATCTCTATTGGACCTCTGTAATCAGGTTCATGGCCTCCTGGAGTTAGGGCAGAGCTGTGAGAATGAAACAGATGCAGATACCCTGACAGCAGGATCTCTAATAGACCACTGTAATCAGGTCAAGGGTCACCTGGGGTTAGGGCAGAGCTCTCAGACTGACACAGATGCAGTTAACCTAGCACCAGGATCTATGCTAGACCTCTGTAACCATGTGTGACGCTTCCTGGGGATGGAACAGACATTTGGGGCCACATCACACACAGGTAACATGACACCAGGATGTTTAATAGACCTGTGTGATCAGGTCTGTGGCCATTCTGGGGATAGGGCAGGATTGCAATCCACAACATATGCATCTATAGTGGCAACAGCTTGGCCCACAGACTGGTATGTCCACCATGTTCTGCATGTATGATATGTGATGCTTGCTGTATTTATGTTGCACAACCGTCATTGTGTGACCTGTCCTCATACACTTACTTAACAGGGGTAGTCGGGGGTAGATCTATTGTACTGCCAGGTGAGGTGCACCCATGCTCTCCTCACCCGTCCAAAGTTCTGCCTCTTTGCTGTGCCCGGGAACAAACGGCTCTGTCTTGTGCAGATCAGTTCACACAGGATCCTGAGCTCCCTCTGGGTAAAAGCTGGCTTCCGTGAATGCCTGTCCATTTTTTCACTCTCGAGATAGCGCGTGTACATGTGCAACGATGCACATGGCGCATGCGCCATGTCGTGCACATACACGCGCTATCTCGTGGTACTACGTGCTACCTGGTGCAATTATGGCGCACAGCACATGTGGGATTTTGACAGCCATATCACATCATAGCATTCTTATCGGAACAGTGAAACACGTCGCGAACGATATGGGCTGCTTCTCCAGTCCCCATACACCTGATCTCGCCACCACGCCACCATTTTTTAATATAATTGGTGAATTAGTGTTTACGTTATGACGGTGAGGCTCCCTGGCATTGGCCAGCAGGCGAATTATAGGGTGCCTTAACTTGCGGCACCCTGTAATGCACCTTCTACTGCCCATGCCCAGCGCCACCGTAGTCTACAGCACTAGGGTGAGCGGGTATGTTGGTGTTACCCACACACTACAGAGATGTGTCTAACTGTTACAGCCATGCAAAAATGTGCCACTTCAGACATTCTTCCTGATGTTGTTGCACTGGGGATTTGAACCTAGGAGAGCTGCCTCTATAGTCACTGTATTAACCAGTGTGCTATGCCTCTATGGCCATTGTCATAGCTAGGACTGAATATACAACAGCTGCACGTCAATGCACATACATTCTGATGTGCTTAATGGGATAGGGGAGACCCAAAGCTAAGGCAGTTTCCAGGCCAAGTTACCATAGGGAAATAACTGTGGAGGCAGAGGCCATGGGTTTGTTCCCACAGTGTTGTTATGTAAGAAGGCTGTTTGAGGCATTACCCTTTAATTTAAATCAGTGCTGTTTGAGGCATTTCCTTTTTTAATTTAAAGTAGTGCTGCCAGCAAAAACACCCTCACAGTGCAGTAACCTAAGGTGCCGCATAAGGCACCCTATAAGGCACTCCATAGGGCACATTATAACGTGCACTGTCCGCCAAGGCACCTTATAATGTGGCCTATAGGGCGCTTTATGGGGCACTTTATAGGGAGCTATATAGGGTGCCTTATGAGGTACCTTAAGGTTACAGCTCTGTGAGGGTGCATTTTGCTGGCAGCACTGATTTAAATGAAAAGGAAAAGCCTCAGACAGCCTTATTAAATAACACCACTATGGGATCAAACCCATGACTTATACCTCCATAGTCATTGACGTAACCAGTGGGCTACATCTCTACAGCTAACAAGGCATCCCTGGCTGGCTACAGAAAGACTGCAGGTCACCACACAAACTGTCTGCTGTAGTCACCAGATGGGGTATGCACCCCCACAGCACCTCGGCCTGGTAGGGGGAACTGACCGCATGTGTTACTGGCACAGAGTAGTTACAGACCATGACATTGTGCGGGTCCTGTGCTCACCCTGCGGGTGAGGTGGGGCACCCAGCACCATGTCTGCAGCACCTGGCTTGGCTGAGATAGGCTATGCTGCAGGTTGCCATCAATGCCAGTGTGTGTTAGGTAGTATTTGCAGATGCACCTAGGATTCACCTGTGTCCATCTGTATTTCCCAGTCACGTCTAGCCCTTGTTAACTATGATGCACCCAGAACAGTGCATATCCTGTGAGGGTGCCATGGTCACATGTTATAAGTGAAGGGGGCTGTTTGGACCCAAAAGCAGATTTTGTAGCACCACCCAAACCACCCTCTGTGGCTCAGGATGGGGGACAGGATCTCCCACCAACAGCACCACATTCTACCACTCTGCAATGGTAGCAGTAGAGGGGACCATCAACCCCAGTCCTGCTGGGGAACAGGCATCCTACAGGGCAGTCAGTGCAGATCTGTACACATCAGTAAGGAAATGGTAGACAGGCAGAATGCTGGAAAAAGCTCAGCTGCCCCACACCACTATCTGACATTCACCAGCAGAGGGCACAGTCAGTCTCTACCCACTGCACCCTGCAAGGTGTCCCAGTCATACACATACTAACTGCAGACAGTCTGCTAGTTAATACATAGTGCATGTTCCTGGAGGAACTGTGTGTACCCAAAAATGAGATGTAAGCACACACCCACCAAGCAGGTATGTCAGTGATTAGACCCCAGAAAAGAGAACCCATAAATATCACTTGAGAGAAACACTGTATAGCACTATGGGGGAACTTAGCCATGTCATGGTCACTGCTCAGTCAGGGTGAGAATGACCTCCCAGCATGACATGCTGTGGTCACCTTGTCCGTGCAGGTGGTGGTCGGGCACTACAATGTCCCAGCCATTGCCCTATGCCCTGTGCAGATGCATCCTGCCCAGGCCACTCTGTCCGGGCCATACCCACAGTACCTCGCTCCTCATTAAGCACATTGGCAGGCTAACACTGGAAACAGTGCAAGCAGTGTGGGCTCAGTAAGGTGTAGGCAGCCACAACACACTGGATAGACAGACACACACTCCCACACCTATATCAGCATTGTGCAAATATAGAGGTTTTTGGCAGCCCTGGCCGCCATACCAGTCCTGGGCACAGTGCAGGCATTGCTATGGTACGCAAAACTGTTGGGGTCACTCCCCGTGGTGGTAAACACTGTCAGAATTAATAACTATAACACACTCTACAGATATCAGAAAGGTTGCTATGATGAATCTCTATCAACAAATCGCGTTTAACTTAGGATTTGTTATCTGGCATTAATCACAGCAACCTTTTAATATATGTGGAACATGTTCCCAAGTTTACGACGGCATTGCTAAGGTATACAGGTGCCAATATTGGTAGATGCTGCTCTACACAGGGCCCAACAGCCTGACTCTCCATGAGGCGTTGGATAGTGGAGCCAGTGGGTGTGGGTGTTTGTACCCCTGTTGGCCTCTGCTCTAGCTCTGAGTTTTCCAACTTCAGTCCTGGTGGGCCAAACACTGTTCAGGTTTTCATGCTGTCCCTAATGAATATGCATGAGATACATTTGCATACAATGGGGGCGGTGCATACAAATGCAGCACAGGCATATTTATTAGGGACAGCATGAAACCTGAATGGTGTTTGGCCCTCCAGGACTGCAGTTGGGAAGCTCTGCTCTAGGGATTGCACATGTTTATGGTGTCTGCTCTCTAGGTTAAAATATAGGCTTTTCAGGCATGTTTATTTTATCTGCAATAAAGGTTCCTTCTTTATTACCATGGTTTAGTTCTGGATAAAATATGGGGACAGGGTTGGCAGGAGCCACAGCTGGGACTTGAACTTGTAACCTTCTACTCCTGAACACACTGGCTGTGTGCACTGCACCAAACTGTTGCAACAGGGGTAGATCATTCCCTGGGGATACCATGCCCGTTTGTCAGACAGACCTTGTCTGTTGCAGTGCACGGCACCCACCTAAACAGGGCTTGGCCATGGTCTGCTGCGGGCAGATGCCACTGTCCCCTCCACCACTGGCACCCTTTGCCACCATGCTAACATGCCCTTATGCTGGTGGTGATGGTGGTGCACAGTCCCAGGCCATCCAGTGTGCGGGTAGGCAGCTGCCTATGGTGTGGGTTCTCGGGTAGGGGTGCCTCCATGGACATGCTCGCTCCCCCTGCAGCACCGCCTGCCAATGTTATGTGCCTTTGGGGGTACCTGCTGGGTAATATCCCCTGTGACACTGTGGGACACACACTCATGCCCATGTTGGACCCTAGTCAGTTGCTGTCTTGCTGCTTTACAGTTTCAGCTGTCTTATGTGCCACATAGGCATCTGCCTAGCCCGCACTGTGCCCCAGCTGGACCACAGCATGTGCCGCCTGCAGCCCTCTGTATCCTATTTACAGCATCAGTATAGTTGCCCTTTCCTTCATGCCCACTCTGCTGTTGCTGCAGATGTGCATGCCATAACAAACCTGCCCAATATAAATGAGAAAAAACCCTGATCAGCGCTATTTCAATGTGGGATCATTCACTTTGTAAGGGGACAGAGAATTGACCCTTCCAAACATGATATCTTCTTTGTTTGTGCTTTGTCAGTGGTGTTGCTTCATGTTTATCATTAATATCACTGTAGGCCAGCTTGGTTTTTGGGATTTCAAATGTGGTTTTGGTCATTTTCTATGTTTATTTGCCTTTTTGGTTCCTGCACATGTATCACTACTATCACTTTTCTGGGTTTCCCTGCCTTTGCTGTACATTGCTGACTGAAATGGTTTCTCTCTCCTGCAAATGTGCCTCTAGCGCAAGGTTTTCACTGGCACTAATTTTCAAACCCTGATTTCAGGGAGTTAATATGCCTAGAGCATTTCTCCGCCCACTCTCCACCCATTGACCCCTATCTCCGCCCTCTGGGGAGCCTTACTCCACCCTTCAGAACCGGCTTTCACAGCGTTAGTGTGCCTTAATGCTGCTGCCGACATTATCGCGTGATAACATAACGTATTGCGTGATAACCTCGGGGCTGCTAC
The DNA here is from genome assembly GCA_033557465.1 of Ichthyophis bannanicus. Lineage (NCBI taxonomy): Eukaryota > Metazoa > Chordata > Amphibia > Gymnophiona > Ichthyophiidae > Ichthyophis > Ichthyophis bannanicus. Next base: position 445,212,062 of record CM066035.1, on the reverse strand, counting down.
GTTAAGATTGTTTAGTAAATATACCCCACAGTGTGCTTAGCACAGGCATCTTGGATGCCTCCTCAATGGGTAGAATTAAGTGCACCCGCATGCCGGTTAGCGCAGTGCTATGCGGCTGCAATGCCGACTGGCAGGAGGACAGATGCCCATGCTTCTTGAAGTTAGCATGGGCCTCTGCACTAGATTTGCAGCCTAATTTTGCGCTAACTTACTGCATTTTAGTAAACATGCCCTCAAATCTCGATTTTAATCCGAACATTAACTAGTTGCAGTATACAAGGAATATGTTTGTGGAAAAGGTGCTCACGATGAGTGTAATTAGTTTCATTAGGTTAGGTAATAGGTCTGCCCATCAGTTTCAGGAAGCAAAGAAGTTTATTAAAGAAATAAGAGACACTCCATGCACCCAAGCTACAGATAAAGAAGAAAAAGGAACCTGTAAACTCATGTAGGCAGACAGAGCGCTAGAGAAGTAACTAAGTATTCTCTGGCCAAATAATTTAATTACACATTATGGGAGTGAATTATATTCGCACAGTAATTTCTCTCTGGATCCTGATAACATATCACTCTTGTCTGAAAAGTGAGAATATATAAAAGATTTTTTCTAAAAGGACCACATTCTCAGTCAGTAGTTCCACACTGTGAGCTATGACCCCAGAGGATATCACGAAATCTCAATTTGGGGTTTTGAACACAGCCATAAAATATCTCATAAGAAAGACCAAAAGTGGCATCTCTGGTCCACAAAGACCACTGGGAAGCCATAACTTTGCTTGCATGAACTCGACAAGAGGTGTTCATCTTTCATCCAAATTCCAAATTAAATTTCCTAGCAAAGATGACCAACAAATAATGGTTCAACAGCTGTCATTGTTCATAGAAGCCACCATCAACTTACATCCAAAACAATCAGGATTTAGACAGAAACATACCACCATATCAGCTCTTACTGAAAAGTTGCACCCAAGGTTAACACCCTGGGGTGAAGGGCCAAAACGTCCTTCATTCTCAACTGTGATACACAAGCGACATCAGGAAAAATCCTCACCTGTGAGCCCAAAAAAACTTCATTGAAGCTCTAAAAGTATAGCCTAAAAATAAAAAAAAATTATCTGACTCCAGAGCAAAGGTAACAAGGAGAATAGATCTTTCAGTAATAACCTCCAAGGAGTTTACTAAGAACCCCGTGAGGTCCCCAACCCCTTGGGAAACAGGACGAGCAACAGTCCCTTGAACCAAAGGGCAAATACTGTGCCCTAGTCAAAGGTGGAAAGTGCTCTGAGGATATCTTTAAAATCTCCCCAAAGTACTTCCTCACCATCTCCACTGGCAACATAATTGGGGACCTGGGAAAATTCAGGAATCAAAGATTACTTCAATGAACCTGGTTTTCCAGATATTCTAACTTCCTAGAAAACACAGTTCTGTCTTTAGGCTGGGCAGCAACCAGGTCCCAAAGCTGCCCAACCTCCTGCTCCATCTTGGAGATTCTCCCTGCTTGCTCCTTTTGACTACTGGAGAGATGAGCACACGTAGTTTTAACCAACGAGAGTTCAGTACTTGCAAAACCCATCAAGGAAGTTAAAGAAGTGTTCAGAGCCATCAAACCATCCCACAGTGCATCCATCATTATCACTGTGGGTCTCACCAACTTACAAACACCAGAAGCCACCTCCTCTTGACACTGAACTGCCGGAACCTCCACCTCCGATGTTACAGGTCCTGCAGCCACTCCATGCTGTATCCCGGAGCCAAGAGAGGTTGTTACTGACACTGGCCAGAGGGAAGCACTTCTCCAGCTATCAAATTGCTTTCGGGTCATGGCAGGGGAGTTTCTTTGGTCCGGGGCTAGCCAAGCACCTGATGCACTCAGGGCAGACACTTCACCTGCCGGCCTCGTTAAAGACACTGCTCTGGTGTCCAAAGCAAAGCCACATGAATCCAAAGTCAGCTGGCCAGGCACACTCAGCAGAGCCGGTCCCGGGGATAGGCCAGCCTGCTTCCACTTCCTCCACCCCATACCACGGACAATAGGAGCAACACTCTGGAATCCGGGATCAAGGAAAAAGCAGCCTCACAGCGACGTGCCTCCTGCTACCATCTTGCTTCCCTTCCCTCTCATGTGTCCTTTCAAATGCTTCTTGACATTCCAGACACCAACAAAAAGGAACGTCTAACTTTTCCTTTCCAGACTTTCCAGTAAACTTGGGCAAAGATGAAGTAATTTGAGCAACATTTGGGACAAAATGCCCGTAAAAGCTTGTGAAACCCAAGAAGCTGCGAATCTCAGTTATATTCGTTGCTGTACAGCACTAGTCTTGTCAGGAAAGACACATTCCTTTTAAAGATACAATGTACCCAAAAAAATCATACACTCTGTCACAGACGTTTACACTTGGTGAGTTTTAACTTCAAACCAGTTTCTCTAAGGGTATGTTTACTAAGGGCCAGTAAGGGCACAACATTTGAGATCGCAAAATGGCAGCATTAAGGTCTCCAACATGCGTTAAAAGACAGGGCGGGAAGTAGACATTCTGGTCGTAAGGGCTCTAGTGGCCAGTTATTGGGCGGTAATAGAACATCAGGCGATAAGGGTGCCAAGCATGCACCTTAACACCTGATAAGGCTGGTTGTCTTAATGCAGGATAAGGGAGCCTATCTGCCAATCACATTTGAGCTGCTGGATGGGAGCAAAAGTAATAAGCGATGGACATGTCACATCCATGTGTCCCTTATCTGTTAGACAGTGAATGTGAGGGTAATGTGGGAGGCACTTTGACTGTATCAGTGAGGGGTGCTCATGTAACCTTCTGTGATGTCAGTGGATGGCATAGGATTGGGCAGAAGTATGCCCTGGAGGTGCCAGCATGTGTCATGCATCTACAGGGTGAATTTGTACGACCCTTTGCAATGTGCTGCAGCAGAGCCAATAAAGTTATGCTGTCAGATGAGAATGATTGCAGTGTGCATGTTTGCAGATCCAATGTGCAATCCTAACACATAAAAACAGACTAATAATAATGTACGCCCTAAAGTCAATGCTGATTTCTGGCAACCCTGCAGCAAGACCAAAAGTAGATTGCCAGGCCTTTCTTTCAACATAATGCAGGGTGAAGTGAATTTCCCAAGGCCACAATTTTATTTATTTAACTGGGCTTATATATACAAATGGGATTTGAACCCATTTCATACTGAGCCAGTGCTCTAACCAGTCAGCTACACCTCCATACCTGTCACTATAGCACTTCTAAAATAATAACAACTCACAAGAAACACTTACCAAGGCAATCAGCTATAACACATCCAAAAAAACCCTTAGTAATACACTACTACACAATATCACCAATCCCAAAAAATCCTTAAACCCTAAATCTCGGAAGAAATCCTAAAAGGAGGAGAAAAGATTTCAGTAGATCATACTGTCCCTCTTTGAGGCAACTACTTCCTGCCTGAAGGGGAACTGCTACCAATCACCACCACAAGTCTAAATAACTCCTCCTCGCAAATTTTCAACTTGATTTTATACAATACCTGATTTTTATTTATATCAATTTCATATCAAACTTTTAGCATATATTCCAGTGCAAATACAACAAAAAGCAGCAACAAAGCCACAGAGCCACAATCTCATAAAAAGTCGCTTCATCAGGGGCTCATTCAATCCTCTAGAAATCAGTTCTCACTCTGACTATGGTGTATGATGTCATTGCCTACTTTTAAATACTTTCCTGAACCAAAAAAAAAAGGATGGAGGAGCCTACACAAAATAAATGCATAAAGAGATATTATTTAACCTATAGAAATGCTCTCCAATCTATAGAGTTATTAAGTACTGCTGGTTCTACAGTTTTGAGTTTAAAGATCCATTTTTGTTCATGCTGTAGAAGGATCGAACTGCGATCTGCACCACAAATATTTGAAGGAACATGATCAATTATTGAGCACCAAAACTCAAAAAAAAAATCATGCTTATATGCTAGGCAGTGGGCTACTATTTAGGCATCCTTCTCTTTTAACAAGCGGTACTTATGCTCAGACAAGTGTATTTTCAGCTGACGCATTGTTTTTCCAATATAAACTTTATTGCAAGGACATTTCAAAGCATACACTACATGATCGGAAGATAATGTGGTAGTAAACGCCAACTTGATCTCACAAGTACCAATGGTCATCTTTTCACCTTCTCCCATCAAAGAATAACATTGACAGTGCCCACAATGGGCATGGCCTGGATTGAAAGCAACAAAAAATCGTGTATAGTCACTTCATTGAGCTTATATAGCCATATAAGAATAAATTTGTTTGTCAGCTCAATAACTTACCCTGAGTTCAGTGATCTTTTTGAATTGCTACAATTGTAGCAATTAAAAAAGATCACTGAACTCAGGGTAAGTTATTGAGCTGGATTGAAAGCAGGCACAGATAGTCCTTCAAATTCCTGTCCCATTGGTATGCTATAAAACTTTTCTCCTCACAAAACAAGGGTGAGCCTGTAATACAGGTCATATCTTCCTTATACTGGTAGCAATTCTAAAAGACAAAGAAGAGAAGGCAACATACAAGTAATACACCCTTCTGTCGCAGAATCAATGTATTGTTTTGTCTAATCTCTGGATCCAACAACCATTCACAATGGTTATAGGTAGCACGTTTATACACTGTACGGATGACATTCTCTGGATAACCTCAGGTTTTAAATCTGGCACACAATCAATTTGCTTGTAAACAAAATTATGAGATTGATGAACAAATTCTTTGAAATCTCAAAAATTGTGAATAGGGTAAGCTGCTACGTAATGATACAGGATGTAAACTATTATAGCTCAACAAAGTGTTATGATCTATAGGCTTAGAATATGCTGAAGTAGAGAAATCAGTTGTCTTAATCACCCGTACATCCAAAAAGTGAATCATTGAAGTATCATGTTGCATCTCAAATTTAATTGCAGCATTACAAAGATTCAAATATGTCACAACTTGGTCTAATGTATCTTTAGACCCTTTCCAAAGTAAGAAAATGTCATCAATGTAATGATACCATCCTTGAATAAATGGCTGAAATGAAGAGGTATACACCCAATGCTCCTCAAACTGTTGCATAAAGAGATTTGCCAATGAGAGAGCAAATGTAACTCCCATTGCTGTCCTTGAGATTTGCAAATAATATTGATTTTGATACAAAAAATAATTTTCACATAATCCTATCTCTGGTAACCGCATCAAAAATAAGTAGGTACCTGTTGAAGTCTACTCCTATGAGACCATAAATCATACAGAATCTGTAAAGCTTCAGATTGAGGAATCGATGTATATGGAGCTGATATGTCCAGGGTCACCAGCCACTGAATAGAGTGAACATCTAAAGTCTCTTGAAGGATGTTGAGAAAATGGGCAGTATCTTTTATATATGATCTACAGGACATCATAACATAAAAACTCATCAAGATAGCATCCCACACTTTCCAAAAGTGACCCATTACTAGACAAAATTAGCCTTCTTGGAGGATTGTCCAAATTTTTATTGACTTTAAGGAGTATATATAATATCAGAGTCCATGGAAAAGGGGTATTTAGGAAAGTTTGTTTTCTTCTTGTCAGCTATCCCATATCATAAGCTGAACTAGTCAGTTGTTTAAGCATTAACTGTAGATGGGCAGTCACATCCTCTAACAATAGATGATAACAATCTGTATTTACCAACTGTCGACAAATTTAAGCATCATAGTCACTCATGTTCAGAACAACTATTGCTTCTCCCTTATCTGCTCTCTTAATAGTAATCATCTCATCATTTTCAAGTTCTTTTAGGGCCAGTTTCTCCTTTTTTGTCAAATTGGATATAAATTGATGAATTGCTGCTCAGTATATTTCATATCATTCAAAAGCAAAGTTTTAAATGTATGTAGCACTGGGTCCTCTGGCCAATCTAGGTCATACATACCTAGCAGTTTCCCCAAAAGACACAGGTTCCGCAATGCTTCTACTGGGTCAAGCATTTTGATATCCTGGGTCCCTTCTTAATAATGGTTTATGGATCTTTCCTCCAGGAACTTGTCCAAACCTTTTTTAAACCCAGCTACACTAACAGCCTTTCCTACATCCTCCGGTAACAAATTCCAGACTTTGATTACACGTTGAGTGAAAAAATATTTGCTTTTATTAGTCTTAAATACTTTACCCTGTAGCTTCATTGCATGTCCCCTAGCCTTTCTATATTCTGATAACATAAACAATCGATCTACGTTTACCCGTTCCATTCCGTTCATTAATTTATAGACTTCTATCATATCTCCCCTCAGCTGTCTCTTTTCCAGGTTAAAGAGCACTAACCTTTATAGCCTTTCTTCATAGGAGTATCCTTCCATCCCCTTTACCATTTTGGTGGCTCTTTTCTGAACCTTTTCTAATAACGCTATATCCTTTTTAAGATACGGCTATCAGAATTGCACACGATATTCAAGGTGCGGTCTCACCATGGAACAATATAGAGGCATTATAATATATTTTGTTTTATTTTCCATTCCTTTCCTTATGATACCTAGCATTCTATTTGCTCTCTTGGCCGTCGCTGCACACTGGGCCGAGGGTTTTAACATGTTATCCACAATGACGCCTAAATCTTTTTCCTGGGTGGTGGTTCCTAAAGTGGAACCTTGCATCGTGTAACCATAGTTTGGGTTGTTCTTCCCTAGGTGCATAACTTTGCACTTGTCCACATTAAATTTCATCTGCCATTTTGATGCCCATTTTCACAATCCTCTTGTGTTTTAACAGCTTTGAATAATTTTGTGTCATCTGCAAATGTGATCATCTCATTTGCTATTCCCATTTCCAGGTCATGATAAAAAGCAGCGGACCCAGCACAAATCCCTGGGGTACTCCACTATTCACCTTTGTCATTGAGAAAATTGTCCATTTAGTCCTACTCTCTGTTTTCTGTCTTTTAGTGAAAATCGTTTTTATTAACATTTAACATGAGTAACGTTTCCAGTCATGGGTGCCAACAAGGCAAACCGCAAAGAATACCAACACTCACAGTGAGTCGCTCCAAAGTCATACACCAGCAGTACAGGGTTAATAAAGTACATCGAATGCATGAGTACATTTCAACTGTAGCACCAATAGACCAATACTATCAGCCATCCCTAAAGCCTCAAGGGGTAGCAACTCCGAGTAACAGTATACAGAACACATTCCAAATGTACAGATAGGACCTGTCCGCTGGGTTGCACCAGTGCCAGTCTGCCGCAGCCAACCCGCGCAACTTACCCAACAAGAGCCCTAGTTAATCCCCCCCATCCCTACCCCCTGTTGCCCCCCCAATAACCCCCCCATAGCGCCCCCCCAAACCCTCCCACCCCCCTACCTCCCACCCACTCAACAATAGCTCCACAATCAGATACTAGTAGTAGCTACAGACCCCGATCCGTCCCCTCCACTTTCAGGCACACTCACAACACCCCATATGCGGTTGTGGCTATCCCAGGCACGCTGACCTAACAACTGCGCCGTGCGGCGCTCCATCTCCCGCAGATCCATCAGGGCTCTCATCCACTCAGCCACCGTGGGGGCGGTGTCATCCATCCAGCATCTCAAAATACATTGCTTCGCTACCGCAAAGCTCTTAGTACACAGCCTATGCCCCCCTCTCCCCAAGAAGATCCCCCCCTCATTGCAGTCGAACAAGCACCACATGGGATCCAGGTCTACCTTTCCCCCAATCCATTTCGCAAGATATTGTCCCACTCCCCGCCAAAATCCCTGAATATGAATGCAGAACCGAAAACGGTGGGCAAATCCCCCTTTCTCCTCCCTGCAGAGACTACACACATCCGTCTCCACCAAACCCGCTCTCGCCGCCCAGACATTATGCACATAAGCCCGCCAGAGGAACTTATATTGAAGTTCTTGCAATTTGATGGTTTCTGAAACCAATGGAATGGAAGCAAAAGCTCCCTGTAGACACTCCTCCGTAACCTGTGGCAATCCATCAGCCTTCCACTTATCCCCCAAAACAGCCAGCCGACGAACACCATCCGTCGGGTCAAGAGCCTTCAGCAAACCACGAATTGTTACCTTACCTTCCAGGCTAGTAAACAACTCTAGCATACCACCCGGTCTGGTTAAAAGCTCATTCTCCTTCCGAAGTGCGAGAACATAATGCCGGGCCTGCAGATAGAAGAAAAAATCCTTCTGCGCCAAGCCGAAACGCACAGTCAGGGATGCAAAAGAGTCTAGCGTTGTGCTCCCTTCAATACAAAGCTGCCCTACATAACAAAGCCCCTTATTTGCCCACGACTGAGTGACTCGAGCCAACAGCCCAGGCGGAAAAGCCGCATTGCCCAGTAAAGGAGTGCAGTCCGTTCTCTGCCAACCTCTCTTACGACGGCCACATAAACTTCGCCACGCGAGGCGCAGCAGCCTCCAAAAACCCGAGGATTTGCAGCCCTCCGGAAGCACTCCCCAACTCCCCTGTAACACCGCCAATCTGTGCCAGGGGGCTGCCATCTTATCCAGCATCACCATTGGCAACACTGCCAAGGCGCCTACTACCATATCTCGCAGAATTCGTGTCCAACAGACGAGGTTATAACCCTGTATCGATAATAAACCCGCACCCCCAACGTCTCTGGGCTGGAACAAGGTATCTAACGCTATGCGGGCTCGCCGTCCCCGCCACAAAAAGTGAGACAGCTGTTTATGTAGAGACTGTAACTCTTTCCGACGGACCCAGACGGGGGCATGTCATAATATATACGCCCATCTGGGAAACTCCACCATATTAAATAGCACAATTCTGCCCCATAAGGACAATGGCAACGACTGCCAGCTTCGTAGATGCTCCAGAGACCCCTCAACAAGAGGCAAAACATTCGCCTCATAGAGACGGTCTAAATCCACTGGGATTTGTACCCCTAAATATCTAATCTGCCCAGGGGCCCATTGCAGTGGGAACGTTCCTCGCCAGAGCGCCCTGTTGCGCCCCCCCATGTCCAAACCCAAGGATTTAGCTTTATTGATTTTTAGGCCAGAGAAAGTCCCAAAGGTGTCTATGATGTGGAGCGCCTTAACCAGTGACTCTTGCGGGTTGGTTAAGCAGAGCAACATGTCGTCCGCGAAAGCGCTAACTTTAATCTCCTGCTCTCCCCAAACTATCCCCGACACCTCCTCCTGTTGCAGCAGCCTGAGCAACAGCGGTTCTAATTGCAGAATAAACAAGAGTGGAGACAGGGGGCAGCCCTGACGGGTGCCTCGCCGTAAAACAAATGCCGACGAAACTTCCCCCCCCCATCACAATGTATGCGCAGGGATCCCTATACAACCCGCGGATCAAATCCACGAAGGGGCCCGCAAATCCAAAACGCCGCAGAGCCTCAAACATATAGTCCCAGGAGACGCGATCAAATGCCTTTTCCGCGTCTAGGCTAGCCAACAGCAGAGGCACATCTCCATGGAGGCAGCGCTCCACACCCAGCAAAACGTTGGTGATATTATAGGCTGCCGCATGACCCCGTACAAAGCCCGCCTGATACCACCCAATAAGACGCGTCAAAATATCTTGGGCACGCGCCGCCAATATCGATGCCAAGAGCTTCATATCGAAATTGATGAGCGAGATCGGCCTATACGATGATGGATCCTCCGGGTCCTTACCAGGCTTATGGAGAAGCGAAATAGAGGCGGAGCGCATGTCCCTGGGAAAGCCCCCCGACTCCCGCGCCTCTTCAAAGACTGCCGCCAAAGTAGGCACCACGTGGTCCCCCAGAATTTTCTAGAATTTGGCCCCGTACCCATCGGGTCCGGGCGCCTTATGCGTCTTTCCCGCTTTGATAACCGCTTGGATCTCCGCCCCAGAGATAGGCTTATTCAACACTTCCCGCTCCGACGCCGTCACTTGTGTCCAGGCCACACTATCCAAAAAGCTACGTTCCTGCTCCCGGTCCTCAGGGTCGGGGGTGTAGAGGGCACTGTAGTAGCGCTCGAATTCTTTGACTATATCCGCCGGCTTCGTAAGTTTGACCCCCGCACGGTCCTTCAACGCCGTCACCAAGTTAGAGCCCTTCCAGTCACGCACCAGACGGGCTAGCAAAGTCCCGGACCGATCACCAAACCGAAACAATTAATGACGGTAGTATTGCATACTAAAAAGTGCTCGTTCCTGCAGCAAATGATTTAATTGCCGTTGGACCGTTAGGTAACTCTCCAGCAGTGCTCCAGTAGGATTCCGCAAAGAGTCTCTCTTACACTCCTGCAGCTTTTGAGCTAGCTGTACTAAGACCTCATCCACCCTCTTCCGTTCTTTAGCGACATACGCAATGATCTGTCCGCGTATTACAGCCTTTCCCGCTTCCCATAGCGTCACCACCAAGGGGACACTACCCTCATTATCCGCAAGATAGTCACTCCACCGGGCACGCACAAACTCTCGGAAGTCCTCCCGCTGCCAAAGCTATCGGGGGAAGGACCACCTACCGCCCAACCGATGTTGTCCTTTCCAACTAATGCCCACCATTGCATGGTCGGAGACCTGTATTGGGCCAATCGTTGCCCCACTAACTCTGCTAAAAGCCTCCTGTGTTACTAGGGTATAATCCAGCCTAGACCAGGTGCGATGGGCTCTAGAGAGATGTGTGTAGTCTCGCTCTCCCCCATGTAAAACTCTCCATACATCCAGCAATCCTCCCGCCTGGCAAAGATAGGATATCCCCCTAGTGTTCCAACCCCCTCCTCCAGTAGTAACTGCGGATTTATCTAATTCAGGGTTGTGAGGGCAGTTAAAATCACCCGCCAAGATGATAGGTAAATTATGTGTGCTGCCCAATTTCTGCCCCAAAGTCTTGAAAAATGCATGGCTATAGACATTGGGCGCATATACATTCCCCAACAGTAATTCTTCGCCATTAATTTTGGCCTGCAACCAGATATACCTTCCCAAGGGGTCCTTCTCTTCCCTAATGACCTCCACCTTCAGCTGCCTATGGAACAGGATAGCCACCCCATTCTTTCGCCCCCCAACGCCCTCTGCTGCAAACAATTCACCCATCCATGTTTTCTTCAGTTTGGCATGCTCACTATCAGAAAGGTGCGTCTCCTGTAGAAACGCTACATGCGTGCCTTGCCTCTTGAGTGCCTGCAACACCTTTGTGCATTTAATGGGCGTGCCTATACCCCCTACATTCCAGGAAGTAAATTGTAGATCGGTCCCCATCAGCCCGGATCCCCCTCCACAATAACCCTTACAGTCCTCACCATATAGCTACGGGCTGCGAGCCGCCCAGCCTCAGCTCCCAGCCTACACCGCCCCTGGGGATCAAGAGATCTTGCAAACCCCCACTTCCTAGTGTCAGATGTGTCTGTATAAACCATTCGCGCACCCCGATACACTCCCCCCTCCACACCAACAATCACACAGTTCTCCCCCCCACTCCCCCCCACCCTGTACACCTCCCCCCAATTTCCCTTCCCCCCCACCTCCCTCCCCCTCCCTTCCATCCCCCATCCCCAACCCCCTTCTAAAACACTCCCACCAAAGCGCCCGGCCAGCTGTGCCAGGCTCCGAGCCCACCTCTGTGCGCTACAGGGCTGTCCCGCCCCTCCCGCCCTGTAAGTAACACAACAGCAAGTAAACAGACCTCCACAATCCCTACAATAATAGTAAAATTTGCGCCCATTTCTGAACCCAGAAAGGAGTAACTGCTCCCCACCCGAGGGGCCCTACACCACTCTCCCAACATAACTGGCACATGCCCACCACATTATCCCAGTGAGGAGAAAAGACACTGGCAGAAATTAGACAAACACAATGTCCCCACCCACCATACAACATAACAACAGACCCCACAGTCGTAAAAGAACACCATGGACCTCCCCTAGGGATGGGCACTGCCTCGAGAGACAATGCCACCCCGTCCCCAGGCCAAACAACTTATAGGCCCAGAGAACATCCTGCTCCCTGCTCCAATTCAACTCATCCGGCAACTCAAGTCCAATATTCTGGGGGGTAGTACTCATCACGTCAAGGCGCCTGCTCCGGGCTCTCCAATGCCGCTACGAACTTCCGAGCCGCTGCTACCGTGGTCAAAACATGGTTTCTCCCCTCATGCTGCACTCGTAGCGTCGCAGGAAACGCTAACGTGAAGCGAAACTGTTTTTGGAATAGCACAGAGCAAAAGGGGGAAAATTCCTTGCGCTTCGCAGCTACCGAAGCAGAGTAGTCCTGAAACAAAAGGACCCTATTGTTGTCCATCATCAATGACCGCTTCCTCCGATATGCCTGCAGCAGCCGCCATTTATGGTGGAAGTTGAGTATACGGGCAATCACTACCCGCGGCCGCTGGTTAGACTCAGGCTTAGGCCCAATGCGGTGCACTCTTTCCACTTTGAGTTCTCCCACTAGGTCCTCCAGCCCCAGCTCCCTGGGCAGCCAAGACTCCACCATCGGCAGTAGCATACTCTCCGTGTTGGCCTCAGGAACTCCCACGATTCTTAAATTGTTCCTGCGGGAGCGATTTTCAAGGTCATCGACTTTGTCTCTTAGTGCTGCAATAGTCTTTTGCAGTGCGGCATGCTCACGGGCCTGTAGGCCCTCGGCCTCTTCAAGCGCGGACACGCGGTGTTCGATTTCCTGGACGCGTTGGCCGAACTCTGTCATGGTCTCCCCGACTGCATCCAGCTTAGTAAGGATCCAGTCAAACTTTGGCTCTAAAAGCTTGGCTACTTCTTTTGCCAGCTCTTCAGAACCGGATTCCACACTCTCCGCACCGGGAGACTGCAGCTGTGCCATGTTGGCCACCATCTTGCCGGCTGGAGCAGCGCCTTGCTTGGCAGCCTTCTCCCGCTCTTTTCTTGCGGCGAGGGGCATATTAAAGGATGGTTATCAGCCAGCCACCTCCAGGAGCACACGCTGTCTCGCTCACGGACGTCTTTGGAATCCTTACCGGGGGGGGATAGTCTGAAAGATCAGTATAACGGCGAGACAGCCCCGGAGCAAGGAGAGAAGCTTCTCACTCGCTCATGCATCACGTGGTCTCAATGTTTTCTGTCTTTTAACCAGTTCCTAATCCATAACAGTGCACTGCCTCCTATCCCATGACTTTTTAATTTCCCCAAGAGTCTCTCATCAGGGTCCTTGTTGAAGGTTTTCTGAAAATCCAGAATCAGTAACAGGAGTCACATGAGGCTTGGGAAAGGCATCAGTAGGAGAGCTGGGCCAGTTTGAGGCCTTCTGAGAGAGCTAGCTTTAAAGGGCCAGAGGCTACTTTTACTGTTTTGTATGGCTGTTTTGTATGGGGGAGGGTTTGAGGAGCATTATTTTGTATTTTTTTAAAATTTATTTATTTAATTAATGCTTTTTTATACCGCACTCTTTAAAATCAGTGCAGTTTACAGATAACATTTTGTGCAGAGTGGGAAGAGCCTGCTTTGCACTTACATTGAATAGTTAATACAACTTGGATTGATAACAGGGGAAACTATATACAGACTATATACAATGTGGGCAGGAAGTCGCTATGCAGTTGTAGCATGGGGGGGGGGCCACCGGAGGTGCTGTGGGGAGGTGTTGGACTGGAGGGGGGAGGAGACATAAGATTGGGAGAGCCTAAGGGGTGCATTTTACATGGTTAAGGAGGGTCGTTTCACCCTACTCAGCTTTATCTGTTTATGCGCACCTTCAAAAAATAACAGATTAGTAAAACAAAATCTTCCTTGACTAAATGCATGTTGGCTTTCTCCCATTAAACTATGACTATCGACATGTTCAATACTTTTTTTCTTTATAATGATTTTCTACCATTTTTACTCACATCAGACTCACCGATCTGTAGTTTCCGAGATCACCCCTGGAGACCTTCTTAAAAATTGGTATTAGATTGGCCATTCTCCCATTTTCAGGAACTAGGGATGATTTTAATGATAGTTCACAGATTACTAAAAGCAGGTATGCATTCTTGCTTTAATTTCTGAAGTTTGGGAGCCTGTACACTATGGTGCTTTATTAAACACATTTCCCTAATGGTCCACATTCTCTGCCTTCATTTTCAGCTGGAGTGAAGTGGAGAACGTTTTCAATTGCATTTTTAGACATGTTTCACCAAACCAATAGTGCCTACTGGGGAGGCCTCATCTGCCTGTCTGTCTATCCATCTATCCATATGCAGAGATTTGTTAGAGTTTACATCCCCCTCTGGCAGAGGAGTATTTGAGGCCGTGACTGTCGGTTGGGATGCCATCCCTCACCAAAACACAGGAGTGCACTAGGCAACAGCTGCAGCCAAAATTGTCCATTCCTGATGACAGAGACCCCCATCCCTTGCAGACAAAGGAGTGTACCGGGCTATGGCTGCAGCCAAGAAGAGCAGGAATCTCATACAGTAGATTTTTTCTATGTTAGATGGAAAAGAAGGGGATGGGTGGGGAGGAGAGGGGTGAACATGTGTCAGGATGAGCAGGGAGCCAGTGTGTAGGGGAAAGGAAGGGAACCCAGGAGAGTGGGCCCAGAGTAGGAAAGGGAAGGGTAGGAGGCAAGGTGAGAGGAAGTGCGGGGGTCCAGAGTAGAAGGGCGAGGGGGGGTGGCCAGAGAAGAATGGGTAAGGTGGGTTGGAGGCTGAGGGAGAGATTGAGAAAGAGAATGTGGGGTAGAGAGTGAAAGAGAGATAAGAATGCAAGGTATTGAGACTTTGAGTGCATGGGGGGAAGGGGCAAAACTGTGGTAGGATTTAGCTAGTTTGCACCAGTTCACACGAACCGGTTCCTAGCATTTCCTGCGTTCACCGAACAGGTCCCAACAGGCCATGTCTTGAAGCATCTGCACTGGCGGAATTCAAAACACCTGATAGTATTTTGATGGCACTGGGGGGACTGCAGCATCAGGAGAAGCCCTGCTGCCATCAAAATACTATGGGGTGTGTTGAATCCTACCAGTGCAGATGCGGCAGTGACACGGCCTGTAGGGACCAGTTCAGCGAATGTGAGAAATGCTATGAACCGGTGACCCGGCTGATTTCTACCTCTGACTAAACTGGTTCCTAGGAGGTTTTGAATCCCACCACTGGGGCAAAATGCCTACATGCCAAGAGGAACATACGCAGCCCCTCCCCTACTGCCCATCTTTCCTCCCTTCTCACGAACACCCACTCTCTCACTCCTCTCTCCCTATGCATACACACAAATGTACAGCCAGCAATGTCCCCTCTAATTTTCTGTAGGCTGTGTGCGCATAAAATATCAGCTGTGTGCAGCTTTTGAAGGAAGGTTAAATTTTTGTGCGCCACATAACGACACTCGGAGTTATATACTTTAAAATTTGACTACACGTCAGAATACAGTATGTACACCACATTGATTTTAATCAAATTAAATGAAAATAGATGATTACTAAATGAAGCGGGAAATTTCTAGTAATTACAATCATAACTTTTAAATTTTAAGACGTCTGTGTTGTTTTCTATCAGAATGAGAGCTGTAATTTTTGTGCGCTCTATTGTAAAGTATGTGCGCTCGCTCGGTGAGGTGTGTGCGCGCGCACACGCGCACAGCTTAGAGGGAACATGTCACCCTCCATCTCCTCACTCATGCGAGCACACAGCCACTCATCCCACCACCATGCGTACACACACACCTCACACCCTCTCATAGATGTGCATGTGCACACACAAACACATACAGAGATACATGGTCCCTCACCTCACCCCCACAGATGTGCACACACACATCTAGCCCCTTCACTCACCCCCAAGTAATGCATGCACACACATAAGAACATAAGATATAAGGGACTCTCCTAAAGCAAGATATTCATTTGAAAAAAATGCAGGGAACAACATTGGATTTTTTTGTTTAAGAACAGTGATTCCATTGGGTCTGAATAAGGAACAGGACTGGTGAAGTCTTTTATGATTTTATAAATTTATAAATATTTTTCAAATGAATATCTTGCTTTAGGGGAGTCCCTACTTTCATTCATGTTTTTCTCTTTTTGTGAGATTGCAATCATTGGCAGTGCAAATGCTGATGTTTAGGGATTCCCAGGCTACACTCCTCTGATGACAATATTTTTCATCAGCCAATCGGTAACCATTATAGCTACAAAAGAACCGTTGGGTTTGGTGTTTTTTAGGTGATCAGTTGAGTTGGGGATCACTTGACACAGGACCTGTTTGGGCCCGAAACATGCATTTCCTGTCGTGGAAGACATTAATTACTTTTATTAAAAGTGTATGCTTCACTACATTATAATTTGTGGAAGACATAAATCACCTTTTTTCTAAGTTAAGTGTGGGTTTCACTACATAATAATTTGGTGCGCTGTGGCCCGCTTGAATAAAAGGGTTCTCCCGATGGTGAGGGAAGGGTTGCCATCCATTCATCTCAGGTTGGTTGACCCCGGCAAAAAAGTTTTTCTGAATTGTGTTATTCTTGAGAATAGTGCCAGTGGTAGCTACTGGCCTTGATCTTCAATGACTTGTTTGGAATTGTTGATGATTATGTAGTCATTATTACTGGAGGTTTCATTATATAGGTTATATTTGTTTGGACATTAGCTTTGATTGAGTCAAGTGCCCTGAGGCATGTCAATGCTGAAACATGTTGGGTAATTCACCCATTTATGGACGCTGATAACAATTTATAGTTTAAAGGTTAATGTTGTGATACATATATTATTTTTTTAAAGTGTATTGTGCAAACATATGTTTTTTACCTAGCTGGTCTGTAGAACTATTTTCTAATTTAATTCCCCTGCTACCTCTTTTTGATGTAGAAGACTGTCCCCTTTTTGGCAGGTCTATCAATAGATGGAACCTTTTGATGGCTCCACATCATATTCTGAATATTTGTTTGAACTGTATAAAATATTTTAACCATTCCACATATCTTTCAAATAGGTCATATATGTTATAAGCATGTATGTGTGCCACAGCTCTCACAGTAGAGTCACACCAAACATTTTTATTTATTTATTTATTTAGTATACATTTGTATACCGCTACTTCCAGCGATCAGCAGCGGTTTTGATTACAGATTGGAAATTGTCAAATCATGACAGGAAATTTTTTTGAGGTATAAACACATTGATTAGACAGGAAAGCACAGCACACAGAGAACTATTTTACAGGGAACATGAGCTATGGAGGGTTAAGTGGCTTGCCCAAGACCACAAGGAGCACCTTTGGGACTAGAAACCCCAGTCCTTCCGGCCCAAGGTTGCTGTCCTCTAGTGGGATTTGAACCCCCGACCTTCCGGCCCGAAGTACCTTGCCCCAACCACTAGGCCACTCCTCCACAGATGTATACCCTAGGCAGCCACCTAGTCCGCCTAGCAGACCAGCCGGCCCCACTGAATCAGTCGCATGCAACCACCTTTGCCACCAACAACATTGTACCCTCTGTTGAAAGAGCACCATGTTGTGACTGCCAATGGGCCACTATTATCACTAATTTCAGGACTTAGCTGGCGTTAAGGTTCCCGGCGGCTGCGCCTTTAATGCCCGCTAATAGCAACACCCACTGTCTCTGCCTATGATCCACACAGTTAATGCCCCTTCTCTATCCCTTTCT
Organism: Ichthyophis bannanicus; assembly: GCA_033557465.1. NCBI lineage: Eukaryota > Metazoa > Chordata > Amphibia > Gymnophiona > Ichthyophiidae > Ichthyophis > Ichthyophis bannanicus. The sequence goes on along the minus strand of CM066035.1, from coordinate 445,194,503 downwards.
ACCTTTCCACTTGATAACATGCTTATATAATAGTTCATATGTGTTAAAATTTAAAAATCCCAAGATATTCACCCTCCAGATCATACAAATGGCTTAAGCTGAATTGATACCTATGTCATTATGTGGATTGCGGATGGACTAATGGTTAATGTCACATTTTCAGATATGGAGATGTGATCTATGATGGCCTGGCCATGTTTTTCATCATTTCATGGCTTAACTAATTAGTGCTTAATGCATGCCTTACGCTTATTTGAGTGATATACTGATTGCATACACTCTTCTAGTTTCTTGTATAATATACTTCATTAACTGCAGCTGCTTTGATTCTCTATGCAAATTACTATACCATTACTTTTCCTCTTGGTTAAATGTAATTTCCCCTCTAAAGCAATGTGTTTGCAATCATAGCCTTTAATCTGAAAGCCTTTGAAGGAATATTTTAAGAAAATTGGAATAAGAGACTCAAAGTATGTTTGTGCATTGAAATTATGAAAGCTCATACTTGTAACCAAGGCATGTTCCTTGCCTGTTTCTAGACATGTGGACAAGCAAGAAAATATAATTTAGTGTTTATTTTTCCTTGAATTTTTCCTGATTTGGGGGTTTTCTTTTTAATCTGGTTAGTTTCACACATTCATTTTGGTGTGTGCTAAATTGACTTAATGCCCACTAACTGACAAATTAAGGCACACTAAGGGGTATGCTTACTAAGGACCGTTTAGGGCATAAAGGTGCCACTAGCGGGTGTTATCGGCACCCATGAACAGTTAATGCAGTGAAAAGCAATGATAACGCTGGCTTAACAATCAGTAGCATGTTACCGAGCAGAAAGGTAGAAAGGGATAGAGAAGGGGCATTAACTCGGCGGATCATGGGTGGAGACAGCGGGTGTTATCTTAATGCCGGTTGCTATTAGCAGAAGTTAAAGACACAACAGCTGGGAACCTTAACACCAGATAAGCCCTGAAATTAATGATAGTAGTAGTCCATGGCAGACACAGAATGGTGATCTTTCAACAAAGGGCACAGTGTTGTTGGTTCCAAGGTAGTAAAGGTGGTTTCATGTGACTAATTCAGTGGGGCCAGCTGGTCTGCTAGGTAGCCAATGTCCGGTGTGACTTTGCTGTGACAGCTGTGGCATGCATACATACATGCTGCCGCTGTTACAAAGGAGTTGTGCCACTGCCACCATGCAGTCATGTTACCATTGTATGGGGGTAGGGGTGGCAGCAGCAGCAGCGACCTCTGTCTGGTACAGAAAAACCTTAGTCCCAGCCCTGTGTCAGGTGCAATGCTGCTGTGTCTACTGTCAGGGGCATGCCAAGCATATCATTAGCAGGTAAAGCATGGTGATTCCTGTCATCCGTGTGGTGGAGAGGCTTAAGGCAGCAGCACATGTGCTTAAGGCATGCCGTGACTAGCCACATGTGTGCCACTGCTTTAAGGACACCTGCAACACTGAAGTAGTGGCTGTGGCATGTTTGTAGGGAGGGATGGATTGGCTGTCATGCCATCCACCATGAATGGTGGACCTAGGCAACTGCCTAGTCTACCTAGTGAATGGTCCAGCCCTGGGTACTGCAAGCCCTGAGCAGCTGAGTTAGGACTAACCATAAATGTGCTAAGGAGAGACAACAGTGTGTGATCCTTAACCTGCAGTATGAATGCACAGGCAAGCACAATTAATGGCACCTATACACAGCATACATGTGATCCCTAAAATACCCAGAGACTGGGAAGTGGTGTCTGCCAAACACTATCGCCCTCATGCCTGAATGTGCATGTGGTGTGTCCTGGTTACATCATCGGTCCCAAAGCGGTGGACAAGTTGGCTGTGTCCACTCATGACTCTTACACCATGCAGTAATCAGAAGTGCCACAGCACTTTGACAGGGGAGGGTTGAATGAGGATGCCCTCCACATGCACATATTTAGTAGATACGTGCATGTGGAAGGAAAATATGCCAGTAAGTAAGGAAAACTACACTTAGAATAACCAAAAGATCCCCATACCACTCTCTCAGTTGCCAAATGATGACAAAGGCCTGTGCACGAGGCAGTGAACTTTGTATGAGTAAGCACTCATTAATGTGCTACATCCATCTGAATCATATGGGAATAGAATGTTCTGTGTGCTCCGTCAAATATGTGATCATTCCAAGTCAGGGCCACAAGCTCACACCATTAAATGGTTAGGTTGGTCACTCTGCAAGGTCATCCAGGGTCCTGCACGTGTGTGTTCATGTATCATGCCCTGGCCCTCTGGCAGAACAGGTTCCATTTGTAAGAAATGAACATGAGTTGTACCAGTAGCATTCCAGTGCAGTTTGACATATATACCTAACAAGATGTCCCTCTCCCACATCAGCCTAACATCCCTTTTCAGACAACAAAGGCACAGAACTACACAGACATAGGCATTTCCAAGCTCCTGATTTCATGCATACTTACAATGATCACATATATACACATAGCTTGCTGCATCCACACTCCCCCATGGCTGCTCAGTAGCTCCAAAAACATGACCAATATGTGTGCATGAGAAAGAAGTGTCACAGGTTCAAGACCAGCCTGAGGATCAGGAAAAATATATAAGATATAGTATACTGGGTCAGACCAAGGTCTATCAAGCCCAATATCCTGTTTCCAATAGTGGCAAATCTAAGTCACAAGTACCTAACAGTTTCCCCAAAAGACACAGGTTCCACAATGCTCATACTGGGGTAAGCAGTGGATTTCCCAGGTTCCCTTTAATAATGGTTTATGGTCCTTTCCTCCAGGAACTTGCCCAAACATTTTTTAAAACCAGCTATACTAACAGCTTTTACTACATTTCTCTTATTATTCTTAAATAGGTTACACTGTAGCTTCATTGCATGTCCCCTAGTCTTTCTATATTTTGATGGCATCAGATACCTCGGTGTCACTTTAGACCAGAACTTGGATATGAAGGCACACATAGGAAATATTGTAAGAGCAGTATACCACAAAATACGTTCCCTTAGACATCTATGATCCTTGCTAGAGCCAGACGATTTTAGAACCATCTATCAGGCGCTAATCATACCTCATTTTGATTATGCAAACTCAATTTTACAAGGTCTCCCTCAAGCCACCTTACACCCACTTCAAATGGCAATGAATGCTGCAGCAAGAGTCCTTCATGGAGCATCCCGGAAAGACCATATTTCACCTATTCTAAAACATCTTCATTGGCTCCCAATACGAAGTAGACTCACTTTCAAAACTTTACTAATTACATTCAAAGCCATCAAAGAGCTCTCATCTGCATCATTATCGGATATGATCCAAACAACACCCCTCAATAGGGACAGAAGATCAGTAACACTCAATTCTCTGTTAGTCCCTAAATCAATAACACAGTGCACCAAAACTACTACAGACAGGGCCTTCTTATTCTGTGCACCAAGGTGTTGGAACAGCCTTCCTCAAAACATCCGAGCAATACCAGACCTTTTGCAGTTTCGAAAAGCTTTGAAACACTACCTCTTCCTCTTGTCTTATCCAGTAAACAATGCAGATAACTCAACCAACCCACAGACCTTCCAAACATACACATACAATACAGACATCCCATAGACCACCCATACACAAAACTGAAGCCAGGATGAGATCATGACTATGTTATAATTAATTAATTACCCTGTTATCCGAGTTGTATTTCCTGTTTTACTGTAAACACAAAGTACCGTTGAATTGTGTAACTCTTTGTTTATTGTGAACCGTGCTGATGCTGAATAGCGCGGTATATAAGAGACTATAAATAAATAAATAAATAAAATAAATAAACAATTGATCTACGTTTACCCGTTCCATTCCATTCATTAATTTATAGACCTCTATTATATCTACATCCATGTGTACTAACTTTATCATAGATTTCCAGAACTATATCAGCATGTGTAACCCTCCCCATCTCCTCCAGCCTGAGTCCTTATACTGAGAAGCTATACCAATACCTGGAAATGGTGACTCTCCTCACAGCTGGCTGTGAAGTTCTGATGGCAGAAAATGTCTATACCAAAAGGCACAATAAAGTAGCACTTCTTATGCATTGGAAACTGTAAGCACTACAACATCACTGTGCTGTAAAAGCACAGGGATCATGAGTCTAAGAGAATGAGGTAGTTATGATCACCTGGGATCAATTAATCCACCAAGAATCAATGGATAACCTTTGATGCCATCTCTGAAAAGATCATAGAACACATCAGCAGCAGCCTCAACATCACTTCTTCACCACTGGGTCCATGCCCTGTCAGCTGGATTAAGATAGCCAATCATCTGCCAGATGGCACAAATCTCACTCAAACAAGGTTATCTACCTAAGGAACTAAAAATGGCTTCAGTACGACCCATTCTAAAAAAATCTCACAGCTGACAAAGGAGACCCTGCCTCTTACAGGTCCATCAGCAACCCCCTCTTCATCTCAAAAATAGTATAACAAATTGTACTGCAGCAACTTCAGAACCATGCCGACAAGCACACTCCAGTAGATCAACACCAACATGGATTTAGACCTCACCATGGAGTAGAAACACTTCTGACATCACTACTAGTTACAATAGTAAGAGGCATAGAGAAGCTTGACAGTGCCTCCATTCTGATCTTCCTAGACATAACCACGTCATTTGACTCTATTCCACACAAACTCCTACTTGCAAGCCTATAAGCCAGTGGAATTGGTGCCACCCCACTCAAATGGATCCAATCATACTTCTCAGACCATCACCGACAAGTACGCATAGGACCAAACAAATCAGCCCCATACAGACAATACAAAGGAGTTCCACAGGGCTCTGCATTATCCTCACTAGTCTTTAACATATTCATGCAACCCATATGCACCATATTCCACAAACACAATATTCACTGAATGATATCATGATGTTTACACCTTATGACATTCTTACTTCAAACCTAAACAAAATAACTATCTACTTCCAAGAAATCTCACAATGGCTACATGAACACTGGCTCCAGATCAACTGCAAAAATACAGAAGTGCTCCATATCTCCAGAAACAAGCCATTCTCACTCCCCAAAACACTCAAAATCCATGACATGGAACTGGAAACCAAGCAGGAGGTGAAATTCCTGGGCATAACAATTGATTAGCAGCTTGACTTCTCCTCCCACATCACCAGAACCACAAGAGCTGTATACCACAAGATAAAAATACTCATCAACCTTCAACCTCTACTAGCAAAGTCCAACTTCCTCTCAGTACTACAGGCACTCATCTACCTCATCCTGGATTTCAGTAACAGCATATGCCAGGGACTCCCCACACATGTACTTCATCAGCTACAAATGGCCCAACATGCATGCACCATAGTAAAGGCAAGGAAGAACAATCACATTACCCCAATTTTAAAAGATTTACACAGGCTACCTGTGCACAAATCAATAATGAACATATTCAAAACTTTACACGACCAATCATCACCATACGAATAGTCCCTCATCCACACATCAACAACCACCAGAAAAAGACACAAAAGCAACCAAAACATACTTGGCTCGCCAGAGGAAATAACGCAAGTGAACCAAAATACTCACAACAGGGCCTTCTCTACTTATGCAGCGCATCTATGAAATGCACTCCCCAACGACCTCAGAAAACTGATGAACAAAATTCTGCAAAGATCACAAGGCATTCCTATTCAAGGAACACTTCATGGACTAAATGGTGTATCCACATGGAATTGGAACAATGGATACTTACTCCCCTGTCATAAAGTAGCATCCTCCCACACTCTCCCACTTTAATCTCCCCCCCCCAAAAAAAATTACACAACCCGTTTTACATAATCTCTGTATTGTAAATGTGTTATGGACCATAGACTCTAGTTACCAATTGTAATTGTACTGTTCGTTGCTATTAAGGTTTTAAAGGTTCTATGTAAAACAGTTACGTTTTTGTTCCCTGTAGGCAGATTTGATTTCCAAATAAGGCGGCATTAAGAAAAAAATAAATAAATATATTAAATAGTCCCAGGCTGATGGATAAAAAGCTGGATGTGAGGAAGCCAGATAAAGTAGTAAAGGAGAAAAACACCAGAACAGCATAGATTCTAAAGGTGTCAGTTCTAAGCGACTACTCTGTGGATCAAGTTGAGAGGGAGAAAATATTCAAGTACAAAAAAATGCAGACAGAGACCAAGAAAATGTGGCAGAATGATACTGAATTATTTATCATCGTGTTGAGTGCCACAGGCCTAATTAAGAGGAATTTCCAAGCACACATTGATAAATTACCCATACATGTAACATCTTATGAACTCCAGAAGGAGGCTTTCTTTGGCACGATGCAAGTGCTATATGCTGAGCATTAGCAGTGAATCTGAGAGACTGAGATCATACTCCACATATCCTGGCTTAGATGTGAGGTTCTTGACTGTCATGGTATATGCAAAACTCATCCATTTGGAGAAATTGCCCCGCCATAGTAACATATGGCTGCTGAGATTATGAAGTACAACCTGGGAAATAAAGGGGTTAACCAATACTGGCACAGATAGGCCACATTTCAGCCATAGCGGCTAGCCTGATCACTGGAACATTGCCCAGTACCTGCATGTCTCATATGATGAAAAAACACACGTGCATGGCCCCACAGAGAGGGCAGGATAGTCTGGGATGGACCTAATGGGTCATTAATGAAATTGTAGAAAAGTACCGTATTTTCCAGCGTATAAGACGACTTTCTAAGCCCTGAAAATATGCTCAAAAGTCGGGGGTCGTCTTATACGCCGGTACACGTTCTGCAACATGGCTCTGTCTCGCTTTGGCAGGGCCGGATTTACCTATAGCCAGCTACGCCGTGGCGTAGGGCCCACAGCTGGCAAGGGCCCACAAAAAGCTGCCGCCGCGGCAGCATGGACTGTCCCGTGGGGCCCCCTCTGCTGAATCCCTCCCTCCCTCCGCGACGGCTGAGCCCCTCCGTGCCGGCTTTGAGAGGCGCGAAGGGAGAGTGTCTCCCTCGCGTCTCTGTTAAGCCCGCAGGAGCTGATGGGTTCCCCTGCGGGCTTAACAGAGACGCGAGGGAGACACTCTCCCTTTGCGCCTCTCAAAGCCGGCAAGGAGGGGCTCAGCAGTCGCGGAGGGAGGGAGGTATTCAGCAGAGGGGGCCCCGCGGGACAGTCCATGCTGCGGCAGCGGCAGCGGCAGCAGCCAGCGTTTTATTTTTTTTATTAAATGTTACTTGAGCCGATGGGGGGGGGGGGGGCTGGGACTGGAAATGGGCTGGGGGGGGTTAAGACTGGAGGTGGGCGGATGGGGTTAGGACTGGTAATGGGCTGTGGGCTGATGGGGGGTTAGGACTGGTAATGGGCTATGGGGTGGTTAGGACTGGTAATGGGTTGTGGGCTGATGGGGGCTGTCTGGTAATGGGCTATGGGGGACTAGGACAGGAAATGGGCTGATGGGGAGGTGTTAGGACTTGAGGTGGGCTGATGGGGTTAGGACTGGTAATGGGCTGTGGGCTGATGGGGGGGTTAGGACTGGCAATGGGCTATGGGGGGCTGACTGGAAATGGGTTGATGGGGTTAGGACTGGTAATGGGTTATAGGGGGGGCTTAAACTGAAAATGGGGTGATGGGGGGTTAGGACTGGAAGTGGGTTGATGGGGGGGCTAGGACTGGTATTGGGTTGGGGGGTTGCTAGGACTGGAAATGGGCTGATGGGTGGCTAGGACTATAAATGGGCTGATGCAGGGACTAGAAGGGAATGGATGCTGGGTGAGGCTGGAACTAGAAGGGAGCTGATGTTGGGGGAGGATTAGAATGGGATGGGGCTGGAAGAGTAAAATGGAGAAGGGAAACATATTTTGTGTGGGAGGGATAAAAAATCTACAATTGGCCGGGTATTTGGAGAGTAAGTGGGGATGAGGATGGAGGGGTAAAATTTGAGTGGATGAAATAGGAATGAGGAAAGAGCAAAAGGAGAAAGATTAGTATGTTAAAGCAGATGTAGAGAGAGAATGGAAAAAAACTAGAAGAGAGAAGAAAGGACAAATGGACAGCAGACGATGGAGAGTTAGCAGAAGACACGAAGAAACCAGAAGAAAGTGGCTGGAGCAATTGCAGCTGAAAAAAAATGCACAAAAGGTAGAAAAATATCTCTTTATTTTGAATTTATTAATTGGAATATGTCAGCTCTGGTAAATGTGCATCATTAACGTCTGCGCTTTGTTTAGTACTGGAGCAAATTAATGTATAGTTTTATTTCTACAGTGTTGTACATTCCAAGTTTGGCTTTTGGGATTCCCAGTTTAATTATGACGTCAGGGCCAACAGCGCGCAGCTTATCCTGCGTGCTCGTTTTTATCTTTTCTGGGGCTCACAATTTTTGTTAGCGTAGGGCCTCACTCAAGGTAAATCCGCCAGCCGCTTCAACAAAGGATCATATGCTATCTCCTTTCACAAGAATTATAGTTCTGGAGAACTTCAGATCTATATTAAATACCGCCTGCTTGTCACAGTTTGAATCAAATCTGATGTTTTTTTATTTTTTTTGGTGTGCGCTGGAAGAGGGGTAGTCTTATACGGCGAGTATAGGCCAAACGCTATATTTTAACAGGAAAAGTAGGGGGTCGTCTTATACACCCAGTCGTCTTATACGCCGGAAAATACGGGTATGTACAAAAGTACTTATCTTGTAGTGTACAGCAGATCACAAGGGAATGCATGCCCTGCACATTTGCTGCCTCAGTGATTACTGCCATCCAGCAGTCCAGCAGAATTCTGTGTGTGACAGTTTGGCTTATAAGAAACATTGGAGGGAAGATCATCTTGCCCTCATGTGTATTGGCCAGTGGACAGGAGATTAATACTGATGCTGTGTGTCTGTCATGCAGATCCAGTACCGAGTGTCCAGTGCATTCCATACTGCATTTGTAACTCTGCAGGCAGGCACTAACTAGGGTTTGCAACTGTCTCAGAATGTGCCTGCCAGGTAGAATCAAACCTTGAATTGCAGTAGAGCATGATTTTTGTTGTCCCTCATATAACCCTCCTCATGCTACAGCTAACAAGAGGCACCAGAAAGTTAATCTGGGAGATCCAGGACTAGAGTATAGTCTGGATAGTGGAACCAGGTCACTTTGCATCTCAGGATTTAGTGCTGCATTCCCAGTGTGCACTACATGTGGGGTTCACAAATCTTAGACTGGCTCTTGGGTCTCCCAACAGGCTGAGTCACAGGTCACAAACTCCCTGGCTGATGGCAAGAACGTATGCGGATAATAGGCATAATGCACGAGCGCACGTTCACAACATGTGCTGTGTGTGGTGTGTGTACTGCAGCTCCACACGTCTGACATTGGCAAAGCAGGACAACATGCAAAGTTGACTGCTCACTCGAGAAACTCCTGTTTCTCAGATGCTGACCTGTGGCTGTTGATTGGGCTTATTGCCACCAAGCAGCATGTCTATTGCCCAGCTCTGGGGCATGGCATGATAAGGAGCGGCTGCTGTGGTGCTCACAGCGCAAGTTGTGCAGGTTTAATTGGAGGGCTGGCTACACCAGAGTGGTGAGTACCTGCAAACAACTTCCCTTTAAGGTGTTGAAAGTTTCCCAACTGGCTCTGGATTAATCCACCAGAATTTCATCATTCTAGGTTTTACACCACTGCTTGCATGGACTTGTAGTTTCTCATTACCTACAGTATGGAGTGCAATAGGAAGGTCAGAAGTACACGTCCATGCATGCTTTGGGATAAAGCCATGACTGTACCAAGGGTTATGGGTGCAACTCAAGCCATTTGGCAATCTTTCTGATTAGCCCAGGTCCACAAATCCACCATTTATTTATTTATTTACATTCTCTTATATACCGCGCTATTCTGCATCAGTGCGGTTTACATTGAACAAACTGAAATTACATTGAACAGGGCATTATAACTTGGAGATAACTATTTTACAGGGAACATGGGCTATGGATGGTTAAGTGGCTTGCCCAAGACCACAAGGAGCACCTGTGGGACTAGAAACCCCAGTCCTTCTGGCCCAAGGTTGCTGTCCTCTAGTGGGATTTGAACCCCGACCTTCCAGCCCGAAGTACCTTGCCCCAACCACTAGGCCACTCCTCCACTCCATGGGATTTTATTTCCACTTTGTTGCTTCAACTTACATTACAATGCCGTATGGCAGGCATGTCCAACAGGTAGATCGCGATCTACCTGTAGATTGCGGAGGGGTCAGAGGTAGATCACCAGCCCCACTTGGCTCCATCTCTCCAGCAGCTCTCCCCGTCGCAAGCAGAGAGCTCGTGCCAGCAGGTCATCTACCAAGGGCTTGCCGCCACTGCTGATCCTTTGCCTGTCTTTTTTCCCTGCCTGCGGGAATCTTGCCTGTGGGTGTATTAGGGGTGCTTGTTGTTTTCGTGCCAATAGTTTGTGGGTACCCCAGGGTGCCGCCGCCCATGGCCCGTGACGAGACGCCACAGGCCTGGCATCATACCTGGTCTCCTGCCTCTCAGAATCACCCATTCCTGCCCCCATCCCTTAGAAGTGTGTTATATACCAGGCGATATCCATTCACCCGGACTTTACCTGAATACACTTACCGTATTAGTTGTGTCGTGTGCTGGTCATTGGTCATTGGTCACTTTATAGTTCGCTTTCATATTATGGATCAGTAACTGGTTAAAAGATAGAAAGCAGAGGGTAGGGCTAAATGGCCAATTTTCCCAATGGAAAAAGGTGAATAGTGGAGTACCCCAGGGATCTGTACTGGGTCCGCTGCCCTTTGACATATTCATAAATGACCTGGAAAAGGGAATAACGAGTGAGGTTATCAAATTTGCAGATGACACAAAATGATTTAAAGTTGTTAAAACCCAAGAGGATTGTGGAAAATTGCAGGAGGACCTTGATAAATTGGAAGACTGGGCATCCAAATGGCAGATGAAATTTAATGTGGAAAAGTGCAAAGTTATGCACCTTGGAAAGAACAACCCAAACTATGGTTACACGATGCAAGGTTCCACGTTGGGAGCCATAACCCAAGAAAAAGATTTAGGTGTCATCATGGATAACATGTTAAAACCCTCCGCCCAGTGTGCAGCGGTGGCCAAGAGAGCAAATAGAATGCTAGGTATCATAAGGAAAGGAATGGAAAATAAAACAAAGGATATTATAATGCCTCTGTATCGTTCCATGGTGCGACCGCACCTTGAATATTGTGTGCATTTCTCGTCGCCATATCTTAAAAAGGATATAGCATTATTAGAAAAGGTACCGAGAAGGGCCACCAAAATGGTAAAGGGGATGGAAGGCTACTCCTATGAGGAGAGGCTACAAAGGTTAGGGCTCTTCAACCTGGAAAAGAGACTGCTGAGGTGAGATATGATAGAGGTCTATAAATTCATGAATGGAGTGGAATGGGTAAACGTAGATCAGTTGTTTATGTTATCAGAATATAGAAAGACTAGGGGACATGCAATGAAGCTGCAGGGTAAACTGTTTAAGACAAATAAGAGAAAATATTTTTTCACTCCAAGTATAATTAAACTCTGGAATTTGTTACCAGAAGATGTAGTAAAGGCTATTAGTGTAGCTGGGTTTAAAAAAGGTTTGGACAAGTTCCTGGAGGAAAGGTCCATAAACCATTATTAAAAAGGGACCCAGGATATCAATGCTTGACCCAATACAAGCACTGTGGAACCTGTGTCTTTTGGGGAAACTGCTAGGTACGTATGACCTAGATTGGCCATTGTTGGAAACAGGATACTGGGATTGATGGACCTTGGTTTGACCCACTATGGCATATCTTATGTTCTTAAACGTTTTCGGGCAGACACAACAAAGTGTCAAGAATTTGGTGATTTTGGCGTGTTTTTCCAAATTTGTTCTAACTTGCCTATGCCTTGCCTTCGAATTGGTTCACAACACGTTTGGAGTTCATACAGCAGCATATGGTGGATCCTACAAACACATAGAAGAAGGTTTTCTGGTCAGATGAGATGAAAATGGAACCTTTTAGCTATCATGGGAAACACCATGTGTGGCGCAAACCCAACACTTTCCATCACCCTGTGATACATGGTGGTAGCAGCATCATGCTATGGGGATGTTTTTCATTAGCAGGGACAAGAAAACTGGTCAGGATTGAAGGAACAATGGATGGCACTAAATGCAAGGCAATTCTTGAGGAAAACCTGTTTCAGTATGCCAGAGATTTCAGACTTGAATGAAGGTTCACCTTCCTGCAGGACAATGACCCTAAACAAACTGCTAAATTTGGTTTAAAAAGAAACATTTAAATGTCTTGGAATGGCCTAGTTAAAGCCCAGATCTCAATCCAATTGAGAATCTGTGGCATTACTTGAAGATTGCTGTACACCTGTACAACCCATCTAACTTGAAGGAGTTGGAGCAGTTTTGTCTTAAGGAATGTGTGAAAATCCCAGTGGCTAGATGTGCTAAGCTAATAGAGACATACCCCAAAAGACCTGCAACTGTAATTGCAGCAAAAGATGGCACTAAAACAGATGGTGCTACAACATATTGACTTTGGGGGGTGAATACATATGCACACTCCTGCTTTCAGGGTTTTTTTTTTGTCTTAATTATTGTTTGTGTCACAATAAAGGATATTTTGTACCTTCAAAGTCATAGGCATGTTGTGTATATCACATGGTGCTAACCTCCAAAACTCCATTTTAATTCCAGGTTGTAATGCGACAAAACAGGACAAGCACAGAGGGGATGAATACTTTTGCAATGCGCTGTATGTGTATTTATCTGCTACTAATAGTATCTCTACATATTGGGGCCTCGTCCTTTGGGATAGGCTAGTCTGAACAAACCATGTCTTACAAATTTAAGACTTTGTCTGATTTATGATGGCACTATCAAGTGACATTGCCAAGCTAGAAAGTCTGGTTATCCAAAATTGCATCCCTATGTTGGGAGCAGGAAGAGATTTCAGACAATATTGCACAGCTCAGTAAATGACTCAGATTAGACCCATAGGAGCTTGCAAGTGAGGAAGCCATGAGGCTCTTACATAAAGTAATCAGCCTGACCCTTCCCCCAAGCCATGAGGCTCTTACACAAGTGATCAGCCTGACCCTTCCCCCAAGCCATGAGGCTCTTACATAAAGTAATCATCCTGCTAAGAGAAGGCATTAAGATTTCAGTAGACACCCTTCCCCCAACTCCAGGTCTGAACACAATATCCCCTAGCCCAGAGCACACCGGTTTGAACAGGTCACCCAGGTACCTTCCCCAGGGGCTGCTGATTGGTGGACAGGAAATACCTGTGGCAAATGGGATTATAGAATGAGTTTAAACTTGTACTGTATATAAGGCATTGTAAGACGCCCCTCGGGGCTCAGAATTTTTGTGGAGATTGCTGGTTCTCTGTCTGGGCCTGTGCGCACATTAAAGATCCTGTGTTTGCATACCAGCCTGTCTGTGAGTATTCCTTCTGTGGGTGAGTGAGAGAATTAGAGCTTTAAGCTGATTGGCTGCTACATTTCTTGGCGACCACGAAGGGACTAAATTAAATTAAAAGAAAAGCCTCTCTCTCATTACACCCACGGTGGGAAGACTACTGCTTTTTGCAGGATCAGGGCCTCCACCAGTCAGGGACCGGCTCCTCCAGGTGGTTAACGGTCCTTGGCGCCCCGGGCCACTTTGTGCTCTGGAAGGACACCTTGATTTGTCTGGTCGGTCGGTCCCTGTGGCTGACCCCGATTGATAACCAGCTGGATAGAGTGGCATACAAACTACCTGTCTGATCAGAGTTCTGGTGAGTACTGCTACGTTCTGTACTCTATCTGTAAATCCTGGTAATTTCTGGGAACCTCTAGCGGCCCGATCACCCGCAACGAGCAGTCCTAATAGGGGTCTTAGTGGCCCTGAAACCATTGCTCGTCCTGTCTGTATCTGTATCTGGTAAATCTGGTTGGAATGGGGGGGGGGGAGGGGCGCTTGCGAGTACTGGTAAAGAACTGCAGTATAAATTTAACTTTGCCACCTCGGGCCCCTTAAGGGTATTTAAAGTGCAGCGCTGCCAAAGCTATTAAAAAATTTTTTGCCCCAAGCTAATTATTAAAATTTTGTACTGACCGCAATTTGTCCGCGGGCCGGCTGGCTCTCCCCCTTAGGATCCGTTGATTTTTGTGTGCCGGTTATTTATTTATTTATTTATTTATTAACAATTCTTATATACCGCACTATTAGACATCAGCGCGGTTTACATTGAACAAAAAACATCCGACAATTTACATATGTCTGGTCAATTACATTTAACAGGAGATATAAACTTGGGAAATAGGAGAAACTATATACAAAGGTGCACCGGTTAGGATCCGTTTTGCTTTTTGGCGGGCCGCGGGCCGGCTGGCTCTCCCCCTTGGATCCGTTTTGCTTTTTGCGGGCCGCGGGCCGGCTGGCTCTTCCCATTGGATCCGTTTTGCTTTTTGCGGGCCGCGGGCCGGCTGGCTCTTCCCATTGGATCCGTTGTTTTTGCTTTGCACGCCGCGGGCCGGCTGGCCCCTTTAAACTGTTCCTTTGTGTTTTTTGGGGGCCGCGGGCCGGCTGGCTCTCCCCCTTTAAATTGCTCTTTTTTTGTAATTTGCACGCCGCGGCCCGACTGGCTCTCCTCCTGTGATTTTGTTATTTGCCTGTCGGCGAGTGAGGGCTGGGCGTGCTGGAGCGTCTGTTTCGGGCCTGCAGCCACTTGTCTCTGCTGGCCCCTTTTTGTTTGTACCGGACTGTTCCCGGGGAGTCCCGATCTGTGTTCCCCTGCTTCCTTTTAAAATCCGGAGCTGACTTCCGGCGATGCGTGAGTGAGAGAGGACGTGCCTCCTTCGCTCCGGGGCTGCCTCGGCAATAAATCGTGATTTTGTCGGCTTTTTATGAGCCCCCACCCCTGCTTCCTACCTGGGAGAGCTGTGTCATCATTTGCTGAGCCTGCCTGCTTAAAATCGGAGGGCTGCGATGCCTGTGCCGGCTCGGAAGGAGCGGGCGGTGAGAGAGAGGGCCAAAAACGGGGCCTGCGGCTGCGGCCACGAGACAGCCTGCCTCACACCTGGTGCAGAGAGCGTCGACTCAGCGTCGGAGGAGCTGGCGCGGGGAGGTTAGTGCGGCTCCTTGACCCAAAATTTGACCGCCTGAATGCAGAAGCTGGAGGGGATGGAGGAATCCATGACCGAGTTTGGCAGACGAGTGGAGGAGCTTGAGCACCGTGTGGCGGCGGTGGAGGAGGGGGAGGCCCGGCGTGATGGGGAGCTTGAGGCCCACAAGAAACTCCTACTTGAGGCGCAACAAAAGTTGGAAGACCTGGAGAATCGCTACCGCCGCCGGAATAATCTGAGGCTTGTGGGCCTCGGGGAAGACCGGTCTGATCAAGAGCTGTTAGCCTTCTTGGAATCCTGGCTGCCCGAGGCACTCGAGCTACCGGAGCTCCAGGGCTCCTTCCGGATAGAATGGGCGCACCGGTTGGGGGCCCGGAGAGATCGAGCCGATCGGCCCCGGGTGGTGATTATCCGGGTGCTGGACTTTCAGCACAAATGGCGGATTCTCCAGGCATACCGGAGGAAAGGCGGGCTCACTCTCCACAATAAAAAGATCCTCATCTTTCAGGACTACTCTGTGGCGGTTGCCGCCAAGCGCAGGGAATTCTCTTCACTCTGTAAGGAGCTGTTCAACCGTAAGATGAGGTTTACTCTGGCTTACCCTGCTGTACTCCGAGTCTCCCTCAATGGGCAAAACCGGACCTTTGAGAATGTGCAGTCGGCGCAGAAGTTTTTGGAGCAACTTCCCTCGCCGAATCCTGTGGAGAGCGGGCCCTGAGCTTGTTTAGCAGCGGTGCTGGACGTGATCCATTTGGTACTCTACTTCTTACCTAGTTTATATCCGGGTGGGGAGGGGGACTCACTATCGAGCTTGGTAGAGCCCGGCGAAGCAGGCGTGTTAAGACTTGGGAAGCTCTGTCGCCCCCCCGGGCCCTTAGTCGGGGGCCGCTATATGAGACTACTATCAATTGAGCCTGCTTTGAGCCTGCTAACAACTGGACATGGGTACTTGCTTGGGATGGGAGGCTGGTGGCCCGGATCTGGGTGGGGGAGGGGGATCTGCTATGTTAGCCCAGCGGGTTAAGCGAGCTGAGGAGTGTTTCCTTGGTGGGGTGGGCAGGTCCGGTCTGGCCTCCTATGTACTTTTACCTTTTTTGGTTTTACATTTTGGTCCTCTCCTCTGTGAAGGACTCTGAATGCTCTGTCTTGCTGTTCCCCCCCCCCCCCCCATGTCTGCGCAGTAGCGGCTTGGGGTTTAAAATTTTATTTTACTGCTTGGGACGGGATTGGAGCTGTGATCTCCTTCTCCCTTCTCCCTATGCGCTAGCGCCTATACTTGATCTGGGTGGAGGGCGGAACCCGCTGCTTTTGAAGCCGTGCACACTGGGGACTTTAGGGACTCACGGTTACTCTTGTTTTTGCCTATCCCGTTGCCATGTAAGTTCTAGCATTTACCAATGCGCCCACGCTTGCGGCATCGCTTTGGGGTGGTCTCGAGCGAGGGTCCTGCTGTATGCTCTTCCTTGGGGCGAAGCTGCCTTGGCCCTTGGGCCGGGGCAGATATCTGCTCAGGGGGGTGTGTGGCTCCGCGGCTGCCTGCGAGTGTCGCTGGGCCGCGGGGCGGATACTCTGCCCACGCAGTTTCATAATATAGCGCGACCTTTGTGGGTTACTTTGGCGAATTCATTACTGCTGGAGTACTGCGCTTCTGGTTTGTGGGTGGCCTGTCCCTTTAGCTCTTTGGCTCTCTTGCTGATAGTTACAGATAATAGCCTGACTGTCTGCTTAGTGGGCTCTTCCCTACTTATGTTTTCTTTTTGTCTATCTGTTCAATTTTGGGGGGAGGGGGGGTTCAGTTGGCGGAGCGAGGCAGCCCTGCAGCATCGTAATGGGGTATTAGCCTCAGTGCAGTAACTGAGGGTTGCATTGTTTGTGTGTATATATTGGAGGGGGGAAAGGGTTGGTGGGGTTTTACGGGTAAGTAGGGTAGGTGGGGAGTGACGTGCGTTAGGGTTGACGTGTGGGGATGCTTGATGAGTTGGGTTTAGAGGGGAGAGGGATGGAATGGGGGGGAGGGGAGGGGTGGGTGGGATTAGGATGGGACCTGTGGGGGTTGCGTGTTGAGAGTGAGGAATCTTTGGGGTGTGTGACTGTCTCCATGGGGCTTTTCTTGAAAACTGGGGCCGGGACGACGCCTGTGGCCATGGCTGCTGACTGAACTGTGTCTTAGGTTGAGGCTGGGCGACCTGAGACGTGGATGTGGTTGCTGGATATGGTTCTTTTTGACTTTACTGGCAAGTATTCATGGGTCATGAGCTCCGCATAGTCTCCTGGAATGTTGGAGGTGTGAATAGTCCGGTTAAACGGACTAAGATTTTGCAGGCTCTTAAGAGGAGGCGTACACAAATTGCTTTCTTACAAGAAACACACTTGAGTGCTCTAGAGCATGCCAAACTTAAAAAGGATTGGGTAGGACAAGTTTTTGCAGCTTCTGCGATGGGCAAAAAGAGAGGGGTAGCAATCTTAGTGAAACGGGGTTTGATGGTGGAGGTCCTTAGTCAGGATGTGGATGCTGAGGGGCGTTTTCTTTTTCTGCATGTAAAAATTCAGGGAGAGGAGTTGTTTCTCGGTAATATCTATGCTCCCAATATATACGATCACCAATTTTTTCGGGGTCTTTTACGGAAAGTCCTGGGGGCACCAAAGATACCTTTGATCTTGGCTGGCGACTATAATTGCCACCCACGATCCTACCCTGGACAGATCTGGTGCTGGGGGTTCCTGGGGAGACTGGCGCAACAAGGGAGTGGGCTATCTCTGCAACATGGGCGGTTTGATTGACTCGTGGAGGACCCTGCATGGGGTGGAAAGAGACTATACACATTTGTCGAGAGTCCACCAGACTTGGTCGAGGATTGACTACATTTTGATCTCGGGTGAGTACCTCGTGAAAGTGACTCGGGTGGAGATCGATCCCCTGGTGGTATCTGACCACGCTAAAGTGGTTCTGGATTGGAGAGTGAAACCAGCGGGAGGGGCCCGTTGGTCGTTTCCGGGGTATCTCTGGCAGAAAGAAGAGTTTCGGGCCTACCTTATTCGCCGTTGGGAGGAATACCTGTCGCTTAATGATACGGGTGAGGTTAGTGTGGCGACGTTTTGGGAGGCGGGAAAGGCGGTCCTCAGGGGCCACATTATAGCCTACGTGGCGAAGGAAAGGAAACGTCTCAATGCTCAGATTGTAGACCTAGCGCGTCAGCTACAAGAGGCCAAATGGGTTGCACTGCGGACGCCATCTTGCTTAACGGAATACTTGGCGCTACAACGGGCTCTAAATGAGGTACTTCATGAGAGGGCGGTCCAGTCGCTGAATTATTATCGTCACCAGCTTTTTCGGTTCGGGGACCGTATGGGACGTTTATTGGCGCGTCTTGTGAGTCGCCGGGGAGGGGTACAGGGAGTGGCTCGTATCAAGGATAAACAGGGAGTTCGGCACTCGGAGCTGGAAAAAATAGTGCAGGTTTTCAGTCAGTATTATCAGGAGCTTTACACCCCTGAGCCTGAGAATAGAGTCTGGGAGCGGGACTTCCTCAATGCGATTGCTCTCCCTCAGTTGACGGACTCTGAGCTTCTTGAGCTCAACGCGCCTATCACCCAGGCGGAGCTTCACCGGGTAATCAAAGCCGGCAAGACACATAAAGCCCCTGGACCAGATGGCTATGGCTCTGAATTTTATAAGATCTTGATGACCCAAGTGACTCCTACTTTGATGGCCTTGTACCAGGATGCTCAGGAGTTAGGCAGCTACCCGCGCGATATGCGAACGGCAGCCATTATTATCATCCCTAAGGAGGGAAGGGATCCTGAGGAGCCGGCTTCTTACCGCCCTATATCTCTGATTAATTATGATATGAAGCTGGTGGCCTCAGTGTTGGCGTCCCGATTGCAGAAGATTTTGCCGCGGTTGATAGGTACGCACCAATCAGGTTTTGTGAAGGGACGGAGTGCTTTTTCTAATATTAGTAAAGTGCTGCTAGGGATGGAGCGCTGCTCATTCCAGCAGGAGCCTTTGCTCTTGGTAAGCCTCGATGCTGAAAAAGCCTTTGATAGAGTGTCCTGGCCATATATGCTCGAGGTATTGGCCAGGTTTGGGTTCAACGGGGCCTTTCTGGCATGGATCCGGGCTCTCTATACGGATCCTTTGGCATGCGTAGCCAGTGGGGGTGTCTTCTCTTCACCTTTTGTGTTGCAGAGAGGGACGCGGCAGGGGTGCCCCTTATCGCCTCTGCTTTTTGTCTTACAGTTGGAACCCCTCCTGCTCTCACTCATAGGGGCCGAGGGAGTTCGAGGTATTGACTGGCCTGGAGGCGGAATCAAGATCAGTGCGTTTGCTGATGATATGCTCCTGTGTTTGTCTCACCCGCAGGCATCGCTGGAATGTGCTCTGGAGTTGATTCGGCGGTTTGGCTCTTTCTCTGGTTTGCGGATTAATGTGGGCAAGTCTGTGGCTTTGGATGTCGGCAACCGTGCCCGATCAGGTTGGCAGGGTTCGTTCCCTCTGAGTTGGGCGGAGGGTCATTTTCGCTACCTGGGAATACAGATACCAGATCGCATCTCCCGTTTGTATGATGTCAATATTAGACCTATGCTGCGCCGTACCGTTGACACGCTCAGAAGCTGGAAGGACCTCCCGCTCTCGCTCATGGGTAGAGTTGCTCTTTTTCAGATGGTGGAGGTTCCCCGATGGATGTACCTCTTGCGCCATTTGCCTATCTGGCTCTTGCGCCGCGACGTCCTGTTTTTTCAGAGTCAAGTGGGACGCTTCTTATGGAGGGGGAGGCGGGCCAGGATTCCGATCTCTGTACTCATGGGAAATAGAGCTGCAGGGGGGCTGGGCCTCTTCTCGTTGCGAGACTATAATTTCTTGAGCCTGTTGGGCCCCCTGCGAGATCTGATCTTGGGACGAGATAATATTCTGCTGCAGGGCCTTGTCCAAGCGCTGTCGCAGCCCTATCATGCGGCTTTTCTGCTGCACAGTAGAGGTAA
Organism: Ichthyophis bannanicus; assembly: GCA_033557465.1. Classification (NCBI taxonomy): domain Eukaryota; kingdom Metazoa; phylum Chordata; class Amphibia; order Gymnophiona; family Ichthyophiidae; genus Ichthyophis; species Ichthyophis bannanicus. The sequence continues at coordinate 445,174,405 of CM066035.1, read as the reverse complement.
AGCCCTGCCAAGGTTCTGGCGGGAGTCGCATTACTTGGGCACCCTGAGACAAGCGTGGAGATTTGTGTGTCAGCGGAAGGGGGAGCCCTGGTCTGCCACGGGTTGTCTACCCCTGTGTGGTAATGGCGACTTTGAGCCTGGGAGACTTGGAGGCCCATTGAGTTGGGGGTTAGGAGGTCTGACCTTTCTAGGACAATTGGTTATGCCAGCGCAGAGGGAGCTGGACTCTTTTCAGTCCTTACGGGAGAAATACTCGTTGCTTCCCTCTACGTTTTATTTTTATTTACAGGCGCGGCACTATGTCCGAACGTTGCAACGGAGTCAGGGTTTGCAGCTTCTTCCTGCGGGGGTGTGGGACTTCATAACCCGGGAGGATCCGCGCGTTACTTTGGGGTCCCTGCGGGAGGAGGAGTGGCATCCTGGGGGGGACAGGAGCCCATTAGTGATATTAGCTCGGAGATGGCAGCGGGAGGGTGTGGTACAGATGGATGTCGAGAGCCTCCAGGACGCTTTCCAACGCCTGGGTTCAATCTCTGAAGCGGTGCGCTTTCAGGAACTTCAGTATAGGATCTTATGGCGGGCATATGTACCTAATGTCTGGGCGGCGAGGATGGGAGTGCTCTCGTCAGAGATGTGTCAGCTTTGCCAGACTCACCGGGGAACCCTGCTACATCGTTTCTGGACCTGTACTCGCATTACCCCCTTCTGGCACGTGGTATATGCGGCCCTGCGTGCCTGGCGGCCTGTAGGAGAGGCGCTCTCGCTTGAATGGTGCCTGTTTGGGGCCCTCGCTGCTGGGGGACGCCCGGGACCCAGAGCTCCAGGGGGGGGCCTGAGTGCCGCTATGTCTCTGGGTGATATTCGACTCTATGATCGAGGTTTTCTAGTAGCGAAGCACTGTATTCTTAAACATTGGATTGAGGACAAACCACCGGGGATTGCGGAATGGAGGAATTCTCTCTTTTCCTTACAAGGTTGTGAACGACGCACAGCCCAGCTTTTGGGGGGCAAGAAACAAGCGGAGTTTGACAAAACTTGGCAGGGGATTCCCTAACAATCTAACAATTGACCAATCCAGGAGATCGGGGTTCTGAGGGGTTTGATTGCTAGGGTTGTGTGTGTCATGGGGTCTGGAGAGTGTGGATGTCTCGGCGTGTGTTTCGAGGGGAGTTCTTCGAATGTGTCGCACTAGGCGGGGGGAGGAGGGGGGATAATGGATAGGGGAATACTGGATAGGGAGGGGAGGGTTGGGGTGGGTGGGTTAGGGGAGGGGTTAAGTTGGGGAAGGGGGGGTAAGGTTGGGGGGCTGAGGGCTGGGGCAGTAGCGAGCCTGGAGCCTATCCACTGGCTTTCCCTGGGACGCTGGGTTGTCTACGGTTTTCTTGTCTACTGTCTGGGTTGGAATTCATCTGCCCAACATTAGAACAAAAGCCTACTGATCTTTATGCAGCACTCAATGTGCCGCTGGCTTTTATTGTTATGTTTATTGTTATGTTTCTTGTTATTGTTATTGCTCTATTCCTTGTTATGACCGCTGATGTTCCAACTCTTTGTATTGGTCTTCTCCTCATTGCTAATATTGTTATTATTGTACTTACTGGCGACCCTCCCAGTCACTGCATCTGGTATTGTGCTGATATATGTTGTATTCTGCTGGAACCGTAGGATGGTTGATGACTCAATCTTATAGTGTATAAGTGTTATAGCGTATAACTGTGCGTTCTCTGTTGTTGAAAACCAATAAAAATGATTTGACTAAAATCCGGAGCTGTTTGACCCGATGCCTATTCCCTTGTCTTTTAAAGTTCAGAACAGCTGAGTCAGTGTCTGGAGAGGTGCAGAGCTGAAGTCGGGCAGTGGAGCACACGTGGAGGCAGCCATCTTGTGAAGACCACGTGTAAGCTACACAGAGATACACTTAAAGTGATTCTGGAGCTCCATCTAGTGGACATTAGCTGCATTTCCCATACTACTATTCCTCATGGTTAAAGTGATCCTGGAGCTCCATCTAGTGGACATTTTAAAATTAGCTAGCTATACTTTTTTTTAACACACTATAGAAACATAGAAACATAGAAACATGATGACAGAAAAAGACCACAAGGCCCATCTAGTCTGTCCTTCCATAACAACTACAACAGTCCACTTTTTACCTTTAGAGATCCTCTGTGTTGGTCCCATGCTTTTTTGAATTCAGTTACTGTCCTCATCTCTACCACCTCCACTGGGAGACTATTATTCCACGGATCCACTACTCTTTCCGTAAAGAAATATTTCCGCATATCACTCCTGAATCTATATCCCTTCACCCTCATCCCATGTCCCCTCATAGCAGAACTTGCTTTCAATTGAAAGAGGCTCTCTCCCTGAACATTTATGCCATGGAGGTATTTAAACATCTCAATCATATCACCTCTATCCCGCCTTTCCTCTAAGGTGTACATATTAAGATCCTTAAGTCTGTCCTTATATGCTTTATAATGAAGCCCATTAATCATTTTAGTAGCAACCCTCTGCACCGACTCCATCCTGTTCACATCCTTTTGAAGGTGCGGTCTCCAGAATTGCACACCATACTCCAAATGAGGTCGCACCAATGACTTATACAGAGGCATTATCACCTCCTTTTTTCTGCTAGCCATTCCTCTCCGTATGCACCCAAGCATCCTTCTAGCTTTTGCCATCGCCTTTTCTACCTGTTTAGCTACTTTAAGATCATCAGACACAACCACGCCTAGGTCCCGCTCTTCTTTAGTGGACAAAAGTACTTCACCTCCTATACTGTATTGCTCCCTTGGATTGCTGCAGCCCAAATGCATGACCTTACATTTTTTAACATTAAATCCCAGCTGCCAAATTCTAGAGCATTCTTCAAGCTTAGCTAGATACCTCCTCATGTTATCTACACCTTCCTGGGTGTCTACTCTATTGCAGATTTTGGTATCATCCGCAAAGAGGCAAACCTTACCCGACAGCCCTTCCGCTATATCAATAACAAAGATGTTAAAAAGAATCGGACCAAGGACAGATCCCTGGGGCACACCACTGGTAACATCCTTCTCCTCAGAGTGAGCTCCATTTACTTGTACTCTTTGTCGCCTCCCACCCAACCAATTAACCCAAGCAGTAACTTTAGGGTCCATCCCTAGGGTGCTCAGTTTGTTTATAAGTCGCCTGTGAGGAACAGTGTCAAAGGCTTTACTGAAATCTAAATACACCACATCTAGAGCTCTCCCTCGGTCCAACTCCCTGGTCACCCAGTCAAAGAAATCAATCAGATTTGTCTGACAAGACCTGCCTCTGGTGAATCCAAGCTGCCTCGGATCCTGTAATCTGCCGGACTCCAGAAACCTCACTATTTTCTCTTTCAGCAGCATTTCCAATAATTTACTCACCACCGAAGTTAAACTAACCGGCCTGTAGTTTTCAACCACATCCTTACTTCCGCTTTTGTATAAAGGCACCACATGAGCCTCTCTCCAGTCCTTTGGCACCACTCCTGACTCCAACGAGGCATTGAAAAGGTCAGTCAGTGGAGTTGCTAGAACGTCCCCAAGTTCCCTCAGTATTCTAGGGTATATCCCATCCGGTCCCATCGCTTTGTCTACTTTAAGTTGAGCTAGTTTCTCACGAACACAGTCTTCTGAAAATTGTTCAAGATGTCCCTCGCTTCTGTTCTTATTTGTGGGTGTTTTCTGAGGTCCTGCTCCTGGTTCTTCATCTGTGAACACAGAACAAAAATATTTGTTAAGCAATTCCGCTTTATCCTTATCAGCTTCTACATATTCCTCCCCTGCACCCTTGAGTCTGACAATACCACTCTTGCCCTTCCTCTTCTCACTAATATATCTGAAAAATGTCTTATCCCCCCATTTTATAGCATTGGCTATTTCCTCCTCCTTTTGAATCTTTGCCTTCTTGACTACTTTGCTAGCTTCTCTAAGTTTTTCCAAATACAGATGCCTGTCTTCCTCTCTCTGTGATCTCTTGTATTTCATGAAGGCCTCCCTCTTTTTCTTCACTTTTTCAGCTACTTCCTTCGAAAACCATAGCGGTCTCCTGTTCCTTTTGCCTTTATTTACCATTTTAACAAAAAGGTTGGTTGCCTTTAAAATACCCCCTTTCAGTTTTGCCCACTGTTTTTCTACATCCCCCAGCTGTTCCCATCCCACTAACGACTCCCTGAGGTATTGGCCCATCTTCGCAAAGTTAGTCTTCCTAAAGTCTAAGATCTTCACCTTGGAATGGATTCTAACAGCCCTAGTCCTAATACTGAACCACACCATCTGGTGTTCACAGGATGCAAAATGATCTCCCACTACAACATCATAAACACTTTCACCAATGGTAAGCACCAAGTCCAGTATGGCCCCTTCACGTGTGGGGTCTGTTACCAATTGCCTGAATAGTTCTCCCTTTAGAGAATCCAGGATCTCCTTACTTCTAGATGATACTGCAGCAGGAATGTGCCAATCAACATCTGGCATATTGAAATCTCCTAGCAGTAGCACTTCCCCTTTCCTAGCAATGCTGCGTATGTCTTCAATTAACTCTCTGTCCACCTCTTCCTCTTGTGAGGGAGGTCTGTATATCACACCAATGCAAATAGATTTCTCTTTCCCTCTTTCTAGTTTAACCCACAATGCCTCCTCTCTCCCTTTTAAGCTCTGTAATTCCAAAGCTTTAATAGTAGTTTTTACATATAGTGCCACTCCTCCTCCCCTTCTTCCTACCCTGTCCTTTCTGAATAAAGTATAGCCAGGTATAGTTACATCCCAGTCATGGTTTTCTGTGAACCATGTTTCTGTAACTGCCACTAAATCCAAGTCAGCCACTCCCACCAAAGCTTCAACTACAGGGATCTTATTTCCCATGCTACGGGCATTAATACACACTGCTTTCCATATGTTACCCCTGTTACCCATTTCCATAAAGGTATTTAATGTATCACCTACCTGGGGCTTTCACTTACCTGGGGGCTTTCTTCACCCATCCCCAACGAATCTAGTTTAAAGCCCTCTTCAGTAGATTAGCCAGTCTACTACCAAAGATGCGTTGACCTTTCTTGGACAGATGGATGCCATCTCTGCTCTGCAACCCTTGGAACAGCATCCCAATCAAACCTCATGCTGCAGCTAGAGTGTAATGTATATTGTAAATTGCAGATGATGTATATTGAAAATTGCAGATGTATTTTGTAATATTGCAATTTCCAGAATTGAGATTAGATTAGAAGATTTATTTTGTAATATTGCAATTTCCAGAATTGAGATTAGATTAGGAGACCCATATTGTACATTGCTTTTTTCCCCTGAATTGAGATTAGATTAGATGACGTCTTTTGTAAATTACTTTTTTCCTGAATTGAGATTAGATAAAATCTGTATTGTAAATTGAATTTTCCTGAATTGAGATTAGGTTGTAAGATCTGATCCACATTGTATACTGCATTTAGTTATTGAACTAGAATTAGAGCATGGGGTCAGGAAAGTCAAAAGTGAAAATGCCCCTACAGTGCATGCTTCGCAATTTTAAATCTGGGTTTAGAGAGGATTATGGAGTACCCCTCTCCGCCTCCAGATTATCTTTTTTGTGTGAGAGGGAATGGCCAGCCTTATTTAGGCTGTGGCCTCCCCAGGGGTCCACTGACCTGGCCACTGTGTCTTTGGTCCATCAAATTGTAGCAAAAGAGCACCCTGATCAGTTTCCATATATTGATTTCATGGCTGGCCATATGCCAACTCAGACCAAGATGGTTCCAGCGCTGTCACGAGGATCAGTGTAGAATAATGGTGGCAGCCATCGGTCGCCAAAAGGGATGGACGCCTGCCCCTATCTACCAGGGGCGGGACTCTCCAGATATTCCTCCATGCCCCCTCCCTCTACTTCAACCCCGTGTCCCATCCGCACCACTGCAGGATCCGCCCACAGCTGAAAGGTCAGGAAGACCTCCTCTCGGGATGGGTGCTGCCAGATTTAGGGAAGATTCTATGGATTCTGGACCCTCATCTTCAGATACCCCTCCCACTTCTGGTGCCACCTCCAGTGCCACCATGTCCCCCCTTGAGAGCACAGAGGCTGAGCTTGAATCGTCCACCCCGGTAGCCCACCGCCTGCGGTCGCATGATCTCCAATTGCCACTACGACAAGTACAGGGGCTCCCGTATATTGATGCTACTGGAAAGGTGGCAGTGGGACCATCCAGCCTGATTTATGTCCCTTTCTCCACTACGGACCTGTTGAACTGGAAAACCCACTATGCCTCCTATACTGAAAAGCCCCAAGAACTGACAGATCTTATGACCAGTATTATGCAAACACACCAGCCTACCTGGTCAGACACTAAACAATTGCTTTCCACCTTATTCAATACAGAAGAACGGGCACGCATTGCACGGGCCACCCTCGAGTGGCTAGAGACACATCCTGCCCATGAGGGAGTTATAAATCCACGGCAGCAGGCAGAGGCAGATTTCCCGAATAAAGACCCCCGCTGGGACCCAAATGACCCTGTTGGAGCAGTGGCTCTCACTCGTTTCCGGACTGCGCTCCTTGAGGGCCTTAAGAAGGGGGGGCAACGAGCTATGAACATCAGTAAAATTGCAGATGTTCTCCAGCTTCCTGATGAAAGTCCGGCGATATTTTATGAGCGTCTGACTGAAGCATACCAATTATACACCCCCTACGATCCAGTGGCCCCTGAGAATCTTCAGATGGTGAATAATGCCTTTGTAGCACAGGCACAAGGTGATATACGGCGGAAGCTGCAGAAACTGGAAGGGTTTGCGGGCATGAATGCAACACAATTGATGGAAGTGGCACAAAAAGTATATGTAAATCGTGACCAGGAGCAGAAGCGAGAGTCGGAGCGTCAGATGAAGAAAAAGGCAGACTTCCTAGCAGCCGCCCTAGCCGAGCGACCACCAGTTCTAGCCTGGGCTGGAGGAGAAAATAGGGGAGGAAGACAAGGCCGCGGATATGGGGGGCCGAGGTTTCCCCTAGGCCCCACTCAATATGCCTACTGCAAAGAGGAGGGACATTGGAAGAATGACTGTCCACATCGTAACACAAGGCGAGGGAGATATCCAACCACGAGGGGTGTAAGAGCACCCGTACGAACTACATGGGAGCAAGATCAGCATGATGCTTTCCCGCCTCCACCGGTTCCAGCTTTTGAAGGCCTTGCAGCTATGGAACATTATGACTCGGATGGCTACTAGGCCGGACCGGGCTCCAAGTTTCTGTTGGGTCCCCAGGAGCCTATGGTCAACATGAATTTAGGGAACTGGAAAATGCAATTCATGGTCGATACCAGAGCAACACACTCAGTGGTCACCCAACAAGTAGCCCCTATCTCCTCCCAGTCAGTAACTGTTGTGGGAGCTACGGGGGAGAGGGCCCAGAGATCTTTCCTGCAAAACCGCACGTGCCAGTTGGGGGGACGGACCATCACTCACCAGTTCCTGTATATGACTGAATGTCCCATACCCTTGCTGGGTCAGGATGTTCTGGCAAAACTCCAGGCCCAAATCTCATTCGGGTCTGACGGCCAGGCTGAGCTCGAAATACCCAGCCTGGACCCAACAGTTTTGGTACTGTCCGTCCCCCGAGAAGAAGAAGAAGAATGGCGGTTATATGAGAACAGGCCCAAATCTGATGTGGCTACCCTGGATACATGGGAATCAGTGCCCCTGGAGTATGGGCTGAAAGAAACCCCCCTGGAATGGCCATCAACATCCCTCCCGTATGCATTGAAATGAAGCCGGGAGCTTCCTCGGTACATGTGCGACAATACCCGCTGCCGCGGGCAGCTGTGGAAGGAACTCATCATCATCTGGTGCAGCTACTACAGCATGGTATCCTGCGGCCCTGCCAACTGTCATGGAACACTCCTTTGCTGCCAGTCCGAAAACCTGGAGCCAAAAATAAAGGCTCAGTTATGCCAGTTGGAAGTGAAGTATCTGGGATTCCATCTGTCGAAAAGAAGCCGATGGTTGGGGAGCGAGAGGAAGGAAGCAGTGTACCGGATCCCAGTGCCAATAACCCGCAAGCAAGTACGTGCCATTCTCGGGGCCACTGGGTACTGTCGTATCTGGATTCCCAACTTCGCAAAGATCGCAAAGCCCCTCTATGAGTCTACAAAGGGCCCAGAGAAGAGCCCCCTTGAATGGGGTCGTGACCAACAGGAGGCCTTCGAACATTTGAAAAGGGCATTGCTGTCATCACCAGCCCTAGGCCTTCCGGATGTCACCAAGCCTTTCACCCTCTATGTGCACGAAGCAGCAGGAACAGCTTTGGGGGTCTTGACCCAACAACTGGGGTCTTGGCCGCGACCAGTCGCCTACCTGTCTAAACTGCTGGATCCAGTGGCCAAGGGATGGCCACCTTGCCTGAGAACAATAGCAGCAACAGCCTTGTTGGTGGAAGAGTCTGATAAACTGTCCATGGGCCAAGGCCTTCTAGTCACCGTCCCACATTCAGTCCGAACATTGCTAGAGCATAAAGGAAGTCACTGGTTCACCAGCTCCCGGATGTTGAAATACCAGAGCATGTTATGGGGAAATCCCAGAGTGCAAATAACTACCAGCCAAGCCTTAAACCCTGCTACATTCCTGCCTGTTGGCCCAGGACCACCTGATTCACGACTGCCTGGAAGTGATGGATACAGTCTTCTCCAGTCGCCCTGACCTGACAGATGTGTCGTTAAGCAATCCGGATGAGACCTACTTCGTAGATGGAAGCAGTCTGGTGTTGGAGGGCCGCAGGTGTGCGGGGTACGCGGTGGTGACGATGGAAGAGATAGTCGAAGTTCAGCCTTTACCCCCTGGAACATCCGCACAGAAGGCGGAACTCATTGCCCTTACCCGTGCCTTAACCCTTTGGACTAACCATCATGAGAATATATACACAGACTCCCGGTATGCCTTTGCCATTCTCCACGCCTACGGGGCCCAGTACAAGGAAGGAGGGTTAGTTACTGCAGCTGGCTCTGAGATAAAGAACGGCCCCCAGATATTGGCCCTGTCCCAATACGCCCCTCTGCGGCTTGCCTCCAGTAATACAGCCCTCTACCACCTCTAGTGGTTGAGGTCTCACTTAAAAAGGGGGGAATGAGGAAGCCATGAGGCTCTTACATAAAGTAATCAGCCTGACCCTTCCCCCAAGCCATGAGGCTCTTACACAAGTGATCAGCATGACCCTTCCCCCAAGCCATGAGGCTCTTACATAAAGTAATCAGCCTGCTAAGAGAAGGCATTAAGATTTCAGTAGACACCCTTCCCCCAACTCCAGGTCTGAACACAATATCCCCTAGCCCAGAAATCAACAGACCAGAGCACACCGGTTTGAACAGGTCACCCAGGTACCTTCCCCAGGGGCTGCTGATTGGTGGACAGGAAATACCTGTGGCAAATGGGATTATAGAATGAGTTTAAACTTGTACTGTATATAAGATAACTTTTTTAGTGACATCCTTGATAGAATGCTGTGTCATAAAGGCAAATTAACGCTGTCCACACGCTTCTGTGTTGCATATCTTTAAGACTAACTCTGTAGATGCTTTAAAACATGCTTGAGACAGACTTGATTTATGGATGGATAATTTAAAAGAGGCCAAACTTCAGATAACTTCTCTCATGCAGGGAAATGCTGATTTAAAACAACAGCTAGCTGCTAGAGATGCCCAGTCACAAGCGCGTGATGAGGAGGAACACCCCCCCCCCCCTCCTTTCCAGCCTCCAGTCACACATAGCTCACAGTCTGAGACATGCCAAGAGTTAAAACAGCAGCTTGCTGGTCTGGATGTTCAAGTGAAAGAATTTTAGAGACAGCCTCAGGCAGCTCAAACTTATAGATCTGAACTGACAGAAGAAAATTCTAGACTACAGGAGGAGAAAGCCCAGTATGAATTGAAAGAGCAGGCTTTACTGGGGCATTGGAAAACCTCTGAAACAGAGTTAGCTCTCGAGAAGCAGAAAAATACCTCTCTTCAAGCTGAGCAACTCAGAGGTGAACAGGAGTTAGAAAGGCATAAAAGGGCACTAGCGAAGTGCAAAAAGGACATGACCCAGTTGAAAATTGAGCTTAATCTGCTTAAAGGTCAGTTCATGCCTCCCAGTCCTCGATCTGTTTCCCCAAGCTCATCTGTTCTTTCAGAATACGACCCAGAAGAAGATAATAGATTGTCACTGACAAGCCTGCCTGAAGTAAAAGAGCAGCCTTGAAAGCAAAGCCATCTAGCAGTGAGAGAAGCACCCCACTCTCAACCTCTCCCCAGAGAGGGGGAGGAAAAGGAGGGGGTAAGAAAGCACCTGAGTGAAAGGAAACTGTACCTGTCTTGGCCTCAAAAGGGAGTTGAAGGCAGCCAAAGTTCTTCACTTCCCCAACTCCTAAAGGAACAAAAGAGCAAAGGTGTCCCTACCTCTACAGCCCAAAGTCAGGTGATTAAAGCCCTGCATGACATGGTACCACCCTTTAAGAAGGGTGGGCCGGTGCCCATAACTGAACATTTGGCTGAAGTAAAAGAGGCCTTCCAGGCTCTGAAAGTAACCTATGAGAGAGACATGCTCCGATATCTGCCCTGGGCATTTGATGAAGCTTCCCACCATACAATCCGTGCAATGTCTCAGAATATTAGGAATGGCTTTGCCACTGTAGAGGAGGACTTGAAAAACATTTTGGGTTGTACCCCAATCCTGCTAGTGCCAAGTATGCAGCTTATAATATGACTTGTGGGAGGGATGAATCACCTAGGGATTATGCTTACAGGCTCAGACAGACCTTCTTTCAAAGTGATCCCTTCTGGGAGGTGATAGAGCATAACTGGGAATTTCGTGATCTGTTTTACCAGACACTGCCATCATCTCTACAATCAACACAAGCACTGCTCCAAGCACTGCTCCTACAGACCCATGCCCAGTATCATGGGTCAAAGCCACCAAATCAAACTTCATTCACACCATACACAAAATAGTACACAACTCACTCACTCAAGGACTCATGCCAAAGCAACTAAAGCTTGCCTCAGTAAGACCAATAACAAAGAAAACAACCCTCGACAAAAAGGATCCAGCAGCATACCGACCGATCTCCAGCATACCCTTCCTGGCAAAATCATCGAAAAAACGGTACAACTACAACTCCAGGAACACATCGACAAACATGAAACACTCGACGACAACCAACACGGCTTTCGTCCCAACCACGGAGTCGAAACGCTACTGATCTACCTCTTTGACAGCATCCTAAGAATAATTGACAACAACAGGAAGGGAATCATAATGATCTTCATCGACATCTCCTCAGCCTTCGACACAGTGGACCACAACACGCTCCTGGAAAGACTAAAGAACACTGGTATACACGGTATCACTTTGAAATGGTTCCACTCATACCTAACCGAAAGACAGCTACAGGTCAAGGTGGGACACAACACCTCCCGACCCATAAATGTCCGCCAAGGAGTACCTCAAGGATCCGCACTTTCAGCCCTCCTATTTAACATCTACATCCAACCGATATGCGACATCATGAAAGAGAACAACATTCAATACACAATATATGCAGACGACATCATGATATACACCCCGATAGAAATCGACAACCCGGATTTCTCCAAGATAACAGACTGCCTTACCCAAATGACAAGCTGGTGTCAAAACAACCACCTCGCAATAAACTACAACAAGACTGAAGCTCTAATAATCACTCGGAACCAAAGCTTCATACACCCGCCAAACATCAAGATACAAAACACTACTATTCCAATAAAATCAGAAGTGAGATACCTTGGAGTTACTCTGGACAACAAGCTAAACCTCAAGCCACACATAGACAAAACAATACAAAAAGTCTACTACAAGATGCGAATCATCAGGAGACTGAAACCACTCCTTGCCCCAGAACACTTTCGTACCGTCCTCCAAGCACTGATAACCCCAATACTGGACTTCTGCAATCCGATATACTTGGGTATACCGAAACAAGCCCTCAAACCACTCCAGCTAGCACAAAACACTGCAGCACGAATAATATCCGGTACTGCAAGACAGGACCACATCACACCCACCTTAAAAGACTTACACTGGCTCCCAATCGGTGCACGCATCAGATACAAAACTATCATAAACCTATTTAAGATAAATCAGCACACATCAGCCAACAGCCTACACACCCTCATTCAACCAGACAACAGCACTCGTCCTAGAAGAAAACAAACACGCAACCGAGTCAGCACCCCAGGTGAATTCAAACACACACGCAAGGACACAACAGACAGAGCTCTCTCCATGGCTGCTCCAACTATATGGAACAAACTACCAGACGACTTGAGGACAACTACAGACCTCAAAGACTTTAGAAAACAGCTAAAAACCATGCTGTTCATAGAACACTATGGACACATCACATAACCTAAGAGAATGTATAACAGCACATATTGCTGCCTGTACAGATAATGTTTTACAGCACCACTGTATATAGCCCACACTGTACATAGCTCAAACCATTCTAGCACGCAACACCACACCTTGTACATAGCTCACCCCAATCTAGCACACGATACAACACACACTCAACTAAATTGCACCCTCACTGCATGATTAACACACTCACTTTACCCGATTGTTTGCTGTGATACCACCTTGATTAATAAGATAAGGCGGTTTAAAAATACTGTTAAATAAATAAAAATAAATCTATCAAAGCACACCTGTAAGAGAGGCGCAATGAGTCCCTCTCTTACTTGATAGAGTATGCTGAGGGGATAGCAGCAGCAAGGTAAAGGCTTCTAGACGGCCTAAGGACCAAAACAGAGTGTCAGCACTGTCAAATCTAACCTTACTTTAGAAAGTAATACTCCTTCTGTTCCATAGGCTCCTTCCAGGCCCCCGCAGAGGGATCAAACATCTGGGCCTAAGCAGGGCTCCGGTGGCCAGCCTTCCCCTAGACAGAACCGGAAGTGGAGGAGGAAGCCAGATGGTGACATGGATCCGTTTTTCCTAAAGAAACTAGAGGAGGTCGGGGGGTGGAGCCTGATGTCCAGCGGGATAGACGCTTAACGCTGAAGCTCCCGAGTGGCCTACTCAGAATCCTGACTTTAATACAACTTATCTTTTCAATTGGGCTCTGATCCTACCGGGGTGCCTCGGGGAGATGGCGGGGCACCAGCCAGCGCGTCTAGAATTCGGCTCTTCAACGAACTCCCATGGCAAACGCTCTAAAACTGAGCCGCCGTCCCCACAGAAGATGGTTCCACTCCGGGAGGGTCCCGCGATGCAGCAGGAGATCTTAGATGAGATCCGCGGCGTGAAAGAACTTGTGCAATCCAATGGTGAAGCACTCAGATCCATGCGGGAAGACCTCGGCAAGCTACAGGAAAGGCTAGAGGGGTTATCGCTGAGACAGGACAAAATGGAGGGTACTCTTGACTCGCATGCGGTCCGCTTGGCAAAATTGGACAAGGTCGAACGACAAATGCAGGCCCTTCAGAAGGAGCTGGAGGACAGTAACAACCGAGCCCGTCGCAACAATATACGGCTCGTGGGAATTCCGGAGGGAGCAGAATCAGGAGATATGAAAGAGTTCCTCTCTAAATTGCTTCCCTCCTTGCTTAAAACAACGTTCACCAAGGATTTGGAGATTGATCGGGCCCATCGAGTACCCACGACTTTGGCGCTCAACCGGAAAGACCCCTCGGCCCATCATTTTCCGATTGGTTGAGATATCAGCAAGTTGAACAAATTCTAAACGCTGCCCGTGCAAACCCCTGGCTGGATTATGAGAGCCATCGGATTTCATTCTTCCCCGACCTGGCGAAGCCCACAGTGGACCGCAGGAAAAGACTCCTCGAATTTCGACCGCGTTTGCAGCAGCTTCAAGCGCGCTATGGCCTAATGTATCCGGCGAAACTTAGAGTTACTCTTCATAATCAAACCAGGACTTTTGAGGATCCGGACGTGCTTGCGGCCTATCTGGAAGGCAAAGAAGCGGACCAAATGCGCTGAACCAGGGGCCTTTCATTTGCCCATCGATTTTGAACTGATCGCCATTTTGTGTCGTCGACGCTGCACATGCAGCCTGGATCGGAGGCCCTGCGGCCTAGCTTATCATGGCCTGCTGACCGTCGGACTCTCCTGTGAGGGACCTTTCCATAGCATGCACCTCGGTGGGCTCCGGAGCCTATGTAGCTATTACAGTTAATATGTAGAATGTTTGGCCCTCGTTGGGGCTTCCTCCCGCAGGACATATGGTCGCCATTAATCATTGGGGTTATGCTTCTTCTCTACTACACTTCGGTGTTTACTTTTGGTTTGGGGGAATACCAGATATAGTGCTTATTGTATATGACTTGGTTAGGTCTTCTCTGAATCAAGCAGTCAAGATGGGGGATAATGGAAATTGTGTGCATTATGATATTTTTGTCTTGAATAGACTCAGTTATTTCTATGGCCCCATGTAAGCTTTTGTCATTGAACGTCAAAGGTATTAATAATCCGATAAAAAGGAAGAAAATCCTTAGCTACTTAAGTCACGAAAATGCTGATTTGGTTTTTCTCCAAGAAACGCATCTAAATGCCAAGGAGACCCTGAAGCTCAATGTTAAACCCTACATGGTGGCCGCCTACTCTCCCGCTATAGCGAAGAGATGTGGGGTAGCCATCTTGATTAGGAAATCCTTACAAGCTACTGTTATAGATAGCAGTTCTGATACTGAGGGTCGGTGGTCCCGAGTCCACCTTAAAGTAGGTAATCTTGAACTGACATGTATATGTTTATATGCTCCTAATGTGGATGATCCTATTTTCTTTGCTAACCTTGCCCAGGTTGCACAAGCTTCTGCCAATACTTCGTTAGTAATAGGAGGCGACTTTAACCAGGTGGTTGATCCATTGGTAGATAGGCGACCACCCAGAACGAGTGGTCCCACCAAGAGTCACCTCACGCTAGCGTCTTTGATTAAAGATCTAGCTTTAGTAGACCTGTGGAGGCTGCTACACCCTTCGGACTTAGAATTCACGTTTTTCTCCCCCCCACATCAGTCACAATCTAGGATAGATTTTTTCCTCGTATCCAAAGCATTAATCTCCAGCACGGATACAGCTAAGATACACTCTCTACACATTTCAGACCATGCTGCTATTTCCTTCCTTTTAAACACTAGTGCACAGAGGGATAATCCACGGGCTTGGTATTTTGATCGGACCCTGCTTGAACAGCAGGATTTTCAGGCTGACATACGGGCTGCCATACAAGATTACTTCCACTTTAATTCACCCCATGATACAATGAACTGGGCATGGTGGGAGGGCTTTAAGGCGTCTATCCGTGCAACCATCACTAGCTATCAAATCCGTTTAGGGAAGCAGCGTAAACGGCAACTCTTAGCACTAGAGCAGCAGATCAAGGCCGGTGAACGTGTTCTTACCTCTCGTACTGACCCAGGTGTGTTGATTCGCTTGCAACGCTTGCGTTTCCAATATAACTCGCTCTTAACGACTGCAGCGGCCAAAAATATTGAACTACAGCAAGGGACGTACTATCGGGAAAGCAATCGTGCCGGTAAACTCTTAGCTAACGCTCTGAAAGGTCAAAAAGAAGCCAAACGTGTAGCGGCTCTGCGTAGTCCAACGGGGGGGAATTTAGTCACAAATGATACAGAGATAGTAGAGCTTTTTCGGGATTTCTATACCCGCCTCTATCAATCAGAATGTGAATTTGACCCAGAGGCTTTTGACCGGCTATTAGCTGGTATACAACGACCGACCCTTTCTGTAGAGGACAAGGAGTCACTAGACCAGTCATTTACTCTTTCAGAAATTCAATTCGCACTCAAGCGATGTGCCTCGGGTCGGGCTGCCGGCCCAGATGGCCTCCCGGCAGAATTTTTCAAAACTTTCAGCGCTGATTTGGCCCCATTCCTACAACTCTATTTCTCTGCTTTGGCCAAAGATAGCTCCTTTACAGGATCTTTCTCGACGGCAAATGTTGTAGTCTTTGAGAAAGAGGGGAGAGACCCGATGCTGACTGCAAATTACCGTCCAATTTCCCTCCTTAATGCTGATTACAAGATATTTGCAACCATTCTGGCCACTAGATTATCCGATAAAATGCCTGCTCTAATTCACCCAGACCAATGTGGTTTCATACCTGGTAGGTCCACTGCTGATAATGCCAGGACCTTGTGTCATATACTAGCTGCAGCAGCGCATCATGATCAACCCCTCGTCGGCCTCTCTCTTGATGCCGAAAAGGCATTTGACCGATTAGAATGGCCCTTTCTATATGCGGTTCTTCTCCGCTGGTATGGGTTTGGGGAAGGCTTTCTCCGATACCTTCAAACTCTGTATGCACATCCGACAGCCACTATTTCTGCCAATGCCACAAAGTCTCAACCGTTCAATCTTCACAGAGGTACTCGGCAAGGATGTCCCTTATCTCCTCTGCTCTTTGATCTAGCACTTGAACCCCTAGCCCTCCTCATCCGACAGGCCACAGATATCCATGGAGCCCCCTTTCAACATAGAGATATTAAACTTTCTGCATATGCAGATGATCTCATGCTTTTTGTATCCTTGGACTCCGTCCCTGCTGTTTTAAAAAAGATTGATAGCTATTCCCTACTCTCGGGATACAAGATTAACTGGACTAAATCTGTTGCCTTCCCTTTGAATCATCGAGTCCATGCTGCAGACATGCAGGCTTTCCCCTTTGTATGGCAGCCCCGTATGGTCAAATACCTGGGGGTTCATTATTGTTATCCATTAGAAGATACTCTTAGCTATAATGCTAAAGAGCTAATCTCCAAAGCGCGTGATCTTACCAACCGGTGGTCTCCTTTAACACTCACATGGTGGGGCCGACTGGAAACAATCAAAATGATGATTGTTCCCAAAATAAATTATATCCTAGAAATGCTACCATGCCTCCTGCCTGCACACATCTACAAAGATATAGAAGGTCTCCTGATTCGTTATTTATGGCATGGCAAACCACCAAGGATAGCTAAGCGTAAGTTACAGGCGGACAAAGAAAATGGAGGGGTCCGGTTCCCAGATTTTCTTAAATATCATAAGGCTTTCCTTCTTAAACAGGGTGCCCGTTGGTTAGACCCCCGGTAGAAGGTAGGCCAGTCTGGCTCGACATTGAGGAGGAACTCTGTAGGCCAATTCCTCTTACCTACCTTCCCGGCATGACCTTCCAACTAGATTCCCACCATCCACCAATGGTTGTGGATACACTACTTGCCTTTAACACTTTCATTCAGTCTCAGGGACCACAACAGTGCCCGCCATATAGACTCCCGCTATGGCATAACTTGCGCCTTCAAATACAAAATAAACCGATAGCATGGACCCCCTGGTATTCCAAAGGGATATGGATGCCTTACCAATTGATTGCCAGTGAGCGCTGGAAAACTTTTAAAGAATTGCAAGAGGAATTTGGTTTACTAGCAAGAAATTATTTCCAGTGGGTGCAGCTTCAGCACTGCCTTAGGAGTGTTCGGATTCTTCCACTAACTGAAACTAATGATGAAGGTCTAGCAGAGATAATTCGCTCTGTCGGGAGTCAATCTGGCGTAGCCTCTAACTTTTATAAAATGTTAAGCAATCATGAGAACAGTAGCATTCCCGCAGTCCAACAGACATGGGAACGGGAGCTACAAATCACACTGACTCCTGAGCAATGGAGCCTCTTCTGGAGTAAAGTTGTTCGGGTCTCTCGGTCAGCATCGATAACCCAGACACTTTTCTGTTTTGCACATAGAAGTTTCTATACGCCTGTGAAGCTTGCCAAATGGAATGCCAATGTTAATGACAGGTGTTGGAATTGCCACGCCGCCACAGGCACACTAGCTCATATAATGTATGAATGTTCTACACTACAGCAATTCTGGAGTCGGGTCTGGGGTCGTATCCAACTCATTTTACAATTTCACGAGCCTCTCTCTTGGCGGATAGTGGGACTTCGCTCTGCGGCGGGGATCCCCTCTCTCCCAAAGTCGGGCCGCTTTTTGCTAAATTTCTTGATGGGTATAGCTATATCTTAATCACGAAACACTGGAAAAATAGCTCCCATCTAGTCCCCATGAGTGGTGGAATCTTGTATGTTTATATAGTAAATATGAACAGATACCACGCCGACTGGCTCCCCACGCCAAACCTTGCATCATGTTTCTAAATGGAATATGCTCAATGAATATGTGCAAACTGCCAAATGCTCTCATCTAACTGTTTAACTCCATTTATCATGTACACTCATTTATTATGATCTTCACTTGCTCTATACTGGTTTACAAAGAATGAGAACTAATCATTGATTACCCGAACGTTGTTTTCCTTTCCTAGAGAAGAAGCATGGGGGTGGGGGGAAATATGGGGTTGCTTTTATATGTATGGTTTTGTATTTGTATCTTTCTGTATGTCTTTTACTTTGGTTGTGTTATAAAAGGAAAATAAAATATTAAAAAAAAAAAAAAAAAAGAAACTAGAGGAGGTCATGGCAGCTGTTCACAGGCTCCAAAGTAAGGTTTTTGCAGAGGAGGAGCCACAAAAGGCACCGGCCAAGTCTGCTGGACCTAGTAGCAGCCCTAGGCCTAGCAAGTCAAAGGTGCCAAAGGCTAAAACCCCTACCCCTTCTGATGACAGTGAATGACTAACTGGTTTTGGTTCTGTTCCACAGATCATTGTCTCACAGGGACAGCCAGCTCAGATCTCCAGGCCGGCCAGAAAGGCTACACCCTCAAGACAGAGTAACATTTCTCCAGTGGATGGTGGGGTGCCAACCTTTGACTCCATCAGGAAGCACACGTACTTTCTGGGTAAACTCAAGCTAAAAGGACAGAAGTATACTATTCCTGTTGCAATACAACAGGTGTTTCCCTGTGAGGGCCTAATAGATTCAGCCTCTGAAGTTACACTGATTACCGTGAGTCTTTTTAACAGGCTCATTGCTTCCTTGGAGGGGCAGGATACCCTACGCATAACACCCACTGAGGGGTCACTCATAGCTTATGGTGAACAAGCCATAGAGACCATAGGCCAAATCTGGCTTACCCTCCAAATTGGAAAGTTGCAGGTGAAACATCCTGTGATAATTACCAAGAGCCCTGGGGAGGAACCTTTGGCAATGAGCTCCTAAAATGGCTGTGCCCCCTACTGGACTATATCCAAGAGGTGATTTGGACACAGGTCACTCACCCTATACCTTATGCCAGAGTGAAATGTGATGAAAGGGTCAGTGGTCCTTGTTCCATGGAATGAAAGGACACTGCTATCAGGATTAACTTCCAGAGATCTGCGGAACCCTAAATCCTAATGCTCAAGTATGAAGGGGCTACAAATGAGGGACAGAGAAATTGTCAGGTAATCACCATTAAAAAGAGCTCAATAGCTAACATTATCCTTGATACAGACTGTTTGCAGATATTCCTGAAGGGTCCCACAGTCCAGAAGGATCAGGCCCTAGAGACTCTGGAAGCTACTGAGGTAAGCACCCCTCTGACCTCTGACCCCTGTCAAGGTCACCCTAGGAAACTAACAGCAATATCCTCGGATAAGAGAGGCCCATTCATTCATGTGCGGGTAGACACACCTCAGAAGGAAAGAGCCTACCTGTTACTGCACTGTGATCACTCACTCATCAGTGAAATCCTTTTCCATCACCTTAATCACCAGGCCACCCTTAATTGGGTTAGGAGAACCTTGACATCCTTCCAAGTACCTGGTGAGGGCCCCAAGACATGGGTAGGAGTCTGCCCTTTTCTATCATGAGAGGACTTGAAGTGCCCCTCTACATAGGCTCAGATTGCCTTCTTAGACTCGGAGCTTATGTGGATTTGGTGAATAACCTCCTCTGGAGTAGGATGGAGGGCGAGCCAGTGGAGTGGTCTGGCACCCATCCATCATTGAGGGCTAGACAGATCATCCCTGAGGTTTGCAAAGTGGTGAGTGTGGAGGATGTCCAAATACCAGGGAAAGTGGAATACCTCAGAGGTGGAATAACTTCCCTGGACATTTTTCCGGCCCCAGATGCACAGGGCCGATATTAGAATCAGCCCTGTACATCCAGGGCCAGCGACCGCCCACTGCCCGCCCACTCTTCACCCCCGTCTAACTTCCCCACACAATCAGTGGGAAGTTATTCGGGGGCAGATGAAGCCATGAATAGTGGGGATGGACTTCTCATCGGGCCGTCCATTCCTGATATTCAAGGCTCGGAATAACCCCCCAAGTGGATTGAGCACATTCCAGCACCCAACTGCACCACTGAGACGACAGCCACCCTGTTGTTGATTCATGTTTTCACCAGGTGGGATCTACCCATGTGAGTAGAATCTGATCAAGGTTCCCATTTTATAGGACAAGTTATCAAGCATCTGTGGAAGCTGTTAGGAGTAAAGGCCAAAGTCCACATTGCTTATCGGCCATAGTCTTCTGGTCAGGTGGAAAGAGCAAACAAAACAATTGTCAGCATCCTGGGGAAATATGTCTCCTCTGGGAAGGATTGGGACATTAGGTTACCTTTAGACCTAATGGCTATCAGAGCCACCTGTCATCGATTCACCGGTGTAACTCCTTTTGAAATGATGACAGGTAGGGACATGGTCCTGTCCCTCCATCTTCTATACCGGACCAATCATGTAAACCTAGCATATGCTACAACAGCCTATGAATATGTTACCCACTTAAGACAACACTTGCAAAGCACCTTTGCCTTTGCCCAAAATAATGTGGAACTTACTATGATCTGAGAACTACCTCCAAAGAATACCAGATTAGTGACAATTTTGGGAAGAATGGGGTAAAAAAATAAATTCTCCCTAGCTAGAATGATCCATATCCTATTGTGGATAAAGCCTCACCTGTGGCTTATCAGATCCAGATAAAGAAGGATATTGAGGGGAAAGGATCCCTTAAATGGGTCCACATCAAAAAGCTATGACCATGTCACCCTAGGAAGCTTCTTCCAATATTAACCTAGAACAGGATAGTCTGTTTTGTTTTTCAGATGGTGAACCAAAGGTCCTCTTCCTGATTCTGGTGTTGTGCTGCAGGATACATCTGGATTCCTGTTCACACAGTCCCAGACTGTCACACAGAAAGTTTTTGTGTCACTGGATCCACCACATGTTTTATAGATACACTTTAACATGTCTAATCCACACACATCTAACACACAACAGTGGTTAAAAGCACACATGGGCTATGCCACTGCTGGCTACCAAGAATAAACATGATGTCATTAATAAAGTAACTCTACCCTACAATGTTTGTTTAATTGATGTTCCTAAGGCCTCCATTGTTACAGATGTTGTTTCTACTGAAATGCACATGCTGGATGTGTTTCGAGGCCATGGCATTAACTTCACTGAAGCCTTGAACTACCTATTAGACTATAAGGACTCTCATACAGTTGAACTGTTCATTGACCAGGAGAGCCTTGATGTCACTGATTACAACTTTGATTCATGTGATATGGACATTTTACAGACTGATTTTATGTCTCATGTCATTTTGCCTGTCTTTGCCCTTCTCATAGCAATCCAATTCTTGATTTCCTTATATTGTGGCAGGCTATGGCCTATAATAGCCTGCAAATGTGACAGGCCAGTAAGTTAGGCCCTGATTCCAACCCCCATCTTAGTAAAGAACCAAAGTCTGTAAAAGTTTGAGAAAACTTTTAAACTGCTTAATAAGAAGTTTTCATGAATGCATAAATCTTTCATTATTCTCTTGTGCTGTGAAAATAGAAATGTTTCAATACTTGCATTCCTAGAGCCAGAAATGACCTTGCAGTAGAGAAGTATCCAAACCTAGAACCTGCACCATTGTTAGAACAGTCCTAGAGGAGGGAGCTGGGTGCTAGGCCCAGGAGGAATCTCTGATTGGACAGGTGCAGGGGGCGTTGGGATCAATAGCAAGTTTGCATGTATCAAACTGAAAAAAAATATATAAATGAATATGTCTCTGTAAGAACTTTGCTCAGTCCTTTTTGAAGCTTTGACTAACTGGGCCTTGTGCACAATAAATTGGCTTGGACCCTGTAAATTGACTCCTGGATTTATTCATTGTCTGCACTTCGCTGCTTCATATTCTTGGTGCGTTGGCCGGGACTGTGCGGATAGTGAATGGTAGTCAAGCGAATATTCCACGCAATTCGCCTCCAGGTTTGGCCCGGTCAGAACCGTGTCTGTCCGACCGCAAGGGAAACCTCAGGCACCGCCGGTCCCTTTGTATCAGAGAGGGTTCCGCCTTGCCTCGGCGGACCACTGGGTCTGGCCGGCCAACACCTCCGAACCCGAGGGAAGTCCAGGATCCAACCCAAGAACTGGTTTGGTATCGGGAACCGGATCCAGTGAGTAGACATTTTCTTGTTTAAAAGTCAGTGAAGCCTGGGGAACAGAGTCTTGCATGAGTGCGCGAGACTGATTTGGTATAGACTAACTGGGAAAATCTCACATGAGTGCGCGAGACAAGAGAGCCTGATCACCTCTCATAAGGGCGGTCCTAGTACGCTCCGCATAAGGGTTAGCGGAAGCCGAAGCCACCGACCGTTTGGTTGGGAATAGTCAGTTAGTCAGAAAACCTTGGGCATTTTTAAAAATGATTTCTTGTGCTGGTTTGATTATTTGTGTGATTGAGAGGTATTGAGACACAGACTCCTGAGTAGCGCAGTTCCTGGTCGTGAAAAGGAGGAAGCGTGTGGTGTTTGTTCCCTTCAGTGTTCTGTGGGCTGTACGGACCCCTTACCTACAGCCATACTACCTACCCTTACTGTTTTGTCGTCTTGTACGTCATTACATGTATGCCATTACGATTATGGGAGGGACAGAGTCCACGCAAACTCCGCTGGAATGTATGATCACAAATTTCCGTAAAGGATTTTCGGGAGACTACGGCATAAAATTGTCTCCGTCTAGATTAAGAGTGTTATGTGATAGGGAGTGGCCTGTGTTAGCTACTTCATGGCCCCGTGGGGGCACCTTTGATGTAGAAATAGTTTCTCGTGTTCATCAGCTTGTGCAAAAAGTTCACCCTGACCAGTTCCCCTACATAGATTCCTGATTGGGTGTTTGCGAAAGGCAGCCTTATTGGGTAAAGCGCTGCTATGAGGAACAGTGTAGAATATTAGTAGCAACCACTAGGGGGACCCGGAAGGTTGAGGAGAGGAAGCCGCCTGTGTATTCCGCCTCAGTGTCCCCAGAAATCCTGGCCCGTTTACCCCAGTACCCACATAGGTTAGTTCTCCCAGCTCCGCTACCTGAAGCAGAACCTGATGAGGTACCTCAGCAATTACTGCTGCAGCAGAAAAAGAAGCCACCTCCCCGAGTGATAGCCCCAAGTCTGGCCCAAGTACATCGGGGGAACCAGGGTCCTCCGACGAGATGGAAAGCAAAGGCTCTCCTGCCAGTTCAGGGTCACCAACCAAGGAAGCTTATACCCGGGAGCCGTATGATTTAAGAAGTATAACCCCGAAGAAGAAGGAGAAAGCAGGGCGCCTAATGCCATTGCGTCAAGTGCCTGGTGTACCTATCCTAAATGAACAGGGCCAGATGGCACCAGGACCAGTCTAGTCTACGTACCTTTTTCCACTACTGATTTTTTAAACTGGAAAACGCATTATGCATCCTATACAGCAAAACCCCAGGAATTGACAGAGTTAATGTCTAGTATAATGCAAACACATCAGCCTACCTGGGCCGATTGTCGCCAGCTCCTGTCCACTCTTTTTACTACTGAGGAGCGAGTGCGGATTGTGCAAGCTGCCATCCGCTGGTTAGAAGAGAATCCCGTAGAAGGGGGGGGGGGGGGATCTGAATCTCCCACAAGCAACCGCCGCAGCTTTCCTGAATGAAGATCCTAGATGGGACCTGAATAATGACAGGGGGGCAGCGGCCCTAATGCGATTTCAGCAGACCTTGCTGCAAGGCATGAAGAAGGGAGGCCAGAGGGCCATGAATATCGGGAAGGTATCTGAAGTTATCCAGGGTACAGATGAGAGCCCAGCGGCCTTTTATGAGCGGTTGTCTGAAGCCTATAGACTGTATACCCCATACGATCCCGCCGCTCAGGAGAATTTGCGCATAGTAAATGCAGCTTTTGTCAGTCTGTCCCAGAGAGACATAAAACGAAAATTGCAGAAACGGGATGGTTTTGCAGGTATGAATACAGCACAGTTAATTGAAGTCGCTCAGAAAGTATTTGTGAATCGTGAAAATGAATGTGACAGAGAAAGTGAACGAAAGATGAAGAAGAAAGCAGATCTTCTTGCTGCCGCTTTAGTTGAATGACGTGGAGGAGGTTTTCCTAACCAAAGGACCAGAGAACGTGGAAGAGGCCGCGGAGGTAGCAGGCCTCCATTGGGTGCAAATCAGTGCGCCCATTGCAGAGAAGAAGGACACTGGAGAAATGAATGCCCGCATCTTGACTCCACCCCCAGGAGGGGAGGAGGGAGTCCCTGGAGAACAGGAGGCCAATTTCAAAATCATGGAGGAATGAACCAAGCACAGTTCCAGCGAGAGAGAGAAGAAGCCATTGAGGGAGTGGCAGTAGCAACGGGCTATGACCTGGATGAAGTGGATGAGGACTAGGCCAGACCGGGCTCAAAGTTCACCCTGGGTCCCCAGGAGCCTATGGTCAGTTTGAAAGTAGGGGACCAATATATGGACTTTATGGTAGACACAGGAGCAGAACATTCTGTGGTGGCAAAGCCAGTGGCTCCTCTTTCCTCTAGATCTGTCACCATTGTTGGGGCCACTGGGAACAGGGCCACCAAGCCATTCCTGCAGAACCGTATGTGGGAACTAGGGGGACAGAAGATAATGCACCAGTTCTTGTATATGCCTGAGTGCCCTATTCCACTTCTGGGCCGAGATATGCTTGCAAAGCTTCAGGCACAAATATCCTTTGCTGAAGGGGGAGAAATGAAAATGACTGTGAGCCCAAAGCCTGCTGGATTAATGGTGCTAACTGTTCCCCGAGAAGAAGAGTGGCGGTTCTATAGTACACCTCCAATTAAGTCAATCAGTTCCTGTATACCCACCAACCTCATAGCCCCGCCTGAAGTATGGGCAGAAGATAATCCACTTGGCCTAGCGAAGAACATAGCACCTGTCATTGTCACCCTCAAGCCGGGAGCGGAACCAGTGCATGTGAAGCAGTATCCTCTTCCCCGACCAGCCATTGAAGGAATCCACTGCCATTTGATGAAACTGTTGAAGTATGGACTTCTCAAGGAATGCCAGTCACCTTGGAACACCCCTCTTCTCCCAGTCAAGAAACCTGGGACAGGGGATTACCACCCAGTACAAGATCTGAGGTGGGTAAATGATGCAGTTGAAACTATACACCCAGTAGTACCAAATCCTTATACTCTCTTGGGACTGATCCCCGCTGAGGCTACTCATTTCACCGTCCTGGACCTGAAAGATACCTTTTTCTGTGTATGCCTGGCCCCCACCAGTCAACTTTTTTTCGCTTTTGAATGGCAAGACCCCACAACAGGAAGGCGGGGCCAACTCACTTGGACTCGATTACCTCAAGGATTCAAGAATTCACCCACTCTCTTCAGTGCTGCCCTAAATCAAGATCTTTCAAGTTACTCAGTGAACTCAGGACAAAGGGTTCTCCTTCAGTATGTGGATGACCTGCTCATAGCCATCAACTGAGAAAGTGAATGTCTACAAGCCACCAGTGAACTTCTGTACCTTTTGAACAAGGCTGGATACAAAGTCTCACGAGCTAAGGCGCAACTATGTCAAACTGAAGTTAAATACCTAGGGTTCCAGTTGTCCAGCGTAATTCGACGCTTGGGACCTGAACGCAAAGAAGCTGTATTTATTTTATTTTATTTATTTATTTATTAACAATTCTTATATACCGCACTATTAGACATCAGCGCGGTTTACATTGAACAAAAACATCCGACAATTTACATATGTCTGGTCAATTACATTTAACAGGAGATATAAACTTGGGAAATAGGGGAAACTATATGTATATGTATGTATGCAGTATTCCCACTCCAACCACCAGGAGGCAAGTGAGAGCCTTCCTGGGGGCCGTAGGATACTGTCGCATATGGATCCCCAATTTTGCACTGCTAGCAAAACCATTGTATCAAGTTACCAAAGGAATGGAAAAGTCTCCACTGGAGTGGGGACCTGAACAGGATGCAGCATTCCAATCTCTGAAAAGCGCTATGATGTCATCACCAGCTCTGGGTCTTCCAGATGTCCAGAAGCCTTTCCATCTCTACGTCCATGAGTCACAAGGAAATGCGTTGGGGGTACTTACTCAATCTCTTGGATCTTGGCAACGGCCAGTAGCCTACTTGTCAAAGCAGTTGGATGTGGTAGCAAGAGGTTGGCCCCCTTGTTTGAGAGCTGTTGCAGAAACAGCCCTTTTAGTGAACGAAGCAGATAAGCTCACTCTAGGACAAAATCTTCAAGTGACTGTACCCCATTCTGTCCTCACCCTCATGGAACACAAAGGAGGTTTCTGGCTAACGAATTCACGAATGTTAAAATATCAGAGCATGCTGTGCGAAAACCCCCAGATACAGTTAAAAGTTAGTCAAGCTCTGAATCCTGCTACGTTGTTCCCAATTGGTCCTGGGCCCCCTGATCATGACTGTTTAGAAACTATGGACACTGTATTTTCAAGTCGCCCAGATTTAACTGATGTTCCTCTGGAGGATCCTGAAAAAACTTTCTTTGTGGATGGAAGCAGTCTTGTCATCAATGGACATCGTTGTGCTGGATATGCAGTGGTGACCCTTGATCTGGTAGTTTAGTCCTTAGCTTTGGCCCCAGGAACTTCAGTGCAGAAGGCTGAACTGATAGCTCTCACTAGAGCACTGACATTAGGAGAAGGACTCCGTTTAAATGTGTACACAGATTCCAAGTATGCCTTTACCACTTTGCACGCACATGGAGCCTTGTATAAAGAGCGAGGGTTGATCACCTCAGGAGGCAAGTCCATTAGGTATGGGCCCGAGATATTGATATTATTAGATGCTGTATGGGCCCCTAAGCAAGTTGCAGTCATGTACTGTCGAGGTCACCAGACAGGAGTAGGAGAAGTTACCCAAGGAAATAGGTTTGCTGATGCCACCGCCCAAAAAGCAGCCACAACTGGACGAGTTGTGACCCAAGACACTTCAGTACAAGCAGTCTTATTCCCCGTGCCCCTTAGCTCATGGGCTCCCCGATACACTACAAAAGAGTTGGATTATTTTTGTGAAAAGGAGGGGTCCTAACAGAAAAAGGTTGGATAGTGCTGCCACCTCCAGAGGGTAGCTCACCTCCAGGTCCTACAGTCATTCCTGAAGCATTAGGACCAGCTTTTGTTCATGCTTTTCATCAGGCCACACATTATGGGAAAACGGCCATGGAAAGAGCCCTCAGACCCCATTTTTGCATCTCACTACTAGGACCCCTGTCTACTTCAGTGGCACAGCAATGTTTGATATGTGCCAAGAACAATCCTAGGCAAGGTCCCGTACCACCTCCAATAGTTCAGTCAGTAGGGGTGGCCCCCATGAGTGATATTCAAGTAGATTTTACTGAAATGTCACGAGCAAACGGATATCACTACCTGCTAGTTCTAGTTTGCACATTTTCTGGGTGGGTAGAAGCCTGCCCCACCTGAACTGAGAAAGCTTGAGACGTCACTAAAATTCTGCTCCATGAGATTATTCCTCGATTTGGAATACCATTGACTATAGCATGGGTGTCAAACACCAGTCCTGGAGGGCCACAAACCAGTCTGGTTTTCAGGATGCCCCTAATGAATATTCATTAGATATATTTGCATACAATGGGGGCAGTGCATGCAAATATATCTCATGCATATTCATTAGGGACACCCTGAAAACCTGACTGGTTTGCGGCCCTCCAGGACTGGAGTTTGACACCCCTGGACTATAGGGTCAGACAATGGACCCTCATTTGTGTCCCAAGTGACTCAACAGATAGCTCGAGCTCTACAGATACAATGGAAGCTGCACACTGCCTACAGACCCCAGAGTTCAGGGAAAGTAGAACGAATGAATAGAACCCTAAAATCTCAGTTGACCAAGCTTTGTCAAGAAACACACCTAAAGTGGCTTCAGGTTCTCCCTATAGCCCTTCTTAGGATACGTTCTGCCCCAACCAAGTCTTTGGGAGTTTCCCCTTTTGAAATTTTGTATGGGCGACCTCCGCCCATTGTACAGGGAATTAAAGGAGATATGAAACAAATAGGATCTGAAATAACTAGACAAGAACTATTGGCCTTAGGTTCTGTTTTGCAGAGTCTTCATACCTGGGTGCAAGATCGATTGCCCATTAATCTGACAGAACCTCTGTATCCCTTCAAGCCAGGAGTGTCAGTTTGGATCAAAGAGTGGAGAAAGACCCCACTGGCGCCGCATTGGAAGGGACCTTATGTTGTCATCTTGTTAACCCCAACTGCAGTAAAAGTCACAGAACTCGAACTCTGGATCCATCACAGTCGAGTGAAGCCAGCAGCTGCTCCTGAACATGGTCAATGGACTTCAGTAAGTGATCCTGAGACTCCATTGTGTCTCACATTGCGGAGACAACCAGCACTATAAGAATCTTCTGAAATCTACAATCCCACCCCTGTCACGGAAGAGTGGCAGTCGAAGCAAAAAAGAAGAAGAAACTCTACAAGCTCAACGTACCCAATATTCCAGTTGACCTCCAAAGACTGTAATCATAATTTTCTTCCATTATTATCTTGTGGAAGTGGTGGTCCTGGGATTCCTGGAAAAGACTTTTGCCTTACTCCCTTGTGCAGCTTGCATAACTACCACCCGAACTGGACAGAAGGTCACTCAGACTTTACTTTATCATTCCTACTATACTTGCACTGGTTAGCCGGTGTATATATAATGGTACAGAGTTAAATATCTGTACGAAGGGGAAGAGTAGGACTTGTTACAACCCCCGGCAGAACCCCTCTTATTATGTACTTGAGATACGATGGAATGATGAGGATGGAGCCCTCATAAATGCCACATGACAGCTTCCTGATCCCACGAAGCATGTTACCCTGAGTTTTGATGCTTGTGAGGTGATCAACAGAAATGTCTATCACAAGTGTGGATATTGGGAGCATGCCTACTACTATGATGATAAATATATGTGTCCTGAAGGAGCATATGGATGGGGAAAGTGTACTGAGAAATCTTCCCCAACCGTCTACAGTACATCATCCAAAGATGCTTACTACTGTCCCAACTGGGAATGTGTGTATCATGCTACCTGGCCTGGTGCGCCTATGGGACGAGATGGAGATAATCGAGTAGTTATCTTGGAAAAATTATCATTACCAGAACCTAAGAAATGTAAGAAAGGTGCCTGTAATCCAGTGCAACTCATCATATTTAACCCTAGCCAGTGGAAGCAGGGGTACAGATTTGGGTTACGGATAGCAGGAGGAGGCATAGATCCTGGAACTTTTATACATATACAGCTGAATACTAAGACTCATGCATCTGCACCTTACCGAATACATCACTCTTTCTATGAAGCCATGAAGGCAGAGTTTGAGATTCCTCATGCCTCCCAAAACTTGTTCATTGAGCTCGCCGGGGCAGTAGCATCTAGTCTCCACATTTCGGACTGCCTCTTCTGTGGAGGGACTAAGATGGGAGACCAATGGCCCTGGGAGGCACAAGAAGTGAACTATTCTATGCCTTATAATCAGACTGATTTACATCAGACTACTAGTGAGTGGGTACTGGCCCACCCCATTGTTGGTAATTTGTGTTTTGCTCGTTTTGGACCACAGTTTGCTATGGAAGTTGGACAGCTGGTCTGTCTCAATCAGAAGTTCTACAACAGTACCACTAAGAAGACATCTTGGTGGTCAGGAGTCAACGCTTCAGAGCCCTCCAACCCTCTAGTTTGTTTCCCTAATCTTGTCAGTATCTGGACTAATCTAGCATCTTATAATGCCTGGCAAGCACTACCTGGACTGTACTAGATTTGTGGAACCCGAGCATATGCTAGGCTTCCTCACCACTGGGGAGGAGCATGTACCCTGGGAACCATACAACCTTCCTTTTTCCTGTTGCCTACGTCTCATGGAGAACAACTAGGTTTTCCCATGTACAGGAGTCGGCAGAAATGAGAAGCCTTGAAAATAGGCCAATGGGACAAGTGGAAGGAGGAGGAGTGGCCACCTGAGAGAATTATTTCATAATATGGACCTGCTACTTGGGAGCAAGATGGTACATGGGGATATCGTACTTCTGTGTATATGATAAATTGTATTATACGCTTACAAGCTGTTGTTGAAATAATAACCAGTGCAACCAGTAAAGCACTAACTCTTTTAGCTAAGCAAAGTACACAAATGCGTACAGCTATTTATCAGAATCGTTTAGCTCTAGATTATTTGTTAGCAGCTGAAGGCGGAGTGTGTAGAAAACTGAATTTAACCAACTCTTGTTTGCAGATTGATAATAATGGACATGTTGTTGAAGATATAGCTACTCAAATGCGCACACAAGCTTATGTGCCTGTTCAGACCTGGCATGGCCTGAAGCTTGATGGGTGGTTTGGTTCAGCATTTTCATGGTTAGGGGGTATGAAGACCCTTGTGTTCATTGTATTACTCATATTGGCTATCTGCTTGTTTCTCCCATGTCTCCTACCCCTTTGCTTACGCATGATAACCTCAGTTGTTGATAACACTGTAGAACGGAAGGCAGCTACGAAAATATTGGCTATGTGGCAATATTCCCCAATATCCCAAGATGATGCTGTTACACAAGTTTAATATGTGATTTAATTCTCACCCTTTCTCACTAGCGGGTGAGAATAATCAAAGGGGGGAATGTGGCAGGCTATGGCCTATAATAGTCTGCAAATGTGAAAGGCCTGTAAGTTAGGCCCTGATTCCAACCCCCATCTTAGTAAAGAACCAAAGTCTGTAAAAGTTTGAGAAAACTGTTTTAAACTGCTTAATAAGAAGTTTTCATGAATGCATAAATCTTTCATTATTCTCTTGTGCTGTGAAAATAGAAATGTTTCAATACTTGCATTCCTAGAGCCAGAAATGACCTTGCAGTAGAGAAGTATCCAAACCTAGAAACTGCACCATTGTTAGAACAGTCCTAGAGGAGGGAGCTGGGTGCTAGGCCCAGGAGGGATCTCTGATTGGACAGGTGCAGGGGGCATTGGGACCAATAGAAAGTTTGCATGTATCAAACTGAAAATAAATGTATAAATGAATATGTCTCTGTAACAACTTTGCTCAGTCCTTTTTGAAGCTTTGACTAACTGGGCCTTGTGCACAATAAATTGGCTTGGACCCTGTAAATTGATTCCTGGATTTATTTATTGTCTGCACTTCGCTGCTTCAATATCAGCAAAGACAGATTTGTACCCTGCATCATCTTGTGCACCAAGGTCTCCACTACCTACCATGTGTCTACAGGATTTGATGGAATGTCACCTTATTGACTAGTGACACCATTAACTTTTCAGCTATGCATTATTTTTAACTGAGTTGCTTCATTCATCAATGAAAGTTTGTGTTCTGTTTACTAACACACTGAGGCATTTAGATGGTCAATTGAAGTTACACTGACACATTATATTGTATAACCTATATGCCAAGTTATACATTAAGTAGGTTAAATACACTATATGACCAAGTTTGAAGTTATACTCATTATATTGATTGAGTTGATTTGATCTTACATATATCACTTCAGTATTAACTTCTGTTACCGCTTGTATGTATAATTACTCATGCAGTATTGCTTCTGATACAATTATTATGCTTAGAGTAACTATTATTAGGCTTTATTTAACCATGTCATTTGGTTCTAACCTACACAGTAGCCTGCTAGTTAGTTATGTTTTAATATGGAATATACCCCTTGTAACTATTCCTATCTTAAAAGAGAGGGCTTGTACCTGTTCAGAATTTAATGCCTGAACCACTAACATGGCTTCATGTTACAAGATGGG
This sequence comes from Ichthyophis bannanicus, assembly GCA_033557465.1. Taxonomy (NCBI): domain Eukaryota; kingdom Metazoa; phylum Chordata; class Amphibia; order Gymnophiona; family Ichthyophiidae; genus Ichthyophis; species Ichthyophis bannanicus. The sequence goes on along the minus strand of CM066035.1, from coordinate 445,142,415 downwards.
GCCTGCTCTGAACCAAAGCTTGAACCATGGGGCCTGCTCTGAACCAAAGGCTGAATTAAACAAGATGGATTCCTGTTTTGTTAAAACTCCGCATTAAAACTTGCAGATCAAGCAATTCTGCCAGTTTAGAAGTACTTTTCTAGCTGACTACATGCAGAAGAACATGGCCGAGACCTTCATTGTGCTAGCTTTTGCAACAATGTATAAATTGGCACCTCAGCAACTTTTGCAGCATGGACCTTTGTTTGCAAAAGGACCACCTATTAGCTGTTAACAGATTTGCTGACGATGACATAAAGGGTTTGAGTTCAGCCAATCACCAGGTCTTCAGGACAAAGAATTATACGGCTGTACACTGGAAACCAGAAGACAAAAAGAAAGAACATGGAGATGCAGGACAGAGGAAGAGAAGGCAGAACACCTGGGAACTCTAACTTCTGATAGACTGTTCACCTGCTTGTCTCTCTCTCTGGCTGGAAGGTTAGATAGTGTTCAAGGGCAAAATCTCGGGATGGAGTGAATTTCTCCTACACAGACCTGCAGCTCTGTGACCATACAATTCATTTCAGTTGATGTTGGACCTCTGCCATACTTTGACTTCGTGCCATTCCTGAGACAATTCCTCAGAATCCAGCTACGAGTGTTCTGGTAGGAACTAAGGTATTGGTCTTTAATTTCTCCCTGAGATTTGGGCTAGCTTAAACAGACAGATACAGGTCTGCAAAAAAATTTTTTTCGAGAGCTGTTTTGGTTATTCCATGTAATCTTTATGGTTTTTGGTGCACTGAATCCGAAATTGACCTCCATTTTGTCATAGGACATCACGTTTCCTGACAATTTAGGTAACTATGTTAAATAAGGCAATACCTCAAAATAAATGGAAATAGACTTATAAAATTAAAGTTTTATTACAAAATTTTCATGAAAATCCTTTTTTGAACTGAAATGAGCTCACCTACACACACTAAACTCGATTAAATGTCTCTCTGAAGCATCCAACAGTAGTCTGCCATCATTGTAATGCTCCATTTTCCCTGGTATCTCCTTTCCATCTCTTTAATGTCTTGGTGGAATCATTCACCTTGTTCCTCACTCACAGCTGCCAAATTTTCAGGAAAGTAGTCAAGGTGGGACTGGAGAAAATGCACTTTCAAACTCATAAGGCAACCTAAAGCTTGAAATGCTTTCAGCATTTGTCCGACGATCTTTCTGTAGTGAGGATCTTTGTTATTGCCTAAAAATTTCTGTACGACTTCTTTAAATGCAATCCACCCTTCTTTTTGAGGATCCATCATGGTATTGACAAACTCTTGATCAACTATAAGCCTTCTAATGTCTGGTCCGACGAACACACCTTCCTTCAATTTTACCTCCGACAGGCCTGGAAACTGGTGACCAAGTATTTCAAGCATTCTCCATCTCTTGGAAGTGATTTTACGAATTGCTTCATCAATCCCAATTTTATGTGGAGAGGTGGTAGAAGAACTTTATGGGAAGGTACCAAAGTTTCTCGGAGGACATTTTTTTCACCGACTGTTAGCACCCTCGGCTGCCAACTCTTCTTGGTCCAGTGATTTTGTCGGTCTCGACTGTCCCATAGACATAGAAAACAAGGATATTTGGTATACCCAGCTTGTTGCCCGAGCAGCATGCACAAGACCTTCAAGTCCCCACACACTTGCCAACCATGGTCTTCATATTTAAGTTTACGAAGAACCAATTCCAAGTTCTTGTAGGTTTCCTTCAAGTGTACGGAATGACCTACAAGTATGGAAGCGTAAATACCGTTGTGGAGTAAAACTGCTTTGAGATTTCTTATTGAAGAATCTATAAAAAGACGCAATTGCTCTGAATCATATTGGATTTTAAATTGACCCATCAGACCTTCGACATCGATGCAATAAACCAACTTGTCTTCCTGGGCGAAGTAAGGAACGAACTCCTTTTCACGATGTCTGAACCATGAAGATGACACTCCTGGCAACAATAAATTCCTGCTTTTCAGCCTTGATCCGAGTAACTCAGCGGCATCTTTGGGAAGATTCAAGTCTCTTACCAAATCATTCATCTCCTCCTGAGAAAACAATTTTGGTCTTGTATCATCTTCAAAGTCAGAACTTGATTCGTCCTCTGGTTCAGGTATGACTTCACCTTCATCGGAGCTAGGTATCACTTCCAAGGTAGCAGGGGGCTTGGGTACTGGTATATCTGTGCCATGGGGGATGGGACGAATTGCCGAGTGAAGATTGGGGTATGAAATGGAATGCTTCCATTTGGAATTAAACCCTTTCACATCGCATGAACAAAAGTAACAGTCATCACTATGGTTCTTTTGCTCTCGCCATACCATAGGAATCCCATAACGGAAAGACTTTTTCTTACCCTTGAACCAGTTTCGGAGGTCCTCAACACACCGTTTGCACACTTTATGAGGCGCCGAGACTTTATCTTGATCTCCAATTTTTAGTCCAAAGTATGCAAAGTATACTTTTTTCACAAAGTGTGTAATATTCTGCTGTTGCTTCAACACTGTATATTCACCACAGATGAAACAGCAACTGTCTGGCGAAGTAATACACTTTTGCGGAGCCATAACATAAAAGTTGAAGAATGATGAGCTAACACGAATTGCGATGAAAAAGTTTGAACAGCCTAGAACCAAGAATCTGATGATGATTCGTGCACAAGTGTGGCATGCAGGAGAGAGCAGCTCTGTGTCTGTACACGAGACGTCACAATGCTGGACACACACCCCTGCACTGAACGGAGCTGCTGCTATCTGCCCTGTGTCTCCCTCCCACTGGATTCTTCAGGAAAGATTAACCCCTTCTACCATTAGAAGCATGGACTTAAAACTTGCTTAGCTTATGTATATATTGCTGACCATCAGATTTATAGTGCTATATTTTTTTTTACGTAACTCGGACAACCCCTTTAAGGTTTTTTTGGCATTTTATATCTTAAATGCACTTATGTGAATTAATTAATAGTAATTTGAATTAATTAATAGTAATTTGAAAAAAATTGATAAATTTGAAGACAATTTTGCATGTTGTGGCAAATCATGATGCCTAGGAGTTTTTTCAATATTTTATTTGTTTTCAGCACACCAAAATACATGGAAATTAGATGAAAATAATCAAACAGCTTTTTAGTCGCAGACCTGTGAATGACATTGGTTTCTAAGACAGAGATTAAGGGGTATGTTTACTAAGCAGTCTTAACGTGCAGCTGGCGTTAGTGTGCAGGATGCCATATAAGGTAGTGGGCATTCCGGTCTTAAGGTAGCATTTAGGGTTATCGTGCAATAAGGTACTTTTCGTACGATAGAGGGAGCCGTGGCACGTTAATGCGCGTTAGCCTTAATTAGGTGCGCTGACCTACAAGCACAGCAATAGAGGTATAGCACAATGGTTAATACATTGACAGATGAAACAGTGGTCATGAGTTTGATCCTCCAGTGAGCTTGATGAGTAAGGCTGTCTAAGGCATTTTCTTTTTTAATTTAAATTAGTGCTGCCAGCAAACACACTCTCACAGTGCCGTAACCTAAGGTGCCGCATAAGGCGCCCTATAAGGCACTCCAGAGGGCACATTATAAAGTGCACTGTCCGCCAAGGCACCTTATAATGTTCCCTATAGGGCGCCTTATAGGGCACTTTATAAGGTGCCTTACAGAGCGCTTTAGAGGGCGCCTTATGAGGCACCTTAAGGCTACAGCACTGTGAAGGTGTTTTTGCTGGCAGTACTAATTTAAATTAAAAAAAGAAAATGCCTCAGACACAAGTGTGGGATCACCCCATAACCCCACTGTGGGATCAAACCCATAACCTCTGGCTCCATAAGCAGTGAAATAACCAGTGGGCTACAGCTACATAGCTACTAACAAGCCCCTGGCTGGCTAAAGAAGGATTGCAGGTCACCACACAAACTGTCTGCTGTGGATACCAGGATAGGGTCAACCCAACCGTACCCATGATGCACTGCACATGCAAATCAGCAGTCTACAGATGATCACAAGATGGGGTATGCACCCCCACAGCACCTCTACCTGGTAGGGGGAACTGACCATGTGCACCCCCACAGCACCTCAGCCTGGTAGGGGGTACTGACCGTGTGTGTTACTGGCACAGAGAAGCTACAGACCATCACATTGTGCAGGTACTGTGCTCACCCTGAGGGTGAGGTGGGGCGCCCAGCACCAGGTCCACAGCACCTTTCATGGCTGAAATATACCATGCTGCAGGTCCCCATCAGTGCTAGTGTGTGTGATAGGTAGTTCTTGCAGCCACACCTAGGCTACATCTGTGTCCATCTGTATTTCTCAATCATGGCTAGCTCTTATGGACCATAACACACCCAGAATAAAGCATATCCTGTGTTGGTGCCATGGTCACATGATGTAGGTGAAGGGGGGCTGTTTGGACCCATAGGCGGATTATGTAAAACCACCCTCTGTAGCTGAGGGTGGGAAACAGGATCCCACCAATAGATCCACATTCTACCTCCCTGCAATGGTGGGAGTAGAGGGGACTATCAACCCCAGTCCTGCTGGGAAACAGACACCCTACAGGGCAGTCATTGCATATTTGTACACATCCAGAAAGCAATAGCAGACAGATAGTAGGCCTGGAAAAGCTCAGCTGCTCCCCACCACTATTTGACATTCTCCAGCAGCAAGCCTCCAGCCACTACACCCTGCAAGGTGTTCCAGCCAGACACATACTAGCTGCAGACAGTCTGCTAGCTAGTCCATAGTACATGTTCCTGGAGGAGATGCATGTACCCAGCACTGGGATGGCCATATACACACCAAGCAGATAAGTCAGTGATTGGGCCCCAAAAGAAAACCCATAAATATCACATGAGAGAAATACTATACAGCACTATGGGGAACCTAGCCATGCCATGGTCACTGCTCAGTCAGGGTGAGAGTGACCTCCCAGCAGGACATGCTGTGGCCACCCTGTCCATGCAGGTGGTGGCCGGGCACTACAATGTCCGAGCCATTACCCTATTCCCTGTGCAGATGCATCCTGGCCAGGCCACCCTGTCCGGGCTATACCCATGGTACCTTGCTCCTCATTATGCACATTGGCAGGATGACAATGGCAACAGTGCAAGCAGTGCGGGCTGAGGAAGGTGTTGGTAGCCACCACACACTGGGTAGACAGACACACACTCCCACACCTATGCCAGCATTGTGCAACTATAGAGGCTTTTGGCAGCCCTGGCCACCGCACCAGTCCTGGGCACAGTGCAGGCATGGCTACAGTACGCAATACTGTTGGGGGTCACTCCCCAGGGTGGTAAACACTGTCAGACACCAGACCTGAAACACACTCCACAGACATCAGAGAGGTTGCTATGATACAGCTCAATGAGCAGATTGTGCTTAACCTAGGGATTGCTATCTGCCTTTTGATATATGTGTACCGTATTCCCAGGTTTAGGGTGGCAGTGCTATGGTATACAAGTGCTAGTATTGGGAGATAGTGCTGCACGCAGGGCCCAACATCCTGCCTCTCCAGGAGGCTTTGGATAATGGCGCCTGTGGGTGCGGGTGTTTCTGTCCCTGTTGGCTGCTGCTCTAGGGCAGAGGTTCCCAACTCCAGTCCTGGTGGTTCAAACACTGTTCGGGTTTTCATGCTGTCCCTAATCAATATGCATGGATACATCTGCACACCATGGGGGCGGCGCATTGAAATGCAGCACAGGCATCTTTATTAGGGACAACATGACGCCTGAATGGAGTTTGTCCCTCCAGGACTGCATTTGGGAAACTCTGCTCTAGGTATTGCACATGTCTATGGTGTCTGTGCTCTGTAGGTAAAATATAGGCATTTCAGGCATGTTTATGTTATCTGCAATAAAGGTTCCCTCTTTATTACCACAGTTTAGTACTGGGTAAAATATGGGAACTGGGTTGGTGGGAGGCACAGCTGGGACTTGAACCTGTGACCTTCTACTCCTGAACACCCTGGCTGTGTGTACTGCACCACACTGTTACCACAGGGACAGTTCATTCCCTGGGGATACCATGATTGTTTGTCAGACAGGGCCTGTCTGTTGCAGTGCATGGCACCCACCTAAACAGGGCTAGGCCATGGTCTGCTGTGGACAGCTGCCACTGCCCCCTCCACCACTAGTACCCTTCTGTCGCCATGCTGACATGCCCTTCTGCTGGTGGTGCGCAGTCTCCGGTCATCCAGTGTGCCGGTAGGCGGATGCCTATGGTGTGGGTTCTGGGGTAGGGGTGCCTGCATAGACGTCCACGCTTCCCCCCAGCGCCGCCTGCCAATGTTCTGTGCCCTTGGGGGTATCTTCTGGGTACTATCCCCTGTGACACTGTGGGAAACACACTCGTGCCCATGTTGGGCCTTCATCAGTTGCTGTCTGGTGGCTCTACTGTTTCAGCATTCCTTTGGGCCACCTAGGCATCACCCTAGTCCACACTGTGCCCAGCTGCACCACAGCATGTGCCGCCTGCAGCCCTCTGTATCCCCTTTTCAAGCATCTGTCCAGTTGCCCGTTCCGACATGCCCATCCTGCTATTGTGGGACATGTGCACACCATAGGAAACCTGTCCAATAGAAAGGGAAAATCCTGATCAGCACTATTTCACTGTGGGATCATTTACCTTGTATGGGGACAGAGCATAGCCCCTTCTAAAATTTATATCCTTTTTTTGGAGCTTTCCCGGTAGTGTTTTTTGATGTTTCCCATTAATATCACTATTGTCCAGCTTGGTTATATTTTTTTTTCCAGTTTGTTCAGGTCATTTTCAATGTTTATTTGCCCTTTTGTTCCGTGCACATGTATCACACATATCACTTTTTGTAGGTTTCCCTAGCTTTGCTGTACATTGCTGACGGAAATGGTTTCTCTTCCCTTTAAATCTGCTCTAACGCGAGAGTTTCACTCAGTTTAGTTTTCAGCCCAGAAATCCACAGCGTTAGTGTGCAGGGAGCCTGTCCTCTCCCACTCTCCACCCATTGACCCTCTCTCTCTGCCCTTGGGGAGCCTTCCTCTGCCCTCTGGGAGCCTTTCTCCGCCTTCAGCGCTCGTTTGAGCCGCTGCGCGCGTTAACGCGCGATAAGGTGCTTTATCGCCTGATAAAGTGCCATTAACGCGCGATAAGGCGCCTTATCATGCAATAACGTGACAGCAGCACAAATAATGCCCTTTAGTAAACATACCCCTTGGTCTCTCACTAATTGTAACATAGGGTTGAATAACATACTATCTCAGAACGCTAATTTATGCTAATATTTCCACTATTTTTGCTACAAACAGGGCTAATACTTGTTTTATCACTTGGTTTGTTTGCCAGGTAGCCCTATGAAATCCTGGGAAAAGTAGTGCAGAAGTATCCTCTAGACCAGCGGTTCTCAACTTGTGGGTCGCGACCCCCACGGGGGTCGCCACAGGATTTAGCGGGGATCGCCTCACTTCGCCAAGTTAAATTTTTCTTTTTAAAAAGTGCACATGTTGCTGCCACTGCCAAGTCCGCTTCTCGGCAGTGGAAAACTCACCTCCTACCTTCTAATGCAGTCGCGGCTCCCTGCCTCTTAGGAAACCGTGGCTATGCCTGTAAAACCGTTGCGGAGCCTTCCTGTCTCTCGACGGGCTCCGTGCAACATTGTCCCGCCTCCAAAGGAAGTTTTTTACCACTTCCTTTGGAGGCGGGACAATGCTGCACGGAGCCCGTTTAGAGACAGAAAGGCTCCACAATGGCTTCACAGGCATAGCCGTGGTTCCCTAAGAGACAGGGAGCCGCAGCTGCAGAAGGAGGCAGACATGGGGAGAGGGGAAGAGGGGGCAGGGAACCTGCAAAGGGACTGACATGGGGGATGGAGGGAGGGGGGCTGACATGGAGGGAGGGGGGCTGACATGGACAGATGGGGGGCTGACATGGATGGAGGGAGGAGGGCTGACATGGATAGATGGGGACCAAAAAAATGAATACCCACAGCCAGGTTAAAAAATATCCCCAACAAAACAGAACCCAGTCTAATATAACCTGCGTGATAGAACACCTTAGTTGTACTCCATATATATACTTTTTAAACTTAATTTCTATATTTTTTTGTCGTAATGGTCAGCTAGGTGAAGAGGAAACCACCTCTCACTTTCGTGACCCGTCCATTTTAATTAAAGAAATACTTTTTTTTTCAGCATTTTATCTTGGCTGTAAAATAGTTTTTTACAAAACAGCATACTTTAGAACAGCGTCAGTTTACTTAGCTGTGTCATGAATTTACAAGGGCTGCTCCAAAATACCACAATCAGCAGCATTTCAAACGACGTGTCACATTTCGGGGACCACACAGTAGTTCCCCTGCTTCAGGTCAAAATACTACTCGGTAGGAAAACAGCCATGTAAAACATTTTTTGAAAACCACAGTTTTTATATTCAAGAGAGGCCAACATTTGCGCAGCTGTTTCAACAGCCACCATTAAGGCGGGTTTAACTCAGAGGAGCCAATCAGAGCCATCAGGGGAAGGACCACCAGGCAGGGTCCTCCCCCTGACTGAAAGGCTGAGTGATCACCAAAATTGTCTTAATACAAAAATTACTATGAGAGTGTGTGCCAATCCAACTGCATATTCAAACCAGTTGGATAAACTGTATTTAACCTAAAAATCCAATTTTGTTCCAAATTCTGCAAAGTTTGAACCCGATCGCCTCATTGGGGGGTTAGGTGGTACAAAATCAAGCGCACGCCACTGCAGTGTTTCAAAAGTGTGTGACATGCTAAGGCAATGATCTACTAATGGAGCTGTCAAAGTTTGGGAGAACGATTGGGAGAACATGCCTCTAAGCTTCGTACAAAAACTGCTGAAAAAAAAGTATTTCTTTAATTAAAATGGACGGATCACGAAAGTGAGAGGTGGTTTCCTCTTCACCTAGCTGACCATTCCGACAAAAAAAATATATAAATTAAGTTTAAAAAGTATATATATGGCGTACAACTAAGGTGTTCTATCACGCTGGTTATATTAGAATGGATAGATGGGGGGCTGACATGGACGGATGGGGGGCTGACATGGATGATGGGAGGCTAGCATTGGAAATGAGCTGATCAGGGAGGGCTATGACTGGAAATGGGCTGATTAGTGGAGGCTAGGACTGGAAATGAGCTGATGGGGGGGGGTAGGACTGGTATTGGGCTGATTAGGGGAGGCTAGCACTGGTAATGGGGTTGAGGGGGGACTAGCACTGGAAGTGAGCTGATTTTGGGGTTTCGACTGGGAATGGGCTGATTGTGGGGAGGGGAGAATAGAGCTGCTGGCCCTGGAAGAAAACTGGGGGCTAAGGCTACAATGGACTGATACGAGGGGATGGGAGAATGGAACTGGAAGGGAGTGGATCTGAGAGGGGCTGCCACGGTATTTGTACTAGAAGGGACTGGTCAGTGGGGAAGGAGGGGGACTGGAAGGGAATGGACACCAGTGGCAGTCATGGGAATGCAAGTTGACATTGGAAGGTACTGTGAGTGAGGACTGGAAAGGGGCAGATACTGGGGAGGGTTTCTGGGACTGGAAATAGGCTGATGGAAAGAAGTGAAGAAAACGAAAAAAGAGATAAGAAATGGCAGATGGACCATAGACCAAGAAAGAGAGCTAAGAGAAGATAGGAAAGCAGAAACCTCAGATCGGGACCAGCATGATCAGAGAATAAATTGGTCAGACAACAAGGGTAAAAAAAATAATTTTATTTCGTTTTAGTGATTTGACTACAAAATCTTAATAATTTTGAAATCAAATATTGTTATTTGTTATTGGGATTAATTATTGTGGTTTAAATAAGTAAAATTTATAAAGAAAAACATAATGCAAAGGCCTATAATATATTAATAATTCAACAAATGATTACAGCAACAATGCGTTAAAAGGCAAAAGAAGAGAGACACATTTGATTTTATCATTGGGGGTCATCACAAGTTGACCAATGATAAAAGGGGTCATGGTACAAAAAAGCTTGAGAACCACTGCTCTATACAGACCATATGTGTATTTATCTGCTACTGATAATATCTCCTGCAACACCCAGGCCCACGCAATTGCACTTTGCTCTCTAGGACAGCGATGGCGAACCTATGGCACGCGTGCCAGCTGTGGCACGCGAAGGCCTTGCAGCTGGCACGCGGGAAGGTCCGCAAAAGAAAAAGCTGGCTCTGACTGCTGCCGCGGACGCGGCAAGGGCAGAATGCAGCGTCCCGCGGGGCCCCCTCCGCCCGCTAAGCCCCTCTGCAAGAGCTTTCAGATTCGCGAGGGAGAGCGTCTCCCTCGCGTCTCTGTTAAGCCCGCAGGGGCTAATGGGAAATTTCCCATCAGCCCCTTTAGACGTGAGGGACTGATGGGAAATTTCCCATTAGCCCCTGCGGGCTTAACAGAGACGCGAGGGAGATGCTCTCCCTCGCGAATCTGAAAGCCCTTGCAGAGGGGCTTAGCGGGCGGAGGGGGCCCCGCGGGACATTGCAATCTGCCGCGGCAGCAGCCAGAGCCTGCTTTTTTTTTTTTAAAGATTTGCCAGGGGGGGGTTAGGACTGCTAATGGGCAGGGAGGGAGGGGGGGGGTTAGGACTGCTAATGGGCAGGGAGGGAGGGGAGGGGAGGGGGGGTTAGGACTGCTAATGGGCAGGGAGGGAGGGGGGGTTAAGCCATCACTGCTCTAGGACATGTCACACATATATCACCTGCAGAGGATGTGCAGGACACCACTCATGCTTAGTTACTGCAACTCCTCACTGGCACACACATCGTCACTTCTCTGTGATCAACTGACATCACTCCAAATTAGCAGAGCACCCCTCGATGAAATCATCCATGTGCCTACCCCCTGTCACTTACTGTCAAACACGTCAGGGACATATGGATGCGACATGTCCATCAGCTATTGCCTTGTTTCCATCCAGCACCTGAAAAGTGACTTGCTAATAAAGCTCCCTTATCCCCCGTTAAGGTAACCAACCTTAGCGGGCATTAACTGCATGCTTGACAACCTTATCGGTCGATGTCATGTTAACGCCTGGTAAACAGCCGCTAGTGTCCTTACAGCCAGAATGCCTACTCCTCACCCTGTCCTTTAACCCATGTTGGAACCCTTAACACTGCTGGTTTGCACTCACAAATGGTGCGTCCTTAACAGTCCTTAGTAAACATACGCCTTCGTCACTTAATGTGTTGAATCAATTTAATGTACACTAACATTTTTAAGATGCCGTAACAAACTGCACATTACTGAATGTCTCCCCTTCCTGCTTCTGGAAACACACAATTCACCAGACACAATTAGTATTTATTTGAGCAGGGTATCTATAGTCTGTTTCTTTGTGTGAATAATAGAAAAATAGGAAATGACGGCAGGATATGTGTACTGCTTTGATGTATTTTTCAAATCATGAAATAAATAAAATAAAGTAATGACCATACGACCTATCCAGCCTATCCAGTTTCACCAACCACTAGGGCTGGCCCAAGGCTTTCTTCTGCCATAGGCAGTCCTACCAACCACTGCCCCCCCTGTCCTCTCCCTGGGGCAACCCAGATCATACCCTCCTGCCCTCAGGATCCATCTTCTTCCCTTCCTTTCACTTTCTTTCCCTTCTCCCTCCCTTGGGAGGTCGCCATCATGGCCCCTTCACCATTCTTCAATGCGGAAGCAGAACGGGCTGCTTTGGCATCACAGTGGGCCTTGACACACCCATGTGCATATGCATATTCAAAGCCTACCACTTGTGCCCCCTCCAACACAACTTCCTGTCAGAAGGGGCATGAGTGTGCATGCTTGTGTGGGTGCTTCAAGGCCCACCACGGCACCAAAGCTATGCCACTGCTGTGAAGGATAATGGAAAGGTTGCGGTGCCACACACCATGATCTACTACCCTAGGCGGCCTCCCAGTACGCCTAGTAGAAGGGATGACCCTGCCAACTACTAAGCTTTACAGCCCCTTCCTCTTCCTCAGAGATCCTCTGTACTATACTATTTATTCATTTCGCAAGACATTCCAAGAAAAAATGCCATTCTAGGTAAAGGCAAGTCATTTATTCTGAACAATCAAATCAAAGCAGACGCACAAGACATATAGGCATGTAGATAACCCATGTAAAATACTTTGTCTGAAAGGCGTGTTGATAGGTGTAGTTTAATTAAAGACAAGGACCAGTTACTCCTATGTCTTTCAGTAAAGGTAGCTGCACTTTAACTCTTCAAGGAACTGCAAGTTCATCATGCTATCTGCTGCACTCCTTTGTGGTAGATCCCTTCAAATATCTCAATTACTGATTATACTTCACCTCTGGGGTAGGGAAATAACTTGTGTACCTCATTGTAAGTAGCCTTGAGCTCCAATTTGAATAAGGCTTAATGACTAAATCTGAAATCCATCCGATCCAAAGTTTGCTTCAGATACACCACCGCTGTACTGGAGTGAAGTGTACTTTGTAAAATTAAGGTTGTCAAAAAAATCCAGCAAACCCACATTAAACATCAGAGGCAGGTCTGTTTTTTTCCAAATTTCACTAGCCATTGCACCGGCTGCTACGAAATGTGAAGAATGGAGCAGAAATTGATCTAGGTTGCTCCTATTTCATATTATTTAACACTTCTGGAGAGTTAATTTAACTAATAAGAAGTGAGAAGTGAAATAATTAAAAGCTTGTTTGCTGGTTTAATTTTTATTAAATTGTGAAGTACAGATTGCAGGTAGAAGCTTAAAGTAACTGCATGACTTGCACAGATACATGCTTGAATGTGATGCCAAGCATATAGCAGAAATAAGTATGTTTGTTAGACCATGAGGGGCCTTGCAAAGGTTAAGAAAAGGGAACTCAAGAGTCCATAACAGTTTACTTGGTCATGGTGATGGGGCATAATCTCTATGAACTAGCCAATGGGAACAAGAATAGAGATGTTGCTACCGAAAAAGATAGAACATTGTTATTAAAAATGTGTTTCTAGTCTCAGGGGTGGCTCTATAATGAAGCGGAGTGAGGTGGCGGCCTCAAGCGGTAAACTTTTGGGGGCAGCAAAAAATGCCCCCAAAAGAAGCTGTCTCACTCCGACATCTCATCCCTTGCTTCAGGCAGAAGATTGCCTTGAGCCATCCCATCTAGTCTAGACTTGAGAGACTATCAGAACGAAACACCTGCTCCTGGTCCCTTTTAGTTCTTCTTTTCTTAACATCTATACTTCTGCTTTTGACTTATAGAAAATTTACCTGATCGATACTAGTTAGAGAAATGTGTTTCATGCTAGAATCCCTGCACGTCCACCAACTCTCTCAGTTGCACAATTTATATAATAAAGGCTCATTCCAAGTATACAAAGAATACTTTATTTCAAAATTTATACGATGAGGTAGTGGAGTAACGCGGGCAATGCAAATACTATCCCCTGTATTCACTGTGGCTGACGGACTGAGAGAAAGTTCCTGCTCAAGTACTGAAGCAGCCTGGAAAAACAAGGTAACAAGGTAATAGCTAAAATGTATGAGAGGCTCGCACAGGCTGCTGGCTGAGTTGAAGATGGAGGCTCTGCGTTCTGATCCAAATTTGTATGTGAGTTGGTTTGAGCCTTTATTTAAGGGATTGATGTTCAGTGTTTGTCATGTTTTATTTATCTCCTTGGATCAAAAAAAAAGGGACGCTCTAGCATCTTGTTTTCAGGGTGGCCAAGCGCTGAACTCTCTGTGTTCAGATGCAAAAGATTTGAGAGGCACAACTGTCATTTCCTGCATGGTTTTAATCCTTTTATTTCCTATTGAAAAAGCTGCCCTTCATGTTTACTGTGACTTATTTGTTTTTGCTCTCTTTTGTGAAATATTTTGTTCTGCTTATCATTACCGTGGGGTATGTTTACTAAATTGCGTTAGTGAAGTTCGCGTTAGGATCCGCGTTAAGAAAACAAACCCCCAAATAAGGAGATGGGCGGGACAGCGGAACACCTACCGCGCATTACAAAACTAACGAGCGATACAGGGCGCGTTAGCAGGTCACCGCGCGTTAAGCATAAGAAGCCACCCAGACATACATGACCGATACAGAGCTGTAGCACAATGGTTAAGGTACAGGCAGCATGGGTTCGAGTACCCAGTGTGTCTAACGCAGACGGCTGTCCCAGGCATTAGCCTGTACATTACAGAGGGAATGAGGAGGCTTGTTTTTCTGTACATTGCGTATGTGTGCCTAGCCGCGTACGTTGGTACGTGCGTAACGCCGTGCGTAGCAGCGCATGTAGAATCGTGCGTGGGTGCGTGTGTTTTTAGGTGCGTGGGTACGTGTGGTTTTACCAGTGTGGGCATTTTCTATATTACAGACTCTGTAGGGTGTCTTGCACCTATGCATTATGCTACCAGATATACGTGTGATGGGCCATGGTTTATCAGAGCCTGTGAGCTGGTGCTGCGGTTTCACAGGGTTGGAATGTGCCAGTCACCCCCATGATGCACTGCACATGCAAATCAGCTGTCCACACATACACACCATGGGGAAGGCACCCCCACAGCAACTCGGCCTGGTAGGGGGAACTGACCATGTGCACCCCCACAGCACCTCCGCCTGATAGGGGGTACTGACCGTGTGTTGTACTGGCACAGAGTAGCTACACACCGTCACATTGTGCGGGTACTGTGCTCACCCTGAAGGCGCAGTGAGGCGTCCAGCACTAGGTCCACAGCACCGTCCATGGCGCAGATCCAAAGCAGTGTTACTGTGTGAGATAGGTACTTTCTGCAGGACCACCTTAGACATCTCTGTCTTTTTCAGGCAGGTGTAGCCCCATGCACCACCACCCACCACCCCCCACCCCCAGGGCCAAGGGTGACAAACAGGGTCACCCATCAAAAGTTTCACATTCTACCTCCCTGCAAAGGTAGCAGTAGAGGGGAACATTGACCCTAGTCCTGCTGAGGAGCAGACACCCCACAGGGCAGTCAATGCAGCTCTGTACACAGCCATAACACAATCACAAACAGACATTAGGCCTGGATATGGTATGCTGCTCCCCACCACTCTCTGATATTCCCCCAGTGCAAGCCACTCCATCACATCACCTACCAGCTGCACACAGGCTGCTAGTGCCCAGTGGAGCTGCCTGCACCCAGATCTGGGATGCCAGCATACACAGCAAGCAGATACATCCATGACTGGGCCCCAAAAGGAAACCCATATTTATCACATGAGAGAAATAGTAGATAGCACCATGGGAGTGCCTAGCCATGCTGTGGTCACTGCACAGTCAGGGTGAGAGTGAGCTCTCAGCAGGATATACTGAGGTCACCCTGTCTGGGTAGGTGGTGGCCGGCCACTACAATGTGCCTGTCACTGCCCTATACCCTGTGCAGATGCACCCTGGCCAGGCCACCCTGTCCGGCTTATACCCATGGTACCTTGCTCCTCATTATGCACATTGGCAGCCCAATACCGACAACATTGCTGGCAGAGTGGACTGTGGAAGGTGTTTGCAGCCACCACACACTGGATAGACAGACAGCCACCCCCACACTTATGCCAGCATTGTGCTACTCTAGAGGTGGGCAGCAGCCATAGCCACCACACCAGTAATGGGCATAGTACAGGCATGGATATGGTACACAGGGCTGTTGGGGGGTCACTCCCAAGGGTGGTGAACACTGTCAGAGTCCAGACCTGCAGCAAAAACCACAGACATCAGAATGATTGTTATGGTGGAGCTCAATGAGCGAACTGTGCTTAACGTAGGGATTGATATCTGCCAGTTATCATAGGGAATGTTTGATAGCTCTGTACCATATACCCAGGTGTAGGGTGGCATTGCTACGGTATGCAACTGCTAGTATTGGGGGTTACAGGCAGGGCCCAATGTCTTGCCTCTCCAGGAGGCATTGGCCAATGGGGTCTATGGGTGGGTGTGTGGCCCTGTTGGCTGCTGCTTTACAGCAGAGTTCCCCGACTCCAGTCCTGCTGTTCCAAACACTATTTGGGTTTTCATGCTGTCCCTCATAAATATGCATGAGCTACATCTGCATACCATGGGGGCGGTGCATAGATATGCAGCACAGGCATCTTTCTTAGGGGCAGCATGAAGCCGGACTGGTGTGGGGCCCTCCAGGACTGCATTTGTGGGACTCATCTTTAGGTAATGTGCCTGTTTCTGGTGTCTGTGTTTGGTGTGGTAAAATATAGGCCATGCATATGTTCTCTGCAATAAAGGGGTGTCTTTACTATCACTGTTTATTGGGGGGAAAACTATGGGGACTGGGTTGGCAGGAGCCCCAGCTGGGATTTGAACCTGTGACCCTCTGGTCTTACAGGCACTGGCTGTGTCTGTTGCACCACACTGTGGCCACAGAGACAGTGCAGTCCCTTGAGTTAGTTGAACCGGCCTGACGAGTCGGAAACCCTGCTCTGCAACAGGTTTACTGTGGCCTCATTTACCTTGTATGCAGACAAAGGTGCACATAAACCTCTGAAAAGAACTCATAAAAGGGGCACACACCCCTAACCAAGCTGGGCAACAATGATATCATTGGGCAACATTACACAACACTTCCAGGACAGCTCCATTACAATGAGATGGTCTTTGAAAGGGTCTGCGGAGCGTAGACACTTCCACACATCATTTCGTTTTTATTTGGTGCTTGCCATGGACTGTTGTTCCTTTTTGCTCATTGCTATCACTGTTGAACAGCTGCATTATGCTTTTTAACATGTTTCTTCTGGCCATTTTTAACTTTTTATGTGATATTCTGTTCTGTGCACATGTATCACACTGCTCACGTTTTGTGGGTTTCCCCGGTTTTTCTGTACATTGCTGACGGAAATGGTTTCTCTTGCCTTTAAATGCCTTTAACGACAGGTTTTCATTCGCGTTGGAATTCAGCTCTGAAAATCAGTGTGTTTGCCTCTCCACGCCCACTCTCCGCCCATTGACCCCTTCTCTCCACCCACTCTCCGCCTTCTGCGCTGTTTTAATGCGCCGCGGGACTTTACGGTCGTTATCTGTGCTTAGCGCGCGTAGTAACTCGTTTACGGTCGTTAGCGCGTTGGTATGCGCGTTATACGGCACTTACGGTCGTTAACATCATGTAACACGTGTTAGTCACGTTTAACGCACTTTAGTAAACATACCCCTGTGTCTTGTGTAGAGTGATCATAAAACACGAACCAGCATATCTTGTATTGTGGTTCTTGAAACTGATTGGAGGTTGGAGGAAAATCCCCTAATGATATTTTAATTGGGAGTTTTGTACAGTGTGTGCTATAGTAGTGAAGCTACAATGTGCCTGAAAGAAGAAGTGTGGTTCTACCCTAGACTACAGACAGATCTTACATATTTAAAGCTTTCATTTACATAAGGTTGAAAATCGATCCCTACTTGTAGGAAGCCGGCAGAGCATAGTGCTTTTCAGAGTGTGCGGGTCTACTGATGCTGAGTTGTGAGTAGCAGGGTGTATTGCTTCTTAGGGCGTCTGCTGAAACATTTAGGGGTATGTTTACTAAACTGTGGTAACGTTACAGACCGTGCATTAGGTAATGTTAACAATCGGTAGGTAACGTTAATGCGCGGTATGTAACGTTAATGTGTGTTAACGTTACCTAACGATCATTAACGTTCCCGGCAGTGGTAAACACCGCAGAAGGAGGAGAGAGGGCGGAGAGAAGGGGTCAATGGGTGGGGAGTGAGCGGGGAGAAGCTCCCTGCACACTAACGCGCTGAACTGAAGGGCTGAATCCTACTGCGAATGAAAACCTGCCGTTAGATGCATATTTGCAGGAGACAGAAACCATTTCAGTGTCAGCAATGTACAACATAGGCAGTGAGCCCAAGAAACGTGATAGTAGTGCTCCATTTTCAGTAACAGCATAGGGCCTAAGTATGAAAGGCCACTATGGCGATGGTGCAAATGGGGCATAGGGGGCTGCAGGCGGAACATGTAATGGGGGCATCTGGGGTACAGGGTGGACTAGGCGGGTGCCTAGGTGGCATATAGGAACATAGAAACCCGAAAACAGCATGACAGCAGCTGACAAAGGCCAAACACAATCCACCTACATCTATCTGGTCCATTCGAGCTAACAGTTGCCAGGGCACTGACCTAACATCCCCCCAGCCAATCCTCCCCCAAGCGGAAGGGACATACTATTGGTAGGCAGTGATGGGGGGGGATGTGAGTATGCTCATGTATGCCCCCTGCCCCAGACCCCGCTCCCTAGGCGACCACCTACCCACACAGTGGATGGCCTGGGACTGCGCACTACCAGCACCGACAGCGTATGGTCATGCCAGCATGGCAGGGGGGTGTGCCCGTGCTGGAGGGGGAAGTGGCACCTGCCTGCAGTGGACCTAGGCCATGCCCTGTACCAGTACATGGTGTGCAGTTCAACATAAAAGGTCTGGTTGAGGAAAAGTACAGGTAGCCCCAGGGACTACCATGCATTTGTGGCAACAGTGTGGTGCAGTACACCCAGCCAGTGTGTCCAGAAGCAGAGGATCAAAGATTCAAGTCCCAGCTGTGGTTCCTGCAGAGAATGTCCCTATATTTTACCCTATAATGCAGATACAACAGCAACATGTGCAAAGCCCAAAGCAGCGGTGAACAGAGGTACAAACACCCACTCACACAGGCTCCACAATCCAAAGATGCATGGAGAGTCAGGCTGTAGGCCCCAGCATTGAGCTGCAGTTATCACCAGAGCACTACTACTACCTCCTGAACAGTTTATCAATGTTGGCACTGTGATCAGGACCAGTGTGGCAGGCATGGTTGCCAACCACCCCTATCTTTGCACAAGGCTGCAATAGGAGTGTGTGTGTTTGTATGTCTATCCATTGTTCTGTGGCTGCCCACCCCTCTCTGGGCCCAAAATGTCCCACTGTTACCAGTGTTAGCCTGAATATGTGCATAATGAGGAGCAAGGTGCTGTGGGTATGGCCCAGACAGGGCAGATTGGCCAGGATGCATCTTCACAGGGTGTGGGGTAATGGCTTGGAAACTGTCATGCTGGGAGGGCACTCACTCTAACCGAACAGTGACCATGGCATGTCTAGGTTGCCACATAGCGCTCTACATTATCTATCTCTAGTGATACTTTTGTATTCTCAGTGCTGGGCCCCAATCACTGAGATGCCTGTTTGGTGTATGTAGTTCCTCTGTGAGCATGCACAATAGACTGGCTAGTGGACTGTCTGCAGTTAGACTGTGCATGGTTGGAACACCTGTAAGGTGCTGTCTGCTGATGACTGGCAGACAGTGGTGTGAGGCAGTTGGGATTTACCAGACCTAACCCCAAAATTGCTGCCAGTCTGCCACTGACCTAGTCACAGGTATGATTCTGGCCCCCCAAACCTGGAGGATTGTCTTATACCGACAAGATGAAGGTTGCTTCACCAGGGCTGGGGCACCTGTCCCTTACCTACAAAAAGGGGTGATGTGGGCCCTTTGGGGTATGTAGTGTATGCCACTTTGACCTTATAAAGGCACTGCTGCACAAACCTCATGCAGGTCTAGAAACCCCTCTGCCGTGATAACAGGTGTCCATGTCAGCCCAACCCTAACATGAGGTACACACTAATCTGGGTGGCATCTGGTCCCAGGGGGATACATGTGACAGCAGGATACAGATGGACACCAAATAACCCTTGGATGCACTGCAAGGAACACCTGTCACACACAGGTAGTGATGGGGATATACAGCAGGACCTATCTCTAGCACCACATGTACTGCGGACCTAGTGCTGGACACCCATCCTATCCCTCAGGGTGAACAAAGAACCTGCACAATGGCATGGTCTGTAGCTACACTGTGCCAGTATCACGCACTGTCAGTTCGTCTTTCCAAGCTGAGGTACCGGAGAGGTGCAGACCCCATTTCGTGATCAGCTGTAGACAGCTATTCAGCATGTGCATTGCATCATGGGTACTGGTGGGGTTACCCTATCCTTGGCACTCAGAGCAGACAGTTTGTGTGGTGACCTGCAGTCCTTCTGTACCCAGCCATTGCTGTGACATACACCACAGAGGTATAACCTACTGGTTATTACAATGCCATTCTCAGCAGTGGTCATGGGTTCAATTCCTCATTGTTCCCTCCTCTCATGCCTGTCTTACTCCAATAGTGTGCATGCCTGTAACAGTCATATTTTGCAGATGTGTGCTGCCAGCCCATAATACCCTCGCCACAATTGCCAACATTCCCTCGGTCCGTCTATCAGTGTCTGTCAGCTGTGAATAGTCCAGTCTGCCTGTGCAGGTTGCCACCCCATGTCCTGCACTGCTACCCTTTCCTGTATTGCGCCTAATCGTGCTTGCCTTGCCTGTGCCTGATATGCATGGCACCACCACTCCTCTGTCCACCCATCATTGTAACTATCCTGCCACCTCCGCCTCCACTGGGGGACACGTATTCCCATTGTCTGCCACCAACTGTCTTTCCAGTACTTTACATTGCCAACACCCTGTGCTGTGGTACAGTTGCCCCCACTATGTTTGTTATCAGTACTGGCAGCCAAATGGGATGCCTGCAGATATGATGGGTCCAGCAGCTCCCAGCTCTCCCTCCTTCACTCACCTATTCATTGCCTTTCCTGAGTGCTCTATCTAGTGTTAGGGCTACATCTGTCTCTGTTCCTTACAGGTCATGCATGTGGTACCTTGCAGCCCTTAAGGCACACTAACCTAGGGCACCGTAACCTTGTTAGGCCACCTTAACCTATGGTTCCATAGCCCAGGGTGCCTTCTACAGTGCTTTGTACAGGGGAGCCTAATACGGCGCTTAGCCTAAGGAGCCCTATAGGGCGCCTTTTGAGACACCTTACAAGGCACCTTATAAGGAGCCTTGTAAAGCCCGTTAGTCTAAGGCGCCTTGTAACATGCATTAGCTGATACGGCTTGCTGTAACGATGCACCGCCCATGCCTTTATATGGGCATCTGCACCTTTACCGCGGAACCTAACGCGGATGACATTACCGTAGTTTAGTAAACATACCCCTTAGTATCTATACCAGGTTCTGCAAAGGGCCTTTTTTCCTGGGAAGGGGAGAAACTGCAGTCTGTGTCTAGGGGAATCACGAATCCCTGTTATATTGATACTAGAGAACTACATAGGAATCCTTTTTTTCCTTCTCCTTCTTCTTTAAAATAAATTACTGTAATCTTTATCAGCACTTAGCAAATATTAAGTGGAAGACATGGGGAACCCCCCAATAAAGAAAGGGAGGCACCCCCTATAGGCAAACCAGCAAGTTACATGTATAAGAATTATGACCCGGAGTCTTGTGTCTACTTACCCAATTGTAACCATATCACCAGGGATGATTCTCTCCTTCTTCCAGATGCAGGCACCCTTAATTTTGCTGTATTAATTTATAAGCACATAAACAAAATATAAGGGAGGCCCAGTAGTCCCAGTATTTCAATTGGTATTTGGAGGGTACCAAGAGGGACAAGGCATCTGCTTGTTTGGGTTGCAAAAATCTACAGATAAGAAATGTGGGATAATGGAAAGGAAGGCTGCCAATTTTATGAATAAAGCTGATCATTTCCAAAGACAGTACCAGCAAGTCAACACAGCCAGATCCTTGTACCTTGCTCTTCAGGCCCTCACTGTGCCTCCACTTGAGCATGGGGGGTGCACTTTGGAAATTGCAAAAGCAGTAGGAGGAAGGGGAACAGGGATCAGGAAAAAATAGAATGGCTACCACCGGATCCTCCTCCTAAAACCAGGAGAGATTATATTAAGGATTACAAACCTTCCTAGCTGACAGAATAGCAGATGAACATTCCCTTAAAGAGAATAGGGAACCAGTGACTCATCTGAAAATCTCTGGAAACAGGAGGGAGTGGATGACAGGTTAAGTGAGGTTACTTACCTGTAATGGGAGTTCTCCATGGACAGCAGGATAAGTCAGCCATACCTGGTGATGTCCTTTGGGTGGCGCCATGTGGAAGTACTCTCCAGAGCTCAGGTTTATGAGTATGCCCAGGTAGCCCACCTCGCTGGCGCGCCCCTAGCCCGGCCAGTATGTTCCTAACTAGCCTTATCCAGCTAGGGGCAAGCCCACTCAGCTGACCTCCTCCAGGGAGGTGGGTGGGATTGTGTGGCTGACTTATCCTGCTGTCCACGGAGAACCCCCGTTACAGGTAAGTAACCTTGCTTTCTCCATGGACCAGCAGGATTGTGTCAGCCACATCTGGTGCCTCTCTAGCTGAGCGGCACGGGCGCACGGAGGTGGAGGAGGGAGGCGAGAGGATTAAGGCTATGGATTCGTTGAGTCTGGGCATAACGTTTAATGATAATAACACAGGTGCAGTAGAACACAGTGCAATACGTGAGTACATGTGCATATAGGTGCAACAGAAATATAGCACATAACCATAAACTAGCACATGGCAGTGGTACAGCACAGAGCAGTAAGACAGTACATAGTGGTAGGATCACCTTTCTCCAAGTGACATAGTGGAAATGTGACATAGTGCAACAACTAGGTGAAACAAGATTTTGTAGTCATGAATGTAACAGTCCCAGTTCGTCCGCATGGTTGGTTGCTCCCGATGCAGTGCCGTGCTCATGTGGGGCGTGGGGTGGTATTAGCTCCTTCCACAGCAGTGGCAAGGATGGCCCTGCCTACTGTGCCGTCCTCTCTCGCTCTGAGGTCTAGACAGTAGTGCTTCTGGAAGGTGTGTGCAGATGTCGGAGAGTGGAACTGAGCGGAGGTTGGCTAAGGAGGTGGCCAATGCTCTGAGTCAGTGCGGTCCAACTTTTGGTGGGGCCTGGTCATCTGGCGTGTCAAGGCAGAAAGAGACACAGGCGGCCACCCAGTGGGAGAGAGTTCTCTTTGTGATGGGTTTCCGGGTCGAAGGAAACAAAAAGCTGGTCACCCGTTTGGACAGGGAGCATCCTGCGGAGGTAGATCTTGAGGGCCCGGAGGCAGTCCAAGGTGTGCAGGCGTTGTTCTTCGACTGATGAGTGAGGTTCCGGAAATAAAGAAGGGAGCTCAATGGATTGATTGATGTGGAACGCGGAGGGGACCTTGGGAACAAATCGAGGGTTGGTCCTCAGGGAGGTACGGTCCTGTAGCAGCTGTGTATATGGTGGGTATGCCACCAGTGCTTGTAGCTCGCTGATCCTCCTGGCAGATTTTATGGCAACTAGGAATAGGGTTTTACAGGACGTGACCTTCATGTCTGCAGTCTGGAGAGGCTCGAAGGGCTCTCGTGTTAAGCGCTTCAGGACAGAGTTGAGGTCCCAAGGCGGGACCGGAGGTCTGACCGGAGGCTTGAGATTGGTTAGTCCTTTCATGAAATGCGAGGTAAGAGGTAGTGTCGCAATGGAGCTTGCTCTGTCTTCTGCTATTGCGGAGAGGTGGACCCGGATGGATTGGGTCTTGAGACCGAGGTTGGACAGAGAGTTAAGGTAATGTAGGACTTGTGCAACCGGGTATGTGGTAGGATTGAGGCCGCACACTGCACACCAAATGCTGAATCTCTTCCATTTGAGGCCATAGGATTTCCTGGTGGAAGGTCTCCTAGCTGCCAGGACCACGTCCTGAACTTCGACTAGCAGATGGAGATCTGAGAGGCTCAACCTTTCAAAATCCAGGCAGTGAGAGCGAGGGCTTTGAGGTTGGGGTGTCTCGTGCTGCCCGCATTCTGTGTTAGTAGGTCTGGTCTGAGGGGAAGGCATGTCGGGCTCCCATGGGCCAGGCACAGCAGCAGGGTGAACCACATCTGACGAGGCCAGTAGGGAGCAACTAGAATGACGCGTGCCTTGTCCTGGACTATGTGTTGTAGGGTCGCTGGGATGAGTGGGGTTGGTGGGAAGGCATACACCAGTGACCACTCCCCCCAGCACACGTCGAATGGATCTGCTGCTAGTCTCTTGGCTGATGGATGTCTTGAACAGAATAGGGGGCACTTGGCATTCTGTTCCATGGCAAAGAGATCTACAGCCGGAGTTCCCCATAGACGGAAGAGACTGTTGGTAATTTCTCTGAACAGAGTCTATTCGTGAGGTTGTAGCTGTCTTCTGAGTTTGTCCGCAAGGGTGTTCATATCTCCTGGTAGGTAGGAGGCACATAGTGAGCAGTAGTTCTCCAGGGCCAGGGACCATATTGCCAGTTCTTCTTTGTAGAGGGGGCGAGAACCAGTTCCTCCCTGTTTGTTGATGTAAAAACATGGCCACTTGGTTGTCCATCTGTATGAGGACGGACTTGCCTCATAGGTGAGGGAGGAAAGCTAGGAGAGCGTACCTGATGGCTCTCAGCTCGAGGAGATTGATGTGAAACTGTCGTTCCCTCTGGGACCATGCTCCCTGGGTGCTGAATTGTAGGAGGTGTGTGCCCCAACTGGTGTTGGAGGCATCCATGGTGAGAATCATCTGGTATGCAGGTTGATGGATGCTTTTCACCTTTGAAAGGTTCAAAGGGATTGTCCACCAGCATAGATGAGCCCTGGTATAGGAGGGAATCGGTACTCGGGTAGAGAGAGGTTGGGAGTGTTGGTTCCAGTGGGAGCACAGGTGCCACTGGAGTGGTCGCATCTTCATCCTCGCGACTGGCAGGACCAAAGTTGTTGCCACCATGTGTCCCGAGAGGCGCATGAGGGACTGTGCGGAGATGTTCTCCGGTGTAGCTGCGCTGGTTGCGAGGGAGGTGATGGTGAGCAGTCTGCATTCTGGGAGGTAGGCTTTTGACTCCCAGGTTTCGATTACTGCTCCTATGAATTCCAGCCACTGGGAGGGTTGCAGCTGGGACTTGTCATAGTTGATGACAAAGCCCAGGGAGGAGAGCATGGCCATCACCCTTCCCGGTGAGTCCTGTAGTTCTTGGGCGGAGGGTGCCGTGAGGAGCCAGTCGTCCAGGTAGGGAAAGACAGAGATGTTTTGTTTGCAGAAGTGCGCTGCCAAAGTGGCTACGCATTTTGTGAAGACTCTTGGTGCCAATGACAGGCCGAAGGACAGGACTCTGTATTGGTAGTGGTGCCCCAGAACATGGAAGTGGAGGTACTTCCTGTGCGACTTGTGGATGAGGATGTGAGTGTAGGCTTCTTGCAGATCCAAGGATGCCAACCAGTCACCGGTTTGAACAAGGGGAAGGATGGAATTGAGGGAGTACATCCTGAACTTCTCCCTGGTGATGAATTTGTTCAGCTTGAGTAGGTCTAGGATGGGGCACATCCCGCCCGATCTCTTCGGAATGAGGAAGTATCTGGAGTAAAATCCAGAGTTGATCTCGGTCACTGGAACCTCCTCTATGGCGTGGGACGCGAGGAGGTGGATCAGCTCTGTTGCCATGGGAATTCAGAGGTGTGGAGGGGTGTCGCTGGATAGTTTGTTGCATTGGCAAGGTGGTGCAAAGAAACAAATGCGGTATCCCTTGTGAATGATGTTTAGGACCCAGGAGTCAGAGGAGATCTTCTCCCACTCCTGCAGGAATCGTGACAGGTGGCCCCCTATTCGGGTGGGTGCCCATCTGGGCCTGTCAAAAGGAGGAACCTCCTTTGCCCGATGGCGTGTTGGTGCTCTTCTTCTGTTTGCGATCCCTCTGAGGCTGGTGCTGGTAGGGAGATCCGTGGAAGGACTTGGCTTTGTACTTGGGACCTTGACACTTTCTGTTGGATGGGTATTTCCTGTTGGAGCTGTAGTTGTTGGAACTGAAGTAAGGTTTCCACTGGTAATTGCTCTTTTGGGGGCCACTACGTCGCTCAAAGCCATCCTCCGCCAGGGTCTGCATGGTAGTGCAGTGTTCCCTCATGTCGTTGACGGTGTCAGTGATTGCATCGTGGGTGTCGTCACGCAGGCCAGATGCTCTTAGCCATGCCCACCTTCTGGCGGAGATTGCTGTGCCTGCAGTCCTCTCGGACGTGTCAAAGGAGTCGAAGGCCGTGCTGGCTTGGTGTTTGTTGCATTCTGATATGGGAGGAGTGGCCTAGTGGTTGGGGAAAGGTACCTCAGGCCAGAAGGTCGGGGGTTCAAATCCCACTAGAGGACAGTAGCCTTGGGCTGGAAGGACTGGGGTTTCTAGTCCCACAGGTGCTCCTTGTGGTCTTGGGCAACCCACTTAACCCTCCATAGCCCATGTTCCCTGTAAGTATTAGCATATGTGTCTCATATCCCCTAGTGTTAAATGTATCCCCCAATTGTGTTGTGACCACTTTGATTGAAGGATAAGGTGGTATACAAAACTGTCTAAATAAATAAATGTCTGTGAGAGAGTTAGAAATGGATGCTTGGGCCTCCTTCGGAAGGGACAAGATTGCATTTTTTATGTTTGCCATGCAGGCATCCTGGAAAAGGATGTGCTGAAACTGGTGCGCTGCGATTCTGGCATTAAGCATGGCTCCTTCGGAAGACTTTCTTGCCTATGTCGTCGAGGAGCTTCTGGTCCCGACCTGGTGGGTTGTTGGCGTGGGTACGGGAGGACTTGATTCTCTTCAAAGCTGAGGAGACCACGATGGATTGGTGTGCCAGTTGTGGTGTGGTGAAGCCTGGTACGGGTTGGACCTGGTATTTGGAGTCCAGCCTTCTGGGGAATGGGCGGCCGGAGGCCGGGGTCTGCCACACTTTCGGATAGTCATCTTGCAGCTTGCGGTATATTGGTAGTGCGAAGGAAGGATGGTTTGGGAGCGGTGAGGTACTTCAGGACCTCAGGATCAGGCTCATCCATTATGTTTGCATCCGTCATGGGCTAGAGTGCTCGCAACCCTCATCAGGAACTTTGGATAGGTGAGGTCCTTTGGAGGGAGTTGAGCACCTTCTGGTTCTGGGGATTTGGTATGGTCGTTGGATGCAGAGCTGACCACGGCTTCAATGTCCTGTTCCTCGGCAGTGCTATCCGGGGATGGGTTGACTGGAGTTTCCTGCGGCGGCGGTGTGGACTGTGAGGCATGGTCCGTGGCAGGTGTGTTTCTTGGGAGGGGGGAACCGGAGCATGATCAGACCGTGAAGACAGGCTGAGGTGTAGGAGTCGCGGCGGAGGGTGCGTTCTGCAGCAGTTGGGTGAGCAGTTTCAGGATGGCAGAGGGGCTGTGGATGCATGATCTGTCTTGCCTGTTTCTGCTGCTGGAGTCCCTGCTCTTGCTTGTGCTGACAGAAGTGGAGCATCTGCTGTGCTTTTTGTGGCGTTGGGAGGCGTGGTGGTGCTCAGCGCAGTGTCTCTTGCGCTGAGGTTGTTCGGGGCTGGAGCTCAGGCTGCTGGAGGAATCCCTGTAGTTTCTGCACTTGTTGCTGCGATGTTTGCGCTGATCGCCGTGTCTGCGATTGGCGCTGTAGCTGCCCCCATGGTGCTCCTTGTGTGATTGGCGCTGGTGTGCTGCGCTGTTGTCGTGCCATGGGGGTTTAAATTTTGCCAGTCGGCGCAGAAGAGAAGAGCCAGTTGGTGGGCGGTGCCATTGACGTCGAAGTGATGCGTAGACACAGTGTCTCCCTGCCTTCCTGCTTCTTGGCCAATCAGGCGGCGGTGGGTGGAGCTGGAGGACCTGCTGGAGGACTTTCGGGCGGTGCCATCTTTGTGAGCTACTTGGCTGGATCTGGCTGCCGGGTCAGAGGCTGGGTTTTTCGGGAGGTCTGCGATGCTCTGGGGGACTGGCAGAGGCAAGCCCGTGGCCAGGGCCAACACCGGAGTAGCTGGGGCGCTGATAGCAGCCTGGCTGAGGATGGGGGCCCCGTCGGGCACATCCTGAGCTGGAACGGTCGTGGAGGAGGCAGATCTACCTGAGGAGGCAAGGTAATCCTTCAGGGCATGTCCTCTATACTTGCGGGCCCTCGGAGACATGCGGCTGCAGTGGGGGCAGTTCTCCACACTGTGGCCGGAGCCCAAGCAACGGAAGCAGAAGTTGTGAGTGTCCAAGTTGCTCATTTTTTTGCTGCAGTGTGTGCATTTTTTAAATCCCGGCTTCGGCATGTTGCTGGATGATTCATATTGTATTAGGATGTTTGAATTGGTGAGAGGATATTAAGGTCCCTCTTGCTGGCAAGGCGGAAGGAAGAAGACTGGCCGGGCTAGGGGCAGGTTGGCGAGATGGGCTACCTGGGCATGCTCAGAAACCTGAGTTCTGGAGAGTACTTTCCGCATGGTGCCGCCCGAAGGACGTCACCAGGTGTGGCTGATGCAATCCTGCTGGTCCATGGAGAACAACCTATTCATAGTATCAGTCTGACACTGTGAGCAAGCAGCTGGGCTGGCAGGGAAGTATGATTCCCTATTCTCTAAGAAGTGTGACACTAGTGCATGCCTGAGATCTTCTGATTCCAGGCTGCGAAAGACCAGGTCCTGTGAGAGATTCTCTCCAGAAATGCCCCTCAGACTGATGCCTAGAGAAACTGACAGATTGCTTCCTTTCTCCATACCTAGGAGTGTCACTGAGATAAAAGCCATCATTAAAGATTTTCCAAAAAATTGGGGAGAATCTGCTTAAGTGGCAGAAAATGTTGCAGGTTGTTTCTGGTGCTTATGATCTTTTCTGTGTTGTTGTGTTATTATGTTATTGTGTACTGATCAAAAAAATGAAATTGCAAAGTGGGAAAAGCATGTAAATTGAAGAAATCAGAAAGATTCTGAAACTTCAATAAGATGTATGTGAGTATGGTATGTAAAAAAAAATCCTGCAAAGGTTTTTAGAGGAATAGCAACATCCAAATTAAAAGCAGAAACCAATGGGCTGCTAAATTTATCCAGCAATATGTAAATAGGTAAGGGGTCAGATGTGCTCAGGTAAGCATTTACTTACCTTTCTGGCTATCTTTGCATAACTATCAGAGGGATATTTTGGCTTATGCACTACTTTCATCTACTTTTTGCATTTCAGTAAGAGAATTCTCATTAGTATTAATGTCCTTTTTACATTAAAATCCCAGTTTGTTCAAGTTATAAAAGACTGTCTAGTTTATTTCTAATAAATTGTATTTGTGCATTTTACCTCTCACTCCTTTAGATGGGAAACTAGACAATTTGTGAGATGTATTTTAGTAGAAAATTTTAAGGGCAACTTGGTTTCAAACGATAATATATTTTCACAAGATTAGAGTCTTACTGGAATATAACTCAGAAATTAAGAAAAAGAGAAACTGCAAATAATATGAACATTTAACAGATGCGGAAAAACATGTTTTCCAAATGTGCAATTGAATGTGTAAGAGAATGAGGAAGTCAGGACTGAGTTTGAAACTCAGAAAATAATAGTCTATACATTCTGTTACCAAGTCATTTGAATAGAGATTTAAAAAGAAAGTGTGACCAGGATGGTTAATAAGCTTACTTTTATTACTGCTGGCCAGTACATAAACAAACAAAAAAGACAGAAAAATGGTTCACCAAAGAGCTGACACAACTAAAAAAACAACTGAGGAGACTAGAAAAGAGATGGAGAAAACTTAAATCTGAGGAAAACAAATCCCAATACATGCTCCTACTTATAGAATACAAAAACGCAATCAACAAATCAAAAAGAGACTACCACTCCAAAATAATAAACTCATCCATCAACCGCCCTAGGGAGTTATTCGCGATAGTAAGAACACTAACCAAAACTAATAACACCGAACCTAAACAACAAGCAATGAATATACAATCACTAGCAGAACATTTTGCAGAAAAACTAAAAAACAAGACCATTACCCCGACTCCATTATTACCAAACACAACAACCACCCACATATGGACAAATTTCCAGTTGATAGAACAAAAGCAACTCCTCAAAATTATAACAATGATAAACACCACCACCTCCCCACTCGACCCATGCCCTGTATCATGGATTAAGTGTGCAAAAAATGAACTGGCGGTAAACATACAAGATATAGTTAATCAATCCCTTTCACAAGGCATCATGCCTGATGCCCTAAAACTTACAACACTCCGACCAATAATAAAGAATAATAAGCTTGACTCAAAAGACCCGAACTCATACAGACCCATAGCCAGCATTCCATTCATTGCCAAAATAATAGAGAAAACAATCCAAATTCAGTTACAGGAACACATTGATGAGCACAAACCACTTGACTCACACCAATTTGGCTTCCGCCCATCCCACGGAGTAGAAACCCTCCTAATCACACTAATGGACTTTCTCATCAGGGGCACAGATGACAAACACCATGGTTTCTTACTCCTATTTATAGATATCTCAGCCGCCTTCGATAACATCAATCACCCGACACTGATCAACAGATTAGAGAACCTAGGAATAGGTGGGACGGTCCTTAACTGGTTCAAATCCTACATCTCACATAGATTAATACGAGTCCAAATTGACCAACAAGCATCAGAAACATTCCCACAAGGACAGGGAATACCCCAAGGATCGGCCCTTTCAGCCCTCCTATTTAACCTATACCTCCAACCGATAACAAACATATTTAAAAAACACAAGATTAACCATTTTATTTATGCCGATGACATCATGCTAGCTATCCCATAACCATTAAAAACCCTACATATGACTCACTATCCAAATGCATGGCAGAGAGACCTCCTCCTGGATGGAATCTAACCACCTCAGCATCAACCTCAAAAAAAACTGAGGCAATGTTTGTAACGAGGTCATCTATGACTGAAAACACTTACCCTGAAGCAATCACAATCAACAAAACCTCCATACCTGTTAAAAAACA
This sequence comes from Ichthyophis bannanicus, assembly GCA_033557465.1. Classification (NCBI taxonomy): domain Eukaryota; kingdom Metazoa; phylum Chordata; class Amphibia; order Gymnophiona; family Ichthyophiidae; genus Ichthyophis; species Ichthyophis bannanicus. The sequence goes on along the minus strand of CM066035.1, from coordinate 445,111,817 downwards.
AGTAAAATACTTAGGAGTAATAATAGACCACACTCTCACCATGATACCACACATAAAACAAACAGTAAAAACTATTTTCTACAAACTCAAAAACTATTCAACACCCAAGACCACTCCTCGAAACACAAGACTTTAGATCTGTAGTAAGTACCCTGATCACCCCTCATTTCGACTATTGCAATAGTCTCCTTATAGGCCTTCCTCAAAAAAACACATACCTCCTACAAAGAGCTCAAAACATCTGTGCTAAAGTAATTGCTAAAGCTCACTTAACAGATCACGTAACCCCAATACTGCTAGAACTCCACTGGCTCCCTATAAACAGTCAAATTAAATACAAAATTATCCTAACAACCTATAAACTTATAAATGACATAACCCCCTCACACCTATCCACATTACTGCACTCTCCAACATCGACAAGGACCCTCAGACAAAACGCAGCCCACTCTCTCATCATACCAAAAGCCATCCGGAAGACTAAGAAAACCACTAGCTCCAGAGCATTCTCATTCACTGCTCCTACACTCTGGAACAACCTCCCTATTGAACTTCGCACCATAAAAGACCTCATCCAATTCAGAAAAGAATTAAAGACTTACCTGTTCACTGAACATTTTGAAATCCCCTACTCCCCCAAAGCCAGCCCCACTACAAACGTGGAAAACAATTAAACAAACTCCCTTAATCCCAACACCATAACCGCATGCCTGCCCACCCTCACACACGCCCCAAAGAAGACATAAAAGGAACTAAATTCCAGCACCTACACAAATACCCGCACTACACACCACACACTGTAAATGTACATTTGTAAAAAAGTTTGATGTTTGTTTTGTTCTGCTTTAATACCCACTAAGTTAAATTTTATTGTTCAATGTAAATAGCTAGTTTCTATTGTTCTATGTAAAGAATGTATACAAATGTGTACAAGACTGTTAACTTGTTATATGTAAACCGCCCTTGATCTCTGGAAGGGGCGGTATAAAAGAAATAGTTAAATAAATAAATAAATAAATAAAATAAATAAATAATATGTAAATACGTATCATACATATCTTATATTTGTGTAATCAGAATATGATTTCTTTTCTTTTTTTAAGTTTCAAAATATCTTTATTGGGAAAATAAACAGGAATTACAATTAAGTCCACATCAAGGAGAGAGCTAATGTAGCCATACAATACCACAATCCTTAAACATAGGGGTATGTTTACTAAACCGTCTTAATGTTACCGGCGCTAGTTGCAGCAATAATGTGAAGAATGCCATATAAGGAGTGGGCGTTCTGGTGTCAAGAATCTGTATCGCACAATAGTGGGCGCCATGGCACATTAACGTGCGTTAACCCTAAGTTCATGCCAGCGCAGTGTTAGAAGCTATAAAGATGTAGCCCACTGGGTACTGCAATGACTGTGGAGGCAGAGGTCATGGGTTTGATCCTGCTGTGGTGTTAGGTAAGAAGGCTGTCTGAGGCATTTCCCCTGTGGGTGTGGGTGTTTGTGCCCCTGTTGGCTGCTGCTCTAGGGCAGAGGTCCCCAACTCTGGTCCTGGTGGGCCAAACACTGTTCAGGTTTTCATGCTGTCCCTAATGAATATGCATGAGATACATTTCCATACAATGGGGGGGGGGGGTGCATACAAATGCAGCACAGGCATATTTATTAGGGCCAACATGACACCTGAATGGTGTTCAGCCCTCCAGGACTGGAGATGGGAAACACTGCTCTAGGGATTGCACATGTTTATGTTGTCTGTGCTCTGTAGGGTAAAATATAGGGGTTTATGGTGTGTATATTCTATCTGCAATAACGGTTCCATCGTTATTGCCACAGTTTAGTACTGGGCAAAATATAGGGACATGGTTTGCAGGAAGCACAGCTAGGTCTTGAACTTGTGGCCTTCTGCCCCTGAACACACTGGCTGTGTGCACTGTACCACACTGTTGCCACAGGGGCAGATCATTCCCTGGGGATACTATGACTGTTCGTCAGATAGACCATGTCACCCACCTAAATGTGGTTTGGCCGTGGTCTGCTGTGGGCAGATACCACTGCCCCCTCCACCACCAGCACCCCTCTGCCATTGTGCTGACATGCCCTTGTGATGGTAGTGCTGGTGGTGCGCAGTCCAGGCCATCCAGTGTGCCGGTAGGCGGCTGCCTATGGTGCGTGATATGGGGTAGGGGTGCCTGCATAGACATCCATGTTTCCCCCCGGCACCGCCTGTCAATGTTATGTACCCTTTGGGGTACTTTCTGGGTACTGTCCCCTGGGACACTGTGGGACACACACTCATGGCCATGTTTGCCCTTGGTCAGTTGCTGTCCTGCTGGTTTTCCGCTTCTACATTCCTGTGTCACTTAGGCATCTGCCTAGTCCACCCTGTGCCCCAGCTGCCCCACTGCATGTCCCGCCTGCAGCCCCCTGTATCCCATTTGCAGTCTCACCGTTGTGCCCTCACGTACTTGGGGACTAAGATGTTGCTGCACATGTATCACAACTATCACTTTTTTAGGGTTCCCTGCCTGTGCTGCACATTGCTGACTGAAATGGTCTCTCTCCCCTGCAAATGTGCCTCTAGCATGAGGTTTTCACTGGCGCTAATTTTCAACCCTTCACTTCACGCCACTAGTGTGCATGGGGCCTCTCCCCGCCCACTCTCTGCCCATTGACCCCTTCTCTCCGCCCCTGGGGAGCCTTATTCCGCCCTCTGGGAAGCCTTACTCCACCCTCTGCGTACCTTAACGCCGCCACAGACATTATCATGCGATACGTGATGTTCTCGCATGGTAATGCGCCATTATCACGTGAAAACATCACGTATCGTGTGATAACGTCGCAGCCACAACGTTAGCACCATTTAGTAAACATACCCATAGTTACATAAAAAGAAATATGCACAGGGTCCATGAATTATAATATAATAACAGCCCTATTTACTTGGACAGGAAGACAAAGCCATTAACCGGATTCTTTGCTAAGTAAGAACACTTCCAACTGATCTGAATCCATAAAAACGTATTTGGTCCTCTCATAAATCATAATTTCAATAGAAATGAGGCACCTATTGCCAAGGATGGAGATTTTAAAAGAAGAAAAGCTTTCCTACACTTCTGAGTAAGTCTACAAACATCAGGAAAAATCTGAATTGGGCTACCACAAAACGCCTGATCTTTCTTAGCAAAATATAATCGTATAATCATGTTTTTATCCATCATAGATTGAAAGGAGGCAATTAAGGTAGCCCGCTGCATAATCTCATCATTAGATGACTCCAAAAAAGCCGAGACATCCAAAGATTGAGAAGGCTTTCCACCGTCCTTGGCAATAGGAGAGGAGGCCTTCATGGTAGATAACATAGACACATAATACACCGAGGAAATTTTTATTACATTAACATCTTCAATTAATATAACCTCCTTGAAATACTTTTGCAGCAATATTATTGGAGAAAGGTAATGAGTAGAAGGAAAATTTAAAAAACGTAAATTTTTTTAACGAACAGAATTTTCCAGAATCAGAATACGTTTAATTTGTTCCTTAATTATTATAATTAAGGGGTATGTTTACTAAACATCGCTAACATCACAGCGGCGATGTTATCGCACGATAATGGCACATTACCATGTGATAACGTCGTGTATTGCACGATAACGTCTCTGGTGGCGGTAAGGTGCACAGAGGGTGGAGTAAGGCTCCCCAAAGGGTGGAGATAAGGGGTTAATGGGCGGAGAGTGGGCGGGGAGAGGCCCCAGGCACAGGGTCTGAAAATTAACGTCTGAAATCAGGGTCTGAAAATTAACGTCAGTGAAAACCTTGCGTTAGAGGCACATTTGAGGGAGAGAGAAACCAGTTCAGTCAGCAATGTACAGCAAAGGTAGGGAGACCCAGATAAGTGATAGTAGTGATACATGTGTAGTAAGAAAACATGCAAAAACCAGAGAGATAATGACCAGAACCAAAATAGAAATACAAAACACCGAGCTGGCCAACATAAAAAAACAATGATAAATGGCAATCAACACTACCCATACAGAATAAAAAGAAAGATGTCACATTTGGTAGGGTCAATTCTGAGTCCCCCTACAAAGTGAATGTTCCAACATTGATAGTGTTGATGAGGGTTTGCTGTGGTGTATATTGGGCAGCTTGCATATGTGGCTTTCACATGTGCAGCAACAGCATAGTGCCCAAGTACGAAAGGGCACTATGGTGAGGCTGCAAATGGGGTACAGGGGGCTGCAGGCGGGACATGCAGTGGGGAAGCTGGTGCACAGGGTGGAATAGGCAGATGCCTAGGTGACAACAAAGGAATGTAGAAACAAAAAACCAGCAAGACAGCAACTGACCAAGGGCAAACATATCCACGAGTGTGTGTCCCACAGTGTCCCAGGGGACAGTACCCAGCAAGTACCCCAAAGGGCACATAACATTGGCAGGCGGTGCTGGGAGCAAGCATGGATGTCTATGCAGACATCCCAACCCCATATCACACACCATAGGCAGCCGCCTACCGGCACACTGGATGGCCTGGGACTGAGTGCCAACAGCACCACCGGCACAAGGGCATGTCAGCAAGGTGGCAGAGGGGTGTTGGTGGTGGAGGGGGAAGTGGCATCTGCCCACAGCAGACCAAGGCCAAGCCCTGTTTAGGTGGGTGCTGTGCACTGCAACAGACAAGGTCTGTCTGACGAACATTCATGGTATCCCCAGGGAATGATGTGCCTCTGTGACAACAGTTTGATGCAGTACACACAGCCAGTATATTCAGGAGCAGAAAGTCACAGGTTCAAATCTCAGCTATGGCTCCTGCAGACCAAGTCCCTATATTTTACCCAGTACTAAACCATGGTAGCAAAGACGGAACCTATATTGCAGATAAAATAAACTCGCCATAAATGTCTATATTTTACCCTACAGAGCACATACACCATAAACATGTGCAATCCCTAGAGCAGAGTTTCCCAACTGCAGTCCTGGATGGCCAAACACCATTCAGGTTTTCATGCTGTCCCTAATAAATATGCCTGTGATGCATTTGTATGCACCGCCCCCATTGTATGCAAATGCATCTCATGCATATTCATTAGGGACAGCATGAAAACCTGAACTGTGCTGGCCCACCAGGACTGGAGTTGGGAACCTCTGCCCTAGAGCAGTGGCCAACAGGGGCACAAACACCCACACCCACAGGCTCCACTATTCAAAGCCTCATGGAGAGTCAGGCTGTTGGGCCCTACGCGGAGCAGCATCTACCAATACTAGCACCTGCATACCTAAGCAATGCCGTCTTAAACTTGGACACACGTTCCACATATATCAAAAGGTTGCTTTGATTAATGTCAGATAACAAATCCTAAGTTATACACAATTTGTTGACAGAGATTCATCATAGCAACCTTTCTGATATCTGTGGAGTGTGTTTCAGTTTTTGTTTCTGATGGTGTTTACCACCCCGGGGAGTGATCCTAACAGTATTGAGTACCATAGCAATGCCTTCACTGTGCCAAGGACTGGTGTGGTGGCCAGGGCTGCCAACCACCTCTATATTTGCACAATGCTGAAATAGGTGTGGGAGTGTGTGTATGTCTATCCAGTGGTTTGTGGCTGCCTACACCTTACTGAGCCCACAATGCTTGCACTGTTTCCAGTGTTAGCCTGCCAATGTGCATAATGAGAAGCAAGGTACTTTGGGTATGGCCCGGACAGGGCAGTCTGGGCATGATGCATCTGCACAGGGTATAGGGCAATGGCTGGGACATTGTAGTGGCTGACCACCACCAGCACGGACAGGGTGGCCACAGCATGTCATGCTGGGGGGGGGGGGCACTCTCACCCTGACTGAGCAGTGGCCAAGGCATGGCTAGGTTCCCCCATAGCGCTCTACAGTGTTTTTCTCAAGTGATATCTGTGAGGTTTATTTTCTGAAGTCCAGTTACTGACATACCTGCTGTGTGTGTGTGCTCACATCCTATTTGTTGGTGCACACAGTTCTTCCAGGAGCATGCAGTATGTGCTAGCTAGCAGACTGTCTGCAGTTAGCATATGTATGGCTAGAACACCTTGCTGACTGCAGTGGGTGGAGACTGACTGTGCTCTCTGCTGGTGAATGTCAGATAGTGGACAGCTGAGCTTTTACAGGCCTACTGCCTGTCTGCAAGTGCCCTGTGTGATTTGTACAGTTCTGCATTGATTGCCCTGTAGGGTGCCTATTCCCCAGCAAGATTTGGGTTGATGGTCCCTTCTACTGCCACCATTGCAGAGATGTAGAATGTGGATCTGTTGGTGGGAGATCCTGTCCCCCACCCTGACCCACAAAGGGCAGGTTGGGTGGTGCTACATAATCCTCTTTTGGGTTCAAACACCACATTTGTTCTTAAAACATGTGACCATGGCAACCACACAGGATATGCATTCTTCTGGGTGCATTGTAAGTCCACAAGGGCTAAATACGACTGGGAAATACAGAGGTACACAGGTGTAGTTTAGGTGTGCTTGCAAGGACTACCTATCACATACTGGCACTAATGGGGACCTGCAGCACAGTCTAGCTCTGCTCAGCCAGGTGCTGCGGACCTGGTGCTGGGCGCCCCACCTCACCCTCAGGGTGAGTACAGGAACCACATAATGTCACGGTCTGTAGCTACTCTGTGCCAGTAACACATGCGGTCGGTTCCCCCTACCAGGCCGGGGTGCTATAGAGGCGCATATCCCGTCTTGTGATCAGATGTAGGCTGCTGATCTTCATGTGCAGTGCATTATGGGTATGGGTGGGTTTACCCTATCCTGGTAACCACAGCAGACAGTTTGTGTGCTGACCTGCAGTCTTTCTGTAGCCAGCCAGCAGTATGTTAGACTCTATAGAGATGTAGCCCACTGCCTACTTCAATACCTGCAAAGGCATATGTCATGGGTTTGATCCCACAGTGGCCTTATTTAATAAGGCTTTTCCTTTTAATTTAAATCAGTGCTGCTAGCAGAAACACCCTCACAGTGCCTTAGCCTAAGGTGCCTCATAGGGTGCCCTATAAGGTGCCCTATAGAGCGCCCTATAAATCGCCCTATAGGACACATTATGAGGTGCCTTGGCAGACAGGGCACCTTAGCTTACAGCACTGTGAGGGTGTTTTTGCTGGCAGCACTGATTTAAATTAAAAAAGAAAATGCCTCAGACAGCACATTTAAATTAAAAAAAGAAAATTCCCCAGACAGCCTTCTTACTTAACACCACTGCAGGATTGAACCCATGACCTCTGCTTCCACAGTTATTGCAGTAACCAGTGGGTTACATTTTCAAAGTTTCTAGCACTGTGCTGGCATGAACTTAGGGTTAACGTGCGTTAACTTTCCACGGCGCCCACTATCGCGCGATACAGATTCTTGCTACCTTGCCACCGGAATGCCCACTACCTTATATGGCATTCTTCACATTAACACTGCAACTAGCGCCGGTAACATTAAGACGGTTTAGTAAACATATTCCTAAGTCTGCCTTGTGCCTTGTGGCCCAGAAGAAGTAGCCTGTTCACCCCTATTCCTCCCCTCTTTCTTTCCTTTCTGATCTGATTAAGTCAGACAAATTTTGGAAAATGTAGTACTTCATTTTGAGCATACTGGTTTTCTTTTGTTAACATCACTGTGCAAAAAACAAAAGAAAAGACAAAACACAGGAAATGCTGTTCTCGGTAAGAGAGCATTTTCCTTCAGACAGTGTTTTTTTGTTTTGTTTTGTTTTTTTAAGAGCTATTCCATATTGTCTGCCCTTATGGAAACTGAAACAGCAGCTGCTTTGCTTTGCAAAATATTTAAAATATTTTAAAGGGGGAAACCACTAATTTCTTTATCTGATAAATTATGCCATGTTTGAAGCTTTAGTTTTGAGAAGGATTGTTGTACAGTATGTTGGAGAACAAAGTTCTGAAGTTTAGAGCTTTTGAGATGTGCAGTCCCCTCCAGGCTGACATTCTGATATTTAGTCATTGCAAACAGAAATGTGGCTACTATATGTAGGTATTGATTCTGTCTCCTAATTAATACCATATCCTGAAATGTTCAGAACTCCATTATGCTACCGTAGTTTGATGTGCAGGAGATAGATAAGGATCATATTGGTGTTTGTAGTCACTGCTCTGGTATTCCAGCCTTTTTGTGTTTCAGTATGGACTGACTCGAAGGCACACATTGCATTTGCATGCATCTGGAAAATAACCTCATGGCCAGACGTGCTCCCAGATGTCCTTTTGCCCCCATGTTGCCTCCGTGTGTCATGGCCAGACATGTGGAGGCAAGGGGGGATGATGATTCATAAATGATAGATTTACAATTCTAACTGCAAATTTGGCACAATTCTAAGTTCTTCAAGGTTGCCGAGGAAGTCTGTGCAGCCTTTCCTCATTTTCAGTTGGGTTTTCTTCAATTATCTCTGCAGTATTTTTATACCACTAATAGTATAAAACATCATAGCAGTTTGCAATCCAGAGGGGAAACCAGTGACAGATAAATCAGATTCTGAAACTTAGGGGGATGTTTACTAAACTGCGGTAAAGGAGCAAGTGTGCCATGAGCGTGTGCTAACAGTGCACTTGCGCCTTTAGGACATCCAAAAAGCCACTTTAGCACGTGCTAATGGTACCGGCAGCGTAAAGTGCCCTGTGGGCGGAGAGGAGGCATCCACGGGGTGTAGAGTGGGGGTCAATGGGCAGAGAGTGGGTGGGAAAAAGGCCTGCTCCCTTAATGACAGCATCTTAATGTCAGGAACGTTAACGCATATCAAAACCTCACAGTAAGGATGCATTTTGAGGAGAGAGAGACTATTTAAATGTCTGAAATGTGATGCACAGACAGGTGAACCCAAGAAAGTGATAGTAGTGATCCAGTAGCAGCAACAGCATAGTGCCCAAGTATGAAAGGGCACTATGTTGATGGTGCAAATGAGGCAAAGGAGGGTGCATTTGGGTCATGCAATGGGGGTAGCTGGTGCACAGGGCAGACCACGCTGGTTGCCTAGGTGGCACATAAGAACATAAGACTTAAAAATATGCCAGACTGTGTCAGACCAAGGTCCATCATGCTCAGTATGCTGTGTCCAACAGTGGCCAATCTAGCAGTTTCCACAAAAGACACACAGGATCAACAGTGCATGTACTGGGCAAGCAGGGGATATTCTGGACCCCTCATTAGTAATGGCTTATGGACCATTCACCAGGAACCTGCCCAAACATTTATGAAACCCAACTATATTAACAGCCTTTACGGCATCCTCTGGAAATGAATTCCAGAGTTTGAACACACGTTGACTGAGAAACCATTCACTCCCAGTAGTCCTCGATAACCTACACCAGAGCTACTCAAATCCAGTCCTGGAGGTCCGCAAACCTGCAGGTTTTTGGGATATCCCTAATGAATCTGCATGAGACATATATACATTAGAGATATTCTGCCAACCTGACTGGTTTGTGGCCCTCCAGGGCTGGATTTGGAGACCCCTGCCTTACACCTCTGTCATTTAAGATTGTGTGTGGGCAAGGTACAAATGTCCTAGACATCAAAATGGTAGATAGAATGTGCCACATTCCTCCTTGATTCTCACGATATTTTGGTGGTGGTGAGAAACGAGGAGGAATGTGACACATTCTATCTCACCTTTTTGATGTCTTAGACATCTGCACCTTGCCCACTCACAATCTTATAGGGTGCTTTACAGGGTGCCCTATAGGGCGCCTATGAAACACCTTAGGCTACAGCACTGTGAGGGTGTTTCTGATGGCAGCACTGATTGAAATTAAAAGGAAAAGCCCCAGACAGCATTCCTAAATAACACCACTGTGGGATCAAACCCAATACCTCTTCCTCCATAGTCATTGAAGTAACCAGTAGGCTACATCTCTATAGCTACTACCCCACTGATGGTTGGCTATAGAAAGACTGCAGGTCACCACACACACTGTCTGCTGTGGTTACCAGGATAGGGTAAACCCACCCATACCCATGATGCACTGCACATGCAGATCAGCAGTCTACAGCTGATCATATAATGGGGTCTGCACCCCCACAGCACCTAGGCCTGGTAGGGGGAACTGACCGTGTGTGTTACTGGCACAGAGTAGCTACAGACCGTGACATTGTGCGGGTCCTGTGCTCACCCTGAGGGTGAGGTGTGGAACCCAGCACCAGGTCCGCAGCACCTGGCTTGGCTAAGATAGGTTATGCTGCAAATCCCCATTGCTATTAGTGTATGATAGTTAGTCCTTACAGACACACCTAGGCTACACCTGTGTCCATCTGTATTTTCCTGTCACGTTTAGCTTTTGTGGGATGTGATATACACAGAATGGTGTATATCCTGTGTGGGTGCCATGGTCAGGTGTTAAAGGTGAAGGGGGATGTTTGCCCCTAAAAGAAGATAATGTAGTACCACCCAACCCACCCTCTGTGGCTCAGGGTGGGGAGACAGGATTTCCCACCAACAGATCCACAATGGTGGCAGTAGAGGGGACCATCAACCCCAGTCCTGCTGGGGCACAGGCACCCTACAGGGCAGTCAATGCCGGTCTGTAGGCATCACATAAGGCAATGGCAGAGAGGCAGAATGCAGGAGAAGCTCAGCTGCCCCCCCAACCACTATCTGACATTTACCAGCAGAGGACACAGTCAGACTCCACCCTACAAGGTGTTCCAGCCATAAACATGCTAACTGCAGACAGTCCACTAGCTAGTACATAGTGCATGTTCCTGGAGAAAATGTGTGCACCCAAAAACAGGATGTGAGCACACACACCAAGCAGGTATGTCAGTGATTGGGACCCCAAAAAACAGAACTCATAGATATCACTTGAGAGAAATGCTGTATAGCACTATGGGAGTACCTAGCCATGCTGTGGTCACTGCTCAGTCAGGGTGAGAGTGACCTCCCAGAATGACATGCTGTGGCCACCCTGTCCATGCAGGTGGTGGTCGGGTACTACAATGTCCCAGTCATTGCCCTATACCAGGGGTGTCCAAACCTGTCCTGGAGGGCCGGAATCCTGGCAGGTTTTTGGGATAGCCCTAATGAATATGCTTGAGATATATATGCATTAGAGATATCCTGCCAACCTGACTGGTTTGTGGCCCTCCAGGGCTGGATTTGGAGACCCCTGCCTTACACCTCTGTCATTTAAGATCGTGAGTGGGCAAGGTACAGATGTCCTAGACATTGAAAGGGTATATAGAATGTGTCACATTCCTCCTCGATTCTCACCACCACCAAAAAGGTGGCTAATAGACAATTTTTAGGCGGTGGTGAGAAGTGAGGAGGACTGTGACAAATTCTATCTAACCTTTTTGATGTCTTGGACATCTGCACCTTGTCCACTCACGATCTTAAATGACAGAGGTGTAAGGCAGGGGTATCCAAATCCAACCCTGGAGGGCCACAAACCAGTCAGGTTGGTAGGATATCTCTAATGCATATATATCTCATGCATATTCATTAGGGCTATCCCAAAAACCTGCCAGGATTCCGGCCCTCCAGGACTGGTTTGGACACCCCTGCCCTATACCCTGTGCAGATGCATCCTGCCCAGGCTACCCTGTCCGGGCCATACCAGCATTGTGCAAATATGGAGGTTTGTGGCAGCGCTGGCCACACCAGTCCTGGGTACAGTGCGGGCATTGCTATGGTATGCAATACTGTTGGGGTCACTCCCCGGGGTGGTAAACACTGTCAGAAGTAATAACTGAAACACACTCCACAGATATCAGAAAGGTTGCTATGATGAATCTCTAGAACAGGGGTGGGCACCTCCGGTCCTGGAGGGCCACAAACCAGTCAGGTTGGCAGGATATCTCTAATGCATATATATCTCATGCATATTCATTAGAGATATCCCAAAAACCTGACTGGTCTGCGGCCCTCCAGGACCAGGTTTGCCCACCCCTGCTCTAGAAACAAATCATGTTACTATGTAACTTAGGATTTGTTAGCTGACATTAATCATAGCAACCTTTTGATATATGTGGAACGTATTCCCAAGTTTAGGACGGAATTGCTAAGGTATGCAGATGCCAGTATTGGGTGATGCTGCTCCGCGCAAGGCCCAACAGCCTGACTCTCCATGAGGCTTTGGATAGTGCAGCCTGTGGGTGTGGGTGTTTATGCCCCTGTTGGCCGCTGCTCTAGGGCAGAGGTTCCCAACTCCGGTCCTGGTGGGCCAAACACTGTTCAGGTTTTCATGCTGTCCCTAATGAATATGCATGAATACATTTGCATACAATGGGGCTGATGCATACAATGCAGCACAGGTATATTTATTAGGGACAGCATGGAACCTGAATGGTGTTTGGCCCTCCAGGACTGCAATTGGGAAGCTCTGCTCTAGGGATTGCACATGCTTATGGTGTCTGTGCTCTGTAGGGTAAAATATAGGCATTTCAGGCATGTTTATTTTATATGCAATAAAGATTCTGTCTTTATCACCATGGTTTAGTACTGGGTAAAATATGGTGACAAGGTTGGCAGGAGCCACAGCTGGGACTTGAACTTGTGACCTTCTGCCCCTGAACACACTGGCTGCGTGTACTGCACCACACTGTTGCTACAGGGACAGATTATTCCCTGGGGATACCATGACTGTTTGTCAGACAGACCTTGTCTGTTGCAGTGCATGGAACCCACCTAAAAGGGGCTTGGCCGTGGTCTGCTGTGGGCAGATACCATTGCCCCCTCCACCACCAGCACCCCTCTGCCACCATGCTGACATGCCCTTATGCCGGTGGTTCTGGTAGTGCACAGTTCCAGGCCATCCATCCAGGGTGCCTATGGTGTGGGTTCTTGGGTAGGGGTGCCTATATGGACATGCATGCTTCCCCCCCCCCCCCCGGCACCGCCTGCCAATATTATATGCCCTTGGGGGTACCTGCTGGATAATATCCCTTGTGACACTGTGGGACACTCACTCGTGCCCATGTTGTACCCTCGTCAGTTGCTGTCTTGTTGCTTTCCAGTTTCAGCATTCTTATGTGCCAACCAGGCATCTGCATAGTCTGCACTGTGCCCCATTTGGACCACAGCATGTGCTGCCTGCAGCCCCCTGTATCCCATTTACAGCATCAGTACAGTTGCCATTTCCTATGTGCCCATTCTGCTGTTGTTGCACATTTGCACGCCATAACAAACCTGCCCAATATACACGGCAAAAACCCTGATCACCGCTATTTCAATGTGGGATCATTCACTTCGTAGGGGGACACAGCATAGACCCTTCCAAACACGATATCTTCCTTTTTATGTTTTGTCAGTAGTGTTGCTTTATGTTTATCATTAATATCACTATTGGTCAGCTTAGTTACTGGGATTTCAAATGTGGTTCTGGTCATTTTATATGTTTATTTGCCTTTTTGGTTCCTGCACATGTATCACTACTATCACTTTCTGGGTTTCCCTGCCTTTCCTGTACATTGCTGACAGAAATGGTTTCTCTCTCCTGCAAATGTGCCTCAAACACGAGGGTTTCACTGGTGTTAGTGTTCAGACCTTGATTTCATAGCGTTAGTGTGCCTGGAGCCTCTCCCCGCCCACTCTCTGCCCATTGACCCCTATCTGCGCCCTCTGGGAGGCATTACTCCACCCTTCAGACCCGGATTTCACAGCTTTAGTGTGCCTTAACGCAGCTGCCGATGTTATCGCGCGATAACGTTACATTATCACGCAATAATGTTACTTATCACACGATAACGTTGCCGCTGCTACATTAAGATGGTTTAGTAAACATACCTCTAAGCCATTTCCAGCGTTAATCTGCAATTGTGCATGATGAGGAGCAAAGTATTGTGGGTATAGCCTGAAACAGGTTGGATTGGCCAGGATGGGTCTGTATCGGAGGTAAGGTCAATGGCTGAGATGCTATAGTGCCTGTCTGCCATGTGCATGGCCTGGGTGGCCACAGCATGTCCTGCTGAGAGGGCACTCTCGCCCTGACCGAGCAGTAACCATGACATGGCTATGTATCCACATAGTGCTCTACAGTGTCTGGCTTTAGTGATGTGGGTGCATCTCCTGTCTTGGGGACCTTCTTGTTTAACCAGCTGCTGGTTTTCATCCCAGTCCTGGGTATGCATGGTGGTTCTATGTGCATGCAATGTGTACTGTCTAGCAGACTGTCCACAGTTGTTATGTGCGTGGTTGGAAAACCTAGTGATGGGCAGCTGGCGCAGTCTGACTGTACTTGCTGTAGGTGATTGTTAAACTTAGCTGGCTTGGAAAGAAGATGTTATAGCTTTATTCCCGTGGTAATGGTACCAAAAGCAGGCTTCTAGTACTAACACCCTGCAAGCCTAAATGCCCCCAGCACAGGTAGCATCAGCTTTTTAACACTGGGTGTTAACATGCACTGTTTTAGAAGGATCATTCTCTAACAGAGGTCCCGATGTACATTAAAGTGACTAACAGAACACACAAACAATAATGAGGATCTAAAGCATAAGCAACAGAAACCATTTATAATGCACCTCGTCCTGAGGACCAGGTGCTGGGCAGCCATTCTCACACTCAGGGTGACCGCTGAAACTGCACAGTAGCACAGTTTGTAGCTGTTATGTGCTTGCAGTACACACTGTCAGTGCATCGTACTGAGCTGATGTGATGCATCTGCCCATTCTCCATTTGGTGATCAGTTGCAGACTGCTGTTCTCTGTGTGCAGTGCATCATGGGTACTGGAGGGGTTAACCTATACCAGCACACACAGCAGACAGTTTAGGCAGAGAATTGCATGCTCTTCAATTCTAGATATTGCAGGCTCAAGACATGTAGCATACTGGTTAGTACAATGTCCCCATAGGCAGGAGACAGTGGGTTGATTCCTACTTGCTCTTTTTATGAATGTGTGCTACTCAGGTTATTTTTATGCCTGGGCCTCATCTTCACATCACCACTCCCACTCTGTGCTCCTGTGGCTGCAAACAACCTGCCGCTTCTGGCTCGGCATAGGGTGACCACCAATATGGCAGGCCCATCAGCTCCCATCTGTCCTTTCTTCCATCACCTTTACATTGACTTTTGGTGGTGCACCATCCAGCATTAAGGTTGCAGCCATTTTCCTGCCTTTAGATGCATACTTGTCAACTTGAAGCACCTTAAAACCCTTGGCCAGCTTATGTGCAGGTGCATATAAACCCCTTAGGGCACCTTAACTTCATGCACCTTAACCCCTCAGGGCACCTTAAAATCAAGTGCCTTAGGTTGAAGCACCTTAAACCTCTTGGGCACCTTAATGCTTGTCATCTTAATATGAGATGTGCCGTTACCATGAGTTAAATGGTCCGTGTGCCCTATTCCATGCATTACACGCCCATAGCTCTCTTTACGCCAGACTGCCCCCACCTGACCATAGCCTTATATGGCTTTGGGAACCTTAGTGCTGCCCTTACCGCCAGTGACTTTACCGCGGTTTAGTAAACATACCCCTTAGACAGATTCAACAAATCCTTTTTGGTCAACAATGTGTAAATACATAGCCATATTGAGTCTTTGGAGTATGTTTACTAAACTGCGGTAATGTCACCGGTGTTAAGTGCAGCGTTAAGGTACCTGAAGGCATAAAAGGCAATGGGCAGGTAGGGGGCGTTCCATTGAAAAGTGAGCAATGGTCGTAATGGCTGTTTGGCATAAAAAAAAGAACAAGAGGGAATCAAAACCATGACCCTTGGCTTGGGAAGTATCAGTACTAACCAGTAGGCTATACCTCCACAGCTCTATGATTTGCTATCTGCTGGATACAGAAGGATGATGTGTTGGGACAGCAGCTTAGACGGGCTTCCCCATGGCTGATGTGCAGTACTA
This sequence comes from Ichthyophis bannanicus, assembly GCA_033557465.1. Taxonomy (NCBI): domain Eukaryota; kingdom Metazoa; phylum Chordata; class Amphibia; order Gymnophiona; family Ichthyophiidae; genus Ichthyophis; species Ichthyophis bannanicus. The sequence continues at coordinate 445,095,997 of CM066035.1, read as the reverse complement.
TATTAATCTGAGACCTATTCTTCCTCTCAGATTCTGTTTCTGTTTTGTGCTCCAGTATTTTCTACCATATGCATGTTGATGTTAGGATGGAGTGATCGTTTTTTATCTCCGGATATAGAAAGACTGCAGGTCATCGCAGAACATGTCTGCTGTGGTTACCAGGATAGGGTTAACCCACCAGTACCCATGATGCAATGCACATGCAGATTAGCAGTCTATAGCAGGTCACCAGATGGGGTGTGCCTCTCGGCTGTAACTGTACCAGAGGGCGGAGAGAAGGTGGAGAGGGTCAATGGGTGGGGAGTGGGTGGGGAGAGGCCCCTGCTGCACTAATGTTGTCACATTAACTCTGGAACAGTACCGCGAGTGAAAACCTGTCGGTAAATGCACATTTGTAGGAGAGAGAAACCATTTATTGTCGGCAATGTATATCACAGACAGAGAGCCCAAAAACAGTGCTAGTAATACAGAGCTGCTCAATTCCAGTCCTGGAGGTCCGCAACCCTGCAGGTTTTTGGGATATCCCTAATGATATGCATGAGATATATATGCATTAGAGATAGCCTGCCAACCTGACTAGTTTGTAGCTCTCCAGGGCTGGATTTGGAGACCCCTGCCTTAGACCTCTGTCATTTAAGATTGTGAGTGGAAAAGGTACTTATGTCCTAGACATTGAAAGGGTATATAGAATGTGTCACATTCCTCCTCGAATCTCACCACCACCAAAAGGTTGTCTAATACAGTGTTTCCCAACCCAGTCCTACGGGGCACACCGGCCAGTCAGGTTTTCGGGATATCCCTAATGACTATGCATGAGATATATATGCATTAGAGATATCCTGCCAACCTGACTGGTTTGTGGCCCTCCAGGGCTGGATTTGGAGACCCCTGCCTAACACCTCTGTCATCTAAGATTGTGAGTGGGCAAGGTGCAGATGTCCTAGACATCGAAAGGGTATATAGAATGTGACACATTCCTCCTCGATTCTCACCACCACCAAAAGGTTGTCTAATAGACAATATTTTGGTGGTGGTGAGAAGTGAGAAGGAATGTGACACATTCTATATACCTTTTTGATGTCTTGGACATCTGCACCTTGCCACTCACAATCTTAGATGACAGAGGTGATAGGCAGGGGTCTCTAAATCCAGCCCTGGAGGGCCACAAACCAGTCAGGTTGGCAGGATATCTCTAATGCATATATATCTCATGCATAGTCATTAGGGATATCCCAAAAACCTGACTGGCCGGTGTGCCCCGTAGGACTGGGTTGGGAAACACTGGTCTAATAGACAATATTTTGGTGGTGGTGAGAAGTGAGGAGGAATGTGATAAATTCTATCTAACTTTTTTGATGTCTTGGACATCTGTACAAATCCAGCCCTGGAGGGCTACAAACCAGTCAGGTTGGCAGGCTATCTCTAATGCATATATATCTCATGCATATTCATTAGGGATATCCTGAAAACCTGCAGGGTTGTGGACCTCCAGGACCGGAATTGAGTAGCTCTGCATTAGAGATAGCCTGCCAACCTGACTGGTTTGTGACCCTCCAGGGCTGGATTTGGAGACCCCTGCCTTACACCTCTGTCATTTAAGATTGTGAGTGGGCAAGGTACAGATGTTCTAGACATCAAAAGGGTAGATAGAATGTGTCACATTCCTCCTAGATTCTCACCACCACCAAAAAGTTGTCTAATAGACAATATTTTGGTGGTGGTGACAAGCAAGGAGGAATGTGACAAATTCTAACCTTTTTGATGTCTTGGACATCTGCACCTTGCCCACTTACAATCTTAAATGACAGAGGTGTAAGGCAGGGGTCTCCAAATCCAGCCCCGCAGAGCCAAAAACCAGTCAGGTTGGCAGGTTATCTCTAATGTATATATATCTCATGCATATCATTAGGGATTTCCCGAAAACCTGCAGGGTTGCGGACCTCCAGGATTGGAATTGAGTAGCTCTGCTCTAATGCATATATATCTCATGCATATTTATTAGGGATATCCTGAAAACCTGCAGGGTTGCAGACCTCCAGGACCGGAATTGAGTAGCTCTGCACCAAGGGGAGATGTACTCTGCAGGTACCCCAAACGTCACACAGGAAACACAATGCCTGTAATGGGGCAAGCAGTGAACATCTGGGAACCACGCTAATAGAGGTCCACATACTCAACCCAGGATACATCCCAAACTCTCCGAACACTCGTCATACCAGTCTCCGGGAAGGACAGTGCAAGGATCAGTCACATGTTGCCTGACACATGTATACACCCAGCAGTCCAAAGTAACTGGCTTGATTACAGGAGAATGCAGTATATTAGAGGTGTCCAAACCTGTCCTGGAGGGCCACAATCCTGCCAGGTTTTGGGATAGCCCTAATGAATATGCATGAGATATATATGCATTAGAGATAGCCTGCCAACCTGATTGGTTTGTGGCCCTCCAGGACTGGATTTGGAGACCCCTGCCTTACACCTCTGTCATTTAAGTTTGTGAGTGGGCAAGGTGCAGATGTCCAAGACATCAAAAAGGTTAGATAGAATTTGTCACATTCCTCCTCACTTCTCACCACCACCAAATATTGTCCATTAGACATCTTTTTGGTGGTGGTGAGAATCGAGGATGAATGTGACCCATTCTAGCTACCCTTTTGATGTCTAGGACATCTGTACCTTGCCCACTCACCATCTTAAATGACAGAGGTGTAAAGCAGGGGTCTCCAAATCCAGTCCTGGAGGGCCACAAACCAGTCAGGTTGGCAGGCTATCTCTAATGCATATATATCTCATGCATATTCATTAGGGCTATCCCAAAACCTGGCAGAATTGTGGCCCACCAGGACAGGTTTGGACACCTCTGCCCTAGCCTGTCCACAGTCTGCTGGCAGAACATAATCTATCTACCAGGCCCACCCTAACCAATAGTTGCTAGATCACCGACCTGCCACTCCCAACCATCTCCCCCCATGTGGAAGGGCCATAATAGTGGCAGGCGGTGATGGGGGGGACGTGTGGATGTCGATGTATGCACCCCCCACCCCAGACCGCACACCCTATGCACCCGCCTATGTGCTATTGTCTATTAGACAACTTTTTAGTGGTGGTGAGAACTGAGGAGGCATGTGACACATTCTATCTACCCTTTTGATGTCTAGGACATCTGCACCTTGCCCACTCACAATCTTAAATGACAGAGGTGTAAGGCAGGGGTCTCCTAATCCAGCCCTAGAGGGCCACTAACCAGTCAGATTGGCAGGATATCTCTAATGCATATATATCTCATGCATATTTATTAGGGATATCCTGAACATCCGACTGGCCTAGGGGAACAAGGAGGACTGGTTAAGAACTACTGGCTTACACTGATTCCAGCATTATCCTGCCAATTTGCATAATGAGGAGCAAGGTATTGTGGGTATGGCATGGACAGGGCGGACTGGGCATCTGCACACAGTGTGTGGCAATGGGTGGGAGATTGTAGTGCTTGACCACCATCTGCATGGACAGGGTGGCCACAACATGTCATGCTGGGAGGTCACTCTCACTCTGACTGAGCAGTGACCATGGCATGTCTAGGTTCCCACATAGTGCTATACAGTGCTTCTCTCAAATGATGTCTGTGTGGTCTTTGCTCTGGGGCCCAATCACTGAGCTATCTGCTTGGTGTCTGTATGTATGTCCCATGTCTGGGTGCACAGAGTTTCCCTGGGAAGATGCACTGTGGACTGGCAAGTAGACTGTCTTCATTGTGCAGGTGTATGTCTGGAATGCCTTTCAGGGTGCAGACTGAGTATGCCATCTGCTGGTGGATGTCAGGTGGTGGTGGTGGGGCAGCTGAGCCCTTCAAGGCCCGTGCCCTTGTTACAAGTACAGATCTACATTAGCAGCTGTGGCTACAGTGCGCTAGCTACATCTCTGTGCCATGGCAAATGGTGGCACTGTAGGCTTTCTGCCCTTTGTCCAGGCTGCTTCATAGGGCACATTATGACGCACTTCCTGCCACGCCATGCTCTGAGGCACCTGTACAGTGAAAAGAGTTATGCTGCAGACAGACATTACAGAGATGTGTCTGACTCTTACCACAATATACATCTTAGGCATTTATCTTGGTGTTGGCACACTGCGGTCTTGAACCCATCACCACTGGCTGTGGAGGCATTGTATTAACCAGTGTGCTATGCCTTTTGACATAGCAATGGCTGGCTGCACAGCTACACAAGGTCATCTGTACACGCATTTTGCTCTGCTTACCGGGATAGTATACGGACACAGCTAGGGCACCTTAGTTTGGGCAACTGAGCTGAGGTGCTTTGGGGTGTGCACAATGATTTCAGATCTATGTCAGACTGTTACAGGCATAAATGCCCATAGCCTCAAACAGTTTTACTGATGGACGCACTTTGTATATAGCTCACCAGCTAATCTAGCAACCTGCAGCCCACACCACTCTTCCAAAATACCCACTGCATACGACTGGCCACACTTTGAAAATTTTTTCATGTGGTAAAAGTCTCTGATGTTATGATAATACAGTATATAATATCCATCCAGATACATCAATATACAGGCATACTGGAGTATTGAACCCATGACCTCTCCCACTAGGGTCATTATATTTACAACTGTCCTACATCAATACTGGCTGTAGGTAAACTACGGCTAGCTACTGAACCAGTGCAGGTCACCAGACACTGTCTGGTGTGGCTACCAGGATAGGTTAGTACCCACAATGCAATTCACATGCAGAACAGCAGTCTGCATCTGCTCAACCAGATGGGGTTTTCACCTCTGCAGCACGTCAACTGGGTAGGGGGACTGACCGTGCATGTTACTGGCACAGTGTGCCTACTGACCATGCCATTGTGCATGTTCTGTGCTCACCCTGAGGGTAACGTCGTGTGGACAGCATCAGATCCACAGTACACAGGTTGTTTATGGTAGGTTTTGCTGCAGTTCACCATCACTGCTAGTGTGTGGGGTATTCTTTGCAGACAGCCTTGGATGTTGTCCATGTCCATTTCTGTTTGTCAATAATGTGTGGACCATGATGCTTGCAACATAATGTAGGTTCAATGAGTTTGCTGTAGACAGCTGTTTTTGGAGCAGGGGTGTGTCTGGACTCACATGATAAAGATATACTTAGCAAGTCTGCTCTCTGTGGGTCAGGATAGGGAACATGATCTGTGAACAACAGACACACACTATCACTGTTTGCAATAGGGCCAGACTGTGGGACCAGCAGCCCACAGCCAACTGGTAAACAGAGAGCTGATGCAGATCTGCACATAGAACTGGACCACTGACAGTGTGCCTGGTCAGCTCAGCTGCCCCCCACTACATTCTGACATGTGCTAGCAGAGGTCTGTCAGTGTGTACCTGCAAGGTGTTATAGCCATACACATGCTAACTGCAGACAATTGGTAACAAATACATAGTGCATGTTCCAAAAGAAACACTGTGCACAGAGGTGTGGGATCTGACAAACACACCACGCAGGTTTGTTAGTGATTGGACCCCCAGAAACAAAAACCCAAAAATATCACTGCCCATTGACCCCTATCTGTGCCCTCTGGGAGGCCTTACTCCACACCTGGATTTCACAGCTTTAGTGTGCCTTAACACAGCTACCAAGGTGTATAGCATTATGTGGGAACCTGGACATGCCATGGTCACTACTCAGTCAGAGTGGGACTGACCTCCTAACATGACATGCTGTGGCCATTGAGTCCTTGCAGGTGGTGGATGCACACTACAATATCCCAGCCATTGCCCTATACCCTGTGCAGATGCAGCCTGCCCAGACCACCCTACCGGGCCATACCCACAGTACCTTGCTCCTCATTATGCACATTAGCAGGCTAACACTGGAAACAGTGCAAGCAGTGTGGGCTCAGTAAGGTGTAGGCAGCCACAACACACTGGATAGACATACACACACTTCCATACCTATGCCAGCATTGTGCAAATATAGAGATTTGTGGCAGCCCTGGCCACCACACCAGTCCTTGGCACAGTGTGGGCATTGCTATGGTATGCAATACTGTTGGGGTCACTCCCCTGGGTTGTAACCACTGTCAGAGGCAATAACTGAAACACACTCTACAGATATCCGAATGTTTGCTATAATGAATCTCAATCAACAAATCATGTTTAACTTAGGATTTGTTATCTGACATTAATCATAGCAACCTTTAGATATATGTGGAACATGTTCCCAAGTTTAGGATGGCATTGCTAAGGTATGCAGGTGCCAGTACTGGGAGATGCTGCTCTGCACAGGGCCCAACAGCCTGACTCTCCATGAGGCTTTGGATAGTGCAGCCTGTGGGTGTGGGTGGGTGTGCCCCTGTTGGCCCCTGCTCTAGGACAGAGGCTCCCAACTCCAGTCCTGGTGGGCCAAACACTGTTCAGGTTTTCATGCTGTCCCTAATGAATATGCATGAGATACATTTGCATACAATGGGAGTGGTGCATACAAACGCAGCATAGGCATATTTATTAGGGACAGCATGAAACCTGAATGGTGTTTGGCCCTCCAGGACTTCAGTTGGGAAACTCTGCTCTAGGGATTGCACATGTTTATGGTTTCTGTGCTCTGTAGGGTAAAATATATGCATTTCAGGCATGTTTATTTTATCTGCAATAAAGGTTCCATCTTTATTACCACGGTTTAGTACTGGGTAAAATATGGGGACAAGGTTGGCAGGAGCCACAGCTGGGACTTGAACCTGTGACCTTCTGCCCCTGTGCACAATGGCTGTGAGTACTACACCAAACTGTTACCACGGGGGCAGGTCTTTTCCTGGGGATACCATGACTGTTCATCAGGCAGACCTTGTCTGTTGAAGTGCACGGCTCCCACCTAAACGGGGCTTGGCCGTGGTCTGCTGTGGGCAGATGCCACTGCCCCCTTCACCACCGGCACCCCTCCGCCACCATGCTGACATGCCCTTATGCGGTGGTGCTGGTGGTGTGCAGTCCCAGGCCATCCAGTGTGCCGGTAGGCAGCTGCCTATGGTGTGAGTTGTCGGGTGGGGTGCCTACAAGGACATGCGTGCTTCCCCCCAGCAATGCCTGACAATGTTATGTGCCCTTGGGGGTACCTGCTGGGTAATTTCCCCTGTGACACTCTGGGACACACACTCGTGCCCATGTTGGACCCTTGTCAGTTGCTGTCTTGCTTCTTTACAGTTTTGGCATTCCTATGTGCCACCTAGGTATCTGCCTAGTCCACACTGTGCCCCAGCTGGACCACAGCATGGCCCACCAGGACCGGAGTTGGGAACCTCTGACCTAGAGCAGCGGCCAACAGGGGCACAAACACTCACACCCACAGGCTCCACTATCCAAAGCCTCATGGAGAGTCAGGCTGTTGGGCCCTGTGCGGAGCAGCATCTTCCAATACTAGCACCTGCATACCTTAGCAATGCCATCCTAAACTTGGGAACACGTTACACATATATCAAAAGGTTGCTATGATTAATGGCAGATAACAAATCCTAAGTTAAACACAATTTGTTGACAGAGATGCAGTGATGCACAATTTGTTGACAGTGACCCCAACAGTATTGTGTACCATAGCAATGCCCACACTGTGCCCAGGACTGGTGTGGTGGCCAGGGCTGCCAAAAACCTCTATATTTGCACAATGCTGGCATAGGTGTGGGAGTGTGTATATCTCTATCCAGTGTTTTGTGGCTGCCTACACCTTACTGAGCTCACACTGCTTGCACTGTTTCCAGTGTTAGCCTGACAATGTGCATAATGAAGCAAGGTACTGTGGGCATGGCCCGGACAGGGCGGCCTGGGAGGGATGCATCTGCAGAGGGCATAGGGCAATGGCTTGGACATTGTATTGCCCGACCACCACCTGCACGGACAGGGTGGCCACATCATGTCATGCTGGGAGGTCACTCTCACCCTGACTGAGCAGTGACCATGGCATGGTTAGGTTCCCCCATAGTGCTTATACAGTATTTCTCACAAGTGATATCTATGAGTTCTGTTTTTTGGGGCCCAATCACTGACATGCTTGTTTGGTGTGTGTGCTCACATCCCATTTGTGGGAGTGCACTGTTCCTCAAGGAACATTCACTATGTCCTAGCTATCGGACTGTCTGTAGTTAGCATATGTATGGCTGGAACACCTTGCAGGATGGAGACTGACTGTGCTCTCTGCTGGTGAATATCAGATATTGGTGGAGGGAAGCTGAGCATTTCCAGGCCTACTGCCTGTCTGCCAGTGCTCTATGTGATGTGTACAGATTTGCATTGACTGCCCTGTAGGGTGCCTATTCCCCAGCAGGACTGTGGTTGATATTCTTCTCTACTGCTACCATTGCAGAGATGTAGAATGTGGCTCTGTTGGTGAGAGATCCTGTCCCCCACCCTCACCCACAGAGGGCGGGTTGGGTGGTGCAACATAATCCGCTTTTGGGTCCAACCACCACCCTTCCCTTATAACATGTGACCATGGCACCCACACAGGATATGCACTATTCTGGGTGCATCATAGTTCACAAGGACTAGACGTGACAGGGAAATACAGATGGACACAGTTGTATCCTAGGAGTGTCTGCAAGGGCTACCTATCACACACTGGCACTGATGGGGACCTGCAGCACAGCCTATCTCAGCCATGCCAGGTGCTGTGGACCTGGTGCTGGGCACCCCACCTCACCCTCAGGGTGAGCACAGGACCCGCACAATGTCACGGTCTGTAGCTACTCTGTACCTGTAACACATACGGTCATTTCCCCCTATCAGGCCAGGGTGCTATAGAGTCGCACACCCCATCTTTTGAGCCACTGTAGGCTGCAGATCTGCATGTGCCGTGCAGCATGGGTACGGGTGGTTCTACCCTATCCTGGTAACCACAGCAGACAGTGTGTGTGGTGACCTTCAGTCTTTCTGTAGCCAGCCAGCAGCATGTTAGATGCTATAGAGATGTAGCCCACTGGTTGCTTCAATGACTGCAAAGGCAGAGGTCATGGGTTTGATCCCACAGTGGTGTTATTTAATAAGGCTGTCTGAGGCTTTTCCTTTTAATTTAAATCAGTGCTGCCAGCAAAAACACCCTCACAGTGCCGTAGCCTAAGGTGTCTCATAAGGCGCCCTATAGAGCACCCTATAAAGCACCCTATAGGGCACATTATAAGGTGCCTTGGTGGACAGTGCACTTTATAATGTGCCCTATGGAGTGCCTTATAGCGCGCCTTATGCTGCACCTTAGGTTACGACGTGTCACGTTTCGGGGGTATATCTGTCAACCCCCTGCTTCAGGTCAGACCTCTGAATCAGGTAAAGAATATCAGCCTGGCGTACACAGCCTGAATGGTGGTTTTTATAAATACCTGGCTGCCGGTAAAAAACACAAAATGGGACACACCTGCCCAATGTGAAGTGCCAAAAAAGGGGAACCAATCCAGTCAAAGAAATGAAACCACCAATCAGATTCCACCTCCCGATGAGAAAGGTTAATAGGCAGTTGAAAGAACCTATCCAGAGGGAAGACCCTCCTTCTCTTAATCCAGCTGAAAATCAACGAATGGTGTACCAGTCAATCTGCTGGTTTAATCCATATGGAGCTACTGAATTTAATCTAAATATCCATCTTTGTTCCAAGTTCTGCAAACGTTGAATCCGATCCCCACCACAGGGGTCTAAAGGGACATGATCGAGAACTCGCCAACGGAGATCCACAAATGAATGAGAATACTCGAGGCAGTGGCTAACTAAAGGAGCTGTCAGTGTTTGAGTGTGTATCCGGGAGGCATGTTCTGTCAACCTTAGCTTGAAAGATCGTGAAGTCCTTCCAATGTAGGGTAACTGGCACGGGCATACAATCAAATATACCACATGATTGGTGGTACAATCAGTGTGCCATCGTGTATAGTAAGATCTGTTGGTACGGGTGTCTAACCAAAAAGTGCCCGTTAAAGTGCCCGAACAAAAAGAGCAGGATTGACAAGAAACATGACCCGCCGATTCATCTCCCTTAGAAAGTTGGTCTAAGGGGGATCTGGTCTTAACCAAAAAATTACGTAAGTTTGGTCCCCGGGAGTATGCAATTTGGAGCGGCTTCCGAAAACATGAGTGGATCGCTAAAATGGGCCAAAATTGATGTAGCAAACGAACCACCGCAGTTGTACCATGCATGTAGGGAAGAACCCCCGTTGTCTTCTCCTCAACAGCAGCATGCGTCCTAGATGTCAAAAGCCATTCTCGATGTGTATTGAGTGCCCTTTTGTTGGCTAAGTAGACCACTTTAGATGGATATCCCCTAGATAAAAGGCGAGCAGTTAATTCACGTGCATGGTGTTTAAACTGCGAGAGTTCTGTACAATTTCTACGAAGCCTCAGGAATTGACCATATGGTAAACCCCGTTTCAAAGCCGGGGGATGATAGCTGTCAAAACGAAGCAACGTATTGCGCTGGACAGGCTTCCTATACAAAGAAGTTAGATAGCCAGTCGGAGAGCACTCGATGGTGATGTCACAGTTGAAGAAATATAAATCTCTCTTTGATGGTGATATGGTGATAGGTATGGCAGGGGATTTACCCCCAACCATTCTTGAGCTTAAGGATTTACATAAAAAGAGCATCCGTTTTGAATTACATGGGGAGGCTATGGCACAGTACTTAAAATCTTCTGTTACACCAAGGGGGTTGCGGGTTTTGAAACCTCCCAAACAATTTACTGGAGATGAAGGTTTTTTATCAAGATGGAATGCGATATTGAACAAATGCAGTTTTGATTTGGTAGCGCTACTTTTGGAGCGATCCCTTCAGGAAAGTGAGACTCTCACCTCTCAAACGGTGGTTTTGAAGGCGAAAATTTTGGAGACACTACCCTCTTTGAGCTTTGATACACAATGGTCTGAAATAGATAAACACTTACCTCCTTTCGTGACCATGTTCGGGGGCTTAAAATAGCAAAATTTAAAAGAGACAAATCAGATTACGATAATAATTGCGTCTACAATTGGCCCTCGCGCAAACAAATTCGTAAGAAGGTCTCTTTTGCCCCTAGTTCTGAGGATTGCTCCGATACTGATTCCAGCGAGTCCGGTCAATTGGCCCATAGTAAAAAAGTACAACTGCCGACTGAGTTTCCTAGAGGTAACTCTTATCGGGCACGTCGTTCTAGGGGCTACCCGATGGATTTTTGGGAAGGCCCGGACACTCGCTCCCGAACGCGGAGTCGTCAGTTATAAACATCTCTGGAATATCCTTGACACCTCAACAATCTCAGGTGTTAGAAATGGGCCTTTCTTTTGTCCCTTCCTCACGGTATGATGGGTTTGAGATGCGAGTGGCATTGCATAAATTTTTTCGCAAGCTTCGAGTCATACAACATATGGCTGATCAAGGGGTTTCGGAGGAGGTTTCTCTGGTAAAAAATCCCTCTTATTGGCTGCCATCAGGTCAAACTGATGCGGCCATTTCCACGTTTCAACAACTTACCTTGCAAGGTTTAACACAATTGGAGCAATTAAAAATACGGGGATATAGGAATTTCACTAAGGATCATTGCAAAGCAGTACAAGAGTTATCTCAATCGGGTCTAGTCATTAGACAGGCGGACAAAGGTGGTGCTACGGTGCTACTCTTGAGGGATCAGTATGATCAAGAGATACGAGTTCATTTGGGCAACCGGGTTCATTACACCCCTATAGAAGATCCTACGACTCACCTTAAGGATCAAATTTTTCAGCTGATCTCACAAGCGTTTCTTAGCAATTGGTTGACCCGGAAGGAGGCTGACTTTTTGATCAAACGATCCCCTCGGACCCCGATTTTCTATCTTGTACCCAAAATCCACAAATCATTGGTGAATCCTCCAGGGCGTCCTATTGTCTCATGCAGAGACTCTATCTTAGAACCTCTATCCCAGTTTTGCGATCTTTTTTTGAAACCCCTTGCGACAACTGTGTCATCATACATCAGAGACACGGGGGACTTTTTGAATCAACTGGCAGTCCACTCTGACACTTCTCTTTGCACATTTCTAGTCACGCTAGACGTCCAAGCTCTCTACACCAATATTGATCAGAGCGAGGTTTTATCTGGCCTTCTACATTCATCAATTCCATTACCAAATCGCATTCCTAAGCAGTTCTTTTTGGACTTATTGGCTCTGGTATTGAATAAAAAATTTTTTCTCTATCAAGGGCAGTTTTATTTACAAACCTTTGGAATAGCCATGGGAGCAACGGTTGCCCCCTCCATAGCAACGATTTATATGGCTTGGTTTGAGGATTTATACATCTACTCCCATCCATTATTCACCTATGTACTATGTTGGAAGCGTTTTCTGGACGATGTCTTTTTTATATGGACCGGTAATCGGCAGAATCTGGACACCTTTTTAGTCTCCCTAAACTCTTTTAAGTCAAACATACAATTTACTTCTCAGGTTGAGACCCAAAGGATTCAATTTTTAGACATCACCATCGAGTGCTCTCCGACTGGCTATCTAACTTCTTTGTATAGGAAGCCTGTCCAGCGCAATACGTTGCTTCGTTTTGACAGCTATCATCCCCCGGCTTTGAAACGGGGTTTACCATATGGTCAATTCCTGAGGCTTCGTAGAAATTGTACAGAACTCTCGCAGTTTAAACACCATGCACGTGAATTAACTGCTCGCCTTTTATCTAGGGGATATCCATCTAAAGTGGTCTACTTAGCCAACAAAAGGGCACTCAATACACATCGAGAATGGCTTTTGACATCTAGGACGCATGCTGCTGTTGAGGAGAAGACAACGGGGGTTCTTCCCTACATGCATGGTACAACTGCGGTGGTTCGTTTGCTACATCAATTTTGGCCCATTTTAGCGATCCACTCATGTTTTCGGAAGCCGCTCCAAATTGCATACTCCCGGGGACCAAACTTACGTAATTTTTTGGTTAAGACCAGATCCCCCTTAGACCAACTTTCTAAGGGAGATGAATCGGCGGGTCATGTTTCTTGTCAATCCTGCTCTTTTTGTTCGGGCACTTTAACGGGCACTTTTTGGTTAGACACCCGTACCAACAGATCTTACTATACACGATGGCACACTGATTGTACCACCAATCATGTGGTATATTTGATTGTATGCCCGTGCCAGTTACCCTACATTGGAAGGACTTCACGATCTTTCAAGCTAAGGTTGACAGAACATGCCTCCCGGATACACACTCAAACACTGACAGCTCCTTTAGTTAGCCACTGCCTCGAGTATTCTCATTCATTTGTGGATCTCCGTTGGCGAGTTCTCGATCATGTCCCTTTAGACCCCTGTGGTGGGGATCGGATTCAACGTTTGCAGAACTTGGAACAAAGATGGATATTTAGATTAAATTCAGTAGCTCCATATGGATTAAACCAGCAGATTGACTGGTACACCATTCGTTGATTTTCAGCTGGATTAAGAGAAGGGGGGTCTTCCCTCTGGATAGGTTCTTTCAACTGCCTATTAACCTTTCTCATCGGGAGGTGGAATCTGATTGGTGGTTTCATTTCTTTGACTGGATTGGTTCCCCTTTTTTGGCACTTCACATTGGGCAGGTGTGTCCCATTTTGTGTTTTTTTACCGGCAGCCAGGTATTTATAAAAACCACCATTCAGGCTGTGTACGCCAGGCTGATATTCTTTACCTGATTCAGAGGTCTGACCTGAAGCAGGGGGTTGACAGATATACCCCCGAAACGTGACACGTCGTTACTTTACTGACCTGCTGAGGCAAACATCGATTTATCGCTGCAAACAACGTTCGTTCAGCCGAAGATTTTTTCTGCAGAGCTAAGTACAGCCGTTTTTCAATGAGAGCTGTTTTTATTTACATTTATTTATTTATTTACATTTCTTATATACCGCACTATTTGACATCAGCGCGGTTTACATCAAACAAAACATTTCAGTACACAAAAATGTCTGAGTTACATTAAACAGTGTTAACAACTTGGACAACAGGGTAATTTTACAACTCAGGTAAATAAACTTTGATTGTAGTGTTTTAACTTTGTATTATAATTGATTAAAAAGGACCGGCCACTGTGGTGGCAGGCATAATCCTGCACACTTTGCTGGCCATTCCAACAAAAAAATATTTACTTGTGGTTTATTGTATGCTGGGTTTTTTTGGACTTTAGTGGTTATTGGACCCAGTTTCGAAGCATAGATTATTCACTTTGGCACCTTAGGTTACGGCACTGTGAGGTGTTTTTGCTGGCAGCACTGATTTAAATTAAAGAAGGAATTGCCTCAGACAGCACTGATTTAAATTTAAAAAAGGAAGTGCCTCAGTAGCCTTCTTGTTTAACACCACTGCAGGATCAAACCCATGACCTCTGTCTCCACAATCATTGAAGTAACCAGTGGGCTACATTTTTATAGCTTCTAACACTGCGCTGGCATGAACTTAGGGTTAACGCACGTTAACGTGTCACAGCGCCCATTATTGCATGATACCGTTTCCTTGCAACCTTACCTCTGGACCACCCACTACCTTATATGGCATTCTTCACATTAACGCTGCAACTAGCGCCGGTAACATTAAGACGATTTAGTAAACATACCCCTATGTATCTCAATCCAAGAGATTGCAAATGGAAAAGGATTTAGAAGAATGTTGGAAATAAACCTGAGGATTGTGCAAACAAACCAAATATGCATTTACAAATGCACACCCCTTGTAGCAAATCCAGGTCAAAAGTACCTGGCAGGATCCCATAGATAAGTGGTGACTTTTTTGATGAGGAAGCTGCCCAGAGCCTAGAGAATACTGATAAAGGAAGGGAATTTACCCTAATCAAGGGACCTGTTTTGGCAGGTTACAGAAATAAAACTGCATATTTACCTAAAAGACAGGTTATTCCAGGCTGCAGTGGCCTGCAGAGAGCCTCTAGTGGAGATAAGGTGCAGGAGTATAAGCCCAGATTGAGAAACCCTTACGTCACTCCTAATTACTCAGCTGCCAGGAGAGACTTTAATCAGCCACACCTGGGGAGTGCAAGGGAGGGGTTGGAAACTGGGAACTTTAAAACTAGAACAGAATATGCAGAGAGCGGAAGACGAGGGAAGCTTAAGCCTGGGAGAGGATGAGGAGAGCAAGGAGGCAATCCTGAGAGGAGGCTTGAAGGCAAGCGTGAGAGCAAGGAAAGAGGAGCTCTGAGAGGTTCAGGTTCTTGGAGAGATTCCTGGGAGAAGCCAGCTTCAAGGGATTGGAGAAATACAAAGGCTTGGAGAACTTCAGCTGGGAACCCTGAGAAGAGGTATGGAGCACATGCCCTGATGTCCAGGAATATAGACTGGAGGACAGGCTATAAAAGCTCCAATGCATACTGGCCAGAATATTTGAGAGGACAGCCTAATGCCAGCTTTAACCCAGGTATGAACTATGAGCGTTTGTCTAACCTAAAGCAAGGCAAAGTGTTTAGACACAGTTCCTGTCCTAATGAAGGTCAGTTAGTAAAGCCCTCTGATCCAGTTCCTGATATAGAACCTATGCAAATAGAAGAACAAGATATACTTACAGAGGAGGATGATAATCTCATGGACTGTTCTTTATGCAAGGTTGCTGGCACAGAGAAATCCTGAAAGTGGGTTCAAACATCAAAAGGGAAACGTTCTAGTAACCGGCACTAGAAGTTTGTGTAAATACTTGCGCAGAGAATGAAAAGAGCTGTTGATTGGAGCTTGTTAGCCAGCTGGAATCAGAGCAGCACACAACTCAGGCTATGCACACATTGGATACAAAGTGCTTTGAATGGGAAAAGAAAAACTGTTTTTGTTTTGTGAAGAAGCTTTTACTTTTGTTGGTTTCCTTTAAGGCAGCACGGCTGAGCAGCTTTGTCAGCAGTGGCTGAGAGAGAGACTTTCTGTTGTTAATGGACTTTACAAGCTACTTGCTTTACCTTTCAGTTGTATTATTATTTTGAATATAAAATCCTGGAGAATACATCCTAAGGTGTTACCAATTAGAATCTTTGTGCATCTGGATTTACCTCATAAATAAATATTCTGTTACTGCCTTACACTCGAGCCAACTACATTCTCTTCATGTACCTCAAAGGCAAGCACCGCATGACTGGACTACCAGTACCATAATCCTTTGCAAGACAGCCAGTCTGGAACATTGCTTAATTGAGGAACTCTATCTAACAAGCACGCCCCTCCATACACATGTAAGGGGCTATGGGCGTGACACTTTCCTAAGTCCACATGGCTAATAATGATTTAGGAACTTGGCCCTCAGGAACATTTCTAAAGTCCTTTTAAACCCTATGTTAAATGCCTTAACCACATCAACTAGCAACAAGTTCCATAGTTTAATTTTGCATTAAGAAAAAAAATGCCATGTAGTATGTATAGAGATAAGAAAACGTATGCAATTCTTATTGATTTTTTTGAATATTTCTATAATTGGTGCTGTGTAGATCAGTGAAATAAATTTCTACTTTAATACATTTTGAAATGTTTTTTTTATAGCAGACTGTGAAAATTTGCAAGATTGGGAGGGCTTTTAAAGGGGACTATAATTAGAGAAAGTTAATCAGAGGACCCCTGAAAGAACTGCAACCTGTTGGAACAACTAAGAGTATCCATCAGTGTCCATAAATATCCATGAATCTGAAATCATCACTTGCAAGTGAAATCAACTGCAAAGCATAAAAATAAGTACAAATGGCCAAAAGGTAGCATCCAATGAGTTGGCATTTCCGCATATAAATTGTGGCACTTCCAGATATAAGCAGCAATTTTATAAACACATTCTAGATGCTGTTTACACATAGAATGGTCACTAAAGGGCCTACCATGTTTGTTTGTTCCTTTCTGCAGCTAATGCCAGACCAATCCCTGATAACCAGTTCCATGACTATAATCATAACATTCCATATCTGTCCATGAAGATAGTGGTACCAGCTATGACTCATCCCTGAAAGAGTTGCCCACCAACAGTAACATGAAAGGGAGGCCAATCAGAGGCAGCGCCAGAGATGCAATCTAGGCAGGATACCATCCAAGAGGAACATCAGAAGTCACATTGCTACCTCCAGTCCCCTACATTGATTTGGCAGAGTTTGCAGATGAGTCTCCTTAATGTGTATTGTGGCAGAAGCAGAGGCATCACAAAGGCAGCTGGTTTATTCTGGTGAAAAACTCCTACAACAAAAAGAAAGGCTCATCAAAGGTGTCAATACTGGTACGCAAGCAGCTGTCCAGGAATATATCAGACCTGTTGGAAGAGTTTGGAGAGTTTCAGGTCCAGTGGCAGCTCCTACAACAGCAAGATACAACAAGATAAGATGTAGCTATCTCTGTGCCTTTGCCGGCTTCTTCTTCTCTACTTTCTGTGGCAGAGCATCCTCCATCCCAGCATGTACCAGAGCATTCCTCCTCGATGCCTATCCTGATATTCTTTATTGACTTCTTTGGAGCATCTTGTCATGAAACGCAAAGTGGAAAAGGATTCTGTTATTCCCCCCCCCCTCAAGAGGCAAATGGTACCTCTGCACAGAATCGTGGAAGATGTGGAAAGTAGGTGGAAGGTGGGCAGAGGCTGTGGCAGTAGCAGTAGCACTATGGTAATGGACAGCCCCACAAACAGTAATGTTTACAGCAAAGAACTTTGCAGATAAAGACGTTTGCTTATTCAGAAACAGTTTCTGTGAATTATATCATTTCTTGTTGCCAGGTCATGCTCTTGAAGGTGCTGCGGCTGACCATCAGGCACATGGTCTATATCCCCTTTGGCCTCTGTTGGCTCCAGCATGCCATCATTAGGAGGATGTTATATGTGGGTGAGTGCCAAACTGTGTAGCATTCATCAGGCCATGAAGATGTCACAGACCTTAGGAGGACTGTATAGGACCCCCCCCCCCACCCCCAGTCCCCAGTCTGTCCAGACACCTGATCCTGAGAAATCTATTTTTTTTATGTGACAGCATTTTTCTACCCGTGGACCCAATTGTTGTGTTCCACTACATCACTTTGGTGCCAGCAATGGGGGTCATTGGCATGTTCTTTGCAGATAGCCTCTATCTCTTGTGTAGAAGAAGGGAGAAAAAACACTAAGTGGAGCATTGATGAGTTGGCAGGCTGTTGTGGTCTGCAGAGTCCCTTTTTGGCTGATCATGTATTCTGACCTGGTAGTGAGAGATTTCTGTGGGAAAAAAAAAGAACAGTGATGAGATATGATGTATGTGTGTGTGAAGTGGTATCTAACGTAGAAGCCATCCTCTGAAGCAGGGCTGGCCGGGCAAACCCCGGGTTTTGCCTAGGGTGACAGCTTCTTGGGGGGGGGGGGGCAGCAAAGAGCAAGGCATTCATAGCTAAACAATAGATTCTGACAGCCAGGGTAGACATAAGGCTTAAGGTTTGTCTATTCTGAAGATCTAGTCATTCTCAAATTTTTCATCTATTATGGATTGGGTGAGTATGTAAACAGTATGATAGAACTGATAAATCTGTGGAAAATATTAGTGATAAGACTTTGGCACTGCAAATGATCTGCAATTTGAGGGAGTGAGTGGAAAGCCTTTCCTCCCTGGTAGTTGCTTTCAATCCCTCAAGGTGATTACTTCTTGTGTTTAATCAATTGCCTCCAATATTGATGATAAATAAAACATCTCATAGAACTTGGTCAGAGATTGCTGTTTCTGCAGCACCACTTTAGGGAAGACAGTATTCACAGCCATTTTGTTGAAAAAGGCCCTCAAGGGTGCTAAGTGAGGTGATCAACTGCCTGATGACAGCTACGGCCACCAGAATGGAAAGGAAACTCCCTGTGGCCCAAAAAGTGAGGACTGTGATGTTCTTGAGATGCACTGGTATGGCTTGTCCCCTTTGCATGGCTGCCTGCAGAATAGTCTGCTTTTCAAATCTGAACCCCCCTCATAGATATCTAGGAACTGGGTTCTGGGCCTATAAATCCTCTGGTAAGGATACCTTCTCATTCCTTTGGAACACCTTTTCCTATAAATGAATGCTAGCAAAACTACTCATTGATAACAATCATTTGGCATGAGCTACTAACCAACATATACCCAGACTCCACCACTGGGGCCACAGCCATACACATAGACACAGACACTCATTCACAAAGCCATATAAAAATGCACATACAAGCAAACATAGAGAAAGACAAACAAACATATGGCAGGCAGAGAAAGGGGGGGGGGGTGTTGAGACATAGTGATATGTTTACTAAGGTGCGTACTGGTAGTGCATGATTGTGCTGACAATTCATTGCAGAAGCCTGTGCTAATATTTAGAGGCATGTGTGTCCATCTCCTTGCTGATAACATGATGCTAACATGCAACACCATACTAACCAACAGGCAGATGCACTCATTGAGGTGGAGTTAAGTGCACCCATGCTAATGGCAACAGGCATGGCTAGCACATGCCCCAAAATGCCCATACCAACCGATATGCACCATCAATAACTATGTTACACCCTTAACCTGCCCTCTCCCTACCCAATCACATGTTAACTGGTTGGCATGGGATTTTTAGTGCAGGACCCCAAACTAACTGTTAGCATGGTACCTTTAGCATATATCAAACCTTGTGCTACAGGTTAGTGCACCTTAGTAAACATGCTCCATAATCAGAGTGAAAGATATCCATTCATATAGCCCCAGAAATACACTCACCCAAAAAGATCAACAGACAGACAAACAGTGGGAGCAGGCAGAAAAAGATAGTGAGAGAAAGAGATATCAGAACCAGAGGAGAGGAAAGAAATAGGTATTTAAAGGTCTAGAGGAAAGGAAGAGATGGGATGAAGAATATTAGAGAGTAATAATTAGAGAACACCAGGCACAAGCAAATCTTCTCCAAGAAACTTCTTACCAAGGTCATAAAAGAGAAGTCTGTGGCAGTTTGTACGTGATTTACAGCAGGTGTAAATGTTGAGGTTTACACTTGGTATCTTGTAAATGCATGGTCATTACTCATGAAAGTAATTTATGTAATTTATGTGCCTAAATGAGGCACCTAATCTTAGGCCCAATCATTTAAATGTGCTTAAGTACCTAGTACTGGAAATCAGTGTCTAGTGCCTATTTACTTTCCTATCCTGGCTTTCAGTCAGTCCCCATCTACTGTTTAGGTGTCTAAAATTAGGCACCTAATGAACATAGACACCACATTTAGGTACTTATCCCTAGTCAAATGTTAAAGGGGAATATTAAGTGCCAGATTCTTAAATTAAGTTAGGCTTCTAAACTCGTTAAAAAACTGAACGCTAGTTGACTCAATGGTAGTAACGGTACATCTTTTACACAGAATAGCAAGCTGAGAGCTCTGTTATCTAAATAAGGAGCTAGACCCAGGAAACCTTTAATTTGCAGAAGAGGGGAACAGAAGTATGCATAAACGTTTTAAGATACTCATTCATTCATTTTCAGACTTTTTCAACAATTTTTGGATATTGTTGGGATTTGTTTCAAAGATTTTCCTGTTTAAAACATTTCTAACAATCCCATATCAATTTTATGTGCATTGATTTGTGGACTAATGCACATTAAATCATCTGCATACTCTTTTGTATCCATAAAGGTAATAAACTGAATCCACGCTATTGAATGCATATCCCTAATAATTTCAAAACAGGGTGTCTAGGCTATCAAGTTCCCTCCGTCATCTATGTCCCTTACTTGAGCCTACTGATTTCCGATCTGTATTCCAAGCCCTTATCACTCCAATCTTTGACTACGCTAACATCATCCTGCATGGGCTTCCCTGCCATTCTCTCCATCCATTAAATTAGCATTGAATACCGCTTCACAAACCATATACGGAACATCCAGATATGATCGTGTAACTCCTCTCCTAATCCATCTTCACTGGCTCCCAATAAGTAGTCGACTAAAATACAAAACTCTCCTCATAACTTTTAAAATCCTCCATCACCTATCCGGATCCTCATTGGAAGATCTTCGACATTGGACTCCTGACAACAGAACAAGAAGAACAAATATGATGAACACTCTTACCATTCCATCAATAGCTAGAAAAAGCTCCCAATTTGCCATAAACAGGGCATTCTCCCTCTCTGCCCCTCAACTTTGGAATTCCCTACCTACTCATATTCGTCTCATTTCAGATTTGGCTACCTTTCGCAAAGAAATTAAAACTCACCTATTCCATCTTGTTTTTGATCATGTAACTTAAAGCTCTGCCCATCAATTTCACACATAAGATTCTGTCAGACGGTAAATAGTTCTCCAGGCCCATATGCTACTGTGTATGATCTTCAAGGATCTATTATTGTAAATAGTTAACTGTTTATCTTATTTTATTTATCTAGTTAATATGTTCATTGTAATTCTGTTACTTGTTCTATGTAAACTATGTAATCTGTTCCATGCAAAATGTTCTATCTGTAAACCGTGCTGATCATGAATAGTGTGGTATAAAACCAAATAAATAAATAGTGTTTATGTTGCATCTATTTTATAAAGGCAACATTGGCCTATGTACCTTCATCAGATTTTAATCCAAGGTAAATAAGACACATAAATTTACACCTACTCTGTGTATGTATTGGTGATTATAGGCATATATGTGTGTATTTTTTTAGAATTGTGAAAAACATGCATAAGTGCCAATCCTGCCCCCGCTCTACCTCTTCTCTGGAGGGCAGTTTCTCCAAATGGGTTAGTTTTGCGCATACCATAATAGCCATGAATGTCACTCCTAAATCAGGGTATGTGGGTCTCTCAAATTTACTGCTAACACTTGATGTAGTACTTGCAGTGTGCCAAAGAGAGCGTCTTTCTGGAGTTCATAAGATGTAACATGTATGGGTAACTTATCAAGGTATGCTTGGAAATTCTGCTTAATCAGGCCTGTGGCTCCCAATACAATGGAAAAATTTCTGCCACATTTTCTAGCTCTCTCATTGCATTTCTTAGTACTTCAGTACTTAGTACTTCTCCCTCCCCACGCAATTCACAGAACAATCGTTTGGAACCAATCCTCTATTATCAATGCCATTCTGGTGTTTTATCCTTTATCACTATGTTAGGTTTCCTTGTATGCAGTTTTTTATCCATTGGAATGGGAATGTCCCAAGTTATCAGAACTTCTGCATTCTCTGTAATTCTCTTGGGGTCATGATCCCAGTGCTTTTCTGATACAGCGATGATGGAGTGCTTACAGAGTTTCCAATGGATGAGACGTGCCATCTTGTTGTGTTTTTCTGTATGGAAATTTTCTGCCATCAGAACTTCACAACCAGCTACAAGATGAGTAACCATTTCCAGCTCTTTCTTACAGAATCTGCATATGTCTGTTTCACCAGTCTTCTCTATGCTCGCTGTGAACTATTTCATCTGTAATCCATTGTCCAGAGCTGTAACTATCAATCTCTCATCTTTAGGTTTCAGTTTGCCTTTCCATGTGTCCTTGTTTGATCAACAAATGGCTCCTGGAGTAATTATTTGAATTTCCCACTGTATTTATGCATTTGATACATGCTCCGTGTCTGATGATCTAATTCCTTGAAGATTTTTTTCTCTTGTTTTGCAAATTCTGTTGCTTCTTTCCCTGTGTTTATTGATGGATTCATACCCATTCCTTCTACTTGTCAGAATGCTTGCTCTAGTTTGATAATGGAAACAGATTCTGGCTGTTTACTTTCATACTGCAACACTTTTCATGCATTCAGATCTGTTGATGCTGTTAAGTAGGCCTGGAAACCTATAATTGTCACTCTAAATGCATAATCATTTTCTGAGGTCCATTCCTCCTTCGGTTCTAGGGATGTATAGACTTGGCATAGGCATGGAGAAGTTTTCTTGTTCATACATCTAGTTTCTCAAGATATTTCAAAGGCCAGTCTACAGTTCCAAAGCTAAACAAGAGTACATTGATTGATTACTTGTAGTTGATTCTTTAATGTTAGTGCATTTTTCAGAATCAGCTTTAATCTCCTGTAATGCTCTTTGCTGTTCTTTTCTTTAAATACTTATTTCTGAATTGTTGCTCCTTCCTCTAATCCTAGAAATTTATATACGCTTTCATGTTCAAGTTTCTATGTTACGGTCATCACTTACAGAGATACTTTCAGCTGTCCTCAGTTTTCCTCCAATGAAGTTTGCTTTAGCACATTTGTCCAGACTAAAAGTCAACTGATGTCATCTGAGAATTGCCTTAGGAATGCCTGAATGTACAATTTATTGCATAAAAGTAGACACTATAGGCCCGATATTCAAAAAGCATTTACACAGTTTATAGACCTGTAAATCATGTAAATGCCGCTGAATGGGATATTCAAGTGCCACTGAATATCCCCGATTATCTCCCCTACATGCCTTGATGCTGGCTGCTTAGCACTGGGGCATGTCGTGAGCATTCTGGGCGGAGCAGAGACGGAGACAGTCACTAACTGGGTAGTAGGAATATTGCACTGCTACCCAGTTAGTGACCTGTGGGTAAAACTAGGTAAAGCAAAAGCTGGACTAGTTTTAACCGTAGGAGCTAACCGGGCAGTGGTGCAATATCGCCGCTACTCAGTTAGCTTCTGCAGCTCCAGGGCATGTGTGATGATCTTGGATATGCAATTCCAGGGCTGCATATGTCCCCGGCATTGAATTTCTAGGGTTAGAGATTGGCAGGGACAGCTATGCACCGTAGCGGCACATAGCCGACTCAATTCAATATTGGGCCCTATGTTTCTGTATGTCTACTTTTTGCATGCACATATTACTGGGCAATTTTATAAGAGCCTGGCAGAAAACAGTGTATTGTTCAGTGTTTGTGACAATAAAATGCTTTAAAACAATAAAACAGTGAAAGTGATCGGCGAAAAAAGCCTTGGTAACAGTGAAGCAGCGATACCAGGAATTAGGTGTGTGCATTAGTTTCATATAAATGGAAAAAATCAATGAAAATCACAATTTTCAGTTTGTTCCAAGGCCAACTAACTGATTGTGCATTCTCAGAAAATGTTATTGAATTCCCACTCATTAACTGCATTTTCATTGTGCACATGCATATGTCTAGACAGACTGGTGCCAATTTGGGAGGGGGATCCTTCTCTAGCCCTATTCATATCCAAGCTAAAAACTTAACTCTTTGAGGCTGCTTTTGGATCCTGATGCTCCTCACTTTCTATATGCATCTTACCGTACTCTAGTACCTGGTTTTGTGATGTTCTTCATTTTGATTAGATTGCAAGCTCTGATGAGCAGGGCCTGGGTCTTACATCTATAAGTACAGCACTGCTTATGTATTTAGTGCTATACAAATGATAAGTAGTAGTAGTATGGTTACAAGCTGTCAGAATGAGGCACTTCAGCCAATGATGCTGCAAATCCTTGACAAGTGGCCAGAGAAACATATCCCTGCTTGAGTTCTGCAAATCCCACGGGTCATGATATCACAGCAGTGCAGAAACACAGTGATGGGAAAGGTAGTAGAAAAGCTAAATCCCTTTCCAAGTGGAGCCCCTAGCCTCTCGATCCAGTCAGATGGCATGGCAGGAGGCCTGATGCACATGAAAGAAAACCATAGTGGAAGAGATGGGGTGGTGTTCGGCTGCATTGTTACAGGGCAGGCAGCAAGCAGATGTGGTGTATCAGGGAAATGACCATCTACTGAAGATGATTGAGAAGGTGGGGTTGAAGAGGCTATTGCATCTCTTAGCTACTGATTACAGAGTGCCCTCCAGGACAACGTTTAATAGGCAGGTGATCCCCAACCTGTGTAGTCAGTTGTGCTATCAGCTGCAGACATATCTGGGAAATGTAGAGACTGGTAGTAGTATGCATATTTTCTCTGACATCTGGAATAGTCAGGACACCACACATGCCTACCTCCTCCTGATTGTACAGTAGAGGAAGCCAGATGAGGCAGAGACAGATAATAGGTAGAATGGGGGAGAAATAGGAGGAGAGCACATCTGTGCTGTGCTCCACAGCCAAGTAATGGATGACAGCCATACTTGGCCTCATATCTTAGCAGAAGTAAGGGCAATGATGAAGGGCTGGCATATAGGGCACAAACACAGTGCCATGGGGCTTTAAATAGTTCACAGGGAGCATCAGGCCATGCATTAGTACCCTGATATTCCTGGGGAAGAAGATAATGTCTGCTCAAAGGAATAATGCAGCTTGCAAAGTTAAATTCAAACTGTGCTATTAAATTTACACAATAATGAGATATTTTGCATGCATTTGCATGCTTTATATCTCATTATTATGCAGCTTTCATTGTGGTAAAACAATGTGTTAAGGTAAAATATGCCGTAATTTTGCTATTTAATGCATGCTATTTTGCAAAAATTGTTCATTATTCCCTTAACTTGAGTTAGTAACTATGATCCCTTGTGGTACAAAATAGCCTTTCTAAACTGATAGAGCATACTGCCTTTCTTGCCATAGTCAGGACCCACATAAAAGCCTACCTTTCTGAGGTTTCTTTAAATCTTAAATATTGGCCATTTAAGATCAAATCTCTCTCACTTGGTTTGCAGCTTGTCGTGCTGTGAGGGCTTGCGTGCATCAGTGATGCTGAGAGCTAAACTATCGGTAGTTTAACTACTGGCAGGGTCTCCCAAGATGGACAGGTCTCAGCTGAGGTGCCAGACGAAGACAAACCACCCATCTGGGCAGCAGCAGAATGGGATAGTGTTGACGGCGGAGGATCACATTTCTGTGACAACGGCAACAACACCAAACTTAAACTGCGCGGAAGGAAGGCCCGGCAATCTACTTCTGTATCTTGCCATGAAAACCCAATGGATAGTTACAACAAAACAAATTGTGCTATGGTGCTGGAAGATGAGACTCCCAGGTCGGAAGGCACGCAACTAGCTACTGGGGAAGAGCTGAAGACTTTTCAGAGTAAAGCCAGCATTTATGATGTGGTTGGATCAAAGCCCTCGGGAAGTCTGACTGCTGATGTAGCTGCGCATGAAATGAGAGTCAGAAGCTGTAAAGATGTCTTACACATTGGAACATGGAACGTACGAAGCATGAACCAAGGGAAGTTGGAGGTGGTCAAGAATGAAATGGAACGTGTACAACTTGATCTGTTGGGTGTCAGCGAACTGAAATGGACTGGCATCGGGCACTTTGCATCAGATGATCACATGGTCTACTATGCTGGAAATGAAAGACAAAGAAGAAATGGTGTTGCATTTATAATAAAGAAGAAACTTGCAAGAACTGTAATGAAATACAATGCAGTCAGCGAACGCTTAATCTCTATTCGTCTACGAGGATTGCCTATCAACACAACTATAATTCAAGTATATGCCCCAACAACAGCTGCAGAAGAGAATGAAATTGAAGAGTTCTATGAACAAGTACAAGCTGAAATTGACAGAACATGCAAACAGGATATCCTGATAGTCATGGGTGACTGGAACGCAAAAGTTGGCAACAAAGAAGAAGGCAAAGTAGTTGGAAAATATGGACTTGGCAACAGAAATGAAGCTGGAGAAAGATTGATAGAATTCTGCAAGACCAATGATCTATTCATCTCAAACACCTTCTTCCAGCAACACAAGCGACGACTGTACACATGGACTTCACCCAATGGATTGTATAAAAATCAAATTGACTACATCTGTGGAAGTCAACGATGGAAAAGCTCTGTAACATCAACAAAGACAAAACCTGGAGCTGACTGTGGTACAGATCATCAACTACTAGTATGCAAACTCAAGCTAAAGTTGAAAAAGAGCAAACCACTCATGAATGCACCAAAATATGACCTTGAGAATATACCACTGGAATTTAAAGACTGCCTGCAAAATCGATTTGCTGTTTTAGATACAAATGACAGAGCTCCGGAAGAGTTATGGAATGACATCAAGAAGGTTGTGCTGGAAGAAAGCGAGAAGTCTCTACAAAAGGTTAAAAAGCAAAAACGGCCAAAATGGATGACGGAAGAAACTCTGAAAATTGCCCAGAAACGCAGAGAAGCTAAAGCCAAAGGAGAAAGAAAGACAATCGCAGAACTCAACAGAGATTTCCAACGTGCAGCAAGACAGGACAAGGAAAAGTACTACAATGACACTTGCAAGGAAATAGAAGCAGAAACTATTAGAGGAAGAACAAGATCGGCTTTCCTAAAGCTGCGAGAGTTAAAGAAAAAGTTCCAGCCTCGAATTGGAATGTTACAAGATGCTCAAGGTTCTATGTTGAATGATGCTGAGAAGATCAAGAAAAGGTGGAAGGAATATACAGAGTTTTTATATGATAAAGATCAAGTGGACCAACAGCTGTTTCAACCTATACCTTATGATCAGGAACCATTGGTGATGAAAGAAGAAGTTGAAGCAGCATTGAAAGCCTTATCAAAGAACAAAGCACCAGGCATTGATAGCATTCCCATAGAAGTATTGCAGCAATCTGATGCAGCTGTTACCGTACTTACAAGGCTCTGCCAAGAAATATGGAAGACAACATCATGGCCAACTGACTGGAAAAGATCTGTGTTTATACCAATACTAAAGAAAGGTGATCCAACTGACTGTGGAAATTATCGCACAATCGCTCTGATCCCACATGCCAGCAAGATTCTACTGAAGATTATTCAAAAGAGACTACAGCCATACCTAGAACAAGAACTACCTGAAGTGCAAGCAGGGTTCAGGAAAGGGCGAGGAACGAGAGACATCATTGCGGATGTGAGATGGATCCTTGAAAAGACTAAAGAATACCAAAAGGATATCTATTTGTGCTTTATCGACTATAGCAAGGCTTTTGACTGTGTAAACCATGAGAAACTCTGGGCCACATTAAGAAGCATGGGTATACCAGAACACCTGATCGTTCTCTTGCGTAATCTGTACATTGATCAAGAAGCAACAGTTCGAACGGAACAAGGAGAAACAGAATGGTTTAAAATAAGCAAAGGTGTAAGACAAGGCTGCATACTTTCCCCCTACCTGTTTAATTTATATGCAGAACAAATCATCAGAGAAGCAGGACTGTATGAAGACAACAGAGGTGTGAAGATTGGTGGAAGACTCATCAACAACCTTCGCTATGCTGATGATACCACATTACTGGCTGAAAGCGAAGATGATCTGAAACATTTGCTTCTCACAATCAAAGAACATAGTCTCAAAATGGGCCTGCACCTTAATGTAAAGAAGACAAAGATCATGACAACTGGCATAATCAACAGGTTCATCGTTGAAGGAGAAGAAATTGAAATTGTGAACAACTTTAACCTACTTGGATCAACTATCAATAAAGAAGCAACAAGCAGTCAAGAAATCAGACGACGCATTGCTCTTGGCAGAATGGCTATGAAAGACCTAGATAAGATTCTCAAGAGCAGAGATGTGTCTCTCCATACAAAGATTCGACTTGTTCAAGCCATGGTATTTTCAATAACATCATATGGATGTGAAAGCTGGACAGTGAAAAAGACAGACAGGAAGAAAATTGATGCCTTTGAATTATGGTGCTGGCGGCGAATACTGTGTATACCATGGACTGCCTGAAGAACAAACCAGTCGGTACTAGAGGAGATCAAACCTAAGCTTTCTTTAGAAGCTCAGATGACAAGACTTCGACTTTCATACTTCGGACACATCATGCGAAGAGAGAGATCATTAGAGAAAGACATCATGCTTGGCAAGATAGCAGGTCAACGCAAAAGAGGAAGGCCAGCAATGAGATGGATCGCTACAATAACAGCAGCTACGGGTACCAGTCTGTCATCAATGAGCCGCCTGACTGAAGACCGAACACAATTTAGGATAGCTATCCAGAGGGTCGCCATGAGTCGACTCCGACTCGACGGCACTTAACAACAACAACAAGATCAAATCTTATTAATTAAAAAAAGTGTATTAAATGCAGTACATTAACTGAAGCATCTGACTTGATGTGACTATGGGAGTCATTCCACAATGTGAATAAGTCATTTGGATGTGCATGGGAGATGGATTTCTCCCCCAAACCTCTACAGCTATATTCCAAAACCTGTCTCCCGTGCACGAACACGGGGATCTCAGAACATGCCCGGGAGGGGCAGAACAGGGGCATGGTTTGCTGCGGAGACGTATGTTCCCTATAAGTATTAGTGTATGTGTCTCATATCCCCTCGTGTTAAATGTATCCCCCAAATGTGTTGTGACCACTTTGATTGAAGGATAAGGTGGTATACAAAACTGTCTAAATAAAATAAAATAAATAAATAAAATAAAGCATATTCAGAAAAGGCCCATGTATGTTTTCTGTGTTCCCTGCAGACATGCTCGTCATTCCTGCGGAAGCATGGAATTAGGCCAGTACTTAGAAATATTTCTGTTGTGCTTGCATGGAGGTTGTGACAAGCATGCTTCAAAGTGGTGTGACTGCAGTCTGTAAAACACAGATAGATACAGGGTACAATGAACAGAAATCAGGGGTGAGAGAATCTTGTAAACTAAGGGGCATTCATAACTACCCCTAAAGATATTTGAAAACCAGCAATAGTGAATTTGGTGGCTATGATGACTGTTGCTGCTTGTGCTACATGAGCTAATCTGGGGGACCCTGACAAGTCCTGTGTTCTGTAAAACGGAACTGTTGATGTTAGAAGTGTGAGTGAGTCTGCCACAGGAGTTTATTTGAGTGAGAGAGGGGGATCAGATGTGTAGTCCTGGCACTCCATGCTTTTATACCAGCTTTTATCTATAGGTGCTATGGATCTGTTTCCCAGAACTATGTCTCTTGTGACAGCAAGTGAGAGTGTGTGTGTGTGGTTTGAGGGTTGCACTAGAGGATCTGGTGTGCTGATCTGCATATCAGAGAGGAGGGCCAGGCACTGGGAGACATGACAGATGTAGTGCCAACAGTACTCAGATAGTGCCAAGCAGCATGCCATATCCAGGGCGTACATTTCTGGCTCAGCAATCATTTACATTCCTTGGCAAATAGTTATGTTACTGTTGGATTTGTGCATATGATGAGGGTCCATTCTGAGCATTTTTAAGGGTGTAGGTAGAGATGACCAATGCAGGCCTCACTGAAGCATTTTTATGATGCCAAGTACCATCTGATGCAAGGTATGTTCTGTAATACATGTTCATATTTACCTTCTCTTATATTATCTTAGAGTGTGCTGGGATTACCTGGCACTGTTCTGGACATGTAGGGCACTAGGCAGGGGCGGCTCAAGGCAATCTGCTGCCTGAGGCGAAGTATGAAATGGTGCCCCCCCCCACACACACCTTAGAGGGGGGCGGGGCTTTTTCAGAGATCCAATCAGAGATTGAACTGAACCAAACTAAAAAGCGATTAGATTATATGGAGGAAATGCAAGATGTTTGCACACAGGGCCGTATCGAGCTGCAATCGCACCCTGTGCAACTTGTAACTCGGGCACACGCCCCCCCTCTCCCCCATACCTCCGTCCAGCGCTGCCTGCTCTTTCCCTGCTGCTGCTGTCCTCTGTTTTTTTCATGGCGGCGCCAGCAGCAGGGAAAGAGCAGGCAGCGCTGGACGGAGGTATGGGGAGGAGGAGGGGGGCATGCGCGCAATCTGAAAGGCACCAGCACTTTAAGCAGATCTGTCCCTCCCTACTCTAACATTGCATCGGAGGAGGGAGGAACCAGACCTGCTTAAAGTGCTGCGAAAAGGCTTGGGGGGGTGCATTTTGGCTGTCTGCTATTGTCCTGCCAGCGGCGACAGGGCAACAGCAGACAGCCAAAATGTGCCCCCCAAGCCTTTCTGCCCTGTACGGCTGCACCGCTTGCACAGGGCTAGGTATGGTCCCGTTGGCACATAAAGGAACTAAAAGACAGCAAGAACCAACAGCACAGTTTATAAAGCTAAATTATAACTCATTTTTATTTTGTTCTTATAAACTGCGTTATGGTTCTTGCTTTTTTCTTTTTCAACATATACTTTGCATCCACAGTAGCTGCAGAGCAGAACCAGGACATTCACCCACAGAACTCAATATTTTAAAAAAAATCTGATTCTCATCATCTTACTAGCAACAACAACAACCACTTTTCTCCAGTACCAGGCATATTGTGAACTAATACAAAACCATACAACAAAGAGCAAACCTACTATACCATATCAGCACAACTTCCAAAACTCACATAAGGAGTCCATCCAAAAAAGTGTCACTGTAAATAGTACAGTGGGCCCTGGAACATCCATACACCTATTTGAAGAGCTGAACAAGTCAAATTACCACAGTACAGTATAGATCTTTATGTACAAACTCCATGTTAACAGAACACCTGACCTCAGTCACACACTCACAACATCGACCCTCACCAAGTACAGAATAAATAACCAGAATCTAAAATAAAATAAAAATATGTAGACAAAATTTTTATTGAAACCCCAAGAAGCCAGAGTCCACATGCATTGCAACATCAGATAAATAAGAGATGCAGTTCCCCAATACTGTGTAACATATAAAAATAACACAAAGTCCAATCACTAAAATTAAATAAAATTATTTTTTCTACTTTTGTTGTCTGACCATTTTATTCTCTGATCATGATGGTCTCGATCTGAGGCTTCTGCTGTCCTGTCTTCTCTTAGCTCTCTTTCTGTGGTCTATGGTCCCTAGTCCATCTGCCATTTCTTATCTCTTCTTTTGTTTTCTTTACTTCCTTCCATCAGCCCATTTCCAGTTCCAGTAACCCTTCCCAGTATCAGCCCCCTTTCCAGTCCTCCCCTCCCAGTACCTTCCAATGTCAACCACCTTGAATTCCCACGACTGCCACTGGTATCCATTTCCTTCCAGTCCCCCTCCTTCCCCATTGTCCAGCCCCTTCTAGTCCAAATACCATCCCAGATATCAGCTCACATCCACTCTCAGTGGCACCCCCCAGTCAGCTCCCTTCCAATTGCCTTACCCTCTGTCCATCCCCCTTCCAGTCAGCTCCCCATTACCCCACCACCTACCACTCCCACCCACAAGTGTCAGCTCCCTTCCAGTCCCCCTTCAGTACATCCCAGGTGTCAGCTCCTTTCCAGCCCCCTCCTTCCCCTGTGTCAACTCCCTTCCTGACCCCTCCTTCCCATGGCAGACCCTCTCATTATCTGCTCCCTTCCAGTCCTATTCTACCATCCTTCCGCATCAGCCCATTTGTAGCCCTAGCCCCTAGTTTTCTTCCAGGGCCAGCAGCACTCTTCTCCCTTCCCCCATTAGCCCATTTCCAGTCCTATCCCCCTTATCAGCCCACTCTAGCCCTAGCCCCCCAATCAGCCCATTACCAGTTCTAGCTCATTTCCGGTGCTAGCCCCCTATATGCCTATTACCAGTCCTAACCCCCCACCCAATGTCCATTTCCAGTCCTAGCCCCCCAATCAGCCCATTTCCTGTCCTAGTCCCTGGTGCCGCTGAGAGAACAAAAAGTGGTGGCAACAGGGCAACAGCAGGCAGCCAAAATTTGCCCCCTAAGCCTTTGCACCCTGTGTGGCTGCACCGCTCACACAGAGCTTGGTACGGTACTGTGACATAGTAATAGTGGAAGTGGTGAAAATGCAGTTAAAACTACAAATTCATATTCAAGTGTATCAAATGTATGGTTGGATATTCTTAGTGTTACATAACAATATTAATAACTTTAAAAGCAGTAAGACAACTTGGCACTATCAAAAAGTTAGGACATGAGCCTTAACATCAAATAATCAGTATGACCCCACAACTCTCCTTTAGAGATAAAATTTATTTCATTTAATGTGTTAAGTATAGAAGCACTGAATGTACACAGTAGAGTCTCAAAATGTTTTTTACAAAA
The DNA here is from genome assembly GCA_033557465.1 of Ichthyophis bannanicus. Classification (NCBI taxonomy): domain Eukaryota; kingdom Metazoa; phylum Chordata; class Amphibia; order Gymnophiona; family Ichthyophiidae; genus Ichthyophis; species Ichthyophis bannanicus. The sequence goes on along the minus strand of CM066035.1, from coordinate 445,063,277 downwards.
CAGATTGTTTTTTAGCTATAGTCAAGCAATAGAGTGAGGGCCATGTATGCAGCCTCCAAGGGGGCTCTTTCTACTCTGAGGGTCAAACAAATTTGAATGTGGCCACTTTGTATTAAAAAAAAGGTGAAGACCTTCTTTAGCAGGAAAGGAGCAGGATATTTATCTTCAGACTGTGATCCAGAGGGGTAACCATCAGATCAGATGACTGGATCCTTCAGTGTGAATCTCACACTCTGCATAGTACATAGAAATTTGTGCTAGGGAAATGGAAGCCATGTTGTCATCGTCCTACCTGTAGATAGAGATTCTAATTGGTGAACATACTACAAAATCCTGTCCAACACGTTTTATCTTTCAATTAATTTACATTAAAGAAGTGAAAAACAAGTAGTTTGCTGACGTTCCATGAAAATAATTCCCCTGAAGCACCGAGTTATACTTATACAACTAAGTACTTTAAGTTAGCAGAAAACACATGAAATCAGCAAAACCAAGGAGAGCATAGTGGCAGGTTGGGAATTTAAACAATTCTGCAGACCCAGCATCACTGCAGTACCTGCCTAAAGGGTTAGTTTAATTAGGCTACAATTCATATGCCAGAAAGTGCTTTTATAATTACCTTCGAATGATCAAGTCTACGGAGAAACCTAGGGAGAATTATGTATTCCCAGTAATGAAGCATGCCAAGATTGATTGTGTTTATTATGGAATACACTTGTTTGGTGGAATTCCAAACAATCCTCAAAGTGCATCTTCCTAATTTCTCTTTGCAAGCCTGATGTACACAATAACCCAAACTGAAATGGGATGATATAAAATAGAAAGTTTTTTTTTCATTTTATTTAGAATCATATGACTTCTATTCAATGAAAGTTTATATTTAGGTGCTTCTTTATTTATAAGACCATCTGGACATCTTTGCACAGTATTGTGAGTTGAACTGATTGCTGGAGTTGATTAATGTTGCTTATATCCTTTCGGCTTTGTAGCCATTCTTCATTGCGTCCAGGCTCACCTTCTTAACATCATATAGAGCTGGCATGTGGGCAGATTGTGCTAAACTAGATCCCACTTTTTGCATGTGGCATGCTAAGCCACACGCTCCGCTCTGTATGATCATATCATTTTGAAAACACAGCACTTCTTTCCATTACCATCATCATACAATGCAGCCTAGACTCTCATTAGTGCTCATACAGATGATGCTAATCGACTGATGCAAAATCCTTTTGCATACTTAAATTAACATAATTCTTTAATTTGGTGCCTCAAATAGCAATGTTTATCATTATTGCAAAGAATTATGAATGTTGTTTTTCCAATGATAGTGCCTTGAAAATAAAAATGCTTATTGAATAGTACCGATACTCTGAGATTGCTCAGAAAATTATTCCGAGCCCTTTTGTTGTTGATGATGCTCCTTATTTCACATGCATTCAGAGAACCCATTCTCTAGGTCAGTGATATTTACTCCCAGTCCTTGAGGGCCTCCAACAAGCAACTTTTTCAGGATATCCCTAATGAATATGCAAGGAAATGGTTTGCATATGATAAAGTTAGATTCCATACATATTTATTAGGGATTCCTGAAAACCTGGCCCACTGGCAGCCCTCACGGACTGGGATTGAATACCACTGATCTAGCTTATTCTTGGTCATTTGTAAAGGGCAAATTTTCAAAGCCATTCTTTAAGCAAAACAATGCTTTCCCTATGGTAACGAGCTTTTTTGGAAATTGTCCACCTTTTATAAGGGTAAAACATATGCGCACAATGCCACTATGGAGGTAATTTGATGTAGTCATTCCTACATGTCTGTAGCCACGTATGCACATAAATGACCTCTTATAAAACACCGGCTGGTGTAAAAGTACATACTTTGGCATAAAGTTATGAGCTGTGTTAGTAGGTCTTCATGAAAGTTTGCACTCATTTTATAAAATAGACTCAAAAGCGCTCTAGGTGCATACTGACATTAACACCAACTCCAGGAGTGTGTGAATGACTGTGTTTTATTTGCTTTTTATTTGATATACTACAGTTTTATGATTGCTCAGCTGATAATGAGTTTTGTATGCTTATTTATTTATTTATTTGCTTTTTTATACTGCACTATTTCAAAATCAGCACATTTTACATAGAACAGGTATTAAACTGAAGAAGAGAATAACATTGACAGGAACATCAACTTGAGGGGAACTTGCTTAGAACAGGGGGAACTAAATTATAAGTTGGTAAGTAGATCTTAATGGTTACAAAGGGGAGGTTGAGCTGTGGGTTGACAGGTATTGTGCATGTCATATCTATGGTATGTGGTGGTAGAATATTTGGAACAAGTGAGTCTTTATGGCTTTTCTAAAGGTTGACTGGTCAGAAATGGCTTGGATTGAAGCAGGGAGGGCATTTCACAGAGTTGGTGCATATAAAGAAAAGGTGTAGTTCTTGGTGGCTTGGGTGCACGTCCTTATTGATGAAGGGGTCATCAGCATGTTCACCATGCTTGATTTCCTCATTCTGTTATTTGGGATATGTTGTATGATTGCGGCAAGGGAATCCGCCAACATGTCATGTAGAATCTTGAATGTCAGCAATAGGGCTTTGTAGATCAGGCGTCTTGCTATTGGGAGCCAGTGTAACTGATTAAGAGGGGTGTAACATGTTCAAATCTGGACGCTCCATGCAGTGTTCGGGCAAGTGTGTTCATAGCCAATTGGGGTGGTTGGAGTGTGTGTTTTGGCAGGCCATGGAGAATAATATTGGCATTATCCAGGTGCTGGAAGATGAGTGCCTGGAATATGATGTGAAAGTCTGAGGGATCAAAGAGCGGGCGTATATGACGGAGGGTCCTTATTTTATGATAAACCACCTTGATGACATTTCGTATGTGTGCTTCCATACTCAGTCATGGTCCAAGATGACTCATGGGCAGGGCACCTCATGCTTCGTCATCAGCTCTACGTCATTCACCTATAGGGAAGTTGGTGGGGTAAATGTTTGGTCTCTGGTTATAAATAAGACTTCTGTCTTCTTGCAGTTGACTTTAAGATTGTATATGGAGAGCCACTCTGAGACAGTGGTGAAACAGTTTGTAATGATGGAGGACTGTCTGTGGAGAATGGGGTGTATAGTAAGAAGTCTTCGGCATACATGAGGCATAGAATGTTGGATGATTGAAGTATTGTGCAGATTAGCTGGATATAGATGTTGAAGAGCAGAGCCAAAAGAGATGAGCCCTGCGGGACTCTCTGCATTTGCTGGAATGTGTCTGATGTCTGCTTTTCTATGTGTACCTGTTGCTGGCGACCAGTCAAGCAAGATCTACACCAGTCAAGGGCTGCATTCTGTATCACTTTTTGTTGTAATTGGCCAAGTAGAAGATTATGACTGACCAAATCAAAGGCTGAGGCAATGTCCAGGAATATTAGGATGAATTCCCACTTCTTTTTATTTATTCCTGTGAGGAGTCTGTCAAGGAGGGTAGCCAGAAGGGTTTTAACCAAGTGCTGCTGATGGAACCCATGCTGCTGTTGGTCAAGAGGATTTTGGAAGTCAACGTGATCCTGGATTTGTTGCTGAACAATCTTTTCTGTTATCCTAGCCAGGAAGGGGAGGCTGGATATGGGTCTGTAGGAGCTGATGTCAGAAGGATCTAGTTTATTGATTTTTAGCAATGGTCTGATGGAGGCAGTTTTCAGGGATGGTGGTAGCACACCCATAGACAGGGAAAGGTGTATGATTCTGGCAATGATTACACAGGTACACTAAAAAAAATTTTTTTTAAACTGCCTCTAATGTTTCGATTGATTTTTACGTTTTTTGGTGCGCTGAATCCAAATCTGGTAACCAATTTGCTCCATCACGTACAGATTTTTTGCTACATTGGGTTAGCAGTTTGAGGTGAACGTTTCAGATTGAGTGCGATCGAGATAAAAGTTTCTTGGATGAATTCTTTATACTAATTGTTTAGTAGTTATTCAAATAAGAATAAAGAAAATTGTAACAAGGCAGCACATAAGAATAGAGTAATGTCAACAAAACACACTGTGATGGTAGCAAAATTGTCTGCACTTAAAACAGCCACATACATGTGCACAAACATTAAGCATATAAGAGCAAGGTTAGACACAAAGCAAAGCAAAGAAATGTGCAAAAAATGTTGTACAGGTATGTATGTAAGAATAGAAAACGCAAACCGCACCATTGCAATACATGAAGACAAACACCCGATGGTGTGAAAATAAAATTCTAATAAATGAGATCCGACACTGTGGTAATAACTAGCAAATTTTTATTTCAAAGTTTAGTAAAAACACGATATTTGTCAACACAGTTTAGATTTTAAAGTCATTCTTGGGTCAATCAATCTCCTGGTGGGCCCGTTTCTTCTTCCCCCGAATGCTTCTCTTGGTGCGCTGCTTGGCGTATTTTTCATCTGGGGTTTCCTGCAGCATCAACCAGCAGAAATCAGCCATCATAGTGGTGTTCCATCTTCCTTGGTACCTTCTCTCTGCGTCCTTGATGTCCTGGTGAAACCTTTCACCTTGTTCTTCACTGTACGCCCCCAAGTTTTCGGGAAAGTAGTTCACATGGGAGTGCAAGAAATGGATTTTCAGGCTCATGTTACAGCCTTGTTCTTTGAAGGCATTGAGCATCCTGGCAACAATATCCTTATAGTTCTCATCCCGCCTGTTCCCCAAGAATTTGAGAACAACATCCTTGAAGGAATCCCAGGCTTCTTTTTCCTTCTCAGACATCGTTTCAGCGAATGCTCCATCTGAAATGAGTTTCCTTATATCAGGGCCAACAAACACTCCTTCCTTTAGCTTTGCTTCAGAAAGTCGGGGGAACTTTGAGCAAAGGTACCGAAAGCACTCACCATCTTTTGGAAGGGACTTGATGAATTGCTTAATGAGACCCAACTTAATGTGGAGAGGTGGTAATAGAATGTTATCACGAGGTACCAAGCTCTCATGAAGAACATTTTTCTCACCGGGTCTCAAATACTCCCGAATTGGCCAATCTTTTTTCCCCCAGTGTAGGTCGCGGGCCCGGCTATCCCACAAGCAAAGGAAGCAGGGATATTTGGTGAAACCGGATTGCTGCCCTAATAGCATGGATAGAATTTTAAAGTCTCCACAAATCATCCACTTATGCTCATCATAATGAATCTTCTGAAGAATCAGGGCCAAATTCTCGTATTTTTCTTGGAGAATAACAGAGTGAGCAATAGGAACCGAAGCGAATGTGTTGCCATTATGAAGAAGAACACCTTTTATGCTGTCTTTTGACAAATCAATGAACAGCCGCCATTCATACTTGAGTTTAAACTTTTCCATCACTCCGTATATATCGTTGCAAAATACCAAATCTTCCTCTTTGCTGAAATACTTCAAAAATTGTGTCTCGCGGTTGCGGTACCAATAAAAAGTTGTTCCTGGTGACAATAGATTTTTCTGTTTAAGCCGAGAACCTAGCAGTTGGGCAGCATCTTTTGGGAGTCCTAAATCCCGGACTAAATCATTCAATTCAGCTTGAGAGAAAAGTTCAGGTTTCGGATCTGGTTCAGTTTCAAACTCGGAAGTACTGGACTCATCGGGAAAAGCCATCTGATGAGTCTCATCATGATCAGAACCGTCCACACAAATATGATCCAAAGATTTTGGTGGTTCAGGCACAGGTACTTCGTTGCTATGAGGCATAGGCCTAATTGCTGAGGGAAGGTTGCAATGCAAGAGCAAAAATAGCAGTCACTGCTGTGGTCTCTTTGTTCACGCCACATCATAGGTATTCCGAAACGAAATGCTTGTTTTTTACCTTTCATCCATAATCGTAGATCTTCCTCACATGTCTTGCACACTTTGTGAGGAGCCCACGGTTTGTCTTGATCTTCAAACCGAAATAGGCGAAATATACTTTTTTAATAAATGCAGAAATGTTCCTCTGCCGCTTTTTCACGGTATATTCCCCACAAATAAAACAAAAACTGTCCAGAGAGTTGACGCAACCTCTGGCTCTGTGAGCCATCACAAATACACAGCACTGCAAACTACAACTGTAGTGAACCACTTCGGAATAAAGCTGGATTACGACTGAGCAAACAAAAGGTAATAATGAACTTGCAAGAAACTGAAATTTGACAGGAACGTTCATGTCGCAACCACCGTGTTTGAGCGAGCGAACGAACGAGGCGAGGCGAACAGGAAAGAACATGCGCCAGCGCGAGTACTGGATTTAGCCCCCCCGCCTCCCAATTGTCCTGTTAATGTATAAAATGAATACAAAACACTCTAAAATATCATGAGGGAGTGTTTCTAGTTAGTTAACCATTACAACCTCTATTTTGGGCCAAGAAAATAAACTGCAGTCGGCTAAAAAGAAATTATGTTAACATTCCTTATATGGGTAAGAAATCTAATTTTGCAAGAAAACGTGACGTGATGGAACATTTTGGCTATTTCTCCTGGATTCAGCACCCCAAAATCTATAGGAATCAGTTGCAAAGCTGGAGGCAGTTTTTTGGTAGTGTACCTGTGTTATGCTTAGTTCAATTTGCGCTAACTTGATCCAGTATGCAGGGTATGGATTGCTTGGAGAAGTGGTGGTATTAATCTCGCATATGATGTTCTCTATCTACTCAGTGGAGTATGGGTAAAAGGCATCTAGCTTGGGGAGAACAGTGTCTTCTATTGGGGGGGGGGAGGGTTGTCCATGAGAGGATCTTCTGAATGAGGATTTTCTGAGTTAGGACTCCTCAAATTTGTTTTGTTGGAAGTGTGTGGCAAAGGCCTCTGGGCTGGGGGTATCTGTTGGATGGTTCTTAGATGTGTTAATTTTCCTGTTACCTGTAAGAGGTCTGTTATATCTGACCAATTGTTGTATTGTTTCAATGTAAACCGCACTGATGACAAATAGCGCGGTATATAAGAAAATTAAATAAATAAATAAATGTGTCCTTTGTGAGGCACTTAATAAGACTGAAAAGCTCTCTGGGCTTGTTAAGACAGCACATCAGGATATTGGTAAGGTATTTCTTTCTTTTCTGGTTGATTGCTCTGAGGTGTTCATGCAAGTTGTTCACGTATTCAACATGGTCGTGGGAGCATCTGGAGTGTCGCTCCAGCTTCCTGAAACGTATTAGCGATTCACGCAGCTCGACAGTGAACTATATGACTGTGTGGTTCTTCCTAGTGGGCTTTGTGGAGTGAGGTAGGAGAGAGGCTTTACTTAAGATGTTGATCCATATGTCTATCAGCTTGTCCTGCTTGGTAGCACTAGCACTGAGATCCTCAAGAGTATCATGGAGGAAGGCTTCTTTGTTAAGATATCTGTGGCGAGAGGCTGGTGGGGTGGTTCCATAGGGCAACCGATAAACTGATTCCACAGGGATATGGAAATAAATGGCATTGTGGTCCTACAAAGGAATAGGGAGGACCCATGGTGGATTCAGATTACTCGATTTGTGGGGCGGGGGGGGGGGGTGAGGGAGCAAAGATGAGGTCCAGGGTGTTTCCTCTTGTGTGGGTGGGTATATGTATTAGTTGAACATAACTCAGTGCGGTCATTGCATCAAGAAAGGCTGTACAGTGCTTGGTTGGAAGCACTGGGAGGTTGAAATTGTCTAGGAGCCAGAATGGTTTTCGTTGGTTGCATGCTAGGTCAAGGATTGTGGAAACATCATCAGTGCATGCAGATGGTGAATGGTAGAACAGATATGCTGCTAGGAACCTGTCTGAAATCCTGATGTAATCAAGGTTGGTTGTGCTCTAGGAAGTCCAGCATTGGAAATGGAGATTGCTTTTGGCTATTATGAGGATTTCACCACCCTATGATTTGTTCTTGGGCAGTTAAAGAGGTCATAACCAGGGAGCTTTAGTTGGTTTGTGAGTACGGTGTCTGTGTCTGTGAGCCATGACTCTGTGATGAAGAGCAGGTCTAGATTCCGGTGTTTGAGATAGTCAAGGAGGACAGGCCATTTATTCCAGATGGAGCAATAACACAGGTACACTAAAAAAAATATTTTTTAAACTGCCTCTAATGTTTCGATTGATTTTTACGTTTTTTGGTGCGCTGAATCCAAATCTGGTAATCAATTTGCTCCATCACGTACAGATTTTTTGTTACATTGGGTTAGCAGTTTGAGGTGAACGTTTCAGATTGAGTGCGATCGAGATAAAAGTTTCTTGGATGAATTCTTTATACTAATTGTTTAGTAGTTATTCAAATAAGAATAAAGAAAATTGTAACAAGGCAGCACATAAGAATAGAGTAATGTCAACAAAACACACTGTGATGGTAGCAAAATTGTCTGCACTTAAAACAGCCACATACATGTGCACAAACATTGAGCATATAAGAGCGAGGTTAGACACAAAGCAAAGCAAAGAAATGTGCAAAAAATGTTGTACAGGGATGTATGTAAGAATAGAAAATGCAAACCGCACCATTGCAATACATGAAGACAAACACCCGATGGTGTGAAAATAAAATTCTAATAAATGAGATCCGACACTGTGGTAATAACTAGCAAATTTTTATTTCAAAGTTTAGTAAAAACACGATATTTGTCAACACAGTTTAGATTTTAAAGTCATTCTTGGGTCAATCAATCTCCTGGTGGGCCCGTTTCTTCTTCCCCCGAATGCTTCTCTTGGTGCGCTGCTTGGGGTTTCCCGCAGCAGCAACCAGCAGAAATCAGCCATCATAGTGGTGTTCCATCTTCCTTGGTACCTTCTCTCTGCGTCCTTGATGTCCTGGTGAAACCTTTCACCTTGTTCTTCACTGCACGCCCCCAAGTTTTCGGGAAAGTAGTTCACATGGGAGTGCAAGAAATGGACTTTCAGGCTCATGTTACAGCCTTGTTCTTTGAAGGCATTGAGCATCCTGGCAACAATATCCTTATAGTTCTCATCCCGCCTGTTCCCCAAGAATTTGAGAACAACATCCTTGAAGGAATCCCAGGCTTCTTTTTCCTTCTCAGACATCGTTTCAGCGAATGCTCCATCTGAAATGAGTTTCCTTATATCAGGGCCAACAAACACTCCTTCCTTTAGCTTTGCTTCAGAAAGTTGGGGGAACTTTGAGCAAAGGTACCGAAAGCACTCACCATCTTTTGGAAGGGACTTGATGAATTGCTTAATGAGACCCAACTTAATGTGGAGAGGTGGTAATAGAATTTTATCACGAGGTACCAAGCTCTCATGAAGAACATTTTTCTCACCGGGTCTCAAATACTCCCGAATTGGCCAGTCTTTTTTCCCCCAGTGTAGGTCGCGGGCCTGGCTATCCCACAAGCAAAGGAAGCAGGGATATTTGGTGAAACCGGATTGCTGCCCTAATAGCATGGATAGAATTTTAAAGTCTCCACAAATCATCCACTTATGCTCAACATAACGAATCTTCTGAAGAATCAGGGCCAAATTCTCGTATTTTTCTTGGAGAATAACAGAGTGAGCAATAGGAACTGAAGCGAATGTGTTGCCATTATGAAGAAGAGCACCTTTTATGCTATCTTTTGACGAATCAATGAACAGTCGCCATTCAGCAGGATCATACTTGAGTTTAAACTTTTCCATCACTCCGTATATATTGTTGCAAAATACCAAATCTTCCTCTTTGCTGAAATACTTCAAAAATTGTGTCTCGCGGTTGCGGTACCAATAAAAAGTTGTTCCTGGTGACAATAGATTTTTCTGTTTAAGCCGAGAACCTAGCAGTTGGGCAGCATCTTTTGGGAGTCCTAAATCCTGGACTAAATCATTCAATTCAGCTTGAAAGAAAAGTTCAGGTTTCGGATCTGGTTCAGTTTCAAACTCGGAAGTACTGGACTCATCGGGAAAAGTCATCTGATGAGTCTCATCATGATCAGAACCGTCCACACAAATATGATCCAAAGATTTTGGTGGTTCAGGCACAGGTACTTCGTTGCTATGAGGCATTGGCCTAATTGCTGAGGGAAGGTTGGGGTAACTTATTACGTTCTTATTTTTTCAGTTGTATCCCTTCACAATGCAAGAGCAAAAATAGCAGTCACTGCTGTGGTCTCTTTGTTCACGCCACATCATATGTATTCCGAAACGAAATGCTTGTTTTTTACCTTTCATCCATAAGCGTAGATCTTCCTCACATGTCTTGCACACTTTGTGAGGAGCCCACGGTTTGTCTTGATCACCTAACTTCAAACCAAAATAGGCGAAATATACTTTTTTAATAAATGCAGAAATGTTCCTCTGCTGCTTTTTCACGGTATATTCCCCACAAATAAAACAAAAACTGTCCGGAGAGTTGACGCCATCACAAATACACAGCACTGCAAACTACAACTGTAGTGAACCACTTCGGAATAAAGCTGGATTACGACTGAGCAAACAAAAGGTAATAATGAACTTGCAAGAAACTGAAATTTGACAGGAACGTTCATGTCGCAACCACCGTGTTTGAGTGAGCGAACGAGGCGAGGCGAACAGGAAAGAACATGCGCCAGCGTGAGTACTGGATTTAGCCCCCCGCCTCCCAATTGTCCTGTTAATGTATAAAATGAATACAAAACACTCTAAAATATCATGAGGGAGTGTTTCTAGTTAGTTATCCATTACAACCTCTATTTTGGGCCAAGAAAATAAACTGCAGTCGGCTAAAAAGAAATTATGTGAACATTCCTTATATGGGTAAGAAATCTAATTTTGCAAGAAAACGTGACGTGATGGAACATTTTGGCTATTTTTCCTGGATTCAGCACCCCAAAATCTATAGGAATCAGTTGCAATACTGGAGGCAGTTTTTTGGTAGTGTACCTGTGTAATTTATGAGCATGCGGTTCAGGTTTTCTGACTGAGAAGACTTACATCTATAGTTTTTTGCTGGGGGTTGGCAGGCTAGGTTTATAGCCGGCAATGACCTGCTGAGAGTGGTTCCCTTGGGGCGTAAGATGTTTCTCTATGTCCCCTGTGGCCATGGCCTTGGAGGGAGGGGATTAGGCCCTGCTTGTTGAGAATTTGATTCTGACCATAGGACGAACTGGGCCAGGCAATATAGGAGTAGCATGAATATGAGACTCTCTGGCATTGTGCTATGCTATAAGAGGCAATGGTACCTATGCGAGTTGTACTGTGAGCTGTGTTTGGGCTCCTTGGTGAAGGTGTGCTTGAGGCATTGTCTGTAAACTCTGGGATTGCCACCTCCTTAATGGGGAACGAAGGGAGAGGAGCTGCTTGGTGCAAGACATATACCTTGACTTGCAGAGCAGGGATGGTGTAGAAGCTCCGGCTTTTTCATCAGTTCAGAGCAGTGCATGTATCAACTGACATGTTGGAATCACGTTCAATGAGGTGCCATAACAGATGGTTTTAGCTTGGGCTACTTGGTAGTTGACACGTTAGTGATGGCACTACTGTATGTTTTCGCTCAGTGCCCTGCTCGAGGGCCACGCCTAAGGTCCCTCTGGCGAGGCCCGCCATGTGCGGGCATGCCTTCCGGCACTTTATTTAAGTGGCTGCTGGCTGGTGGTCTTGATTGGCCTTTGGTACAAGGAGCGGGAGGAGCTTCAAGCCTGCTCCATGTTGCCAGACGCCGATCAGGCGGCAGATGGTTTCTTCGTGCTTTCCGGCACTGGAATTAAGTTGCTGCTAGCTGGTGGGCCTGATTGGCTTTCGATGCAGGGAGTGAGAGGAGCTTCAAGACCACCCCCTGCTGCCGGATGTCAATCGGGCTGCAGATAGTCTCAGATGGTATGTGTTTGAATGTTGTTTATCCTTGGTATTTTATAAAGGCAGCTTAGGTATCTATGTAATTTTCTAAAATAACCATCCAGAATATCCTCAACAGTGCACAAATGTTCAGACACAAATTTATATTTATTCTTATTTATTTATTTATTTTTCTTATATACCACGCTATTCATCATCAGCGCGGTTTACATGTAACAATAACTGTGCAGTGAAGACAATCTACACTGAACTTACAATATAACAGAAATGTACAGTTTTAACAGGATAACTACATTACAAATAACATATGTTAAAGAGAAACTAACTATTTACATGTTGGCTTATCTGAGAATTGTAGTCGGTTTGGGTGGGAGTTGATGCTATTTGTCAGGTGGAACAGGGTCTGGTATGTTCGGTTTCAATCCTGTATGATTGTTGCTTGGGTTTTGTCTGTATGTACTACTGGGCATGTCAAGGTGTGGATGGTGATCTTGGTCCGCGTAGTGCTGCAGGAAAAGGTGATGTCTAATTGCTTTCCTGAATTGGTAGAGATCCTTGATGGCCCTGATGGCAGGAGGTAGGGCATTCCAGCACGTGGGTGCATACAACGCAAATGCTCTGCTCCTGGCTGTTTGTGAGCATTTCGTGATCTGCTTTGGGAGTATCAAGTTGTTGATGGCCACTGCTCTTCTTGCCCTGTTAGGGGGAGTAAGCTGAATGAGGTCAGTTAGTGATGTAGAAGAGCATTTGTTAATGGCTTTATGGGTCATCGTCAATACTTTGAAGGCAATCCTACTTTGGATTTGGAGCCAGTGTAGGTTTTTTAGGATGGGGGTTATATGGTCCCTCCTAGGTGCTCCAAGTAGAATTCTGGCAGCTGAGTTCATGGCTAGTTGCAGAGGGTTTATTGTGTTCTTTGGGAGGCCATGTAGTATGGCGTTCACGTAATCAAAATGAGGGGTGACAAGAGCTTGATACACAGTACGAAAGTCTTTCGGTTCAAGCAGCTGTCTCAAGTGACGGAGCAACCTTATTTTGTTGTATACGGACTTGACCATATTGCTTATCTGGGCCTTCATATTGAGCTGTCGGTCAAGTATTACTCCGAGGTACCGAATTGTAGGCTTGCTTAGGAGTTCAGCGTCCCTGACCTTGAGGGAGCTGGGTGGTATGAAAGTTGAATCTCTTGTGAGAAAGGGAACCTCCGTTTTATTAAAATTTATCCTTAATTTCTGTGAATGTAACCAATCTGTAACTGAATCGAAACAGGTGGTGATTTTAGGGACTCTGCCCTATTCTGGTTCTCTTCTTGTCTCTCCCATCACTCTTTCAGTGTTGTTCTGGTGCTTCCCCCTCTACTGCTATCCCATCCTCAGTTTGGGTACTCCAGGGATCTGTTCTCAGCCTTCTTCTTTTCTCTCTCTACACCCAGTCCCTTGATACTCTCATCTCCACCCATGGATTTCAGTATCATTTCTATGCTGATGATTCTCAGATCTGTCTTTCTACACCTGATATCTCTTTGACACTCCAGTCTTGCATCTCTGCCTGCCTGTCTGACCTGGATGTCTCACCACTGTTTGAAATTATTGGCCAAAAGTGAACTTATTTTTCCCCATAAACCTTCCTCCCACTTCCTCCTTTCTCCATCTATGTGGATTACACTTTTCTACTTCCTGTTTCCTCAGCTTGCAATCTTGGGGTCATCTTTGGCTCCTCCCTTTCCTTCTTCTCACATATCCAACAGATACCTAAAACCTGTTGTTTCTTTCTCTATAACATTAACAAAACTTGCCTCTTCCTTTCTGAACATACTACTAAAACACTTGTCCACTCTCTAATTACTTCCTGTCTCGACTATTGCAACCTCTTTCTTGGTGATCTCCCTCTTAGCCACCCTTCTCCCCTTCAATCTGTTCAGAACTCTGCTGTGTGATTTATTTTTAGCCAGCCTTGATATTCTCAAATAAACCTTCTTCTTAAATCACATCAATGGGTTCCCTTCCATTTCCATATGCAATTCCTTTTCTCTTTATTCTTATCCTTTGTCTTGTCTGTTGAAAGCTCTCATGAATATGGACCATCTCTATCTATGTGTGTATAGCACTGCATATGCCTTGTAAAACTTTATAAATGATTAGTAGTAGACATGATTTCACAAATATGAACGTGCCCAATATGGACATCTGCAGGTGCATTTACATAAACATCCCCAGAATAGTACTACAGAACCTGGATGTTTAGGAATAGCGTAATGGTTAGAATAGTAGTCTAGGTATGTGGATGCTAAGGGTCAAATCCCACTGTTGCTATCATTGATATTGTGCTGAGTATTGAGGTTGATGGAGTGCTTGTTTCTGTTGTGTACCATCCGAATGTTTTCAGCCAAAACAAGCACTTTTCAGATACCTGTACGTACCTGGAGCAGGTCTAAACTTAAATATGACAATGGACATCTGGGAAATTTTTGAGATCAGGCGGCGACATTCAGGTTCCTGGAAACACCACGACTAAGCCTCCACCACAGCCCCATTCAGACTTGGACATCCCCAGAGCCAGCTTCTAAAATTACTACTACTCTGGAGACATCTCTGTGCTTTTGATATCTCTACACCCATTTTTGGACATCCAAAGCATGAATAGGACTTCCAAAATGACTTCAATAGATTACAACTCAGCACCCGCTCACTCAAACTAGGCCCTGGGAATGCCTGCAAATGGAAAGCTTATAAGTATGTACCATTGTCTCTGAGCATTCATTTCATTTATTAGATATATACAAACCTAATACAGCATTTCTCAATGGTTTATACAAATACATACAAATAACAATAGTGAACAATCATAAAAAAGTAGTACATCAAATGAAGAACAAATAAAACAATCATAATGAAAAACCATAGTAAATAAATAGGCTTTCAATAACTTCCTGAATCTCAAATAATCCTGCTCTGTTCGAATCTTGGGGGGGGGGGGGGGGGGAGGGGGGGTTAGCTTAGTGGTATGTTTACTGAAGAGCGTTAAGGGAGCAGTGGATTTCGAGTGATAACGGCAGCGTGATAACGGCAGCGTGTTTGCGTGCAATAAAGGCTTGGGGTGGGCATTTATTTATTTATTAAACATATACCGTCATATCTACTAGTAATAGCCATTCCTGCAGTAAGGTGCAAGGGACCGCTTAGTGTACACTAAAAGGACACTGGGTGTTAATGTTCCAAGCATGCACCACTAAACCTGAAAACATCACTGACCTTAGTGCTGGATAAGGGAGCCCCAGCGAAAGTCAATGTAAAAGTGCTGGATGTAAGGACAGGTGAAGCTGATGGACCTGACAGATGCGCATGTGGGAGGCAGCAATACTGATGCATTGAAGGGTGCCCACATAAAATGCTGTAATGTCAGTGTGCAGCATAGGATGGTGAAGACGTGTCCCCCTGCGTTGACATAATCACCACGATGTATGCATCAAAACGATGACAGAGCAGGAGTGGTGATGTGCAGATCAGTTCACAGGAGAAGCGTGAGTAATACATTGAAATAAGAAAGAGGTACCTGTGTGGTCCATGGTGTAGCAGCTGGCAGGAGAATACATCACTGCACATAGCTGGCAGAGACAGATAGATGGGCTGAAAGAAGGATGGCGGTATATGAAAGAGTGGTATGGAGTTGCAGTACCAATGTACCTGATGTGACATCACCAATGCAGTCGTAATATGTCAGATAAAAGTATGCCCGTGCCAAGTGGAATCCCCAAGACCAGCTATGTTGGTCGCACAGCTGACACAGCCTCCCAACCACCATACAACTCTCCAGACAAATGTGTATACAACATACATCACACTGGCCATATGGAGCGCATAATCCTTTCACTACAATTTTTTTTTTATTTCAGTAAAAAAATTCAAGAAATCAGAACTTTGCTTAGGGATAATAGGAAACAGAAATATTCACTTGCATTACACTGGAGTTAATAATTAGAAGAGGTTTTTTTTAAATCATGGTTCTATTTGGCACCAATGGGACTTAACGGAACTCAATATAAAGAATAAAAGTAAGGCAAAATATATAAAACTGAAAGTTCTTAACGTTTTTATTCAAACTGCTGAAGTGTGATAATTGAAGAAGCAATTTCTTTCTTTTGTAATGCAAAGGAAAACATTGTATTTCATCCTGACATGAGCTTTGCAAACCCTGCACCGTTGTTCCGGGTCTGAGTGAGCTGGAAAGTGTCCTACGCCGTCATTTCTGATGCTGGCGTTTGGATCAGACTGAGCAGATGATTTCTGTTTTGGCAGTGCAGGGGAGTCATCAGGATCATTCACTTCAGGAGAATTCAGCACTTTTGATGGTCGCCCTCTTTTCTTTGCACAGATGATGGCACCTTGTTTTCTTTGATCAGCAACTCACTAATGCTGATAACAAACTGAAGGAGTGAGAATACTCGAATTTTGTACAGATTTCTGCTCACAGTGACATCTGTAAAGCAACCATCCATTCACAACCGCAAGATGAAGGCCCCAGTAAAATATTCTACGGTACCATTTCTTACTGCGATGATCAGTGCGATATAGAGTCATAAGCATATCAAAGAGATCTACACCTCCCATATTCTGGGCAGGGCACATCAACATAGGCATGCAGTTTCTTGTCCCAGCATTTGATCATAGAAATTGGATCAACTGATCTCAGTGTTAATGAAAGCTGAACAGCTGAATTATCATACCAACGAACTACTGACAAACCAGAGTTTGCATCAACCATAAAATCACTGGATCCTCGACCTTTTTTCTTTAGTTCTTTTTCCGTTTTCATAATGCATCCTCTGATCCTGTTGCACCATATTGTCCCAGTAGACAGGATGCTCTGTTCCTTTAGCATCAGCTGAAGCTCCAGTTATCAAAGTACAGTTTGAAATTCTGAGTGTGAGGCAGTGTCTCGCATAATTTCATAACAAAGTGTCCTGGTTGAAATCCACAGCTTTTCTGCACAACGGGAGCCTTGTCGTCATAGAAATGAAAGTCATATAGCACAGGATCACCTACAGACATTTCAGTAGGTGGTGTTACATGCACTCATGCAAACAACCACATACAGTATGGGCACTGCTTTACCTGCCAGTGACATGCTTGGCATGCCCCTGAAAGTAGACACAGCAACATTGCACCTGGTATGCAGGTCTGGGACAAAGGTTTCTTCTCCACCAGGCAGAAGCCACTGTCACTTCCACCATCACCCCACCCCCACATGATGCTAACATGACTGTGTGGTGGCAGGGGCTCAGGCATAATTCCTTTGTGACAGTGGCAGCATGTGTGTACCACCGTGATAGCAGCAGAGGTGCACTGGACATCGTGGATGTACACTCTAGGCAGCCGCCTAATCCACCTAGTGGATCAGCTGGCCCCACTGAATTGCTAACATATAACCACATTTTCTACTTTTGCATGAACAACATTGTGTCCTTTGTTAAAGGGACACCATGCTTGGAGATCGAAAGGGCGCACCGTGCCCTGGGAAAGCCGCCAAACAACCAACCGTGGGATGTTATTGCCAGATTCCTGAGATATACGGATGCAGAGCTTCTGTTACGGAGAGGCCGAGAGAAAAAAGTGATCCACTTTCAGGAGGCAGTGATACATGTATACCAAGACCTATCAGCCTTCACTCTGGCCCGCCGCAGAGAGATGAAGCCAATTACAGCGGTACTGAACAACAAAGGGATTCGCTATTCCTGGTCTTTCCCCTTCCGAATGAATTTCCTCTTGGGAAACAAAAAAATTTCAGCTAAAGAACATACGGAGGCATGGAGAGCGTTGCGGCAGGCGGGCCTGGTGGATGATAATGTATTGCCGGAACCTCCAGCAACCAGGCCCCAGCGCTCGAAATGGACTCGAGTGGGAAAACCAACTTGAGACTCCCTGGGCCACTCGAGAAACTCTCCCAGGCATCGAGGGAGTACAAATTGACTCTCTTGTTACTGCAAAGCGTTTGCTGTCTCATGTTTGAATAAGTCAGCTTTATAGCACACTGGTGGTTAATGTTCTAATGATTTAATGTTAACACGAGGTTTCGAAAAGTTGTTTAATGTTAAAAGAGGGGACGAGGACACTGTAATTGTGTTAAGAAAGGGAGGGTGTAGGGCATCTTACTAGGCTTATACACTGTCCAAGGGGGACATCACATTACAGTACATGTTAATATTTTTTTGCAGGGGGAACCGGATGGAGAGGGATAAGGGGTTAGCTTTACCGTGCCCTGTCCGTCTGGCAGGCAGGTGGTACAGCTGGGAGGGGAAGAGGGGTGGGATAGGAGAGCAGTGCAGATAAGATTGATCTGGGGGGAAGGGAGGGGGGAGGGTCTTTTCAATAACCTCAATGGCTGGTAGGGGGGAGGGGTGGTGGTGGGGAGTACCGCTGATAGCCGCTAAGCGATGGGTAGGTGAGAGGATGTTTATACTGTATCCAGTTAATGAATATGCGGGGGAGGGGGGCTATGGAGGCATAACAGTTGACATGCCATGTTGAAGTTAATTTCTCTGAATGTAAAGGGTCTCAGTTCCCCAGGAAAACGTTCATTGCTGTTTGCGGAATTGAGATCCTTGAGGGCGGATATGGTGTTTTTGCAGGAGACACACCTCCGTTCTAGCAAACAAGGGTGGTTAAAATGCAAACCCTACCATGAGGTATGGGTGGCTTCGGACACCAAATGGCGAAAGAAGTGTGGCATGGCCCTGTTAGTCCACCAAGATTTATCCCTCAAGGTAGAAAACGTTAAGAGGGATAATTTGGCTCTTATTGAATGTTCGCTTGGAAGGCCGCTTGCTGACGCTGGCTAACGTGTATGCCCCCAACACAGGTCAGGTGATATTTTTTGCTCAGCTTAAAGCTCAGCTGGCCGAGTTTGCAAACGGCCCTATCATATTGGGTGGGGATTGTAATGTTCATTTGATCCCTCACTTGGATTCGACGAGTAAGTTTGGGGGGATGTCGCGTGGGCCTAGTAAGGCATTGTGGAACTTAATGCATGACTTAGGCCTGCGTGACGTATGGAGAGATACACACGAAGGGGAAAAAAGTTACACATATTACTCACCCGTGCACCAGGTACATACCCGTACTGACTACTTTCTATTAGATCAGCGCTTGTTGGGCAATAACATCGAGGCCGGGCACGGGACGCTGACGTGGTCGGATCATGCTCCGTGCTGGATCACCCTGCCTGCGGATTTTTGCGGCGAGCAGCACCGGCTCTGGCGCTTAGATACCCATTTTTTACGGTGACAGCGTGCCGTTCAGGACCATGGCCACTTTCTAAAAGAATTTTTTGAACTAAACGATACTGGGGAGGTACCCTTGCCTACGGTATGGGAAGCCTTTAAGGCTACCGCGCGGGGTCATTTAATAGCAGAAGCTGCCCGAACTCGGCGGGCTTGGAAGCAGAAATCTTGTCAGCTAGAGGAAGAGTCTCGGCGTTTTCAATTGGAGCATGCTCGGACAGGCTCCAAGTGTATCTTGCGCCAATGGCAGGTAGTGCAGGCTAAGTTGGGGGCATGCAGGCAGCGTAACTTGGATAACATAAGACGGAAAATGCGCCAAACCTTTTATGAGTGGGGGAATAAAGCTGGTCGGTATCTGGCCCTAAGGCTCCGCCAGCAACACACCTCGAGGGTAATCCGTGAGCTTCGCGATTCTCGGGGACGCAAGAGGGTGATCTCCCGGGAGATACGCGAGGTATTTGCTGAATTTTTGGGACGATTGTACAAAGCTGAGTCCGTAGACAGGCACTAGGTGCAGGAGTACTTACGTGCGGTCGCGCTGCCACTGCTGACTGAGTCAGATGTCGCTCATTTAGACGCTGAACTCACCGTGGAAGAGGTGGAGACAGCAATCCGGTGACTGAAACCCGGGGGGGGCACCGGGCATGGACGGTTTTCCCGCTGAATACTATAAAAAATTTAGAGTACAGCTGGCGCCGACTTTGATGGTTCTCTTTAATGAAGTGTTGGGGGGGGGAAGCGCTGCCCCCTTCCCAGCGCGAAGCTCTTATTGCAATGATACCTAAGCCAGGTAAACCCCTGCAGGAGGCAGCATCTTATCACTCAATCTCCTTGCTAAACATGGATGTGAAAATTTTGGCATCGATGTTGGCTGCCCGACTGAACTGGATTCTGCCAACTTTAGTTCACTCAGATCAAGTAGGGTTTGTGCCGGGCCGCCAGGCGGTGGATAATATCCGACGAATGCTGCAGGTTATCCACATTGCTCGGCAGGACCCCCAACCGGCGCTCTTGGTGGGAGTTGATGCTGAGAAAGCGTTTGATCGTGTTAGCTGGGACTTTCTGTAGAGTGTGCTGGAAGCAATGGGGTTTGGCCCTAATTTCCAGCGGTGGGTTCATTGCCTTTATCAAGAACCTAGGGCTTGTGTCCACGTTAACGGGGGTCAATCTGAGAGTTTTGCGTTGGAAAGGGGCACCCGGCAGGGGTGTCCTCTGTCGCCGCTGCTGTTCGCGCTGGTGATGGAGCCCTTGGCACAGCGTTTTCGCGATCATTCAGATGTAGTGGGCGGAGGAGTATCGAATAGCACTTTTTGTGGATGATATCATTCTAACCCTAGTGGACCCGGTCGCGACTCTTCCGGCCACGATGCAACTCTTTGCTGCCTTCTCCCAGGTATCGGGGTTCCAGATTAATTACGCTAAATCCGAGGTTCTAAATGTTGGAGTCCCGGAAGCGGTCTGCTCGCAACTGAAGACCACATATCCATTTCGATGGGTGTCGGGGGCCCTACGCTACCTGGGAGTTAATCTAACGGTTGAGCATGCGGCACTTTATAAAGAAAATTATATCCCGCTCCTTCAGCAGGTTAGGCAGGACTTTGAGTCTTGGGCGAGGTTGATGTTGTCCTGGTTCCGGCGTATAGCGGTGGTCAAGATGGTGGCTCTTCTGAAGTTTTTATATCTCTTTCAAGTACTCCCTATCCCACTCCCACGGGGAGTTTTGGCTAAGTGGCAAGCAATGCTTATGAAATTTATATGGAGATCACGTCGGCCCCGCATAGCGCGTCAAACTCTTTACAAGCAGACTCGCCGCGGCGGTATGGGCGCGCCCAACCTCCAGTGGTACTATATGGCGGCACAATGTCGTGCGGGGGTGGAGTGGATGAACACTGACAGACCCAAGCGCTGGGTCCAGTTGGAACAGCACCTCTCGGGGGGGGGGGGGCGGGACTGGGAGATAGGCTATGGCTTGGCTCTAGGTTGCGAGGGGGCAAGCGAGCAAGTAACCCCTATCTCCTACACACTCTCCAATGCTGGGATAGGGCCTTTCGGCCTCAGGGGGCAGATTTGACCCCACTGGCACCCATAGTGGACAACGCTTTGTTTCCTCCAGGGATGACTGATCCGGTATTCCGAATGTGGGGGCATAAGGGTCTTAGTCGAGCCTGGCAACTGTTCGAAGAGGGAAGGTTACGCTCTTTCCGAGCGCTCCAGGAGGACTTTGACCTACCTGACTGTCATGTTTACCAGTATATGCAAGTGGCTCACTGGGTGCGGACCCGGGCGGTTCGATCCCAGGTTGCCCGGGACCTGTCGGATGTTGAGCGCCTCTGTGAAGGGAGCACCACCACGAGAGGCCTTATTGCTGCTTTGTATGCCCAGTTGCAAGAGCGGCAGTCAGGATTTGGCAAGCATAGGGAACAGTGGAATCATGATCTGAATCTCCACTATGCGGAACAGAGATGAGAACAGATGGAAGGTAGATTGTGGAAAAGCTCGGTAGCAACTAATGCCCGCAAAACTAATTATAAAATTCTATATCGATGGTACATGATGCCCGATCGGATAGCGCGTGCATACCCTGGGGCTTCAGACTTGTGCTGGCAGCATTGCAGAATGAGAGGCACCTTAGCGCACGTTTGGTGGCTCTGCCCTCGTATTAGCACCTATTGGAGGGGGATCCAGCACCGTTTAAAACATTTGGTTGGGCTACACATTCCCTGGGACCCAGGTACCTTTCTTTTAGGCGTGAATGTTCCGGGCGCCAGAGCACCCCAGCTAACCTTGATTCGGCATGGCTTGAACGCTGCTTGGAAGCAGGCCTTAGCACCCCCTTCTCTAGTTGGTTGGAACGCATGTGGGACACGTACACCATGGAACGCGGGGTGGCGGCTGGAAAGTTTTGCCTCCCCCAGTTTGAGCAAGTGTTGGAAGCTTTTGTTTTGAAGTACGGTTCCTGAGTGCTTAGGGGTCCTATAGCTTCCCTGGCAACGCTGATTTAGCATACTTACGGGAGGTGTTGTCTCCTGACTTCTCCGCCCTCCTGGGAGTTCTGGTATCTTGAAGCCCTCTCACCAATCTTAATAGGCAGGGAGCATCTTAGCGGTGGGTGGGTGGTAGTGAGGGAAGGGGGAGGGGGGTGTAGGGGGGTAATAAGGGTAGGTGGGTAGGGTTGTTTGGGGTTGCTACTAGGCGAGAACAGAGGAGTAGGGGGCTACTTACAATTTCTCCAAAAAAAAAAAAGGCCGTGAGACTTTTGCCTGTGAGTTCCCAACAGTTTTGCTTGGCATTGTATTTTGCTTGTAACTCATGATATGACTGTTTTATTGTAATTTTGTGTTGCCTTTTAATAAAAAAAAAAGGACACCATATTGTGACTGCCAATGGACCACTACTATCATTAATTTCAGGGCTCCTGTCTGGGAGGTGCATACTGCATACAGGTGCTGCCTGCATACAGGGTTCTCTGCAAGGGATCCCTTAAAATTCCCAGCAGCTGTGCCTGTAATGCCCACTAATAGCACCCAGCATTAAGGGAATGTATGTTGTCTCTGCCCACAATCCTCTCAGTTAACACTCCTTCTCCACCCCTTTGTACCATAACATCCAGTAACAGGCTACCGGCCATTAAGCTGGCATTATTGGCGCTTTCCTCCATGTTAACTGCTAGTGGGTGCTGATAGCGCCTGCTAATGGCATCTTTGCCCCCCTTAATTGCCCTTAGTAAACATACCCCTGTCTTTGTCTAGGAGTGGAGGAGTGGCCTAGTGGTTGGGGCAAGGTACTTCGGGCCGGAAGGTCAGGGGTTCAAATCCCACTAGAGGACAGCAACCTTGGGCCGGAAGGACTGGGGTTTCTAGTCCCACAGGTGCTCCTTGTGGTCTTGGGTAAGCCACTTAACCCTCCATAGCCCATGTTCCCTGTAAAATAGTTTTCTGTGTGCTGTGCTTTCCTGTCTAATCAATGTGTTTATACCTCAAAAATTTCCTGTCATGATTTGACAATTTCCAATCTGTAATCAAACCACTGCTGATCACTGGAAGTAGCAGTATACAAAATAAATAAATAAATAAATAGCTGCATCCCCAAATCTCAAATCACTTCCTTAGGACCTAACTACTGACCAGGTCCCCAAAGTATCCCAATTCAATGATGCACACAGCAGCACTTCTGCTTTATGTCCATTAGACCACATGATCATCCCTTAACCATTGTGCTATTTTCCAAAAGCAGCTATTCAACTCCCGAGTCCTCTGCACCCCCTCCCCCCAAAAAACAATCAACTGGATATTATCTGCACAAAAAAATCACAAAAAATCACAACTCTACTCAGTTTCCTCAGTGGATGCATAAACTATTAAAAAGAGTTGGAGAAAAAGCCGTGGCAGTCCACAAGGCAAATATTGAATCCCTGACATCTTCTCCCTCCAAAATAGAATCCAACCATGCTAAAATTCTCCCTGATATTCCTAACTCCCAACAGCAATGTATCAACATTTCATACTCCACTAAATCTAAAGTCACAGGGGACAATAATTAAAAGCAAAGCTACCTGTATAGCTTTGATTTTTGATACAGAGCCTATGATGGAAAACTACTCACAAGTTTGAAATAATGCATACTGACTATTTACTCCATATCCATTGATTCTAAATTCTAAATTGCACAAACTGGGTAAAGAGTTTGCATTTCTCTTTAACCCTATCAAGGCTCCCTTTAAATTTCTAATCCACATTCTGCAGCCGGGTTAATTTTTCCATCTCTCAGGAAAATTGTGCCGGTCTTATTCAATATGTTATAACAGTGATTTTCTTTCTGCTATGGTCATGTATTATATAACATTTGATAGAAAAATGAGACAGCAACACAAATATGTATAACTGAAGGCTCAAAAACATGAAAATAGGTGCACTTTATTTATAAAAGCAATCGTTATGGGGGGGCGGAGCCTGATGTCCAGCGGGATGGTCGCATAACGCTGAGGCTCCCGAGAGGCCTACTCAGAATCCTGAATTAACACCGTACATACTTGGAACTTCTACTCTGATCTTGCCGGGGCACATTGGTGAGATGGCGGGGACCAAACCCACGCGCCTGGAATTTGGATCTCCAGCGGCTTCTCACGGCAAACGTTCCAAAACTGAACCCCCGTCCCCGCAGAAGGGGCTGGCCTTGTGCGAGGGCCCCGAAATGCAGCAGGAAATCCTCGCAGAGATTAGAGGGGTCAAAAACCTCGTGCAGTCAAACGGTGAAGCACTCCGAGCGCTGCAGGAAGATCTTGGTGTGCTGCAAAGCAAGCTAGAAGGGCTTTCTTCGCGTCAGGACAAAATGGAGAGCATATTGGACTCCCATGCGGCCCGGTTGTCCAAACTCGACAAAGTTGAATGTCAGGTGTGGGCCTTGCAGAAAGAAGTGGAAGATGGCAATAATAGAGCGCGCCGCAACAACATCCGACTCGTGGGCATACCGGAGGGAGCGGAATCGGGAGACATGAAAGAGTTTTTATGCAAAATCCTCCCTTCCCTGCTCCAAATCACCTTTACCAAAGATTTGGAGATCGATCGCGCTCATCGTGTACCCACAAGCATAACGCTCAGCAGGAAGACCCCGCGGCCTATCATTTTTCGACTTTTGAGATATCAGCACGCGGAGCAAATTCTAAGTGCCTCTCGGGCAAAGGGCCATATGGAGTATGAGAGCCACAAGATCTCCTTCTATCCTGACTTGGCTAAACCCACGGTCGACCGCCGAAAGCGCTTTCTGGAATTCCGGCCGAGGATTCAACAACTACAAGCACGCTATGGCCTGATGTACCCGGCCAAGCTCCGAGTCACGCTTCACAATCAGACAAGAACATTTGAGGACCCTGATCTACTAGCGGAGTTTTTGGATTCCAAAGAAGCCGACTTGATGCGCTGACTTCCAGAATATTCCTGCAAGTATTCGCATATCCGCTGTACCTGCCATATTGGATCTGCCGCAGCCCAGCAAAGAGTCTGGCGAGGGCAGTTTGTTTGCCTTACTTTTGATGATATCTGTGACCCGACTCCATCTACCCACAGTAGCCTCGATGAGTATCAGAGACAGTGTTAATTATGGACTCTGGTGTTTCTTTTCTTTTTTTTCATGTCTTTCTATTTCCTCTCTAGGGCCTCCTCCCGCAGACATATGGTCGCCATATTCTTTGGGGGTTTTGCTTCTTCTCTAAGATACTTTGGTACATACTTTCAATATGGGGTGTATTAGCCAGCATACTCGGTGATTATGTCATTGTTGCACAGATTCTGATTATGTTGTATGTTTTCAAGCACCCTTACCTAAAATGTCTATTACCGATTGATGGCACCATGTAAGATTTTCTCCTTGAACGTAAAAGGAATCAATAATCCGATAAAACGGAAAAAAATCCTAAGCTACCTAAGTCAGGAAGCTGCGGATCTGATTTTTCTCCAAGAAACGCATTTAAATTCGAAGGAAACTCTTAAACTTAATATTAAACCTTACATGGTGGCCGCCTATTCCCCAGCCGTTTCTAAGAAATGTGGGGTTGCCATACTGGTTAGGAAATCTTTGCATGCTACTATTATTGCGACTAGCTCAGATACAGAAGGTAGATGGTCCAGAGTTCACCTCAAGATAGGTAGCCTTGAAGTTACATGTATATGCCTTTACGCTCCTAATGTGGATGACCCTGCCTTTTTTGCTACCATTGCTCAGGTTGCGCAGGCCTCTGCTAATACTTCATTGATAATTGGGGGGATTTCAATCTAGTCCTTGATCCCCTGATTGACAAACAGCCGCCTAGGACAAGTGGTCCCCCCAAGAGTCACACCACGCTTACCTCCCTGATCAAAGATCTTGCTTTAGTTGATCTATGGAGGTTACTACACCCCAATGAGCTTGACTTCACCTTCTTCTCTTCCCCTCACAAATCCCAGTCTCACATAGACTTCTTTCTAATATCAAAACTGTTAGTTCCTCAGGTGGACACTGCAAAGATTCACTCCCAACATATTTCAGATCATGCTGCTATTTCCTTTCAATTACACACTACTGCACCCCAAGGGAATTCGGGGGCCTGGTTCTTTGATAGAGCCCTGTTAACTCAGCCAGAGTTCCAGTTAGAAATTCAAGCAGCCATACAGGATTACTTCCATTTTAATCTACCCCAGGATACTGCGAATTGGGCTTGGTGGGAGGGCTTCAAAGCGGCCATTCGAGCAACGATCACTAGCTATCAAATCCGTCTGCGGAAACAACGCAAACAGCAGCTACTCATACTAGACCAACAAATAAAAGCAGGCGAACGAGTTCTAACTTCACGTACTGATCCATGTGTATTAATTCGATTACAGCGTCTCCGTTTTCAATATAATTCAATCCTCTCAACTACAGCTTCTAAGAGTATTGAGCTTCAGCGAGGGACATATTATCGTGAAAATAACCGAGCCGGTCGACTCTTAGCCAACGCCCTGAAAGGTCAAAAAGAAGCCAAACGCGTAGCGGCCCTTCGAGCTCCACAGGGAGGGGGCATAGTGACCACAGACTCCGGACATTGTAGAGCTCTTTCGGGATTTCTATACCCGCCTATATCAATCTGAATGTGAGTTCTCGTCAGAGACATTCGAGCGATGCTTTCTGGCATTCAGCGGCCGACCCTCTCTGAAGAGGATAGGGATGCGATGGATGAACCCTTCTCTACTTCAGAGATCCAATCTGCCCTAAAACGAACAGCCTCGGGCCGTGCCGTAGGGCCCGATGGTTTCCCGACCGAATTCTACAGAACGTTCAGTGCAGATTTAGTTCCCTATTTAAAACTCTATTTTACTGCCCTTGCGGTAGATACATCCTCTTTGGGATCCTTTTCTGCAGCTAATGTGGTAGTATTTGAGAAAGAAGGCAGAGACCCGCTACTAACCGCCAACTACCGTCCAATCTCCCTACTTAATTCCGATTATAAGATCTTCGCAACGATCTTGGCCACCCGGCTATCTGACAGGATGGCCACCCTAATTCACCCCGACCAATGCGGTTTTATACCCGGCAGATCTACTGCTGACAATGCTCGGACCTTGTGCCATGTGCTATCCAGTGCTGCCAATCTAGATCATCCATGGGTGGGTCTTTCCCTGGATGCCGAAAAAGCCTTTGATCGCCTAGAATGGCCCTTCTTATTTGCAGTTCTCCGATGGTATGGCTTTGGGGAGGGCTTCCTCCGATATCTCCAAGTCATGTATACTCAACCCGTCGCCAGTATTTGTGTAAATGCCATCAAGTCTCAGCCATTTAATCTCCAAAGAGGCACGCGTCAAGGTTGCCCCCTATCACCAATGCTTTTTGATCTAGCTCTTGAACCCCTAGCCCTCCTTATTAGACAGTCCGCACGTATTCGAGGTGTCCCCTTCAGTCATAGGGAGATTAAACTCTCTGCATATGCAGATGACCTTATGCTTTTCGTATCCCTCGATTCGGTTCCAGCTGTCTTGGATCTGATAGACGGATACTCACAATTATCGGGCTATAAAATTAACTGGACCAAATCTGTAGCATTCCCACTGAACCGCTGGGTACATGAGGCTGACATGCAGGCCTTTCCCTTCCTTTGGCAATCCCGCATGGTGAAGTATCTTGGGGTCCATTACTGTTCTCCTTTAGAAGACACTATCAGTTTTAATGCCAAAGAGGTAGTCTCCAAAGTCCGTGAGCTCACAAATCGTTGGTCTCCCTTATCTCTTACATGGTGGGGCCGCCTAGAAACTGTGAAAATGATGATAGTCCCCAAAGTGAACTACATTTTAGAAATGCTGCCATGCTTACTCCCACTACATACTTATAAAGATATTGAGGGCCTTCTCGTCCGTTATCTCTGGCAGGGCAAGCCACCAAGGATAGCTAAACAAAAACTACAGTCTGCAAAGGAAAGAGGGGGTACCAGATTTCCTGATTTTCTTAGATATCATCAAGCCTTCCTACTTAAGCAAGGTGCCTGATGGCTAGATGCCTCAACAGACAGCAGACCAGTTTGGCTTGACATAGAAGAGGAGCTTAGTAGCCCACTTCCGTTGACCCATCTCCCGGTATGTCCTATCAAGTAGACACCCGCCATCCACCAATGATTGTCGATACTCTTGCGGCCTTTAACACTCTCATTCTATCACTGGGCCCGAACGTATGTCCTCAGGACGGACTTCCGCTATGGAATAACCCCAGAATTCAAGTCCTAAATAGAACGATAGCATGGAAACCCTGGTACTCAAGGGGGATCTGGACACCCCAACAGCTTTTCTCTGCAGCTCGTTGGAAAACCTTTTCTGATTTACAAAAGGAATTTGCGTTACCAGCGAAACACTACTTTCAATTGATGCAGCTTCAACACTGCCTCAAAAGTGCTCGAATCATGCCGCCCTCTGCCCCTACTGAGGACGGGCTATTAGAGATAGTTCACTCTATTAGTAGTACACATGGGGTAGCCTCTAACTTTTATAAAATATTATGTCAGGGTACAGACACGGCCACTTTTAGAGCCCAACAAGCCTGGGAGCGCGAACTGCAAACCACTTTAACCCCTGTGCAATGGAGCGTTTTCTGGAGCAAAGTAGTGCGGGTTTCCCGGTCTGCCTCTGTTACCCAAACTCTCTTCTTTTTTGCACACAGATGCTTTTATACCCCAGAAAAAATAGCCAAATGGAACACAACTGCTAGGGACCAGTGTTGGTCTTGCCATTCTGCTGTGGGAACCTTCGCTCATGTTATTTATGAATGTCCTCAACTACAGGTTTATTGGGGGCGGGTTTGGGGTTGTATTCAATTTATCTTACACCTTCACGAACCTCTCTCTTGGAAGATCGTGGACACCGCTCTGTGGCGGAGGTCCCCTCACTTCCTAAGAAGGGTCGCTATCTCCTTGATTTCATGCTGGGTATAGCCATATGCTTACTCACGAGGAATTGGAAGGATAGCTCTCGACTTACTGTCAATGAATGGTGGAACCTCGTCTGCTTATATAGTAAATATGAGCAGATACCTCGGAGAGCTATTCCCCATGCCCAAACTCACTCTCGCTTGTCTAAATGGCAGATGCTTAATGATTATGTACAATCTGCTCATTGTTCCAACATGCCTGTATAATGTGCACTCATCATGTTTCAGATCACCGTTAGGTTTTGTAACACAATAATGTACGTACTGGCCCGTTTGGGTAATGATTAGTTCTCTAGACAAGACGCCGGGGGGCGGGGGGGGGCAGGGGTTTACTTTGGTGTATGTATTACACTTTATGTATCTGTCTTTTAGCTGTATGTCTTCCTTTTCCTTTGTTGTTATAAAACGAAAATAAAGAATTAAAAAAAAAAAAAGCAATCGTTATTAGTTGCATACATTCGATTTAATTTTAAATGATCATAACAATTACAAGTTATTTAAGATCTTCATTATTATGAAAATATGCAAAACATGGTGCAGCACAGAGAGGTACATTTCCACAGTCAGCACAGTGATATTTAGTTTCAACACGTTTACGATTGTCACCAGCAACATGTCGATGTCCGAGACTCTCATTGCACATGCGACACTGTCGAAATACGGTAGTTTTCTTCTCAGTTGGTGGAATGAGGCGAGGGAAATGTCTAGCAGTCAAGCGAAATGGGGAAACACCAGTACTTGATCGGCCACCAGCATCTGTCAGACGGCTGCCTGGGTGAGAATCTTCACAGTCTTGGCAAGTGCATATATCTATATGATTTGCAAGGGATTGTGGGCAATGCAGTTCATTCACACCAGACACAGCTGCTCACAATATTAGTGTGCTTTTGGGTAAAGCCAATAAGATATTTATTTATGGGGTTATTTCTCCTAACACAGATATGCTTGGTAGCACATAAATCAGGTTACTTGCTTTCAGTGTTAAACTTGAAAAAAACAAAACCAGGAAAACAACATTTTAACTTATCAGGCAATCAAAGCAAAAGAAATAAGACCTGGTTGATAACAAACTGGTCTTTTCTGTAGGCTTAGCTAATATTTTCTTAGCATGTATCAAACAACAAACCAAAAGCCACAAAGAAAGGAAAAACCGTTCTTTTCAGGTAAACTTCTTATATCTTCCCACATAGATTCAGAAGTGATTCTCTCAGAGCTCACAAGCAATTAGGTAAGGCTCAATTGCTAGTAGTTATCCAGCTGAAACCCCTTAGCTGGCTTGCTTTCTACTGCGTGGCTAGAAATCTTACTCAGGAGCTTTTCTGAGTAGATTAAAGAACAAGTTTGTATTTCTTTGTGATGGTTGCTGTACTTTGTAACAGAAAATCACCAAAGGAGTTTAGACAGAGAGCAGTCCATGTAAACAGATTCTTCATCTGCTATCACCCCCTCTTCTTCAACAAGCATGGGTTCAATATCATGGATTAGCACAGATGAATCTCCCAATGGAGCACTTTCAGGAGAATACTTGTTTCCCTGCTGTCTTTCAAGGTTATAGCTAGGGCATAGATCAGTGTTCATACCTGAGCTTCCATTGCTGTTAGAGTTCCTCTCTATATAGCCTGGCCAGTATGTAGTCCAGTTCTTATGTCCAGCCTTCCAATCCAGATCCCTGGACACTGGATCTCTCTTCACATACCTTCTGGCACGGGTCTTAGGGTCCCTTCCACGTGCAGCCGTCTCCCTCACAGGTACCGTCTGGAGATTCCTAGCTCTGCAGCACCATTCCTCTGGCTTTCCCCAGTCCAATGGTGTATGCTGGCCCTTGGAATGCCTCCCAGTATATGTACTGCTCTGGACTCTTCTAGACCTCTCAAAGGCTTTTCTCCTCTTTCTTCCAAAGGGTTTCTTTCCCTCTCTGTCCGTCCAGTTTGGCTTCTGCTTCTGATGATCCTCTTGATGAAGATGATCAAGCTCAAGCTGATTCTCGGGATAATGAGGATGATTCTCTGTAGAATAAACTCTACCTTTATTCTGCTTAGATGAGTGCTCCTCCCTAACACAGCGCAGCTGTGCTGAATCAGGCCCTGCCCTTTGAGATGAGTGCTTAGGGATTACCTCATAGCCCTCCTGATTGAACACATGTTTCCCCACTTCAGCTCCTCTAATGGCTGTTGGAAACCTGGTGCATTCTGGGACTGGTAGTCTTTTATGGGAAAATTCTGTTTTCTTATTTCTACTAGAACTGACAGGTTGCTTGTTCAGAGTCACTTCACCTTTCCTATAGCTCCTTCCTGAGCTATGATAAGCTTCCTTATCACACATCACATGCACTAGCATCAGGACCAACTGCTTCAATGATAGCCAAGATAAGCTTCATACGGAAGTCAAGTCCTGTCACTTTCTCCTCTGGGTGGGACTTGCTCCAGAGTATCTGAGCATTGAGTACTGCTATGTCAACAGATGAAAGGCAACTTTCTTGTACCACTTTACAGTTTTGCGCAGAAAAGCATAATACTCCAATAACTGATCTGTTCTGTCTACACCGCCCATTATGTTGTTGTAGTCAACGATAACTTGTGCCTTTCGAATTGGCTGATCATTCCGATCTCTTTTTCCAGTGTCAACTACAGAGCCATCATGACAGTTGGACAACATTGTTACATAATTCTTATCATACCAGCAAAGTGCTAGCAGTTTATCTGTTGTACGATATGTGACATCTCCTCATTTCAATTTCCTTCCATCTACATTTAGACGCAGGTCAGTAGGCATACCAACTCGACTGGATCGTACCGTTCCAAAGCAGGATGTTGCTCGGTCATACAGATCCATACAGAGTTCTGGACTGTTGTAGTAGTTATCCACAGCCAATCGATAGCCTTGATCAAGCAGTCCATCCATCAGATTCAGCACAATACAGTAGCTACTTCCATGTAAACCATCACTTAGAACTGCATCTTGACCTGAGTATAGCATATACTTCCAGGTGTATCCACTACGTGACTCACACAGCTCATATGATTTGATGCCAAATCTTGAGCGTTTTGTAGGTATGTATTGTTTGAAATATAACCTTCCTTTGAAAAGCAGTAGAGATTCATCAATTGAAATGTCTTGTTCCGGGATATAAACAATTTGGAATCGCTTTGTGATAATGTCATAGAATGGATGAAGCTTCCAAATGCGATCAACCTCGGGTTTCTGTGTTGCATTGTTTTGAAAGTGAAGGGCCTGTAATATTCGCTTATATGTATTTCGGCTCATTATTGATGGAAAGAATGGAGTTTCTAACAGTAGTTGACCTGACCAGTACAAGCCGATCATAGGCTTCTTGATTATTCCCATATCCATCGTCAACGCCAACATTCTCCATATAGCATTATGGTCAACGTCTTGCCATTTTCTCATTCGGGCATGAGGCTTGTCAGCTGGTATTTTAGCACACAGTTCTGCTGCATAGCGATTTGTCTCAAGAACAATCATTGAAATTAGTTCATCTGTAACAAAGAGCTTGTAGAAGTCCAATTTAGTTGCATTGACACCCATACGTTTGGCTTTGCCAGGCTGTGCAATGAAAGGAAACTGATGGATGTCTTTTGGAGTTGTTTTCCATGGAAGACTGCTTCTTCTTGTCCATACTTGTGATGTAGTTGCATTATCGCCACGGTCTGCAGTATGACGGCAAAGCTTCCCTCTGCCAAGAGGATTTATATTTACAGATGGTTCAGCCGCGGCCACAACTGTAAATGAAAATGTTTTATTATAGTTGACATTTTTCAAACTGAACAATTTATCAATATAAATGTGACATTTAGCGTTTTATTATACCTAAAGACATAGCTAATATATAGGTGACATAAATAATGTCTGCAAATAATTACTATCCTGGAGGTTCAGCTGTGGCTGCTACTGAATCTGGGTCACTGTCATCCAAGCCTTCAAAGTCCACATTTTTTGTGAAAACTTCTTCAGTTTCATTATCAATGACATCTTCGCCACTGCTATTACTGTTACCATCACTTTCTGTGAGAAACCTAATGACTTCAGCAGCTTTATATCGTTCTTTTCGCATTCTTTTACCAGCTGACTCCATCTTGTTTCCTTTCTTTTAATTCTAAATCACCTATTGCTAATGACCTATTTGCAGGTTGTTTTCTGGCTGTTTTGGCCTGGTGTATAAATAGAAACACTAGCACAACTCTCTTTTCATCAGCCCAAATGTGTGTTGTCATTAGCTTCCGGTATTTCGCTCATTAATCTTTAGTATCTGCGTCATTGCGCCGATCCCGACTATTTCGGGCTCGGCCATTTGGTCAGAATTTTGGGTCCCGAGTATTTCGGGACCGGCCTGGAAAGGGTTAATTAAATGCTTTCTTATGCAAGACTTTCAGTATTACTTCTAAATAAAAAATATACATAATGCACAAAAGAATAAAAATGAACAGAAATGAATCAGTTTTGTTTCCAAACAAAAATCATAAAACTATTTGACTAGAGACAATGATACCCTGAATTATTTATTAACCACATTGCTATATTCTAGATTTCATGTAATACTTATTTTTATTGCTTATGCAATTACTGTAATTTCAATTATTACTTTAGCAGCTACCGAAATCTAATACAGATGGTTTAAATATCCCTTAGAGCTAAAGAAAATCACCATAAAGGGCACCTAAATGACCAATAAGGAGTAACTTTTATTGGATTTACATGATCTAAGTTTCTCATTAACTATTAATTGTTATATTCGTGCACACGGTCTCTAAAGTTTTTTGGATGCTTGAAGTAAAAAAGTATGTTAAATCTTTAATTCCAGCTAAATGGATTCTATACATACCAAAATAATAGCATAAAAACATCAGGGGAAGATAACCGAAGCCTTCAGGTAAGTAAAAGCCTTCAGGTAAGTAAAAAACATCATACCTGTGTGGAAATGATTAAACAAAAAGAAATATCTGGAAAGCTGTGCAGTAATGCCTGTAGTATGAGTAATAATGTTCCAGATCTTGATATTGTAATGCAAGAGACTAACTCGGATATAGTAGCGGCCATGAAAATATGGTAAACAGAGGACCATGCTATAATCTATTCAGGAAAGACAGGGTAGGAAGAAAGGGAGGAATAGTGGCAATATATGTAAAATACAATATTAAAGCCATGGAACTGTGACAGCACCTTGAGTATTTCTTGTAGTTCTGGTCACCATGTCTAACGAAAGATGCAGCAGAATTAGAAAAGGTACAGAAAAGCTTACCAAAATGATAAAGTTGATGGAATAATACTCCTATGAGGAAATGCATCAAAGGTTAGGATTCTTCAGCTTGGACAAAAGACAACTGAGGGGAGATATAATAGAGGTATATAAAATAATGAGTGGAGTGGAACGAGTGAACATGAATCAGTTGTTTACTCCTTAAAAATGTATAAAGACTAGGAGACATGCATTGAAGTTGCAAAGTAGTACATTTAAGACTAATCAAAGAAAATATTTTTTATTCCACATGGAGGCAGATTCCATAGAGGTCGGTTATCTCTGGCGGACATGTTCAAATCAGGCATGGGCCCAATTGAGTCCTAATTGCACATCCACAGTTATAGACACACCTGCATTTATGGAACTGGCATATAGACATGTCCAGTGGGGCACATCCAACATGCTGTTCGGCCAGCCCGTGCATGTATTCAGAGCGAGAGCCGTGCATGGGTGCAGACACAGGCCATAGAGTGAAGTGGAGAAATCCATCCCCACTAATATTACGGGACACGGGTCGGTATTGAAATGGTTTTGGATGTCCCCGTGCTCACAAAATTCTGGTCAGTTGCACGTTTTCAGTTGTTTTCATCTCCATGATATACTTGTGGATGCCTCTGACAGCCATGCCTCCTCAGTTAAAATGTGCATCTCCTAAGTTGCTCTTCTCTCTGACATCGTTTTGCTGATGCAAATTAGACATAAATACTAATTATAAGTGAATGCTGATGCAAACTAGACTACATACTAGTCTTTTTCATGCCCAAAAAGTGCTAAGTAATCAAAGGGCACTCTAATATGTTATAAGAGAAAGTAAATATTAACATGTTTGTCATGACATACCTTGCATCAAAAAGTGCTTGGCAGTATAAAAATGCTTCAGTTATTCTTGTATTGGTCATCTCTAAAAACACTCTTTAAAATGCTAAATATGGACCCTTACCAAGTTCACAAAAACCTTAACTAACTACAATTCCCCAAAGGATGCATAATATTGCTGAGCTACAAAAGTATACTCTTTTAATGACTATGGCCTTCTGACTATGGCATCTGTTTCCCACATATCTGGGTACAGACATTTCTCACAGCAGCTCTCTACATGTAGCTACACCTGTCCCATACAATGTCCACTCTCTGTCTTGGCTTATTTTGGTTTGTATACATCCACTATCTGTGGGACAACCCTGTCTGTCTTCACACAGTCTGCTTTGTAGCAATGTTCCCTGGTGAGTCCTGTGTGGGCATGGGGGGGAAATCCCTGTGCCATTATACCAAGTTGCCACTCTCGCGCTTGCATAGATCCTGGACTGGGTAAGGATGTAAGCCTCATGGCACAATTTGGAGAATGTTTGCACAACATCAATCATGTCTCCCAGTGCCTGGAACAACTAATGTATAGCTGTCCTATCACACCGCGGTCATCCATAAGGCCCAGATACTGGCCAGGCATTTATGTCCCACCTGAATTGCAGATCAGTACACCAGATCCATCCATGCAATCCTCAAACTACACACAAACTTGCAGGGGCCAAATTGTAGAACACAGCAGAAAATTTTCTAAGTACTGGCCTTATTCCACATTTCCGGCAGTAATAACGGGCACATCTGTAGAGAAGTAAAGAAATGTGCAACGGCCTTTCTGATATACATCATACATGTCTCCATAGCAACTACACCCCCATTCCACCTCTCGGTTGCAGGCAGATCCCCATTTAAGTGCCATGGACATCCCTGTGTGCCATATACCAGAATATGTTTGTAGACTTTTTTCATGAGATACACATCTCCCATACATATGCAAATGGCCTATTCGGATTCTGTGATGACCCCCTAAGGGGGCCATTTTAGAAGCTATGTTCATGAGTTAGATATATGAAAATGGACACTTAGTTGTGAAAATCATGGAGATGTCCCCAGAGTCATTTCAGAAAGCAGGGTTATGTAGATGTCCCCAGCATGAGAATGTCCAAGTAGCACAGGGACATGATGGAAGCATGCCCTGGGTGAAGCAAGGGAGTTGTACGTCACAGTGTGATTTCAGAATGGCAGAATCATGTCAGGTCCTGGTTGCTGAGGTGTCCATACCTATTCATGCTGTTGATTATGAATAAAGTGCAAAAAATTGGTCATTTTATGGCTGCAACACTTCCAGGGGAAGAACAAAATGTGCTTACATCACAGTAGTTACTATTTCCTGGCTGAAGAAACCTGTCCATGAATACATACTCCAAACATATTGCTGGCCTTCTGTCACACTTCTGAGTATCTGAAATGGCACAGCAGGACATGTTAGTCTCATAATATAGACACCCCCCTTTCTGACCTACCCAGGCTGGAAATCCAAATACCTAATTCTGCGGTTGTGCACTTTGGGGACATCCATATTTTTAAAATGGCCTACACCCATGCAAGTACCCAACCTAGCTATCTGCTTGGGGCCCATCTCCATAACTAGTAATTGGGGCATTCATTTTTAGTGGTGGAGACAGAGTGATTTGAGACGGTACTTCTGCAACTCTCCCAGTTTTGGGATATTTTGCTCTGTACATCCCAGATTCTCCCTAGGTGTCTCTTCTAAAATTCTACTTTATACATGTAATTAAGCTCTCCAGAGGATGTAGTAAAAAATTATTAGTGTAGCTGGGTTTAAAAAAAGTTTGGGCAAGTTCCTGGAAGAAAAATCCATGAACCATTATTAAGGTGGACTGAGGAAAATCCACTGCTTATCTCTGGGCTAGGCATGATGGAGTATGTCTACCTTTTGGGATCCTGTCAGGTACATTTGACCTGGACTGGCCACTGTTGGAAATAGGATACTGGGTTTAATGGACCTTCCGTCTGCCCCAGTATGGCAGATCTTATATTCTTTTCTTCTTAACTGCAGGGATTACAAGGTAAGGGGAAGGCACTGTGGGATAATCTGGAAAGAGGAATTGGAATATCTATTTACCCTACTGTAATAAACAGATCTGCTTCACAGACAGAAGTGAACATTATTTCCCATACTGTAGGCATTAATGTACACAGCTTTCCAGCTATTTAATTGAAGACATTCACAATATTGTTATGAAAGGGGAAGTGCTACTGATAGGTGATTTTGATATGTCAGATATTGATCTGGACATCTCAGATTCTCTACACAGAGAACTGTTCCGACAACTGGTAACAGAACCTATGTGGGAGGGAAACATACTGGAGCTGGTGCTTATGAATGAGGAGAGTGTTTCATATATTAAAGTAGGCGATAATCTGACATCCGGTGCATTTCCGTTAAGGGCAGGAGAGGAGATGGTTCATTGAAATGTAATTGTCCTAGACTTCAGGAAAACTAAATTTCTAAGGATGGGGAATACCTGATAGAGTCGTTAGCTGAATGAGAACATCTGGGGGATGTGGATAAACAGTGGGCAAAACTGAAAGAAGAACATTTTAAAGGCATCATAAAACAAAAAAGTGATGCAATATCCACCATAAATACAATAGAACCACAATAAGCGGTGGTACCAATAATCAACAAATAGGGGTGGATTTATTTAATATTTCCAGTCATGTTCTTATTTGTATAAATTATGTCAAACTTTTCTGTACCTTTTGTTTTCCTACCTTCTCCCACAGGAACATTTATGCTTCTCCTCATGCATATCTTTGTTATCGTAGTGTATACATATTTGTCTTTTAATGTGGACATATACTTCTGAAGCAGGCAAAGCACCAAAACAGGTTAGGTTTGTATGAAATTTAATGTATTGCATTTGATTTGTTTGTGCCCTTGGAATGCTGGAAATATTGGTATCACCACTTATCGTGGTTCTTCTGCAATATTTTAAGGGCAGCAAACCTTTTTCTTATAAAAATACAGGAAAGTCTTTATAAAATATGAGAGATTGCAGATTAAGGAAGACAGTCAACAATATCTGGAAAGCCTAAGAGAAGCTAGGAAAGTAGTCAAGAAAGCAAAGGGGGAGGAGGTTGTGACCTACAGGCTAGTTAGTCTGAACTCCATGGTGACTAAATTAATGGAAATACTGCTAAAATAAAAGTGTGGTTTCTGAAACCTAATGGATTGCAGGATCTGAGGCAACATGGCTTACTAGTGGTATGTTTCAGATGAATCCGATTATTTTCTTTGACTGAGTGACCAGAGAGTTGGATTGAGGCAGAGTGCCCTATGTGGCATACTTATATTTCATCAGAACCCTTGATATGGTTCTACGTAGGTGTCTTCTGAATAAACTGATTAATTACACAAAAGGTCTAATAAAAACAGGATTATAATGAAGGCCAAAATAGAAAAAATTCTGAACCCTTATGATCAATTGTAATTTATTTATTTTTCTTATATACCGCACTCTTTAGCATCAGCGCGGTTTACATGGAACCATAATTAACAATAACAGTTTTACATAGAACAGGGAAGAAAAACTTGGATAACTTAGGGAGAAATGCACAAAATTATTTACATATATAACAATGAATTATAATTAAAGGACCTCACAATTAATAGAGCAGATAATGCTTTCAGCAAGAGAGCCAAGACAGTCACAAGACCAGAAAGCCAGGAGTACTCATAATTTCATCATCGGTCCAAACAGCGTACCTATACCGGTTATTTTTATTTAAGTATATCTTTTTGAAATTAAGCTTTTAATTATAGTCCTAATCCAATTTAAATTAGAGATCCTCCTATTATCACTTTTAAAAATAACATGCCCATCAGTTGACAGTTATATTACAGAAAAAGCACAAGATAGCCATACAGCCAAACACAAAGTAGTAAAATATCCGACACAATATTGCATTTTGACTTATCTGCATCAGGGATACAGATGGTTTTAAGGCATCATAGTGTGCTCTCCAAATCTTCAAAAAAGCTCCAGCCTACACATACTTTGGAGACAGATGTAAGTAGGCAAAGGTTAAAGAGCATTCAACCACCCCACAGAATAAAAGAGAAAGCACTGGAGATCACGTGTGAAACGGAACCAATCAAAGAAAGCAAACAACTAAAATCCAGCCAATCTAAGCTGGGCAGGGCAAAAAATCAGCCAATCAGCACAAAAAGTCAAACAGCCAATCGCTTGAATGAAGTAGGCCTTCAGTCATTGAGATGAGAGAGCCAGTCAATGGCTTGAATGAAATAAACATTTGAGCAGAGCAACCAATCCCATGAATGAACAGCACCAAGAAACAAACTAAATTGGTGTCATCCATGTGTAAGATACATGTGCTCGTGTACACCTGTTCTAGAGTTGGTGTAAGTGACCATGACTTCATTTACACACGTTTGAGACCACTTGCGCTAATATTCTATAAAGTCACACATGTGCATTAACGAATGTAAATATGTGTATAAATCTAGCCACTGCTTACAGAATTATACTCTTTATGTGCAGAAGCCTTTGTAGAGTCTTGCAGGCATTAGTGTTAAATGGTTTTGAATACTGCAATTCGGTGTACCTAGGTTTATTTGCTATTATGTTATTTCCATTCAAATTTCTTCACAATGTTGCAGCCTGAGTTTTAGTGAGGAATTAACATTCTGATCACATTTCTCCTATTTTCTATTCACTGCATTGGATTCCCGTAGCATGAAGCGGATTCAGCTGCAAGGGACATTTTCTGTTAGTTATGTTCTGAAGCCAGAGTCGTCCCCAGAATTGATTCAAGATGTTGGCACCTTACAAAAACCTTAAGTTTATTTATTTATTTATTTCAGCTTTGAATGTCTTTACTATGTACCCCCCAGAAGTAACTGCCCTAGGTGATTGTCTGATTTGGCTAATGGTTGGGCTCAGCATTGCTGAAGCTTTAGAAACCTCCACCTACTCCTAGGTCTGTTGGTTAGTATTTCTTGCCGATTCCATCAACATGACTCTTACATTTCTTTAGTTTATTTGCACTGTAGTTTAATACCACCTTTTGGCTCTTTCAGTATCGATATCAAAGAGGTATACAATAAAACTCAATAGAAGGAAAAGAAATTATATTTTTTTGAAACAGCAAAGTATAGGTAGGAAGTAGGTAAGGATAGAATTCAAGACACTAGCTGAGAAGATTTTGCAGTCTCCAGAGCAGGCCAATCAGATTAGTTTTCTCTATAAGTTTGGGTGAGAAGGTAGGCTTTTAGAGCTATTTTAAAGATGATACATGATTTTACTGTTTAGGGCATATTGTGTTCTCCTCTTAGGGACCCTTTTACTAAAGTGCATTGTGGTTTGCACCTAATGCACCAATAGCACGCAAAACTATGGCTCATTACTGTAGGTGGAACGCCATCATATTAACTGTTGGGGACGTGGACAGCATGTTCCCATAGGTTAACACACTGCACAGTGTCCACTAGGGCGGTATATCAAGTGTTTAATAAAGATAAAGATGGGGACTTCCGGTAGCATGGTGAGCTGAGCGGGTGGCAGCCCTCTTAGCTCCGAGGCTCTTTCTCCCCTTTCGCCCTTTAATTTTCTTGTGATAGCCTCAAATCCAATCGGAACAGCAGGGGACCTATTCTAACAGCACGGGGCTGTGTACCGGTGGCTGCGGAGCCTGGGGAGTGCTTGTATGGCGACAAAATCCTCCCGCCGCGAGAAGCCACATGGAGGTGCTGGTAAAATGGCGGAGGGGGCCCAGGAAGGTCCGACAACTGAAGCTGTGCCAACGATGATGGAGGAAGTGTCCAAGGCGGTGGTGGTCGCCTTAGAAGATCGCTTGGGCGGGCTGGCAACGCAAATTGTGGCAGTGGCACAAGCGGTGGCGGAATTCGCTGGCCGCGTGGAACGGGCCGAGACTCGCATTGGCGCCCTGGAAGATCTCCAAGTGAGAGATGAAAATCGGCTTAAGCGGTTGGAGGAGACCCTGGCCAAGCAACAAGACAAGATCGAAGACCTGGAGAATCGCAGCCGGCGCAACAACCTGCGTTTTATTGGTATTGCTGAGAC
Organism: Ichthyophis bannanicus; assembly: GCA_033557465.1. NCBI lineage: Eukaryota > Metazoa > Chordata > Amphibia > Gymnophiona > Ichthyophiidae > Ichthyophis > Ichthyophis bannanicus. Next base: position 445,022,190 of record CM066035.1, on the reverse strand, counting down.
GGTGTTGGAGAAGGACCTGCGCGGTTTCTTGGAAAAATGGATCCCGGATCATCTGCCTCTGGAGGGCGAAGTGGGGCCTATTATGCTGGAGCGTGCGCACCGGTTGGGGGCTTCCCGGGCCGGAGACAACAGGCCGCGAGCTGTCATCGCCCGGTTCTTGAATGCAGCGCAGAAAGAGGGGGTGCTGCGAGCTTCCCGCCTTTATCAGTGTTCGGGACCCACTGCCAACAGAGTGCTTATTTTTCAAGATTACTCTGCCGGAGTAGCACTGCGCCGCAAAGCCTACAGGGAAGCATGTGGCCGTTTGGTGGAAAGGGGTATTCGTTTTACTCTGGCGTACCCGGCTACCCTCAGAGTGGACTCCGAGACTGGCCGCCGGGTCTTCTCCTCACCACAAGAAGCCATGGATTTCTGCAACGGCCTTGGATGAAGTGACAGGTCTGGGCTTACAGTGACTGCTCCGTACTGTTTGGGGGTGTTGGCCCTCTGAGGCCTGGTGCGGACTGAGTTTCTTCTTCCTCTCCACGGGACTTAGCCCCCGATGCACCTGCTTCAGTGAAGGCCCGATTGGATTTCTTCGGGCTCTCATGTGGCTCTTCTATGGACTGGCTCGTGGGAATTTGGGCTACCTACAGTGTGCTGCTTTTACTATCCCTATGATAGGGCTTCGGGTAGCCCTCCTGTTGGAGTATCTCTCATGCTGAGCTGTCGGGGCTTGTGGGAGCCCTAGACCTTTGTTAAATACCTATGTTAATCAGTATTTGTTTTCTTAATATTATTTGCATGGCTTCTGTTAATCGTCTTGTTATTACCTGTATGTCACATCCTGGATTTTTTTTTATCCCCTTTTTATTTTTATTTTTTATCCTTTTTTTCTCTTTTTTTTTTTTCTCTTTTTTGTTTAGCTTTTCCTTTTGTTTCTCGTTTACTCCCCTTTCGTAGTACTGTAGCCGGCTGCTGAGTGTGACGCGGCGGACTTGGCGGCGGAATGGCTGAGACTGTGGCAGATGGACGGGGCTGCTACGTGTTTCTCCCTCTTCTTCTCTTTTTTCCCTATTTTCTTTCTCCTCTCTCTGGGCTGCGAATAAGCCGGGGGGGTAATGTTTTGTTTGTATTTAAGGATTGCCTGTAACACTTTGTACATTGGTTTAAATAATGTTCTCTGTACTGTATATAAGGCTGTCTGTACTGCAGGATCTGGCTTTTAGAGACTGCAGGGTCCGGTTAGCCGTTCGGTGCTTAGGCTGGACCACGGAGGGGGGTCTTGTGGAGTTGACTATCTTTTCTCTATTTTTTGTTAGCGCACCCCCTTCCTCCTCCCCCTTTTATTTTACTGGTTCTTTATCCCGTGGGCTTCTTCCGTTACCCCCACCCTCTCCCCTTCTTATTTCTCTTTTGGGTTCTACTATTTCATGGGGGGTGGGGGGGAGGGGGGGAAATGTGGAGCGGGACCCAGCACTGGGGGTGGGGCGGGGAGGGACGGGGGGGAGTCCCTTTTGTTCTTTTGTGGGTCTGGGTTTGGCATTGGGTAGGCCGGGAGGCGGGGGTCCTAGACTGCTTGTAGGGAGGGTAGGCTAGACAGTGGGCGGGTGACGTTCTGAGTGCAAGTGTGAGTGAGCGTGAGTGTGAGTATGGGACGTGCCTGTGTGGGGGTTGGCCATTGCCTGCGCAGTCTGGGATCTGCTTGTTGATTGGGTGGGGGGGGAGGGGCCTTGCACGCAATGGAAGTCGTGGTGGTGCCAGCGTGGATTGACTGGCAGGGGGAAGAAGCGGTGGTGGTGGAGGGGGGGTGGGAGGGGGCGGGGTGGGATTAGGATTAGGGTTAGGAATGGGGTTAATACAGAGGGGTGACAGCGATACTGGATGTTGGTGGGGATTACGTGTCTGTGTGTGGCTGGGTTGGTATGCGTGTTGGTGGAGTGTGGTTGAGTGTTGGCCGTTTCGACGGTGGCTGCGGCAGCTTTGGCTGGAGTGGATGTGGATGGAGGGGGAGGCCCCAGGCTGGGGGGGTCTCCGTTTCCTCGATGGGCAGGTTGTCCTTTTTTGGTGGCTCGCTTGGAGTATAGATGCTGGATAGTGCTGTCCGATTTGCGACTTGGAATGTTTGTGGACTCGGCTCTCCCATTAAACGTTTCAATTGAAAGCAAGTTCTGCGACGAGGGGACATGGGATGAGGGTGAAGGGAGATAGATTCAGGAGTGATATGCGGAAATATTTCTTTACGGAAAGAGTAGTGGATCCATGGAATAGTCTCCCAGTGGAGGTGGTAGAGATGAGGACAGTAACAGAATTCAAAAAAGCATGGGACCAACACAGAGGATCTCTAAAGGTAAAAAGTGGACTGTTGTAGTTGTTGTTATGGAAGGACAGACTAGATGGGCCTTGTGGTCTTTTTCTGTCATCATGTTTCTATGTTTCTATGTTTCTATAAGGTGATGCAGCATTTGCAGCGTCATCGTCTTAGTGTGATCCTGTTACAGGAGACACATCAGTCGGCGGCGGAACATGCTAAATTATGCCGGGGACCTATCTCTCATGTTTATGGGGCCCCAGCTTTAGGTAGGAGGAGAGGAGTGGCCATTTTGTTTGCCAAATCAGTTGCCTGGGTCGAGGAGCGTGTTGCTGCGGACCCGGAAGGCCGCTATGTCTGTGTCTGGGGGACGCTCAATGGGGTGAAGGTGGCTATCTGTTCGGTATATGGGCCCAATGGATACGAAGCTGGTTTCTACCGAGATCTGGCCAATATTTTGGAGGATACTGGGGGCTACCAGGTAGTGATGGGCGGGGATCTCAATGAGGTGCTAGATAACGCTCTTGACTGCTCCGGCGGAGGGGGGGGGCGGGAGTTCGAGAGCTCGTAAACGGCTGTGGGGGCTCTGTGAGGATCGACTGTTGGATGTTTGGAGGGTCCTACACCCAGGGGAGCGAGATTATACTCATATGTCCCGGGCCCATGGGACGTGGTCCCGTATTGATTACTTTTTGATCTTGGAGGCCCTGTTTGGGCGGGTGGAGGCGTCGACGATTGGGTCTTCTGTTCTCTCTGACCATGTGCTGGTCGCGCTGGAGCTTCGTAATCCTGGCCCCGCCGGTACACGGCTTTGGAGATATCCGTTGGACCTCAGCGGAGATGCTCAGTTTGTGGCTCACATACGGAAGCGTTGGGAGGAATATCTGGCCATTAATGACACGCCGGAGGTTTCCCCCGCTCTTCTTTGGGAAGCTGGCAAGGCGGTTATGCGTGGGGAGATTATTAGCTACCATGGTCAGAAGCATAAGCGCTTGAACCAACAGATTCTGCTTTTGGAGAGAGCCCTGACCAAAGCTCGGAGGAGGGTAGCCGCGGATAAATCTGCGGTGAATCAACGCATATTGCGGGATCTTCAGTTGGAATTGGAAACGTTACTTCATCGCCGAGCACAGAAATCATTGCTGTATTATCGTTTTAAGCTTTATTGTTACGGTAATAAGGCTGGTAAGTTGATGTCGGCCCTGGTGCACCCTGGGGTGGGTGTCCGGCATATTGGAGCCATTAAACGGCCGGATGGGGTCATTCAGAGAGACAGGAAGGCGATCGAAGCTGTGTTCATTGACTTTTATCGGCACCTTTATGCGAACGAGGGGGATCGGGAGGAGGAGGGTCGGGATTTTTTGGATGGCTGTGTCTTGCCGCGGCTCACTGCTGATCAACTGTTGCTTCTTAATAGGCCTCTCACGGGGAGGGAGGTTCAGGAGGGCATTAAGCATTTGAAAAATGGCAAAGCGCCGGAGGCCGATGGTTTTCGCGGAGAATTTTATAAGATTCTGGGGTCGCCTTGGTGGTCCCCTTGGTGGGATATTATGAGGATTTGGTGCAGCGAGGACACTTCCCGTTTGAGGCGAATAAAGCCATCGTTACTGTTTTACCTAAACCTGGGAGGGATCCGCTTTTTCCGGGCTCCTACCGACCAATTTCGCTTCTTAACGTCGATATTAAACTTTTCGCTAAGATTATGGCGGATCAACTGGCCCCTTTGTTGCCAACTTTGATCCACCCTAATCAGGTGGGCTTTGTTAGGGGTCGACAGGTGTCCAAAAACCTACAGCGGATTCTGCTTTCCATGTGTGCCGAGCGTGTCCGGAGCCAGGGTTCTTTACTAATAAGCTTCGACGCTGAAAAAGCGTTCGATCGGGTCCAGTGGGGTTTTATGTACCAAGTTCTTGAGGTGATGGGTTTCGCCATTTTTTTTGTGGACGTGGTCCGGCTGTTGTATGCTGCCCCACTTGGGGCCCTCTTGGTGAACGGCGCGGTGACGGCAGACTTCGCAATCCAGAAGGGGACCCGGCAGGGATGCCCGTTGTCCCCACTCCTATTTGTCCTTACATTGGAACCTCTTCTGCATAAGATCCGAGTGGCTACGCCATTTCGGGGGATTCCCATGGGACGGGAGGAGTTCCGTGTGGCTGCGTTCGCGGATGATCTGCTTGTGCACCTGGGCGACCCGCGTGTTGGGCTCCCTTATCTTTTACAGCTAATCAGGGAGTATGGGCTGGTCTCGGGGTTCCAGCTTAATCTGGATAAATCGGAGGCGTTGCCACTAGGGGCTGAGGTGGGACGAGCCTGGCCGGACGACTTCCCTTTGCGTTGGGCGGTTGGTTTTTTTCAAATATCTGGGGGTTTATTTGCCGGCGGATCTTGGGGACCTCTACAGTCTGAACGTTGACAGGGTATTTACGTCCATCTCGTCGGTGGTGGACAAATGGCGGGACTTACCGTTGTCTCTGGGAGGGCGAGTAGCACTGTGTAAGATGACGCTTTTTCCTAAACTTTTCTATTTGCTTCAGACGCTGCCGTTGTTTCTTAAACGCTCCGACATTCGTCGTTTCGATCGGGTATTTAATCGGCTGCTTTGGCGGGGGAGGAGACCTCGGGTACATTTGAGTGTACTCAGTCAGCCTCGTGCGTTGGGAGGCTTAGGCTTTCCTGACGTGCGGCGGTATAACATTGCATGTTTGTTGCGGTGTGTGCGTGACTGGTTATGGGACTTTGAGGACTACTCCCCGGTGGGAGCACTTGCGGCTGTGGTCTCTCCGTTGCACTTGAGATATCTCTTATATGCTAAAACGATCCGCGGCCTGGGGGGTCCTCCTCTTCTTAGGCGCGTTCTCCTCGACCCGGTTAGATGGGCCTGGTGGTACTTTTGTACGGGTCGCCGCTTGACGGCGGCGTACACCCCGTATCTTCCTATTTGTGGCAATGAGGATTTTGCTCCGGGTGTGGGGAGCTCGCCTTTCATGGGCTGGAGCCGCATGGGGATTATCAATTTGGAGCATGTGCTGACCCCGGAAGGGGGGATGGTTGACTTTTCTACTATGTGTCAGCAGTATCCATTGGGTCCAACTGATGCGTTTCGTTACGCCCAGATTCGTAGTTTTGTCTGTACAGTCCCCCAGGCATCTCGGACAGGGGACGTGAGCACGGTGGTTGAGGTGGCGTTGTTGGGGAGTGAACATGGTATGCGGGTGTCGGGGTTATATAAGATGCTCTGGGAGGAGGTCCCCCCCAGGACTTGGCATCCTTGGTGTCCGCATGGGCTATCGACTTAGGGGAGGCGGTGTGTGCCGACGAGCTTCTGCAAGGGCTGGCAAACATTACCTCATTGAGTATTCTGGTCTCCCATCGTGACGCCCAGTATAAACTTCTGCGCCGGCTCTACTTCGCCCCTCTCAGGGCGTGGCGGGCGGGGGTGGGGGACGACCATTGATGCCCTAGATGTGGTGAACCTAGGGCCACACTGGGCCATATGTTCTGGAGTTGCCGGGCCGTTCAGGTGTTTTGGGAGAAGGTGCGCTCTTATCTGTCTGCATGTTTTCGAGAGAACGTGCAGTGGACTGCTAAGAATGTGGTGCTGGATGTTTGGGACCCAGAATGGTTGGATAATTTGGGGGCTGTGCGCTGGAAATGGGTGCGTTTGGTGTTGGTGACCGCACGAGTGACTGTGTTGCAGCAGTGGCTTGATTTTAAGGGCCCCCAGTATGGTCTCTGGTGCATTCATCTTCATAAGCTTCTGCTCATGGAGCAGCTTTGGGCCCAGGGGACTGAGCAGCGGTGGCAGAGGTTCCTGGAGGGCTGGGGACCCCACTTGCACTTGCTTCCCTGGCGAGTGCGCAGTAGGATAATGAGGAGGCCCTAAGGGCCGTGAAGGAGGGGAGGGCTGCATATTCACTCTCCAGCATATCCACTATCCAACCTTTGTGACAGATCGGCCGGACCGGCGGGTCGGCTTGGTGTTTTCAATCCCTCTGTTGCCCAGGGTAGGCTGGGGGGGGGGTGTGGGTGGGGGGGGGAGGGGGAGGTGGGATTGGGGTGAGAAGGCGGGGAGGCAATGGCCCATCAATGCGATCTGGTCTTTGCCAGCGGGCTTGGGAGCAGAGTCAACCCCAAGCCTGGCTGGCCTCTTGAGGGGACGTATTATCCCCTTCTGGGGAACGGGGCGTTGAGGGGGTAGCTTGGTATCTCTTACTATCTATATGTCTCTATATGTAAATATGGGTATATATACAACTTTCCTTATGTCTTTAGCGGAGGGTGGGGGGACTTGGGACTGGGGCTCCTATGGGGGGTCTTACTGAACATTTGGGGATTCTGCACCTTGTTACTGTTGGTGATTTGTATATCTTTATGTGTTTTGGATTGTACTGGTTGGCCTTGATTTAGGCTTTGTGTTCCAACATTTCCTTGTGCTGGTTGTATTTTTGTATCTGTTATGGTGCTGTATTTGCTGGTTCTTTTGAATAAAAAACAGATTCATCATAAAGATAAAGATATGTTAATGGAAACAAATGCTTATTCATTTATGGTAGCTGGAACTACCCCTTGAAATTCCATCCCTAGGTAAATTAGATCAAAATTTAACTTTTTTGACTTTAAAAAGAGCTTAAGGCTTTCTTTTTTAAGTCAAGCTTTAAAGACAGTAATAGTATTAAGTCTGTAGTACTAAGATGTGCTACTATTAGCACATGTGATTTTACAGTTAATGCTCTTTATTAGTACCCAGGAAGTATGTTTACTAAAGGGTATTAAAGAAGAAAATGTGCCATTAATGCATGTTATCGGCACCCTTACGCCCTTAATGCTGCGAAAAAGCTGCATTAATGGGCATTAAAGGCTCCTGCAGCATTAAGGTCGTAGTAGGCAGAGAGTGGGCATTAACAGGGCGGAGAGTGGGCATTAACAGCGGGTGCTCCCTTAACACCTTTTGTGCAGTATGTGTAAAAGTCCTTTAATGCTGGAGACCCTAATACCAAGTAAAACCTCATGGAAAGGGTGCATTTTGAGGGGAGAGAACCCATTTCACAGTCTGCAATGTAGTCCACACACAGGGGAGCCCAAGCAGTGATAGTAGTGCTCCATTAGCAGCAACAGCATACTGCCCAAGTATGAAAGGGCACTATTTTGAAGGTGCAAATGCGGCAAAGGAGGTGGCATGTGGTCATGCAGTGGGGGTTGCTAGTGCACAAGGATGACCATGCAGCTGCCCAGGAGGCACAGCTGTGATGGCCAGCATGACCCCAGTGACAGTGGTATTACACAGACATGCTGCTGCTGTTGAAAAGATGATGCACAACCAAGGAGTGGGCCACTGATACCCCAACTGGACCTGTCTCCACAGGCACTGACCTAGCCTGCCCATTGTATGGGCCGGTACTGCACCCCACTCCCACTGATAACATGTTGTCATGTCAGCATGACATGGGTGCAATGACAGTGGGTGCTGTGCCCCCTAAGCAGCAGCAGACAAAGGCTCTACCTTGGTCCTGTGTGTCATGTGTGCTGCCACAGTTGCCTGAGTCACCGTTAGGGCAAACAGTCCAGCCACAGGAACAGTGTAGCAGTTGATGATCCTACACCACTGAGGTTAGACGTAGCAGGTCGCGTGACCAAACCCCAGTAGAGGGGGGCATGAGCACCCTGATGGGCACAGCTGCACGGATGCAACAGCAGGGATGCCACCTGCAGCACTGAACTGGTGGATCTGCCACAATGGCAGGGAGGAATGGAGCAGCCATCAGGCTGCTCACTATCACCATTGAACCATGGCACCAGTCCAGTTAACAGAGTGGAGTTCTTGTGCTGTGGAGTGTGATGCCCTCCACCCGCACATAGTGAGCAGATATGTGCATATATGTGGGCCAATGTGGAAGGGATACTGCACAGTACAAGAACAGGGCATGTCAGAGGCAAAATGCCCTCCTAGCAACCTATCCTGCAAGATGATAACATAGTACTACTGCAATACATCATTCAGGAAGTGCTATTGTGGCAGGTGCAGGCCTGTGACCCACAGTGTCCGAACATAAGCAGGCCAGCATGGCTAGCTTGACCTGTAAATGAGGCCTGTGGAGAGGCATATAGGATTGCACATCCCCCAATATGCTGCTATTGTAAGATAGAACTCAGTAGAAGTATTGAATTAGCTTAGGTAAGCAGAACTGCAGTATTGAAAGATGGAAAAATACAGAAAAGACATGTTTAAAAGTTACTGATAAGAAAGAGTACATCTGCAAAGAAATAATTAGGAGTGCTGACAGATGAGTTGCAGAGCCCAGCTCCTCTGCACGTACAAATTGGTTCTATAACCTTGAGAGTGTGAAAGTAACAAGTTGATGAACTGACCATTGTAATTGGGACTAGAAGGGGGGCATGCAGGTGTCATGCCCACTGGAGGGACATAACTGGATAAACTTATCAGTACCGGGACCAATAGAAGAGGTACGGGAGGTTACCGGGACCAATGAAATGTTTTTCTATACCTAGAATGGAACAGAAGTCTATAAAAGTTGTTGTAATGCTTGAAAACTTTGCTCAGCCATTTTGAAATTGACTGGTTCAAGACTTGTGCACAAATAAATGATTTGGACCTTCTGAACAGACTCCTGGTATCATTGGTTTGTCTGCGCTTTGCTGCTACATATTCCTTGGTGCGTTGGCCGGGAAGTTGTGGAATCAAAGTGTATATAGGGCAATATACCACGACTTTCCGCCTCTATAGGCTTGGTCCTGCCGGGATCGCGCCCTTCCGACGAGGGCTGCTCCCTGGCGCCACCGGTCCCTTGTATCGGAGGGAGCTGGTCGGACCTCGGCGGGTGCCGGGCCCGGTTGGAGCTAACGCCTCGAACCCGAGTGAGGGGAGTCCGAGGTCCAACTCATGCGCCTGCTTGGGAAGTTTGAGGACCGGATCCGGTGAGTATAGTTTTGATTTTGGGTCTAGACAGAAATAGAAAGCGCAGTACTGCCATTGGAACTTGGAACTTTGGAATTTGTAATCTCGAGATATTGGGAATTGGTAAGAGAGCATGATCAACTCTCAAGGAAGGGCCGAGTAACCCCGCATGGGAATTCGCCGGGTGAAACCCCCATCCTTTTTGTAATTGGGAAATTGGAAAAGACTAGTCAGAATAGATAGAAACGAATGCATTCTGGGATACGTTGCTAGCATGATTGTGTGAACGAAGTGTGAATGAGAGGTCTGGCAGCACGGACCAAGTGAAGGCGGACCCCTGAGTAGCGCATTTCCTGACCGGGCAACCGCGTTCAGGTCGCGAAAAGGGGGAAGCGATTGTCGTCTTGTCTTGTTATTTGTACTCCTTATACGTTTCCAGGGCCGTGAGGACCCCTTACCCACGGTCCGCCCTCCTTTTCCCTTCTGTCTGTTGTTGTGCGCACACATCGAAATGGGAGGGGCGGGGTCTACTAGAAACACTCCATTAGAATGTATGATCGCACATTTTAAAGAGGGATATTCAGGAGATTATGGTATTAAAATGACAGCAGCCCGTTTGCAGATTTTGTGTACTAGAGAGTGGCCCGATCTAGACCCCATCTGGCCCCGAGAGGGAACGTTCAAAGTAGAGATTATTCAGTCAATACACCGTAGAGTGCGGATAGCGCACCCCGACCAGTACCCCTATATAGATTCCTGGTTAAGTATTTGTGAAGATCCGCCCCCTGGGCGCAGCGCTGTTATGAGGAACAGTGCAGAATAATGTTAGCTAAAACAGATTCTAGACAGAAAACGGAACAGCCTAGAATGAAAGAGCAGGATAAGAAAGCCAGAAAGAAGCCCATCCTGGCAGATCCTGATTCCCCAGAAATAATTCTCAGGCAGCCCCGAACCCCAGGTCCAGTAAGAGTAGCCCGGCGTCCTGCCCCAGAACCCCAGAGACGGCCAGAGCCGAGGCGGGACCCAACCCCTGATCCCCCTCCCGGAGGAGAGAGAGAGGAAGAATTAGCGGGAAAAGAAGAGGAGGACCTAAAAAGCGAGTCAGAAGTGGAGACCGAAGAAGGAGAAAGAGAGAATCCCCCAGATGAGGAGGAAAATGTACAAATAATTGAGAAAGCTAGCGTTAGCACTAGTACGCCAGTGAGTGAGAAACCCAAAGCAAAACCTGTTGAGAAAAAGAAAGTGACTCCTGCAAAGGCAACAACGATAACTCTTAGATCCCAAAAGACACCCATGGCAGCCAAACTGTTTCCCTTACGGCAAGTCCCGGGAGTGCCCGTAAAGAATGATAATGATGAAGTGGTAGCGGGACCCCTAACTTATGTGTATATCCCTTTCTCTACAACTGATTTATTAAATTGGAGGTCGCATTACGCCTCCTATACTAGTAAGCCCCAGGAGCTGACAGAATTAGTAACTAGTATTATGGAAACTCACCAACCCACTTGGCCAGATTGCCGTCAGCTCCTGACCACCCTATTCACGACAGAAGAGCGAGCAAGAATTAGAAAAGCAGCTATTGAATGGATGGCAGAGAACCCTGTAGCTCCGGCACAGGGGCAGAATATAATAGACCGTCGAGAAGCAGCTCAGAGAGAATTCCCAAATGAGGACCCCCAATGGGATCCAAATACAGATGAAGGATCCACAGCCCTAGCCCGTTTTCGCCAAGGCTTTTTACAAGGCCTGAAAAGGGGGGGCCAGAAAGCTATGAACCTTTCCAAAGTTGCAGGAGTTATCCAAGGGGTAGATGAGAGCCCAGCAGATTTTTATGAGAGATTAACTGAAGCTTACAGAATGTATACTCCCTATGATCCCGAGGCACCAGGAAGTTTATGTATGGTGAATTCTGCTTTTGTAAACCAGTCTCAACCAGACATTAGACGCAAATTACAGAAGTTAGAAGGGTTTGCGGGCATGAATGCAACACAGTTATTGGAAGTCGCTCATAAAGTGTATGTGAATCGTGATACTGAAAGACAGAGAGAATGTGATAGAAAGATGAAGAAGAAAGCTGATTTTTTGGCTGCGGCCATAGTGGAACAGAAAAGGGGAGGTGTCCCTAGTCGAAGGAGCAGAGGAAGAGGGCGGGGTCAAGGCGGAGGCCGGACCCAGAGACTAGGCGTGAACCAATGCGCCTATTGCAGAGAGGAAGGACATTGGAGAGATACGTGCCCGCAACTCAAAGACGCCCAGCATGATGACGACAGCAGCCATCAGTGGCGAGAAGAAAGACGAAGCTATCCCCGAAGCCGAGGAGGAGGAGCCAATCGAGAACAATTCCAGCGAGAGAGAGGAGGAGCCATTCAAGCATTGGCCACACCAGCCCATGATGAGAATGACGTGGATTAGGACAGACCGGGCTCCAAGTTTGCTTTAGGTCTCCAGGAGCCTATGGTCGGAATACAAATAGGAGACCAAATTATGGACTTTATGGTTGATACTGGAGCACAACATTCAGTAATAGACAAAAAGATAGCCCCATTCACTACAAAAGCAGTCACCATCATAGGAGCAACTGGTGCCAAAGCCACAAAGTCTTTTCTTCAAAACCGAATATGCAGTCTGGGAGGACAGCAAGTAACTCATCAATTCCTTTACATGCCCGAATGTCCAGTACCACTACTGGGACGAGATATGTTAGCCAAGCTTCAAGCACAAATATCTTTCTCTGAGCAAGGAGAAATGCAAATGACAGTAAATCCCCAAACCAAACCAGCAGGAGTGATGCTGCTGACTGTTCCCCGAGAGGAAGAATGGAGATACTACATTGATGATTCGATACAAGATACCTATTTTGAACAAACTTTGAAAAGTATTGATGCACCACCTGGAGTATGGGCAGAAGGCAGCCCCCCAGGCCTAGCCAAACATATAGCTCCAGTGATTGTAACCCTCAAGCCTAGTGCTACACCAGTGCAAGTCAAACAGTACCCTCTCCCAAGAGCCGCAATTGAAGGCATTCATCGCCACCTACAAAGATTGCTTGAGTATGGCCTACTAAAAGTATGCCAATCCCCATGGAACACTCCACTTTTGCCAGTAAAGAAGCCTGGGACAGATGATTATCGCCCAGTGCAAGATTTGAGAAGAGTAAATGATGCAGCTGAAACCATACATCCAGTCGTACCCAATCCTTACACTCTTCTAGGACTGATACCTGCTGAAGCTACCCATTTCACTGTACTGGATTTGAAAGATGCATTCTTTTGCATAAGATTAGCCCCTGTAAGCCAAATATTGTTTGCATTCGAATGGCAGGACCCCATCTCTGGAAGAGGGGGCCAACTTACCTGGACAAGATTACCCCAAGGATTCAAGAATTCGCCTACCATCTTTAGTGCCGCACTGAATCAAGACCTTTCAAGCTATCCAGTAGCCCCGGGGAAGAGAGTGCTTCTCCAATACGTGGATGATCTGTTGATAGCTGCCGTATCAGAAAGTGAATGTATACTAGCCACCAAAGATCTCTTGCAGTTACTAGAGGAAGCTGGATACAAAGTTTCCAGAGCCAAAGCACAGCTATGCCAAAAAGAAGTGAAATACTTGGGTTTTCGTATCACCCAAGGAAGCAGAAGATTAGGCAGAGAAAGAAAAGAAGCAGTATGTAGAATTCCAACTCCAACAACCAGAAAGCAAGTCAGAGCCTTCCTGGGAGCGGCAGGATATTGCCGAATTTGGATACCCAACTTTGCCCAAATTGCCAAACCATTGTATGAAGTCACAAAAGGAGAAGAAAAGTCACCACTGGAGTGGGGACTTGAGCAGGATACAGCCTTCCAAAAGGTCACAGAAGTATTAATGTCATCACCAGCACTTGGACTACCAGATGTCCACAAACCTTTCCACTTGTTTGTACATGAAGCACAGGGAAATGCCTTGGGCATGTTGACTCAGAAATTGGGAAATTGGGAGCGACCTGTAGCCTACCTATCGAAACAATTGGACCCTGTGGCCAAAGGATGGCCACCTTGCTTGAGAGCAGTTGCAGCTACAGCGCTACTAGTGAGTGAAGCAGACAAACTCACACTAGGACAGAACATACGAGTCACTGTGCAACATGCAGTCCTTGCCCTTATGGAACAGAAAGCAAATTATTGGCTCACCAATTCCCGAATGTTGAAGTACCAGAGCATGTTATGTGAAAACCCACAGATACAACTTGAAGTGAGCTATGCCCTGAATCCAGCCACCTTGATACCCATCAGTGAAGAACTCCCAGAACATGACTGTATCGAAGTCATGGAGACTGTGTTCTCCAGCCGACCCGACTTGACAGATGTGCCCATAGACAATCCTGACCAAACCTATTATGTTGATGGGAGCAGTCTCATCCTTGATGGACGACGTTGTGCCGGATATGCAGTCGTCACTCAACATGAAGTAGTTGAATCATCAGCCCTAGCCTCAGGCACATCAGCCCAGAAAGCCGAATTGATAGCACTCACCAGAGCATTGTTGTTAGGAGAAAAACTTATACTGAATGTATATACAGATTCCAAATATGCCTTCACTACCCTGCATGCCCATGGAGCTCTCTATAAAGAAAGAGGACTCATCACATCCGGAGGAAAATCAGTCAAATATGGTCCCGAAATATTGATGTTACTTGATGCAGTATGGGCCCCAACACGTGTAGCTGTCATGCATTGCAGAGGACATCAAGCAGGAAAAGGAGAAGTTGCCCGAGGGAATAGATTTGCAGATGCCTCAGCACGACAAGCAGCTATGACAGGACAAATTGCCCCACAAGCTATGCCAATGCAAGCAGCATTGTTTCCAGTACCTTTGAATCTATGGACCCCACGATATACCACCAAAGAATTGGATTACTATTGTGACAGAGAAAATGGAGTACTGAAAGATGGATGGATTGAGCTGCCACCAGAAGAGGGCAGTCAACCTCCTGGACGAATAGTAATCCCTGAACTGTTAGGACCATCCTTTGTCAAAGCTTTCCACGAAGCCACCCACTATGGGAAGAGTGCCATGGAAAAAGCACTCAGACCACATTTTTACATCCCTCTGATGACAACCATATCAGCTTCAGTAGCACGACAATGTCAAACTTGTGCCAAGAATAATGCCAAGCAAGGCCTTATTACAGCACCCCGAGTTCAGTCAAGAGGTGTGACCCCCATGCACAACCTCCAAGTTGATTTCACCGAAATGCCAAAAGCCAATGGGTACCATTACCTATTAGTATTAGTATGTACTTTCTCTGGGTGGGTAGAAGCATTCCCAACCAGAACTGAGAAAGCCCGAGAAGTTACCAAAGTCTTAATGAGAGAGATTGTCCCCAGATTCGGAATTCCAGCAGTAATAGGGTCAGACAATGGACCCTCATTTGTCTCCCAAGTTACTCAGCAGTTAGCAAAAGCTTTGCAGATACAATGGAAACTCCACACTGCATACAGACCCCAGAGTTCAGGGAAAGTTGAGCGAATGAATCGTACCTTGAAAGCCCAAATGTCTAAGCTTTGTCAGGAGACACAATTGAAGTGGCCCCAAGTGCTTCCCATAGCTTTATTCAGAATACGCTCAGCTCCTGTAAAGTCAACAGGATTTTCCCCTTTTGAAGTTTTGTATGGTAAACCCCCACCAATAGTGCAGGGAATCAAAGGAAGTCTAGCCCAAATTGGTTCAGAAATAACCAGACAAGAACTTCTAGCTCTTAGTTTTGTTCTGCAGACTCTCCATACGTGGATCCAAGACCAGTTGCCTATCAACTTGACGGAACCCTTGCATCCCTACCAGCCTGGTACTTCGGTGTGGATCAAAGATTGGAAGAAGACACCGTTGGAACCCCATTGGAAGGGACCGTACACCGTCATCCTGTCTACCCCAACTGCAGTAAAGGTAGCCGAGATCGACGCCTGGATCCACCACAGCAGAGTCAAGCCCGCCGCTGATCCTGAACCTGAGCAGTGGACAGCAGAACAGCATCTTGATGCACCCTTGCGAGTTACTTTGAGACGGCAACCAGCAGCTTAGACACTTCATCACAAGTGCTTTGCAGCAGCCAAGTCTTTCGAAGAGGATTGCTGTTTTCCATGCAGCAACAGCTTTGTTTCAACGAACCCAATTTGTGTGTGATTTGACACACTACTTTGAGACTACATTGACTAAGCCAGACTTCACAGGCCAACTGAAATTGCTAAAAAGTTGGTCAATGTGTACTGGACAACCTGAGGATCTTCAATCAACACTCAGCAACCGTTAAATTGCTTCATTAGCAAACGGGACGAAGAATAAAAGACCGTCGTGATCAAGATCAGCAAGCTGAGGACTCAGAAGAACTCCAATCAACATCAACATGTATCTTTACTTTTGCTTTGCTTTGGTTGCCTTCTTTGGAGGTTTTGAACAGACTCATGCTTTACCTCCATGCACTGCCTGCATTACTTCTACTAGAATTGGACTGAAAGTAACTCAGACTTTGCTTTATCATTCTTACTATACCTGCAAGGGGACAGTAACTCGGTGTATCTATAACACCACTGAACTAAATGTTTGCACTCATGGAAAAATTAAAACATGCTATAATCCGCATCAGAATCCATCCTATTACACGATGGAAATAAGATGGAAGGATGCAGATGGACCTATATTAGCTGCAACGCCACCACTTAAGGACATTACTAAACCTGCTGTTTTGAATTTTGATGCATGCAATGCTATTAATAGAGATAGTTATTCCACCTGTGGTACATGGGAGAAAGCGTATCGAAATGACCATAAGTATATGTGTCCAGAAGGTGCCACGGGATGGAGAAAGTGTACAGGTAAAAAGGAACCAGGCTATAGGACTGCCCAGCAGCAGACTACTATTGCCCGTATTGGGGATGTGTTTTTTATGCTACCTGGAACACTGGTATAACTGATGAGAAAATAGATAAACGAATGGCTACTTTGACCAAGCCAACCACAAATTATAAATGTCAGAAAGATGCTTGCAACCCCTTACACTTACGTATACACAATCCCCATGCATGGAAACAAGGATATAAGTTTGGTTTACGTATTGCTGGAGGAGCAATAGATCCAGGGACCATTGTGTATATCAGATTGAATACCCAAGCCCACAAGTCATCTAAATATCATATTCATAATACTTTTTATGAAGCCATGCATGTAAATAAGTTTGAGATCCCTCACCCCTCACAGAATTTATTTCTAGAATTAGCCGGAGCAGTAGTATCTAGTCTTAAGATCACAGATTGTTATTTCTGTGGCGGAACCCAAATGGGAGATCAGTGGCCATGGGAAGCCCAAGAATTGAATTATTCCATGATTTACAATCAGACTGAATTACACAAGACTACCAGTGAATGGGTGTTAGCGCACTCAATCGTTGGACGTCTTTGCTATGCCAGAACTGGACCCCAGTTCACCCAAAAGGTAGGACAGCTGGTCTGTCTTAGCCAGAAGTACTATAATGCCACGACCAAGAAGATAGCATGGTGGTCAGGAATTGGACATCCTGAACCTCCTAACCCATTAGCCAGATTTCCTGAACTTGCAGGTCTATGGACTAACCTTGCTAAAGTCCAAGCCTGGCAAGCCCCACCTGGCCTATATTGGATCTGTGGAAACCGAGCATATGCACAACTCCCACCACACTGGGGAGGAGCATGTGTCTTAGGAACCATCAGACCTTCTTTCTTTCTTTTAAACACTGAACATGGAGAACAATTAGGATACCCAGTATACACTACCCACCGACACAAAAGAGCACTAAGACAGAAGAGAGAGGCCTTACAGATAGGCAAGTGGGAGAAATGGCAAGGTGATGATTGGCCACCAGAAAGAATCATTGAATATTATGGACCCGCCACTTGGAATGATGATGGTATGTATGGTTATCGTACCCCAATTTATATGATTAATCGTATTATTCGCTTACAAGCAGTAGTTGAAATAATAACTAATGAGACTAGTCATGCACTTACGCTCTTAGCTAGACAAAGTACACAGATGCGCACTGCGATATATCAGAACCGCTTAGCACTTGATTATTTGTTAGCAGCTGAAGGAGGAGTATGTGGTAAACTGAACTTAACCAATTGCTGTTTGAAAATAGATGATAAAGGTCAAGTAGTTGAAGAAATTGCTAAAGATATGCAAAGACATGCTTATGTGCCAGTACAGACGTGGCACTCATTGAAATTTCCTAATTGGTTTGCTAACCTCTTTTCATGGGTGGGAGGATTTAAGACTTTCATCGTATTGATACTAATCCTTGTTGCTGTTATTTTCTTATTACCATGTTTAATCCCATGTTGTATGCGTTCCATTCATAACACTATTGATAGTACAGTAGAGCGGAAGACCGCAACAAAAATCATGGCTTTATATACAGCCAGTCCTGGTAGAAATCCTTTAGCCAGGATGTGATTCTTCAGAAAGTGATTTAATTCTCACACCTTATTAAGTAATAGGGTGAGATTAATCAAAGGGGGGAATGTGGCAGGTGCAGGCCTGTGACCCACAGTGTCCGAACATAAGCAGGCCAGCATGGCTAGCTTGACCTGTAAATGAGGCCTGTGGAGAGGCATATAGGATTGCACATCCCCCAATATGCTGCTATTGTAAGATAGAACTCAGTAGAAGTATTGAATTAGCTTAGGTAAGCAGAACTGCAGTATTGAAAGATGGAAAAATACAGAAAAGACATGTTTAAAAGTTACTGATAAGAAAGAGTACATCTGCAAAGAAATAATTAGGAGTGCTGACAGATGAGTTGCAGAGCCCAGCTCCTCTGCACGTACAAAATTGTTCTATAACCTTGAAAGTGTGAAAGTAACAAGTTGATGAACTGACCATTGTAATTGGGACTAGAAGGGGGGCATGCAGGTGTCATGCCCACTGGAGGGACATAACTGGATAAACTTATCAGTACCGGGACCAATAGAAGAGGTACGGGAGGTTACCGGGACCAATGAAATGTTTTTCTATACCTAGAATGGAACAGAAGTCTATAAAAGTTGTTGTAATGCTTGAAAACTTTGCTCAGCCATTTTGAAATTGACTGGTTCGAGACTTGTGCACAAATAAATGATTTGGACCTTCTGAACAGACTCCTGGTATCATTGGTTTGTCTGCGCTTTGCTGCTACACTATAAGGTATACACAGTGCAGAACAAACACATAGAAAGACAATCCCTGCCTGATGAGTGTCCTATCAAATGATGACAGACAGTGCACTACAAGAAGAGTACAATAGCGGGAGAAGAAATCAGGGGAACAAGAAAGATGGATCCAACAGCAACCTCAAAGAAGTATGCCGTCTGCATGGATATGAAGAGGGAGACAAATGAGACATGACTTAAGGACAGAGGACACTTGCACCAGGTATTAGGTGCAGCAAGGTGAAAGGAGGAAAGGGCGGAGATGACAGTAGAAGGCCAGGGCATAGAAAGTGGATAGGCAGAGGAAGAGTGAAGTCCACAGGAAGGGGTTGTGAGACAGAGGAGAGATGAAAGATACAGGGGATGCATTTATAGGCTAGGTGAGGATGTCTGTGATGGATAAGTAAACGTATGGGGAGTCAGTGAAGAAATATCAGGAGAGGGGTGATATGAGTGTCTTGGGACTGGTGGAGGATGCACCATGCAGCAGAGCTCTGCATAGATGGATGGGGAGAGATATGACTCTGAGGGAGACAAGCAAAGAGTAGGGTGAAGTTGCAAGATGGGAGGTAACTATAGTGTGGACCCTAGTTTTAGTTCTGCATTCAGAGAGCAAGGTGCTCTGTGAGAACTGGGGATCCCTCAAATGTAGTGAACCCAATCACCAACAGCCATCTGAGTCACATGTGAATCCACATCAGCCAAGTCTATCTCCAAGATGTGACTTCATGGCATTACAAGCACCCACCAGATAAGGGTGCCCACGGCCATTCTGCTTGTTCCGCCATGCCATACGATGTGTGTGTGCCTGTCACCTGAGCTGTTCCCCTGAGTGGACATAGCCCATGTCTTAGACAGGAATGCCAGTTTTACCAGCAGCATAGACAGTCAGTGCAGCATACATAATGAACAAAACGTCTCCCACGCACACCCGCAAAACACACTTTGTCAGACAGGTGTGGCACAGAGCCTGCAGAGGTACTAGCAGACATGGGCAGACTTCTCTACATGGCTGCATCCACCCTGACAATGACCACATCTACACCCATGGGTTGCTACATCCTTAAGTCAGCTCTGTGGCTCTACACACAAAGACAATATATATATAAGAGGAAGGATGCTGGTTCAGTTTCAGTAGTGGATCATATATAGCATATTCTTGTGGGTAAACTTTATCTCATATTGCAGATACAGCACCAGCAAATGCAACTCCCATTGACCCATTCAGCAAGGGAGTGTGGTGAGCACTCCACAGTTAGAGCTGGGGTAAATACTATGTCCTAACTGAGACCCTTGCAGTTAGCATGGGTTCACTTAACAGGTGGAGTTAAGTGCAGTCATGGTAATTGTGCATGCTCCCCCCCACCAATAGCGCACAGCAGTTGCAACTATCACACATTCGTTTTTGTGTTAAATGAGCATCAGTTGAAAATCTCCAGCACACTTTAGTAAAAGGACCCTAGGCATCCCCTTATAAACTCACTGGGCCCAATATTCTAGTTGCATGGTTTACAACCCTGTGAACCGTGTAACTGCCACTGAGAGGGATATTCATTGGCACTAAGATGGAACCACTTACCATCCGGGTATGTCGGGGGCATTCCAGGGAGGAGCAGAGGTGGTGACTATCCTTAACCGGGCAGCAGCGATATTGCATGTTGCCCAGTTAGTGACCTTTGCCTACAAGATAGGTGAGGAAAATATCACTGCTGCCTGGTTAGCTATGGCTGCTGAGAAGCATGTGTGGCAACCCTGGATATTCGATGTACTGTAGAGCCGCTGCCCAGTTAGCTCCTATGAGTAAAGCTAAGCCAGCATTTGCTGCGCCTAATTTTACCCGTGTGTCGCTAATCGGGTAGCAGTGCAATACCGCTGCTACCTGGTTAGTGACTATCACTGCCCATGACATGTCTGGAATGTCCACGACACCCCCCCCCCCCCATGCTAAGTGGTTAACATCAGGTTGTGTAGTAGCATTAGTAGGAGATATTCAACGGCACTAACCATGTTAGTGCCGTTGAATATCCCATTCAGCAGCATTTGCATGGTCTATTGCTCTGTAAACCGTGTAAATGCCTTTGGATATCGGGCCCTATATATTTAGTTCAGGTCTGATTAATAGCAACATTGACCTCATTATATGAATAAAAACACCACTGACTATCCGTATAGTAGTGCTCAATATACATGATATTCTAAATGCAAGCACTGGCCTTTAAATCATTACACTCACTGCCATTGTTGAAAATGTATCCAATAATTTATACATTTAGATCCCGATATTCAAAGGCATTTTGAAGGTTTACAGACCAGTAAATTGTGTAAATGTCGCTGAATGGGGCGTGTCATGGGCGGTGACAATCGTTAACCAGGTAGCAGCAATATTGCACCACTACCCGGTTATTGACACATGGGTAAAGCTAGGCACAGAAAAAGCTGGCCTAGTTTTACTTGTAGGAGCTAACCAGGCAGTGTCTCAATATCACTGCTACCTGGTTAGCTTCTGCTGCTATGAAGGCTGCGCGGTGACCCCAGATATTCAATGCCAGTGTCCCATATGGCCTCGGCATTGAATATCTGGGCTTAATGTTCAGCACCGACAACTAAGCGTTGTATTGACGCCTAGCTGCCGGTGCTGCATATTGGGCCCTTAATTTAGGCCTGCTATATAGGAGGCCTAAACTAAATAGATGGTGCTGGTGCAGTGATTACACTATTTGTATATTCAGAACCACTACCCATATGAATAATGGAATTAAATATGTAGATTAAGATATATGCTGTGATTGGTGCCTAACTAAATCCAGTTTCCTTGCTGATTTAGTATTAACCTCATAATGTGTAATTATTATCAACATCTTGGTTTATTGTTCTCATATGAAATATAATTGTGATTGCTTTATTTTATGTATGTTTTTGTATCCTTTCCAAAACAGCAGATGGCATAGATAGGATTTTATTTTTTTAATGAATAAACTCTTCTACATGATAATTCATTCTTCAGCTTTAATGGCAATTTTTGAAAATGAACATAAAATGGATCCTCAGTTCTGTGTTGGCTTTCCGGTATTTCTCAGCTAAGTTCTTTCCATCCCACTTAGCTGACATTATCCCACACGCCTGAATAATAATACTTCCAGACAACTTTTCCTTATCTAACATGCCCACCATCCTTTCTACCAAAAGTTGCTTTCCTTGAATTGGGACTGCTACTGTAATGTATTTCTGTAATGAAGCCGATGCAGTTTGTGGGACCTATAGCATAGAAATGAGCTTATATCATCCCCTTTCTAATATGGCAGAGATCATAGCAGTAAACTTGTTTGACTTTAGACAACTCAATGTTGATTTCAAATACACACTGCCTTAGCCCTGAAACACCGTGTTAAGAATGTCCATATCACCCTGCAGATGTCTGTCTTGTGCCTGAGTGTAGTCCTTGATGAACAAGGTTGGCATAGTTTCTGTGCTCAGTCACAATATTGTATGCCATGCTTAGAGATGATGGGATATTTGCTGCAGGGTCTGCTATTGGTAGCACTTCCTGCCATTTTGTAAGTAGTTCCTCCTCTTTTGCATTGAGTGTCACATGTATGATTTTCTCTAAGTTGGTGAGAAGTCTTACATGTGCACTAGGTGCAAGGAGCTCTTTGTTCTCAGGGAACAAGTCCAATCTCTGGAGACTAGAGTAGCAGACTTGGAGGAGCTAAGGAAGAAAGAGAGATATACAGATGAGACCTACAGGGACATAGTACTGAAGTCCCACCTCCAGTCTGGCAGCCTCTCTGTTGCCATGGAGGAAAGAGGTCACGTGAAAGGTGAGTATCACCTTGGTGTGGCAGGAAGTGATCCTACAGCTAGGATCTGTCCTCCAGGTAATGTAAAATCCTCTTGTAACAAGGTGGTTTCTTTAGGGCTATGTGCCTTTGAGGGATGGCCATTATAGTTGGTGATTTGATCATTAGGCATATAGATAGCTGAGTGGCTGGTGGAATGAGGATTGCCTGGTAACATGCCTGCCTGGTACAAAGGTAGCAGAACCTCACACGCCACCTAGACAAGATTTTAGTTCTGGGGAGGAGCCTGCTTCCTTGGTACATGTTGGTACCAATAACATAGGAAAATGTGGGATGGAGGTTCTGGAGGGCAAATTTAGGCTTTTAAGTAGGAAATTGAAATCCATAAATTCCAGGGTAGGATTCTCAGAAATGCTTCCCGTTCCACGCACAGGACTTAAAAGGCAAGCAGAGCTCCGGAGTCTCAATGTATGGATGAGATTATGGTGCAAGGAAGAGGGGTTTAGATTTATTAGGAACTGGTAAATATTATGGGGAAGGGGGGGGGGCTTTCCAAAAGGATGGGCTCCACCTTAACCAGGGTGGAACCAGGCTGCTGGTATTAATCCTTAAAAAGGAGATACAGCAGCTTTTAAACTAGATAATATGGGAAAGCTGACAGTCACCCAAGAATGCCTGGTTTGGAAAGATGTATCCTTGAAAGATACTATCAAAAGAGGGAAGTTAGAGCATCCTGATAGGAAGGCTCCAATAAAGATAAAAATAATCCAGACAGAGCAGACAGAGTTGAAAGATTCCACATTACCCCTGTCAACAGATTGTTAATATGAATAAAATATAACCTCTAAAATGCCTGTATGCAAATGCTAGAAGTCTAAAAAATAAGATGGGTGAGCTAGAATATATAGCACAAAATGAAAGGTTAGATATAATTGGCATCACAAGAGTCTTGATGGAAGGAAGACAACAAATGGAATACCATGATACCTGGGTACAAACTATAACGGTGTTGGGGCCAAGTGGCAATAGTGATCATAGCATCATCACATTTGATTTAATAAATGGAAGAAGGGCAGCAAGGAAATCCAAAGTATTACCTTTTAACTTTCAAAAGGGAGACTATGATAAAATGAGGAAAATAGTAAGAAAAACTAGCATGGGGCATTCTGTGGCAACACCTAGGAATATTCAGTAGCACTAACTACATTAATGCAGCTGAATATCCCAATGGACGTAAGTTTGCTAACTGTGCTAATCACTCTTAATATTGCCTCTGCAAATTTACTATTTTCTATCAATGTTAGAGCCGCCTTTGATACTATTTCACTTGCAATATTATTGATGTGATTAACTGAATTGGTGATTGGAGGAACCATTTCAGTCTTTTACATCTGAATAAGAGCAGCAACTATGATTCCACATTGAGGAATCATCTTGGTATAGGTTAGAGAAGGGTAGCCCCTCAGGGATCTGCCCTGTCATCAGTAATGTCTAACCTTTACCCAGTAACTTTGTGTAAGTTGTTTTAGGAGCGGGAATTGGAGTTTTACTTCTGTGCGGATGATGCTATAACTATGGAGCAGCTCTTCATTGATGTTTCCATGCTAGAGTTATCAAAAGAAAAGGAGGAGCAAGACCTTTGGGTTCCCAACCATGTCCATGACACTCAACAGAGAATGTGGCACATTCTAGATTCTTCATTGTCATTTTGAAAAAGCCTTCTATAGGGCATGCATGCATAGAACAGCTGCAGTTTCACTCTTAAGAACATAAAACATGCCATACTGGGTCAGACCAAGGGTCCATCAAGTTTAGTATCCTGTTTCCAATAGTGGCCAATCCAGGTCACAAGTTCCTGTCACGTTCACAAAAGGTACATAGATTCCATGTAGCTTGTCCCATTAGTAATCAGTGGATGTTCCCAGTCCATTTTATGAATGGTTTATGGACTTCTCTTCCAGGAACTCTTTCTAACTTCTTTTAAATCCAGCTACACTAATAGCTTTTACTACATCCACTGGGAATGAATTTCAGAGTTTGATTATGCGTTGAATTGAAAAATATTTTTGACGATTAGTCTTAAATGTGCTACATTGTAGCTTCATCACATATCCCTTAGCCTTTCAACTTTTTAAAGGAGTAAACAACCGATCTACATTTACCCGTTCCACTCCATTCATTACTTTATAGACCTCTATCATATCTCCCCTCAGCCATCTCTTCCAAGTTGAAGAGCATTAATCTTTTAAGCCTTTCCTCATAGGGATATACTTCCATCCACTTTACCATGGTGACCAGAATTCCATAAAATATTCAAGGTGAGGTCGCACCATAGAATGGTACAGAGGCATAATAATACCCTTTGTTTTATTCTCCATTTCCTTCCTTAAGATTCCTAGCATTCTATTTGCTTTCTTGGCCACAGCTGCACACAAGGCAGAGGGTTTCAATGTATTATACAGGATGATGCCCAGATCCTTTTCCTGGGTGGTGATTCCTAATGTGGAACCTTGTATCATGTAACTGTAGTTTGGGTTGTTCTTCCCTAAGTGCACAATATTAAATTTCATCTGCCATTTGGACATCCAGTCCTCCAATTTATCAACACAATTCTCTTGTGTTTTAACAACTTTGAATAATTTTGTCTCATCTGCATATTTGATCAACTCACTCATTATTCCCATTTCCAGGTCATGTATAAATGTGTTAAAAAGCAGCAGGCCCAGCACAGATCCTTGTGGTACTCCACTATTCACCTTTCTCCAAGGAGAAAACTGGCCATTTTGCCCTACTCTCTGTTTTCTATCTTTTAACCAATTCATAATAGTATATTGGCTTCTATCCTATGACTTCAGCTGATATCAAGACCAAACTGGCAGGCATGAATGCCAACCATCCTTGCTTTTGTACAGCATGGTGGGGGGGGGGGGGGTCTCCATTATTCTGTGCATCACATTGTCTAAACCATTCCCAGCATTAGTCTGAAAATGCTCATGATGAGGAGCAATGGATTGTTGGTATGGCCTGAAACAGAGCAGATTGGCCAGGATGTGTCTGGGTCAGAGGTAGGGTCAATGGCTGAAACTTTGTAGTGCCTGTCTGCCATGTGTATTGACTGGGTGTTCGAAGATGGCGAAGTGTCCGTATTTTGTAGTATATTGTTTTTACTGTGTTTTTTATATGTATTTTCATGTCCAGTCTCTGATCCACTGTGATCCCGAGGTGGCGAATTGAGGTTTTGTTATCAGCTCTGCATTCTTGACTTTTAGCAATGGTGGGGGGGTGAATTCTTGGTTCTTCGTGACGAAGAGGACATCTGTCTTGTTGTGGTTGATCTGAAGGTTTTGCGTGTGGAGCCAGTCCGTGACTGCGTCAAAACATCTTGTTATGGGGGAGAAATCAGGCTGGTCAATTGCAAATGGCAGATAAAAGAGGATATCGTCTGCATATGCTAGACAGTGGACATTGAATGAACGTATCAGAGCACAGATGGGCTGCATGTAGATGTTAAACATCAGTGCCGATAGTGATGATCCCTGGGGTACACCTTCTTTCTGTAGGAATGGTTTTGAGGTGGTGGTACTGGTCCTTACGTGTTGCCATCTATTGGACAAGTAGGATTTGCACCAGTTTAGGGCAGTGCCTTCTATTCCCTTTTCCTTAAGATGTTCTATGAGTATCTGATGGCTCACAGAATCAAAGGCCGCTGCGATATCCATGAATATGAGGACAAAGCCTTGTCGAACGTTATTGATTCCAAGATTAATGTGTTGAAGAGGGTGGCGAGGAGGGTTTCCACACCGTGTGCTTCCCTGAATCCATGTTGGGCTTGGTCCAGTGGTGCTTCGGTGTCAATGTGGTGTTGAATTTGCTGTTGTACTACCTTTTCAATTATTTTGGCAAACATTGATATGTGATGGATCTGTGCATTCTCCATTTGGTGATCAGCTGCAGACTGCTGTTCCACGTGTGCAGTGCCTCATGGTTACTGGAGAGCCTAACCTATACTGGCAGACACAGCAAACAGTTTGGCCAGTGATCTGCAGGCTCTTTGCATCCCAACATTGACTTGTGTGGTTTGGAGGAGTAGCCTACTGGTTAATGCAATATCTCCATCAGCAGGAGTCAAAGGCTTGACTCCTGCTTGCTCATTTTGCATCTGTGTGTTACTCAGGTCCTTTCCCTGCCTGTAACAGTCCAGGCTCTGCTGTGACTTGCAGACACTCATCTTTCAACTTTGTTATGCGCTATGGCCACACTTTGTGTCAATGAACATGCTAGTCCCTATCATGCCCTTCTGAGGACATAGCTTTATTTGGTCTGCTGCAGCCCATTGCAGGGGGTTAGACATGTTCACCATGCAGATGTCAGGAGGCATGGCATAATGCTTAGAGGCATGGCATAATGGTCATGGCAATGGCTTGGGGGCAAAAATACCAGGGTTTGATGCCTGCTACCACTCCTTATGTGATATTTCAGAATGTGTTACTGTCACATTTTATGTCTGCCACAAACTTCATGGCCTAACACCTCCTTGTTACCTTGAGTGGGCCACTTAACCCACCAATGGTTCAGCTGAATGCTGGTTCTTACAGTGCCTGTATATCATCAGACATTACCAATTCATCAGTAAGATGTACCATATCCTGACAGCATTGATACAGCGTTATACTAACAGGCATTTACATGCGTACAGTTGTAAGCTACATGTGAGACATAAATTATGTATGACATCATGAATGTGACTGTACAGCTTTTGTTCCATCACATCTCTGCTGTATATGCGGACACATCCTACCTCTTGGGTAGCCACCTGCAGGTATCACCTCATGTCCGTACGTGCCCCATTTGCCCAGTTTGGATGACACCTGTCTAGTTGTTATCTGCACATTTGTCTGGGGTGTTGTATGGTGGTTGTGTGGCTGGGACAAGTGTGAGATCCACATGTCTGCTATCAGGCCTTCCATGTGACACTGATGCACATTTTCCCACACAGTACGAATAGGTTTGGGGATGGCACCTATGGCACATCAGTACTGCCATTCTTCCTTTGGCCCATTCATCTGCCTTTGTTGGCTGTGTGCAGTCATATCTTCTCATGCAGGATGCTACACCATGATGTACACAGGTACTCTTTCCCGCATTTCTGTTCTTCCCACACGCCTCTCCTGTGCCTGATCTGCATGTCACTACTCCTGCTCCAGCCTCCTTTTCCTGCACACATCTTACCATGTCTGACTCTGCTGGGGGACACGTCTTCCCCATCCTATGCCACACATTGACATTACAGCATTTTACGTGGGAAGCCCCCTGTGCATAAGTACAGCTTCCTCCCACGTGCTTGTCACACTTACTGGCTGGCTTGTCGGATGCCCACTGCTCTGTCAGGCCCTTCAGCTCCCACCTGTCCTTCCATTTATCACCATAACATTGGATTTTGCTGGGGCCCCCTTATCCAGCAATAACATGACAGCCATTTGGGGCGTTAAGGAGTATGCTTGATACCTTAATGCCCGATGTCCTGTTAGCGCACATTAAGTGGCCCATTGCGCCTTTACCGTCGGAATGCCCCCTAGCCGCCCAGAGCCTTTTTTGTATGGAAAATCCCTTTTTACTGCCATTAATGCTCGATAACGCTTGATCCTTTATCGCCATTTAGTAAACATACCCCCAAGTGTTGATAAGTGTTCCCATAGTAGCAGTGTTATAAAGGATCTACATGGGCTCATTTTCTTTCAGTAAAAGGATCATCATGGTGGAGCTCATTGCCTGCTGCTCTCTGAGAAATGTAAGACTTACTTATGTTTCATTGAAGTATCAAGACTTTAGTTTTGGTGGTGTTTAATGCTTAATTATGATTTATTATTTAAAGTTTGTATGCCCTTTATAGTTATAGATCTTATATATGTAACTATGTAATACTGCTTAGCAAAACTTCAATAAGTGAATTATAAATGAATCTAAATAAATAAAAAACAAACTAACTAAATTAAATTAAATGACATGTGCTGTCAATCTATTTCACAGGCACTAGCATCACACAGCCTTCTTAAGAACATAAGAACATAAGAAATGCCATACTGGGTCAGACCGAGGTCCATCAAGCCCAGTATCCTGTTTCCAACAGTGGCCAATCTAGGTCATACGTACCTAGCAGTTTCCCCAAAAGACATATTCTTCAATCAGCATCCCCAACCCAGGCACATAAAGTAGTGCTGGCTGGCCAATCAAGAATAGAGTGTATTTGGGATATACTAGAGATATCAAAAGAAAAGGAGGGGCAAGGCCATTGGGTTCCCAGCCATGTCCATGTCACTCAGCTGAGAATGTGGCACTGAATGTATCACCTGCTAGATTCTTGTCATTTTTAAAAAGCCTTTATTCTATAGGGCATGCATACAACAGCAGCTATTTACCTCTTATGAACATAACAAATGCCATATTGGGTCAGACGAGGGTCCATGAAGCCCAATATTCTATTTCCAGCAGTGACCATTAGAGGTCACAAGTACCTGTCAGGTTCCCAAAAGGTACATAATTTCTATGCTGCTTGTCCCATCAGTGGATTTCCCCAGTCCTCTTTAATAATGGTTTATGGACCTTTTCTCCAGGAACTTGTCCAAACCCTTTTAAAAACCCTGCTATACTAACAGCTTTTACTACATCCTCCAGTAACAAATTTCAGAATTTGATTATGTGTTGAGTGAAAAAATATTTTCTCCCATAAGTCTCAAATGGGCTACATTGTAGCTTCATTGCGTGTTCTCTAGTCGTTTCACTCCTTGAAGGAGCAAACAACCGATCTTTGTTTACCTGTTTCACTCCATTCATTAATTTATAGACCTTTATCATATCTCCCCTCAGTCTTCTCTTTTCCAACTTGAAGAGCCCTAACCTTTTAGGCTTTTTTTATAGGGGTATTCTTCCATCTTTTTACCATTTTGGTAGCTCTTCTCCGTACCTTTTCTATTTCTGCTATATCCTTTTTAAGATATGGGAACCAGAGTTGCACACAATATTCAAGGTGTGGTCGAACCATGAAATGACACAGAGGCATTATAATATCCTAGGTTTTATTATCCATTCCTTTCTTGGCTGCCACTGCATACTGGGGAGAGGGTTTCAACATATTATCCACGATGCCGCCTAAATCCTTTTCCTGGGTGGTGGTTTCTAATGTGGAACCTTGCATCGTATAACCATAGTTTGGGTTGTTTTTTCCTAGGTGCCTTAATTTGCACTTGTACACATTAAATTTCAGACCTGCCCTCTGAGCTAATGTAGGTGTGGGGGTCATTCTGAGGCACAAATAGAGGGGATGCATACTATTTGTCCCCCTTGCTGTTCCCATGCAAGGCTCCCCATATGAACAGTGGGGTTGTTCGGGGAGCCTTAGATGGGGGCAGGAGGAGGCGAGTGGGAGGTGGAACGAGGGTGGTGCATAGGTGGGCTGTCACCCCAGATGTACAGGGCCAATTCTGAGGTTGGCCCTGTACGTCCTGGGTTGGCCTTCTAGACAGGGGACTTATTCCACCTCGGAGGTGGAATAAGTCCCCCTGGACTTTGGTGGACAGTGGAGGACAGCAGCAGCAGGATAGTGAGAGGTTGCAGTGGGTTCCCCACAGCCCAATCCTGGCCATGGTAGGCTGGGTCTGGGGTCAGGCTGAGGGGAAAGAAGGGCTCTGTCCCGCAGCCGGCAATGGTGATGGGAGGCCATGGCATTGTGGCTCCATTCAAGAGCCTGACTGAGTTAGCCGGGGATCTGTAGGACGTGCGGCCCTTCAGAATCGGGGCCCGGCCTGCACATACAGGTTGGTAGACCCGATTCTGATGCTGCTGTGTCTAGACGACCCCACAGGATCATAATTGGGTCTACTGCTGTACGCCCCAATTCTGAGGGGCTTACAGGGGCTGGACATCCAGAAGGGAATAGGCTTCTGTGTTCATGTGACATATATCAACTGTGTCAATGTGAGATGATGGTGTCAGAGTTGTACAATGATTATGCAATTGTACAGATGTCAGACCTCAGGTACCATGCTAATGTCTTCCTTGGGATGGTGTGAGACCAGAAGCCATCTGATCTCACTGTGTAGCACTGGTTCTGAGTTGCCAAGCCACCTGTGGTGGTAAATGATGATGTGCACTATAGTATGATACTGTATTGCACCAATGGCATTGAGGAGAGCAATCCCAAATCAGGGGCTGCAAACAGCATAGCACAATATTCTCAGTAGATCACCACAAAACTGTGCAGAACCCTGACTCCTGCTAGTGTGTTACTTGATAACTGTGTAGGCTGCACAGTGGTCAGAACAGGAAGAAAGGCATCCACAGCTGACCAGCATTTCACACTCTCATAACCCAGTTAGGTGTCAAACATATCCTTACAGTCCACATTTACCCATCTTGGAAGGGGGCAGCTTTCCGAATGCATATGCCAGCTCTTAGATATGTGTATTACCACCCTAAATGAGGTCCATCTTATGGAGGAATGCGATTACGCAATAGGCAGGCAGGGATTTTTATTGCGTAAGCTCTTAGATATGGCCTTTCCCCCAGGCATTCTCAAAAGATCCCTGCTGCAATGTGAAAATAGTCATATGATGTTGCTTAACATCCTTATATCATATGCAACACCCCAGTGTGGTAGTTACAGTAACTGAATCATGTATACATTATAAGTGAGGGTGAAGCATGGAAACACAGACAGCCCATGTGTACTTTAATTTACAGCACTATTTGACAGGCAGCCCCTGTCTTGCACAGCCATAGTAGCTTCAGCTACAAAACCAGGATACTGGGGACCTCAGCTAAGTCACATGCAAGCATAGGGATAGGCATTCACTGTTGTGTGTTGTTACATAGGCATCCTTGTCAGAGTCTCTTTTTGGAACAAGCGGGTATCACCTGTGCAATTCAACTTCACATACACCTCTCAGCTAGTCTGCTCAGACTACCACTCCTCACCTGCTGTCACTGGCTATACTGCAGTGGCAGACTTCAAGATGAAACCACAGAACATTGGCCATGTACACAATGTTCTCTCCTGACTGACCACATGATTCTCAGAGGCTGCCTAGGTACAGGTTGTATGTGCAAAGCTGCATGCACAGGGGATATTCCAGGACATTACCAACGAGGAGGTGGTGCAACTTGGGACAGGTCAGGTGAGTACAACTAGCTTGCTGTGGACAATCTCCTCTGCAAACTTTGCAAGGATATGAGAACTCAGGATGCCTAACAAATGTATGCAGAGTGTGTATAGTGTGGCTGGATCAGGGTGAAGGATGGGGGGGGGGGGTTACATTGAGGGGTAGTGGAAGGAGACTAGGGCCATGGAGAGGTTAGCGAGGCATAGATGCAGGTGATCAGGATTTAATTGAGGAGAGGGTAGCCAGTCACAGAGTGATGGACAAGTAAGGATGTGGACAAGACAGCTCAGGGGTTGCAATGTGGGATATGTGCCCACACATATGCCAGGCTGGGAGAGGGTGCATACCCCCTTTGTGGCAAGATCTATCTCATACATATCAGGAGGAGTGGTTCTGTGTGCCTCATCTACCTTTCCAAACTCTGTAGGGAACAGACAGGTCTCATGACACCCAGAACCCCATATGGTGAGGTATGCATGATATCTACCTTTGAGCCACAGTGTTGTTCATTGGCTGAGACACCACAAGCTATCCTGCATCTCTTATGCACAGCCTGCTACAGATATCATGATCATCCAATGGAAACTTGAGACTCTATTAACATTGTGATATCTCAGGATTCCACAGGCAGTACTGTGTAGGCAGTATTCGGAATGTCAGCACCATATCTGTTAGCCACGTAATCTGTCCACATTGCAACTGTGCACAGCTATGTTCCCCACTGCATAGTTTCATGACTGCATCTGGACACATGTAGACAAAAGCTCTACATGGGGGAAATCATATTGCCACAGGGTAAGGGCCAGAATACAGATTAATGCAGGGACAGCAGTATCACACAGGGACATTACAGGGATGATGGGGGAATGTGGTTTGGATGTATGAATGGCTGCAACAGTGGGGACAGGAATCACATTTCCAGGGACACATAAAGTGAGAGATGACTTGGGGGGGGGGGGGGCAAGGGGGAGGCATGATCCAAGCTAGCCTTTGAGCCATGAGATGGAATGTTTCCATCGGATATAACTCTGAATTTGAAGCTGCAGGATGGCAGCTATAGCAGAATGCTGGCAAACACATTTGAGTGATGGACAGTTGGTAGCAATTGCAGGGTTGCACTGTTAGCCATGTTGCTATATGGGATGGACAGCCTGTCAGGGGCCTCTGTACAACTCATCAGAAGCAGTGTGGGATATGGAACAATGATTCCAATAGGGAACATCATGGAGAGCACATTGCATGCACCAGTGCGATGCATTCTCTTACATAGTGATGGTATCAGTTAGACCTTCTGGACTGGGTAACCTTGCAACTCAGGGCACAGACACAAATGGGAAGCATTTACAGATCACAACACATCTCAAAAAGGAAACAGTACAGATTTCAATGCACACACTATTATACAGCCATTTGTTGTCATCTACATACCTGCTTCCTAATGGCTTGTGTCCAGCTCAGGTACCATTCCAGCAATGTAGATGATGCCCAGCCACTGGACCAGGTAATCCTCCATGGGGCTGAGTTGGACCTGAAGGGACCCCCACCATCAGTATGGATATGTGCCCGCTCAGCACTGAGCCGTGACCACAATGACCTTTTAATATCATTGAAACCTCTCATACATATTCTCAGTATCCTGCTCAGACTCTCCCCCCCCCACCCCAGCTGCCACAGCCTCCCTTACACTCTCCCAGATGACTTGCCATGCTGAGACTGATGTTTGAGAGCTGAAGCACCAAAACAAATGCTCACAGTTGTCTAAGACCTTCTCCAAGAGCACTTCATTTTCTTCAGGATCAAACCTTACTGCCCTCTAACACATCCAAAGGATGTCCCTGGCTGATCTTATTTATTTATTTATATTCTCTTATATACCGTGCTATTCTGCATCAGTGTGGTTTACATTGAACAAACTGAAATTACATTGAACAGGGCATTATAACTTGGAGATAACTATTTTAGAGGGAACATGGGCTATGGAGGGTTAAGTGGCTTGCCCAAGACCACAAGGAGCACCTGTGGGACTAGAAACCCCAGTCCTTCTGGCCCAAGGTTGCTGTCCTCTAGTGAGATTTGAACCCCCGACCTTCCGGCCTGAAGTACCTTGCCCCAACCACTTGTCCCATCCTTCATCCCTTCTCTGCTCCTGTGCTAACACACCTTCCGGCCTGAAGTACCTTGCCCCAACCACTTGTCCCATCCCTCACCCCTTCTCCGCTCCTGTGCTAACACATCTTCAGGAGGGTGTTCAGCTGGGTGTCTTTCCCCATGGGATGCTGCTGTGTCCTGCCCTGCAACAGCTCTCTTACCAGCAGTTCCTTTCTTGCCTGTAGAGTCCATTGCTCATCTCACTCTGCAGCCCCTAGGACAGTGTGAAGCTGCAGGAAAACCCCTTATATTATTGGGAGATACGTGTATGCATACTGTGTGCAGAAAACATGTGCACGCCCCCAAAATGGCCATTGTTGCCCTGACATCTCATTGGCAGCTCATGGATGTGAACTCCATGCTCAGGGAGTTTAGGCTAGATACCCATCTGTGGAGGAATGTACATTGGCCTGCAGTGCAACAGAGATCAGCGAACAATGTTTGCTATGATGATTTGGTTATATCTGTGTGACCATTGTGATGGGAGTTGCAGCTAATGAGGAGGCATGTACAGTATGAGGGTCGGCTCTATGGCTATAGATGTTCCCACCAGACTGGGTCCAGTCCAGGTTATCCCCTTTGCATACAGGGAGATGTATGGAAGTTCATGGAATATGCCAGACTAGTTACATACATGCTAGGAGTTAACCCAGTACTAGATCTAGCCTGTTGGCCACATGTTGTGTCTCTTGGCAAGCCTATGTGTCAGCAGTGCCCATTGCACAATGGTAATTTGACTGTGTCTGTTGGATGCAGTATTTAGCAAAGCAGTACTGTTGGCACAGGTTCTGGTCACGGGTATTTTCAACCTCAGGGTCAAGGGAACCTTCATATGCAAGGGATGGATCTGGAGGGACAGTGGACTGGTTTATCAGATACTGCTCACTGTGGTACCCTGCGTGTTCTGCACCACTAGATTTTAGCCAATATCCTGAACAAGGATTCCCACACAATCCTCACACAAATCACATTTACTTACTAAACATAACATATATCCTGCTGCAATGAATCCATTGTGTTTGTTGTTTTGTGGGGGCCAAGCCAAGAACACAGGCAGGCAGGGATTAGTACAGGTGTACAGTGAGGTTTATTGACCTCTAAGGCTGCAGAAGTTGACACAGGTGATTTGCATGATGAGACCAACACCTGCTATAACTACATTAACACTCACATTGTGCCCTTCCCTCTGCACAGTTTGCACTTGTCCTGTGTGTTGTCTATATTGTCTATAGACACTGTGTCCTGGCAATGTTCCATGCAGTCACAGATTTCATGACAATAGTGACTGAGGAACCCTGTTTGTGAACTGAGCATTCAGTAGGACAACTTTTATGTACATTACCATTCCTCAAACCACTGATGATATAGCCTTTGACATGAGGGCACTGATGTCTCTTTCTCCTCCCTGCAGTGATGGTGCTGTGAGGCTCCTGTCTCAGTTATTGACAACAGGATAGGTATAATCTGTGAGCACAGGGTCCCTTGTGTTGATGTGTAGTGTGTGTTCAGAGATAGCAGTACTCAGCAGAGTATGGCTATGAAAGGTGAACATCAGGCAGTGTGGGCCAAGGGCCTATGATTGCTCCCAGCCTCACACGCCACATGCTAACTGCTAACTTACACTACTTCTCAGAGGTCACACACTAGGACCTGAGTGGGGGATGGGGGGTGCATGCCTGTTTGTCTGAAACAACATCCTCCAATGTTGTGATTGCATATGGATTCCTGATGCAGGATTTGGCTGACACATTGACGGTGGATCATATTGTGCTAATTGGGGAGTCCTACATGACTGTCCCTCAAGCTGAGCCAGGGTGGCCCTAGAGTAGCTTCACACATAACCGATACAGTCCTGGGCCTTTCCTGGTGGATATATCAACATTATAGTCACACACCGGCCAATTCATATTCTATGTCTGTGGGGCACCATGGGGACCCTATCCTTGACATTCTAATGCTGTATCGGTTACAGGCATAAACTTAATGCTCATATTTACAGTTTGCAAAATGCTTTCTGCCTTAGGGGATGCAGAATGGCAGCAGGCAACATCAAGTATGACAGGTGATGTATGAACCTCCACCACGTTCCCTCATATTTCCTCTGTTGCATGTAGATGTAACTGACATTTCCTGCTGACATTGTTAGTGGCATTTATTTATTTATTTATTTATTTATTTATACAGGTTTTTATATACCGCCCCTTCCAGAGATCAGGGGTGGTTTACACTGAAAAAAAAAAACAGTTACAGAAAACAATTAAAAAGAACCATAGAAAATCTTGAACTATATACAAAGTAGTTGCCTGGATCTTGAGCTATTATATAGGGTGCTATTGATAATATATATAATGTCAACTATATACATTTAGATTGGTTGTGAGAGATGGGTGAACAGGCAGTATTCCAGGCATTGTTGTAGTATTCAGTAAACGGTAGTGTCTTTAGTTCTTTCCTAAACGTTTGGAGGTCTTTGATAGATCTGCAGGGGCAACAGTGCTATGTCACAGTGCAGTTCCATCAGGGGCAGAGACTTTGTTGACTTCTGTCAGGCAGCAGACAAATTTGGTGACATTTATATTCTCCTTGCTGGGATACACATTATGTCTGTGAAAGCCTGAGGTTAGTACAGATGTCAGTACTGCAGATGCTTCAGCTCATCCAGCTACTTTCATTGCAGGAATTTTGTGCTGAGCAGTTTGTAAAAGCCACATTGTTTCAAATCTGCTCCTTGCACCATGAGCAAACGTGCATAGTGGGGCTGGATTACAAGGAAGATTCTATCACAGCCTCCTGCATCTGTGACCCCCTCATCAATGTACATCCTTTGGTAGCACATAAGCACAACACCATCTTCACATGACACTCAGCCTTTACTCGTGGCACTGTGATTCAGGGACCAAAGGTAAGGGCTTGATGTGAGAGTGATGACATTAGAATGCTGATAAAAGATTCTTTATTGACATTCACAAGACATATGGTTTGTGTGTGATGCTTACACTCACATACAGATACATATCATATCATAATAGGGAAAACAATCATTGCCACTATATTGGAGGAGTTGTTTGGGAGATGATGCACATAACTGGCATACACCTCTGTCATGTCGCTACATACGTCCTTGCTCATATCCATCACCATATAGCCATCTGCTTCAGTCATGTTTACTTCAGTCAGATGCTACACCATGCACAGCCCTGTTAGCTTTTTATCATTACCACACATCACTCACATCTATCATGTGCCTCCTGCACACAACAGCACTCCTGCACCTAATGGCCATGCTGCCTCCTTGCAGGAACACATGATCCTAGGAAACACAATGACTTCAGAGTACATTATATGAGTACCCATCATTTTTTCAGTTTAACTGCCTGCATCATTATCCTCCACTTACTGTGTGACACTATGAAACATTTGGGTGTGCTATCTGCATCAGCTCTTACCTTTCCTTCCATCCATCACCTGATATGTGACTTTCAGAAAGGCTCCCTTATCCCGTGTTAAGGTGACAGCCTTTTTCGGGCCTTAGGGTACATGCTTGGCACCTTTCTGCCCAGTGTTCTCTTAGCCCCTGATATGTGCAGCCGGGATCCGTTACTGCCAACATGCCTATTCCCCACCATGGCCGTTAACACACGTTAACACCGTTAACGCTGATGTTTGTGCTCGGTAACAAAGATGCTCTTTATGTTCTTTAGTAAAAATACCCCATAGATCCACTCATCTTTTTATAGCCTCTTTTAGTTTAGTCCACTGCCGTTCATTGCCCTTATCTCATCCCACCCTGCAAGCTCCTTCAGGTACTTTACCATTTTACTGAAGTTAGCATTTTTGAAATCTAGGACTTTGAGTTTGCTGTGATTGCAATCTGCTTTGGCTTTTACTTCAAACCACTCTGTGTGGTTATCACTGTTGCTCAAGTGGACACCTACATGGACATTAGACATACTATCGCCATTGATGAGTATTAGATCCAACAGCAACCTTTCCTTTGTGAATTCCATCACCAGTTGCCTGATCAAAGGCTCTTGTAAGGCATCCACAATCATTCTACTGCTTTCCAGATTTGCAAGCGGGATACTCCAATCCATATCTGGTAGATAAAAGTCATCTAGTATTTCACTTATCCCTTCCTTACCACTTTTGCAATATCACTGACCAAATTTCTGTTCATTTTTCTATTTGAGTTGGAAGTCTGTAGATCATATCAATGTAGATAGCAGTGACATCTCTTCTTTCCACAGCTATCCAAAATGCTTCTTCTTTTCCCTATGAACCCTACATTTTCAGCTGCTTTAATAATGTCCATTTCTTCCCTGTCCATCCCTCCTAAAAAGATTATGGGTATGGTGATATCCATTCATGAGACTTATTGAACCATGTTTCCATAATGACCACAAAGTCCAAGTCCATTTCCACTGTAAGGGCTTCCAGGTCAGTAACATTTTTGCTTAGACTGTGAGCAATTTTTGGTATGCTAGAGATGATTAATGTGGCAGTAGAAAGGAAAGTAAGAGAAGGCAGAGGATAATAAAGTGTTTAGTGATACACTGACTGACCACAAACTGTTAAGCAAAACTCTATCACCAATCACTAACTAAATGCACCAGGTCCCAAAAGATACATTTCTGACTGTTTGCATGACCTTTATAGCAGGCGTAAAAGTTGTTCACTTTTAATGACATAATAGTCACGTAGAATCCTTTTTAAAGGCATGTATTCTACTTCTCCATGTTCACATAATCTCCCTTAAAATAGCACTTAACACGATACTCTTTATGTATGTCAGTATGCACACTTGGCATGTATTGTTTAGAAAATTACTCCCTTTGGTCTTCAGCTTTCATAATATATTACATTACAATTCTCAAGATGAGGGATTTAGGACCCTTTTTACTAATGTTCATCCCAACTTTTTAGTTATCCCACATTAATGGGAAAAACTAATATACAGTGGGGGTGTGTCCAGCCTCTTCCCAAACAATTAATGAAGAGATAATGGGCCCGATATTCTTCTGGGCAGGCTATGTGCTGTGTCTGTGCATAGTCCTGTCCGCTGACCCTTAAATCCGGATATTCAATGCTGAGGTCATATGTGGGTATTGCCGCACAACCCAGAAGCCATCAAAGCTAACCA
Source organism: Ichthyophis bannanicus (assembly GCA_033557465.1). Classification (NCBI taxonomy): domain Eukaryota; kingdom Metazoa; phylum Chordata; class Amphibia; order Gymnophiona; family Ichthyophiidae; genus Ichthyophis; species Ichthyophis bannanicus. The sequence continues at coordinate 444,983,556 of CM066035.1, read as the reverse complement.
GGGAGTAGCAATATTGCATGTTGCCCAGTTAGCGCCTGCACCATAAAGATAGGCAAGGGGTTTCCTCACCTATCTTTTCAGTGCTGAGTACTAACTGGGCAGCATGCGATATTGCTGCCTGGTTATCTCGTATCCCCGCCTCTGCTGTGCCCCAGAATCCTCCTTCCACACCCCGATGCTAGCCGAACAGCATCGGGGTGCATAGGAGACATAGATGGGGATATTCAACAGTACTACCCGTATATGTGCCATTGAATTTCACCATCTAAGGCATTTATATGATTTACTGTGCTGTAAACCATGTAAATGCCCTTCGAATATCTGGCCCAATACTCTTACTGCATCTCATATAACATGGATGCACTTTACCTACTTAGATGGCATTAACTGCTCTACATTATCTGCTATGTTAACAATTAACAGGGAGGAGTGGCCTAGTGGTTGGGGCACATTACCAAGGGCTGGGGTACAAATCCCACTAGAGGAGAGCAACCTTGGGCTGGAAGGACTGGGGTTTCTAGTCCCACAGTTGCTCCTTGTGGCCTTGGGCAAGCCACTTATCCCTCCATTGCCTCAGGTACAAAAACATAGATTGTGAGCCCTTTGGATACAAGGGAAAATATGTATATACAGTACCTGAATGTGCACTGCTTTGACTGGTAGAAAAGCAATAAACCTAGTTAAATAAATATCACCTAGTACTGTACTGCACCTTAAGAGTGAGGCTTTTTCTTTGCCCCATTCCAAATTTGCCATTTAAGATGGGAAGTAGCAGCATTTTGAAGAGCAGAGATATACCAGTTTTACATCAGCCTCACACATGTGCACCCTTTCTTCTAAAGTTGACATACATAGATTTGCAAATGTTTTCACTCCCACATCCCTTCCAACAAATAAAAGGCCTTTCTAAAATGTGCCTTCACATGTCAAGCCACTGTGCTGTTAGCACAAGCTTAATTCCATATTAATTCCTGAGGCGCTTTAAAAGGAGCTCTTAGTAGGTAATTTTATAAGGAGCTGCATAAAGATACATCATCAAAATATATATATTTGTATTGAAACATTGTTAGCATGCACTCTGCCGTATGGCAGTATAAGATACTTGAAAGGGTTAATTCTGTATAAACGCTAAATTAGTATTAAATTATTTGCATTTTGCAGTAAATTTGTTGGGTTTTTTTTTTCTTTTTTTGAATGTGGCCTTCTTGGAAGGATGTTAGCTCTCATGCGGCCTTCAAATGAGAAAAGGTTCCCCACCCTGGGCTAAACACTTGACAGCAGTATTCCATCCACAGTAGTACTCTGCATATGTGACTCAGAACAGACAGTGGTACCTGCACAGTGCTCATGTGTTCCATCTTCTCATAGTATCACTATCTACCACCAGGGCTGACCCAAGGGTTTCTGCTAACCTAGGCAGAAGCCCCAGCTATGTCGCCCCCCCCCCGAGCCATGTCACCCCCCCTGCATGCCGAGTTGCACCCCCTATGCTGAGTCATAGGGGGCAGTAGTGTTGTGCGACTCAGCACAAGGGGGGGAAAGGCAACGTGACTCAGCACATGGGGGGCAGCAGGCCATGTTTGCCAAAGCAAATGGCCTGCCGCCCACAGAGATCTGCCACCCTAGGTTGCTGCCTAGCTCTCCTAGTGGATGAGCCGGCCCTGTCTATCACATATGTGCAAGTCCCCTGGGCCATCCTGGGGGTCCCAGGGCAGTCTTAATGGCCCTCCCCAGCTGTACCTCTATGTGTTTTGCTGCAGTCTATGCTATGCTACCTACCATAAATTCAAAGAGTAACAAAACCACATCCAGCAAGGCCTTCTCCATGTATGCCCAACCATATGGAATTCCCTATCAGAAGGCATACATGCAATATGTGACCTAACAGACTTCTGAAGAAAACTAAAAACCCATCTATTCCGTGAGTACTACCGATATGAAGACTGACTCTCATTGGACCAAGGACGTCACTGTCAATGCAACACCCCACCACAGAATCCCTCCCCTCCTTCTAACCCCCTTAAATTCCCCTGAATACACACCTAACCTTGTGCCCTAAAAAAATTTGTCATCCCTAGTACTCTGCTAACTATTTTACTACTGATTATCATGTTTTGCTCCAATTTAATCATTAATCCATCTAAATATGTCCTACCCGGCAGTTGAACTTGCACACTGCCACAAGTTAAGTTACAGTTCACTGAAATTATGTCCCATGTACAACCTTTTTGTATTCAGTTTACTGCACTTGTGCTCTTTGTAAAAGCCATGTTAGTTCTTCTATAAACGCCTAGACTTTAAGATCATGATGTATAAAATAGAACAAATAAATATATATTGTAAACCGCCCTGTCTGCTCTGCAAAGGGTAGTCTATCAAGACCTAATAAACCATAAACCATAACTGTATACCTGTATTTTATCAAGTACACATATTGGCATGTTGTTCACTGTAAATCGCGTAGACTCTTAGATTTGCGGTATATAAAATTAGTTAAATAAATAAATAGATGTGTGTGCTGCCCAAGCTACACCTACATGAACAGCTATAGTGAAAACCATCAGTTTTACATGCATGCTTACAGTATCTGGCTAAAGTATTCACATAAAGACCCATACATGATTTGTGCGCATTGATGGCTCCTTATACACTTACCCCATACTTACTATGATTCCAGATTAACTGTTAGTCATGGTAATTGCCTGGTTAACAGCTAAGGCAGCTTAGTATATTGACCCCACGGCCAATTAGCCAGCTCAGTTTTGAAAAGCTTTGATCTAGCTTGCTAAATCTTCACTTAATTGGTTAGATCCATTTGAATACTGATCTCTTAATTACATTGGTAGTATAGTTTGAAAATTATTCCCAAAAGGACCAGGGAGATTTGCATACACTGCCTCCATTATATGCAAATCTCTCCCATGCATATTCATTGTGGTTATCCTGAAAACCCAACTGGCTAGGTGGGTCCCGAGGACAGGGTTGAGAACCCCTGATAGACCCTTGAGTTTTCTATTCACTACCAGATAGTGATGTGCTTTAGTAAGCACTCATTTAGTTTGCTCAGGCATCTGCAATTTAAACTGCATGGAAATCACTTGTACCTATGAATACATATAAATTAACATACATACAATTGCATGCTTAAAAAGGTTTGATTGCACATATGATGCATTCATAAAGAACAAATATGTGAAATAATACAAAAATATGCCTGAAAATTTGAAAAACATTTTGTTTCAAGTGGACTTGGACTGCTTTTTTTGCCTGTGCACACTCCTGCTACCAGACATATTATGACTTTCTCTATCAATGTATTGTAACTCTGCTGATACATCAACTCCCCACCCCCTCCCTGCGCCCCACCCTCCACTTCTTACCACCATTGCAATGAAACCTGTGAGTCACCTGGATATTGAAACATTATCCTCTGCCCTAACTTCTCGTTTTGTTGTGACTGATGGAAGAAGTATCAACCTTGAATGCTTGATGGAAAATGTATTTAGTTCAATAATAAGATTTTTTTTTAAAGCGCCATCAAGTCAATGCTGACTCCTGGTGACCCGGCAGACCCTGGATTTTCTTGGCAAGGTATAACTGGAAGTAGATTGCCAGGCCTTTTTTTCCTAGACAATGGAGGGTAAAGTGACTTGCTCAAGGTCACAAGGAGTGCCAATGGGAATCAAATGCAGATTTCTTGTGTACCAGGGTGTTGTCCTAACCACTAGGCTACTCATCAACTCCAAATAATAAGATATCACCTTATATTTGTTTTTGATTGTGGACATGAATTTCTGTGCATCTTTTGCCAGAAATTTTTCTATCCAGCTGGATAAAGTTGTAGATGCTTTTGATCTATAGTCTAATATGTGGAGGATTTGAAATCGTATTTGTGATATCAACTCCTAAGGTAAACATATTTATGGTGGCATATTCTATGACCCTCAAGCTAACACCATTTTGAACATGAAATGTATCAATTAGCTTATCCAGGAGCATGCTGCAAAATACAATTTCTAAGATCTCAAATTGAAGCAGTCAGCAAGTTGATTATTTCCCTTCGATCAGCCTTGAGGATACATGTTTACACGTACTGATTAGCCTTCAACAGCTGAAGTACATAAGGTTAATTGTAGGGGACCTTTATTTCCCATTTCAATCTATTCTATTTCAGTTGGCCTCTGCCCCATCTATACTCACTAAGCTGAAAGATGAGAATAGTGAAAGCTTTATTAAGAAATGAAATTATCTTTGCTGAACCATTTGTGAATGACAGGCTGATCTGAGTCTCCTTCTTTTATGCTTTCATTCCTCAGTTGTGGTAGTGCAGAGATTTAACAAGACTATTTTATTAAGTGGTGCCCAGGTAATGCATGTTTTTGTGAATATTGCATCTATTTTATATAGTGAAGTACACACGCACTTTATAAAATAGTGGCATAAGTAGCTGGATACATGTGTAAAATCTAGGCACAATCAGTTATACCCTAAGGCTGGTATATGATGCCTGTACCAAGAATTTTAAGGAATGTGCATAAGCTATTGTACTTTATAACATAAGCACAAAAATTTGTGCTCCACCTCTGCTCCACCCTATCTCTATCTATAGTCTGCCTAGGTTTTGACCCTGCGCACGCCTACAGTGAAAATATGTCCCATCAGCCTGAGATGCAAACATACAGAATAGTAACTGGCAACTTTACAGAATAGTAAAGGCCCATTCACCTGTGTAAATCAGTGAAAATAGGTGATTTGCATATTATATATTTTATTTATATATATATATAAATAAATACATAAATAAATAAATAAATAAATAAATATATAGATATAGATATAGATAGATAGATAGATATAGATAGATAGATAAATAGATATAGATATATAGATATAGATATATAATTTCAAACAACTAAGCTAGCTGCTTACCTTTCAGTGACTCTTCTGAGATTGTTTTTTGCGAGAAAGCAGTGATATATCAGGCTGCAACGTGGATGTACGTAGTCTTAATTGGTCTTCTAGGTATTCATCTGTAATTTGTGATCTTAAGAATGTCTTAATTTGTGTTAAGTAGGAGAATGTAGATTCGCAGCGATATGTTGTTGAGAAGCAGGAGAGCAAGTGTCGTGCATGTTCCCTGAGATGAGGATATTCAACGGCATTTTTCCATATTTGAATGGGATCTTTTTTGCTGTCAAACAGCAACTTCAGAATATAATCTTCCGAGATCTCAATTAACTCCATCTGCAGCTTCTCTGGGGCCTCAGATACATCAACTAAGTGAGGTCGAAAAGCCAATTTGAGGGTCATGTCATGCTTCTCAAAATCTCTGAACCTTTCATTGTATTCCTTGATTAGCGGGTCTATAACTGATTCATATTGTTTGAAATGTTCAAAATAATATGTTTTTTCATTAATCATTTTTACTAGGTGAGAGAAGTGGAAGCTCATTTCGGCCAAGAAGTGATTTAAAAAATGTTAATTTTTTTCTGAATATTTTTATTTCTCGCTACATATCATATATAGACTTGGTGTTATCTTGCAATGAAACGTTCAAGTTATTTTGCTTTGTCATTATATCATACAGAAAAGCAACATTGTTATGAAACTCTCTTAGTGGAATTGCCATATTGCCAAAATTAGTTCACATATGTTATTCAATGTCATATATATATAACAATATGAAAACTTGTTTAAAAAGGCCGTAGAAGGCAACACATCACGCTCCAAAAGGCCACATGGGACATTAAGGCCGCAGGTCCCCCACCCCTCGTTTAGCCTAATGGTTAGAGCACTGGCTTGGGAACCCAGCAAACCAAGGTTCCATTTGCACCAGCACTCCTTGTGGCCTTGGGCAAGTCACTTAACCCTCCATCCAAGTTATCAATGTCCCTGTTTAATGTATATTACCAAGTTCAAGTTACAATATAAACCGCTTTTTCAAAATGATAAAGCAGTATAAAACCCTGTTAAATAAATAAATCACAAAGGAAATCCAGTTCCTATGATCACATATATAACTAAACAACTCCTATGGGTTTAATTCAAAACAGAGACTGGAAAACTGATCCATTTTTAATGTGAGAGGAAAAATACCTTATACTCCTCAGATTTTTTTTCTGATCAATTCCATACCAGGAGGAGAATCATCAGAGTTCTTAAAAAAGCTCATTTTATAGATTTGTCAATACTTATTCATAATATCAGTGGAGGAGCAGCCTAGTGGTTAGAGCAACAGCCTAGCAACTAACAGGTCTGGCTTTGATTCCCACTGGCACTCCTTGTGACCTTGAGCAAGTCACTTTACTCTCCCTCGCCTCAGAAAAAAAAGGCCTGGTAATCAACTTCTGGTCATACCTTGCCAAGAAAACCCAGCAGCTGCTGGGTCACCAGGAGTCAGCATTGACTTGATGGCACTTAAAAAAAAATCATAATTTCAAATGAAAGTTTACCAACTTTGAAAAATAATAATGGTAATGTATATGGGATAACAGAGGCCTATGTTTTCACCTCACAGACTTCATCAGGAAAGGCTATTAATGGTTCACAAACTTCAACTCCCATTCAACTAGTGAGATTACATGTGACGTTACTTTATTTAATTTTCAAACTTAGTAAACATGTTTTTGAAATTTTGAATAAGTATTGAAAAATCTATAAGAAGAGCTTTTTAAGAACTATGGGACCAATATTAAAACAAGCCAGCACATTTAAAGCAACTGGCTATATCCACTTTAAGATAGATCTGGATATTCAATGCCAGGGTCATTTCAGGTCACTGCCATTAGAACATCAGAGCATAAGAAATGCAATACTGGGTCAGACAAAGGTCTATCAAGCCCAGTATCCTGTTTCAAACCGTTGCTAATCCAAGTTATAAGTACCTGGTAGGTTCCCAAAAAGGTAGATGGATTCCACAATATTTATCCCAGAAAAAGCAGTCGATTTCCCAGATCCTTTTCAATAATGGCTTATAGACCTTTACATCAGAAACGTCTCCAAAATTTTTAAACCCAACTATACTAAATGTTTTTATAAAATAAGCAGAACACAGGACCAAGCTCTTGTCATCACCAATAGCATACAACAAACATACAAAAAACAAGAAGAACCACTTAACACAATAGCACTGATGGAGACCATCACTAACAGTTCAGGTTCAGTGGACCAGGAGCTGGGCACCCATCTTCACCCTCAGGGTAACAGCTGAAACCGCTTGCAGCACGTCTTGCAGTTGTTATCTGCATGCACCACACATAGTCAGTGCGTCTTACTGAGCTGATGTGCTGGATTAGTGCATTCTTCATTGGTTCATTAGCTGCAGACCACTGTTTTGCATGTGCAGTGCCTCATGGGTACTGGAGGGCCCAACCTATATTGGCACACACAGCAAGCAGTGCTGGTAGAGGTTAGCCCCTCCAGTATCCATGATGTAGTACACATGCAGAACAGCAGTCTGCAGCTGATCACCAAATGGAAAATGCACTGATCCATCACCCCAGTTCAGTAAGATGCACTGACAGTGTGAGATACAAGCACAGAACAGCTACAAACTGTGCTACTGAGCAGTTTCTGTGGTCACCCTGAGGATGAGGATGGGCGTCCAGCCCCTGATCCCCAGAGTTTGAACTGTTAGAGATGATCTCTCTTGACTGTACTGCAGATCTATATCACTATTAGTGTGTTGTGTTAGTCAGCTTGTTTCCTGCAGAACTATACTGTGTTATAGCTGGTTATTACATTTGGGTATTGTGTCTGCCTATTGTACAGGAACCCTTTTGGTACAATATATGTCATTACCCAGTGTTATAACAGTAAGTACCATGTGTGTCAACTACAATGGGGCTGATTAGGTCTGCATGGGCGTGCTGTCACTGTCCTGCTATGACCAGAATGAGTAGGGCAGGAAAAGTTCCTGTCCCAACCATCTGGGGCTACCAATCCATCACAGTTAGACTGCACCTACTGCCTACCACAGGGCTATCATGGCCATGCACATGCTAAATGAGGCCAATCTGCTGGTTAGCACACACCACGTGTGCACATCCAGCATGTGGCACAGTGATTAGCCTCCCAGGACAGTGGGTACAACCACATCACTAGAGTAGCACACCATATAAGTGCTATGTGGATACATAGCCGTGACATAGTGAGAGTGTCCTCACAATGTGAACTGCTGTGGTCACCCAGGCCATGAACATGGCAGACAGGCACTACAAAGTCTCAACCATTGACCCTACCTCCAATGCAGACACATCTTGGGCAAACCACTCTGTTTATGGCCATACCCACAATCCTCTGCTCCTCATCATGAACATTTGCAGACTAGCTGGGATTAGCCTAGGCAATGTGAGGCACAGTGCAGTGCAGAAGTCCACAGAACTCTGGAGAGACATATACACACAAACACACACTTACATCGCTTCGCTGTGCAAAAGTGGGGATGGTTGGCATTCCTGCCTGCCACTTTGGTCTCCATATCAGCTGAAGCATTGTTTATTTATTTATTTATTTAACATTTCTTATATACCGCACTCTTTGTCTTCAGTGCGGTTTACATTGAAACAATATAACACTTGGTCATTTGAGTATGACTTTTGTTTACATATAACAGGGATTTTAACATGGAGGTAAACTGGGGACAACTATTTACATTTCTAGCAATATACATGTTGGTACACAACTTGCAGTAGTTTTATGCAATTAGCTATCAGAGGTTAGGAAATGTGAGGGTGGGGGAGGGCGAAGGAGGGGGATATCTAGATGTTTAAAATGCATAAGAAACAGGTGGTGTTTGATGGATTTTCTAAACTGCCTAAGGTCCCTGATCACTCTAATGCTGGGAGGAAGTTTGTTCCAACACCTGGGGGCGAAGTTCCCAAATGCCCTATTGATGGTTGTCTGGTTAAGCTTTGTAGAATTACTTGGTATAATCAGCATGTCTGCAGTTAGTGATCTCCTAGATCTATTGTTTCCGTTGTGTGTGATTAGGTCAGAAATTGATGAAGGTGACATTTTGTTAAAGGCCTTGAATGTTATGAGGAGGGCCTTGTATAAGATTCTGCAGCTTATTGGAAGCCAATGGAGTTCTTTTAAAATGGGGGAGATGTGGTCATTCCTTGAGACTCTGCAAAGAACGCGAGCTGCTGTGTTCATAGCTAACTGTAGAGGGTTGAGGGTAATCTTTGGGAGGCCATGCAATATGATGTTAGCATAATCGAAGTGAGGTCTGACTAGCGCTTGGAAGATGGTGCAGAAGTCATCGGGATCCATCATAGGCCTCAAGTGCCGTAGGGTTTTGATCTTGAAGTAGATAGCTTTTACAGTGTGTTTTATGTGCTCCTTGAAGTCTAATTGCTGATCCAGTATCACTCCTAGGTAGCGTATATTGGTTTTGACTGGAAGTTCTGCATCTCTGACCTTTAGTGTTGGAGAAGGTGAGAAGGATTTGTTTCTTGTAATTATTAGGACTTCTGGGTTTTTTTTTAATTTATACGGAGGTTCTGATTGAGTAGCCAGTCCGTTATTGCGTTGAAGCAGTTAATTAACACTGTATAGTCCGGGCAGGAGACAGCTATAGGTGTAAATAGCAGCACATTGTCTGCATACATAAGGCAGGATATGCCAAAAGATTGTGTAATGTCACAGATTGGTTGCATATAGATATTAAAGAGCAGAGCAGACAGGGAGGAACCTTGGGGTACGCCCTGTTTCAGCTGGAAGGGTTCGGATGTGGTGTTGTTGATATGGACTTGTTGCCATCTTCCTTCGAGGTAGGATTTGCACCAGTCCCATGCTCGGTCATGGATTCCCTTCTCGTGAAGCCGCCTAAAGAGCTGTGCATGATCTACGGAGTCGAACGCTGCCGCTATATCATGAAAGATTAGCACAAAGCCTTTCTTGATGCGGTCTATGCCATTGATAAGTGTGTTGTTTAACGACGTTAGGAGAGTTTCTACACCGTGGTCTTCTCTGAATCCATGTTGACAAGGGTCTAGTGGGGAGGATGAATCGATATGCTGTTGAATCTGTCTCTGGATCAACCTCTCGAGGATTTTAGCTGGAAATGGAATACTAGATATTGGTCGGTAGGAATCCTCTTTATTTGGGTCCAGTTGGTTGTTTTTTTATTAGTGGACGAATGGATGTGTGCTTGAGGGCATCTGGGAAGACTCCGGTTTCAAAGGACAGCTTCGCGATGTTAGCTATGAAAGGGCTGAGTTCTGCGTGCATTGATCTGATCCAGTGAGCTGGGCATGGGTCGGTTGGCACAGTTGTAGTGTTGATAGTGGCAATAATATCGTCAATGGTCTTTGCTGAGGGAGGTGAGAGTTTGGTAATTGGGAAGTGTACTTGGGAAGTCTGGGAGGGTTCATGCGATGATACAGTAGTTATTTTTATTGCTTTGGATTGAATGAAGTTAGCATACGCCTGTGGCTGTATACATTCTTGTTGTGGTGGGGATGGTTGGTTGGTAATGGATTTTACTATATTGAATAGTTCTCTTGGCTTATTTAGTGAGCGGTTGAGGATCTCAGCATGGAATTCTTTCCTCTTGGCCCAAGTTGATTCACGATGGAGTTTCAGACATTCTAAATAGATGGCTTGATCAGTGGCACTATGGGTACTTCTCCATTTTCTTTCTAGTTTTCTGAGGTGGAGTAGTGAAGATCTTAGTCAGGGGGAGAACCATGGAGCAGATTGTTTTTTAGCGGCCCAGGTATCGGGTGTTGCATTTTTGTTGAAGGCAGGCTGTTGAGCATATGAGGAGAGGGTATCATTCCAGTTGGTGACCATTTCGTTGAGGTTGGTTGCTGGTCGGGCAAGCTTTGGGAGTGCATGGTTAATGATCAGCTCTTTGTCAAGTTGCTTGAAGCGGGCAGTTCTTGAGATCTCCTTTGTGTTTGGGAGGTGGCTTGTGGTTTGTTGTGCTGGTATCTGAAATGTTATCAGGTTATCGTCTGTGCTCATTGTGCAGGTGCTAGTAGCACTCTCTGACATTAACACCTGCTCAGTGTGCTGGTACTATCAGGTTAACTTTCCATGCAACTGTGGATGGTGGAGTCTGTCTGTCTGATGGATATCCATACCCTTGCTGGGTAATTCATTCAGGATGGACAGAAGTACTTTGCCCCCTATACTGTACTTCTCACTTGGATTTTTGCAGCCCAAATGCATGACTGAATTTTTTAGCATTAAATCTCAGCTGCCAAGTTCTTGACCATTCTTCAAGCTTAGCTAGATCTCTCCTCATGTCTTCTACTCCTTCCTGTGTGCCTACTCTCTTCCAGATTTTAGTATCATCCACAAAAAGGCAAATCTTATTTGATAGCCCTTCCTCAATATCACTAACAAAGATGTTAAAAGAATTGGACAAAGGACAGATTCCTGTGATACACCATTGGTAACCTCCTTCTATTCAGAGTGAGCTCCATTTACCTGTACCTTTTGCTGCTTCCCACCAATTCTCTTCATTCTGTAGCCTTCCATCTTCACCTCTGTTGGAGAACTTGGATGTTTCAAGAAGCATCTCATCAATGTACTTCTCGCTGTCTTGAATGCTTCTCAGGCTTGCCACCTCTTTTCTGATCTCCTCCACCTGTTTCATGAGGGTCTCACCTTGTAGGCATCCTGTACATGGAACTGGTTCTTCAAATAGCATCAGGCTCTCTGTCTAGGCAGAGGCAGAAGCTGTAACAGGGGCAACACCTTTGGCTAAACAATTTTTCCCAGCCATTGTTAATTTAGTGGAGTGGAGCTTGGTACTCGCTGAAATAAAGAAGAGAGAGACCTGCCAAAGTCTCTAACATTTCCTCAGTTGTCCTTTAAGAGAAAGAGCAGTTAACCTCTTTATGTGTGTTCTATCAGCACTTTTCTACTATATGTCTCTGGGTGCAGCTAATTTGGGAGTTGCCCTATAAAGCAAGAATTCTGACATGGGGTGGGTGGGAACAGGCATGGGTAGAGAGGGATTAACACCTGAATGAAAAGCTGGAAAAAGAAACAATGAACTCTAACAGGCAGAGCTTTACCCAACACCACAAAGAATTCCCCTTTTGAAATACAGAAAAGAATTAGCTTTTAAAAAGAAGATCAAAACCCCTATAATAGCTCTCAGGCAGAGAGCTTGTATTTGAAAGCCACCCAGTATTACCTTGCCTGTAATGGAGACTCTGTTAGGAATGCCAGTACTTGCAAGGCTCTGTAGACCTTTATTCAGCACTCAGCTGCCTAGCTCCTTTGCAAGTTAATCAAGGACCTGATGAGGCAGTGGCTTCAAATAGCTTGCTCTGATTGGAAGCTGGAAAAAGAAACAACTCTAACAGACAGAGCTTTACACAATACCACAAAAAAAATCCTCTTTTGCAATACAGTCTGGATTTGCGAAGGGTCAGAGAAGAAGTCTGACATACAGATTCAGGTAGTTTGTTCCAGGTATAAGGAGAAACAAGGTGAAACAATCAGGCTGGAGATGGCAGTAAAAGAGAAGAGCACAGATTGAAGTGATCTGCCAGAAGAGGAGGGGTGTAGGGAGAGCTAAGAAAGGAATGATAGCAGCCAAATGATTCCACTTATAGGCCAGAAGCATGAAAAGGGCAAACATTTGTTGCTTAGCAATATTATGGATCCTTTGAGGAGTTGCAATGTTAGTTTTGGGTTTTGTGCACTTGGCAAGGGTCCATCTGCGTGTTTGCAAAGATGACCAAGGTAGGGCCATTTTATAATGCCAAGTACCATTTGATGCAAGGCTTGTCCTGACATACATGTTTGCATTTACAGTTTCTTATACCATATTAGGGTGCATTGGGATTGCCTCATACATTTCAGGGAATGGAGAGGACAGGTCTATGGTCTAGATTGCAGCAGCAGTCATTTCTCATTTGCTATTTATGTCTAGTGTGCATCAGCAAACTACTGTCGGTGTGAAGGTTAGCATAGGAGATGTACATTTTTACTGAGGCAGTGTAGCATCTGTGGATATATTAGAAACATAGAAACATGATGGCAGAAAAAGAACACATGGCCTATCTAGTCTGTCTTTCCATATTAACCACTATAATAGTCCTGTTTTTGCTTTAGAGATCCTCTATTTGTTCCATGTTTTTTTGAATTCAGATACTGTCCTCATCTCTACTGTCGCCCCCACCTGGCTGGGCGTATAGCCGGGCACCAGGATGGAGTCGCCTTGCTGCCCTAGAATAAGTCCTCCCAATATGGCTGCCAGGAGGGCTGCTGGGATATGTAGTTTCACTTATCCTTATTAGGCAAAAGTAGTTGTGCAGACAAGTGGTCAGGCAAAACAGAGAAATATTTATTTGTTGTGTTCTGGGGTTTCCATCATATTCACAAGTAACAGGCTGAATAAACAATAATGGGATTCTTCTCCAAAGCAAAGGTATAACTTTTAGAAAAGTATGCACAGGATTACTGGTATCAGCAATAGATAGCTTCTTAGGAACTTGCTTTCAAAGCTCAGATTATAAAGCTTCTCATGGGCACATTAGCTTCTTATGGGAGTGTTTACTTCACAGCTCCTTTATAACAGAAACAGCTTTAAAAATGTCCACTGAGCTTTCCCTTCAGTTTCAGGCCTTACAGAGCAACAGCTTGATTAACAACGTTCAGCTGTTCTCTGTGCTGCGTCCTTCAATCAGGTAAGTTCCTTACTATGGCATTCACTCATTCAAACAGGTTTTAAGCTTAACACACTTCTAATTCATTAGCTTTACAATAAGAACACTGCATCTCATCGGAGCTATCTTCATAGTCTTTATAGCAGCTTCCTATATCCATTTCCTCAATGGCATCCTCACAACATTCTTCAGAGGGTACCTGGCTGTAGAGCTGACTAGTTTGTTTCTGGAGCATTTCATTCAATCTCTCTAATAGAAACTTTTTCTGCTCTATTTCTTCAGAGAGCTGGGCGTGCTGACCTGCAGACAAGCTATTGTTTCTACTGCTAAAGCTTAGCTGGTTATTATAATTATTCCTTCTATCCGGAACTAATTCTCTTAACTTTCTTTCAGGCAGGAATTCTGGAAGACACACTTGCCTTAGTTCAGGGCCGTTTAGTAGCTCTCCTCTTTCCTTGCCAGAGCCATGCTGCTTTCTCTCTGCAGACACTTCTCTCCGTTGTAGCAAACTTCCTTTCTGCTGAGACTGCCTTGGACCGGTTCCAAGCAGATCCCACTGCTTGTCTTTGAGCTTGAGCCCAGCACTTCTCGTGCCTCCTTGGGCCCCTTCTCCTCTAGCTCCAGTTCCTCTGGATTCTCTTCCAGGACCTCTGGGTTCACTGCCACTCCTTCTTCTCTCCTCTCCTCGTCTTCCTCCTTCACTTTCCGGTCCTCCTCTCCCTGACTTTCCAAACACAGGAGTTTTAAACTGCTCCCTCTCAGGGACCATGCCTCTTTCCCAGCACACGTGGGAGCTGCTAGGCTTCACTCCAGCCCTGACGTGCTGAAGTGGGCGGGGCTTAATGGTGACTGGGCTATGAGTCAAAGGTTCTCGGTTGCTGGGGAAACCCTGAATGCTCTCACTCTTAAAGGCACAGAGTTCATTCTCCTAGCATTCCATAGCCTCTGAACTGCCTTCATCATCACACTACCACCTCCACTGGGAGACTATTCCACGCATCTACCACTCTTTCCATAAAGAAATATTTCTGCATACTACTCCTGAGTCTATCCCCTTTCACCCTCATTCTATGTCCCCTTGTAGCAGAGCCTGCTTTAAACAGAAAGAGGCTCTCCTCTTGTGCATTTATGCCACAGAGGTATTTAAATATCTCAATCATATTACCTCTATCTCACCTTTCCTCTAAAGTATACATATTAAGATCCTTAAGTCTGTCCTCATATCTTTTCATAATGAAGACCACTAACCATTTTAGTAGCCACCCTCTGTACCGACCCCAACCTGTTTATATCCTTTTGAAGGTGCGGTCTCCAGAACTGCACACAATACTCCAAATGAGGTCGCAAAAAAGACTCATACAGAGGCACTATCACCTCCTTTCTTCTGCTGGTCATTCCTCATCCTATGCACCCAAGCATCTTTCTAGCTTTCTCTGTCACCTTTAAGATCATCAGACACAACCACGCCTAGGTCCCACTCTTCTTTTGTGGACTAAAGTCCTTCACCCCCTATACTATATTGCTCCCTTGGATTGCTGCAGCTCAAATACATAACCTTGCATTTTTTAACATTAAATCTCAGCTGCCAAATTCTAGATCATTCTTGAAGCTTAGCTAGATCCCTCCATGTTATCTACACCTTCCTGGGTGTCTATTTTGTTGCAGATTTTGGTATCATCGCAAAGGCATGCAGGATCTGAAACGTGCAACTTTTCTCAATATTGTGGGCGCGGGGACATCCAAAACGTTTACCTGTGTCTTATAATATTGACAGATGATGTGTGTCTCCATTAAATTGCATGGCCCATGTGTAGGCCGAGCACTGGATGGGTGCACAGGCTGGCTGAATAGTGCTTTGCCCATGCCGCACTGGACATGTATATCTCCCCAATTCCAGACTTGTGTGCACTTCTAGACCAGTGGATGCAGAATTAAGTTCAAACAGGGCCAGTTTTCAATTTAGACATATCCATGGGCATGTTTTTGAATATGCCTTCATGTGCATAACTTTTCACTTGTCCACATGAAATTTTATCTATCATTTGGACGTCCAGTCTTCCAATTTATCAATGACCTCTTGCAATTTTTTATAATCCTCTTGTGCTTTAATAACTTTGAATAATTGTATGTCATCTGGAAATTTTATACCTCACTCATTATTCCTATTTCCAGGTTATTAACGAAGATATTTAAAAGCAGCAGGCCTAGCACAGATCCCTGGGTTGCTTCACTATTCACTTGTCTCCATTTAGGAAACTGACCATCAGCTCTACTCTCTGCTTTCTATCTTTTAACCAATTCCTGATCCACAATAGTATCCTACCTCCTATCTCATGACTTTTTAATTTTACCAAGAGTCTCTCATGAGGGACCTTGTGGAAAGCTTTCTGAAAATCAAGATGCACTATATTGACTCACTCACCTTTGAAAAAAAAATAGCAAGACAATATAACAGATTAGTAAGACGACTAAATTGATGTGAGGTCTGTGCCAGAAGGCAATGAGAAAAGATTTGTAGACCTCAGTATGTATACCCTAGAGGAGAGGAGGGACAGAGGGAATGTGATACAGATGTTTAAATAGGTATTAAGTTTATTAATGAACAACCAAGCCTTTTAGAAAGACGAGGAAATGGTGGAACTAGAGGACATGAAATGAAGCAGCAAAGAGGTAAGTTTAAAAGTAACATCAGGAAATACGTTTTTCATGGAAAAAGTGGTGGATGCCTGGAATTCAACCTGGAAGGAAGTGGTGGAAGCAAAAACAGTGACAAAATTAAAAAAGGCATGGGGCAGACACAGAGGATCACTCTATAGCTAGAGGATGGAATCAAAGCAAACGTAAATAACTTCATAAATGGAGAGGGGTGACCTGCCTGGTACTGTGGGATGACTACAACTCTATTACTGGGCAGACTAGATGGCCCATGCTGGTATCTATCTGCTGTCATGTACTATGTTGCTATGTTAGGAGATATCGCCTCAGTGGGTGACCTCTGTCATTTGCAAAGGTAAATAAAGAGTGGACACATGATAGGGTATTGCAACGGGGTGTTTCCTCTGATGGATAGGCACTTCAGCCTTGGGCCCTTTTGGACAAATGGTGCAGCTCTCAGTGTACAGTGCACACTCCAAGCATGTGCTTGTCTAGGAATGGAGAGGATTCTTGTGGGGCTTAACTACAGTCATCCACTGGCAATTTCTCTATTCCTGAACCTCTTGTAGATTCCAAAGTAGAAGAAGATGCATGAGTTGTGATAGGAACCTGAGAACTTTGGAAATACATCAGTTATCTCCCCCTGTGCATTTCAGAACACTTGCATTTTGCAAGTAGGTGGGCCCTGTTCCTCATGGGGGGCAAGATGGTCAAATGCATGTAATCCATGAACCAAATCACCAATGGAAATTGGGCCACCTCATTGAAATGGATCATGGTCTGTTGCCTCTTTACACAATCTGTGGGAAGGCTACATATTGTGCAGTGTGGGTTATAAAGACCCTCAGGAACTATGAGATGCACTGTGAAATGGCTGACTAGTTCATACTTGCAATAGCATCGCACAGAGACTGGAAACTGCCAGTGGCTAGGAAGATAAGGGTTGTGGTAATTTTGAGGTGGACAGACATACAGTAGGATGTCCCCTCTGTGTGGTGGAGCAGAGATTGTGGATAGCTTCCTTATCAAAGCTAAACCTGGTGAAGTTCTGCTCATCAGTGAGGTTCAGGACTTGGATCCTGGGCCTGTAGACCTTCTGATATACCTGCCTCCAAATGGCTTTCCTGTGCTTTCTCTTGGCCCCCGAACAGCATGGCCAGCATAAACCATGTGTTCATCCCATCCACAGCTCCTGCCACCAGCACCCAATGACTCCCTTCACTAGTACCCAGTGATTACCACCACCAACACCTAAAAGCTCCCACTACTAACACCCAGAGCACTGCATATTCATCTCCATCAACAAACATAAACACACGCATGCACACGGGCACATACACACACGCACACAGACACAGACACAGACACGCACACACACACACACGCAGGCAGGCAACAGAGACCCACAAAAAGACACAGAGGCTGCAAGAAACACTGGGGCACACACGGATGAGCAGCAGGAAAACACACAGAGAGAAAGAGGCTGCAGGGAATACTTAGGCATACACAGATAATGGACAGCTGTGAACTGTGCTATAGAGAGCCAGACACACCAAGACTGAGGGAGTGGCTACTGGGGGTTTGCAATTGTCACAAATGGGAGGAAGAGGGGGTGAGGGAGTGGGATTCTACAGGAGTCTCAGAAAGGAGAAGGGGGATAGGTTTGAGAAAGGCACAGCATACATTGCAGAGAAACAACTCATAGCTGAAAAGACACCAGATTGACACAGAAAACAGTCACGCCAAAACTCGCAAACCAAGCTCCTCCAGTCACTAATGCCACAAGCAGTCCAAACGGACAACAAATTCTCATTCTTGTTCATGATTTATAGCAGATGTAGATTGGCACACTTAAAAAATCCACCTGCACGTTGTGGCCTCTGTGAAAAATTGTCAAGGATATGCAGGCATTGGCACCTCCCAGGCCACACCCAGAAACACCCCCAGAATACCCCATGTAGAAATGTACAAAGATTAAAGTGCCTGTTGCAGAAATATGTCTCTGTGATCTTTCTAAAATGTGATTTTACATGTGAGCAGGGCTTCCATGTTTTTATGGCACCGCATCTACTTTTAAAACATCAAATAGGGTTTCTACAATAACTCCCTCACTAAATAGAAAACTTCAGGGAACACCCCAAACAGGAATACAGATGTTTTACAGTTAATGTGCATTAATTTTAGCAGTTACTGTGTGGTAATGCCAAAACCTTACTGCTATTTAGTAAATAGATTCCTACATTCAGCTGCATAGAATCACTAGGCATGAACATTACGCCAGTCAAATTCTTGACGGGCCTTTGGGTAGAGTAAAAGCAGGGCAATAGTTTGGCGACTAAGGGGTATGTTTACTAAATGGCGATAATGTAGCAGCAGCTACGTTATCGTGTGTTAAGTGACGTTAGCACATGTTAATGTCACCCGATGCAACGTTAGTGCGTGTTAACGTCGCCGGTGGCGGTAAGTCCCGCAGAGGATGGAGAGAGGGCGGAGAGAAGGGATCAATGGGCGTCATGGCTGTTTGGCATAAAAAAAACCCAATAAAAAAACAAAATAAAAGGGAATTGAACCCATGACCTTTGACTTGGGAGATATCAGTACTAACCAGTATGCTACACCTCCACAGCTCTCTGGTATACAATGGCTGGATACAGAAGGATGATGTGTTGGGACAGCAGCTTAGAGGGGCATTCTCATGGCTGATGTGCAGTCCTATATTAATCTGAGACCTATTCTTCCTCTCAGATTCTGTTTCTGTTTTGTGCTCCAGTATTTTCTACCATATTCATGTTGATGTTAGGATGGAGTGATCATTTCTTATCTCCGGATATAGAAAGACTGCAGATCACATGTCTGCTGTGGTAACCAGGATAGGGTTAACCCACCAGTACCCATGATGCCCTATCCTGGTAACCACAGCAGACATGTCCTGCGGTGACCTGTAGTCTTTCTATATCCGGAGATAAGAAACGATCACTCCATCCTAACATCAACATACATATGGTAGAAAATACTGGAGCACAAAACAGAAACAGAATCTGAGAGGAAGAATAGGTCTCAGATTAATATAGGACTGCACATCAGCCATAGGGAAGCCCGTCCAAGTTGCTGTCCCAACACTTCATCCTTCTGTATCCAGCAGATAACAGATCAATGAGCTGTGGAGATGCAGCTTACTGGTTAGTACTGATGCCTCCCAAGCCAAGGATCATGGGTTTGATTCCCTTCTGTTCTTTTTTTTATGCCAAACAGCCATGATGCCCATTGGTCCCTTTTCGACGGAATGTCCCTACCTGCCCATTGCCTTTTATGCCTTCAGGTACCTTAACGCTGCACTTAACGCTGGTGACATTACCGCAGTTTAGTAAACATGCCCCTAAGTCTGATTTTTAGTGGTAGCAATTCAATTTGACTAGCCAAATATAGGGACTAAGATAACTGGTCAAAATCTGTCTGACTACTCCCCCTCCTGGTTCTTTAAGGTAAACAAAATAAATTGAGCAGCCAGAATCATTTTCTTCTTCCCTCCTTTTTTCTTTACATTAAAAAATATAGATAGTCCTCAACGTTGTCAGACCTGTTCCTTCTTTCTCGAAGTAATGGCTCTTTCCCTACCTCTCTCCAGGTGTTTAAATTTAAAATAAGTTCAAGCACTGCTAAGCCCTTGGTTTCCTTCCCTTTGAGTTTGTAAATTTAAAAAGTAAATATTCAACAGCACTGCAATACAATTTCTTTCCTCCCTTCAGGCTTTTAAATGAAAAACAGAAATTTCCAAAGCACTGCTTGACACTTTCTCTCCTCCCTCTTGGATTTTAAATGAAAAAAACAAACAAACAAACAAAACCCACCACTTATTCCCTAGCAATGCTGGACTCTTCGCCTTTCTCAGCACTGCCTTGCCCTTTATCTCTCACTTTTCTAGTATTAAAAACAAAATGAAATTGTCCAGTAATCAGGAGATCCCTTTTTTCCTCTCTTCCCACTTTCCACTTTCAAAAATGCTGAAAACAGTCTTTATTTATTTATATTTATTTATATACAGGCTTGATATACCGCCCAAAAACCGAAGTATCAGAGCGGTGTACAATAAAAGAAAAGCAGCTGCAGGAAAAGAAAGAGAGAAAGGAACGCCATTTGAAGACAGGAAAGAACTGGGGAGAGATAGATAGAAAGAAAAGGACAGAGGTTACATGACTAGACAAAGAGACACGGGGGAGGGGAATGAGGGGAGGGGGGATGAGGGAGTGAATCGTGGCAATTTGATCTGGCAGAATGGTCAGGAAGAAACTGGGAGGTCGAAGGCTTGAGAGAAAAGATGAGTCTTGAGAAGACCTTTGAAGTGGGGGAAAGAAGGCTCAGTGCGGAGCGCGTGAGGGAGGGAATTCCAGAGAGCGGGGGCTAGGAAGAAAAATGCAGAGTGACAGGTGAGTTCAAGATGGGCCTGGGATGAAGGGGGAAGGAAAAGACGGTTGGTATGGGATGAACGGAGAAGACGGGGAGCCGGTTGATGAAAGATAAGATCAGAGAGGTACTGAGGAGTATTGGTGTGAAGAACTCTGTGAGTAATGATAAGATACTTGTAGATAAACCTGAATTTGATGGGGAGCCAATGAAGAGAGAAAAGACAGGGAGTGATGTGATCGGAAGGGGAGGAGAAGGTGAGCAAGCGGGCGGCAGTGTTTTGAAGGAGCTGAAGACGACGGAGTTGATAGGATGGGAGGCCAGCAAAGATGGAATTACAGTAATCCAAGTGGGAGGTTACCAGGGAGAGGACTAGAGTGGTGAGGGATTGGGTGGAAAGGAAAGGCCGGAGGGAGCGGATACGACGGAGATGGAAGAGGCAACTACGGACAAGGGAAGAAATGTGAGGATGAAAGGAAAGGGAAGAATCCAGAGTAACACCCAGGTAACGGAGGGAGGGAACGACGGGGATGGGGAGAGAGGACATCATGGGGGCCAGGCTGGGAGGGGGAGTGGAGAAAGAGAACCAGATGACAGAGGATTTCGAGGGATTGACACAGAGAAAATTATCAGTTGGATAGCCCTTCTTTATTTCCCTTCCTCTTCTTGAATATGAAAACTGTCCCCATAGCAAGACAATCCCCTTCTGCCTCATTCTGCTCTTAATAAAGTGCCTGGAAATCCCCCTGCATCCCTCCAGATAGGCTAAATAAGTGCTAGTAACCCGAGGGCCTCTGGCACTTTGGGGTCCATTTGCTAAAATGTGCTAGCATGTTAGCATGAAAAGAAGCACATGTGCTCACAGATAATGAGAGTACTGTCCATCAATACTCATGCTATGATGCAGAATTTGAAGATAAAAGAAAGGAGTGGTAAGGGTGCATCAATTTATGTTAGCAATCTCACTTATCATTAATGCCGATTAAAGTGGCATGCAATAATAATAGCTGAATATTCTTAATGTGGAATTTTAATTATACCTCCAGAGCTGTAATTAACTGCTTTTGAGCTAACATTGACACTAGCATGTGGTAATTTGTATTACTATATGCTAAGAATTGCTACTGCTTGGAAACACTCACACAGGTGCGTCACCATCTAATATGATTCCAGCCACTCTGACTTCTTCTGGTTTATGCTGTTTGCTATAGGCAGCATGTTGACTGATCCACATGCACGACTTGGAAACATAAAAGGAGCTACAGGATCAGTAGGAGCTAGAGCAGCAACCAGTGATGGAAAGGCAGTTCAGCAGGTACAGGTTCGGGTACAGGAACAGCCACCACAGCAGTAGCAAGTGCCAATATCCCAAGTAGTTTCGTCATCATAGAAGGGAAGTATGATCACATTGTCCATATTCCATAAGTGTATCATACTGCTTGGTCTTCCTACATATGAGGTAGTCCCAAAGTACTTGCTGAACTTACTGACCATTATGACCCTACATAAGGATCATAAAGACGACAGTGTTCGGCTGACAGACAGGTTTAATGTCATACCTGATCTTTCCCAGCTACTGATATCATTTTGGGGGTCATTTCAGAAGCCATATTTGGATGTCTGAGGATGGGCATTGAAAGATCTCCAGAGCCAGTTTAGAAGTTGGGTCTGTGGACATTTACAGTGTGTGGATCTCAAAGTCTGAATGGGGGTATGGTGGACAGGGACGGCTCTATAATGAGGCTGTGTGAGACGGTAGCCTCAGGCGGCAACTTTTTGGGGATGGCAAAAATTGCCACCAAAAGACCACCTCACTCGGCCTTCAAAATAAAAAAAAATCAAAAAACCTCCATCTTCGGAAGCTGCTGCCGTGCGGTTCTGCAAAGCTGAGCCGTGAAAGGGAAATGCTGGGCTCTTCCAGGGAGGTGGGGGGCCGCGGCCGTGGGGCAGCTCATTCTGCCACTGCCGCCACTGCAGCAGCAGTGGCAGCAGCTTCCGAAGATGGAGTTTTTCTTTTAATTTCCCTGGGCTGGGGGGTGGTGGGGCTAGGACTGGAAGTGGGCTGATGGGGAGGGGTTAGGACTAGAAGTGGGCTGATAGGGAGGGGGGGCTAGGACTGTTAATGGGCTATCGGGGGGGGGACTAGGACTGGAAATGGGATGATTGGGGGGCTAGAACTGTAAATGGACTTATTGGGGGGTTAGGAATGGTAATGGGCAGATGTGGGGCTAGCCCTGGAAATGAGTTAGGATTGGTAATGGGCAGATTGGGGGACTAGGACTGGAGTGGGCTGATTTAGGGGGATAGGACTGGAAATGGGCTGGGACTGGAAATGGGCTAATGAGGGAGGGGAGTAGAGTGCTGCTGGCCCTGGAAGAAAACTAGGGGGGCTAGGGCTACAAATGGGCTGATGCAAGGGGATGGTAGAATAGAATAGGACTGGAAGGAAGTGGATACTGAGAGGGTCTGCCAGGGGAAGGAGGGGGCTGGGAAGGAGCTGACACCTGGGATGTACTGAAGGAGGACTGGAAGGGAGCTGACACTTGGGGATGGGAGTGGCATGTGACTGGGTAATGGGGAGTAGGCTGGAAGGGAGCTGACATGTGAATGGCACTGGAAGGGAGATGGACAGAGGGTAGGGCGACTGGAAGGGAGCTGACTGGGGAGGTGGCACTGAGAGTGGACCTGAACTGATACCTGGGATGGTATTTGGACTAGAAGGGGCTGGACAGTGAGGAAGGAGTGGGACTGAAAGGGAATGGACACCAGTAGCAGTCGTGGGAATGCAAGGCAGTTGACATTGGAAGGTACTGGGAGGGAAGGACTGGAAAGAGGGCTGATACTGGGAAGGGTTACTGGAACTGGAAATGGGCTGATGGAAGGAAGTGAAGAAAACAAAAGAAGAGATAAGAAATGGCAGATGGACCATGGACCATAGACCACAGAAAGAGAGCTAAGAGAAGACAGGAAAGCTGAAGCTTCAGATTGGGACCAGCATGATCAGATAATAAAATGATCAGACTACAAAGGTAGAACAAATAATTTTATTTCATTTTAGTGATTGGACTTTGTGTTATTTTTATATGTTACACAGTATTGGGGAACTGCATCTCTTATTTATCTGATGTTGCACTGCATGTGGACACTGGCTTCTTGGGGTTTCAGTTTAAATTTTGTCTACATATTTTTATTTTTACTTTAGATTGTGATTGTTTATTCTGTACTTGGTGAAGGTTGATGTTGTGAGTGTGTGACTGAGGTCAGGTGTTTTGTTAACATGGAGTTTGTACATAAGGATCTATACTGTAGTGTAGTAATTTGACTTGTTCAGCTTTTCAAATAGGTGTATGGATGTTCCGGGGTCCACTGTAATATTTACAGTGATGCCTTTTTTGGATGGGCTTCTTATGTGAGTTTTGGAAGTTAGTGCTGATATGGTATGGTATGGTAGGTTTGCTCTTTGTTGTAGGGTTTTGTATTAGTTCACAATATGCCTGGTACTAGAGAATAGTGGTTGTTGTTGTTGTTGTTAGTGAGATGATCAGAATTAGATTTTTTAAAAAAATATTGAGTTCTGTGGGTGAATGTCCTGGTTCTGCTCTGCACCTACTGTGGATGCAAAATATATGTTGAAAAAGAAAAAGCAAGAACCATAACACAGTTGATAACAACAAAATAAAAATGAGTTATAATTTAGTTTTATAAACTGTGCTATTTATTCTTGCTGTCTTTTAGTTCCTTGGTGTGCAAACAGGACCATACCTAGCCCTGTGCAAGCAGTGCAGCCGCACAGGGCGCAAAGCCTTGGGGGATGCATTTCGGATGTCTGCTGTTGCCCTGCCGCTGCTGGCAGGACAATAGCAGGCAGCTGAAATGTGCCCCCAAGCCTCTTCGCAGCACTTTAAGCAGGTCTGTTCCCTCCCTCCTTGGACACGATGTCAGAGCAGGGAGGGACAGATCTGCTTAAGGTTCCGGCACCTTTCAGATCGGGCGCATGCCCACCTCCTCCTCCCCGTACCTCCGTCCAGTGCTGCCTGCTCTTTCCCTGCTGCCGGCACTGCCGTGAAAAAAACAGAGGGTGGCAGCAGCAGGGAAAGAACAGGCAGAACTGGACGGAGGTATGGGGGGAGAGGGGATGTGTGCGCCTGAGCTGCAAGTCACACAGGGTGCGATTGCAGCTTGATATGGCCCTGTGTGCAAACATCTTGCATTTCCTCCATATAATTTAATCGGCTTTTTGGTTTGGTTCAGTCTCTGTTTGGATTTCGGAAAAAGCCCCGCCCCCTCTAAGGTGTGTGTGGGGTGCCATCTCATTCTTCACCTCAGGCAGCAGATTTCCTTGAGCCGCCCCTGATGGTGGAGGCATGACTGAGATGTTCCCAGGAACCTGGACCTCACTGTCTGAACATCCAGAGAAACATCTAAGTTTAGACTTGCTCCAGACACAAATAAGAATCAGGAAAGTGCTTGTTTTGGCTGAAAAACATCCAGAGGGTGTAGAAAAGATAGCACTCTATCATCCCCAGTACAATCACAATGATAGCAGAAGTGAGATATGAACCCTGGCTTCCCTGGTCTTAGCCCTCTACACTTACCATTAGGCTATTGCTTGATGACCCAGTTCTGATATACTATTCTAAGGATGTCTATGTAGATGCCCACCACAGATCTGGCACTTTCACATTGGTAAAATTGTGTCCGCCCATGGACATGCCTGCTGCTTTTTTAAAGAACATATGTCATACTGGGTCAGAGCAAGGATCCATCAAGCCCAGTATCCTGTTTCCAACAGTCGCCTATCCAGGTCACATATACCTGTCAGGTTCCAAAAAGGTACACAGATTCCATGTTGCTTGTCTAGTGGGTAAGCAGTGGATTTCCCTGGTTCTCATTAATAATGGTTTCTGGACTTTTACTCCAGAAACATGTCCAAATCTCTTTTAAATCTAACGGTAACGAATTCCAGAGTTTGATTACATGTTGAGTGAAAAAATATTTTTTCTGATTAGTCTTAAATGTGCCACATTGTAACTTCATTGCGTGTCCCCTAGTCTTTCTACTTTTTGAAGGGGTAAACAGCCGATGTACATTTACCAGTTCCATCCATTCATTATTTTATAGACTTCTATCATATCTCCCCTCAGCCATCTTTTTCCAAGTTGAAGAGCCCTAACTTTTTAAGCCTTTCCTCATAGTTGTATACTGCTATCCCCTTTACCATTTTTGTCACTCTTTGTAGCTTTTGTAATTCCGCTATATCCTTTTTAAGATATAGTGACTAGAACTGCACACGATATTCAAGGTGTGGTCTCAACATGGAATGATACAGAGGCATTATAATAACCTTGGTTTTATTCTCCATTCCTTTCTTTATGCATTCTATTTGCTTTCTTGACCATCACTGCATACTGGGCAGAGGGTTTCAATGTAATGATGCTTAGATCCCTTTCCCGAGTGGTGGCTCCTAATGTGGAACCTTGCATCATGTAACTGTAGTTTGAGTTCTTCTTCCCTAAGTGCATAACTTTGTACTTGTCAACATTAAGGGGTATGTTTATTAAACTGCGGTAATGCCATTTGCGTTAGGATCCGCGGTAGAGGCAGAAATACCCAAATAAGGACATGGGCGGTACATCGTTACCGATAATGCGCGTTACAAGGTGCCATAAATTAACGAGCATTACATGGCATGTTACCGCGCGTTAATCTTAAGAAGGCGCGCAGACATGGAAACACAGAAACAGAGCTGTAGCACGATGTTACTACACTGACTTATGGTACAGGGGTCATGGGTTTGATTCCCCAGTGTGCCTAATGCATAAGGCTGGCTGAAGCATCCCCTTTACGTTTAAGTAGTGATTGTTGAGGCATTTTACTTTTATTTTAATTAGTGCTGCCAGCAAACACACCCTCACGGTGACGTAACCTAAGATGCCGCATAAGGCACCCCATAACGCACTCCATAGGGCACATTATAAAGTGCACTGTCCGCCAAGGCACCCTATAATGTCCCCTATAGGACACCTTATAAGGCACCTTATAAGGTGCTTGATAAGGTGCCCTATAAGGCGCCTTATAGGGTGCCCTATAAGGCGCCCTATAAGGTGCCTTATGGGACACCTTATGAGGCACCTTAAGGTTACAGTACTCTGAGGGTGTTTTGCTGGCAGCACTAATGTACATTAAAAATAGACAATGCCTCAGGCAGCCATATCAAATAACCCCACCATGGGTTTGAACTCATTACCTCTGGTTTCACAAGCAGTGAAGTAACCAGTGGGCTACAGCTCCTAGCAAATCCATGACTGGCTGCAGAAGGACTGCACGTCACCACACAAACTGTCTGCTGTGGTTACCAGGATAGGGTTAACCCACCCGTACCCATGACGCACTGCACATGCAAATCAGCAGTCGACAGATGGGCACAAGATGGAGTATGCACCCCCACAGCACCTCGGCCTGGTAGGGGGAACTGACCGTGTGTGGTACTGGCACAGAGTAGCCACAGACCGTCACATTGTGCAGGTACTGTGCTCACCCTGAGGGTGAGGTGGGGCACCCAGCACCAGGTCCACAGCACCTTTCATGGTTGAAATACGCCATGCTGCAGGTCCCCATCAGTGTGTGATAGGTAGTTCCTGCAGACACACCTAGGATACATCTGTGTCCTTCTCAGTCATATCTAGCACTTATGGGCTATGATGCACACAGAATAGTGCATATCCTGTGTTGGTGCCATGATTACATGATGTAGTGGAGGAGGGGGTGTTTGGACCCAGAGGCAGATTATGTGCCACCACACAACCCACCCTCTGGGACTCAGGGTGGGAAACAGGATCACCCACCAATAGATTCACATGGTAGCAGTAGAGAGGACCATCAACCACAGTCCTGCTGGGAAACAGACACCCTACAGGGCAGGCAATGCAGAGCTGTACACATCCATAAAGCAATAGTAGACAGTAAGTAGGCCTGGAAATGCTCAACTGCCCCCCCATCCCCACATTCTATCTGACATTCTCCAGCAACAAGCCTCCAGCCGCGGCACCCTGCAAGGTGTTCCAGCAAGACACATACCAGCTGCAGACAGTCTGCTAGCTAGTCCATAGGGCATGGTCCTGGAAAAGATACATGTACCCAGAACTGGGATGTCAGCATACACACCAAGCAGATAAGTCAGTGATTGGGCCCCAAAAGGGACCCAAAAAAATCAAATGAGAGAAATGCCATATAGCACTATGGGGGAACCTAGCCATGCCGTGGTCACTGCTCAGTCAGGGTGAGAGTGACCTCCCAGCAGGACATGCTGTGGCTACCCTGTCCGTGCAGGTGGTGACCGGCCAATACAATGTCCAAGCCATTGCCCTATGCTATGTACAGATGGATCCAGGCCAGGCCATCCTATCCAGGCTATTCCCACGGTACCTTGCTCCTCATTATGCACATTGGCAGGCCAATACTGGCAACAGTGCTAGCTGTGTGGGCTGTGGAGGGTGTTTGCAGCCACCACACACTGGATAGACAGACACACACTACCCACACCTATGCCAGCATTGTGCAACTATATAGGTGTTTGGCAGCCCTGGCCACCACACCAGTCCTGGGCACAGTGCAGGCATGGCTATGGTATGCAATACTGTTGGGGTCACTCCCCAGGGTGGTAAACACTGTCAGACACAAGACCTGTAGCACACTCCACAGACAGCAGAAAGGTTGCTATGATGCAGCTCAATCAGCAAATTGTGCTTAACTTTGGAATTGCTATCTGCCAGTAATCATAGCAACCGTTTAATAGATGTTTACCGTATTCCCAGGTTTAGGGTGGCATTGCCAAGGTATGCAAGTGTTAGTATTGGGAGATGCACGCAGGGCACAACATCCTGCTGCTCCAGGAGGCTTTGGATGATGGTGCCTGTGGGTGTGGGTGAGTCTGCCCCTGTTTGCCACTGCTTTAGGGCAGAGGTTCCCAACTACAGTCCTGCGCCGCCAAACACTGTTTGGGTTTTCATGCTGTCCCTCATGAATATGCATGAGATACATCTGCATACCATGGGGGTGGCACATAGAAATGCAGCACAGGCATCTTTATTAAAGGCAGCATGGAACCTGGATGGTGTTTGGCCCTCCAGGACTACATTTGGGAGACTCTGCTCTAGGTAATGCGCATGTTTATGGTGTCTGTGCTTTGTAGGGTAAAATGTAGGTGTTTTGGGCATGTTTACGTCATCTGCAATAAAGGTTCTGTCTGTAGTAGCATGTTTTAGTAGTGGGTAAAATATGGGGACTAGGTTGGCAGGAACCACAGCTGGGACTTGAACCTTTGACCTTCTGCGTTTGCATACACTGGTTTTCTACACTGCACCACCGTGTTGTTACAGAGTCAGTGCATTCCCTGGTGATACCATGACTGTTCATCATACAGGGCCTGTCTGTTGCAGTGTATGGCACCCACCTAAACAGGGCTAGGCCACGGTCTGCTCTGGGCAGCTGCCACTGCCCCCTCCACCACCAGTATCCCTCTGCCACCATGCTGACATGCCCTTCTGCTGGTGGTGCTGGTGGTGCGCAGTCTCAGGCCATCCAGTGTGCGGGTAGGCGGCTGCCTATGGTGTGGGTTCTGGGGTAGGGGTGCCTGCATATGTGTCCACACTTCCCCCCAGCACCGCATGCCAATGTTCCGTGCCCTTTGGGGTAGCTGCTGGATACTATCCCCTGTGACACTGTGGGAAACACAGTCGTGCCCATGTTGGGCCTTCAGCAGTTGCTGTCTGGCTGCTCTGCTGTTTCACAATTCGTATGGGCCACCTAGGTATCACCCTAGTCCGCACTGTGGCCCAGCTGCACCACAGCATGTGCCGCCTGCGCCCCTCTGTATCCCCTTTTCCGGCATCTGTCCAGTTGCCCGTTCCGACATGCCCACCCTGCTGTTGCGGGACATGTGCACGCCATAGGACACTTGTCCAATAACAAGGGAAAGCCCTACTCAGTGCTATTTCACTGTGGGCTCATTCACCTTGCATGGGGACGGAGCATAGACCCTTCCATGATTAATAACTTTTTTTTGGTGCTTTCTCGGGGGGGGGGGGGGGTTAATGTTTACCATTAATATCACTATTGGCCAGCTTGGTTATGTTTTTTTTTTCCAGCTTGTTGAGGTCATTTTCAACATTTATGTTCACATGTATCACTCTTATCACTTTTTGTAGGTTTCCCTGCCTATGCTGTATATTGCTGACACTTAAATGGTTTCTCTCCCCTGCAAATGTGCATCTAACTGCAGGTTTTCAATCGCGTTAGGATTCAGCTCTTCAGATCAGCGCGTTAGTGTGAATGGAGCCTCTCCCCACCCACACTCTGCCCACTGACCCCTTCTCTCCGCCCTCTCTCCACCTTCTACGGTGTTTTACCATGCTGTGGAATGTCTACGATCGTTAAGTAACGTTAACGCACATTATGAGATGTTAACAATTGTTAACGTTTCATAACGCGCGTTAACGTTACTTGACGAACGTTAACGTTACATAACGCGCATTATGTAACGTTACCCCTTAATGTTACCGGCCCTAGTTGCAGCATTTATGTGAAGAATGCCATATAAGGTAGTGGGCGGTTCGGAGGGAAGGTTGCAAGGAATCTGTTTTGTGCGATAGTGGGCGCCGTGGCACGTTAACGCGTGTTAACTCTAATTTCATGCCATCATAGTGTTAGAAGCTTTAAAGATGTGGCCTACTGGTTACTGCAATGGCTGTGGTGGCAGAGGTCATGGGTTTGATCCCACAGTGATGTTATGTAAGAAGGCTGTCTGAGGCATTTCTTTTTAATTTAAATCAGTGCTGCCAGCAAAAACACGCCCACAGTGCCATAACCTAAGGTGCCACATAGGGCTCCCTATAAGGCACTCCATAGGGCACATTATAAAGTGCCCTGTCCGCCAAGGCACCTTATAATGTGCCCTATATGGCGCTTTATAGGGTGCCTTATAGGGCGCCTTAGGCTACGGCACTGTGAGGGTGTTTCTGCTGGCAGCACTGATTTAAATGAAAAGGAAAAGCCTCAAACAGCCTTATTAAATAACACCACTGTGGGATCAAACCCATGATCTCTGCTTTTGGCAGTTATTGAAGTAACCGTGGGCTACATCTCTAAAGCATCTAACGCACTGCTGGCTGGCTACAGAAAGACTGCAGGTCACCACACAAACTGTCTGCTGTGGTTACCAGGATAGGGCAAACCCACCCGTACCCATTATGCACTGCACATGCAGATCAGCAGCCTACATCTGATCACAAGATGGGGTATGCACCTTTATAGCACCCCGGCCTGGTAGGGAGAACTGACTATGTGTGTTACTTGCACAGAGTAGCTACAGACTGTGACATTGTGCAGTTCCTGTGCTCACCCTGAGGGTGAGGTGGGGTGCCCAGCACCAGGTCTGCAGCACCTGGCTTGGCTGAGATAGGCTGTGCTGCTCGTGTGTGATAGGTAGTCCTTGCAGGCACACCTTGGATACACCTATGTCCATCTGTGTTTCCCAGTCATGTCTAGCCCTTGTGGACTATGATGCACCCAGAATACTGCATCTCCTTTCTGGTTGCCATGGTCACATGTTAAAAGAGAAGAGTGGTGTTTGTACCCAAAAGCGGATTATGTAGCACCACCCAACCTGCTCTCTGTGGAGCAGGGTGAGGGACAGGATCTCCCACCAACAGATCCATATTCTACATCGCTGCAGTGGTGGCAGTAGAAGGGACCATCGACCCTAGTGCTACTGGGGAGTAAGTACCCTACAGCGTAGTCAATGCTGAGCTGTACACATGACATAGGGCACTGGTAGACACAGAGTAGGTCTGGAAAAGCTCAGCTGCCCACATGACTAGCTGACATTCAGCAGTAGAGGGCACAGTCAGTCTCCACCCACTGCCCAGTGTTCCAACCATACACATGCTAATGGCAGACAGTCTGCTAGCTAGTACATAGTGCATGTTCCTGGAGAAGCTGTGTGCACCAAATAATGGGATGTGAGCACACACACCAAGCAGGTATCTCAGTGATTGGGCCCCAGAAAAAAGAACTCATAGATACCACTTGAAAAAAATACTGTACAGCACTATGGGGGAACCTAGCCATGCCATGATCACTACTCAGTCAGGGTGAGAGTGACCTCTCAGCATGACATGCTGTGGCCACCCTGTCCATGCAGGTGGTGGTCGGGCACTACAATGTCCCAGCCATTGCCCTATGCCCTGTGCAGATGCAGCCTGACTGGGTCGCCCTGTCCGGGCCATACCCACAGTACCTTGCTCCTCATTATGCACATTGGCAGGCTAACACTGGAAACAGTGCAAGCAGTGTGGGCTCAGTAAGGTGTAGGCAGCCACAAAACACTGGATAGACATACACACACTCCCACACCTATTTCAGCATTGTGCAAATATAACGGTGGTTGGCAGCCCTGGCCACCGGTGTAGAGTACCATAGTAGTAGTGTAGTGTAGTGTAGTCCTGGGCACAGTGCAGGCATTGCTATGGTACTCAATACTGTTAGGGTCACTCCCCGGGGTGGTAACCACTGTCAGAAACAAAATCTGAAACACACTCCACAGATTTCAGAAAGGTTGCTATGATGAATCTCTGTCAACAAATTGTGCTTAACTTAGGATTTGTTATCTGACATTAATCATAACAACCTCTTGATATATGTGGAACGTGTTTCCAAGTTTAAGATGGCATTGCTAAGGTATGCAGTTGCTAGTATTGGTAGATGCTGCTCTACGCAGGGCCCAACAGCCTGACTCTCCATGTGCTGTTGGATAGTGGAGCCTGTGGGTGTGGGTGTTTGTGCCCCTGTTGGCCGCTGCTCTAGAGCAGAGTTTCCCAACTCTGGTCCTGGTGGGCCAAACACGGTTCAGGTTTTCATGCTGTCCCTAATGAATATGCATGGATACCTTTGCATACAATGGGGGCGGTGCATACAAATGCATCACATGCATATTTATTAGGGACAGCATGAAACCTGAATGGTGTTTGGCCATCCAGGACTGCAGTTGGGAATCTCTGCTCTAGGGATTGCACATGTTTATGGTGTCTGTGCTCTGTAGGGTAAAATATAGGCGTTTATGGCATGTTTATTTTATCTGCAATAAAGGTTCCATCTTTATTACCACGATTTAGTACTGGGTAAAATATAGGGACATGGTCTGCAGGAGCCACAGCTGAGACTTGAACCTGTGATCCTCTGTCCCTGAATATAATGGCTGTGTGTACCGAACCAAACTGTTGTCACAGAGGCACATCATTCCCTGGGGATACCATGACTGTTTGTCAGACAGACCTTGTCTGTTGCAGTGCATGGCACCCACCTAAACAGGGCTTGGTGTTGGTCTGCTGTGGGCAGATGCCACTGCCCCCTCTGCCACCAGCACCCCTCTGCCACAATGCTGACATGCCCTTGTGCCGGTGGTGCTTGTGGTGCGCAGTCCCAGGCCATCTAGTGTTCCGGTAGGCAGCTGCCTATGGTGCGTGATATGGGGTAGGGATGCCTGCATAGACATCAACGCTTCCCCCCCCCAGCACCACCTGCTAATGTTATCTGCCCTTTGGGGTACTTGCTGGGTACTGTTCCCTGGGACACTGTGGGACACACACTCGTGGACATGTTTGCCCTTGGTCAGTTGCTGTCTTGCTGGTTTTACGTTTCTACATTCCTATGTGTCACCTAGGCATCTGCCTAGTCCACCCTGTGCCCCAGCTGCCCCACTGCATGTCCCTTCTGCAGCCCCCTGTACCCCATTTGCAGGCTTACCGTAGTGCCCTTTTGTACTTGGGCACTATGCTGTTGCTGCACATGTATCACTACTATCACTTTACTTGGTCTCCCTACCTTTGCTGTACATTGCTGACTGAAATGGTTTCTCTCTCCTGCAAATGTGCCTCTAACACGAGGTCTTCACTGGCGTTAATTTTCAGACCCTGATTTCACAGCGTTAGTGTGCCTGGAGCCTCTCCCCGCCCACTCTCTGCCCATTGACCCCTTCTCTCCGCCCTCTGGAACGACTTACTCCACCCTCTGTGCTCCTTAATGCCACCGGAGACGTTATCATGCGATAAGTGATGTTATTGTGTGGTAATCACGCAATAATGTCACTTATCACGCGATAACGTCACCACTGCGATGTTAGTACTCTTTAGTAAACATACCCCTAGGTCTGTCCCCATATGCCTTATGCCGAAGCCTACTGATCATTTTGGTAGCCATACTCTGTATCGACTCCATTCTCTTTATATCTTTTTGAAACTGTGGCCTGCAGAACTACACACAATACTCTAAATTAGGTCTCACCAAGGACTCATACAGAGGTACTATCACCTCCTTTTTCCTGCTGGCCATTCCTCTCCCTATGTACCCAAGCATATGTCTGGCTTTTGCTGTCAAGTTTTCTACCTGTTTAGCCACCTTAAAATCATCAGAAACAATCATCTCTAGGCCCCGCTCTTCATCCCCTATACTGTACCACTCCCTTGGATTTTTGCAGCCCAAATGCATGACCCTACATTTTTTAGCGTTAAATCTCAGCTGCCAAATTCTTGATCATTCTTCAAGCTTCACTCTATCCCTCCTCATGTTATCTACACTTTCATGGGTGTCTACTCTATTGCAGATTTTGGTTTCATCCTCAAAGAGGCAATTCTTACCCGATAGCTCTTCTGCAATATCACTTACAAAAATGTTAAAAAGAAATGGACCAAGGACAGATCCCTGTGGCACACCACTGGTGACATCCTTCTCCTCAGAGTGAGCTCCATTTACCTGTACCCTTTGATGCCTCCCACTCAACCAATTTCTAACCCAGTCACTATAGGGTCCAACCTTAGGGCACTCAATTTATTTATAAGTCAGCAGCATGGAACAGTGTCAAAGGCTTTACTGAAATCTTAGTACACCACATATAGAGCTCTCCCTCAGTCTAACTCTCTGGTCACCCAGCCAAAGAAATTAATGAGAATTATATGACAAGACCTGCCTCTCGTAAAACAATGCTGCCTTGAATCCTGTAATCCATTGGATTCCAGAAACCTCACTATCCTCTGTTTTAGCATCATTTCCATTAATTTACTTACCACAGAGATTAGATTAACTGGCCTGTAGTTCCCAACCTCATCCTTAGTTCCGCTTTTGTGTAAAAAGACCACATGCACACTGATCCAATCCTCTGGGCCTACACTAGGCACTCCAGCAAGTAGTATTGCTAGTATAGGTGCTACTTTGTCACCTACCACGCCCCCCTTCCTGACCTTACATGCTTGTAACCCATCCATTCATGCTTGTAGCCCATCCAGGTACAATCTCTAGTGAATGAAGCCTTAGCTCCTATGCTAAGCTACAGAGATCAGTCTTAAGGTGAGTTACATTTTGGTACACTAGGTATTCCCCTGTTTCTTGACGTCTTACACTCCACGTATATACCTGAGGCAATGTCTGAATAATGGGTGAGCATAGGAGTGTGATCAAAAGCATACAAAGTAGGTCCTAATGATGCATGAGTGTGAGAGTGACTGTGAGTAAAGGGTGTGAGTGAAAGAGGAAAGGTTAAGCTGGTGTATCATTCTTGGATAGTGTATTGAGCTGCTTCTATAATGGATAGTTTCAGTGCCACTTTTCAGTATACAGATGTCACAATATGCTGCAGTCATGTTAGGAATATCTCTCCAGAAAAAGCAAGAAGCATCGCCAAACTAGCCCCTCTTTTTTGGTACTTTTCAGGAGACTTTCTTCTAATTCTGAAAGAAAGCTTATTCTAAATGATGAATATGAGCTAATCAAAATGTTTTCTATGTTAAAAAGGAGCTAATAAAACATGTCAATCCACTGAAGTACCCATTTTGGTACGAATATAAATGCATCTTAGAAAATAAGCTCCTAAATATGTCATTTCAGAACAAATATCATTTAATAAAAATTCACAGTTGGGGATTTCCTGCTTCTTTTTATTAGAGTGAACTGAAAAAATTTAATGAGAAAAGTTGCCAAACTTTGTCTCAGTGTATTGATAGAAACAGCAGACAAGGGAGCTTTTACCAATATACTGAACTAAGGTTTATTAGCTCCTTTCAATACATTTTTTCAGAAGCTCTCTGAGCGTAATCCTCAGTTATTTTAAAATATTCATTGTAAAGTTCATTCTAGACTAATTCATATGAATATATTCATATTCTACTATTGCTTCTTTAAGACAGAAAAATGGGGACCAATTTTAGCTGGCACAGTGATTAGCCTAATTAAAATGCTAGACATGATAGAGGACATTCTGACCCGCATTTAGTGGGGATATATGTCCGGTTCAGATGTATATGCCCCGCTAAACACCTGGTCGCTATTCCAGGCCATGAGCTTCCTGCACATACAGCCGAGATGTGCGGGGCGCTCTGGATGGGGGCAGGAGCGGCGAGCTGGAGGAGAACGGAGTCAGGGTGCTCGATCCACACATGCAGGGCTGATTCCGGTGACAACCTGTATGTTCGGGCCATGCGATTTAGACGGGAAACTTACTGCACCTCAAAGGTGGAACAAGTCATCCCTCCAATGTCAGAGGACAGCCATGCCAGGACCCCAGAAGGTGGTGAGGATCTGGGTTTGGGCTGTGGGGAAAAAGGTTGTTTTTGCTGGTGCGGGCATTTGGGGCTCCTCCATGGAGCCAAGGTACCATGGCAATGAGATGCCAGTGCACCGCAGCTCCATGCAGAAGCCCAGGCTAAGCTAGCCGGAGAAGTACCTGGACATTCTGCGGGCCAGAATCAGGGCATGTCTTGCCTGTCCAGGCCTGTTGCACCCGATTCTGGTCTCGTGGTGACATATAGCCCCTGCGGGATCAGAACTGGATGAAAATCCAGCCTGTCCAGATTTTGGACATCCGGATGGGCTGGAATGCCCTGATCAGATTTGGCCTCCATGTTTAACATAAGGTGGCTAGTTACGAAGGCACCATTTTACTAAAGCATGGTAACATTTTGCACTTATTGAGCATTAGGAGTGAAACCAAATATATGGTAAGTGCAAAAGGCATTAGTAACTTTAAGGAGTATGGCCAGCATGCATCCTACAGCTACCATACTGAAAAGTCCCTTACCACATTTATGTTCCTTCTCAATTAGTATGGGTGCATTTAGCTCCAACTCTTTGAGATTAACTAATGAATTTGGGAAGATGTAATACATCTAGTTGATAAATTAAAGGGTAGAAAATCACCTGGACCAGATGGTATACATCCCAGGGTGCTAAAAGAAATGAAATATGAGATTGCATACCTCTTATTAGTAAACTGTGAAATATCATTAAAATCATCTATAGTACCTGAACATTGGAGAGTGGCCAGTGTAAAGTCAATTTTTAAAAAGGATTCAAGGGCTGATCCAAGAAACTACAAACCAATGAGCCTGCCGTCAATATCAGGCAACATGGTAGAAACCATTATAAAGAATAAAATTACTGAACATGTAGTTAGTCATGGTTTAATGGGAAAAAGTCAAAATGAATTTAGCCAAGGAAAATCTTATCTCACTGATCTGTTAGATTTTTTGGAAGGTGTGAATAAACTGGTAGATAAAGATAAGCCAGTTGCTATAGTATATTTGGATTTTCAGAAAACCATTGACAAGATCCCTCATGAGAGATTCTTGGCGAAATTAGAAGGCATGTGATAGGAGGCAGTATACTAATATGGATCAGGAAATGGTTAAAAGATAGAAAACAGAGATTAGGGGAGAGACCTGCTTTGCTTTGGGAGCTGCCGCGGTTTTGTTTTGCACCGCGGAGCAAGTGGCTGGTTGGAGCCCGGTGCCTGCTGAATCCACCGCAGGCAGAGAGTGGCCGCCCTCGGGAGTGGAGGACCCCCCACGAGCCCTACAAAGCCCAGCTGATCTACACGCGGCTGCGTGTATGCGGTCTGCGGGGTCGTGTTCTAAGGGGCGAGTTATGTGTTCCTTGGGTGCTTCTTGGAAATCCAGACGCACCCGCAGTTTGGCTGACCTATGGGGAAACGGAAGGCTAAAGCATCTGCCAAGACATCGTCAGGAGAGGGGGGTAAGGTGTCTGGCCCCATGGACAGGCATGTAACTGCTCTACCGCTTGCTAGCCAGTCTCTGGACGGGGCGTCTCTGAGCCCTGATATCCGGACACCACCTCCTTTCCCTCTGCCTACCTCTGCGTCTACTCCTTTGAAGGTACTTTCATCGGTTACACCTCCGGTGTTAGTTCCAGTTAGCCCTACTGCATCCACTATTGATTCCTTACCAATTAAGAATGAGGTGACTCTTTCTGATATTTGGTCAATGCTTTTGAATATTGAGACACGTCTTTCTTCTACTGTTACTTCTTTATGTAACTTTTCACATGATGTTGTTAAAAAAGTTAATGTAATTGATGATCAAATGACCCATATTGCAGGTTCCTTAACCCTGGTTGATTCCAAACTCCAATCGTATAAGGATTGCCATTTAGGCTATCTGAAAGATATTTCCTCAATTTCCTATCGATTGGAATTGTTGGAAAATCACCAGCGTGCTAGGAACCTTCGTTTCTTAAATTTTCCATCCACTCATTTGCTCTCTCCTGAGATTCTACTAAAGAAGTATCTGTCTGAAATTTCATAAGTTACCAAGCAACGACAAGGGAACTTCAAAAAAAAGGAAGCCCCCAAGGTGATCACTTGGGCTCTAAACTCAAGAAACTGTTTCCGGCGGGCCTGAGTAACCTTGCCCACATCAGGAAAAACCTGAAGTTTATATCCACAAAACAACATATCTTTGCACTTGAAACAAGCACGAATAATTCTCAATTTAAGTGATTCCGACCCGAAAGTCACCACCAAAGTACACCTCTTTGGGATGATATCAAGTGAAACCTGCAAAAACTCTGTAAGGTTGGGGCCTGCCGAATCAACCAAGGAAGGAACATCCTTGGCTTGATCTGAGGCCCGTGCCTTAAGAAAAAAAGAATACATTTGTACAATTTCTACAGGTGAAGGGGTATTTGGACCCATAGGTGGATTATGTACCACTATCCAACCCACTCGCTGTGACTCAATGTGGGAAACAGGATCTCCCAACAACAGAGCCACACTCTACCTCCCCGCAGTGGTGGCAGTAGAGAGAGCCATCAACCCCACACCTGCTGGGGAACAGACACCATACAGGACAGGCAATGCAGATCTGTACACATCCATAAGGCAAGGCAGACAGAAGGCCTGGAAATGCTCAACTGCCCCTCACCACTATCTGACATGCTCCAACAGCAAGCCTCCAGCTGCTGCACCCCTGCAAAATGTTCCATCCAGACACATACTAGCTGCAGACAGTCTGCTAGCTAGTCCATAGTGCATGATTCTGGAGAAAATGCATGTACCCAAAACTGGGATGTCGGCATACACACCAATCAGATAAATCAGTGATTGGGCCCCAAAAGGGAACCATAAACATCACATGAGAAAAGCACTACACAGCACTATGGGGAAACCTAGCCATGCCGTGGTCACTGCTCAGTCAGGGTGAGAGTGACCTCCCAACAGGACATGCTGTGGCCACCCTGTCCGTGCAGGTGGTTGTCAGGCACTACAATGTCCGAGCCATTGCCCTATGCCCTGTGCAGATGCATCCTGGCCAGGCCACCCTGTCCGGGCTATACCCATGGTACCTTGCTCCTCATTATGCACATTGGCAGGCTTACACTGGCAACAGTGTGGGCTGAGGAAGGTGTTGGCAGACACCACACACTGGATAGACAAACACACGCTCCCACACCTATGCCAGCATTGTGCAAATATAGAGGCTCTTGGCAGCCCTGGCCACCGCACCAGTCCTGGGCACAGTGCAAGCATGGCTATGGTACGCAATACTGTTGGGGTCACTCCCCAGGGTGGTAAACACTGTCAGACATCAGAAATGAAGCACACTCCACAGACAGCAGAAAGGTTGCTATGATGCAGCTCAATCAGCAAATTGTGCTTAACTTAGGAATTGCTATCTGCCAATAATCATAGCAACCGTTTGATAGGTATGTACAATATTCCCAGGTTTAGGGTGGCATTGGTAAGGTATGCAAGTGCTAGTATTGGGAGATGCAGGCAGGGCCCAACATCCTGCCTCTCCAGGAAACTTTGGATAATGGAGCCTGTGGGTGAGGGTGTGTCTGCCCCTGTTGGCCACTGCTCTAAGGCAGAGGTTCCCAACTCCAGTCCTGGTGGGCCAAACACTGTTCGGGTTTTCATGCTGTCCCTAATGAATATGCATGAGATACATCTGCATACCATGGTGCGGTGCATAGACATGCAGCACAGCCGTGTTTATTAGAGGCAGCATGGAACCTGAATGGTGTTTGGCCCTCCAGGACTGCATTTGGGAGACTCTGTTCTAGGTAATGTGCATGTTTATGGTGTCTGTGCTCTGTAGGGTAAAATGTAGGTTTATTGGGCATGTTTCTGTTACCTGCAATAAAGGTTCTGTC
The DNA here is from genome assembly GCA_033557465.1 of Ichthyophis bannanicus. NCBI lineage: Eukaryota > Metazoa > Chordata > Amphibia > Gymnophiona > Ichthyophiidae > Ichthyophis > Ichthyophis bannanicus. The sequence continues at coordinate 444,943,372 of CM066035.1, read as the reverse complement.
TGTATTAGCACGTTTTAGTAGTGGGTAAAATACGGGGACTTGGTGGGCAGGAACCACAACCTGTGACCTTCTGCTCCTGAACACACTGGCTGTGTTCACTGCACCACCGTGTTGCCACAGAGATAGTGCATTCCCTGGAGATACCATGACTGTTTATCAGACAGAGCCTGTCTGTTGCAGTGCACGGTACCCACCAAAACAGGGCTAGGCCATGGTCTGCTCTGGGCAGCTGCCACTGCCCCCTCAACCACCAGTACCCCTCTGCCACCATGCTGATATGCCCTTCTGCTGGTGGTGCTGGTGCTGCGCAGTCTCAGGCCATCCAGTGTATGGGTAGGCTGCTGCCTATGGTGCGGGTTCTGGGGTAGGGGTGCCTGCATAGCTGTCCACGCTTTCCCCCAGCACCGCCTGTCAATGTTCCGTGCCATTGGGGGTACCTGCTGGGTACTATTCCCTGTGACACCGTGGGAAGCACACTCTTGCCCATGTTGGGCCCTCAGCAGTTGCTGTCTGGCTGCTCTTCTGTTTCAGCATTCCTATGGGCCAGCTAGGCATTACCCTAGTCCGCACTGTGCCCCAGCTGCACCACACATGTGCCGCCTGCAGCCCTCTGTGTCCCCTTTTCCAGCATCTGTCCAGTTTCCCATTCCGACATGCCCGCCCTGCTGTTGTGGAACATGTGCACACCATAAGAAACCTGTCCAATGGAGAGGAAAACCCTGATCAGCGCAATTTCACTGTGGGCTCATTCACCTTGTATGGGGACAGAGCATAGACCCTTCCAAAATTCATATCTTTTTTTTTTGGAGCTTTCTTGGGGGTGTTTTTTGATGTTTCCCATTGATATCACTATTGCCCAGCTTGGTTATGTTTTTTTTACATTTTCTTCTGGTCATTTTCATTGTTTCTTTGCCCTTTTGTTCCGTGCACATGTATCGCACTTATCACTTTTTTGTAGGTTTCCCTGGTTTTGCTGTACATTGCTGACGGAAATGGTTTCTTTTCCCTTTAAATCAGCTCTAAGCCGGGGTTTCACTGGCATTAGTTTTCAGCCTCGGATTTCACAGCGTTAGTGTGCAGGGAGCCTTTCCCCTCCCACTTTCCGCCCATTGACCCTCTCTCTCCGCCTCTGGGGAGCCTTCCTCCGCCCTCCGGGAGCCTTTCTCCGCCTTCAGCGCTCGTTTGCACCTTAGAGCGCGTTAACGCACGCTAAGGCATCTTATCGCACAATAAGGTGCCTTATCACGTGATAAGGCGCCTTATCATGCGATAACGTGGGAGAGCGCACGTTAAGATGGTTTAGTAAACATACCCCTTAGTCTCCTGAGTGTTTATTTATTTATTTATTTAGTAAACACTTGTATACCGCTGCTTCCTATGATCAGCAGCGGTTTACTTTACAGAATCATAATGTATTGTATAGTACATTGAGATTTTCAGTTTACATTTTGATTAGTCAATGATTATGTAACACGGGATAAGCATTTGGATACGATACACATTTGATTATAGTACACAGATCAGGGTATACATTTGATTTCAATAGGTTGGGAGGGGCCCTATATATACAATTTGTACAAAGTTAATTGCCAAGGAGTACAGGCTATATATGACTATATGCTATTAGATTATATGCTGCCGTGGGCGGCAGAGGGGATCTAGTTGAGGTAGGGTATTGCAGTTATATCACGTTGTAGTGGGTTTGAAACAGATAGGTTTTAAGTTTTCGTCTAAATTCACTCAGGTTGTTTGCGCGCCTTAATTCATGCGGTAGTTGGTTCCATTGGATTGGCGCTGAGTATGTGAACGCCCTATTGCTTGTTTCGGCCTTGACAGATCTTATGCTGGTCGGGATACATAGGGTGTTGAGATTCATAGTTCTCCTGCTCCTGTTGCATGGTTGTATAGTGATTAGGTTATTGAGGTAGGATGGTGCGATGCCATTGATGAACTTAAATGTTGTGATGAGTAGTTTGTAGAGGATGCAGGCGGCTATTGGGAGCCAGTGCAGTTCCATTAGAACTGGGGTTATGTGGTCGGTGACTTTCTTTTCCAGCCACGTTCTGAGCCATTTGCAGGATGCTTAGTGTGTTCTTTGGAAGCCCTTGTAGAATGGCATTGCTGTAGTCCAGGTGGGGAATGATTAGTGCTTGAGCAACAGACCTAAAGTCGGATTTCTCGAGGATATTGCGAAGTGGTTGTAGGATTTTGAGTTTGTAAAAGATAGCTCGGTTAACTGTTCTGAGGTGTTTGTCCATCTTGAGGTTGCTGTCTAGTAGGACACCTAGATACTTTATTACAGGCTTCGTATAGTATATGTTTTTGTTTAGTGTGACTGTGGTGGGCGGGATGAAATTGGCTTTCTTGGACATGAACATGACCTCTGTTTTTTTGTGATTTATTGACATGTTGTTTTGTTGAAGCCATAATTGGAGCATGCCAAGGCATTCTTCTAGTGGACTGAAGTTAGGCTGTGTTATGTCAAGCTGTGTGTATAGTATCACATCGTCGGCATATATGTGGTAATTGATGTTGCATTTCTGGAAAATACTGCAGACCGGCTTTATATACAAATTGAACAGTAGGGATGAGAGGGCAGACACTTGAGGGATCCCTTGGGTTTGGGGGAAAGCATCAGCTTTGTCGTTGTTGAATTGTACTTGTTGCATCCTATTGGATATATATGAAGCGAACCAGTGTTGCGAGTTTGAAGAAGGCAGTTCTGGATATCTTGTTGATATGTGGTTGGAGGGTGATTAGTTTGTCTAGGATAACTCCAAGGTATCTGACTTCATCTTTTATTGTAATTGATGTATCGGGCATGTTGATAGTAGTAGGAGGAATGAATGAGGAGTCTCTGGTGACGATAACTGCTTCAGTTTTTTTTTATGTTGATGTTTTAGGTTGTTGCTAGCCAGGTTGTTATTTCTTGAATGCATGTTGATATTTTGGTATAGTCTGGTGAGTTCAGTTGAATAGGGGTATATGCCATGATGTCGTCAGCATATATTTATTTATTTATTTATTTAACAGTTTTTATATACCATCTTTCTACAAGTCAAGACGGTTTACATGAAACAATATAGTACAGTATATTACAACTGTTTACAAGGAACAAGGAAACAAATAGGTAATATAACTAGATAACAAGTAACAATTAACTATGATACAGATAATATATACAACTGTAGCGGTAGAACTAACTACCATGATCGGGGATTGAGAACAATGGATGATTTTATACTTAAGAAGATATATTTACAGTTAATTTTGTAAAGAATTGTGGGCAGTTTTGGTATATGTGTGGGCAGTTATGGCATATTGTATCTTGTGTTTGTTAAATATTTTGCATATAGGTTGAATATAGATGTTGAAGAGGAGAGCTGATAATGCTGAGCCTTGGGGAACTCCTTGTATGATCTTGAGGGGTTCTGAGGTGAGGTTTCCAGATTTTACTCTCTGGTGTCTATCTTCAAGGTATGATTTGAGCCATTTTATTGTGGTATCTTGTAGTCTGATCTCCGTTAGTCGCTTCAGTAGGATGTAATAGGAAACTGTGTCGAATGCCGCTGATATATCGATAAATATTAGTAGGAAACCCTGTTTCATCTTGTCTATTCCTTTGATTATGTTATCGAATAGATGTATGAATAGTGTCTCAACTCCATGTTGTGGACAGAATCCGTGCTGGTGGGGATCTAGTGGGGCAAACTTGTCAATGTGATCTTCGAGCTGTCTCTGTACCATTTTTTTCGGTTACTTTTGCCATGAATGGGAGGCTGGATATTGGGTGGTAGGCTGATTGGTTGGTAATATTGGATGAAGTAGATTTAGGGATGGGACGGATGGTTGATTGTTTGAGGGCCTTTGACATGCAGCCCTGGGTAAGAGAAGTGCTTACTATCTTTTGTATGAATGTGCTGAGTTCTTTTTTGGTGGATTTAATCAAAGTTATCGGGCAGGGTCCGATGGAGAGGTGGTGGTGTTTAGTGCAGTGATAGTTTATTCTATTTGTTTTTTTTATGGAATGCTGATGTTTTTCCATTGATTGGTTGCTACAGAGTCATCTGTTGATGTTATGACCATTAGGGGGATGTTCTTCTAGTTTGCGTTGGTGCTGTTGTTGGCTGTTAGGTAGTCAGCAAAGGTTTGTGGATGTATTTTACTTTGATCTTTCGTTGTTGGGTCATTTGTTAGGTTTTGAACGATGTTGAAGAGTTCTTTAGGCTTATTACAGGCTTTTAGTACAAGGTTTGTGTTGTATTGTCGTTTATGCTTGTTTATTAGGTTGTTGTAATCTTTTTGCATCTCCTGGTATTGTTTCAGTGTAATGTCTGATTTGTTGCGTCTCCATCGACGTTCCAATTGCCTTAGTTTTCTTTTAGATTGTCTTATCTTGTTAGAGTACCATGGTGCAGATCTGGATCTGTTTATGTTGTGGTTTGAGTTCATATGAGGTGTTAGTTGAGATGCAGCAGATATGGTGGTATTCCATGAATTGATGGCTTCATCCAGGATGGTAAAATTATGGGGTAGGGACTGCATGGTATCTTTGATGAATTGCTCTTTTTTAAAGGCTTTGAAGTATCTTGTTTGCTGTTCCATTTTCTTGGCTGCCTGATCGGTGTTGAGGTGGAGTTCAAATGATATGGCATGTTGATCTGACCATGGTATTGGCGTAATTTTAGGTGGTGCTATGAGATCTTTATCTAGGGTGTTGTTGGAACAAATATGCGGTCTGGTGTGGAGCCAGAGCGATGTGATGGACCCTTTAAGATTTGCTTGAGTTGAATGGATTCCATTGCTTTGTAAAATGCGAGGTCAGTTGTTGTTGAGGCAGATGTGAGGTTTAGGTCTCCTAGTACAATAAGGGGTATGTTTACTAAACTGCGTTAATCGTGAACAATGCGCGTAATGTAACGTTAATGATCGTTCGCACGTCATAAAGCGCGTTATGACGTGCGAACGATCGTTAACGTTACATCACGCGCGTTAACCGTAGTTAACGATCGTAAACTCCCGCGGCGCGGTAAAACAGCGCAGAAGGTGGAGAGAGGGCGGAAAGAAGGGGTCAATGGGCGGAGAGTGGGCAGGGAGAGGCTCCCCTCACACTAAAGCGCTGAGTTCCAGGGCTGAATTCCAACGCGAATGAAAACCTACCGTTAAAGGCACATTACAGGGGAGAGAAACCATTTCAGTGTCAGCAATGTACAGCCCAGGCAGGGAAACCAAAATATGTGATAAGTGTGATACATGTGCACAGAACAAAAGGGCACAGAAACACTGAAAATGACCCCAACAAACTGGAAAAAAACAATAACCAAGCTGGGCAATAGTGGTATCAATGAGAAACATCAACCCCTCCTCCCCCCAAGTAAGCCCCATAGAACAGATATAAATTGTGGAAGGGTCTATACGCCGTCCCCATACAAAGTGAATGAGCCCACAGTGACATAGCGCTGCTCAGGGTTTTCCCCACCATCGGACAGGTGCACATGTCCCGCAACATCAGGGCGGGCATGTCGGAACGGCAACTGGACAGATGCCGGAGAAGGGGATACAGAGGGCCGCAGGCGGCACATGCTGTGGTGCAGGTGGTGTCCTATAGGGGGTGCTGTCCTATAGGGGACATTATAGGGTGCCTTGCAGACAGCACACTTTATAATGTGCCCTATAGAGTGCCTTCTAGGGTGCCTTATGTGGCACCTTAGGTTACGCCACTGTGAGGGTGTGTTTGCTGGCAGCACTATTACAGTACAACTAAACTTCCTCACAGCCCAATACTTAACTCTTTCCAGGCCAAGCCCAAAACTTTCGGGATCCAAACTTCTGCCTAAATATTCCTATCAAATGGTATATAATACATGACCATGGCAGAGGGAACGTCACTATTGGGACATATTGAATAAGATGGGTACAATTTTCCTGACATATGCAAACATTAACCCGGCTGCAGACTGTGGATTAAAATATCATAGTAGGCTTTCAAAGGGTTACACATGACTCCTCAGCCAGCCTTAGAAGATCACCAAGACATCTAAAAGGTTAGATAGAATTTGTCACATGCCTCTTTGCTTCTCACCACCACCAAAATATTGTCTATTAGACAACTTTTTGGTGGTGGTGAGAATTGAGGAGGCATGTGGCAGATTCTGTCTACCCTTTTGATGTCTAGGACATCTGCACCTTGCCCACTCACAATCTTAAATGACAGAGGTGTAAGGCAGGGGTCTCCAAATCCAGCCCTAGAGGGCCACAAACCAGTCAGGTTGGCAGGATATCTCTAATGCATATATATCTCATGCATATTCATTAGGGCTATCCTGAACACCCGACTGGCCTAGGGGTTCAAGGAGGACTGGTTCAGAACCACTGTGTTAATGGCTGCTCAGTGTGCTGGTGCTGTTAACCTCATTCTCCATCCAGCTAAGGATAGTGGAGCCTGTCTCTGTGGGTGTTTGTACCCTTGTTGGCCGATTCATTGGGGGTTGCACATGTTGGTGTTGTACCTGCATTGTGGGATAAAATTTATCCATGGGGTATGCACTGCATAATCCACAGCCAAGACCTGAACCTGCCACACCCTGCTCATATATACAACAAATGTGTGCAGTGCACCATAGTGCTGCCACATGGCTAGAATTGTCCCTGGGGATGACATGCTTTCCATATGACAGACCTTGGCACATGTTGAACTGTGCATGGTGCACTGGATCAGGGCATCAAGCACAAAGAAGAGCAAGGGTTCTCGCAGAAATACACAGGAACACACGAAGCGAGAGGCGTATGTTGGTGCCTTTATTAATAAACCCCTTCGTGTTTTGACAAAGCCTTCTTCAGGGGGAATGCAGCTCATAAAATAAAAACAATGCGTAATATAATAAAAACCAATCATAACAACATAAAAACATAGATATTTATAAATTATATAAAAATATATAAATAAATTATGAAATTGTCATGGTAAAATCATATTAGAACCATATATAAACTATAAAACCATATGTAAAACAGAAATTAAAAATGCAATGATGACTAAAAACGTAGGGCAGAGGATAAAATTTTAAAAGAACTTTAAAAAAGCAAGGTAGAAAAAAAGGAGGGACTAACAAGTATTGATAATAATGCATATAAACAAATGCATACTTTGGACACATCATGCGGAGAGAGAGATCATTAGAGAAAGACATAATGCTTGGCAAGATAGAAGGTCAACGCAAAAGAGGAAGGCCAGCAATGAGATGGATCGATACAATAACAGCAGCTATGGGTACCAGTCTGTCAACAATGAGCCGCCTGACTGAAGACCGAACACAATTTAGGATAGCTAGCCAGAGGGTCGCCATGAGTCGACTCCGACTCGACGGCACTTAACAACAACAACAACCTAGGGGTATGTTTACTATAGAGCGCTATTTGCGCTTCTGTCACGTTATCGCATGATAAGGCGCCTTATCACGCGATAACGCGCGCTGAAGGCGGAGAAAGGCTCCCGGAGGGCGGAGGAAGGCTCCCCAGGGGCGGAGAGAGAGGGTCAATGGGTGGAGAGTGGGAGGGGAGAGGCTCCCTGCACACTAACGCTGTGGATTCCTGGGCTGAAAACTAACGCCAGTGAAACCCTCGCGTTAGAGCAGATTTAAAGGGAAGAGAAACCATTTCCGTCAGCAATGTACAGCAAATCCAGGGAAACCTACAAAAAGTGATAAGTGTGATACATATGCACAGGAACAAAAGGGCAAATAAACATTGAAAATGACCTGAACAAACTGAAAAAAAAACATAACCAAGCTGGGAAATAGTGATATTAATGGGAAACAGCAAAAAACACTACAGGGAAAGCTCCACAAAAAGGATATCAATTTTGGAAGGGGCTATGCTCTGTCCTCATACAAGGTGAATGATGCCACAGTGAAATAGCGCTGATCAGGGTTTTCCCTTTCTATTGGACAGGTTTCCTATGGCGTGCAAAGCAGGGTGGGCATGTCGGAACTGAAAACTGGACAGATGCTGGAAAAGGGGATACAGAGGGCTGCAGGCGGCACATGCTGTGGTGCAGCTGGGCCACAGTGTGGACTAGGGTGATGCCTAGGTGGCCCATAGGAATGCTGAAACAGTAGAGCCGCCAGACAGCAACTGATGAGGGCCCAACATGGGCATGAGTGTGTTTCCCACAGTGTCACAGGGGACAGTACCCAGCAGGTACCCCCAAGGGCACAGAACTTTGGCAGGCGGTGTTGGGGGGGAAGGGTGGACGTCTATGCAGGCACCACTACCCCAGAAACCGCACCATAGGCAGCTGCCTACCGGCACACTGGTTGACCTGAGACTGCGCACCACCAGCACCAACAGCAGAAGGGCATGTCAGCTTGGTGACAGAGGGGTACTGGTGGTGGAGGAGGCAGTGGCAGCTGCCCATAGCAGACCATGGCCTAGCCCTGTTTAGGTGGGTGCCATGCACAGCAAAAGACAGGCCCTGTCTGACGAACAGTCATGGTATCCCCAGGGAATGAACTGTCCGTGTGGTGCAGTACACACAGCCAGTGTGTTCAGAAACAGAAGGTCAAAGGTTCAAGCCCCAGCTGTGGCTCCCACCAACCCAGTCCCCATATTTTACCCAGTACTAAACTGTGGTAATAAAGAGAGAACTTTTATTGCTGATAACATAAACATGCCTGAAATGCCTATATTTTACCCTACAGAGCACAGACACCATAGACATGTGAAATACCTAGAGCAGAGTTTCCCAAATGCAGTCCTGGAGGGACAAACTCCATTCAGGTGTCATTCTGTCCCTAATAAAGATGCCTGTGCTGCATTTCTATGCGCCACCCCCATGGTATGCAGATATATATCCATGCATATTCATTAGGGACAGCATGAAAACCCGAACAGTGTGTGGCCCACCAGGACTGGAGTTGGGAACCTCTGCCCTAGAGCAGAGGCCAACAGGGGCAGACACACCCACACCCACAGGCAGGATGTTGGGCACTGCGTGCAGCACCATCTCCCAATCTAGCACTTGCATACCATAGCACTGCCACCCTAAACCTGGGAATACGGTACACATATATCAAAAGGTTGCTATAATTACTGGCAATCCCTAGGTTAAGCACAATCTGCTCATTGAGCTGTATCATAGCAACCTCTCTGATGTCTGTGGATTGTGTTTCAGGTCTGGTGTCTGACAGTGTTTACCACCCTGGGGAGTGACCCCAACAGTATTGCGTACCATAGCCATGCCTGCACTGTGCCCAGGACTGGTGCGGTGGCCAGGGCTGCCAAAAGCCTCTATAGTTGCACAATGCTGGCATAGGTGTGCGAGTGTGTGTCTGTCTACCCAGTGTGTGGTGGCTGCCAACACCTTACTCAGCCCACACTGCTTGCACTGTTGCCAGTGTCAGCCTGACAATGTGCATAATGAGGAGCAAGGTACCATGGGTATAGCCCGGACAGGGTGGCCTGGCCAGGATGCATCTGCACAGGGCATAGGGCAATGGCTCAGACATTGTAGTGCCCGGACACCACCTGCATGGACAGGGTGGCCACAGCATGTCCTGCTGGAAGGTCACTCTCACCCTGACTGAGCAGTGACCACGGCATGGCTAGGTTCCCCCATAGTTCTATATGGTATTTTTTTCATGTGATATTTATGGGTTCTCTTTTGGGGCCCAATCACTGACTTATCTGCTTGGTATGTATGCTGATATCTCAGTTCTGGGTACATGCATTTTCTCCAGGATTATGCACTGTGGACTAGATAGCAGACTGTCTGCAGCTAGTATGTGTCTGGCTGGAACACCTTCTAGGGTGCCGTGGTTGGAGGCTTGCTGCTGGAGAATGTCAGATAGTGGTGGGGGACAGCTGAGCATTTCCAGGCCTACTGTCTGATATTGCTTTATGGATGTGTACAGATCTGCAGTGACTGTTCCCCAGCAGGACTAGGGTTGATAGTCCCCTCTACTGTCACCATTGCAGTGAGGTAGAATATGGATCTGTTGGTGGGAGATCCTGGTTCCCATCCTGAGCCACACAGGTTGGGTTGGGTTGGGTGGCGTGGCAGTATATAACCTGCCTAGGGGGTCCAAGCACCACTCTCCCACCATCATGTGACCATAAGGGCTAGACATACAGATGGTGTTCTGCAGTATGGCACATTTCAGCCATGAAAGGTGCTGTGGACCTGGTGCTGGGCGCCCCATCTCACCCTCAGGGTGAGCACAGTACCCGCACAATGTGACGGTCTGTGGCTACTCTGTGCCAGTAACACACACGGTCAATACCCCCTACCAGAGTGAGGTGCTGTGGGGGTGCACACGGTCAGTTCCCCCTACTAGGCCGAGGTGCTGTGGGGGTGCATACCCTATCTTGTGATCATCTGTAGACTGCTGATTTGCATGTGCAGTGCATTATGGGTACGGGTGGGTTAAACCTATCCTGGTAACTACAGCAGACAGTTTGTGTGGTGACCTGCAGTCCTTCTGTAGCCAGCCAGGGGCTTGTTAGTAGCTGTAGCCCACTGGTTTATTCACTGCCTGTGGAGCCAGAGATCATGGGTTTGATCCCACAGTGTGATTATTTCATAGGGCTGTCTGAGGCATTTTCTTTTTTAATTTAAATTAGTGCTGCCAGCAAAAACACCCTCACAGTTCTGTAGCCTTAAGGTGCCTCATAAGGCGCCCTCTAAAGCACTCTATAAGGCGCCCTATAGGGAACATTATAAGGTGCCTTGGCAGACAGTGCACTTTATAATGTGCCCTCTGGAGTGTCTTATAGGGCACCTTATGCGGCACCTTAGGTTACGGCACTGTGAGGGTGTGTTTGCTGGCAGCACTAATTTAAATTAAAAAAGAAAATGCCTCAGACAGCACTGATTTAAAGTAAAGGGTAATGTCTCAGACAGCCTTACTCATCAAGCCCACTGGGGGATCAAACTCATGACCCCTGTTCCATCAGTCAATGTATTAACCATTGTGCTACACCTCTGTTGCTGTGTTTGCTGGTCAGTCCACCTAATTAAGGCTAACGCGCATTAACGTGCCATGGCTCCCTCTATCGCACGAAAAGTACCTTATCGCACGATAACCCTAAATGCTACCTTAAGACCGGAACGCCCACTACCTTATATGGCATCCTGTACACTAACGCCGGCTGCACGTTAAGACTGCTTAGTAAACATACCCCCTAGTGTGCAAACAGGTAGAAACCATGACAAAGAATGTGCCCAATATTGTGGAAATATTAAAAATGGAGACCTGGTACTGTATATTTTAAAATGGAAAAATGAACCATGAGGTGGAAATAAACATTAAACCTAAAATGAAACAAAGTAGCATGCTACAGTGCTTGAACAGTCTTGAAAAATAGTAACAGGTAAGCCCGCAAAGCAAACCGCTACATGTGGCATCAAAAAACAGTGTTCCACAGGAGCAATATAGAGTATTTAAGGATAGTAAACTAAACACAAACAAAGGAGGGTAATATATCTAAAATACTAACATAGTAGACCATGACAAAGGAGGTGCTCAATATTGTAGGAATGTTGAAACGGAGCACTGGTACTATGTGTTGTTTTTTTTAAATTTGAAACGGAACACTAATACTGTGTGTTTAAAAAACAGAAAAGTGAACCATAAAGTAGAAATAGACAAAGTAACATGCTGCATCGCTTAGATAATCTTGGAAATCAAACACGGATGAACCCATAAAGCACACCGCTATATTTAGCGCCAAAAAAGTGAATTAAATACCATATTAGGAAAAACACATAAAACATTGTCATAGTGAACCGGACACGGTATAATGTTTAGAGCAGTCATATAGCAAGCTTAAAAAATGGAGCTGGTATAATTACTTTGTCTATTTCTACTTTACGGTTCACTTCTAACAGTAAACATGGTACATTACCGCGATTTAGTAAACATACCCCCAAAGAGAACACAGAAGGAGCTGCAAAGATCCACAGTGGAAATAGGAGTATCCATCCACCAGGTGGAATGTGACAAATCAGGACAGACACAGAGGGGATGAATACCTTTGCAATGCACCATGGACAGAGGCACGCTCACCACCTGTCCACTGTTGTCCACACCCCACCCAATGCATCCAGGCATCCCAGTGCTACCCGCTGTTGCCCGGCCCATCTAACCAGCCCTGGTAAGAGCAACAGGCATGATCATTGTTATGTCCCACCCCAAAGTGAGTACAGAGGTACTGCGTCATAGACAAGATAGTGCTCACCTGGAAAGTGGCAGCCCAAATGCCTACACGGCAACCATAAAACAGGATAGACTTCATTCTGTTCTGCACATAGATCCCCTTTATATGTCTGTATATATATGTATATGTATATGTATATAGTTTTTTGTACATAGTTTACAAGCCAGTTTTGCTATTTTTGCATTAGTTCATGCTGTTAACTATTACGTTTATTGTTACAAAATGTTCGATGTAAAACTAAGCTTTTGCTTTGTGGATTGTTGTTTTTTGTGAACCGCAACTGAACTCTGGAAGTTGCGGGTTATAAATATATGTTAAATAAATAAATAAATAAATAAATACCAGTCTGATCCCACGGCGTACGTCTAGCCCCGCGGGATCAGAATCATGACTATGCATGTACGTGCAGGCCAGGACTGCGATTCAGTCCTGGCCTGCACGTACATCCACAGCCCGGCTAACTCAGTCAGGGCTTTTAAATGGAGCCACGTCATCATAGCATCTAGTTGCCATGGCACCATGGCTCCATTTAAGCCCGCGATGCCGACCACCAGAAAAAGGGGGTTATTTCTCACAGTCTGACCCCCGATCTGGCCTCCCAAGGCCAGGGTTGGGCTGCGGGGAATATTCCCTGTCCCCCCCCCCAGCCCCATCTGCTCCCTGGAGATTTTAAAAAAAAAAGATGTCCGGGGAGGTTATGCCACCCAGGGGTTGAAATAACTTCCGTGGACATTTCACCGGCCCTGGACATACAGGGCCAATATTAGAATCGGCCCTGTATGTCCAGGGCTGGTGACCGCCTACCCCCGCCCACTCTCCGCCTCTGTGCTGCCCTTTCCTTGCCCCTATCAAACGTCCCCACACAACCAGTGGGGAAGGTAGTCGGGGGCAGGAGCTGGCACGAATAGCAAGGATGGACGTCCTGCTGGGACTTCCATCCCCGCTATTCATGGCTCAGAATACTCAAAAATATGTCAGCTGCCAGGTCTGACACCAGCATGCAAAGCCCACGATGTGCAGCACAGGGAAGGCAGTAAATGCAGCAGGGTCCCAGATGAATGTCGCAGGCAGCACTGTCCCTCTGGCCCCCTCAGCCCATGGCCTGGCCAGTCAGCAATGCAGGCACACAGGACAGAGAAGGCCCAAGGGACCAGGGCAATCCCCAGACTGGGATAATGCAGCACTGGAGATGTGGCAGCAGGATGAGACAAGGTCCAGTGTATGCAGGTGGTGTTATGACAAGCAGGCAGGCAGCTGCAGTGACAGACTTGGGGGGAGAAAGAAACATGCATATGTATGACACCTCCTTCTTGCCTCCACAGATGGTTCCATGTCCTGCGGGAGATGGAGGCATACAGGATGTGTTTCCACGTTATGCGGAGAGATTGGCCGTGGCTCCTTATGTGCATTTAGTGGCAGCTGCAGCAGGAGCGAGGTGAGTGTGGGGGAATGGCAGAGGACTGGGGCCATAACATGCAACATGGCACAGGGCTGGAGTGGCTGGGCATCACAGGGGCAAAAGCAAACAAAGCATGGGGAGGCATCTGACAATGGGGAAATGGTAGCTGGACACCCACACCCACTGAAACTAACAGCCACTTCTCTGCATCCCTTCCAAAACCAGTTGAGGATAGCCCCCACCCTGTGGCGGAGGAGGAGGAGGACGAAGAGGAAAAGGAGGAAGAGGAGGCGGAGGAGGAAGAGGAAGAGGAAAAGGAGGAGGAAGAGGAAGTCCATGCCAAGATGGTGGCTGAGGAGGGGAGGAGGAGCAGCTGGCACCAGCTGCAGCATGGAGCCCCGTCAACACATCGGACCACCCAATTACACCCAGCCCCATAGTACTATCCAGCACCTCCCCATCAGGGAGAGTGGGAATCAGGTGGCCACCCTGGACCTCATTGAGGTGCCCCACACCCTTGAGGGGGAGGGGCTGGACAGTGCTATGGAGGCTGGTCAGGGCACTCCAGGGTGGGAAACCGGGTACCCCTGGGTGGGTAGCCCTGGGGAGCAGAGGGAGTAGGAGGAGTCCATGGAGGAGGGAGACCTCAGGGCCACCCCGTGGGTGGAGGAGGGGGAGCATGGGAGGAGGGGATGGGAGGGGGCAGGGGGTGGCAGGACAGGCAGCTGTGGAGGGGCCTTTGGGGCTCATTGCTGATCACCTATGTGGGATCAGGGGTGACTTCCAGGCCCTCACACGGGCTATTGCGTGGCTGATGCAGGCACTCCTGACCCCATGTAGGTCATCGCAATGAGGCCCCCTGGGATGTATCCACATATGTAAACAGTACCAATAAAAAATGTTAACTTGAAACACTGTGTCCTTGTGTATATCCACATAGGGGGTCAGTCTGAGGCCTGAATAGTGGGTATGGGGGTCCCGTGTGGACATCCATCCCTGCCAACCTGCCACCTCTGCTGACCCTGATGAACTTCTCAGTATGTACATGGTGGCTGTACCAAGAGGCTAGCCGGGGTGGGAAAAGGTTAGGGTAGTGGTGGAGAAAGGGGGGCAGTGGATGGTCTGTGGCCCTGGACCATACAGGGCTGATACGGATGTTGGCCCTGGTTACTTGGGGCCGGAGGGCAGGTAGTGGCAGAAGGGGGGTAGGCGGTGGGTGGATGGTGACTGCCTGCAGTGGCCTGAATGGCTCACAGCATGGTGGGCCAAAATATGTACACATGCAGGCCTAGTCCATGCCACGAATAGTGGGCATGGATGGCCCGTTGGGATGTCCATCTCCTCCTGATCCAGTCTAACATCCTCACACGTTGTATGGGGAAGGTAGACGGGGGCAGCAAAGGGGTGGATGGGGGTGATGTCAAGGTGGGTCATGGGTGTTTGCTGACCCCGAATGTACAGGTCCAATTCCAATGCTGGCCCTGTATGTCTGGGCCAACAGCATAGACAGGGAATGTCTTTCTCCTCTGAGGTGGAATAGGTTCCTTGATGTGGCAATGGACCTCAGTCCTGGGGCTGTAGAGTGGCGGGTGGGAGAAGAGAGCCTCCCCTGCAGCCTAACCCCGGCCTAAAAAGGCAGGATCAGGGGGTAGGCTGTAGGTAAAGGGTCACAGGTGCTGGTGGCTGAAGATTGTGGCCATACAATGGAGCAGCAGTGTCATGACAACTGGACGCGATGGCGCTACAGCTCTATTGTACAGGCAAGACCAATTTAGCTGGGGATGGCCTGTACATGCAGGCCAGGCTGCTTTGTGGAACTGGCCCGCACGTACAGGCCTGCTTGCGAGCCTGGTCGTGTGGGGCTAGGGGTGCCCCACAGGATCAAAATTGTGGCCCCCTCTGTGTGTGCAGTTCTGACAGGGCACACAGAGGGTCTGGATGGCTGGAATGGCATTGTGCCGATGGGGCATGGCCACAGCTGCCCAGTCCTGCCACCCACCCCCCAGTCCCAGTGGTACAGGCAGCCTACCTCAATAAAGTGTGTCGAGGGTCCTCCTTGTCACCACAGCATGTCAGTATGTAGGACCATGTGATGGCCGCGGTGCTACCATGTCATCCACTTTGCCCTTGGGATCGCTGACCATGGCATTAGGTTCAGGCTGCCTCTGGTGCAGGGCGTAATTGTGCAGCATGCAGCACTCCAGGAATATCCTGCACACCTTGGCAGAGGCATACAGCAGCTCCCCACCAGACTGGTCAAGGCAACGGAAGCGGCTCTTCAGCAGCCCAAATATCTGCTCGATGATGGTGCGGGTCAGCTGGTGTGACTGGTTGTATCTGTCCTCCTCAGATGTGGGTGGGTGGATGATGAGGGTCATGAGCCAGTCCCTCAGTGGATATTCCTGTCACCTGTGGGGAAAGGCAGTGGCAGTAATGTCAATATGTTGCACCATGACCGGCTATGTGGGTGTCAGCATACCCATGCACCACATGCCACCCCACCAGGACCAACATGCATGTGAGCTACAACCATGCCATGCCGTGCCACCCCCCCTACCTGGGGCAAGCCAGACCTGACCCCTGTGCATCCCCAGCTGTGGCACAACCCCTGCCCCAACACATCCATGCAGTGATTGTAGCTGCTCCCCTTATGCATGTGTGTGGGATTCAATCCTGTTTCCACTCACCAAGCAACCAGCCACCACTGATGATACCATCCTCGAAGTCTGCATGTATCCCTAACTGAGCCAGGATGTAGGCATCATGGCAGGAGCCAGGGAAATGTGCTACAACATCCAGGATCTCCATCCTGGCATTGCAGATGACCCGCATGTTCATAGAGTGGTAGGCCTTCCAGTTCCGGTATGCTGCCTCATGCTGGCGTGGTGGACGGAGCACCACATGGGTGCAGTCAATGGCCCTGAGGATGGACGGGAACCCTGCAATCTTATTGAAGGCCAGCATGGTCTGCTGCTGCTGCTGTGGGATGCGTGGGAAGATAATATACTGTGCAACACGTACCACAAAGGCATACAGGAACTGACTGATGCTGCGAGACACCGCTGCCTGGCTAAGCCCAGCTGCTGTACCACAACAGAATAGAATGAGCCTGTCCCCAGGAAGGACAGTGCTGCAAGCACCTTCACATGGACAGGCACTGTGTCCTGTCTGTGTGCCTGTGTAGCAAGCTGTGATCCCAGCTCCTCACACAGGGCATGAATATTCTCCCCATCAAATCTGCATCGGGTTCAGCACAGCTCATCGCTGATGTCCAGATAATGGGTGCGGGGCTAGAGACTCACATATGGGTGATGACGTGCAGCATGTCGGCACTCATGGTCAGCAATCACCAGTAGGGTGGTGGCAATCACAGCTCTGTGCCATCCTCCAACACCAAGAATGAGCGAGAACCACAGCACACTTTATAAAATTAAATTAACTCATTTGTATTTTATTAGAAACTGCTTTATGGTTCTTGCCTTTTACTTTTGAACATATATTTTGCATCCACAGAACCCCCTCTCTTAACAGTGGGTGCAGAGCAGAACTAGGACATTCATCCATATCTTAAAAAACATCTGATTTTGGTCATCTCACTAAAAAATATTCTCCTGTACTAGGCATATTATTTATTTAATAGGCTGATAGACCACTTTTCTACCAGTCAAAGTGCTGCACATTCAGGTACTGTATATATATTTTTTCATTGTTTCCAAAGGGCTCACAATCTGTGTTTTTGTGCCTAAGGCAATGGAGGGTTAAATGGCTTACCTAAAGCCACAAGGAGCACCTGTGGGACTAGAAACCCCAGTCCTTCTGGCCCAAGGTTGCTGTCCTCTAGTGGGATTTGAACCTCTGGCCCAAAGTAACTTGCCCCAACCACTAGGCCACTCCTCCCTCTTTTGGGAGCTAATATAAAACCATACAAAAGTCACCAAAGATTTAGAAGGTCAAATCTACCATCCCATATATACCAGCATAAGCGTCCAAAACCCATACAAAGTGCCTACCCAGATAAAATCAGCACTATAAATACTGCAGCAGGCCCTAGAACATCTAACACAGATTTGAAAAACTGAACTACAGTACAGATCCCTGCATACAAATGTCATGTTAACAGAACACATGACCTTAGTCACATACTCAGAACACAGACTATCACCAAGTACAGAATAAGTGATCACAACCTAAAGTAAAAATAAAATATTTTGACAAAAATTCAAATGAAACCCCAAGAAGCCAGACTTTGCATGTAGTGCAATACCAGATAAGAAATGCAGTTCTCCATACTGTGTAACTTATTTATTATTATTTTTTTATACTGCTTTGATCAATTCAATCAAAGCTGTTTACATTGTAACTTAAACTTGGTAATGTACATTAAACAGGGAGATTGAAAACTTGTATTTATCTGAACTTTGGAGGGTTAAGTGATGTGCGCAAGATCACAAGGAGTGCTAGTGGGAATTGAACCCTGGTCTCATGGTTTTACAAGCCAGTGTTCTAACCATTAGGCTACTCCTCCACTCCATGATAGTGCAATGTCCAATCACTAAATTGAAAATAAAATTATGTTTTCTACCTTTGTTGTCTGACCGTTTTATTCTCTAGTCATGCTGGTCCTGATCTGAGGCTTCTGCTTTCCTGTCTTCTCTTAGCACTCTATCTGCCATTTCTTGTCTCTTCTTTTGTTTTCCTCACTTCCTTCCATCAGCCTATTTCCAGTCCCAGTACCCCCTCCCATGTGCCAGCTCCCTTCCAGTCCCAGTGCCCCCTCCCTGCCAGCCTCCTCCCCACTACCCAGCCACCTACCAGTCCTATCCCCAAGTGTCAGCTCCTTCGTGTCACACCCCCCCCGTGTCAGCTCCCTTCCATCCCCCTTTCCCCCCATGTCAGTTCCCCCCAGCCCCCTCTGTCAGTTCCCTTCCATCCCCCTCTTTCCCCCATGTCAGTTCCCCTCCTGCCCTCTCTTTCCCCCATGTCAACTCCCTTGCAGCCCTCTCTTTCCCCCTCTCTTAGTTCCCTTCCAGCCCTCTCTTTGCTCCTTTGTCAGCTCCGTTCAGCTCCCTCTCCTGCCTCACTCCCATGTAGCTCGCTCCGCTCCCTTTCCTGCTGCCCGGGTCTCCGTTCTACTCCCTTTGGCTGCCTACGATTGCAGTTAAAATTAAAGCAAACTGGTACAGAGCCTCCCAGCCCTAGGGAACCTCTGAAGCCATGTCCCGCTGTAACGTCACTTCCTTTTGGGTGCATGACACGGCAGCAGAGTTTGGTAGGACCGGGAGGCTTTGTACAAGTTTACTTTCATTATTACCACTATCGCGGCTGCAGCAGCGTCTCCACATTTGTTTTTAACTGAAGGCGGAGTGAGGCTGCTGTTTTGGGGGCATTTTTGCTGCCCCCAGAAGTTTGCCATCTGAGGCTACTGCCTCACTCTGTCTCATTATAGAGCCACCCCTGCCTGCCCGAGACAGCAACATGCCTACACCTGCCTGCCCTGTGGTGTGTGCCTGCACAGGGCACCTGGCCTACGCACCCAGGTCCATGCATACCACTGTCTCCAACAGGCACCATAGACATGCAACAGGAGCACAGGCCCCAGCACACATACCACTGAAGTTACAACAAAGACCCTTTGTACTTACCCTGTCAGGTGGCAGTGTTGCTTTAGAATCAGATATGTCGCAAAAAATCAGCTCCCAAAAAGTACAAGACATGTTGTAAACGGGAAAAGGAAAACTTGTGGAACCATAGGCATATTTATACGTGGCCATGGAAGGTGGACATACGTGTGTCTAGACGTACCAATGTGTTTTGAATTCCACGGAGTTGGAGGTATACATCGTTGTATGTCTAACCATTGTAAAATGTTTAATGCCAGCATGGACACACCTCCATCGGAGACGTCTGTTCAGGCACATAATGGTTTCTGCACGGAAGCATAACTTTACCGAGAGGGAGAAGACTCTCCTCATTGAGGAGGTGCTTGCAAACTGTGGAGTCCTCATGGACACCGAGGAGGCACATATGGGGGCATATGAATGGCAGCACAGATGGCTGGCTATCTGCAGGAAATTAAATGCCATCTACCACAACAATCAAGATATTGAAGATGTGAAGCGGAAGTGGAAGGAGGTACGCCACGAGGCCTGCTGGAGGGCGCGAGATGTGGGCCCAGATGGGCAGGTGGTGCGGCTCAAGGAGGATGTCGCCACACTGGAGGACATCGGGGATGTGGACACCTCCCGGCACCCACAGGACCAAAGTACGTGTCTGTGCTGACATTTGCATGCTGCTTCTCCCCTGCCCCATGCCTGCACCCATGGTGTGGAGACCTATTGAACCACCTTCTGCCCCTCTCACACATTCCCCCACTGGTTTGGGGTTGGGCACGCATGCCCCTATTGCACTGTGACTTCCCCCACCGCTGGCTCACCAGGTGACTCTGTGGTGGTGGGACCTCCCTGGTCTGGCTTGCATTCTCCCAGCTGCCCCGTGGTGTCCCTATGGCCATACTGCACTTGTGCGGCCCATGAAGGGGTGGGGATTGGGTTTCTGCCCGCAGGGGCCCGCATTAATCTCATCATCCTTGCTTCTCTTAGCAGGTGCCACCACAGATGCTGATCCCAGTGTTGGGTCCTCCAACACCTCACTGCCAGCAACCCCACCGCTGCCACCAGAGGGAGCTGCAGAACATCCACCAGTCCAGCCAGGGGACCCAGAGGATGGGGGTACAGAGCTGGCTACCACTGCAGAGCCAGGGGGTGCCAGCTCTGTGGACTTTGAGGACCAGCTGACACTATCTCCATTGCCTGAGCCCCAACCCCTGCCTGTCACCATGGGTGGCACCCCAGACAGGCCTACACTTAGCTGGTGGACCTTGTTCAGCACCTGTTGGACCCACAGGGGGCCCAGGAGGCATGTGCAGTGGCGAAGCTCTGGCTCCTCCAGAGGTTTGTGGAGATACAGGAGCAGTGCTTGGCAGTTGTGGAGGCACAGCTGGTAGCCACCAACTGCCTAACTGCCTCCATGGACCACATTGAGGCATGCCTGGACAGCTGTCTGGGCCTCATGGCCTGCCGCCAAACACCGGCTGTTGCTAATGTGGCTTCTGCCACAGCTGCTGTGCCTCACTCCCCTGCCCCACTATCTGCCCACAGTGTGTCCACCCAGGCCACTGCGTGGGCCACAGCTATGATGGGGTCCAGCAGCATTCGGCAGTTCTTCATCCTGGGCCCTGTGCCCTAGGGTGTGGGGTCCCCAATGGTCTTCCCAGACTTCCATGAGGCACGTTGGGAGATCAGTAGAGAGAGCAGCAGTAGCAGCAGCCTGGTCTTGGGGGTGCCATCGACCACACCACCCTCTGGCCAACCACCAAGGCCCAGTGGTAGTACCTCTGCATGCGGGAGGGGCCGAGGCTGGTCATGATGCATGGAGGGTGGTGGTAAGCATGGGTACCATTTCCTGTCCCTGGGATGGGGGTCCGGGGGGGGGATTGAGAGTGGGGTCAGGGGGTTGAGGAGTATGGGCTGGGATGGTGGGATGGATGGTTGAGAGTGGGGGGTTCATTTCTGGCTGTTGGGAGGCACCTGGGTGTATGGGTTGGGTGTGAGTGGTCAGACTGTAAATATTCTTTTCAAATAAAAACTGTTAATGCACACACCCGCTGGACTCTATGCTTCCCTCTGCCTCCATCACTGTGGGCATTTGTATCTTTTGGTCCTGTTTCCCTGGCACTGCTGTTGTTTCTCATGCACCTTATACATGCCCCTCCTTTGTGCATCACAGTATGTACATCTATATCCTGTACACCCTGCTACAGCAGGCAGACAGGTAGTGTCACTGTCACATCTCTTGTTTGGATATGGTGGGGCAAAGAGCAGTATACGGTGTCCAGCTGTATGCAGTGACATTTCTTTCCCTTCTTTTGGTCCCTCTATGTTTCTGGCTACCATTTCAACACTTATTGCACCCATATGGCTCTGTTTATTTACCTTCAGTCTGCATACCCTGTCACCCAACCAAACATAAGGGCATAGGAATTTCTATATTGATTCAGATCAGAGGTTCATCTAGCCTATTATTAGTTCCAGAAGTGGCCAATCTGGATCACTTACCCCCAGGGTCAGAGGTGTTTTTTCTCCCTGTCTACCTTATGGACTTTCCCAATGGAACTTTTCCAAATCCTAGCTATGCTATCTGCTTTATTTAGACATCAATGTCCTTCTGTGTTATTACTTTCACAGACATATGCTGTTATTACACGTTTTAGCAGGTCTAATGTATACATCCACAATGGACATATATGCTTCCGAAAGAATATGGTTTAGACATGTTCATATCAGGGCACTCCCATGCTCCTCCCCCTCCACACCCCCGTCCCACCCCGTCCTGCCCATGTCTAGAATGGTACGTACAACTCATTCGTAGGTGTACAACTGCTTGTTGTTGGAATCCTACTAACCATCCAAGTACCGTACACGTCCAGCTTGTACGTGCAAACAACATATTCGTGGTTCTGAATGACCCTGTGGGTGTCAAAATGGCAGTTGAAATTTAATGCAGACAATTGCAAAGTTATGCACTTAGGAGGTCATTCCAGGAAACAAATAAGGGTTTTGTATGTGTGACGGGGAGGTTTATGTGTGTAAACATACCCACCTCACAAATAGGGTACACACTAACCCAATCACAACAACCAATATCAAATGTGCCCTACTAAATGCCAGATCAATCAGGAACAAACTAAATACTATCCTTGACCTCATACATGACAAAAGACTAGATATAATATGTATCACAGAAACCTGGCTAGATGACTCTGACCAGGTAATATTAAATCAAATCATCCCAGAAGGTTACACAGCATTTAATTGCATCAGGACCCAAAAGAGAGGTGGAGGAGTGCTAATACTGACCAGAAAAGAATACAGATTCAAAACAATCTCTACCGCAAACATTATAGAATCCAACACAATCACCATAGCCAACAAACACCTCAGCATCTCCCTCACCTACAGACCCCTGGAACCACAACGGAATATCTCTCTACGGTACTTGAAGCAATATGTGCACACAGCAAAAAGCTCAAACCTCTCATTGCACTAGGAGACTACAACCTAACCTCCACATCCACCAAGGAAGCTGCATCATTCCTAAAAGCCATGGAATCACTAAAATACTACCAAGCTATCAACACACCAACATGGTACAACTCCAGATATGGTTTTTATCCCAAAGCACTTGGTGGATCAGGGCAAGACCACAACAGCAACAATCACACTGGTTCCTTGGTCAGATCACCATCTAATTGAATTCACATTAACCCTAAATGACCTCATACAACACAAGGAAAATGAGACCATAACCAGGAGATTTAGAGCCTTCAAAAAAGAAGCATTCATAGACGAAATCGAAGCACAACTTCAGCAAGTTATGAAACCCTTGACCTAGGCATAGAGAAATGGAACTCCATAATATCAACTGCAGCATCAGCCCCTACAAGTACGAGACCCAATGCCCCCTGGTACTCAACTGATATTAGAGACGCAAAACGCACCCTCCAAAAACTGGAGAGAAAATGGAGGAGAAACAAGTCACAAGACTCCCTAATTCAATACAGAGACAAGCAAATGGAATACAACAATCTAATAAATGAACGTAAACAGCAACACCATACCAACCTAATCATGAATTCTGTCAACAAACCAAGAGAACTATTTAGAATTGTCCAAACACTAACTAAGAATACTGCAAAGTATGATACCCACCATCTTAACCTGCAGGAATATGCAGACTACATAAAATTGAAAAACAATACCCTGACATGCTCCATCACACCGCAAACAGATGACCACGAAACGATAGAGGAGCATCAAACCCGGGAAGACTTCAGCATACCATCAAAACAACAAATTGAGGACATATTGAGTGGCCTCAACACAACAACCTCACCATCAGACCCATGCCCAGTAGCTTGGATCAAAGCCACTAAAACCCAGCTCTCCCATCACATTCACAAAATCGTCAAAGAATCACTTCAACAAGGATACATGCCGCAAACTCTGAAGCATGCTATGATAAGACCGATACTTAAAGGCAACATCCTCAGCCTCTCTGAACCAAAATCATGCCGTCCTATCTCCAGTCTACCTTTCCTTGCAAAAATCATTGAAAAAAACAGTACAACGCCAACTACAAGACCATATTGACATCAATGCCCCACTGGACATCCATCAGCATGGTTTTAAACCCCAACATGGAGTTGAAACACTACTTACCTCCCTCTTTGACAATCTCTTAAAAGGCATAGACAACATAAAGAATGGATTCCTGCTTGTATTCATGGACATCTCGGCAGCCTTCGACACCGTGTCACACACCAGACTACTGCAACGCCTGCAGCAAATAGGATTATGCAAAAATACTCTAAAATGGTTTACTTCATACTTGGAAAATAGAATGCAACAAATCAAATGCGCACAAAATAAATTGTCACATTTCCCCGTCATGCAGGAAATACCACAAGGCTCAACCCTATCATCAATGCTCTTTAATATTTACATCCAGCCCATATGTAACATCATCAAAAGTCACAAGCTCCACTATTACATTTACGCTGACAACATCATGGTGTATGCCCCAGTCAACCTACTAGCACTCAACATCACAACTATAACCAGATGCCTTGAAGATATGAACACCTGATTCGCAGACAATAATATGACTGTCAACTACGATAAAACTGAGGCAATGTTCATTACCAGGAACATTACCTTCACTCCACCACAAACCATCAGCATTTTAGATAAGCTTATAGTAGTTAAAGACGAGGTTAAATATCTGGGCATCACAATGGACAGAACACTAAACCTGAAATCCCACATCACAAAAACCGCAAACAAGGCCTATCAACGCTTAAGGATCATCAGAAAACTCAAGCCATTACTCCGTCAGGATCACTTCCACACAGTATGCCAAGCACTCATTACACCTCTGCTTGACTACGGAAACTCATTTTACCAGGGCCTCCCTCAACAAACCCTACACCCACTCCAAATGGTGCAAAACACTGCGGCACGCATCATTACAGACACTCCAAGATCTGAGCACATCACCCCAGTCTTACAGCAACTACACTGGCTACCCATGATGGCCAGAGCAAAATTCAAAATAATCCTAATCATCTTTAAAATCATCCACCAGCTCTCAGCAGAGGCACTCCAATACATCATAATGAAGGATACCTGCAATAGACTGAGAAGAACCAATAAAGACAACATGATCGGCACACCTGCAGGATTCCACAAGACTAAACAAACAACTTCAAAAAGAGCTTCCTCCTTACTAGCGCCCACACTCTGGAATTCCCTCCCAACAAGCCTGAGAGCATTAGATGACCTAATAGAATTCCGAAAGGACCTCAAAACTTATCTCTTTATTGAAACTTATCAGCAGACAGAAAACAGTCCCCGCCCAAACGGTAATGCATCTACTGCTGATATTTTGATACTCACTCATCCCAAATAGGCATACAAGGTAATGACATAACATCAACTCAATACCCACTCACCCCTAAACAAATATACTGTAATATAACATTGTTAATTACCTCGTATTGACTAAATGTTACCCTTATGATAAATGTAACCCTCCAATTGTACTCTCTAGATGTTGTTAAGTACCCCTATGTTGAATGTAACCCTCCAATTGTGATGTGACCACTTTGATTGTAGGATAAGGTGGTTATACAAATCGTTTAAATAAATAAATAAATAAACATCCCCTACTGTATTCTGAAACACTGCAGTCATGCACGTCCACGGTGCTATCACAGGGACTTCAGAATATGCCCAGAAAGGGGGTGGGGGTGGGAACGGGGGTATAGTCAGCCGCTTAGATGTATAAAGTGTATTCAGGAAAGGTCCATGTATGTTTTCAGTGCTTCCCATAGACGTCCACGTTATTTCTGCAGAAACATGGTATAAGGCCAGGACCTCTCTGTAACGTGTCCCAGATTGAAGAATGGTTGTGGCAATTATGTTTTGAAATGGTGTGACTGCAGTCTGGAAAACACAAGATACAGTTTTAAGGAACAGAAAGCAGAGGTGAGGGAATGTTGTAAGGTATAGAAACATTAATAAACACCTTTACAGTAATATTCAGAAGAGCAGAAGTGCGTATTATGGCTATGCTGAAATCTGCGGTTTGTGTTAAAGGAGCCAAGCTAGGGACCCTAACAATTCCCATGTTCTGAAAAATGGGACTGTTGATATAGTGATAGAATAAGACTATATCCCAAGGGGAACTGCAATTGACTTTGTGCCCTCCTGACGTAACCAAAGCACTTAAATGGCTAAAAAAGGTCTCAGACATTTTTCATGGCACTGTCTAGTCAGACTCACGTCTTGATTTTTAACTGTGCCTGGTAGCATCAACAACCTTTTTTTTTTGTGTGTGTATATCGAGGGAACCCAATCTGCAAAACTATTGTGTCCCGGAAGTGGTTTTAAATGCTGTTCTTCTCCTTAATTTCTCTGGACTTTTTTCAACATTGTTCTTATCGTTCTCTATTGATTTTAATACCAACGATTTCACTTGAATCTCTGCTCCTCGGATTCCCAATAGTAGCAGATTAATTTCTATCTAAAACCACTTAGCTTTCTCTCGTGTTTGTCATGTTTTTTTCTTTGTTCTTCCTCCCGTGGTTCCCTCTGACAAGGGATATAGTCTTGAACGTATCTGGTAATTTGGAGGAACATTGAACGTTCAGAAAAAGACCTAAGTAGATAGTGATAGTATAGGCATGAGTAGGGAGGGGATTCTTGTTTGGGTGAGAAATGGAGATCATATTTTTAGTCCTGGTACCCCAGGCTATAATGTTATGTCATAGTTTTTATGTATAGGTTCAGGGAATCTTTTTGGCAGAATTATGTTTTTGTGACTGAAAGTGTGAGTGTGTGAGTGATTTGAGGGGTGCACGGGAGGATCTGATATGCTCATCTGCAATTCAGGGTGGATATGGAAGCCTGGCCAGTACCTGGACCATATGGATGACCGTAGCATCATTACGTGCCAGTGGACAGACAAAATCAGAGAAAGTTCTCTATGGCTAAATTGCAGAACATATCCCTGACAATAATAAGGGACCCTCAGAATAAGAGCATTCAATTGTGAAAACAGCACTAATACATGCTCATAATGCACATTTTTTTCAGATCTATGATTTGCTGTTGAGCAAGTATTAGTGCTGTTTTCACTGCTGAATGCTCTTATTCTGAGGATCCGTTATTATTGATAGGGATATGTTTTGACATTTAGCTATAGGGAACCTATTCAGATTCCTTCTGGATTATTTTTATAGGGTACTATCATAAGATCAGATATTGTTGGCAGTGTAATAGGCAGCCATACATCTACTGTGCCAGGCACTGAGAGAAATGACTGATGTTGTGTCAACATTCCCTGGATTGTTCCATGAGGCCTACATCCCTACCCAGTCCAGGATCTATGAGAGCTGTGAGAGTGGTGATAAACCTGGAGGCTGGCTGCTTGGTGTGATGGCACAGGGATCTCCCCTCCCAGGCAGACAGGGTTGCCCCATAGATAGTGGATGTATTCAGACCAACATATGCCATGATGGGACAAGTGTAGCTGCTGTGAGAAATGCCAGTACCAGATAGGTTGGAATCAGATACCATAGCCAGAAGGCCCTACTACTACTACTACTACTACTGCTACTACTGCTACTGATCATTTGTATAGAGCTGCACAGATATGTAAAAGATGGTCCATACGCATCAGAACTTACAATCTAGTCAAGACAGACAACACAGCAGCTGTGGACAGAATACATTTAGAGGGAATGGTTGTTGTTGTTAAGTGCCTTTGAGTCGGAGTCGACTCATGGCGACCCTCTGGATAGCTATCCTAAATTGTGTTCAGTCTTGAGTCAGGCGGCTCATTGTTGACAGACTGGTACCCGTAGCTGCTGTAATTGTATCGATCCATCTCATTGCTGGCCTTCCTCTTTTGCGCTGATCTTCTATCTTGCCAAGCATGATGTCTTTCTCTAATGATCTCTCTCTTCGCATGATGTGTCCAAAGTATGAAAGTCGAAGTCTTGTCATCTGAGCTTCTAAAGAAAGCATAGGTTTGATCTCCTCTAGTACTGACTGGTTTGTTCTTCGGGCAGTCCATGGTATACACAGTATTCGCCGCCAGCACCATAATTCAAAGGCATCAATTTTCTTCCTATCTTTTTCACTGTCCAGCTTTCACATCCATATGATGTTATTGAAAATGCCATGGCTTGAACAAGTCAAATCTTTGTATGGACAGATAAATCTCTGCTCTTGAGAATCTTATCTAGGTCTTTCATAGCCATTCTGCCAAGAGCAATGTGTCGTCTGATTTCTTGACTGCTTGTTGCTTCTTTATTGATAGTTGATCCAAGTAGGTTAAAGTTGTTCACGATTTCAATTTCTTCTCTTTCAACGATGAACTTGTTGATTATGCCAGTTGTCATGATATTTGTCTTCTTTACATTAAGGTGCAGGCCCATTTTGAGACTATGTTCTTTGATTGTGAGAAGCAAATGTTTCAGATCATCTTCACTTTCAGCCAGTAATGTGGTATCATCAGCATAGCGAAGGTTGTTGATGAGTCTTCCACCAATCTTCACATCTCTGTTGTCTTCATAAAATCCTGCTTTTCTGATGATTTGTTCTGCATAAACAGGTAGGGGGAAAGTATGCAGCCTTGTCTTACACCTTTGCTTATTTTAAACCATTCTGTTTCTCCTTGTTCCGTTCGAACTGCAGCTTCTTGATCAATGTACTGATTGTGCAAGAGTACGATCAGGTGTTCTGGTATACCCATGCGTCTTAATGTGGCCCAGAGTTTCTCATGGTTTACACAGTCAAATGCCTTGCTATAGTCGATAAAGCACAAATAGATATCCTTTTGGTATTCTTTAGTCTTTTCAAGGATCCATCTCACATCCGCAATGATGTCTCTCATTCCTCGCCCTTTCCTGAACCTGCTTGCACTTCAGGTAGTTCTTGTTCCAGGTATGGTTGGTAGTTCTTTTTGAATAATCTTCAGTAGAATCTTGCTGGCATGTGGGATCAGAGCGATTGTGTGATAATTTCCACAGTCAATTGGATCACCTTTCTTTAGTATTGGTATAAACACAGATCTTTTCCAGTCAGTTGGCCATGATGTTGTCTTCCATATTTCTTGGCAGAGCCTTGTAAGTACGGTAACAGCTGCATCAGATTGCGGTAATACTTCTATGGGAGTGCTATCAATGCCTGGTGCTTTGTTCTTTGATAAGGCTTTCAATGCTGCTTTAACTTCTTCTTTCATCACCAATGATTCCCGATCATAAGGTACAGGTTGAAATGGTTGTTGGTCCACTTGATCTTTATCATATAAAAACTCTGTATATTCCTTCCACCTTTTCTTGATCTTCTCAGCATCATTCAACATAGAACCTTGAGCATCTTGTAACATTCCAATTCGAGGCTGGAACTTTTTCTTTAACTCTCGTAGCTTTAGGAAAGCCGATCTTGTTCTTCCTCTAATAGTTTTTGCTTCCATTTCCTTGCATGCGTTGTTGCAGTACTTTTCCTTGTCCTGTCTTGCTGCACGTTGGAAATCTCTGTTGAGTTCTGTTATTGTCTTTCTTTCTCCTCTGGCTTTAGCTTCTCTGCGTTTCTGGGCAATTTTCAGGGTTTCTTCAGTCATCCATTTTGGCCGTTTTTGCTTTTTCACCTTTTGTAGAGACTTCTCGCTTTCTTCCAACACAACCTTCTTGATGTCATTCCATAATTCTTCTGGAGATCTGTCATTTGTATCTAAAGCAGCAAATCGATTTTGCAGGCAATCTTTAAATTCCAGTGGTATATTCTCAAGGTCATATTTTGCTGCATTCATGAGTGGTTTGCTCTTTTTCAACTTTAGCTTGAGTTTGCATACTAGTAGTTGATGATCTGTACCACAGTCAGCTCCAGGTTTTGTCTTTGTTGATGTTATAGAACTTTTCCATCTTTGACTTCCACAGATGTATTCAATATGATTTTATACAATCAATTGGGTGAAGTCCATGTGTACAGTTCGCCGCTTGTGTTGATGGAAGAAAGTGTTTGAGATGAATAGATTCGTTGGTCCTTCTTTTCAGAATTCTATCAGTCTTTTTCCAGCTTTATTTCTGTTGCCAAGTCCATATTTTCCAACTACTTTGCCTTCTTCTTTGTTGCCAACTTTTGGGTTCCAGTCACCCATGACTATCAGGATATGCTGTTTGCATGTTCTGTCAATTTCAGCTTGTACTTGTTCATAGAACTCTTCAGTTTCATTCTCTTCTGCAGCTGTTGTTGGGGCATATACTTGAATTATAGTTGTGTTGATAGGCATTCCTCATAGACGAATAGAGATTAAGCATTTGCTGACTTCAAGAGGGAATGGTAAGGGAACACAAAGGAGATTAGGCGGATCAGATCCAAAAGTAGCAACAAAGATGTGAGCATTCAGCATGGATTTGCAAGGGCCAGAGAAGAAGCCTGATGTACAGACTCAGGTAGTTTGTGCCAGGCATAGGGAGCAGCAAGGTGAAAGGAGCAAAATCTGGAGTTGGCAATAGAATGGCACAGATAGAAGCAATCTGCCAGAAGAGAGGAGCTCCTGAGGAGGGTTCTAGAGAGAGATAAGAGGGGAAAGGTAGTGAGGAGCAGCAGAATGAGTGCACTTATAGGCCAGAGGCATGAAAAGGGCATACATTTGTTGCTCAGCAATATTATGCATCCTTTGGGGAACCACAATGTTAGTTTCAGGTTCTGAGCATTGGTAAGGGTCCATCCTTTGCAGTTTAAAGCGTATTTGTAGAGATGACCAAGGAAGGGATCAGTGGGGCCGTTTTATAATGCCAAGTACCATTTGATGCAAGGTATGTCCTGACACACATGTTCATATTTACATTCTCTTATATTATATTAAGGTGGACCAGGATTACTTAGCACTTTCCAGGGCCTTCTCTGGCCCTTTTAAAATCCAGGCTGAAAACTCATTTCTTCACGGCTGCTTTTGGATCGTGACTCGCCTAGTCTCCTTTGTGTTCCCTTACCATTACTCCTAGATGTATCCCGTGTCTACAGCTCCTGTGTTATCTGTCTTGACTAGATTGTAAGCTCGAATGAGCATGTGTCTGTGCAGCGCTGCGCGTGCTCAGTAGTAGTAGTAGTAGAGGAATTCTCGTATATTGTCTAGGTTGCAGCAACAGTCATTTTTCATTGGTATTTATGTCTAGTTTGGATCAGCAAACTATTGTCAGTGTGAAGAGCAGCTTAGGAGATGCAGCTTTTACCGAGGAGGCGTGGCGTCTGTGGGTACAACCCGAAGCAAGGCAGGATCTGAAACGTACAACTTTTCAGAACACAGTGGGCACTGGGATGTCCAAATTGTTCACCCATATCCCATAATATTACGGAGACATTTTTCTCCATTATATCGCATGGCCCAAGAGCTACAAATGATCAGGCCTAATAGGTAAAAGATCTCTCTTCCACACCCAAGCTAATTGTACCAACTAAAATAACCACAAGGAGCAGACAGACGTATATCTGTATCCACTTGTTCAAGTAAGAAAGGGCAATGTCTCAAAAACACTTCAAGCTAAAATTACACCGCTGCATTAACATTTAGTGATCTTAAAGGTCCCATTGCCTCACTGGGATACAATACCTTGCTTAGGGGAAAAGTCTCATAAAAAAAGCTTGCAAATGCAGTGTGTGCTGTTGAGTCAAAGCTGACTTGTGGTGATCCAGCAGCCTCTAGGTTTTCTTTGCAAGGTGTAACTGGAATAGGGTTGCCAACTTTTTCACCGAGAAAAACCCGACACCTGAGGCTCGCCATGCTCCACCCATTCTCCGCCCCTAGTCCCACCCCTGCCCCGCCCCAGCCCCACCCACAAAAATTACCGAGGATACATGTAGGCTAAATTCCTTGTTCAGATAATAATTAAACTGGGAACCCCAAAATCCAAACATGAAATGTACAACACTGGAGAAATAAAACTATAAAGTAATTTCCTCTTGCACTAAACAAAAACGCAAAGATGTTAGCAATACACACTTCCCAGACCAGACATATTCCAGTTAATAAATTCAAAATAAAAAGTATTTTTCTACCTTCTGTTTGGGCATTTTTTCAGTTGCAATTGCTCCAGTCACTTTCTTCTGGTTTCTTCGTGTCTTCTGCGAGCTATCCATTTGTCCTTTCTTCTCTTTTAGATGTTTTCCATTCTCTCTCTATTTCTGCTTTAACATACTGATTGTTTCCCTTTTGCAATTTCCCCCAATTCTTTCCTTATTCCTTTATCATCCATTTAAATTTCACCCTTCCATTTTCAAGCCCCTCTTACTCTCCCATTACCCAGCCCATCATAGACTTTTCTTCCACACAAAATATTTTTTTCCCCTCTCCATTCTCATTCCCATCCATTCTAGTCCTCCCCCAAAATCAGTTCCCTTATAGTTCTAGACCCACCCAGCATCCACTCCCTTCTAGTCCCATTCTCCCATGCCCCACATCAGCCCATTTCCAGTCCTATTCTAGCTCTTCATCAGCCCATTTCCAGTGCTAGCCCTCACATCACAGGCCATTTCCAGTCCTAGCCCCCACCATCACATCCCATTTGCAGTCCGAGTCCCCCTGCACCATCACAGCCCATTTGCAGTCCTAGTTCCCCCCCCCAACATCACAGCCCATTTGCAGTCCAAGTTACCCCCCCCCCATAGCCCTTTTCCAGTCCAGGTCCCCCTCCCCATCACAACCCATTTCCAGTCCATGTCCCCCCCCCCATAGCCCTTTTACAGTTCAGGTCCCCCCCCCATCACACAGCCCATTTCTTTCCAGTCCAAGTCCCCCCCCCCCATAGCCCTTTTCCAGTCCAGGTCCCCCTCCCCATCACAACCCATTTCCAGTCCCAGTCCCCCCCCCATAGCCCTTTTACAGTCCAGGTCCCACCCCATCACAGCCCATTTCTTTCCAGTCCAAGTCCCCCTCCATAGCCCTTTTCCAGTCCAGGTCCCCCTCCCCAGCACAACCCATTTCCAGTCCAATGTCCCCCCCCCCCCATAGCCCTTTTACAGTTCAGGTCCCCCCCATCACAGCCCATTTCTTTCCAGTCCAAGTCCCCCCCCCCATTAGCCCTTTTCCAGTCCAGGTCCCCCTCCCCATCACAACCCATTTCCAGTCCATGTCCCCCCCCCATAGCCCTTTTACAGTCCAGGTCCCCCCCCCATCACAGCCCATTTCTTTCCAGTCCAAGTCCCCCCCCCCCCCATAGCCCTTTTTCCGGTCCAGGTCCTCCCCATCACAACCCATTTCCAGTCCAAGTCCCCTCCCCCCATAGCCCTTTTACAGTTCAGGTCCCCCCCCATCACAGCCCATTTCTTTCCAGTCCAAGTCCCCCCCCCCATAGCCCTTTTCCGGTCCAGGTCCCCCCCCCAATCACAGCCCATTGCAGTCCTTGCCCCCCCCCCCCCCCCCGACCAGCACCACAGCTGTCTGAGAGGCTTCAGAGGGAGCAGGGTAAGCTCGCGCGAGGCCCCGGCTCCCTCTGTACAGCCACCAGCGTGAAGAGCCTTTTCCTTCCCGCTGGCGGCTATATCTGTGAAGCCGCGAATGCTGGGAAAGGTTAAAGGGTATTGCCTTTAACCTTTCCCAGCAATCGCGGCTTTACAGATACAGCCGCCAGCGTGAAGGAAAAGGCTCTTCACGCTGGCGGCTGTACAGAGGGAGCCGGGGCCTCGCGCGAGCTTACCCTGCTCCCTCTGAAGCCCTCCGGTGTGTGGGCTGGCCCTGGGTGGGGTTTTTTTTGGACTTCGGGTCGGAAGAAAAGCTGTTTTTTTGCTCTTGCCGCTACCGATATTGCGGCCAGAGCAAAAAACCGGCTTTTCAAGGGCCGGTTTTACATCTGCGCCGGCAGCCGGCCTGGCCATGGAAAAAACGGCCAGGCCGGCTGAAAACCGGCCAGTTGGCAACCCTAAACTGGAAGTAGATCACCAGGCCTTTCTTTCAAGGCAATGGAAGAGTAAGGTCATTTGCTCAAGCCTACAAGGAATGATAGTGGGAACCAAACAATGGCTTTTGGTCACCAGGCCACTGCTCTAACTATTAGGCTACTCCTCCACTCTTCCACAAACCTTTATCTAAAGAAAAAAGCCCAAAGTAAGCCACTAGGCAGAGCCAGAGACAGGCTTAGAAAAGGAAAACACTATGGGCATGATAGTCAGAGGGAATAACAAGGTTAGCAGACCTGTTAACCATGTTCAGCGTTGGCAGCTAACCACTTCTGCAGCTCTAGCCACTGCCACTGCATATCGAGCCCTATCCCCTTAAGTCAGAGAGTTTCTAACCAGAGATTGTGGTGTTAGTGGGACTTTCCTAGGAAAGCTTCCACACAGCTTATGACCACAGCACCAGAATAACCGGATGTACCCATAGTTGAGAAACACCTTTCAGAATCAGAAGAGATTGAAATTTAATAAGCTTCAGTAGATTCAACCCTCCTAGAGCAAGAGTCTATGGATTGCCCTCTGCAATATTGCAGCTGCCCGGTTAGTGACAGTGTCCGCTTGCACTTCACCCTGGAACTCCCCCAGCATGCCCAGATACTAAATGCATAGCATTGGGCCATATAAAGGGGTTAGAAGGGGGTATTCAATGGCACTAACTTTGTAAGTGCCATTGAATATCCTG
The DNA here is from genome assembly GCA_033557465.1 of Ichthyophis bannanicus. Taxonomy (NCBI): domain Eukaryota; kingdom Metazoa; phylum Chordata; class Amphibia; order Gymnophiona; family Ichthyophiidae; genus Ichthyophis; species Ichthyophis bannanicus. The sequence continues at coordinate 444,908,997 of CM066035.1, read as the reverse complement.
ATTAAAGGCATTTGCATGGTTTACTGGGCTGTAAACCGTGTAAATGCTTTTCAAATATCGGGCCCATTATGTTCAAATGTGCTTCTTTTTTTTTTTTTACGTATAAATAAAAATTATTCTCCTTTACCATGGGCAATATAGTAAATTCACACACACACCTACATTCAACTTGCCACTGCTGACACAATTGCTTAAAGAACAGCACTTTTACAATTGAAAAATCACTTACCTGGACTCAGAGATAACACTTGCTGTCCAACTTCTCAAGCACTTTCTGCCAGCAACTCAAGCTCTCTTTACCTACACTTGGCCAGACTATAATAAGTTTTTATTTGCTGTTGTTTTTATCCAATATGTATATGCATGTTTTATAGTGAGCCCTTAACCCCTGAGGAAGTGGTATACGAAACACGGCCTGTGTTGGGTTTGGCACACCTGATCCGTGGAACAATAAAGGCGACTTTAGAATCTCCTGCCACGTCTTCTGACTGGTTTCCTGTTGCCCACGTGGCAGTTTGCTGTTTCCTGGTGGACTATCATGGTTAGTGCCACTGAATATCCCCAATTTATGCTTCTGCCCGGTTAGCGACACATGGATAAAGATAGTCACAGCAAAAGCTGGCCTATCTTTACCTGTAGGCCCAGTTAGCTTCTGTGGTAGCGGAGGCTGTGCGGTGACCACAGATGTTCAATGCCAGGGCCGCATTTGACCCCGGCATTGAATATCCAGGGTTAAAGTTTGGTGGCAATGGCTATTTGCCATAGAGGTGCAGAGTCATTGCAAATGAATATCGGTCCTGATATTTTTTTCATCTGGTCATCTTCAGGGGGACAGTTTATTACACTATGAGAGGGATTTAGAAAGGAAATCCAAGTTAAATCGGGGAAGTCCAGGGCAGAACATGCAGAAAGACACCAGGGATGTCTATGTATCCGGCTGGACATATATGTAGGTAACTACATGAACATCCCCAGTAGGGATGCTTGGGTCAGGAATGTACATCTCAGGCAAGCTAGCATAAGTGGACGTCCAATGGCATAGCAAAGTGAAAACATGAGCCCCCGTTCCCCATCAGTGTTTGTTAATAGTGTATAAAATCTAGGACATATTAGTTATGAAATGTCAGCACATAAAGGAGAAAGAGACCGGTGAGCAGAAGACTAGAAATGTTGTCTGCTGTGATTTACCCTTTAGTGGATTCACATTGGGGTACATTCCTTACTGTGCCTACAAAACGAATAGGCATGCTCCAGAAACCACTGTTTCAGGCACTAAAGTTAAACACACTATTTCCCCACTGCTATGCAGGCAAACAATTATATTCTGTGCTGGAAATTGTTATTTTAAAAATAATAAGTTGCTATTTAAAATTCTGTTACAGATATGTCACTGCCAGTCCATATATTTTCTGTACATACCTCTGGCACGTTGCTAGTGCATAAACTTTCTGTGAACACATCTGACACACGTTGCATACTGTTTGTTTATGGTATATTGGTGCACAGCCTTTTTCCGTGCTCTCTTGCTAGAACACTATGCACACGTCTTTTAGTGCATGGATCTAATGCCAACTTTCTGCATTGCCCCCTAGTGTGAAGACTGCAGTATTAAAAGCACAACTTCCTTATTAGTGGCAACGTGATTATTTGCCACTTTATAGGTAATGAAAGATACAGGGAAACTCTTTGGTAGCGGGGCAAATATTGTGGAATTTGATGCAATAGAAATCTGCCAGGAATTTGATTATATGGCTTGCAGGAAGGAAATGAAAACATGGCTGTTTCCTGTATAAGAAGTTGATGGATGTCAGAAGATAGTCATGTGTGCAGGTGGGGTAAGTGGTAGTATTTAATTGTCAGACATGGTTTATTTCTAGAAAGAGAGAAGACCTTGGGTAGAGTCCCATTGAGAAGGAAATGGGGGTTGTCAGCCTGACTTGAGGAAGCTTCTATTGTACAGAAGTATGGGGGAGGGGAGGTTAACTGAGGATTTACCTGTGTTGTTTTTATATATTTAGTTCAATTTTTTTATGATTGTAAAATAAATTGGGCAATTAGTAAACTGAGATCACAGTACATAAGGAATAAACTAGATGAAATGAAATGTAATGCAATGGAAGCCATTGACAAATAACACATTATAACAACATTAATGTGCACTAATGTAATAGACCACATTAGTAAGTCTAGTCCTAAATCTAGCCATTAAAACACCAGCGAAGCCATAAATAGTTGTTTTAAATTAATCAATTAATTACAATTGAATGCATCCATTCTTAAAACCAATCCTATTATACAGAAGTTAAATCTGTACTTAAATTGACTCCATTTTGGTAATTTGTATTCAACCTACAGGTCCAATAATGTTTTTTTTTCACTAGGATAGAATAAGCTTCAATCACCCCAACATCTGGGTTTAGCAATTTTGTCAATACTCATAAATTTTATGCAATTCAAAATGCCCAAATGACATTCCTCAAAGTGCTTACAATTGTTGCTCATTTAGCATTCCTTCTAATTGACTGCATTTGTTTTTGAATTATACATTGAAAGGGCCTAAATGTTCATCCCACACATAATTTACTGCATGGACAAATTGCACAATAAATAATGGGATGTGCCTTACAATTAATGAAACTTTAATGAAAAAAGTTTTTAATGTTTGCCCTTTTTATAGTTCTGTCTTGTCTAATCACTTTGCGAACAGAGCAACTATCACAGCAAAAAAAAAAAAAAAAAAAAGAGGGCCATTAGTAACTACTACATGGATTTAGAATTATTATGCAGAAAATCACTATTGAATTATTTATTTATTTAGCATATTTTTATACAACCTTTCCCTGAAAGATATGAGGCGGTTTACAGCAATAAAATGTATATTCATAAAGACAAGCACCACAATTAATCATATGAAAACAACCATGCTTTGCAACTTTTATGGGATACATTAATTTCTGCTAATACAGTATCTTTACATCTAGGGGTAACAAATTCCACAGAGATGGGTCTTTCTGCAGAGTGGAGGAGTAGCCTAGTGGTTCGAACACTGGCTTGGTAATCAAGCAACCAGGGTTCAAGACCCACTAACAGTCCTTGTGGCCTTGGACAAGTCACTTAACCCTTCATTGCCTCAGAAGAAAGGTCTGGCAACCTACTTCCAGTGACACTGCCAAGAAAACCCAGGAGCTTCTAGGTCACCAGGAGTCAAGACTGACTCAAAAGCATTGGAGGTACATGAGGACAGGCTGTGTGACCAGCAACCCCAGTCCTGATGGCAAACAGAAAGCTGCTAAAGATCTGCACTTGGGACAGGGCCACTGGCAGACAGGTCCAGCTACCATCCACTATGATCTGACATTCACCAGTCACATGAACAGTTAACATTCACATGAACAATAGAAACTATTTACATAGTTGCTGGCTAATAACAATCTATGTTGCAGTTACTTGTGAGTTATTTTAAACTTCCCTCGATTGTTGAGTATTTTCAAGGATGTATTTTTCCCGACTCATTCTGATGAGCCATAGTCCTTTTTGATTGTTTTATTGTTTATTCCACCTTACTTTGGGCCAGTTACACTTTTAATCGTCTATTTATAGTATCCCATTTTTTTAGTAATTGAAAATATTGCAGATTTTATTATACATAAGCCTCCTCATATTTCTTATGTTGGCATAATAGGTTCCACCAGTATTCCATCGTTAGATCAGATAAAACTTTCCAGTGTATCGTGATAGCTTTTATCGCTAAGCTTATCATTAAGTCCAGTACTTGGTGATCTGTTTTTTTTCCAAGCTAGGCATTTCTGCTAGGGAATTGTAGGTTATTATCCGATATGTCAGTGGCTCTGGAATATCCAACAACTTAGGGGTATGTTTACTAAACTGTCTTAACGTCGCAGCGGTGATATTATCACACGATAACGTCACTTATCACACAATAACGCGGCGGCAGCATTAAGGTATACTAACGCTGTGAAATCCGGATCTGAAGGGTGGAGTAAGGCTTCCCAGAGGGTGGAGAGAAGGGGTCAATGGGCAGAGAGTGGGGGGGAAGAGGCTCCAGGCACACTAACGCTGTGAAATCTGGGTCTGAACACTAACGCCAGTGAAACCCTCGCATTAAGGCACATTTGCAGGAAAGAGAAACCATTTAAGTCAGCAATGTGCAGCAAAAGCAGGGAAACCCAGAATCGTGATAGTTGTGATACATGTGCAGGAACCAAAAAGGCAAATAAACATATAAAATGACCAGAACCACATTTAAAATCCCAATAACCAAGCTGGTCAATAGCGATATTAATGATAAATATAAAGCAACACTACTGACAAAGTGTAAAAATTAAGATATCATGTTTGGAAGGGTCTATGCTCTGTCCCCCTACAAAGTGAATGATCCCACATTGAAATAGCATTGATCAGGGTTTCTGTCATTTAGATTGGGCAGGTTTGTTATGGCGTGCACATGTGCAGAAACAGCAGAGTGGGCACGTAGGAAAGGGCAACTGTACTGATGCTGTAAATGGGATACAGGGAGCTGCAGGCAGCACATGCTGTGGTCCAGCTGGGGCACAGTGCGGACTAGGCAGATGCCTAGGTGGCACATAGGAATGCCGAAACTGTAAAGCAGCAAGACAGCAACTGACGAGGGTCCAACATGGGCACGAGTGTGTGTCCCACAGTGTCATAGGGGATATTAACCAGCAGGTACCCCCAAGGGCACATAACATTGGCAGGCTGTGCCGGGGGGAAGCACGCATGTCCATGTAGGCACCCCTACCCGAGAACCCACACCATAGGCAGCTGCCTACCAGAAAACTGGATGGCCTGGGACTGCGCACCACCAGCACTACTGGCATAATGGCATGGCAGCATGGCGGTTTAGGGGTGCTGGTGGCAGAGGGGGCAGTGGCATCTACCCACAGCTGACCATGACCAAGCCCCGTTTAGGTGGGTGCTGTGCACTGCAACAGACAGGGTCTGTCTGATGAACAGTCATGGTATCCGCAGGGAATGATCTGTCCCTGTGGGAACACTGTGGTGCAGTACACATAGCCAGTGTGTTCAGGAGCAGAAGGTCACAAGTTTAAGTTCCAGCTGTGGCTCCTGACAACCCTGCCCCATATTTTACCCAGTACTAAACCATGGTAATAAAGAAGGAACATTAAATAAGCATGCCCGAAACGCCTATATTTTATCCTACAGAGCACAGACACCATAAACATGTGCAATCCCTAGAGCAGAGTTTCCCAACTGCAGTCCTGGAGGGCCAAACACCATTCAGGTTTCATTCTGTCCCTAATAAATATGCCTGTGCTGCATTTGTATGCGCCACCCCCATTGTATGCACATGTATCTCATGCATATTCATTAGGGACAGCATGAAAACCTGAACTGTGTTTGGCCCACCAGGACTGGAGTTGGGAACCTCTGCCCTAGAGCAGCGGCCAACAGGGGCATAAACACACAAACCCATAGGCTCCACTATCCAAAGCCGCATGGAGAGTCAGGCTGATGGGCCCTGCGCAGAGCAGCATCTCCCAATACTGGCACCTGCATACCTTAGCAATGCTGTCTTAAACTTGGGAAAACGTTCCACATATATCAAAAGGTTGCTATGATTAATGTCAGATAACAAATCCTAAGTTAGACACAATTTGTTGATAGAGATTCATCATAGCAACCTTTCTGATATCTGTGGAGTGTGTTTCAGTTATTGATTTTGACAGTGTTTACCACCCCGGGGAGTGACCCTAACAGTATTGAATACCATAGCAATGCCCGCACTGTGCCCAGGACTGCTGTGGCGGCCAGGGCTGCCACAAACCTCTATATTTGCACAATGCTGGCATAGGTGTGGGAGTGCGTGTCTGTCTATCCAGTGTGTTGTGACTGCCTACACCTTACTGAGCCCACATTGCTTGCACTGTTTCCAGTGTTAGCCTGCCAATGTTCATAATGAGGAGCAAGGTACTGTGGGTATGGCCTGGACAGGGTGGCATGGGCAGGATGCATCTACACAGGGTATAGGGCAATGGCTGGGACAATGTAGTGCCCAACCACCACCTGCATGGATAGGGTGGCCACAGCATGTCATGTTGGGAGGTCGCTCTCACCCTGACTGAGCAGTGACCACGGCATGTCTAGGTTCCCCCATAGTGCTGTACACTATTTCTCTTAAGTGATATTTATGTTTTTTTTTTCTGGGGCCCAATCACTGACATACCTGTGTGGTGTGTGTGCTGACATCCCAGTTTTGGGTGCACACAGTTCCTCCAGGAACATGCACTATGTACTGGCTAGCAGATTGTCTGCAGTTAGCATCTGTATGGCTGCACCACCGTGCAGCAGGTGCACACTGACTTCCCTTTGCTGGTGAATGTCAGATCACCGTGGAGGGCAGATGAGCTGACTGGGCCCACTACCTATCTGCCAGTGGCCCTGTCCCAAGTGCAGATCTTCAGCAGCTGTCTGTTTGCCACCAGGACTGGGGTTGTTGGTCACACAGCTTGTCCTCATGTACCTTCACTGCCCCCCTTGCAAAGGGTGAGAGTGTGGGTCTGTTGGGGGCAGGTCATATCCCCCACCCTGACCCAGAGAGGGTGGTTTGTTAAGTTCCTTGTCAGCAGGTGAGCCCTGACACACCCCTATTCCCTAAACAGGTGACCATAGCAAGCACAGTGGATATGCACTATGTTGTGTGCATCATGGTCCACAAGGGCCAGACATGACTGGCAATTACAAATGGACACAGAGACCTCCTAAAGGTGTCAACAACAAATACCTGTCACACACTGGCACTGATGGAAACCTGCAGCACAGCCCACCTCAACCCACCTGGGTACTGCGGACCTGGTGCTGGCCACTCCACCTCACCCTCAGGGTGAGCACAGAACACGCACATTAGCATGGCCTGTAGGTACTCTGTGCCAGTAACATGCACGGTCATTCCTCTTACCAAGCTGATGTACTGTAGAGGTGCATACCCCATCTGGTGAGCAGATGTAGACTGCTGTTCTGCATGCGAATTGCATTATGGGTACTGTTGGTTCTATCCTATCCTGGTAGCCACAGCAGACAGTTTTATGGTGATGTGTACTATTTCTGTAGCCAGCCATTGTTTTGATGACCCCCATAGTGATGTAGCACAATGGTTAATGCAATGACTTCAATAGCTGAGATCATGGGTTCAATTCTTTGCTGTTCCCCTTTTTTTATGGCTGTCCTACACAACTACTTTTCATTCGTGTAGCAGTCATATCTGTGCAGATCTGTGCTGCCGCCACATTATACCCTCATCACTGTTGCCATCTATCCTTTTGTTCATCTATGTGTGTGTGCCAGTTGTGTGGCATCCTGCCCTAATGTGCAGGCTGCTACCCCATGTCCTGCACTGCCACACCTTTCTGCATTGCTGCTCTTCATGTTTGCCCCTCCTGTGTCCTCCTGTTATTGCACTTATCCTGCCACCTCTACCTCCTCTGGTGGACACGTATCCCCATCCTCTGCCACACACTGTCATTGTTGCACTGTACATTACCATCACCCTGTACATCGGTACAGCTGCCCCCGATATGTTTGTCCACTTTACCTGCTGCCACATGGGCTGCACGCAGATTTGGCTGGTCCATGAGCTCCGTCATCTACTTCCTTCCATCACTTGTTCATTTCCTTTCCTTGGTGCTCTGTGCAGTGTTATGGTTATATCTGTGTTTGAGTCATACATTTCATGCTTGTGACTTTGGGGTACCTTTGTGCCCCTGGGCACCATCTCCTGTGTCACCTTGGCATCCCTGGGGCATCTTTCGCAGCACCTTGGGTTTGGCCAGCTTATGGGGCACCTTATATGCTGCCTTGGAGGGTGCCAATCTTTCCTGCTGCCCTCTGGGGCACATTATGACCTGCCTTGGATGACATGGTGCTTTGTGATGTGCCTTATGGTGCACCCTAAAAGGTGCATTAGATTGCGGCACTGGGGTGAGGCTTTTTTGGCTGGCAGTGCAAATTGTTGGGATGTGTCTGACTGTTACTGGCAGGAAAAGGGATTGCCTTAGACAGTCTTTTAACTGAGCCCACTTGGGGATCAAGCTCATGACCACTGTATCAGCAGTCAATGTATTAACCAGTGTGCTACACCTCTGTTACTGTGGCTGCAGGTCAGCATGCCTAATTAAGGCTAACGCACGTTAACGTGCCACGGCTCCCTCTATCACAAGATAACTGACTTTATCGTGATAACCTGAAATGCTACCATAAGACCAGAATGCCCACTACCTTATGAAAGAATACTCTGCACCTCCCCTCACCTACAACGAGGCAGGGCTCTTGGGTATAACAGAAATCCACATGCAAGGCAATGAGAAGGTTAATTGGTAAATCAGTAAATAATACACAACACACTTGTATTATAAAAACAAACCAAAGCTTTGGGAGAGCAAGCTAGGCCTTTTTCTATGTTTACTCTGATATCATAGCTTTAGGCCACTTTATTTATAGGTAAAGATTCCATTACACAGCATAATTTCACTTTATTATTCTACGTCTCACATCACGTATATTCATAATATACATATTCTATTCTATGTCTAGTGTCACGTATATTCATAACATACTTTTCTATAGGCATGCACGTCATAGACAATCATGAAAAGACATACATATATTCTCAGATATGACTATGTAGGCCTTAATTCTAATTAATTCTAACACTGACAGTTTGATATCTCTGACCAGAGACTGAGCGACTGAGAAGCTGGGTAAACAACTTGCCTTTTACTTATCTTTCTAATAACAAGACTAATGTTTATATTGTAGGAACCTTTCACCCAGTTTCTTCTACAGAGTTTTCAAGGATGGTATTAAATAAGGAGCTACAAATGATATTAACTCTTTCTTAGGGCTTATAGTAATATAATGTTATTCACAGGGCCTGACTGTGTATCCAACCTGGTACAATCAAGCTTTCTTTCAGTCCTTCCTCTGATTCTGTAAAGAATCATTTCACAGATGGATCGTAGCTAGCTTCTCGGTCAACCTGTAACATTATTTTAGGGGTCAGTGTCTCCTCTGATTTCTTACAGCAAGCAGATATTACACAAAGAATTATTGCTCCAAAAATGATAATCCCTAATAAGCCAAATAATGAAGCTAATATGCCTTGCAGGGGCCTAGATAATAAACTCCAGAAAGAAGAAACAGAATTTAAAAAATCAGAAAAAGAACTTACATAACTACTACTTGATACAAATGTACGATTCCTAACCTTATCTAGTAGGCCTTTCACTATTTTTCCTTCATCATCAAGCAAACAATAATTATTATTATTAATAATAATAATAATAATAAAATAAATAAATAAACCATACATGCCATTTTCCTTCACTAGGAGATAGTCTAAAGCCATGCGATTCTAGGCTAATAAAGTAATATTGTGGTAAGGTAGAAAAACGCCACGGGGTTTCTAACTGGGCAACATAGCAAGTACCTGACCAACCTCTGGGAAGTTCCATATATGCAAGATTACCACAAACAAAATAATCTAACTTCTAAAGCCACTAATCCATTTTCTCAAATTGTCAATTTGTGGGGACAAGATGTATTCTGTGTACAATTATTCAGAGCCCACTGAGTAATGTTCATTTCTTTAATTCCAACAGATAAATTACATTCCCAGGGATGGTGATACCCTAACAAAGGGAAATTCCAGTTAGGTATGTTTAGGTCTGGACTAAAGTCATTCAAAAGGTAGCCAGAACTATTATACTGTAACAAGTCATAATCATGCACCTGATTCCCCTGAACTTGTATTAATTGTACTACGGAAATATAAGGTTTCTGTACGTGGGATTTCTTATACCAGATGGAAGAATTATGTAGCATTATTATTCTACAGACGTTCCATGGGATGTCCCCTACCTTTTCCCTGTACCTTGAGCCATAGAACATATTGGAGGGGACTTTAAAGGCATAGGACTAACTACTCTAGGTTCTGTGTTTGTATGAGACCATTAGATTAAATGTCTTCTGTAACTGAGTGTAAATGCGACTCAAAAATATTTGGGTATTTCCCATAAAATTCCCAAGATTCTAAATGCAGTACTGCTTCATTAACTATAATATGCCATAGCACAACTACGCACAACAAATACGGAAACATTCTTAGCAAACCTCTAAACATCTGAAACTATAATTACTCCAAAAATAAATGTTCTAAGACAAAATAAAAATACACCTACTCTTCTTAAGATGATGAAGATATATAGTATAGCTATAACTACCCTCTAATTCTCAAACTTTCATAAAGTAGAGGTTAAGTGCCAAAAGGTCATTGCATATATATCAGTAAAATAATAATTCAAACTAACTATATCCACCTAATCAGTAGTGTAAATGCTGGACAAAGGACTTTTGCAGAATTAGTCCATTCAAAAAGCACTTAATCACAATAGTCTTTTTCTGTAATATCACTGTTGTTCAACAAGTCTCTGCACCTCCCCTCACCTACAACGAGGCAGGGCTCTTGGGTATAACAGAAATCCACATACAAGGCAATGAGAAGGTTAATTGGTAAATCAGTAAATAATACACAACACACTTGTATTATAAAAACAAACCAAAGCTTTGGGAGAGCAAGCTAGACCTTTGCCTATGTTTACTCTGATATCATAGCTTTAGGCCACTTTATTTATAGGTAAAGATTCCATTACACAGCATAATTTCACTTTATTATTCTACGTCTCACATCACATATATTCATAATATACATATTCTATTCTACGTCTAGTGTCACGTATATTCATAACATACTTTTCTATAGGCATGCACGTCATAGACAATCATGAAAAGACATACATATATTCTCAGGCATGACTATGTAGGCCTTAATTCTAATTAATTCTAACACTGACAGTTTGATATCTCTGAACAGAGACTGAGCGACTGAGAATCTGGGTAAACAACTTGCCTTTTACTTATCTTTCTAATAACAAGACTAATGTTTATATTATAGGAACCTTTCACCCAGTTCCTTCTACAGAGTTTTCAAGGATGGTATTAAATAAGGAGCTACAAATGATATTAACTCTTTCTTTGGTCTTAAAGTAATATAATGTTATACACAGGGCCTGACTGTGTATCCAACCTGGTACAATCAAGCTTTCTTTCACCTTATATGACATTCATCACAGTAAGACTGCAACTAACACCAGTAACATTAAGATGGTTTAGTAAACATACCCCTTAGTGATTCGTTACCATACTTGGTGCCAATAGTTCTGTAGATTCGCACATTCGTATATCATATGCGACAGCGTTCCAACATCCAATCTACAAGACCAACATCAATTCCCCGCTTGAGGATTCCATTTGGACACTTTTAGTGGAGTCTGGTATGCTCTATTTGCCAGGAAGTACAGTGTTTGTGTAAGAGAGGTTGCATGAGTAATCCCTATTTGTGATCCCCAAAACATTTCCCACATTTTTGGACACTCTAGTTCCCCTGCTTCTGTTTCCCATATTAGTTGTGTTCCAATACTCTTATCATTTAGCCTTGATCTTGAGTTTGAGGAACTTTGATATTGGCTGTGAGCCAGCTTGGATTTCTTGCATCTTTTGATATAACGGCCACCCTGACTTAATCAGAATCTGAGACACCCCTGCTTTTTTTAAGCAGTGACAGAGCTGACACCATTGGTAAAGACATTTATCCGACAGTCCAAATTCTTGCTGCATCCCTTGAAAGGACTTAAATGCGTCATTGTGCATTAACTGACCTAATTTCCATATATCACATCGAATCTATTCCATCCATGCAAAACATTTTCCTGCTATTGTTATTTCCAGATTTAACCAGATTGGCTCATCTTTAGCGTATTTTTCTTCATCTTTGACACATTGCTTTATCTTTTGACACGCCAGTTGTGTGTCCCACCTTATCTCATTGTACAGCTTCTGTTGACTCCATCCCACTCCTACACGCAATTGTATTGGCATTGGGCCGCTGATAGCTTGCTCTACTTGTAGTCATCTAGGGCCATTCTCCTTATCCTCTTCTCTTGTCCACTGTGCCCCTTGTTTTAACAAGGAGGCTAGGTGATACCAGTAAAAATCTGGAAAATGTACACCGCCACTTGCTTTGGGTCATTTTAATTTATTTTACGATATCCTGGGAGCTTTATTTTGCCATAGAAATTTTAACAGGAGCCTTCCTAATTTTTTGTAAAAGTTTTGCTGAAATAGGACAGGAATCATACTTAAAATATAGTTAATTTTAGGGACTAATACAATTTTTATGGTTTCTAATCTTCCCCACCAAGTTAAATATAATGACATCCATTTAGTCATGTATTCCTTAATAATCTTTTTGCACTGTTCCATATTTTGCTCCATTGTTCTCTGTATCGTGATCCCATATGTAATTCCTAGATATTTAAAAGACGATTGCACCTTTTGAAATGGATAGTCCTGTGCTATTAATTCTGATGCTTGTGCATTTAGGGGTATTATTGTGGTCTTGGTTAAATTTACCTTATATCCTGAATTAGCAGAAAATGCTTCTATAATTTGCAAAACTGTTGTTAATGAGCAGGGCTTCAGAAAGAGGAGAAGGTCATCTGCATATGCCAATAATTTACACTGACATCCTTTAATATTTATCCCCTCTATGCTCTTATGTTGTCGAATCATAATAGCTAGTGTTTCTATCGCCAGGTTAAGTAGGAGCGGTGAGAGAGGGCACCCCTGTCTCGTGCCTCTGAATAGTTTAAAGATGCCGAGAGCATTCCATTCACTGCAATCTGCGCTGAAGGGTTTGCATATAGTGTTTCAAATCTTCTTATTATTCCATCTTTCATTCCAAACCATCTCAGCACTTGAAAAAGGTATAGCCACTCTACTCTGTCGAATGCCTTTTCAATGGCTAGTTCTAGGCCAATTATTGGTTCCAAAATTTATTTATTTATTTAACATTTCTTATATACCACACTATTTCTCATCAGTGCGGTTTGCTGAGCTTGCACCATTACTTGTGCAAGTAGTCTTCCATTGTCCGTGGTAGATCTGTCAGCCATGAAACCACATTGATCTGGATGTATTAACGTGCTAAGAACTTTACTTAATCTGCTGGCCAACAATTTAGCGTATATCTTGTAGTCAGCATTTAAAAGAGAGATGGGTCTGTAGTTTTCTATCTTCTGTGGATCCCTGCCTGGTTTGGGATGTATGACAATAGTGGCTTCGGACACTGCTCCCACCGCAGGACATTCCTCGCTTAGTCTAGAATAGTAAACCTGCAAGTTAGGCACTATGCATTTCACAAACATTGAATAAAATTCCAGTGGGAGTCTGTCCGGTCCACACGCTTTACCCTTAGCAAGTTGATTAATAGCTAAATTGATCTCTTCCTCATCAATATCTTCCTCTAGTGCTTCTGCCAGGCCTTGGAAAGTTTTGGTCTTGTTATATTAGAGACTATCTTATCAAACTCTCCTTTGTCCCAATCTATTTTTGACTGATACAGCTTGGCATAAAATCTTCTACCGTGTTCCAATATATGCTCATCTTTAGTAAGTAGCTCGCCTTCACCATTCTGCAGTGCAGTGATATGTGTTGCTGCTCCTTTGGCTTTCAGCATGTTAGACAATAGGGTACCCGCTCTGTTGTTTTCATGATAATATACACTTTGTTGTATATTACTATATTGTTGCACCTCTATGCTAAGGACTGAGTTGTATTGATATCGCAATCTCTGTAGTCGCTGTAGAATCATCGAATCCGTTCTCTTAGTTAGTATTTTCTCTCCTGTGCAAATTTGCATCTCTAGCTCTGTCAGGGTTTTCTTTTTTTTCCCTCCTAGATTGTATGGCATATGATGTTATATGCACTCGCATATTTGCTTTGAACGCTTCCCACCAGGCCCAAGTTGAGGTTTCTGTGACTAAATTTAACTGAAAGTAGCTAGTGATTTCTTTTCTCATGTAAGCCACAAATGTGCTATCAGCTAGCAACGCTTTGTCCATTCTCCATCTTGCTTGACTTTTCTTTTCCTCTTTTGCATCAAGTGTACATACTATTGCAGCGTGATCTGAAACAGTAGTCATGCATATCTCTGATGATATTATTTGTGGGACTAGAGTACTTGACATTAAGAAATAATCAATTCTTGTTTGAGAACTGTGCGGTAGAGAGTAGAATGTATATTCTCTATCTTTTGGATGTAATAATCTCTATGGGTCCACCAAACCTAAATCTTCAATCATACCCCGAATCACAGCTTGAGCCTTAGGCTTACTTTGTGGCTTATGTGGGGTTCTATCAATTAAAGGATCCTGTACTATGTTAAAGTCTCCTCCAATAATTATTTGAGTAGATGCAGCATCTGCAAGCTCCATTGCAACTTCCGTAAAAAATGTTGGGTCATCCTGATTAGGGGCATATATTGACATAAGCGTGTAAGTTCTTTGATTTAGGAGAACTGTTGCCTTGGCCCACCTACCGTTAAGATCAACCTTGGTCTCTTTAATAGCCGGTGCAAGGCCTTTCCGAACCAGTATTATCACCCCTCCTTTCTTTCTCAATTCTGGCGCTGCCAAGATGTTCTGTTAGAATTTCTATCCCACCTTACTTGATTCACCTACTGTTAGGTGTGTTTCTTGTAAATATACTATGTCCGCCTTCTGTTTCTGACAGTATAGTAGTATTTTCTTGTGTTTTATCACATTTGTAATGCCCTTCATATTTAAGGTTAACACCTTAACAATATGACTAGCCATGTCTCAACTTCATTTCTTGTTTCACCATTATACACTGTGTAAGCTCTTTTGACTGTTTGCATACTTAATTCGCTAATAGACTGATATAGCCAGCATTCTACATCCCGTTTAACTATTAACACTTGTCTGGTGAAGTTATTCCCACCCATTGTGCTGATTGAGCCCCAAAGAGTCCACCATTGCTAGTATTGTTACGCTTTACAATATCTCCTACCCTTCCCTTCCATTCTACAGCTGAACCTTATACCTTTACACATTTTGTACAACAATATTCACAATCTATTTATACTTGCTATTGTATAGTCCGCAGCTATAATAGTCATCATAATTCTACCATATACACAGTATTCCAGCGGATTTCATCTTCCAGTCTCCATTTGCTCCTGATCTTGAGGAAACGTGCGCAATGCTGCGGGAACTTCAAATGTGTGCGTAGTATTATGTAGCGTTACTTGCATTTTTGCTGGATATAGCAAGCCATACCTCGCTTGTAGTTACTGCATCTACGGACGGCAAGCCAACAGTTCCTTCCTTCGCTCCATGGTTCTTTTGCTTAGGTCTGGATAAAAGTCAATCTTGTGTCCTTGCATCTGTAGCGGGCCTTTCTACTTGGCAATTTGTAGAATTTGAAGAGTTTGTGGGTATCGCAGCACCTTTGCCACAAATGGCCTTGGGTATTTACTGCTATTTGCTCTATGTGATGGAGTTCTATGAGCACGCTCCAACTCCAAAGTTCTGTGAAATGTAGTTTGCAAATGTTCTGGAATCAATTTTTCAAGGTACCCAATAGGATCTGTTCTTTCTACTCCTTCTGGAATTCCAATTATTCGAATATTGTTCCTTCTTGCTCGATTACTTTGGTCCTCAATCTGTGCTTCCAACGCTGAAATACGTCTAACTACTGGACCAATTTGAAGCAATAAATTGTCATTTTTTTGCACTTGCATTTCCACTTTAGTTAACTGATTGTTCATATCAATTAGTTTATCTTTAACTTCCGCTAAGTCTTCTTGCACTTGCCGCAGAGTTTCAGTGTTATCTGTTATTAGCTCTCTGACTAATTTTATTTCCGCAAGGATTTCTCTTAGGCCATCTGTCGCCTCCTTCTCCGACGCCATTTTCTGTGGTGACACAGCTTCTTGTTTCACTCTTTTTGGTGCCGTTCCAGCTGCTTGTTGGAAATCTAGCTTTGCTGGTTTTAAAGTTGACATCTTCCTGGTTCAGTATTGATTAATCTGACCAGTCACACTTCTCATTGAAGGGAAGGGGATTCAGTATTCTTGGTATGCAATGGGAGCTGATCTTCTAGGCTGCCATTTCACACTGTGGCAAGCTCCGCCCCAGTTACTTACAGTTCTGATATCCTTACACAGCTCTCCCACACAGAGACACTCTGGCACAACTTTCTCTATCAGAAATTGTCTTCCCAAAAAACCTCCAGCTAAAGTTCCTGCACATGGATTCCATCCTTCTGTAAGAGTGTTCTTAAACCCAACTCTGTCCGGAAACAGTCCCTTACTACCTTCATTTCAACTTACACAGCACGCTTTCAATGCTCTAAAGCTCCTAGCAGACCTCTGCACACATAAAAGTAATTTTATAAGTCATTTTCTTTAACATTTACTTAGTATCTGTTTAATTTACATAACTGGATCCTACTTTTTATCTCCTTATCTCTTGTGAGCTCTCCTTATCTCCTATGAGCTCTCCCCTGCTTGCCCCAGACTCAACTACTTCCTGCATCAGCCCTGTTTGTGCATTAACTCCTTCAACACATATTGATAGTGCAGTCTGATTCCCCATACATCTATATGTACATATGCTCACACATATTCCTTTAGAAGCAGTATTTATTTATTTGGCATGTTTCCTTATTTGACACTTCATTTGAACTAGACAGCCTTTACTTTTAAATGTTTATTTCCTTGTTTAAGATTTACTGACTTTTCATTTATTTTTAATGTGGCTGTCAGCAGGTACTTTTAATTTTTTTTCTCTACCTTTACATAAACATGATCATATATGCCCATATTTTATAAATTCAAGTACACACACACACAAAAATATGCATTAGCGGAATTCTATAAAATTGCCCTGTTAGTGTAATAATGACTGATGAAACACAGAAAGATGACAGCAGAAAATGACCATTTGGCCTTTCCAATCTGCCCTTCCATATCAACTATTATAGGCCCCTATTTTTCTTTAACACAGTAACATAGCAAGTGACGGCATATAAAGACCAGCATGGTCCATCTAGTCTGCCCAGCAAGATGGCAATAGTAGGTGCACCTGTCGCTCTGTGTAGGCCACCCCTCCCCATGTCTTTGTTTAGGGGTGAACCGACCACTTAGGACACCCATATTTGTTGAGACATTAGACCAGCGATGGTGAACCTATGGCACGCGTGCCAGCTGTGGCACGTGAAGGCCTTGCAGCTGGCACACGGGAAGGTCCGCAATCAAGATATGCGGCATTAAAAAAAAAAAAAAAAAAAAAGCTGGGGGGTTTAGGAGTGGTGATGGGCTGGGGGGGGTTAGGAGGGGTAATGGGGGGGGGGGGTTGGGGGGTTATTACTGGTGTTGGGCTGTGGGGGTTATGAGTTGTAATGGCTGTGGGCTGTTGGGGGGTTAGGACTGGTGATGGGCTGGGGGGGGGGCTAGGACAGGAAATGGGCTGATGGGGGGGTTAGGAGTGGTGATGGGCTGGGGGAGTTAGGAGTGGTAATGGGCTGGGGGGGTTAGGAGTGGTAATGGCTGTGGGCTGTTGGGGGTTAGGACTGGTGATGGGCTGGGGGGGTTAGGAGTGGTAATGGCTGTGGGCTGTTGGGGCTAGGACTGGTACTGGGCTATGGGGGGCTAGGACAGGAAATGGGCTGATGGGGGGGTTTAGGAGTGGTGAGGGGCTGGGGGAGGTTAGGAGTGGTGATGGGCTATGGGGGGGCTATGGGCTATGGGGGAGCTAAGTCTATATGGGCTGATGGGATTAGGACTGGAAGTTGGTTGATGGGGGCTTAGGACTGGTAATGGGCTATGGGGGCCTAGGACAGGAAATGGGCTGATGGGGAGGGGTTAGGACTTGAGGTGGGCTGTTGGGTGGGGTTAGGACTGGTAATGGGCTCCGGGGGGCTAGGACCGGAACTGGGCTGCTGGGGAGGGGTTAGGTCGTGCGGTGGGCTGTTTGGTGGGGTTAGGACTGGAAATGGGATGATGGGGGGTTAGGACTGGAGGTGGTCTGATGGGGTTAGGACTGGTAAAGGGCTATGGGGGGGTTTAGGACTGATAATGGGCTATGGGGGGCTGGGACAAGAAATGGGCTGATGGGGAGGGGTTAGGACTTGAGGTGGGCTGATGGGGTTAGGACTGGTAATGGGCTGTGGGCTGATGGGGGGGTTAGGACTGGCAATGGGCTATGGGGGGGTTAAGACTGGTAATGGGCTGTTGGCTGATGGGGGCTGTCTGGTAATGGGCTATGGGGGGTTAGGACTGATAATGGACTATGGGGGGGGCTCGGACAGGAACGGGGCTGATGGGGAGGGGTTAGGACTTGAGGTGGGCTGATGGGGTTAGGACTGGTAATGGACTGTGGGCTGATGGGGGGGTTAGGACTGGCAATGGGCTATGGGGGGCTGACTGGAAATGGGTTGATGGGGGTTAGGACTGGAAGTGGGCTGATGGGGGGTTAGGACTGGAAGTGGGCTGATGGGGGTTAGGACTGGTAATGGGTTATAGGGGGGGCTTAAACTGAAAATGGGGTGATGGGGGGTTAGGACTGGAAGTGGGTTGATGAGGGGGGCTAGGACTGGTATTGGGTTGGGGAGTTGCTAGGACTGGAAATGGGTTGGGGGGCTGCTAGGACTGGAAATGGGCTGATGCAGGGACTAGAAGGGAATGGATGCTGGGTGAGGCTGGAACTAGAAGGGAGCTGGTGTTGGGGGAGGATTAGAATGGGATGGGGCTGGGAGAGTAAAATGGAGAGGGGAAAAATATTTTGTGTGGGAGGGATAAAAAATCTACAATTGGCCGGGTATTGGGAGAATAAGTGGGGATTGAGGATGGAGGGGTAAATTTTGAGTAGATGAAATAGGAATGAGGAAAGAACAAAAGGAGAAAGATTAGTATGTTAAAGCAGATGTAGAGAGAGAATGGAAAAAAAAAAACAAGACAGAAGAAAGGACAAATGGACAGCAGATGGAGAGTTAGCAGAAGACACGAAGAAAAGAAACCAGAAGAAAGTGGCTGGAACAATTGCAACTGAAAAAAAATGCACAAAAGGTAGAAAAATATCTCTTTATTTTGAATTTATTAATTGGAATATGTCAGCTCTGGTAAATGTGCATCATTAAATCTGCGCTTTGTTTAGTACAAGAGGAAATTAATTTATAGTTTTATTTCTACAGTGTTGTTGTATATTCCAAGTTTGGCTTTTGGGGTTCCCAGTTTAATTATTGTCTTCCTGTTTCTAAATTGTGATGGTCTGTTCTGCATGTGTAACTGAGCTGAGGTATTCTGTTTATATAATTCCTATTTGACATTGCCACTTGTTCTTTCCCCAGTAGGTCATGTATTGTTGTTCTCTGAAATGTATTGGTTTAATATTTGCAGTGTTGCCTTTTGATAGTTAGGGTATGGTGCTTTGTGAGTCCTGGTAGTGCTGTTAGGATACGGCGGGTTTGCTATGGGTTCTAAATGGGCAGCGTTTGTAGTAGTTCCTAATGTGCCTGGCGGTTGGTACTGGATTATAGTAATGTAGAAACCTTTTAGTCTTTCTTTATCCATATACTCATTAAGAGGCATGTTTACTAAAAGTTAGTGTATGGTAACATTATGCAAATATTTATGCAAATGAGGCACCTTATGCAAATGAGGCTTTACTTGACGTGCTGGCACTTTGAGGAAATTCTTTGGTTTTGTGCGGCAGTTTGGGCACTCGGGCTCAAAAAGGTTAGCCATCACTGCATTAGACGATACCATTTATTTTGTTTTTATCCTGTTGCTGTAAAGGGATCCACTGTGTTTGTCCCATGCTGTTTTGAATTCCATCACCGTGTTTGCCCCCACCACTTCCATCGGGAGGGCATTCCAAGCATCCACCACCCTTTCAGTGAAGAAATATTTCCTGACATTGCCTTTCAATTTACCACCTTGCAGCTTCATGTTATGCCCTCTAGTTTTACAGCTTCCCCGTCTTTGGAAGAGGTTTGTTTCTTCATCATTTCTCTTTAAGTATTTAAAGGTCTGAATCATATCTCCCCTGTCCCTCCTCTCCTCCAAAGTGTACGTATTTAGGTCTTCAATTCTCTTCTCATAAGGCTTCTGACGCAGGCTCCAAATCATTTTGGTCACCTTTCTCTGAACAGTTTCCAGTCTTTTTACATCTTTTACAAGATATGGTCTCTAAAACTGAACACAGTATTCCAAGTGAGGCCTCACCAGTGACTTGTACAGTGGCATAAGTACCTCTTCCTTTCTGCTGATAATCCCTATTTGTATGCAGCCCAACATCCTCCTGGCTTTTGCCACCGCCTTGTCGAACTGTTTTGCCACCTTGAGATCATCAGAGATAATCACACCAAGGTCTTTCTCCTGAACCATGCATACCAGCCTCTCACCCCCTATCATGTACATTTCCCTTGGATTTCTGCTACCCAAGTGCATGACACTGCACTTTTTCACATTAAATCGTAGTTGCCAAGCATTAGACCATTCTTCCAGCTTTTGTAGATATTTCCTCATGTTAACCACTCCCTCGAGGGAGTCCACTCTGTTGCAAATTTTTGTGTCATCTGCAAAAAGACAGACTTTTCCATTCAGTCCTTCAGCAATATCATGCACAAATATATTGAACAGTGCCGGGCCCAGGACCGAACCCTGGGGCACCCCGCTAATCACCTTCCTCTCATCCGAGTGAGCTCCATGTACCATCACCTTCTGTTGTCTGTCAGTCAACTCTTTCCTAATCCAGTTTATTATCTTGGGACCCATCCCCAAGCTACTGAGTTTATTGACAAGCCTCCTATGAGGAACAGTATCAAAGGCTTTGCTGAAATCCAGATAGATGACATCCATTGCATGCCCCAGATCTAGTTCCTTGGTCACCCAGTCAAAGAACTCAATCAGATTTGTTTGGCAAGACCGTCCTTCAATAAAACCATGTTGCCTTGGATCTTGCAACCTGTTGGTTTTGAGAAAGTTCACTATTCGCTCTTTCAGGAGCGCCTCCATTACTTTTCCAGCCACCGAGGTAAGGCTCACGGGCCTGTAGTTTGACACTTCTTCCCTGTCACCACTTTTGTGTAGAGGTACAACATTAGCCATTCTCCAGTCCTGAGGAACCTCTCATGTTTCCAAGGATCTGTTGAAGACACCCTTTAACGGTCCTGCAAGAACCTCTCTGAGCTCTTTCAGTATCCTGTGATGTATCCCATCTGGTTCCATGGCTTTGTCCACTTTCAGTTTAGCAAGTTGTTCTAACACCTCATCTTCTGTGAATGGTGTGGTATCTACTTCATTCCTATTTTTATATTTGGGAGTCACAGCTGGTCCATCTCCAGGATCTTCTTTAGTAAAAACAGAGCAGAAGTATTTGTTTAGCAATTTCGCTTTTTCAGTGTCACTTTAAACGAGTCCTTTCCCAACACTTCTGAGTCCTGCAATTCCAACTCTGATCTTCTTCCTTTCCCGAATATACCTGAAGAAAGTTTTGTCGCCACCCTTAGCATCTTTAGCCATCTTTTCCTCTGCCTTTGATTTTGCTATCCTTATTTCTCTTTTAGCTTGATCCTGTATTCATTTCTGTGTTCTTCTGTTTGCAAGCTTTTGAATTTTGCAAAAGCTGTGTTTTTTGCCTTTATTTGAGCAGCCACCTCTTTGCAAAACCAAATAGGTTTCCTTCTCCTCTTGTTTTTATTTACTTTTCTTACATATTTATCTGTTGCCCCTTTATTGCCGCCTTTAGTTTAGCCCTTTGCAATTCCACTTCCGTTATCTCCTTCCACCCTGTCATCTCCTCCTCTAAGTACTAGGCCATTTTATTGAAGTCAGTGTTTTTAAAGTTTAGGACTTTGAGCTTGCTATGATTGGCCTGTACCATGGCTTTTATCTCAAACCACACCGTGTGATGTTCGCTGTTACTCACAGGGGCACTCACGCAGACATACGACACGCTATCACCGTTGGTGAGCACTACATCCAGCGTTGAGCTTTCCCTGGTTGGTTCCATCACCATTTGTCTAAGTAATTCATCTTGGAGAGCATCCACAATTTTTTTGGTTCTTTCCAGATGTGCAGAAGGAGTAATCCAATCCACATCAGGTAGATTAAAGTCACCCAATATGATTGCTTCCCCCTTTGTTGCTCTCTTGGCAATATCTATAATCAATTCATTATCTTTCTATTCAATTTGAGTCGGAGGTCTGTAGACTACAGCACTATGGATGACAGTGCCATCTCCTCTTTCCAACGCAACCCAGAGCGCTTCTTCTTTTCCCCATGTCCCCTGCATTTCAATAGCTTTAATACTGCTTTTGACATACAAGGCTACTCCTCCTACTTTTACATTTTTGCTGTCTCTTCTGAACAGATTATAGCCAGCTATGGCTATATCCCAATCATGTGATTCATTAAACCATGTTTCTGTAATGGCCACGATGTCCAAATCCGTTTCCACCATTAGGGCTTCCAGGTGGCTAAGCTTCGAGCATTTGTGCTCATTGCTTTCCAGCATTAAATATCCTGTGTTTGTCCCATGCTTTTTGAATTCAGATACAGTCCTCATCTCTACTACCTCCACTGGGAGACTATTCCGCACATCTACCACTCTTTTCGTAAAGAAATATTTCCACATATTACTTCTGAGTCTATCCCTTTTCACCCTCATCCTATATCCCCTTGTTGCAGAGCTGGCTTTCAGTCGAAAGAAGCTCTCCTCCTAAGCATTTATGCCATGGAGGTATTTAAACATCTCTATCATAAGAACATAAGATATGCCATACTGGGTCAGACCAAGGTCCATCAAGCCCAGTATCTTGCTTCCAACAGTGGCCAATCTAGGTCACAAGTACCTAGCAGTTTCCCCAAAAGACAGGTTCCACAATGCTTGCATTGGGGTAAGCAGTAGATATCCCGGGTCCCCTGTAATAATGGCTTAAGGACCTTTCCTCCAGGAACTTGTCCAAACCTTTTTTAAACCCAGCTATATTAACAGTTTTTACTACATCCACTGGTAACAAATTCCAGAGTTTGATTAAATGTTGAGTGAAAACATGTTTTCCCTTATTAGTCCTAAATAGTCTTTATTAGTTTCACTGCATGTCCCCTAGGGGTATGTTTACTAAACCGTCTTAGGGGTATGTTTACTAAACCATCTTAACATCGCAGCGGTGGTATTATCACGCGATAAGTGACGTTATCGCGCGATAAGTGACGTTATCGCGCGATAAGTGACGTTATCGCGCGATAAGTGACGTTATCGCGCGATAAGTGACGTTATCGCGCGGTAAGTGACGTTATCGCGCGGTAAGTGACGTTATCGCGCGGTAAGTGACGTTATCGCGCGATAAGTGACGTTATCGCGCGATAAGTGACGTTATAGCATGATAATGTAACATTATCGCGTGATAGCATCACTTAGCGTGTGATAACGCGGCTGTGGCATTAAGGCATACTAACGTTGTGAAATCCGGCTCTGAAGGATGGAGTAAGGCTTCCCAGAGGGCGGAGAGAAGGGGTCAATGGGCAGAGAGTGGGAGGGGAGAGGCTCCAGGCACACTAACGCTGTGAAATCTGGGTCTGAACACTAACGCCAGTGAAACCCTTGCGTTATGGCACATTTGCAGGAAAAAGAAACCATTTCAGTCAGCAATGTACATCAAAGCCAGGGAAACCCAAAAATGTGATAGTAGTGATACATATGCACTGAACAAAAAGGCAAATAAACATATAAAAGTACCAGAACCACATTTAAAATCCCAATAACCAAGCTGGCCAAAAGTGATATTAATGATAAACATAAAGCAACACCACTGAAAAAGCTCAAAAAATAAGATATCATGTTTAGAAGGGTCTATTCTCTGTCCCCCTACAAAGTGAATGATCCCACATTGAAATAGTGATGATCAGGGTTTCTTCACATCTATATTGGGCAGGTTTGTTATGGTGTGCACATGTGCAGTAACAGCAGAGTGGGCACGTAAGAAAAGGCAACTGTACTGATGCTGTAAATGGGATATAGAGGGCTGCAGGCTGCACATGCTGTGGTCCCGCTGGGGCACAGTGCGTGTTAGGGAGATGCCTAGGTGGCACATAGGAATGCCAAAATTGTAAAGCAGCAAGACATCAACTGATGAGGGTCCAACATGAGCACGAGTGTGTGTCCCACAGTGTCACAGGGGAGATTACCCAGCAGGTACCCCCAAGGGCACATAACATTGGCAGGCGGTGTGGGGGGGAAGCGCACGTGTCCATGTAGGCACCCCTACCCGAGAACCCACACCATAGGCAGCTGCCTACCAGCATACTTGATGGCCTGGGACTGTGCACTGCCAGCACCATTAGCATAATAGCATGGCAGCATGGTGGCGGAGGGGTGCTGGTGGCAGAGGGGGCAGTGGCATCTGCCCACAGCAAACCATGGCCTAGCCCCGTTTAGGTGGGTGCCGTGCACTGCAACAGACAGGATCTGTCTGATAAACAGTCATGGTATCCCCAGGGAACAAACAGTCCCTGTGGCAACAGTATGGTGCAGTACACACAGCCAGCATGTTCATGAGCAGACAGTCACAAGTTCAAGTCCCAGACATGGCCCCTGCCAACCCACTTGCAATATTTTACCTGGTAATAAAGACAGGACCTTTTTTGCAGATAACATAAACATGCCTGAAACGCCTATATTTTACCCTACAGAGCACAGGCACCATAAACATGTGCAATACCTAGAGCAGAGTTTCCCAACTGCAGTCCTGGATGGCCAAACACCATTCAGGCTTCATGCTGACAGCATCTGACAGCATCACCTAGCCATCCCCACCCGACAAAAGCAGCTCTCACAGATCAACTTGCATGATTAACATGTCATCCCTGACTACATGCCCTAAATAACCTAGATTATCGACACAAACATTTACATACATTTAGCCACCCTTGCCCAATGTAAATATCCCACACCTCATTTACATCCCCCTTACTATTTTGTATGTAGTGTATATAGTTTACCTGTTCACCATGTTAATTTCCCTGTTCTTTTTAAGTTCAATGTTAGTTCAATGTTAGTCTGTTCTATATTGTTCAAATTTTGTTGCTTGTAAACCTCGCTGATGACAAATAGTGCGGTACAGAAAAATCATTAAATAAATAAAATAAAACAATGCTGTCTCTAATAAATATGCCTGTGCTGCATTTGTTTGCGCCGCCCTCATGGTATGCAAATGTATAGCATGCATATTCATTAGGGACAGCATGAAAACCTGAACAGTGTTTGGCCCACCAGGACCGGAGTTGGGAACCTCTGCCCTAGAGCAGCGACCAACAGGGGCATAAACACCCACACCCACAGGCTCCACTATCCAAAGCCTCATGAAGAGTCAGGCTGTTGGGCCCTGTGCACAGCAGCATCTCCCAATACTAGCACTTGCATACCTTAGCAATGCCGCCCTAAACTTGGGATATGTTCCACATATATCAAAAGGTTGCTATGATTAATGGCAGATAGCAATTCCTAAGTTAAGTACAATTTGCTGATAGAGCTGCATCATAGCAACCTTTCTGATATCTGTGGAGTATGTTTCAGTTTTGGTTTCTGACAGTGTTTACCACCCCGGGGAGTGAT
Organism: Ichthyophis bannanicus; assembly: GCA_033557465.1. Taxonomy (NCBI): domain Eukaryota; kingdom Metazoa; phylum Chordata; class Amphibia; order Gymnophiona; family Ichthyophiidae; genus Ichthyophis; species Ichthyophis bannanicus. The sequence goes on along the minus strand of CM066035.1, from coordinate 444,883,405 downwards.
CCCAACAGTATTGCATACCATAGCCATGCCTGCACTGTGCCCAGGACTGGTGTGGTGGCCAGGGCTGCCAAAAGCCTCTATATTTGCACAATGCTGGCATAGGTGTGGGAGTGTGTGTCTGTCTATCCAGTGTGTTGTGGCTGCCTACACCTTACTCAGCTCACACTGCTTGCAATGTTTCCAGTGTTAGCCTGCCAATGTGCATAATGAGGAGCAAGGTACTGTGGGTATGGCCCGGACAGGGTGTCCTGGGCAGGATGCATCTGCACAGGGCATAGGGCAATGGCTGGGACATTGTAGTGCCCAGCTACCACCTGCATGGACAGGGTGGCCACAGCATGTCCTGCTGGGAGGACACTCTCACCCTGACTGTGCAGTGACCATGGCCATGGTAGAGTAATTGATGATGGTGGTGTGTAGGCATGACCATGGTAATCATGCCTACACACCGTTATCATCAATTACTCTTCAGAATCACGAAATCAAAACAAAAAATGAGGTGAAGTATTTAGGAGTTATTCTAGATAAGAATCACAGTATGGATTCTCACATCAGAAATACAACTAAAAAAATCCATTTCAAGCTGAAGATACTTAAGCAACTAAGACCTCTGGTACATTTACATGACTTTAAGAGCATAATACAAGCAATCATCACTCCTCACTTTGACTTTGCAAACACAGTTCTCCAAAGCATAACAAAACAGAACCTTAAAAAACTTCAGCTAGCACAAAATGTAGCTGCCAGAACCATCATGAAAGTTCGCACATTCAAACATATAACGCCCATACTTGCTAACCTACACTGGCTACCAATCTACTGCAGGATTAATTACAGAATCCTAATAACCACATTCAAAGCATTAAACAACTTGGCACCACTGACATTGAGCAAGCTAATTAATAACGAATCAACAAAAACATCCCAAAGGCGAGGTAATAGAAACAAAATCTCGATTCCGAAAGACTTTACAAAAGCCAAAAAGTCAACTAACAACAAAGCATTTTCTCATTCGGCCCCTACCCTCTGGAATGCACTACCCGAAGAAATCCGAACACTAACGGATATCAAGGAATTCCATAAGAAACTTAAAACACATCTATTCATCTTACACTATGGTGCACAGGAACACTCCATTACCTTTACTGACAAAGGATAACAGAAGAAAATTTACCTGTCAATCTATAAAAGACCTAAATTATTATCTTCAACTAAATGAAACACTTATTCAGGATTACAATATGTAACAATAACTCATACACAGGATGACTATACTGCCTTGTAATGTAAATAGTATAAACACAATGTTCTGATGTTATTTACATAGTCCTTAAGTTCTTATGCAATAGTTGTTACCCCCTAGCAGTTAGACCATTGTCAATAGTTAATAGTCCCAGTTTACTGTATTAACGCCTTTACCCAATGTATAAAGTTTGATTATGTTTCATGTAAGAAGAACAGGTTTTTGTTCACTGATTCTTAATTTTGTTCTATGTAAACTGCACCTGATCTTTCGGAACGTGCGGTATATAAGTGTTTGTTAAATAAATAAATGGCTAGGTTCCCCCATAGTTCTATATAGCATTTTTCTCAGGTGATATTTATGGGTTCCCTTTTCTGGGGTGCAATCACTGACTTATCTGCTTGGTGTGTGTGTGCTCATATCCCGGTTTTGGGAGCACACATCTCCTTCAGGTACATGCACCATGGACTTGCTAGCAGACGGTTTGCAGTTAGCATGTGTATGGCTGGAACACCTCGCATGGTGCAGTGGCTGGAGAATGTCAGGTAGTTGGGGGGGGGGGCAGCTGAGCATTTCCAGGCCTACTGTCTGTCTGCTATTGATTTATGGATGCGTACAGATCTTTTTTTTTTGTGTAAAGATTTTTATTGAAAGATAATAGCGTAACAATAATAAGTCAAGCATTTGGATTACAACATGTATCAAGCCCTTCTCCCATCTTCAATGAAACCATACTTGTATCCAGGAAAATCTGGAATGTCCCAAAAATTAACAGTAGGATAAGTAAAGAGTAAACCAATTATCATGCAAAAATTGGCAAAACAGTCAAACCCTGAAGGGATAAGAAATACTGTACTATACCAAGGAAAATGATATAACCATCAAAGTAGTAGCAACATCTATAAAGTGGGATGGTTTCGCCAATAACCTACGCCTAAACAACCTTTCATTCTTTCAATTACCCCCACCCACCCATAACACTCCCCCCCTGTCCCCCCGCCCCACCCCAAGCTTGAGGAGAGAATAGGATATCTGTAAAAATAAGATTAAAAGAGAAAAGAGAGGGGGGGGAGCAACAGGGATACAAGTCGATCCTCAATTGGTAAAAGCATTCCTATCAAAATTTGGATGTTCAAATATTTAGTTCCCCAGAACACAGATGTAACTCAACTTTCTAAAGGCAGAAATTGACTCCATAGCTGCTGTAATCTATCGGGTTTGCCTCTCAACTCTGATGTGAGTTTCTCCATTTTATATATGTCCCAAACCTTTATTAACCATTCGGTAAGAGTGGGCACAAAACTCCGTTTCCAATAGTGGCTAATTACCGAACGAGCTGCAAGAAGCAAGCATTGTACTAGTCGGGCAGTATTGACTGGTAAAAGATCTGGGTCAAAATACCCTAAAACACAATAGTCAAGACTACAAGGGAAATCAATCTGCAATTTCTGAGTGATTTGGGCATGGATTTTCTGCCATAAACATTGTATCTTTGAGCAGTCCCACCACATATGATGGAAAGCTCCATGACCACCACAAAGTCTCCAAAATAAAGAATCATCAGCTTGCCCCCAGCGGTATAAGGATACTGGGACAATAGTCATACGTGTCAAAATTCGCAACTGGGTGTTAACCAATGATAAAGATATGGAGCATTTATGGGAGTAATGGATGGTATTGACCCAAAAATCTTCAGGTATCTCCGAGAGATATTTTTCCCATTGTACACGAAAGGATGGAGTAGGTAGAGACTCAGATATATCTATTAAAAGAGCACGATAGATTCTGGCCAAGAAGGCTTTCGTGGATGAATAAAATACATTCTCTAAAATGCTTGTATGCAAATGCTAGAAGTCTAAAGAATAAGATGGGAGAGTTAGAATATAAAGCACTAAATGAAAGGTTAGATATGATTGGAATATCAGAGACATGGTGGAAGGAGGACAACCAGTGGGACACTGTGATACCTGGGTACAAACTATATCGTAATGATAGAGCTGATCAAATTGGTGGAGGGGTTGCGCTCTATGTTAGAGAGGGCATTGACTCAGAAAGGATTAAAGTTTTGCAGGAAACAAAATCTGCTGTAGAATCTATATGGATTGAAATTCCATATAAAAGGGGGAAGGCGATGGCAGTGGGGGTGTACTATCGAGCACCTGGCCAGAATGACCAAATGGATGATGAAATGCTCAAAGAAATCAAGGAAGCTAACAAAAGTTACAGCGCAGTAATAATAATGGGTGATTTCAATTACCCCGGTATCGACTGGGTCAGTGTCACATCAGGACATGCTAGGGAGATAAAGTTCCTAGATGAAATAAATGACTGCTTCTTGGAGCAGCTGGTTCATGAACCGACCAGAGGGGAAGCCATATTAGACCTAGTCCTTAGTGGAACACCAGATCTAGTGCAAGAGATAAGGGTGTTGGGGCCACTTGGCAATAGTGATCATAGCATGATCGCCTTTGATTTAATTAGTGGAGGAGGGATAGTAAGGAAATCCACAGTACTACCTTTTAACTTTCGAAAGGAAGACTACGATAAAATGAGGAAAACAGTTAAGAAAAAACTAAAAGGAGCAGTTGCGAAGGTTAAAGACGTACATCAAGCTTGGGTGTTGTTGAAAAATACTATCTTGGAAGCCCAGACCAGCTGTATTCCACGCTTTAAGAAAAGTGGAAGGAAGTCCAAAAAACTGCCAGCATGGTTTAAAGGTGAGGTCAGAGAGGCTGTTGTTGCCAAAAAAGCATCGTTCAGGAAATGGAAAAAAGAGCCAAACGACGAAACCTGGAAACAGCACAAGCACTGGCAAGTCAAATGCAAGGCATTGATAAGGCAGGCAAAGAGAGAATTTGAGAAGAAGCTTGCTGCGGAAGCAAAAATACGAAATAAAGACTTTTTCAAGTACATTCGTAGCAAAAAACCTGTGAGAGAGTCAGTTGGTCCATTAGATGATAAAGGGGTTAAAGGAGCACTAAGAGGTGACAAGGCAATAGCGGAGAGACTGAATGAATTCTTTGCTTCAGTCTTTACTGAGGAAGATGTAGGGATGCTACCCATGACTGAAGTGGTATTTAAAGGTGCGGATGAATTGAAGGAAATATCGATACATCGGGAAGATCTCTTACAACTATTAGATAAACTGAAGAGTAGCAAATCACCTGGGCCGGATGGTATACATCCAAGGGTGTTGAAAGAACTGAAATATGAGATTGCAGAACTGCTATCAGTAATCTGTGAACTATCATTAAAATCATCTCTAATACCTGAAGATTGGAGGATCGCCAATGTAACACCAATTTTTAAAAAGGGTTCCAGGGGTGATCCGGGAAACTACAGACTGGTGAGCCTGACGTCAGTACTGGGAAAAATGGTAGAAACCATCATAAAGAATAAAATTACTCAGCATGTAGATAGTCACAACCTAATGGGAGACAGCTAAAATGGCTTTAGACAAGGAAGATCTTGTCTTACTAATCTGTTATGTTTTTTTGAAGGAGTGAATAAACAGGTGGACAAAGGTGAGTTGGTTGATATTGTGTATCTGGACTTTCAGAAAGCCTTTGACAAGGTCCCTCATCAGAGACTTCTGGCAAAACTAAAGAGTCATGGGATAGGAGGCAGTGTACTATTGTGGATCAGGAACTGGTTAAAAGATAGAAAGCAGAGGGTAGGGCTAAATGGCCAATTTTCCCAATGGAGAAAGGTGAATAGTGGTGTACCCCAGGGATCTGTGCTGGGTCCGCTGCTTTTTGACATATTCATAAATGACCTGGAAAGTGGAATAAGGAGTGAGGTTATCAAATTTGCAGATGACACAAAACTATTTAAAGTTGTTAAAACACAAGAGGATTGTGAAAAATTGCAAGAGGATCTTGATAAATTGGAAGACTGGGCATCAAAATGGCAGATGAAATTTAATCTGGACAAGTGCAAGGTTATGCACCTAGGGAAGAACAACCCAAACTATGGTTACACGATGCAAGGTTCCACATTAGGAACCACCACCCAGGAAAAACATTTAGGCGTCATTGTGGATACCATGTTAAAACCCTCAGCCCAGTGTGCAGTGGCGACCAAGAGAGCAAATAGAATGCTAGGTATGATAAGGAAAGGAATGGAAAATAAAACAAAAGATATTATAATGACTCTATATCGTTCCATGGTGAGACCGCACCTTGAATATTGTGTGCAATTCTGGTCGCCGTATCTTAAAAAGGATATAGCGATTTTAGAAAAGGTACAGAGAAGAGCCACCAAAATGGTAAAGGGGATGGAAGGATACTCCTATGAAGAAAGGCTAAAAAGGTTAGGGCTCTTCAACCTGGAAAAGAGACTGCTGAGGGGAGATATGATAGAAGTCTATAAATTAATGAACGGAGTAGAACGGGTAAACGTAGATCGATTGTTTACCTTATCAGAATATAGAAAGACTAGGGGACATGCAATGAAGCTACAGGGTAAACTATTTAAGACTAATAAAAGAAAATATTTTTTCACTCAACGTGTAATCAAACTCTGGAATTTGTTACCGGAGGATGTAGTAAAGGCTGTTAGTGTAGCTGGGTTTAAAAAAGGTTTGGACAAGTTTCTGGAGGAAAGGTCCATAAACCATTATTAAGAAGTGACCGAAGATATCAATGCTTGACCCAGTACAAGCATTGTGGAACTTGTGTCTCTTGGGGAAACTGCTAGGTACATATGACCTAGATTGGCCATTGTTGGAAACAGAATACTGGGCTTGATGGACCTTGGTCTGACCCAGTATGGCATATCTTATGTTCTAAGTCACAAAGATGATACGTTCCCAAGGTCTAGGTGTCCTCATTCCAGTTTCCACTAAAGCCCTTGTATGAAAGCAATGCCTAAATTGTAGATATTGGAAAGGGGAAATGGAGCAATGCTGTATTTCCTCTATACGAGACTTAGATAAACAAGCAGATTGTTCAAACATAGAAGTTAGATAAACATTCCTTATAGAGAAAAGAAAAGAAGACCCCAGATCCCTAACAAAAGGAAAAGCACCAATCGGTGAAAAAGGTGACCATGAAGAAGGAAGTGAAGTTTTCCTGCAAATCTTTTTCCAAGCAGTCCATGCGGGAGCAAGGAAAATATGAGATTTAAGAGTGTCCCCCATTTCCCCCACAGAAAGAAAAGGTACAGCCTGTAGTGGAATTGGATTTACCCACCTAGCTTCTAAGTCAATCCAGGAGGAAGAAGTATTACAATACCAAAGGTGAACTGCGCGTAAACACGAATTGATATAATAGAGCTCTACATCTGGGAGACCAATGCCGCCTGCTGACTTGGGACGGGTACAGATCTGCATTGACTACCTGTAAGGTGACTGTTCCCCAACAGGACTGCGGTTGATGGCCCCCTCTACTGCCACCATTGCAGGGATGTAGGATGTGGATCTGATGGTGGGAGATCCTGTCCCCCACCAGAGGGCAGGTTGGGTGGTGCTACATAATCCGCCTATGGGTCCAAACACCCCTCTTCACATAAATCATGCGATCATGCCACCCACACAGGATATGCACTATTCTGGGTGCATCATAGTCCACAAGGGCTAGACGTGACTGGGAAATATGGATGGACTCAGGTGTATCCTAGGTGTGTCTGTGCATACCCCATCTTGTGATCATCTGTAGACTGCTTATCTGCATGTGCAGTGCATCATGGGTACAGGTGGGTTAACCCTATCCTGGTAACCACAGCAAACAGTTGGTGTGGTGACCTGCAGTCCTTCTGTAGCCAGCCAGGGGTATGTTAGTAGCTATAGAGATGTAGCCCACTGGTTACTTCACTGACTGTAGAGACAGAGATCATGGGTTTGATCCCACAGTGGTGTTGTTTGATAGGGCTGTCTGAGGCATTTCCTTTTTTAATTTAAATTAGTGCTGCCAGCAAAAACACCCTCACAGTGCTGTAACCTTTAGGTGCCTCATAAGGTGCCCTATAAGGTGTCTTATAAGGTGCCCTATAAGGCACCCTATAGGGAATATTATAAGGTGCCTAGGCGGACAGTGCACTTTATAATGTGCCCTCTGGAGTGCCTTATAGGGAGCCTTATGCGGCACCTTAGGTTATGGCACTGAGAGGGTGTTTTTGCTGGCAACACTAATTTAAATTAAAAAAGAAAATGCCTCAGACAGCACTGATTTAAAGTAAAGGGTAATGCTTCAGACAGCCTTACTTATTAAGCCCACTGGTGGATTGAACTGATGACCCCTGTTTCATCAGTAAATGTATTAACCATTCTGCTACACCTCTGTTACTGTGTTGGCAGGTCAGCGTGCCTAATTAAGGCTAACGTGCGTTAAAGTGCCAAAGCTCCCTCTATCGTACGATAACCCGAAATGCTACCTTAAGACCGGAACGCCCACTACCTTATATGGCATTCGTCACAGTAAGACTGCAACTAACGCAGGTAACATTAAGACGGTTTAGTAAACATACCCCTTAATGTTACCGGCATGAGTTCAATGATCACAAGATGGAATATGCACCCCCACAGCACCTCGGCCTGATAGGGGGAACTGACTGTGTGTGTTACTGGCACAGAGTAGCTACAGACTGACACATTGTGGGGGTACTGTTCTCACCCTGAGGGTGAGGTGGGGCGCCCAGCACCAGGTCCGCAGCACCTGGTTTAGCTGAGATAGGCTATGCTGCAGGTCGCCATCAGTGCCAGTGTGTGATAGGTAGTCCTTGCAGACACACCTAGGATACACCTGTGTCCATCCGTATTTCCCAGTCACGTCTAGCCCTTGTGGACTATGATGCACCCAGACTAGTGCATATCCTGGGTGGGTGCCATGGTCACATGCTTTAAGTGAAGGGGGGTGTTTGGACCCATAGGCAGATTATGTAGCACTACCCAACCTGCCCTCTGGGGCTCAGGATCTCGCACCAACAGATCCACGTTCTACATCCCTGCAATGGTGGCAGTAGAGGGGACCATCAACCCCAGTCGTGCCGGGGAACAGGCACCCCACAGGGCAGTCAATGCAGATCTGTATGCATCCATATGGCAATGTCAGACAGACAGTAGGCCTGGAAATGCTCAGCTGCCCCCCACCACTATCTGGCATTCTCCAGCAGCAAGCACAGTGAGCCTCCAGCCGCTGCACCCTGCAAGGTGTTCCAGTCATACACATACTAACTGCAGACAGGCTGCTAGCTAGTCCATAGGGCATGGAGGAGATGTGTGCACCCAAAACTGGGATGTGAGCACTCACACCAAGCAGATAAGTCAGTGATTGGGCCCCAGAACAAAGAACCCATAAACATCACTTGAGAGAAATATAGCACTATGGGGGAACCCAGCCATGCCGTGGTCACTGCTCGGTCAGAGTGAGAGTGACCTCCCAGCAGGACATGCTGTGGCCACCCTGTCCGTGCAGGTGGTGGCCGGGCACTACAATGTCCCAGCCATACCCACAGTACCTTGCTCCTCATTATGCACATTGGCAGGCTAACACTGGAAACAGTGCAAGCAGTGTGGGCTGAGTAAGATGTAGGCAGCCACAACACAGTGGATAGACAGACACACACTCCCACACCTATGCCAGCATTGTGCAAATATAGAGGCTTTTGGCATTCCTTGCCACCACACCAGTCCTGGGCACAGTGCAGGCATGGCGATGGTACGCAATACTGTTGGGGTCACTTCCCGGGGTGGTAAACACTGTCAGAAACCAAAACTGAAGCACACTCCACAGATATCAGAAAGGTTGCTATGATGCAGCTTTATCGCAAATTGTGCTTAACTTAGGAATTGCTATCTGCCATTAATCATAGCAACCTTTTGGAAGTTTAGGGCGGCATTGCTAAGGTATGCAAGTGCTAGTATTGGGAGATGCTGCTGTGCCCAGGGCTCAACAGCCTGACTCTCCATGATGCTTTGGATAGTGGAGCCTGTGGGTGTGGGTGTTTATGCCCCTGTTGGCTGCTGCTCTAGGGCAGAGGTTCCCAACTCTAGTCCTGGTGGGCCAAGCACTATTCAGGTTTTCATTCTGCCCCTAATGAATATGTGTGCTATACATTTGCATACCATGGGGGTGGCACAAACAAATGCAGCACTGGCATATTTATTAGAGACAGCATAAAACCTGGGGGAGGGGTAACATAATCTGCCTATGGGTCCAAACACCCCTCTCCCACATCATGTTACCATGGCACCAACACAGAATGTGCACTATTCTGGGTGCATCAAGGCCTATAAGTGACAACTTCAGATGGACACTAATGTATCCTAGGTGTGTTTGCAGGAACTACCTATCACGCACACTGGCACTGATGGGTACCTACAACATGGCTTATTTCAGTCATGGGAGGTGCTGCAGATCTGGTGCTGGCCGCCCCACCTCACCCTCAGGGTGAGCACAATACCCACACAATGTGACGGTCTGTAGCTACTCTGTGCCACTAACACACACCGTCGGCACCCCCTACCAGGCTGAGGTGCTGTGGTGGTGCACTCGGCCAGTTCCCCCTACCAGGCTGAGGTGCTATGGGGTGCATACCTCATCTTGTGATCATCTGTAGACTGCTGATTTGCATGTGCTGTGCATCATGGGTACGGGTGGGTTGCCCCTATCCTGGTAACAACAGCAGAATGTTTGTGTGGTGAAGTGAAGTCCTTCTGTAGCCAGCCAGGGTTTTTTTTTTTAAGTAGCTATGGAGCTGTAGCCCACTGGTTACTTCACTGTCTGTGGAGCTAGTGGTCATGGGTTTGATCTCATAGTGGGGTTATTTGATAGGGCTATCTGAGGCATTGTCTGCTTTTAATGTACATTAGTGCTGCCAGCAAAAACACCCTCACAGTGCTGTAACCTTAAGGCGCCCCATAGGGCGCCCTATAATGCGCTTTATAAGGTGTCCTATAGGGGACATTGTAGGGTGCGTTGGCGGACAGTGCGCTTTATAATGTGCCCTCTGGTGTGCCTTATAGAGTGCCTTATGTGGCACCTTAGGTTATGCCACTGTGAGGGTGTGTTTGCTGGCAGCACTAATTAAAATAAAACTAAAATACTTCACCAACCACTACTTACACATAAAGGGTGATGCCTCAGCCAGTCTTGTTCATTAGGCACACTGGGGGATCAAACTCATGACCCCCCCAATACCATCGGTCAGTGCATTAGCCATTGTGCTACACCTCTGTTTCTGTGTTCAGCTGTCAGCGCGCCTACTTAAGATTACCGCGCATTAACGTGCTTAGCGGCTTCTCGCACAATAATGTGCACAGCGCACGTTATCGCACGATGATCCCGTTTTGCTTCGCTAAGACCGGAACACCCACTCCTTTTATGGCAGCCTGCACACTATCGCCGGGCGCACATTAAGACTGCTTAGTAAACATGCCCCTTAGTTTTTGTTGCCCAAAAGCATGACCCTGCATTTTATAATTTTTTATTACTTATGTATATATGTTGTGATCCACTTATGGCTACGTTTACTAAGCTGTGCTAATGCTTAGCAATTCCAGTTTGTAATTAGGTCCCATGTTATTCAATAGAACCAAGTTACAAATATTACTTGCTAACCATTAGTCCCGTTTATTAAACATGCCCCTTAGATGATATAAAACTGTATTATGAGGAATATACCTATAAGTAAATAAATTGATATTTAGCTATTTAAAAGTTATACCTGCTTTTAGCCATCTTCACTTAGACCAGGGCTCAGCAAATGCTGTGTGCCAGGTCACTATGATATTGAGAAATTACTACCTGGCACCTAGGATTTCATGCCCTTAAAAGCTTTTTTAAGCCCTGGTGCTGCCTCATTTCTTCACTGTGATTGGATCTCGGCAATGCAGTGGAGGACATTCAGACTGATCTCACTGTTTCAAGTCATTAGGTGATTGCTGAGGGGGCTCTGAGAGAGAGACACTACATGATGGTGGGGTGGAGGCTACGAGAGATATTTTATTTTTGCTTCAGGTATTACCAGGCCACGTGAAGCAAAAACAGAATTTGCTTTGGGTATACCTATAAAGGGTCACCAATATACTGCAGACAGTACACTCATTAGGCTTGGTGGGAGGGGGAGGAGGAGAAGGGTAACTGATATTTGTTGGCAGTGTGTAGAGACACATTATGATTCTGATTTATTAAGCTTTCTTTTCCCATAGAAAATGGGAAAGCACAAAGTCAGGCCCTTTAAAAAAGTAGCTGTGAGAAACCTTTTGGGAGGTGGGGTGGGGGGGGGGGGTGTACTGCGACCAAATTCTCAGCAGCTGGCTCCCAAATGTTTAAGCTGGTTCATAGAGTCCAAGAAAATGGGTCAACTTGACTTAGGCAGAGATTAAGCTATATACTTAGCAGCTGAATTTCACCACTGAGAAGAGTCATTTCCAAGCAGATTTGGACACATATTTATGTGTATGGTCTCTTTTAAAATACCAAGCCTCTTAAAAACATGTGTTTTGACATGATGGCACCTGCTTTGCCAGTAGAGATGCATAGGTGGGGAGTTTTGGTTATGCATGAAACACACATGTAGAGTATAAAATACTATACTTTCACATACCCAAAATTACAGCTGTGGACATTAACATCTGCTCCAGGACAGGTGTAAATGTCCCCGCTTGCAATGCATGAGATCTTAAAAGTATGTTTACTAAACTGGGCTGAAAGTTAACCCAGGCTATCTACAACTAGGTTCATATTATTCAGAAGGACCAAGTTGCAGATAGCCTATGTTAAGCGTTAGCCTGGTTTACTAAACATACCACTTAATCTAGTATTTTATAAAATTGCCTTAATAGAGGCCCATGAAAATATGTTTAAACTAAGAACCCTCTTATAAAATTAACTGTATGTCCTTTCCTTACTCCAAATAACACTCCTATTCAGGCATATTTTGCTAAAAAATAAATAAAAATGGTCAAAGATAGGCTAGGGTTTTCCTCACCTGTCTTTTCAGCACAGATTGCTAACCAGGCAGCATGCAATATCGCTGCTGCCCAGTTATCGCTCGTCACCACCTCAGCTCTGCCCCAGAATGCACCTGACACGCCTTGATGCTAACCGCATTGGACATGTAGTCCTGTTAAAAGAGTATATTCAATGACACTAACCATGTAAGTGCTGTTGAATATCACATTTTAAGGCATTTACATGGTTTACTGGGCTGTAAGCCATATAAATACCTTTCAAATATTGGGCCTACAGTATCTTTAGCTTGTCATTGTACACATTTTTGGGTGTTCTGCTACTACTACTACTACTACTGAACATTTGTATAGTGCTACAAGACGTACATAGCACTGCATTGACACAATTTTGCATACAGTTCCTAACAGCCTGAATTTAGAAGAAAATGAACTTGACATGGTGTGAGAATACCACCAGTCTACTACCATTGATGAGTCTTGACTACTTTCTTCAAAGTTAATTTCAAATTTTCATTATTGTATTTGTTTGCAGTTTCATGCAGGAGAGCTCAGCTACTTCTACAACCTTAAGAGAACAATAGCATTTTTTATATCAGGAAGTATGAGCATGGAGTGCTGATGGAGGAAGGAGGCACCTGCCTCGCCAGCCTGATAGCCGAATCAGTCCTAGTTACCATGGGTTGACAGACTGCCTGCAATTTACTTGTCAACTATCAGAATTTTGCCACACATATCAACCATTCAATATAGGATCTTCCAGCCAATTTTGCTGTTGCGTTGGTCTTCCTCAGCTCTTCTAGGATTTTACCAGCAGTGATTCAGCTCCACTCCCACTGCTTTTGAGGCTTCGTTATGGCTCATCTTCTAATTCTTATTTAAATCCCTCAGCATGTCATCTAAGCAGTACATGAATGCTCCTTCCACCCAGTTGGAATCTTCTTCTGTACTAAAAGTTCCTATACTGGGACCAATGTTCTCAGTGCCAGAACTCTATCTTGCAGGCACACAGCTTATCTGAACTCATCCCGCTCCTGCATGCTGGGGTTATGCCACATCTTTTGCAGATGAGTTGGCTTTCCTCTGGTGTTGTAGGGCCTTTCAGCTGATCTGAGGGCAGTGTTGGTCCCCTTGGGAGGTTTAAGGCATTGTAGCCAATCTGGGTGCTCTACTAATACTCCTGGATTCAATATATTTTTGTGAAGATTAAACAGTTTCAGTCTACCATAATTAAGAGCACACTCTAGTACTCCTGGCATAATTTAGAGCCTTGCATCCCACCTGGATGCATTGCTAGTTCCCTTGCCTTTTCACACCTTTCAAAATTCCTTGGTGTGTGTCTACCAATTTGTGTTGCTGCTTTTCTCTCTTCCACATTTTTGAAGTCTTCATTGCACTCTTTGTACAGTACTATGTTGCTCCTTTGATGGCGGTTTCTGATCCTCATCCAGCCACTATACATACTCATTGCCCTTCTTCTGATGCTCCTGGGGTTTTATGACACCCTTTGATAACTTATAGTGCTGTTACAGATGTCTGCCATCAAGTTTCAAACTGGTTTGATTGAAAATAGAATACAAGCCTGACCGTTCCATTGCTAAATAGCATCCCTCATAGACTTTATTGGGAAATGAATGGGTTGAACACACAAATGGTTCTACTCTTGAAGATTAACTGAATGCCAATTTCTGGCAAACAAAACTAAGCATGGAAATATTTGTTGTGAACATGTCTAAAGAGCAGGAATTATAAAGTACCATCTTTTTGGTATGCTCTCTAAGCCAATAAAAGTCAATTTAGGTGTGCTGTATCACTTTCTGGACATTTTCAGTAGAATTTCCATATAACAAGAAACTAAAGATTTTAATTCAGGTCTGCAGTTGTTTAAAGACATATCAGGTGTAACAGACTTGTGAATGAACTTCAAAGATGTCTGATGCATGTTGAGATGGCTGGAAGGCTAAGACCATGATAGTTCTACAAGGGATATTACATTCCTGGAGCTCTTCCTAATAATTATAACACTAATGATCTGTGGTTGCAATCTGAGTAAAAAGAGAATGATATTCAGCTCAGACAATGAGAGTGCAGGTGCAGCTATAGTAAAACAGAAAAGTGACCCATTATTCTTGACCTCGTATAAGAACTAGATTTTACTTGCTTATAATTGAGTATTTCTGTGCTGTTTGTTGATTGGTGTTAGGAAGAAAAGGGAGAAGACAGAAGTAGTAGTGAAATCCTCCTGGGGGTTTAGGAAAGAAAACAATTTTAGTGATACCCCCACCCCCAGGGACTTTGAGAAAGTAAGACAAATGAAAGGGGGTTTATTTAGCTGTCCCTTGGAACAAAACTCTCAAAATAGAGAGCAGAGGCTGAATACTTCTGCAGTAAAGCACAGTTACTTACCTGTAACAGGTGATCTCTGGGAACAGCAGGAATAAGTCTTCACATATGGGTATGTCGATACCGATGGAGTCTGCGCGGGAACGCTCCCCAGCATCCAATTAGAATTCTTTTGAGAGCATCCCACCATGCCTGCGTGCTGCCTTCCTGCCTTTCCCAACTGCCTCTCCTCAGTTAAGTTTTAAAGATGAGACAAAGAGAGAGAGAGAGGGGAAAGATAGAGATAGAGAGCTACAACTCCTAGGGGAGGTGGGTGGGTTGTGAAGACTTATTCCTGCTGTTCCCAGAGATCACCTGTTACAGGTAAGTAACTGTGCTATCTCCAGGAACAAGCAGGAATGAGTCTTCATATATGGGGACTCCCAAGCTAAGATGCCTGGAGGAGTCCCAGCATGTTGCGAATCTGAGAAGGCCATGCTATTCGACAGAACCTCAGGCATCCTGGGGATGGAGGGTAGGAGATGAACTAAAAAGATGTGCTGTGGAACAGCTGACCAAATAGGATGCCTAGATAGGAGTCCCTGTGCAGATGATATCTAGTAGTAAATATTGAACTGCAATATACCAATATGGACCTCACCTGGTGGTATTGCAAAAGTTTATGGAGGTTCATATGGATCTGCTAATATGAACCAGCAGAATATCCTCAAAGAGTACCTCAATGTAGAGCAGAGGTAAATAAACTGTGCAAAAGACAGGTTGAGGTCAGAACCTTTAGGGCAAGAAAAGGTCCCAGTGGAAACTGGGGTAGTTCAATGAGGCAGGACTTTTGCGGGAAACGCGGAAGTCCCTATTAGATAAGCCTGAAGCTCTTTGACCTTAAAGAGACATAGTTCTTATAGGAGAAGAGGGGTATTGAAGACCCCTATATCCGATGACAAAGAAGGACAGAAGTATGAGGCATTGTAGCCTCCTATTTTCTGAAGATTCGGAATGTCCTTCCTAATTGAAGTCACTTCGGAAAAAAGATGGTACATGGAGGACTTCAGATGTACTTAACCTGAGGGTTATGGTGAAAAAAACGTTTAACTACCACAGAGAAGTGGTTGTTTATGTGGAACCCTATGCATGCTGGAGCAGCATTGATAGGGGTAGTGACCATCTGTCGGAGCCCTATAGGAAATATATGTATATATGAACCTAGGCAGACAGATAGAAAAAAGTATATAGATACATATCTACCTACTATTATATATTCCGAGATTCTCTCTATATATATGGGCACAGATATACAAATATGTATATAGATGTATATCTATCTATCTATCTATCTATCTATCTATCTATCTATCTATATATATATATATATATACCCATGTCTCCACATAGGGATATGTGGAGAGAGAAAGATTCATCTAATAACAAGAAGGGAAATACCTGCTTGAGGAGATGTTTAGAGAATCCATTTTCCCCAGTTATGAGTGGGAGAGCTAAGGGAGTGCTCTCACTGACAAGGAGAAGTCTAGATTCCTTTAAGAATTCTAGCCCTTGAATAACCAGGAATGGAGGCCTACATGAAAAAAGTGCAGAGGATGTTTTTAATCCACAAGCAGTAAGTCTGGATCCTTCCATAACTCCAGTATGGTAGCTGGAGAAGAGACACAATGAAGTGAGATACCATATTTTCCCTTCTATGAGGGCAAAATGAGTATCATGCATTTTTGCTCTCAATATGAATATCCCCATGAAGAATTGAGGGTGGAAGGAAAATACAAGACAAGGACTGGCTGTTACGAAAAGAAAACCATCACTGGTGAAGGGGTCCACTGGAGATGTGAACCAACCCAGGGAATTGAGTAATTCTTTAGGTCTTCACGTAATTAAAGGCCTGTGTTCTTTATTCTAGAAGGAGACTTTAATGGAAATGGTAAGGGTAGGGAAGAACCCAGTAGTCATGACTAGGTAAAGCCCTTCCTAACCATCTGGAATTATTTGCTCTCTAGCAAGGGCCCATAGTGCAGAGCTGCTCTGTAGAAATGCAGAGAGCATGTTGCAGGTTGGTTAGAAGAAAAAACTGGCTGTTTAAGTGCCAGTATGTAACCTGAACTATTCCGCCAAAGTCCAAGGATTGGAGAAGGCTAAGGATATAAGGTACGCTGATGTGCCTGCAACAATAAAGCCAGAAAAGGTTCTTAACCTGTCTGGGACTTAGTACTAAGGCCAGAAAGGATTGATATTGGAGATCAAACTCTGGTTGCTTGGTCAGCAAGTCAGTTGTCTGACCACTAGGAGCCCCTGCACTTCTAGCTATTGTTAGGGCAGCGGAACAAATTTTAGGTCCCAAGATTGGAAAAAGGACCTACAGACATAAGTAGGAGTGGTAAGACTCCCTCATTGCCTGAGAAGCTGCCACAAAACAAGATTGCAAGGGGGAGACAATTCTGAAATGAAAAACCCCTTACTGGAATAGGTAAAAAACCCAGGGCTTAGGGATAAGCCCTCCAGTTAAGTGGTTTCACTCTTACAGACCAAATGTCTTAGTAAGAGGGACAGAGTTGAAAAAGACTTACGATGGAGTAATCTCTGAAAAAGTAATATGAGACATGCTGATACAGGAGAAACTGTCAAAGGTAAAGGCATAGGCAACCTTATTGATAGTTGTTACTCCTCTGTCTACTTAGGAGGAAGAGAAGTAACTTTACTACCTGTAAAGTATAATCACCCTAAGAAGCTCTATGAGCTAAAGGAAGGATGTCTCTTTAAAAGAGATACATGTGTAAAATTTAGGATGGAACCGTTGTAGATGCTTGTAATGAGAAGAAGCAGACTACAGGTTCTAAACCTCAAAACAGGAAAGAAGGATTCAGTGTGAAGAATCTATCAGCAACCCTGTGGCTGCTGGGTTTGCTGAGGCGGTTGAGGTTGTGGTTTCTTTAGCCTGGTTTGATGTTTCCCTTGTTTGGAAACAGCTGTATGATGGGTACAGAATGAATAAAACATTTTCCCCTTGGGGGAATAAAGTTTGGTAGGAGATTTCCTACCCCCTGGGATAGAGGAAGGTGTTGACAATCCTTTGAAAGCAATCGTGTCAGTGGTTAACTGAGCAGCTTGGTGTAAAGTCTCTTTGTTAAAGAGATTCTCTCCAGTACAAGGAGTATTTCCCAGCCTTTCTTGTACCCATTTGTCCAAGTCCGAATCTTGGAGCCAGGCCATGCATCGTGCTCCTATGGCTATAGCAGACATTTTGCTAACAGACTCAAAACAGTCCAGGGTAGCACAAGTAAGGAACCTAGAGATATTTTGAACATGACTAACCAGTAAAGAGTAGTCTTCTCTTTTGAGATCTTGAAGAAAAGGGGTCAAAAACAGCAAACTGTTGGTGACCTCTTCAAGAGATAATCCCATATAGAAAATATATGAGAGAATTCTTGTTGAAAACATGGATGCCTGGAAGGTTTTACGTCCAAAGGCATCTAAGGTTCTAGACTCACGACCTGGCGGATAAGAAGAGTGTCTTTTAGCACTCTTAACACGCCTCATTGCTGATTCCACTAGAATAGAATGATGAGGAAGTTGAGTCTTTTGAAAACCTGGAGAAGGGGGCACCTTGTACAGAGAGTCAGTGGCCCTTGAAGGTGGGGATACCTTTAAGGGAGTTTCCCACATTCTAAATAAGAGATCCTGTAAGGTTTGATGCAAAGGAAGCATGATGACCTCCTTTGAATTCTCAGGGATATGCAGAAGTTCTGAATCCCCTGGTGCAGGATCTTGATCAGGTATAGAAATGGCAAGTAACCTTGCCATATCAAGCAGGAATGCTTGAAAAGAAATTTCCCCAGAGGAGGATCCTCTACCATGAGGAGTAAAGGTTAGATCTGTTGAAGATCTAGTCTTGGCACTAATGGATTGATCCCGATCCATTGGAGTACAAGACCCGAAAGGGTGGAGCATCAGATTGTCCTGAAATGATAGTTGTCGGTACCGCTCGAGGCCGGTGCCGCAACAAATCGGTAGAATACTATCCATGCCAGGGATGGATTCCAAACTCAGTACCGAAGGAAGCGAGCTTGTGGAAGTAAGCATGGAAGGCACCGATACCGATGCAAATGTAGAAACTGGTACCGGCAGTGGTATCACAGCCAGTACCGATACCGGAAGATCAGTCTGAGGTGACTCTAACGGTACCAAAGTTACCGAGAGCACCAGACTTTGATTCCCGGGACAATGTCCTCGGCACCATCCGAGGTCGGTACCGAGACGAGTCGGTACCCAATCATCCAGGCTGGAGATCGATTCCAGACTTGGCATCGAAAGCAACGAGTCTATCGAAGCACACCTGGAGGGTACCGAGGTGGATACCAGAACCGGTACCGGGATCGATACCGATGCTGGAAGATCGGTCTGTAGCGACTCTAATGGCACCAATGATACCGAGAGCGCTAGACTGCAATCATCGGTGTGGAATATTCCATCCAACACCATTGCCGATGTCGGGGTACCGGCACCGCTCAAAGCGGATACCACCACCGAGCATGGCTCAGGTATGTTCGTAGAGGTAAAAACCCCGGGAACAACCTGAAACACCGTTAATGCTTTGGAGGCCGAAGACTCCCGCTGGGGTTTTAAAGCCAATTTGTCCTCGGGGGCAAGGCCAGAGGCATCTCGATGCTGAACATGAGATCTACCACCCGAGGACTGGCTAGTCTTTACAGACTTTTGTTTGGTTACCTGATCCTGTGAAAAAGAAGTTGTAGCTGGTACCCTCAGAACTGATGGGAACCGCGTATCGAGTTGAGCTCAATGCTGAAGACTTCTTCTGGAAATACTACTGCAGGAGGGACACTCCAGTGGATAGTGGTCAGGACCCAAACATGGTAGGCACCAGTTATGGGTCTCTAAAACTAATTTGGTACCGCCACAGTTGAAACATGTTTTAGGGATAGTGGCTGGCGTTTCCATGAAGGAAAGTGGAGAGGCCTAGCAGGCCGAAAAAACCGTCAGGCACTAAACAGGGAAAAAGTTCCCTACAAAGGAAAAAATTTGCAGGAGATAAAAAGAAAGAAACACCGACTGTACCGGTGCGTCGAGGGAAGGCAGACGCGACCACAAGAAAAAACAAAAATAAAGGAAGAATTTTCTGCGGTGACAGGAGTACGTCCTGCCGGCTCCGCAGAAAAACAAAAACTGAGGAGAGGCAGTTGGGAAAGGCGGGAAGGCAGCATGCAGGCGTGGTGGGATGCTCCCAAAAGTGTTCTAATTGGACGCTGGGGAGCGTTCCCGCGCAGACTCCATCAGTACTGACGTACCCATATGTGAAGACTCATTCCTGCTTGTTCCTGGAGATAATACGATACATTAGTGTTGCTAGCAGGCAATGACTTCAGAGTGAAGTAACCTGGGGGAGGGGGGGGCATACAAATTTGTTAGTTTGCACTGGTAGGCAAATATTGCATACCACTGTAATTTATTTATTTAGCTGGATTTATATACCACCTTTCTTTGGGTCAAAGCGGTAATTTACACACACAAATGATAATATTATATGTATTAGAGTGTTAGAAAATGTGCTGGGAAATGTGAGAAGGATGCAGGAATCTATCCAATGGAGAAGCAGATTTTCACACCCTGACCTACTGGGCAAGGTGTAGGAATGCAGACCAACTAACCAAGGGGAAAGCTGCTGAATATAAGCTTGTACATATCTATTCATGCTTGACTTTAGTCCTCTTTCTCCTTCTGAGTGAAATGATATAGCAAGAAAAATAGTACGCATCTTAGTAAGTAGCATTGGTGCTATGCATCATTAGAGAGGAAGAGGAGATAATTTGGGGGCTTACAAGAGTAAGACAGATTTAGGGGTATGTTTACTAAAGGGCGGTAAGGGAGCAAGTGTGCTGTTAATGTGTATTATCAGCACTTGTGAGTGGTTAACGTGGTGAAAACTGCCGATAATGCTGCATTAACAAGCGTTAGAGGGGCCCGCAGCATTAAGGGAAAAGGAGGTGGAGAGTGGGCACCAATGTTCCCTCTAATTTTCTGTAGGCTGTGTGCGCATAAAATATCAGCTGAGCAGCTTTTGAAGGAAGGTTAAAATTTTGTGCGCCACATAAAGACACTCGGAGTTATATACTTTAAAATTTGACTACACATCAGAATACAGTATGTACACCACATTGATTTTAATCAAATTAAATGAAAATAGACAATTACTAAATGAAGCGGAAATTTTCTAGTAATTACAATCACAATTTTTAAATTTTAAGACGTCTGTGTTGTTTTCTATCAGAATCAGAACCGTAATTTTTGTGCGCTCTGTTGTAAAGTATGTGCGCTCGCTAGGTGAGGTGTGTGCATGCGCACACGCGCACAGCTTAGAGGGAACAGTTGTGGGCACTGATAGCATATGCTTCTCTACCAGTGGAGAGTGAGTGTTGTCAGCGTGTGCTTCCCTACCGCTAGCTTGCACATTCATGTGTTAGAGCCCTCAGCGTTGGGAACCCTAACGCCAACTAAAACCTTGCAGAAAGGGGTAGTTTTTGAAGGGAGAGAGCCTATTTAAATGTCTGAAATGTGCTCCACAGACAGGGGATCCCAAGAAAGTGATAGTAGTGCTCCATTAGCAGCAACAGTATAGTGCCCTACTATGACAGGGCACTATGTTGATGGTGCAAAATTGGCAAAGGAGGTGGCACAAGGGTGATGTTGTGAGGTGGCAGGGCTACTAGACTGACAAGGTGGCTGCCTAGAGAGAACACCTGTGATGGCTGATCTGATTCTGCTGTGACAGTGACAGCACACTTACATGCTGCCACAGTCAGAAGGGAGTTCTGCCACCCCCACTTCCACCGTGCTGCCATGTCAGCATTGCACAAGGGTGGTGGTGACGGCACCGTGGCTGCAGCCAGCAGCAGCAGCAGCAGCATAAATAAGTGTTTTGGCGCTGTATGTCAGGTGCCATGCTGCATTTGCTACTGTCAGTGAGATGCCAAGCATGTCAGCAGCAGGTACAATGGAGCACATTCTGCTTCCTCCCTCCCGAGGTCAAAGGCTGCAGCAACTGAGCCCACATTCCCCGGTGGGGGAGGGCAGGAGCGGCATGGTGTGACTAACTGCATGTGTGCTACCTCAATAAGATGACCGGAAGTACTGATGTGGTGGCTGGGGCATGCTTTCAGGGAGGGAGGTATTGGCTGGCATGCTGCCCACCACCAGGTGTAGACCCTGGGACATGGTTAGTGTGCCTTCTGGATGGGCTGGGTCTGGGAGCTGGATGTCCCCCACTTGCGCATATTGAGTGGCTATGTGCATGTGGTGTGTAAAGATTTCTCTGAGCCAGGAATACTATGCAATCTGAGAACATCCCATGTCAGAGGAAAGAATGAACACCCCACTCTCTCACCTGACAAATAATGATCAGAATCTGTGTGTGATCTGGTGATCCCTCCATAACTCAGTACTCATTCTGTCACAACCATCAGAGGCACATCTTAATCTAGATTACCTCTTGTGGTCTGCAACATTTGAGAGTAGTCCATGACTCGCCTGCAAGCACACATCATGCACCGGCTACATTGGTCATTCTGCTAGTACACCCATGGGCTGGAATGTGTGCATTCAGGTATCATGGCCTGCCCCTTTGACTGGACATATCCCATATGTAGGACCTGCATGTCAGTTGCACCAGCAGCATAGCAAGGCTGTGCAATATACATACCTCGCAAGACATCCCTCTCACACACCAGCATAACAGAGCCTGCAGACAGCTAAGCAGACATAGTCACACCCCAAGTCATGCCCTCATGCACCTTGACAATGACCACCTATATACCCATGGAGTGATGAACCCACACGGCTGCTCTGTAGTTCCAAACACATGCCCAGTTTATGTATGTGCAAGGAGTCATGGGTCTGAGGCCAGTCTGTAGATCAAGAATGGTATGTCCAGGTGTCTTAACTTTATCATACCTTTCCGGTACAGAAGCATTATGTGCAATCCAGCATGAGTCTGCACACTGAGCTGACAAACTGGGAAACTGCACAATGTAAAGCTGGATGGCGGAGCAAGCTAACAGCACCATCACACTGAGTTGGCATCGATAGCGCCGGTACTTTGCAAAGCAGGCTAATAATGCCTTCACACTGAGTAGGCACTGACAATGAATGAGGATTGCAGGAGGCCTAAGGGGCAGGTTACAATGACAACGTACACCACATTTGGACAGCAGGGTCATGTGTGTGTGTGTGTGTGTGTGTGCGCGTGTGTGTGTGTGTGTGTCTCCCCAGAGTACTGTGAGCTGCAGCAATGCAGTGTGCATGCATGTGATGCCCAGGCTTTATGTCAGTGCATAAAATATGCTATAGGTCAGCTCTTCAGCAACTCTATATATAGTACAGTGTAAGACTGCATGTACAAGAGGCCACGCTTTGATGTGCTCTTGGGAGGTGTTTCCAGTCCATCTGCAGTGTGGGTGAGTGCATGTGCTTCACTGGCCAGTTCAGCGGGGTCCATTGCAAGGGACATAACATAATGTGGGTGTACAAGCATGGCACTATGTGCCATGCTCGCAGACACAAGCTGTGTAGGGGGACACAGTGTTTGGGAATGTGTCAAACATAGGCCATTGTGGCCCAACATGCACTCACCAATTGTCTGCGGCTCTATTTCCAGTGCACCACAAGTTCAAAGTCAAAGGATACACAGATGAGGGAAAGAGGATTGTCATAAACAGAGCCCTGTGCACAGGTTGTATATGAGTCAGAGGTTAGGTCTGCAACAAGCAGGCCAAAATACACACACATCAGTTCATGCTGAGAGACCACTCTCACTCTGACCGAGCTGTGTTCGTATCATGGCTACATATCCACATTATGCTATATAGCATCAAGTTGCAGTGATGTGGGTTCAGTTCTTTATTTTTATCTTTTATCTTTATTTTGTCACTTGATATACCACCTAGGCATGTGCATCAGGGCAGTGTACAATAAAAACAGGCTGCAAATCAGAAATAGAAAAGAAAAGGAATGACAATGGTTAGACAGGAAAGAGAGAGACAGAGAAAGAAAAAGCAAAGGAAAAGGAACTGAAAACTCCTGATCATGGGAGGAGGGAAAGCACAGTTACTTTCCTGTAACAGGTGATCTCTGGGAACAGAAGGAATAAGTCTTCACATATGGGTTTCGTCGGTACCGACGGAGCCTGCGCGGGAACGCTCCCAAGCGTCCAATCAGAAAACCTTTGGAAGCATTCCACAGCGCCTGCGTGCTGCCTTCCCGCCTTTCCCAACTGTCTCTCCTCAGTTGAGTTTTAGAGCTGAGATGAAGAGAGAGAGAGAGAGAGAGAGAGAGAGAGGGAAAGGAAAGAGAGATAGAGAAAGAGACAACTCCTAGGGGAGGTGGGTGGGTTGTGAAGACTTATTCCTGCTGTTCCCAGAGATCACCTGTTACAGGTAAGTAACTGTGCTATCTCCAGGAACAAGCAGGAATGAATCTTCACATATGGGGACTCCCTAGCTTTAGATGCCAGGGAGAGATCCCAGAAGTTGTGTGTCCCTGGGACAGGGCTGCACTTCCCCACATGGATCTCTGGCATCCCATGAGGGATGGTGGGTAGGAGTTGAATAAGTATGGAACAGGTGTTTAAGAACAGCCTGACCAAACAAGGCATCCCGGCGGGAGTCCTTGTCCAAGCAGTAATGGGCTGTGAAGGTATGAACCGAGGCCCAAGTGGCTGCTCGACAGATGTCGTCAATAGACACAGAGTTGAGATGAGCCATTGAGGCTGCCATGGCTCTCACATTGTGAGCTGTGACATGGCCCTCCAGAGAAAGGTTCTTCCTCTGATAGGCGAAAGAAATACACTGGGCAATCCAGTTAGATAGTGTTCTCTTGGAGAATGGAAGTCCCAAATGAGAAGGATCAAAAGCAACAAAGAGTTGAGAGGACTTTCTATGTTGCTGTGTCCTCTGTAAGTAAAAAGCCAGAGCTCTTTTACAGTCCAGGGTATGAAGATTCCTCTCTGCACTGGATGCATGAGGTCCTGGAAAAAAGACAGGTAGGTAGACCTCTTGGTTGAGGTGAAAAGGCATAGAGTGTGGATTAGTCCTAAGGACCACCTTGTCATGATGGAACCTTGCATAAGGTGGATTAGCTACGAGTGCTTGCAATTCACTAATACGACGTGCTGATGTGATTGCAATGAGAAAGATAACCTTCCAAGAAAGGTATTTCAAGGAGGTGGTAGCCAAAGGTTCAAAAGGCGGCTTCATAAGTTGACCAAGAACCAAGTTTAAGTCCCATGCCACCGGGGGTGGTCTAATGGGAGGCTTTGTTAAAAGGAGGCCTCTCATGACTCTGGCTACAAGAGGATGAGAGGAAATAGGTTGTCCATTTAGAGTCTTAAGGGAAGCTGCAATAGCACTCAAATGGACCCTTACTGAATTTGTCTTAAGGCCTGCATTAGACAGATGGAGGAGATACTCCAGCAAAGATTCCAGAGGTATGGCAAGGGGGTTAAGACCCTTCCCAGAACACCAGATAGTAAACCTTTTCCACTTGAAAGCATAAGAATGTCTAGTGAAAGGTTTTCTGGAAGCATAAAGAACATCTTTCACTTGCTGAGAAGGATGAAGATCCTGGAGATCTAGGCCTTCAGCAACCAAGCCCTGAGATGCAGAGACTGGGGATTGGGATGCCACAACTTTCTGTCCTCTTGAGAGAGGAGGTCTGGAGCAGACCCTAACTCCAGGGAGGGAGCTTGAGAGAGATGTAGAAGCAGAGGGTAACACACTTGCCATGGCCAATGTGGAGCTATGAGAATCATGTGGCCTCTGTCTCTCTGAAGCTTGAACAGGGTTTTGGGAATTAGGGGAATGGGTGGAAAGGCATAGAGGAAGTCTTGACCCCAGTGAAGGAGGAAAGCATCCCTTGCCTGAGCTCCCTGAGCCAGAGTTCTGGAACAGAACCGGGGAAGTTTGGCATTCCACGGACTTGCAAAGAGGTCTATGTCCGGGGTTCCCCAAATTTGAAAAATCTTGGACACCTGGTCCATATGTGGGGACCACTCGCGTGGAAGCAGAACTAGACTTAGCCTGTCTGCCCAAGAGTTTTGAACGCCTGGAAGATAAACTGCCAGAAGATGAATGTGATGCTCTCTGGCGAGGGCCCACAGTCGCAAAGCTTCGTTGCAAAGTGACAGAGAGCCAGTTCCTCCCTGCTTGTTCACATAGAACATGGCTACCTGATTGTCTGTGTGGATAAGGACTGTCTTGTGGCTGAGCAGGGTGTGGAAAACCCATAGAGAAAGGAAGATTGCTCTGAGTTCCAAGAGATTGATATGTAGACAAGTCTCCTGTGGGGACCAGAAGCCTTGGGTGGAGAGGTCTTGCAGATGAGCTTCCCACCCCACTGGAGAAGCATCTGTTGTAAGAGTTGCTTGGGGTAGAGATTGCTGAAAGGGGGACCCCAGCAACAGGTTTTGAGAGGACTTCCACCACTGGAGGGACAAAATGAGGCGACTTGTGTTTGGTATTTTGTCTGACAGGCAGCCTAATGCCTGGGTCCATTGGGTGGATAAAGTCCACTGATCTGCCCTCATGTGAAGGCGAGCAAATGGTACCACATGCATGTTGGATGCCATGTGGCCTAGCAACTGTAACATCTCTCGAGCAGTTAGGAGGGGTTTCAACTCTGCTTGAGTAGCTAACTGAACCAAACGAAGGCAATGGGCCTGGGGAAGATAGGCCCTTGCCCTTGTGGTATCCAGCAACATCCCTATAAACTCCAGGGATTGAGTAGGGATTAAATTGGACTTTGGGATGTTTATTACCAGCCCTAAATACTGAAGGATACGCATTGTACAGTTTAGAGAACTCTTGGCCTCTGCTTGAGTGGGAGCTCGAATGAGCCAGTCGTCCAGATAAGGGAAGACAAATATTCCCAGGCTGCGCAGAAAAGCAGCTACCACTGCCAAGCATTTCATGAACACCCTTGGTGCAGAGGCCAGACCAAAAGGGAGCACTCTGTATTGATAGTGCTTCTCTTGAAAAAGGAACCGAAGGAACCTTCTGTGAGTTGGATGGATGAGAACATGAGTGTACGCATCCTTGAGATCTAGAGAACAAAGCCAATCCTGACTCTGAAGGTATGGCAGCAGAGTTCCCAGAGAAACCAACTTGAATTTTTCCTTGACTAGGAATCTGTTCAACTCTCTGAGATCTAAGATGGGTCTGAAACCCCCTGTTTTCTTTGGAATAAGAAAATAGGGGTAGTAGAAACCTGTGCCCTGTTGTTGAAAAGGCACTTCCTCTATTGCCCCCTGGGTGAGAAGAGTGGCAACTTCCTGCCCCAACAGGTTGAGGAGGGAGGTTGGTGAATTGAACTGGTGCACTCTTGTGAGAGGGGGCAAGCTTGAAAAATGAAGTTTGTACCCCTCTCTTATTATGGAGAGTGTCCAATGCTCTGCTGTAGTTTGCCTCCACCTGTGAGCAAAGTGACATAACCTTCCTGGAATGGTGGAGGGCTCTGGTCCTTCTAGAGCCAGAAATGCTAAGTTCTCTTGCGGAAAGTCAAAGGCCCTGAGGGGCTGAGGTTGCTGGGCTGGAGTAGGCCTAGCAGCCTTTGCTTTGCTCTGTTTGGATGATTGCTGACGTTTGGTAGGGAACTGAGCTGCAGAAGATGCCCACTGAGCATAAGCAGGATAGAATCTTCCCTTTTTAGAAAAAGGTGTTTTCTTGAATAACGTTTTCTTAGCAGGAGCAGCTGTGGATTTGGATAGTCTATCCAAAGCAGAATTTTCAGCATCCATCTGATTGGCTTTTGCTTATCAATCCTTACCAAACAGGTTCTCACCTGTACAAGGGATATTTCCCAATTCATCTTGAACCCAGATCTCCAAATCAGATGCCTGAAGTCAAGCAATCCTACGTGCACCTATGGCAATAGCTGAGGCTCTGCTTACGCATTCAAAGAAGTCGAAAGCTGCACGGTTGGAGAATTTGGAGATATCTTGGGCATGTTTGAGCCCAGTGAGAAAGCACAGTTACTTACCTGTAACAGGTGATCTCTGGGAACAGCAGGAATTAGTCCTCACATATGGGTACGTCGGTACCGACGGAGCCCGTGCGGGAAAGCTCCCCAGCTTCTTAGAATAGAAGCTTTTGGGACCTCCCACTGCACATGCGCACTGCCTTCCCGCCTTCCTGAACAGCTCTCCTCAGTTTCGAGTTTATAGCTGAGTCAACAGAGAGAGAGGACAGGAAGATAGATAGATAAAAGATACAACTCCTAGGGGAGGTGGGTGGGTTGTGAGGACTAATTCCTGCTGTTCCCAGAGATCACCTGTTACAGGTAAGTAACTGTGCTATCTCCAGGAACAAGCAGGAATAAGTCCTCACATATGGGGACTCCCTAGCTTAGATGCATGGGATCCCCTGTAAAGGTTCGCCATCTTCGTATGGATCTCAGGCATCCATTCTGGGAAGGTGGGCAGGAGTTGTTTAGGAATGGAACAGGTGCTTGAGGACAGCCTGGCCAAACAAGGCATCCCGGCGGGAGTCCTTGTCCAAACAGTAATGGGCTGTGAAGGTATGAACCGAGGCCCAGGTAGCGGCTCGACAGATCTGATCTATGGAAACAGAGTGCAGATGAGCCATAGAAGTTGCCATGGCCCTCACATTGTGAGCAGTGACATGGCCTTCCAGAGAAATGTTTTTGCTCTGGTAAGCAAAAGAAATACACTGAGCAATCCAATTGGAAAGTGTACGCTTGGAGACTGGAAGTCCCAAATGGGAAGGATCAAAGGCCACAAAAAGTTGAGAAGACTTTCGATGTGGCTGAGTCCTATTAAGGTAAAAAGCGAGAGCTCTTTTACAATCCAGAGTATGAAGGTTCCTCTCTGCATTGGATGCATGAGGAGCTGGAAAAAAGACAGGTAGATATACCTCTTGATTAAGATGAAAAAGGCGAGACCACTTTAGGCATAAAGTGGGGATTCGTCCTAAGGACCACCTTATCATGATGAAATCTTGTGTAAGGTGGATTAGCCACTAAAGCCTGCAGCTCACTGATGCGGCGAGCCGAAGTGACTGCAATGAGGAAGATGACCTTCCAGGAAAGAAATTTCAAGGAGGTGGAAAACATTGGCTCAAAAGGTGGCTTCATAAGTTGACCGAGCACTAGATTCAAATCCATGCGACCGGGGGTGGTCTGATGGGAGGTTTAGTGAGAGTCAGGCCTCTCATGAATCTTGCAACAAGAGGATGAGAGGAGATAGGTTGTCCATTTATATGTTTCAAGGATGCTGCAATAGCACTTAAATGGACTCTTACCGAATTCGTCTTGAGGCCTGCATTGGATAGATGCAGGAGATAATCAAGAAGAGAATTCAAAGGAAGTGCCAGAGGGTCAAGACCCTGCTGAGCACACCAAATGGAAAAACGTTTCCATTTGAAAGCATAGGAACGCCTGGTAGAGGGTTTCCTAGAGGCAGAAAGGATATCTTTCACTGGTTGGGAAAGATGAAAGTCTTGAAGGCTTAAGCCTTCAGTAACCAAGCACTGAGGTGAAGGGATTTGGGGTTTGGGTGCCACAAAGTCCCCTCCTCCTGAGACAGGAGGTCTGGCGCAGCTCCCAGATCCAAGTAGGATCCCTGGGAGAGCTGTAGAAGTAGAGGGAACCACACTTGGCGTGGCCAGCGTGGAGCTATGAGGATCATAGTTCCATGATCCCTCTGGAGTTTGAACAGAGTCTTGGGAATCAAAGGAATGGGTGGAAAGGCATATAGGAATGCCTGACTCCAATTCAGGAGAAAGGCGTCCGTAGCCTGAGCTCCCTGACACGGAGTTCTGGAACAGAACCGGGGAAGTTTGGCATTCCACGGACTTGCAAAGAGGTCTATGTCCGGGGTCCCCCATTCCTGAAAGATTCGGTTTATTTGGTCCAAATGTAGGGACCATTCGTGTGGCAGCAGAACTCGACTGAGCCTGTCTGCCCGAGAGTTTTGAACTCCTGGGAGATACACTGCTAGCAGGTGAATCTGATGCTCTCTGGCGAAGGCCCATAGTCTTAGAGCTTCGTTGCAAAGCGACAGAGAGCCCGTCCCTCCTTGTTTGTTTATGTAAAACATGGCCACCTGATTGTCCGTCTGAACTAGGACAGTGAGGTTGGCTAGGAGGGAGTGGAAGACCTTGAGGGCAAGGTAAATTGCTCGCAGTTCCAGAAGATTGATATGAAGGGTGGTCTCCTGTAGAGACCAAGTGCCCTGAGTGGAGAGAGTTTGCAGATGGGCTCCCCACCCTGTTTGGGAGGCATCTGTTGTGAGGGTTGCTTGGGGTAGCAATGGTTGAAATGGAGCCCCCAACAACAGATTCTTGGTGGAAGTCCACCAGTGGAGGGACCAAAACAGACGATCGGAGGTTTGTATTTGGTCTGAGAGCGCTCCTGACGCCTGAGTCCACTGAGTGGCCAGGGTCCATTGAGCTGCTCTCATATGAAGACGAGCATAGGGCACCACATGCACTGTGGAGGCCATATGACCCAGTAGGCGTAGCATTTCCCTGGCTGTCAAGTGAGTGCTGGACTGAGCTTGGGAGGCCAAACTCAGGAGGCGCTGGCCTCGAACATGTGGAAGGTAGGCCCTTGCAGTGATGGTGTCCAACTGGGCCCCTATGAATTCTAGAGATTGAGTAGGGATGAGTTGGGACTTGGGAAGGTTTACTACCAGTCCCAGATACTGCAAAAGGCTCCTTGTGTGGTCCAGGGAAATCTGGGCCTGTGACTGAGTTGGAGCTCGGATGAGCCAGTCGTCCAGATATGGGAAGACAAAGATTCCCATGCCTCTTAGAAATGCGGCTACGACTGCCATGCATTTTGTGAATACTCTTGGAGCAGAGGCTAGACCGAAGGGGAGTACTCTGTATTGGAAATGTTTTCCCTGAAACAGAAAGCGAAGATACTTTCTGTGGGATGGATGGATGAGTATATGTGTATACGCATCCTGTAGGTCTAGAGAACAAAGCCAGTCCTGACCCTGGAGGTAAGGAAGGAGAATGCCGAGAGACAGCATTTTGAATTTCTCCTTGAAGAGAAATTTGTTCAATTCTCTCAGATCTAGGATTGGTCTGAATCCCCCTGTCTTCTTTGGAATGAGAAAATAAGGGGAGTAGAAACCGGACCCTTGTTGAGGAAGAGGAACCTCTTCTATGGCCCCTTGGGCAAGAAGAGAGGAAACCTCTTGACCCAACAGGGTTAGGAGAGATGGGGGAGAATTGAATGGTCTCACCATATGATGGGGAGGAAGGCTGGAGAAATGAAGTTTGTAACCCTCTCGAATGATAGAGAGGGTCCATTGTTCTGTTGTGATTTGTTCCCATCTGGGAGCAAAGTGAACCAACCTTCCGGGTATGGTGAGAGGTTCTGGTTGTGTTAGAACCAGAAGTGGCAAGTTCCCTAGGAGCAAGTCAAAACCCCTGAGGGGTTGGAGCCTGCTGAGCTACAGTAGCTGCTGCAGGCTTAGCTCGTGCTTGTTTGGATTGCTGACGCTTAGCAGTATAGCGAGGTTGAGAAGACTGCTGGCCAGTATTTGAAGCAACTCTGGCCTTCTTATAGTAAGGCCTTTTAAAAGACTTTTTCTTAGTAGGAATTGAAGTGGACTTTGAAAGTCTTTCCAAGGTGGCATTTTCAGCATCCATCTGGGTGGCTTTGATTTGCCACTCTTCCCCAAATAAGTTCTCACTTGTACAGGGCAGATTCCGTAAGCCATCTAGAAACCCAAGGTTCCAGATCAGAGGCCTGGAGCCAAGCAAGACGTCGGGCTGCAATAGCAATGCCCGAAGCCCTACTGGCTCCCTCAAAGGAATCATATGCTGCCCTATTAGAGAACTTAGAAACCTCTAAGAGTTGTTTCACTAGGGAAAGGAATCCCTGCTTTTTATCCTCAGGGATAAAGGGGGCAAAATGCCGCACCTTTTTGGCAAGTTCCTCCAGGAACATGCCCATATAGAGACTGTAGGAATTAATCCTGGCTATAAGCATACTAGCCTGGAAAATTTTCCTACCAAAAGAGTCCAAAGTCTTACATTCCCGTCCTGGAGGGGTGGAAGAGTGCCTTTTGGTACTCCTAATCTTCTTCATTGCAGACTTCACCACAATAGAGTGGTGGGGCAATTGAGTCTTTTGGAAACCAGGAGAAGGAGGGACCCTATACATGGTGTCCAACCTACGGGAATAAGGAGACAAAGTCAAAGGATTTTCCCAGAAATCCATCAGTTGTTCTTGAAGGATTTCATGGATAGGCAGGGTAACTGCCTCCTTAGGGGCCTTTGAGTATCCCAAAATATCCAGTTTTTTGGATCTGGGTTCCTTTTCAGAGGATGTGGTAATAGAAAGGGCTGTAGCCATATCTAAAACAAAGTCCTGGAAGGACAAATCCTCTGGAGGGGACATTCTCCTTTTAGGAGAAGAGGGCTCCTCAGGTAAGTTGAGTGAAAACTCAGCAGAATCATCAGAGGAGTGAAAATCCTCAGAGGAATCGGTGCTTTCCTCTAACGCACGATACGCGTACCGATCGGTATCGATATCGGGCGTATCGGGTATGGAACCGGTATGGAGCGAAAGCCCATACGGTACCGACTTGCGTTTAGAGGTGGACGGCCTCGATACCGGCATGGCGGACGATACCGGTATCGGGCCCGGAACCGCTGAAAGCGGAACCGATGGCGTTGCAGCTTTAATGAAAGCCATGACGGCCTGCTGCATGGACTGTACAGTATCGCCCATGGACGCCATAGCTGCCTGGATGTCGGTACCGGAGTGACCCGGTACCCCAGAGCAGGCTAACAGGTGATCTGTCGAGGCCGTAGCATCGATATCAACCTGAGACCCCTGAATTGGCGTTTTTGGAAGTTGGACTTCCCGCCGGGGTTGTTTGGCTGGGGCAGGGTCCTCAAGTTCTAAGCTAAGAGCCTCTCGATGCTTTGAAGGAGATTTGCTCTTTGAGGACTTGCCCACAGAAGGTTTGGTTACCTGAGATCCATCCGGAGAAGAAGACCTGGATGACTGTGATGCTGTATTCTCTGAAGCAAACAGCACATGGAATTTGTTGGCCCGGTTCTGCAGCCCACGTTTAGACATGTGGGAGCAAGATGGGCAGTCCGGTATGGAATGGTCAGGCCCCAAACATTTCAGACACCATTCATGGGTGTTTGTGACTGAAATAACAGCATTACATTTGGTACACTTCTTAAATCCAGGGGCTGGCTTCTCCATGAGGAGAAATTGAGTAGGCCGAGAGGCCTCTCTGAAGTGACCAAAAAGCTAAAAAATAAGAAAAAAGAATTATAATTTTTTAAAGAAAGAAAGAAAAGACCGGCGATACCGGTATCGGTATGGGGAAGGCAGGTACGCGGTCTAAAGAAACAAATAAAATAACAATTTCTTCAGCGGTGACAGGAACACGACCTGCTGGCTCCGCGGAAAAAAGAGAAACTGAGGAGAGCTGTTCAGGAAGGCGGGAAGGCAGTGCGCATGTGCAGTGGGAGGTCCCAAAAGCTTCTATTCTAAGAAGCTGGGGAGCTTTCCCGCACGGGCTCCGTCGGTACCGACGTACCCATATGTGAGGACTTATTCCTGCTTGTTCCTGGAGATCATTTTGAACTTCTCTCGCAACAGGAATTTGTTTAGGTTCCGGAGGTCGAGGATGGGGCATAGGCCCCCCATCTTTTTCAGAACGAGGAAGTAGCGGGAGTAGAACCCATGGCCTCAAAGGTGCAGTGGTACCTTCTCAACCACCCGTTGGGCGAGGAGATTGGACAGCTCCCGCTGCAAGAAAGTCTGGTGCAAAGGGAGCCGAGTAGGCTCTGCTGGTGAGAAGAGAGGAGGGAGCCTGTCCAGGCAGAGACTATATCTATCTCGGACCACGGTGTCTGAGGTGATCGATGCTCACTGTGGGGTGAACAGGGACAGGCGTCCTCCCACCAGCAGAAGTGCTGCCAGGGGGCGAGAGGCTATGCTGTTGGCATCAAAAACCCTGCATGGGTTCAGGTGGCACTGGAGGCTGGGCCTTGGGCCCTTTTGGCTTGGGGTGGCCATGCGCTCCTCCCATCCCCTGCGTGCCAGAAGCTGACGCGGGGGTGGGTGGGAAGGGTGGGTAACTGCGGTAGCGGAGCCCCTTTCTTTGAAAGAACGGCTTCTTGGGTTGCTGCTTCTTCCGAGGGAGAGAGGGGGTCTTACGCAAGAGACGAATCTGAGTCACGAACTCTGTTTCTATCTCAGCGGCCTTATCCTCCATAGGTTTATCAAACAGTTTCTCGCCGAGGCAGGGGACGTCCAGGAGCTTCTCCTGGACCCGCAAGATGGGAGAGGTACTTCGAGCACTCAGCGACGGACCTCAGGAGGGTTTGGAACCTAAGAAGTGGCTCACCCCTGAGACCTGTGGAGAACCCGCTGAGCATCTTCATGAGGTCACACAGGAACATGCCCATGTACAATTGGTATGCCTGAATGTGGCAGGTGAGCATGGACCCCTGATAGGCTTTGTGCCCAAGGGCTCTCAACCCCCTGCCCGAGGGGACCAAAGAGTGTGACTTCGGGCTCTGTTTCTTCCGCATCGCAGACTTCGCTATCATGGAGATGTGTGGGAGTTGGGTATTCTGGAACCCCGGGCAGTGTTGGACCCTGTACATGGCGTCGAGGCACTTGCTCACAATAGGGGCCGAAGCAGGTGTCTCCCACATGCGGAGTAGCAGCCTGGACAGAATGGGAGGAACTGGAACAGTAAGAGACTCCCGAGGAGGGGACTCATACTCTAACATTTTGAGCTCCACAGTTAGCGGCTCCTCTTCAGCCTGCATAGCCAGGCTGAGGGCCCATGCCATATCCCACACAAACACTAGAAATGATGTGTCCTCGGGCGGCGAATGCCTCTGAGAGGTGGGTGGGGACAGGTCCGAAGGAAGGTCCCTATGGGCACAGGTCTCCGGGGAGGTATCCCCATCCGACTCCCAGCCCAAAAGGTCCGAGAAGGAGTCCGACTCGGGTTGGTCGCTGCGTCCAGAGGCCGAGGCCCACTTGGAGCCCTGGAGGATCTCGCTCCTGAGGACCGGGAAGGCGAGGAGACCGATGCCGAGGACCCCTCATGAGGCCCACGGCTCTCAGGGATTTCCAGGGTGGGTTTGGGTGCCCCTCTCGAGGGAACCTTGGCCTCGAGGTATGGGCCAGCCGTGCTGGACATGAGCGCCTGCTGGGCAGCTAAGAAGGTAGCATACGGGACTCCCATGCAGACGGGGGTCCCTGCAACGCCAGCACTGGGGTTACTGGGTCTGGCGTGGAGGAGGAGAGGGGCTGCTCACCCGGAGGACGACCTTCAGGAGACCAGGCACCATCGCCGGAGGCCTCCGTGTCTGTACGAGGTACCTTTCAAGGCTGCCCCTTGTTTGACTCTTGGGAACGCCGGGGGTGGGGGGGGGGGGGGGGGGCTGAGCGACTGAGTGCAGGAGCGCTCGCGCTTGTCTGGAGACCTGACAGCGACTTTGAAGTTTCTTCTTTTTACGCCTCTCCACTTCAGGGGACCCCTGATCGGAATGCTGTCGATAGCTTGGAGCCGAAGGGGGGGGATCCCACTAGTGGAGGGACGACCGAGGCAATGTTCCCTCTAATTTTCTGTAGGCTGTGTGTGCATAAAATATAAGCTGTGTGCAGTTTTTGAAGGAAGGTTAAATTTATGTGCGCCACATAACAATACTCGGAGTTATATACTTTAAAATTTGACTACAAATCAGAATACAGTATGTACACCACACTGATTTTAATCAAATTAAATGAAAATAGACAATTACTAAATGAAGCGGGAAATTTCTAGTAATTACAATCATAACTTTAAATTTTAAGATGTCTGTGTTGTTTTCTATCAGAATCAGAGCCGTAATTTTTGTGCACTCTGTTGTAAAGTATGTGCGCTCGCTCGGCGAGGTGTGTGCGCGCGCACAGCTTAGAGGGAACAGTGGACCGAGGGTGCCGCCAGGGATTCTGGGGCTACCTTCCTGAAAATGTCATTGGACTTCTGCGTACAACTTAGCAGGGCTTCGGAAGACATTTTCTTGCAGAGGGTGCAGAGCTACGGGTCATGGTCAGCCCCAAGAAACCAAAGACAGCAGTTATTGGCGTCCGTGAGAGACATGTTTTTGGAGCATCTGTCACATTTCTTAAAACCAGTGGCCATTGGGGCAAAAAGAGCCCCCACTAAGTCAAAGACCTTTGCGGCCAGTGGTTGAGGGAAAAAAAGGGCGTTTAGCCCGCAAAATGAAAATTTTTTTTTACAGAAAAGGATGTCCCCTCGCTCAAAGGAAAAGGAAAGTAGGGGAGGATGGGTAGAGGACGAGTGCTACCGGAAAAAAACAGGCCAGAAGGCCGAAAACTAAATATTTTTTCCAAGGGACGAGGACGTGCGTCCGAAAGGCTCCGGGGAAAAAGGGAGACTGAGCAAGATGGCACCTTTGGGTGGGAAGAGGACCATGCATGAGAGGCAGCAATCCCAAAGGCTTTCTGTGAAAGCTGGGGAATTTTCTGCACAGGCTCCGTCGGTGCCAAAGTCACCCATAAGTGAGGACTGACTTCCTGCTTGTTCCTAGAAAATCTGAACTTCAACACACACATCAAAAACGTCACCAAAGCAGTATACCACCGTGTCAGAACCCTGAGGAACCTTAGACCTCTCCTGACTATGCAGACTTCAAAAACATCTGCCAGGCATTCATCACCCCCATCTTGGACTACACTAACATTATCTATCAGGGCCTCCCAAAATCCCCATTACGGCCTTTGCAGCTTGCACAGAATGTAGCAGCCAGACTTCTCACAGGATGCAGTCGTCATAACCACATATCACCCATACTGAAGCAACTGCACTGGCTCCCCATTCACAGCAGAGTTAGGTACATGGTCACACTAACAGTTTTCAGGACAACCCTCTAACTTTCTGTAGATGTCCTTCATGCCCTGCTTGCTAAGCATCAATGCCAGAGATTGAGCAGAAGTGCAAACCACTCCCTCCTTGCAGTACTTACTTCAATCACCCGTGCCAGCGCCTCTACCTCCAACAAAGCTTTCCGCTTCTATGCTCCAGCCACCTGGAACTCACTACCACCAGGACACTACTAGACACTACTCTTCCTGGAACGTTTTTGGTCCTGACTTTTTGCCATGCACATCACCCATACAGTCCATAGAGCAACCCCATCTCCTTCCCTGCTGTCCCTATTTTGTATATTACTTTATACCGTTACCAAAGGTTCAAAGGTTTGCGTTCTACTGTTACTCTGTTGCCTTGTCAAATGTTCTATAGTTTAATTGTATCAGTTTACTATGCTAAGAAGTGTTCCATGTAACGGTTCCTAACAGTTCTATGTAAGCCACTGTGACAGCACAGTTACTTACCTGTAACAGGTGACCTCCGGGAACAGCAGGAATAAGTCTTCAAATATGGGTATCGTCGGTACCGACGGAGCCTGCACGGGAACGCTCCCCAGCATCCAATCAGAAAGCTTTTGGGAGCATCCCACAGCGCCTGCGTGCTGCCTTCCCGCCTATCCCAACTCTCTCTCCTCAGTTAGGTTTTAAAGCTGAGACAAAGAGAGAGAGGGAAAGGAAAGATAGAAAGAGAGATACAACTCCCAGGGGAGGTGGGTGGGTTGTGAAGACTTATTCCTGCTGTTCCCAGAGATCACCTGTTACAGGTAAGTAACTGTGCTATCTCCAGGAACAAGCAGGAACGAGTCTTCACATATGGGGACTCCCTAGCTTTAGATGCCAGGGAGAGACCCCAGAAGTTGTGTGTCCCTGGGACAGGGCTCCACTTCCCCCCATGGATCTCTGGCATCCCATCAGGGATGATGGGTAGGAGTTGATTAAGTATGGAACAGGTGTTTGAGAACAGCCTGACCAAACAAGGCATCCCGGCGGGAGTCCTTGTCCAAGCAGTAATGGGCTGTGAAGGTACATAAGAACATAAGATATACCATACTGGGTCAGACCAAGGTCCATCAAGCCCAGTATTCTGTTTCCAACAGTGGCCAATCTAAATCATATGTACCTAGCAGTTTCCCCAAGGGACACAGGTTCCACAATGCTTGTATTGGTTCAAGCATTGATATCCTGGGTCCCTTCTTAATAATGGTTTATGGACCTTTCCTCCAGGAACTTGTCCAAACCTTTTTTAAACCCAGCTACACTAACAGCCTTTACTACATCCTCCGGTAACAAATTCCAGAGTTTGATTACACGTTGAGTGAAAAAATATTTTCTTTTATTAGTCTTAAATAGTTTACCCTGTAGCTTCATTGCATGTCCCCTAGTCTTTCTATATTCTTATAACAATCGATCTACGTTTACCCGTTCCACTCCGTTCATTAATTTATAGACTTATATCATATCTCCCCTCAGCCGTCTCTTTTCCAGGTTAAAGAGCCCTAACCTTTTTAGCCTTTCTTCATAGGAGTATCCTTCCATCCCCTTTACCATTTTGGTGGCTCTTCTCTGAACCTTTTCTAAAATCGCTATATCCTTTTTAAGATACGGCGACCAGAATTGCACACAATATTCAAGGTGCGGTCTCACCATGAACCGAGGCCCAAGTGGCTGCTCGACAGATGTCGTCAATAGAGACAGAGTACAGATGAGCCATTGAGGCTGCCATGGCCCTCACATTGTGAGCTGTGACATGGCCCTCCAGAGAAAGGTTCTTACTCTGATAGGTGAAAGAAATACACTGGGCAATCCAGTTAGATAGTGTTCTCTTAGAGACTGGTAGTCCCAAATGAGAAGGATCAAAGGCAACAAAGAGCTGAAAGGACTTTCTATGTTGCTGTGTCCTTTGTAAATAAAAAGCCAGAACTCTTTTACAGTCCAGGGTATGAAGATTCCTCTCTGCACTTGATGCATGAGGCCCTGGAAAAAAGACAGGTAGGTAGACCTCCTGGTTGAGGTGAAAAGGCGAGACCACCTTAGGCATAAAATGTGGATGAGTCCTAAGGACTACCTTGTCATGATGGAACCTTGAATAAGGTGGATTAGCTATGAGTGCTTGCAATTCACTAATACGACGTGCTGATGTGATTGCAATAAGAAAGATAACTTTCCAAGAAAGGTATTTCAAGGAGGTGGTAGCCAAAGGTTCAAAAGCTGACCAAGAACAAGGTTCAAGTTCCATGCCACCGGAGGTGGTCTAATGGGAGGCTTTGTTAAAAGGAGGCCTCTCATGAACCTTGCTACAAGAGGATGAGAGGAAACAGGTTGTCCATTCAGAGGCTTAAGGGAAGCTGCAATAGCACTCAAATGGACCCTTACTGAATTAGTTTTAAGGCCTGCATTAGACAGATGGAGGAGATACGCCAGCAAAGATTCCAGGGGTATGGCAAGGGGGTTAAGACCCTTCCCTGTGCACCAGATAGTAAACCTCTTCCACTTGAAAGCATAAGAACGTCTGGTGGAAGGTTTTCTGGAAGCATAAAGAACATCTTTCACCTGTTGAGAAAGATGAAGATCTTGGAGATCTAGGCCTTCAGCAACCAAGCCCTGAGATGCAGAGACTGGGGATTGGGATGCCATAACTTCCCGTCCTCTTGAGATAGGAGATCTGGAGCAGACCCTAACTCGAGGGAGGGAGCTTGAGAGAGATGTAGAAGCAGAGGGTACCACACTTGCCGTGGCCAATGTGGAGTTATGAGAATCATGTGGCCTCTGTCTCTCTGAAGCTTGAACAGGGTTTTGGGAATTAGGGGAATGGGTGGAAAGGCATACAGGAAGTCTTGACCCCAGTGAAGGAGGAAAGCATCCCTTGCCTGAGTCCCCTGAGCCGGAGTTCTGGAACAGAACCGGGGAAGTTTGGCATTCCACGGACTTGCAAAGAGGTCTATGTCCGGGGTTCCCCAAATCTGAAAAATCCTGGTCACCTGGTCCACATGTAGGAACCACTCGTGTGGAAGCAGAACTCGACTGAGCCTGTCTGCCCAAGAGTTTTGAACGCCTGGAAGATAAACTGCCAGAAGATGAATTTGATGCTCTCTGGCGAGGGCCCACAGTCACAGAGCTTCGTTGAAAAGCGACAGAGAGCCAGTTCCGCCCTGCTTGTTCACATAGAACATGGCTACCTGATTGTCCGTGTGGATAAGGACTGTCTTGCAGCTGAGCAGGGTGTGGAACACTCGCAGAGCAAGGAAGATTGCTCTGAGTTCCAAGAGATTCATATGTAGACAAGTCTCCTATGGGGACCATGAGCTCCCCACCCCATTGGAGAAGCATCTGTTGTGAGAATTGCTTGGGGTAGTGACTGCTGAAAGGGGGACCCCAGCAACAGGTTTTGAGGGGACTTCCACCACTGGAGAGACAAAATGAGGCGACTTGTGTTTGCTATTTTGTCTGACAGGCAGTCGAATGCCTGGGTCCATTGGGTAGATAAAGTCCATTGAGCTGCTCTCATGTGAAGGCGCGCATATGGGACCACATGCATGGTGGATGCCATGTGGCATAGTAACTGTAACATCTCTTGAGCAGTTAAGTGAGGCTTCAACTCTGCTTGAGAAGCTAACTGCACCAAGCGAAGGCAACGGGCCTGGGGGAGATAGGCCCTTGCCTTTGTGGTATCCAGCAACGCCCCTATAAACTCCAGGGACTGAGTAGGGGTTAAATTGGATTTTGGGATGTTTATTATCAGCCCTAAATACTGAAGGATACTCATTGTGCAGGCTAGAGAACTCTTGGCCTCTGACTGAGTGGAAGCTCGGATGAGCCAGTCGTCCAAATAAGGGAAGACGAATATTCCCAGAGTGCGCAGAAATACAGCTACCACTGCCATGCATTTTGTGAACACCCTTGGTGCAGAGGCCAGACCAAAAGGGAGCACTGTGTATTGATAGTGCTTCTCTTGAAAAAGGAAGCAAAGGAACCTTCTGTGAGTTGGATGGATGAGAACATGAGTGTACGCATCCTTGAGATCTAGAGAACAAAGCCAATCCTGACTCTGAAGGTATGGCAGCAGAGTTCCCAAAGAAATCATTTTGAATTTTTCCTTGACTAGGAATCTGTTCAATTCTTTGAGATCTAAAATGGGTCTGTAGCCCCCTGTTTTCTTTGGAATAAGAAAATAGCGGGAGTAGAAGCCTGTGCCCTGTTGTTGAAGGGGCACTTCCTCTATTGCCCCCTGGGTGAGAAGGGTGGCAACCTCCTGCCCCAACAGGCTGAGGAGGGAGGTTGGAGAATTGAACTGGTGCACTCTTATGTGAGGGGGCAAGCTTGAAAAATGAAGTTTGTACCCCTCTCTTATAATGGAGAGGGTCCAATGCTCTGCTGTAATTTGCTCCCATCTGGGAGCAAAATGACATAACCTTCCTGGAATGGTGGAGGGCTCTGGTCCTTCCAGAGCCAGGAAGGCTAAGTTCTCTAGCGGAAAGTCAAAGGCCCTGAGGGGGCTGAGGTTGCTGGGTCGGTGGAGGCCTAGCAGCCTTTGCTTTGCTCTGTTTGGATGATTGCTGACGTTTGGTAGGGAACTGAGCTGCAGAAGATGCCCGCTGACCATAAGGCAGGCTAGCACAGTTACTTACCTGTAACAGGTGATCTCCGGAACAGTAGGAATTAGTCTTCACACGTGGGAGACGTCGCAGACGGAGCCCGCACGAGAAAATGCTCCCCAGCATCCAATCAGAAAGCCTTTGGGAGCATCCCCCGCGCCTGCGCGGTGCCTTCCCGCCCTTCCTACTGCTTCTCCCCAGTTGAGTTTCATAGCTGAGCCGGCAGGAGAGGAGAGGAGAGGAATAGAGAAAAAGAGAGATACAACTCCCAGGGGAGGTGGGCGGGTTGTGAAGACTAATTCCTGCTGTTCCGGAGATCACCTGTTACAGGTAAGTAACTGTGCTATCTCCAGGAACAAGCAGGAATGAGTCTTCACACGTGGGGACTCCCTAGCTTAGGATGCCCGGGGAGATCCCATAAGCGCAGCCCAGACGGGATGGCATTTGCCCAGCCTGAATCTCCGGCATCCCCTGAGGGATGGAGGGCAGGAGTTGAATAGAGGAACAGCGAATCCAAAGACTACGGAGGCAAGTCTTTATAATGCAGAACAGGTACCATTAGGATACAGCAAGAAAACCCCCAGGCTACGGGAGTAGGCAGAGGGGAGCATGAAGAGAATCATTAAGCATGTAATGAGTAAATGACCTAGTACCATACAGAGCTTACCGGCCATTAAGTTTCTACTGAATTAATGGTTTAGAATCCTGTACTGCTTACCCACCGGGTTGTCGGAAGTAGTCCTGTGATGAAGGCACTGTAGACGCAGTAGCGAGGTCATCAAGGAAACTTCACCGCAGTGGGGAGGAAGTTCCAAATCCGGAAGGCCATGGGATCCAGGCGTCAGCTGGGTCAGGAGAAGGACGGCAGGTCTTCCAGGGGGCTCACGGCAAGCTGAGCATTCCCTTAGGAGTAGAGTCCATAACTCAGAGGACCAACAGTGGAAGACAGGCCAAACTAGTGAGCCTATCCCGGAGAAGAGTAGAGATGTACCCCGGAGCAGAAGGGGCACACAGTCTGCCCTAGCGAGAGATAGGGAGACAAGGGTCCAGACCTCCGGGAGGAGGACCTAACTGACAAAGGGACTGTTGACTTCACAGCAGTAGGGTGCCACCAGTCCGCGGCCCGACGGGGATTAGGCAGGCAGACTGGCCGGACCCCCTGGGGGGGGGGGTGAGTACCGGCCATAGGGGGAAAAGCGGTAAACACAGGTACTGTGCGCCAAGCAGGTGATATCTAGTATATCTAAGCCGGTGGACATGGGGACGCCCCCTCCGGTATTAACGCAGGCACGCCGGGGGGCCTGCCTCCATGAGCAGCACTCAGGTAAGGTGGATCTGCCATCGATCCCCAGAACGTCCACCCGGAGAGGTGGCCGCAAGATCCGTCAGCGGAGGGATCTTTCCCGGAGGGCAAGGGCAGATCTAAGAGCGCGGTAGCGCGGGGGACGGAGATAGCATCAGTCCGGTAGAATGCCGCAGGGGTTGGAGGCCCTAATGTGTCCCCAGGACCTGCGCGTAGAAATTGTCCCCCGCACAATCGGGGGACATGAGGGTATAGTCCCTGGAGAGTATAGGGGGACTATAGCGGCTGGAGGGGAATTCCAGTACGGAAGCAATCCGCAAGAGGATACTGGCTGAGAGGGGTTCGGGGAAGTACCGAAGAGTACGTAGGGTGACCGTGGGCCAGAGCGATCACGGCGTAAGGTGGTCTCCCTTTCCCACAGAGGAGAAGACCTGAACCCCTAGATAAGTCCCCGAACATTTTCCAACTGGACGAGCCCCAAAGTAGAGCTCTAGTCTAAACTTCTGGTAAGGAGGTTAAGAGCAGGCAGCCGCCCACCTGAGCCTAAAAATGCTTAGTATGAGAGTCCTGGCGCGGGCCCAGGGACATCAACCCGGGGTGAAAGGTCCCTTGCTTGGGCGCGCCTGGAGGGTGGGCGGAGGGCTGACATTTCCTCTTCCTAGGGAAGGGGGGGTCTGGAGGGGCGTTTACCACCACCGGGGGGAAGCCGGGCACTAGGCTGGCTGCTAACTCTGGGAAGGTTAGCGAAGCACTGTGCGACCTGACGTAAGGCTTCGCTATTGAAGAGGTGATCTCCGTCGCAGGGAGAATTACCCAGGATGTGCTGTGCCCGTCGACACAACTCGGACGCCTGCAACCATGCCGTGCGGCGTGCTCTAATGGCAACAGCAGAGGCTCTGCTGACCGACCAGAAGGAGTCCAGCGAAGCACGAGAAAGGAACCCGGAGATATTCCTGCAATGATACAGAAGCAGGGAATATTCAAAGGCCTTGGTTGCAGATACGAAGGTGGATAACCGAGATAACCTCTCGGTGACCTCCCGAAGCGACAGACTCATATAAAATATATATGAAATAATTCTGGCCGCCAACATAGACATTTGGAAGGCTTGACGTCCTAGAGTATCTAGTGTCTTCGAGGCGCGGCCTGGAGGGCGAGAAGCATGCCTCTCCTTGCTTCCGGCCTTCCTCAGCGCCGATTCCACCACAATGGACCGATGTGGAAGCTGGTGCTGCCGAAACCCCGGGGACGGAGGCACCCGGTACAGAGCCTGCATCACCGTCGGCGGCGCCGGAACCCTCAAAGGCGACCGCCAAGCCCCCAGCAGGAGATCCTGCAGGGCGGGATGCAGAGGAAGCATCGCGGCTGCCTGTTCCGCAGGGCCTGGGCTCGGATCCGGGATAGGGATGGCCAGCAAGTCCGCCATGTCAAGGAGGAAATCTTGAAAAGGCGGCTCTGCCGGAGCAGTTATGACGGGAGAGGTCGCCCGGGCACTAAGAGGCCGCTTGGGCCGATGCCCGCTGGGCAGAGGAGGGGACCAACCGACCCGGATCGGGGCAGTCAACATGGCGTCGTCGGCTCCTGGAATTGATTCCAAGCTAGGCATCGAAGAAGTCGATGGCACCGACGGCGCCGCAGGAACCGGCCTCGGCCCGGAACCCGGGGGCGGCGCTTCCCCCCGTGACTGGAGCGAATCCGTGGCCGCCGGAGGGCAGGGGCCAGTGGTGTCTGCTCTGCACTGCGGGAGAGGACAGGGGCCGATCCCGAGACGTGCCGTGGCCAGGCTTTCAAGGCTGGACAACGACTCAAGGCTGGACAACGACTCCAGGCTGGGCATCGAACCGAGCGAGGAGATCGACTCCGTCCTCGAGGCCCCCGGCGGGAGTGATCGCGCCGGTGGTGGAGATCCCGGAGCGCGGATCGGAAACCGCGCCGACCGGTGCCATGAACATCAAGGGCACCCGAGGACGGTGCTCAGAGGAGAGGGGGTCATCTGATGCCGGCGCCGATGTCGATCGGCGGGCACTGCCCGGCGCCGGGCTCCCTCTCGAACCCGTCCGACCCGGAGAGAAATACTTCCGGGGCATACGGCCCGTCCCCGAGGGGACCCCGGTCACCCGACAATGAGTCCCTGCGGGGGGGGGGCAAAGCCCCTGCGCCGACGTCGGGGTACCATAGCAGGGCGGCGCAGACCCAGATTGGGTCGAAGCGGTCGAAGACCCCGAGGCCCCTTCTCTAGGGAAGGGCGGGGCCCTCGACGGCCGCGTTGATACCGGGGAGTCGCCCGTGCGCTGGCCGACATACCCCGAGGTCCCCGGGGAAGGTCGATGGCGGTCCCTCGTGCTCGACGCCCCTGCCATCGCCGGCGGAGCGGCGCCGCTCGAACCCGGCACCACCCGTGCGCAGGGCTGGGATACCGGCGACCC
This sequence comes from Ichthyophis bannanicus, assembly GCA_033557465.1. Classification (NCBI taxonomy): domain Eukaryota; kingdom Metazoa; phylum Chordata; class Amphibia; order Gymnophiona; family Ichthyophiidae; genus Ichthyophis; species Ichthyophis bannanicus. Next base: position 444,838,629 of record CM066035.1, on the reverse strand, counting down.
GGCGCGGGTTGAAGCGAGCGGCCCCGAGGGGAGGGAGGCCAGATGACCATCCCCGGCACGGGGCGGAACCACCGACGCCTGCGCCCTCGAAGCGGGTACTACCCCCGCGCATGACCTAAACGTAGGGCCGTCAGACAGTGTCGAGTCGATCGGCCCCCGAGGTGCCGAGGGCAGTGGTTGGCCATCCCCGGAGGGGAGCGGGTCACTCGACATCGACGCTGACGGGTCGGCACCGCCCAAAGCGGATACCACCCCCGTAGGAACGCCATACCGACGCGAGTCGGTCAGCCCCGGAGGCACCGAGGACCGCAGCCGCCAATCCCCGGTGAGGAGCGGAACGCTCGACACCGACGCCGAGGGGCCGGTACCGCCCGAAGCGGGTACGCCCGCGCGCATGGCAGGGCTGAAGGAACGCCAGGCTGGACTGAGTCGATCGGCCCCGAAGGCGCCGAGGACAGCAGCCGACGATCCTCGGTGAGCAGCGGAGCGCTCGACACCGATGCCTGGGGCTCAGTACCGCCCGGAGCGGCTACCACGCCCGAGCATGGCTTGGATGTAGGGAGGTCAGACCCGGTCGAGTCGATCGGCCCCGAAGGCGCCGAGGACACCGGCTGACGATCCCTGGTGAAGAGTGAAACACTCGACGCCAACGCTGATGCCGGGGAATCGGCACCGCTCGAAGCAGGTACCTCCCTCGGGCATGGCTCGGGAATGTTTTGTGAGGAGCGAACCTCAGGAACATCCCGAAACCCCGTAAATGCTTTGGAGCCCGAGGACTCCCGCCAGGGTATATCAGCCAAGGAGGACTTGAGGGGTTGGCCGGAGCCGTCGCCATGCCGCGCATGAGACTCGCCCCTCAAACTCAGCTAGTCTTAACAGACTGTTGTGTGGTTACCTGATCCTGGAGAGAAGGACAACCTGACGACCGCGCCTTTGGCGCGAAGATGTCGTTGAGGGATACCCAAAAGAGGGAGGGTCTTCTCCCGACACTGTAGCCCGGGGAATCCGGGGAAAAAGGGTCAGGCCCCAAACAGGAGAGGCACCGGGCATTGGAGTCCATGTGGAAACTTAAGTCCCCGCCGTGAGGCTGGGGGGAAGAAGGCTCCATGCCCCGGTCCTCAGCGCCCGAAGGGGGCGACGAAAATTAAATGAAAACAATTAAAAGAAAGAAAGAAAAAAAGGGGGGGCACGGAGGTGCCACCGTCGGCGGGAAAGCCGCGACTACAGAAAAAAGGAAAATTTCTGCAGTGGCAGGAGGGACGTCCTGCCTGCTCCACGGAAAACGAAAAACTGGGGAGAGGCAGTGGGAAGGGCGGGAAGCCACCGCGCAGGCGAGGGGGATGCTCCCAAAGGCTTTCTGATTGGATGCTGGGGAGCATTTTCCCGTGCGGGCTCCGTCGGCGACGTCTCCCACGTGTGAAGACTCATTCCTGCTTGTTCCTGGAGATAATATCACACTGACTAGACTGAGTTTTTTGTAATCAATCAATTTCTGCAGCGATAAGAGTGTCTTACAAGTGAAGCAGTAAGCATCTTGGGGTATTATCCTCCACCCCCCCAGAACTGTCTCCCATTTTTCACTAAAGGTCATCTTGTGGCATGTACAAATAACCCTCACTCAGGACTGTGGCTATATGTATGTGTATACAGCTTCTTCTATAGCTTTGTACTCCTATTCACTGATTAGAGCTCCAAAGGAGGAGCCCCCTGCCCCTGGTGCAAGTGAAAGCTACAAATGTAGTACTGTATAAGACAGGTCTGCCCATTCTCCCCTATCCTGCTGTAAGCATTACATGATCCATCTGTACCACAACACAAGTTTTTTTTTTGTGTTTCACTTAGTTGAACAATTAAGCATATATATTTATGTTTTATTTAGCACTGGTTTTTGTTTGATTTGGCAGGCCTCTCCAAGACCAGGAGCCTTGAGTCCTGGCTGGGAACCCTTACCCAGTATGTTCCATTCATATCTGATTAATTCAGTCACTTTTTCAAGATTGTTGCTTAAAATTGTATTTCTTTGTTTTCTGTACCAACCTCATTGGATGCAAGTCAAACATGGGGGGCTGAAGTTCAGCAAGTTCTATGGAAGTTATTCCCACTGCCCAAATATCACACAGCTGGTTATAACCACCCTTCCTTTCTACTGCAGCAACTTCTGGAGCCATCCTAGAAAAAAAAACAATATATTTTTGAAAATTAAAAACACATGCTCTAAGCTATGGTTCTCAAATTTAAACTGACTGCTGACACCAAAAATATTTTGACGGTTAAAAAGTGGACCCCCTGTAATACACTGAAAAATACTTTGCATTCTGCTATCATAACAGGTTTTTGACCAATAGACCTAAGGGGGTTAAGGGCATCTAAGAAGTCAAGGCACAAAGGCGTATATGTTGCTCGTATTTTCAGGGGGGGAACATATGCACCTTTAAAAAATGACCTCAGGGAAAGTCCTGAGCTAAGGCAGGTGAAATTATGTGCATGCATATCTGCTAGTAAGTATCTGTGCATAAGCATATATTCTATAAAACTAGTGTAGGTGCCAAGCCTGCCCTGCTCCACGTATTCTCTGCCCCCAGAATACTTAAATATATGCTGTGTAAAACAGGGTTCAACAAATCCTAGGTGCCAGGTCGTCACAGCAACTTAAAAAAAAAAAAAAATCAGAACTGGTGCCTGCGGATCAAAATACATATGCAGCATGGAGATCCAGGACCAGTGCTGACTGCCCATGGGAATCCCATTCCTGCAGGCACAAGTGCTACAAAGGCCATGATTGCAGCATTTGGCAGCACTTTGGCCCATGCAGATGGGATCCCCGTGGGCAGCCAAAGCTCATCCCAGCAGCGGCAGAAATTGTGATACTGCAGCTAAAACTGCATGAGAGCTGAATGGCCTGCAAAAAAATGATTAGATTAGAGGCAGGGGGAGTTTGCTTAAAAGGTTTAAGACATTTAAAGGGTAGTAGGTTTCATAAAATGGTGGAAGGGATGGAGGGCAGGGGCAGTGCAAGGGAGGAGGAGAGCGAGTCTGGGAAGGGAAACAGAGTTAAGGGGTGGGGAGGACTGCAAAAGAGGGGTTGGCGTGGGGGAGAGGGAAGCGTGCAAGGGGCTGGAGGGCAAAGAGATGAATTTGTGGGAAGTAAACAGCACAATATGTATGTGCAAAAGGCTCACCCCACCTCCACACCACACCACACGCGTGCAGGCTCACCCACCTCCGCACCACAAACACACAGACAGGTCCCCCACCTCCACACCATACACAGGCCCCCCCCCCACACCTCAGCACCACACACACACGCAGGCCCCCCTCCACCTCCGCACCACACACACACGCAGGCCCCCCTCCACCTCCGCACCACACACACACGCAGGCCCCCCTCCACCTCCGCACCACACCCACACAGGCCCCCCACCTTCCACACTGCACGACATGCATGCAGGCCCCCCCACCTCTGCACCACACACACACAGGCCCCCCTTCACCTCCGCACCACACAGGCCCCCCCTTCACCTCCGACCCACACAGGCCCCCCCTTCACCTCCGACCTACACACACAGGCCCCCCTTCACCTCTGTACCATACACACACACACAGGCCCCCAGCTCCGCACCACACACACAGGTCAGTGGAAGTCATGGGAGAGGAAAGAGAAGGTGATGGGGAGCCACTGCCTTCTGCTAGCACGGTGCAGTGGCCCATCAAAAACCTGATTTAAGCTTTTTCCCATAGAAAATAGGAACACAGTGTTAGTAATTGAGGCCCTAAAATCTAATATATTAACTGCGATACACCTTTGTGGGGGGCAGAGGCGTGCACTGTGATCTAGGTTTCAGCTGCCGGCTCCTAGATTCCAAGAAAATTTGTCAAGGCCTGGTGTAAACATACCCGCCATTCCTCTGCACCTGCTTTTACACGCATATGCATTAGACAATTTTATACGAGCCTATGTGAGCATGTCAAACACTCCTCTACACACTCAAGTAACATAAAATTACCCACAAGGCGTCCATGTTTTTCAGAGAAAAGAATGTCTTATTATGCTCCTGCTCTGCACAGATAAACTTTTCAAAAAATATAGTAAATTTAACACCATAGCAGACAAAAAATGCTTCAGTTTATATGGTAATCAAGTTCATATGCGATGGCCGTTCCCATTTGTATCTGAGTTCTCGGGGAAAGTAAAGAGCTATCCATTTTATCCCAATAATATATAGTACTACGTCCACCGTGACTGTTAGATTTGTGCAATAGGGTTACTTATTCAAATACAGTAAAACTAATTAAACAATTTGAACTGAGACGTGCTATTGCTTGCTATTGGAAACTGGATTAATAAATTAATCGTTAGAACAAAGAGGTCAGAGTGTAATGCTAAAGAAAATCAAGTTGCTCATCTACTACTACTACTGAGCATTTGTATAGCACTATAAGACATATGCAGTGCTGTACAGACATGTAAGAGACAGTTCCTGCTCATCAGAGCTTACAATCTAGTCAAGACAGACAACACAGTTGGTGTAGACATGGGATACGTCTAGGGGGAATGGTAAGGAAACACAAAGGAGATCAGATGAATCAAGATCCGAAAGCGGAAGTGTAGAGGTGGTTTTAGCCTGGATTTGAAAAGGGCCAGAGAAGGCGCCTGACGTACAAACTCAGATAGTTTGCTCCAGGCATAAGGAGCAGCAAGGTGAAAGAAGCGAAGTCTGGAGTTAGCAATAGAAGAGAAGAGCCCAGGTAGAAGCAATTTGCCACAAGCGGAGTTCACAAGGAGGGGTATAGGGAGAGATGAGAGGAAAAGTAGTGAGGAGCCACAGAGTGAATGCGCTTATAGGTCAGCAGGAGAAGTTTGAACTGGATGTAGAAATGGATAGGAAGCCATTGAAGAGACTTGAGAAGAGGGGTAATATGAGCATGATGAGGCTGGCGGAAGATTAGCCGCGCAGCAGAGTGTTGAACAGATTGAAGGGAAGAGACACGATTCAGCAAGAGACCAGCAAGGAGTAGGTTACAATAGTCAAGATGGGAGGTGATTAAGGAGTGGATAAGTGTCTTAGTAGTGTGTTCAGAAAAGAATGGACAGATATGGCTGATGTTATAGAGATAGAAACGGCAGGTCTTAGCTAACACATGTATGTGTGTGGAGAAAAAGAGAGGAGTCAAAGATGACACAAAGGTTGCGAGCTGAGGAAACAGAGAGAAGTAGAGAGTTATCCACTCAGTGAGGAAGAGAAGAGTAGGCTTTAGGGGGGAAAATAAGAAGTTCAGTTTTGGCCATGTTCAATTTCAAGCGGCGGTGAGATATCCAAACAGCAATATCAGAAAGGTAGGCAGAGATCTGGATTGCCAGAGAGATTTCAGGTGTAGAGAGATAGATCTGGGAGTCATCAGCGTAAAAATGGTACTGAAAGCCATGGGAGGAGATGAGTGCACCAAGCAACTAGGTATAGAGAGAGAAAAGAAATGGACCCAAGACAGATCCTTGGGGTACACCAGCTGAGAGCAGGATAGCAGCAGAGGAGGATCCACCAGAACAAACACTGCAAGAGAGATCGGAGAAATAAGAGGAAAATCATTCTCTTAGGTCAGTCCATTTGAACCGTATGTCCCTCCCCTCTCCGTCACAGGCTCATCTTGAATCTACCCGCTCTTCCGCTTACTTCTTCCTGGGCCCCCGTCTCTGGAACTCGCTTCCCCTTGCCCTCCGCCTCGAACCCTCCTACAAATCCTTCAAGACCATGCTGAAGACCCACCTATTCTCCTTCGCATTTCACCTTCCTCCCCCCCCCCTGCTCCCCCTTTCTCCACCTCCTCGCTGAATGTTGATGTTCCTCTACCCTCTGCTCCTTGTTCTATTTTCACTCTGTTTGATTGTTGTATTCCTTCCCTTTACTGTTCTATCTCCTACTCTTTTTTAATATTATGGCGTTCTTTTCCTTTTCTCAGCAGCTTATTTTTTGATATTGTGAACCACTCTGTGCCCTTGTGGTGTGAGCAGTATATAAAATGTGATAATAAAGATAAAGATAAAGATAGTAGAGCCCTTAAAACCAAGCGAGGACAGGATATCAAGGAGAAGGTTGTGGTCAACACAAAAGCAGCAGAGAGGTCAAGAAGGATGAGGACTGAGTAAAGGTCTTTGGATTTTGCCAAGAACAAGTCACTGTAGACTTTGGCAACAGCTGTTTCAGTAGAATGTAAAGGATGAAAGCCAGATTTGTAAAGGATCCAGGAGGGCTTGAGAGAAGAGAAAGCCAAGGCAATGGCGGTGAACCGCACATTCAAGTAGTTTAGAAATGAAGGGGAGGAGGAAGATGGATCGATAGTTAGAAGGACATGTAGGATCAAGTTATGGTTTCTTGAGGAGAGGTGTAACTATAGCATGCTTGAAGTCTGCAGGGACAGTTACAGTAGAGACCGATAGGTTGAGAATACGAGAGATGGAAGGGACCAACAGTGGAGGAGATGGGGCTTAGGAGACGGGTGGGAAAAGGATCAGAGGAGCAGGTAGTGAATTTGGAGGAGGAGATGAGGTGTGAGGTTTCCTCCTCAGAGATCATAGAAAAGGAAGAAAGCAGAAGTAGAGGGGGAAAGTTGGGAGTAAAGAGGGGGAGGAGGGGAAGTAGCTGACTCTCTGGGGAATTGGAAGGTGATCTTGTGGATTTTGTTATGGAAATAGCCAGGGTTTCGGCAGAAAGGGAGGGAGGGGTCAGAGGCGGAGGCACCTTGAGGAGAGAGTTGAGAGTAGTAAAGAGATGGCGAGGGTCAGAGGCAAGAGAGTTAGTCAGATGGACATAATAGTCTTGTTTGGCAAGTGCTATGGCTGAATGAAAAGAGACAAGCATGAATTTGAAATGTAGAAACTCTGCAAGGGAGTGGGATTTGAACCAAGCATGCTCATCTGAACTGGCACAGGAACATAGATAGCGGGTGGTGAATGAAAGCTAGGGCTGGGGTATAGTATGCCGCATAGGACGTGGCATGTGTGGAGCGAGAGCATCCACAGCAGAGGAGAGTGCAGCGTTATAGGAAGATACTGCCTCATCAACAGATTCAGATGACATAGTGGAGGAAAGAGGTGATGAAACAATGGAGGAGAGAACCAGAGGGTCAATAGCATGAAGATTTCTAAAGAGGTTGGAGGAGACAGGATGAAGTTGAGGCAGTGGGTGATGAAGAGTGAAGCTTAGCAGGTGATGGTCAGATAACGGAAGAACTGAGGTACAGAAGTTTGAGGGTAAGCAATTAGAAAAAAAATACAAGGTCAAGGCAGTGGCCATGCTAGTGAGTAGGGGCAGTAGAGCAAAGCTGGAGGTTGAAAGAGGAGGTAAGGGAAAGGAGCTTTTAAAGCATAAGGATCAGAGGGGTTATCAACATGAATGTTAAAATCCCTGAGAATAAGAATGGGGGAAGAGGAATCCAGAAAGAAAGAAAGCCATGAGTCAAAGTCAGTGAGAAAAACAGAGGTGGACTTGTCAGGAGGTCAATAAAGAACAATTACCCGGAGAAGTAGTGGCGTGAAAAGGCGGATGGAGTGGACTTCAAAGGAGGGAAAGGTGTGAGAGTGAGACAGCAAAAGGGGTTGGAATTGGCAGGAAGGAAAAAGTAGAAGCCCAACACCACTACCACGGCCAGTGGGACGAGGCATGTGGAAGAACTGATAACCGCCATGAGAGAGAGCAGCGACCGACACTGTGTCTTCTGGGAGGAGCCAGGTCTCAGAGCAAGCAGATGAAGAGCATTAGAGATAAAGAGAACATAAATAAAAGCAAGTTTATTTGAGATGGAGTGTGTGTCCCACAAATCACATGAGAAAGGGAGAGAGGAAGAGGAAAGGGGAGGGATATGGAGAAATTAGACCTTACCTGCTAATTGTCTTTCCTTGAGTTCTCTTCGGGCCAGTCCAGGTACAGTTGGGTAGTCAATCTCCTCCAGCAGCTGAGGACTGAATGCTGATACTTTTGCTGGCAGGTGCTATAGCTCCCTCTGGTGTCAGAAAGCCAGTTATCTATTGTCAAAGCAGCAAATGAAAATAAAACAGCTTCCAGCTATCGCTGTCAAACCCATAACCTTAGAAGAAACCTAAAACCATGCTTTAAAGTGCTAAGTAGCACGCCCTTATGTAGAACATCCTAGAGTATCCCCCTTCGATGTTTTATTTAACTTTTTTTTTTTTAAAATAATTCTAAGAGTCCCCTAAACTTAGCCAGAACTCACCAATATCCTCTTCCACATGCCTTTTTGCTACCAGTAACCGCGGAGCCCGTGATACCACAAATGGAATATTCCACGCACTACGAAGTCCTTACAAAAAAACCTGTTGCTCGCAGACCAATGAGGTGGGACCTGGACTGGCCCGGAGAGAACTCAAGGAAAGGCAATTAGCAGGTAAGGTCTAATTTCTCCTTCCTCTTCATCTCTCCGGGCCAGTCCAGGTACAGTTGGGCAGTACCAAAGCAGAACCCAACAACTGCAAATACCGCCAAGCTGTTGGAGGCGCTAGAAGAAGGAAGGCCTCTACTTGAGCCATTAGCTTCTGCACCCTGTCCGGCGGAAGACGAACCGTACCGCGTTGTGTGTCGAACAAGGCTCCGAGGTAAATCAACTGCTGTACCGGCAGAAGCTGACTCTTATTTATTTATTTAATGGTATTTCTATCCTGCCTTTTCCTTTAATCAAGGCGGTTACACAGCAAACAATCAATGGAAGTGATAGTTGGGTTCAGTGTGTGCATCATGTACAGTGAAAGTGTGTGTGTGTGGGTGGGTTGATTATTGTGCGCTATTTACAGCATGAGCTTTATACAGTGAAAGTGTAAAGAGCGTGCATGTAAGTTGTTAGTTCATGGGTGGAGCTCTCATTGTGTGTTCGGTCCGTAGTGCTCCAGGAATAGTAGAGTCTTTAGTTGTTTCCTAAAGACGTTAGTGTCTTCCGTGGCTCGCAGCTCGTCCGGGAGTGTGTTCCACATGCCAGATGCTGCCAGTGACAGCGCTCTTCATGCGGTGAGCCTGCATGCTTTTGTGTAGTCTTTTGGCGTGTTGATTGTGTCTGATGTGGCTCTTCTTCTGGGTCTTGTACTGGCGTCGGGTTGTATGAGGGGTTGAAGGCTGAGGGCAGAGTTCCTGTGTTTGATCCTGAATATGTTTAGGATTGTCTCGTATTTGATACGTGAGTTGATTGGGAGCCAGTGTAGGTCTTTTAGTATGGGGGTGATGTGGTCTTGTTTAGATGCACCGGCTATTATTCGAGCTGCCGTGTTTTGGACCATTTGTAGTGGTCTGAGTGACTGTTTTGACATGCCTGTATAGATCGGGTTGCAGAAATCAAGTATGGGCGTTATTAGAGCTTCCCATACCTCCCATCAATTTACACAACCCTGATCTCCCCATTCCCCGTAACCCCTCGGACCCTTGGACATCTCCTCTTTTAACCACCCAGCCCTTACCCACCTTCCCCTCCTTACCCCCCATTCCCCCACCCTCCCCATTTTTCTTCCCTGTTTGTATTGATATCTGTCCTGTCGTATCTTTCTATCTTTATCTCTTACTCCTTTCCTATAAATTTTTGGCGTTCCTCTCTCTCTTTATTTTCCAGCAGTCCATTGCATTGTACACTGCCTTAACGCTTTGGTACAGGGCGGTCTATCAAATACTTTGAATAAAGATAAAGATATAAAGACAGACTGTGCGGAAGTGCTCGTGTGTGAGGAGTGGTTTGAGGCGTCTGACTATTCTCATTTTGAAGTATGCGTTTTTGGCGGTTCTGCTGATGTGTGATTGAAGGTCTAGCCTCCTATCGAGTGTTACTCTGAGATATTTCACCTCATTTTTTTAATGGCAACCGCCAAAAACGCATACTTCAAAACTCATGGCCCGGTTGATGACCCAACCTAGGTGTTCCAGGAACTGCACCACCCGAGCCGTCGCCTCAATCGAGTGCTCCCGAGAACCTGCTCGGATCAGCCAATCGTCCAGATAGGTATGCACTTGAATTCCTTCCTTGCGAAGAGCCGCCACCACCGCCGCCACCACCACCATCACCTTGGTGAAGGTGCGAGACACAGTCGCCAGACCGAACGGCAACGCCCGAAATTGAAAATGCCCCACGGTGACTGCAAACCGCAGGAATCGATGTTCCGGACGTATCGGAATATGCAGGTAAGCCTCCGTCAGATCTATGGCCGAAAGCCACTCCCCTGACTTTACTGCTCGAATAACCGACTGCAGGGTCTCCATCCGAAAATGAGGAATCCGCAAACAACGGTTCACGTGCTTGAGATCCAGAATAGGTCGGAACGACCCCTCTTTCTTGGGCACCACAAAGTAAGAGTAGTTACTCACCTGTAACAGGTGTTCTCCAGGAGCAGCAGGAATCAGTCCTCACATATGGGTGACGTCAGCGCCGACGGAGCCCTCGCGGAGCAATTTCCCCAGCTTTCAAAGAAAGCCTTTGGGAATTGCAGCGCGCATGCGCGGTCCCCTTCCCGCCCAAGGGTGCCATCTTGCTCAGTCTGATGACATAGCTAAAAGACAGCAAAAAAATTAGCAAAAACAAAATGAGAGGATTGCAACTCCAAGGAGAGGAGGGAGGGTTGTGAGGACTGATTCCTGCTGCTCCTGGAGAACACCTGTTACAGGTGAGTAACTACTCTTTCTCCAGGACCAAGCAGGAAGTCAGTCCTCACATATGGGACTCCCTAGCTTAAGGCGACGGAGACCTCAAGCGGAAAAATGAGCTCCCTCTAGCTCAGTAGCACAGAAGGAAGGAATCTTCTCTGAAATCGCCCCCGACCGGTAGCCCAACACCAGGGCTGGAGGGTAGGAGTTGCCTAAACCTCAAAGAGATTATGGAGGACTGCCTGTCCGAAAGCACTGTCCCTGCGGGACTCCCTCTCCAGGCAGTAATGGGCCGCAAAGGTCCGGCTTGAAGACCAAGTAGCGGCCCGGCAGATGTCTGCCAACGGAACAGAGCGGAGATGAGTCACTGACGCAGCCTTCGCCCTAACACGATGAGCCGTGACACGACCCTCCAACAAGAGGCCGGCTGCCCCATAAGCCCAAGCGATACAGTCAGCAACCCATATGGACAAAGTACGCTTGGAGACAGGTAGCCCCAACTTATTGGGGTCAAAAGAAACGAAGAGCTGAACAGCCCTCCTATGCTCCCGCGTACGGTCAAGGTAGAAGGATAAAGCCCTCCTACAGTCCAGGGTATGCAAGACCATTTATATATAGTTTACCCTGTAATCCAAGTTACTTTTTCCTGTTCAATGTAACGACCTGACTTTTGTTTGTCGTCGGATACCGTTCTGTTTTATGTAAACCGCGCTGATCGCAAATATAAGAAATGCAAATAAAATAAATACATTTCAGCCCGGCTGGCATGCGGCCTGGGAAAGAAGGTCGGAAGAACCACCTCCTGGTTGAGATGAAAAGGAGAAACCACTTTTGGAAGAAACTTAGGGTGAGTCCGTAAGACTACCCTATTCCTGTAGAACCTAGTGTAAGGATGATCAGACACTAGGGCCTGCAGTTCACTAACGCGCCTAGCAGAGGTAAGGGCTACCAAAAACAAGGTTTTCCAGGAAAGAAAACGAAGAGGAGGGCAGGTAGCCATAGGTTCAAAGGGCGGACAGGTAATCCGCTGCAAGACCACATTCAGATCCCATTCAGGGGCTGGTGGGCGCAAAGGAGGCTTAAGGAGAAGGAGGCCTCGGAGAAAACAAGCCACCAAAGGGTGGTTAGAAAGAGGCCGGCCATCCACCGGTGCATGATGCGCAGAGAGAGCACTGAGGTGGACCCTGACAGAGTTGGACTTAAGGCCCAGATTGGAGAGGTAAAGCAAATATTGCAAGACCACTGCGACCAAGCAGGAGAAGGGATACTCAGACTGCTGAGCACACCACACGGAGAACCGACGCCACTTAAGAGCGTAGGACTTCCGGGTGGAGGGCCGCCTGGAGGCCAAGACGACCTCTTCCACCTCCCGAGGCAGCAGGAGGGGAGCAAGGACTACCCTTTCAGCAGCCAGGCCATCCGATGAAGGCACCGGAGGTTGGGGTGTAGGAGAGTCCCCTGATCCTGTGACAGGAGATCGGGTTGAAACCCCAGAGGAAGAGGAGTGTCCACCGCCAGCTGCATCAGAAGCGGGAACCAGGGCTGTCTCGGCCACCGGGGAGCCATGAGGATCATCGAGGCTCTGTCTCTGAGAACCTTGAAGAGCGTGCGAGACACCAGTGGCATGGGAGGAAAGGCATACAAGAGGCCTGTGGACCATGGAATCAGAAAAGCATCCGCCGCTACTCTGAGAGGATGTGGCTGTCGAGAGCGGAATCTGGGAAGGTGCCGGTTCAGAGGACTGGCAAACAGATCCATGGTGGGGAGGCCCCACTTGAGAAAGATCCGCTGAAACACCAATGGATCCAATCTCCACTCGTGTGGTTGGAGGATCCTGCTTAGGTTGTCTGCCAGGTAATTTTCCTGACCAGGGAGATAGACAGCTTTGAGGAGGATGCCGTGGTGGACGGCCCAAGAGCACAGTTTTTGTGCCTCCTGACAGAGAAGGAAGGAGCCTGTTCCTCCTTGTTTGTTCACGTAGAACATTGCAACTTGATTGTCCGTCTGGACCAGCACAGACTGGTGAGAAGTGAGGTGGGAGAAGGCTCTCAGAGCTAGGCGGATGGCTCTGAGCTCCAGGAAGTTTATCTGCTGCGCAGACTCCCAAGGAGTCCAGAGGTCTTGAGTACATGTCCCTTGGCAATGTGCTCCCCAACCCAGGAGAGAAGCATCGGTTGTTAGCACCTGAGAAGGCTGAGGAGATTGAAAATCCACTCCCAGCAGCAGGTTTGGCAGATGAAGCCACCACCGCAGAGAAGAGACCAGCAGGTCGGATACCTGTACTGAGTCCATCAGGCTCCCCGTGGCCTGATGCCATTGAGTGCGAAGGCATCACTGAGCAGGTCGCATGTTCAGGCGGGCATTGGGGGTCACATGGACCATGGAAGCCATATGGCCGAGCAGTCTCAGAAATTGCCTGGCAGAGACCAGGGAATTGCTGTGAAAGTGGCTGGCGAGATCCATGAGCCTGTGTGCTCTGTCTAGAGGCAGGTAGGCCCGCGCCTGAAGTGTGCTCAACCTTGCGCCGATGAATTCGAGATTTTGAGAGGGGAGCAAAGTGGACTTTGCGAAGTTTATGACAAAGCCCAAGTGCTGGAGCAGAGTCACAGTGCGATGAGTGGCCTGAGTGGCATCTTGGGAAGACTGGGCCCGGATGAGCCAGTCGTCCAGGTATGGAACCACAAAAAGGCCTTGAAGTCTTAGATAGGCCGCCACCACTGCTAGGCATTTGGTGAACACCCTGGGGGCGGAGGATAGGCCAAAGGGCAGTACTCTGTACTGGTAATGATTTCCTCCCACAATAAACCTGAGATATTGTCTGTGGTCTGGATGAATAAGGATGTGAGTATAGGCATCCTTCAGATCTAAGGAGCATAGCCAATCTCCCTGCTGGAGGTAGGGCAACAGGATTCCAAGGGTAAGCATCTTGAACTTTTCCCTTGCCAGGAACTTGTTGAGGTTTCGCAAGTCCAGGATGGGTCTGAGGCCTCCTGTTCGTTTTGGTATCAGAAAGTACCTGGAATAAAAGCCTTGACCCCTCAGGTGGTGGGGCACCGGTTCCACAGCCTGTTCCTGAAGACGACTTGCTAACTCCTGAAGGAGTAAGTCCCTGTGCAGAGGGAGTCTTGGAGGCTCCCCTGGAAAGTAGGAGGGAGGTACCTGGTGAAAGTGTAGAAGATAGCCTTTTTGAACTATATGAAGCACCCAGGTATCTGATGTGATGGCTGACCACCTGTGGGCAAAGTGGACCAGCTGGCCTCCTGTGCTGAGAGAAACCAGCGGAGGGGAAGAGGCTATGCTGATGGAGTCAAAAAACCCCACCCTGCTGAGCAGGTGCCGGTGTTGTGGGCTTGAGGGCCTGCTGCCTACGGGACCCATTACCCCGTCCCTTGGCCTGCAGACCCTTTTGGGGAGCTGCTGAGGCCTGATAATGAGGGTATTGTTTATAGGCAGCCGCCTTCCTCGGGTAAAAGGGCTTTTCCCCGAGCCCTTCTTCTTCTGAGAAGGGGCAGAGGTCTTTCTGGACAGCCTAGTCCTGGTCAGAGTCTCGGTCTCGATTTGTGCAGTCTTTTCAGCCATGGGCTTGCCAAAGAGGTTTTCACCTCTGCAGGGGACATCAACCAACTTGTCCTGTACCCATGGCTCGAGGGCGGATGACTGAAGCCAAGCCTGTCGGCAGGCACCGATGCCGGCTCTGGCAACTCTAGCCGATGCTTCGAAGCCATCGTAGGCTGCTCGAGAGAGAAATTTCGAGCACTCTCGAATACCAGTGGACAAGGCCTGGAACCTCTGCAAAGGTTCCTCGGAGAGACCAGCAGAGAACCCGGCAATTTCTTTTGCCAGGTCTTGGAGATACATGCCCATATAGAGCTGGTAGGTCTGGACTTGACAAGCAAGCATAGAGCCCTGGAAGCACTTCCTACCGAGGGCATCCAGGTTCCGGGTCTCCCGGCTGGGAGGCACAGAGAAGTGCATCTTCTAACTCTTGAGTCGATGCATGGCCGATTCCACCACCATGGAATGGTGTGGTAGTTGTGCCTTTTGGAACCCGGGGCTCTTGCGGACTCGATGAATGGAATCGACCCGCTTGCTTAATACCGGCGCCGACGCCGGGCTCTCCCACATGCAGAAGAGAAGTCGCTCCAGCATCGGAGGAACCGGTACAGTAAAGGCCTCCTTCGGGGGAGAGTCATACTGGAGGGCATCGAGCTCTTCGGCTCGAGGCTCCTCCTCGGGATCCGCAGGGAATGCCAAGGCCTTGGCCATATCCCGCACGAAGTCCGAGAACCGGGTGTCCTCCGGGGGTGACCGTCTCCGAGGTTCGGACTCGGGCGAGTCCGATGGGACGCACCGTGTCCGAAAAGTACCAGGTGACTCTTCGTCCTCCGTTTCCCAGGCTGACTCCTCGGAGGAGGAATCGAGCGGCTCCGGTCGGGCGGGCACCGATGCCCTCCGCCCCAACGCCGAGGGTGTCGGCGTCAACGACCTCGGTCCCGAACGGGAGGCTGAGGGAAACCGCTACCGAGGATTGACTCGAGCTCGCATGGACTCGAGTATCGGCTCGGTCTCCGGGGTCGACTTGGACGTTGACGTCCTGGTGGCCGGGGCAAATGCACCGGCGAGGCCAGCGATCAATGCCCGCTGCCGGTCCATGAAGGCAGCCTAACTGCTCTCCAAGGCCGTCAACCTGAGTCCGAGCTCAGGAGACCCAGCAGCCCCCGACTCGGGCCCCAACTCCTTCGGAGGCGAGTCCACGAGGACTACAGTACTCACGTGTCCAGGAGACTCCATCTCGAGACGAGGATGTTTCGAAGGCCTCTCCGACTCTGAGGACCCGGGACGGCTATCGGGGCTAGGCGACCTGGCCCTCGAGGAACCAGGAGCGTCCACTGACGCTGCCCTCGCGGGATTTTTCTTCCTATGATGTTCCCAGGCAGGAGACCCGCGCTCAGAGGAACTCAGACGATGCTCAGGACCGGAGTCCCGGGACGTCGAAGCCTCTGACGAGGTCCGGGCCCGGCCGGACGCGAAGTCAGAGAAGATTCGTTCTCTTTGATGCTGCCGACTCCTCAACGCTTTTGAGGACATCTTGCCACACGGACCACAGATCATCGGGTCATGATCAGGTCCGAGGCAGCGGAGGCAGCAGTCGTGTGTGTCGGTAAGAGACATAAGTTTCTTACACCGATCACACTTTTTAAACCCGCTGGCAGCCATCGGGGGAAAAAGGGCCCCTGCGAGGTCAAAAGACAGGGCTGCCAGTGAAAAAGAAAAAAATGGCGCGAACGCTTGTCACGAAGGACAAAAAAACGAAAAAATAAACAACGGACCCTATACCGGTGTAGCGGGTCCGGGCGGGAAAAGGATCCGGCATCAAACCGAGAAAAGAATAATAAATAACAACAACTTTTTCTGCGGCGATCACAAACAGCGTCTGTAGGGCTCCGCGGAAAAAAGAAGACTGAGCAAGATGGCACCCTTGGGAGGGAAGGGGACCGCGCATGCGTGCTGCAATTCCCAAAGGCTTTCTTTGAAAGCTGGGGAAATTGCTCCGCGAGGGTTCCGTCGGTGCCGACGTCACCCATATGTGAGGACTGACTTCCTGCTTAGTCCTGGAGAAAATCGAGTATCGACCTACACCGTACTGGTCTAGAGGCACTGGAACCACGGCTCGCAGGTGCAGCAAGCGCTGCAGCGTGTCCCCGATCGCACATCTTTTCGATCGTGGACCGCAGGGGGAGAACACAAAGGCATCTGCCAGAGGAGAAGTGAACTCCAGAGCATATCCCTCGCGGATGATCTCCAAAACCCAGAGATCGGTAGTTATAGCAGCATAGGTGGGAAGAAACTCCTGCAGACGTCCCCCTACTGGTATTCCCGCCTGGACCTGCCTCCCTTCATTGCGGCTTCTTAGAAGAGGTTTGCTGAGAGTTGAAAAACCCTCTGGCTCTGTGGAAGGAATGTCCCCTGGACGGAAAACGACCCCTCTGGTAAGGGACAAACCGAGTTCCTCGAAATCTGTTGTGACCCCACTGTATTGCACCTGTCTTTGTTGCTCTAGGCCGATCTTCGGGAAGACGGCCCCCTTTTGAATCGCCTAAATCTTTAACAATCTTTTCCAAAGCTTCCCCAAAAAGCAGCTGGCCCTTGTACGGAAGCTTACTGAGGCGCGATTTAGAAGACGTGTCTGCAGCCCAGTTCCGTAGCCAAAGAAATCGCCTAGCAGCAATAACCGAAGCCATGGACTTCGCCGAAATTCGAACCAAATCATAGGAGGCATCCGCTAGATAGGCCGCCACCGACTCCAGCTTTGCGCATTCCGGGGATGACTCGTCCTGTTTCAGAGCGGACTACTCCCCCTGAATCCACCTAATAGCGGCTCTGGAAACATATACTCCGCAAACAGAAGCCTGCAAGGCTAGGGCATTAGCGTCAAAGGCTTGTTTTAAAAGCACCTCTAACTTACGGTCTTGAAGATCTTTAAGGGCTGCACCGCCTTCTACCGGAATCGTAGTCTTCTTGGTGACCGCCGACACGAGTGTGTCCACCTTAGGCATGCGCAACAACTCCCTCTCTTCCTGAGGGACAGGGTAAAGCTAGCCTCTGGGCATTCCCATTCAGATTCTATCATCTGCCTAATCACCCAGTGCATAGGGAAACACCGCTGTTCAGGTTTAAAACCTTGCAATAAGGGATCCTCCAAGGGCTCCTGCTGCAGCGCAGGAAGTTCTAAATTTAAAGCTGAAAGGGACTGAACAATCAGGGCCCCTAGTTCCTCTTTACGGAATACCCTGAAAACATTGGGATCCTCTCCAGGCCCCAGCTCCCCTTCTTCTAACTCCAAGGGCCAAGACTCCAGACCTACATCAGAGCAAATCTCTCCCTCTTCAGGAATGAGAGGACTAGAGAGCAGAGGACCCAACACCTCAGAAGAGAAGTCCCCACTCGGTTGCTGAATTGAGGAGCCCTCTCCGGGATTTAATAACTTAGGCTCCTGTAATGGAAAATTCCCTTGAAGCACAGCAGCCGGGCTCTCAACCGGCTGAGACAATTTCAATAGATAGGCTTTATGTAAAGCCAAAATAAAATCAGGGGAAAAAGGAGAATCTAACGTGCCCTGATCTCCAGGAAACGAAGAATTGCCGGTGTCTGCCACGGAGGGCACTTTGTGGGACTTTGACTTTTTCCCCGAGAGTTGCAAAAGCGCGGGAGAAGCAGAAGTCTCTGAGGGAACCATGGCTGATGTTCCCGCGGTAACCAACGGTCCCTGAGGTCGGTCACCAGAGATATCTCCAAATCCAGAGATCTCCATTAAGGCCGAAACAAAAACTAAGCAGAAAACTATAAACAAAACCAGCAAACAACCCCAGTGAAGCCTGCTGGTCAACATGCGCGACAAATTCAAAATGGCGCGCCCGCTTCTCCCGCCGGTGTAAAAACGGCGCCAATAAAAACTGACTTCGCTAAGTAAGATCGCACAGCCGAAAAACAAGAATTTCAAACCCGGACCAAAGCCTCCTTAACCAGCAAGCAGACTGCACCTACCTCAGCCACAATCACAGAGCTCCTGTCTCTTGACTCACGCTGCTAACGAGGTACAGAGACGAAAGAACAGTGGCAGGAAGAGGATACTGGGGCTCCCAGCTCCTAGTAATTCCCTTTATAAATAACAGGTCCTCCAGAAGCAGGCTCTGCCCACGATGCAGTTAAAATTTGGAAAGAATTGAGGATCACTGTTCTTTTACCCGTTTGTACCTCAACTCCTCTGGAGGAATAAGGGAGTACCTCTTGCTGTGTTGCCCTGCTAGGGCCAGTGAGCAAGGTTCCCTCGCGTAAAAAAACAGTTATCCCTTTTCTTTTTTTTTTCTTTTTTTTACACCTTAAAACTATTCCACTGTCCTGTCCACGTCGTCTCTCCTGGGAGCCTGCCAGAGATACGTCCTCCACAGCTGCTGAGGACTGAAGACTGGCTTTCTGACACCAGAGGGAGCTATAGCATCTGCCAGCAAATGTTTCAGCATTAAGTCCTCAGCTACTGGAGGAGATTGACTACCCAACTGTACCTGGACTGGCCTGGAGAGACGAAGAGGAAGAATAAGATTAGAGGTATTGTGTGAAGATCTCTTCTCAAAGCGTGACAAAAGTCTAGGGTTGGGGTTGCTATCTCCAGATGAGAGAAGGAGGAGTAGAAGAGTGCGGGTCAGAGAGGAGACAGCATGGCAGAAACGAGAGTGAAGTCGTCTTAGAGAGAAAGGAGATGGCTGAATGAGAGGGAGAAAGTGGTGAAGCTCAAGAGCTGATGACAGGGTAGAAGACAGAATGGAGGGGGAAGTGAGAACGGTAAAGGGGAGATAAGGAGGGGAGGAGTGAAGGTGTTGGTAGGAGGGGAGACAATTAGGGAGTATGAAGAATAGGCAGACAAAGTGATGAGAAGCCATTAGAAGAGAGATGGAGAGGAGAACAGAGGCCAGAAGAAATAGATAGGTGGGAGAGCACCCACAGGAGATAAGGTGCACCGTGAATAAGTAAAGTAATGAGCAGGTGACAGCTATAAGAGACTGAGTGCCAGGGGGTGGGGTATATGTTATTCAGCTGAGAAAAGCTGAATAATAGTGCAAAAGGGTACAAATGAGGTAAAAAGAGCAAACTAGCAATGATAAATAAATATAGAGAGAGAGGCAGGAGGACTCACAAAAAGCAAGCAGATTCAAAGTTCCAGCAGAGCTTGCAATGGAGCAATTCTCTTCCCAGAGGAGAGAAAGGCAAACAGCTAAACACACGTGGAAGACAGGAAAGGGTGCTATACAAATCCTCAGCTGGGGGAATGGGTTAGTCACTGATCTGTAACAAGTTACACCCCAGGACATTACACTACCAAAACTTTACAACTATATACCAAAATAATCAGAGTAGAGACGTGACCTAGTGGTTAGAGCACTGGCATGGTAACCAGGAGACCAGGGTTCGATTTCTACTAACATTCCTTGTGGCTTTGGGCAAGTCACTTAACCTCTCCACTGCCTCAGAAGATTCTACTTCCGGTCACACCGCCAAGAAAACCCAGGAACTGCTGGGTCACCAGAAGTCTGAACAGACTCAAAGGCGTGCACACCAAAACAATCAAAATTATGCAGAAGTACTTGCCATAATATTTTTGCACAGTATGCTGAATATAACTGTATTTGTATATCCTCTCTCTTCAGTTCCATGTCTGGTTCTTAATTCCGTGGGGGGGGGGGGGGGGAGTTTGTTTTGTTTCTCCACGGCTACTTCTCACTTTTGCCTCCTAGATGGTTTTCTCCCTCCAACCACTGCCCTCAACAAAAGACTTGATTTGCCATTGCTTCTACCAGGACCCTCGCCCCTCATATTCCTATCCTCCCTTAAGGCACCCTCCTCTTCCCTTCCCTGTCAGCCCCCATTTCCCATGAAGTCCCCCTTTTCCCTCATTACACCTTCTTCTCTAACTTCCATATCAGATTCCCCTCTTCCATTCCCTCCTTGCCCATTTGGTCTCCCTCCATTCTCAGAGCATCCATTAAGACCCCTCCACCCCCATTTCACATGAAGATTTCCTCCTCTTCCTCCTTAGGACACTCACTTCTCCTATTTCCCTATCAGGTGTCTCCCTCCCAGATC